>CM022374.1:0-1481797 GCA_011800155.1 Flammulina velutipes | reverse complement strand
CAGGTGGCATATACCAGCACCGTCGACCACTGTCTACTAAACCTATTCCTCTCGCTGCAGCTTCATGCCTTCCACCTTTCCGCCTTGCAAATCACAGTCGGATGGCAACAATTCCAGCGTCCCACTGTCTTTTTTGACTTTGCAGATGCCGATTTTCCGGTGCTCGAATCACTGTCGATCAATGCTGAAGGCTCCGAGTCCATTTACAGTGCCATTCGCAATTGCCCTGATGTAAAAACGGACAGAGCCTTGTTCAGCCATGCTCCTTGCCTAACTCGATTGGACATACAGGGGATCAGGCTCAGTCACTTTCCTCTTCCTTGGTCCCAGATCAAAGAGTTTAGAGGAGATGTTTTCAAATGGGACGATTTGACCACATTGCGCGTAGCCACTCATCTCCAAGAAGCGCACATCGTTCGATACCAGTCGATCCTGGGACAATCTCCGATATGTTTTCCGTCGCTCCGCCACCTGACGCTGTATGGCCGTGATCATCCCTTCCCTCAAACCGAGTTATTGTGTCCCAATCTTCAGACGTTCCGGTTCGCACGCCTATCACCTACCTCGAAGGACTCTCGGAACCTTTGCGTTGGCTTAGATGCCTTCGTCGAAGGGTGCCAGCTTCACACGCTCATACTAGACGTCGGCGCGCACCCGTTTACGACAATCCGACCTATCATCCAAGGCTGCTCTGCGCGTTTACGCGTGCTGGCTCTGGACGTAGACAACACCATGGCGGCGGAGCTATACACCTTCCTTTTGGACGACGGTCTGACTTCCTGTCTGGAGGAGGTGTACATTCGTGACTTGACGGTCCCGACATTCGACCAACCAATGGCGTTGGTCTCGCGTGATGATGTTCCGCAAGTGTCTCCGTTCATGGAATCAGTTCTGGTGGACATGGTCGCCTCAAGAGTGCGGGAAGGTGGATATCTGCGGGAGCTTGTGTTATGCGCACCGGGTCCTTATCAGCCTTCGGAGGAGGCTCGGGAGGTGCTACAGAAATTGAGTGCTTTAAAGACAACGGGAGTGAAATGCACAGTGCACTGGGGCTACCACTGGTCTCTTCTCAAATACGGAGCATTGTTTTAGTAGTCAGTCCTATGAAAACAACATGTCATAGTGGCAGTTCATACATGAGATCATACAGTCGGCAGTATACATAGACTAGAAGTTACCCGTGAGACATAAAAGTGATGGTGGTTAACATTGCAAAAGGTCCTGAACTTGTTTGTAGCCAATCCAGAAACAGAGTCTGACCCGTGGCGACAGTAAGTAACTGATCTAAGGCTATAAAGCGAGCCCGACCCGTGCGTGTGAGCAATTGTGCCAGCGCCACGCAAGTAACTTGTGAATTGCTCCGCTGCGGAGGACGGTCCGAACAACGGAGAGAGCCAATGAGGATGGAGAAAAAGAGCCAATGAGGATGGAGAGATTGAGCCAATGAGAAGGGGGAAGAAGCAGGCCTCGAGGCCTTTGCGTTTTATTATAGTAGATACAATATACAACATCCTCAAAGCCTACTAGTGGTCCATCCTATCTGCGCCACCACCCAAACTCTTCCTAACGCCGTCTGCGAGCTTGCAAGCGTTCAACAGCTGTTTCAGTTGATCTGCAGTGCCAACTTGCAGCTCACGATTACCCGCTGAATCTTCATCGTCGCGCCTGGCCAACAACTGCTCGACGGCCCAGCTCAAATAGCCCACCGTGCTGGTTTCCCACTTTCGCTTGCCGGGGTCAGTGAGCTGCAACTGGGCAAGAGTGGCGGTCATTTTTGGGTCGAGATCTGGGAGGTTGGATACAGCGGTGTAGAGTTGCATTAATTGGGCAGGAAGAGACGCGTAGGCTTGGATAGCGGAGGTATCGATAGTTTGGAGATACCGTAGGCGTTTCTCTGAAACAGCCTTTTTCGCGCATGCTATGCGTAGAGACTTTGTAAGTTCGCGTTTGAGGAGGCGATGCTGTTAAATATGAGCAAATGGACGCGTCAAATGTAATGGGGAGAACGTACGTCGCGTATCTGTTTTCGCAGCTCTTCGGCCTCGTCCATAAGAGCCTTTTCCCTTTGCGGCGTCGTAGTGAGATCCAAGCCTTCTTGATGAGGAAGGACGATAGGAAGATCTGGTGGCACTGAGAAGACGTTTCTGAGCGCCCACAGCTCGAGACTGTCAAAGGCCATGTCTGTATGGTGCTCAAGCAGCGTCTGAAAAGCGACGAGACCGTGTTCAACCTCCTGCGCGCTGTCCCAGTCCTCTGCGTGGCGCTGTTCAGCCCATTGTTTGACGACCTCCTCCATTCCGTTGATGCCGTCGAGGATGGCAGCGTTAGCGATGCTCACAATATCGTCGAGCAGCAGCTGAGGCGAGAATCCAAGTGCCTCTGGCAGCAACATTGGCGGGACATCGTTGGACGCGGTCGGTGGTGGCGGTGGCTGCTTGGATGGCCCAGCGACGTCCATGGTCAAGACTCAAGAGCAGTAGCGGATATCGGCCCGGATTGCCGCACCTTGACGGAGGACCATGAGCACTGGTGAGCCTCCATCGCGTCCTCCTCTTTTCTTGTGCTCATCGCTGTTCAGTTCGACGAGGAAGAGTCAGAATAGTGCGTCGCGCAAGTCATTCCATCGCCTCTTTCACTGACTCACTGTAGGCCACACCGCGAAGAGTCAGTATTATCACTGCAATATCCTTGCCTCAATTGACACCACCCAGCACGGGCCAGACTTTTCTGCAGCGCAAACATGGTCAGAGCTATCCAGGAATATCAATGAGATACAGAACCACAATGCAGCAAACCTATCATTCGAAGAAAACCATCGCTTTGCCTACAACATGGTTCTCTACAGACAAGGCGAAATGCTCTACAAAGGCGTCAAGGGCCTCGTTTCCGACAATCTCGAGAAATTATCAAGGGAGCAAGTCGTTCCCGTCTTTCCTTCTGGCACCAAGGACCCGCCTCAACGCAGCCTGGAATCTGAGATGCTGTTAAAGGCTCTCAGAAATATCTGGGACGACCATCAGAGCAGCATGGTAAAGCTCGGCCAAATTCTCAAATATATGGTGCGCCATTCATCCTGCCATGCTGCATTGACGTTTATCGACTGTGCAGGACAGAGTGTATACAAAGGCTGCCGAGGTGCCAGAAACCAGCGACATGGGTCTCAGCCTCTTTGTCCAGCTCATTCTCAGACCGCCTATCAAGCAGCACCTCATCACAGCTATTCTTAACCAGATCGAGTTTGAACGCGAAGGATACGACATCAACCGTTCAGCTGTCAAAGGATGTGTAGACGTGTTTATCAGCCTCCACAACGCGTCCGGAGGCCCCACGATATACAAGGAGGATCTGGAGCCAGCCATTCTCAACGACAGCAGCTCATTCTATGATCAGACAGGTAACAAACTGCTTTCCACCTGCGATGCGCCAGAGTATCTGCGGAGGGTATGTCCCAATAGTCGCTTGTAGCAGCTTCATTGACACGCGTTCCTCAAGGTAGAATCAGCCTTGGAAGCTGAAGAATCTCGTGCACATCACTATCTCTCATCGCTGACTGCCGAGCCCCTCCGCCGCATTTTGGAGGTCAACCTCTTGACGAACCATCTCGTCGATATCATAAGTAAAGAAAGCTCCGGCTTGGACACGATGATCGATTCTGACAAGATCGACGACCTGGCTAGGCTTTATCGACTGTATTCTATGGTGCCTCAAGGTATACCATGCCTCAGGAATGCATTAAAGGACTCTATTGTGAGACGCGGTAACGAAATCAACCAAAGTTCTCTGGGCATAGATGCCGAAGCAGAACTCGTCGACCCTCCACCAAGTGACAGGAAAGGAAAGGGCAAAGCGGTGCCGTCAGCGCAGCTACATCTGAATGCCGCATTGAAATGGGTGCAAGATGTCCTGGATCTGAAGGACAAGTTTGATGCTGTATGGCTCAATGCTTTCTCTAGTGATAGAGACCTTGAGAGCGGTTTGAACGAGGTTTGTCTTTGTCTGCCTTTTTGTGCTCACCGAATAATTTCCTTGTAGGCATTTGGCCGCTTTGTCAACTTGAACACTCAGTGTTCCGAATTCATATCTCTGTTTATCGACGATAACTTGAAGCGAGGCTTGAAAGGCGTACGCTATCTCGTCTGGAGGGCGTACATTGGCTGACTGCGATTTCTAGAAAACGGATATCGAGGTTGAGGCTGTCCTTGACAAGACTATTACCGTTTTCCGCTTCCTTGGAGAGAAGGATGTCTTTGAGCGATACTACAAGAGCCACCTCGCCAAGCGCCTTCTCCACGCGCGTTCGGTATCGGACGACGCGGAGCGTGGCATGCTCGCCAAACTCAAGGTTGAATGTGGATTCCAATTCACGCAGAAGCTTGAGGGCATGTTCAATGACATGAAGATTTCTTCGGATACGATGGTTGCGTTCCGAACGCATCTTGAGAAGCCGGGAGTGCAGGTTAGGTTTATCAATCGGTGTTCTTGGTCTGCGTGCTAATCATGTTGCAGCCAACCGACATTGAATTGTCCGTGATAGTGATGACTTCAACGTTCTGGCCCATGTCCCACCCGACGTCCACATGCACTGTTCCCTCCGCGATGTCCAAGGCGTGTAAACAGTTCGAGCAGTTCTATTTCTCGCGACATTCGGGACGTCGACTGACATGGCAGTATTCCCTCGGTAACGCAGATGTGAAAGTAACCTTCAAGGCGCGGAAACACGAACTCAACGTGGCAACCTTTGCATTGATGATATTGTTATTGTTTGAGAACATCGAGGACGATGGATTCTTGACATATCAGGTTGGTGTACTCTTCGATCGATCCATAAAACTTTGCTGAAAACTTGGCGCGTAGGAAATACAGCAAGCGACGTCCATCGAACATGCGGAGCTCAAGCGCCATTTACAATCGCTGGCGTGTGCCAAATTCAAGATACTGAAGAAGCATCCCCCTGGGCGGGAGATTGATAACGAAGATTCATTCTCGTTCAATAACGAGTTTACGGCCTCGTTGCAGAAGATCAAGATTAGCACAGTGTCGTCGAAGATTGAGAGTTCTGGGGAGAGGAAGGAGACGAGGGATAGGATCGAGGAGGAGCGGAGGCATCAGACTGATGTACGTGCCTTTTCTACTCCTCCTTTTACTTCCTTTCATCTGACGGCAACGAGGAAGGCGTGTATTGTACGCGTGATGAAGGCGCGGAAACGCATGACGCACAATGAGCTGGTGAATGAGGTGACTCCGCTACTTGCTCAGAGGTTCAATCCAAACCCTTTGGATATCAAGAAGCGTATAGAAGGGTTGATTGAGGTGTGTTCAAAATTCCTGGTTTTTGGTTTTGGTTCATGAACTGACTTGTGGTGTCAGCGCGAGTATTTGGAGAGATGCGACGACAGGAAGTCGTATAATTATCTAGCATAGGTCGGGCGTCGTGAGGACCATTCGCATTGTTGTAGCCACCCATGTTGTATTGAGTACATTCGCACATTTTCACGAGCATTTACGGTTTAGCATCCTGCTGAGTCCGATGATATAAACAACAAGGGGTACGAGCTAAACTAGAGTACAGCGCACTAGGATCTAACACAATGCCCCATGGTCAAGAAGTGTCCAGTGGTAGCCCCAGTGCACTGTACACTTGAAACCCTCTGTTGTCTTCAACTCACTCAAATTCTGTAACACTGCCTGGGTCTCCCTCGAAGGCCGATAAGGAGCCGGTGCACACAACACAAGCTCTCGCAAACACCCGCCTTCCCGTACTCTTGAGGCGACCATGTCCATCAAAACTGGTTCCATGAACGCAGACACTTGTGGGATGTCATCGGGAGATACATCCGATTTGGTGAATGTCTGGACCGTCGTATCCCAGATATACAGCTGCTCCAGGTGAGGCGCCAAACAGGTGAGTCCGTCATTGGCCACTAGCTGGGAGTAGAGAGGCGTCGCCATGGTATTATTCACTTCCAAGGATAACACGAGCAAGCGCGAAGAACAAGCTCGGATGATGGGGTGAATTGTTGAGAAGGGATGCACGCCGACATCGAGTATGAGTGTTTGAAGCTGAGTCTCAGCGACAAAGGCGTCTAAGCCGGTGCATATGTTGCGGGAATTATTCAAGGTAGGTTTTAGGCGGGCGAAGCGGAATGTCTTGAGATTTGGACAGTGCAGCTCAGTATGACGGCAGGGATAATCATCGGTGTACAGTGTCAAATGGTGGAGCGAAGGAAGATACACCGAATGCTCAACTACTCGGGGAGTCTGGCATCGAACGATGTGTGCCTCTTGTAGATGTATGGCCTGACTCAATATGCCGAAGTCGTTCGACATCATGATATCTCCTCTGAATTCGCGAATCTGGGACCAGGGAAGTGGGAAGTGACTGAGAGTGATTCCTTGGATGTCCAATCGCGTCAGACGGGGAGCATGACGAAACAAGATATTGTCTGGGGCGCTTTGGGGGCAGATGGTGACCACGGTCTGGCTGAAGAACGAGCATTCCACGTTTAATGTAAGCGATTCAAAAAGCGGGAGTTGGGTATCTGCGAAACCGTAAAAGAACAAGGGATCGAGAAATTGGTGGCACTGGACGGTGAGTTCAAGGGAAGATAAGCGATTGGTGTGAGGGTGTAGCTCAGAGAGTAAGACCGGGTATTCGTCCCAGGCGGCAGTATAAGCCACCTGTAGAGGACGTGAGCGCGACCTTGATAGAATCTCTCGCAGGAGATATCGTTGACCATATGTCCACTCCTGCTCGTCGGCATGGTCCACGGATATATCCGACCATAGCTTCGGAGTGGACTGAACTATGATTCTCCATCGCCGGCAGACACGACCAAGCACCCAAGGGAGACTGTACTGCACGTCGAAAGAATCATACGCTGTACATGTGTCCTCAACTAGACAGAAGATTTCAGTCAGAAGTTCGGTGGGGAGCATGTCGACGGTGACGATAGGACCGCGAATCTGCTCTCCTTGCGCGACTTTCACGCCGAAAGCTTCCTGGTTACGCACTAGAATTTGTTTTCTAGAACGGCATAGAGCGAGGAGGTGATGAATAGAACGATGTCGCATTTTCTTGTAAATGCTCCGAAGATGCTTTAGCTTGTTCAAGTGGGAGAGGATACGTGTGTCTAGTCTGGCCAATTCTTCCGAGATAGTGTCCTATAGAATAAAAGCCAATTATAAGAGGAAGAGACAGGAAGAAACAGGGTGACGTACGGTCTTCATGAATTTCCTGTTCGCCGCCATGATGGCAAGAGCCAACAAACATTCCCTGTACTTGTCCTTTCAATTTCATCATCAATAGCCTCAATCTACTCTCAATTATTTGCACGCCGTCCATTCTATTCTATTTCAACGATGACCCAGTCTGGGTTGGTCTCATCGTTGAAATTGTCAAACATACCTGATCTTGCAAGACACCTTTCACTGGCAGCCGTAAGTACCAGGATCTTTAATTTGTGCGACCTCCGGATTCACATATCCAACATAGCATCTCCAGGCTGAGGCTGCTAAAATAATGCCCCATGATCAAGAAGCGTCCATTGATAACCCCAGTGTACCGTGCACTTGAATCCATTCGTTGCCTCCAAACTACCCAACCTCTGTAGCACCTCCCGGGCTTCCTCCGAGGGTGGATAAGATGCTCGCGTGCATAGCACAAGCTCCCGCAGACATCCCCCTGGCTGCACCCTCGACGCTACCATATCCACCAGACTTGATTCCATGAACGGAGACACTTGTGGGACATCATCACAGTCCCTCGCGTAACCGATATCATCCTCATCCTCATCAGCTTCACCATCATCATCATCAGCACGCGGGAACAGATACATTGGTTTGTCGAATGTGGGGATTGTGGCGTCCCGGATGTACAGTTCCTCCAGACAGGAAGTTAGACAGGTTAACCCATCGTCCACAAGGAAAGCGTATAGCTCCGCCGCCATGGTGTTGTCCACGTCCAGGGCCAGTACACGTAAATGCGCAGAGCAGCTTTGGATTATAGGCTGGATTGTCGTGAAAGGGTGCGCGCCAACGTCTAGTATAAGCGTGTGAAGCTGGCACGCTCCAACAAAGGTATCTAAGCCGGGGCACATGTTGCGAGAGTATTCCGAGGTAGGTGATAGGCGTGCGAACCGGAATGTCTGTAGATTGGGACACAATAACTCGGTTTGAGGGAAGGGGTGATTCCGGCCATACAGTGTCAGATGATGGAGCGAGGCAAGACATATTGGTGGCTGGGATGGCCCAAGGATCGGCGGTTCGTATCGTACGATGCGCGCTTCTTGGAGATGGGTGGCGGCGCGCAATGTGGCCAAATCGTCCCATTTGAAAACATCTCCTCTGAACTCTTTAATCTGGGACCAAGGAAGAGGAAAGTGGCTGAGCCTGATCCCCTGTATGTCCAATCGAGTTAGGCAAGGAGCATGGCTGAACAAGGCTCTGTCCGTTTTTACATCAGGGCAATTGTGTCTTGCATGGTGCTCGTCGCGAAGGTCACTGTATATCGTGCCTTCCGCGTTGAGTGACAGTGATTCGAGGACCGGAAAATCAGCATCTGCAAAATCAAAAAAGACGGTGGGACGCTGGAATTGTTGCCATCCGATGGTGATTTGCAAGGTGGAAAGATGGGAGGCATGGCATTGCAGCGGAGGGAGTAGGCTCAGCGGGAGATCGGTGGTGCTGGTATATGCCACCTGTAACGGGTGGGTGCTTGACTTTGATAGCATGCTCTCCAAGCGACGGACACGTCCCTTTGACCATACTCGTTCTTCAGCCACGGAAATATTGGACCAGAATTTCGGGGTGGCGTGAACGATGACTCTCCATCGATGACATACACGACCAAGCACCCAAGGTGCACTGCGTTGCGCGTTGAGAGAATCATAGGACGTGTTGTTAACGACGAGACAGAATATCTCAGTGAGTATCTCGACAGGGAGCTCAACGCTGGCCAGTGGTTCTGCTTTTGGTGCGATGGCGACCGTGTCGACGCAGTCACTATTTTCCAGTAGCATTCGGAAAGCAGTTTGGATTATTTTTCGAATCCGATAAAGCTTCGCCAGTCGAGTAACTGAGCGACATCGCATTTTCTTGTAGATGCTCCGAAGATGCCTTAGATTGTTCAAGCCAGATAGAATGCGCGAGTCTAGTCTGGCTAGTTCATTTGCCATATCCTCATGCTAGTCCAAATGTAAGACAGACAAAATAGATGAGCAGGAATGATACACGACCTGTGCGAGTTTTTGCATCATGGTAAGTAAGAGTCAAGAGTGCCACGATCCCGATCTCGATCCCGATGTCCCTCGGAGGATAATTGAACGTGTACGTTGGGTCAAGTAAGTTGAGCCTGATGAGTCCAGGTCTATAACATTGACAGCAAAGAGTGTGGGCTGTACTTTAAAAGCCCTCGAATAAGTACTCGAATAAAGCGCGCCAGAAATTAGAATCGAAATTCAAAAGAATGCCCCGTGATCAAGAAGCGTCGATTGGTAACCCCAGTGCACCGTACACTCGAATCCGTTCGCTGCCTTTAGACTACCCAACTTCTGTAACACCTCCTGAGCCTTCTCCGCGGGCTGATAAGCACCAGCTGGTGCACGTAACACAAGCTCTCGCAGGCACCCGCCTTCCCGCACCCTCGAGGCGACCATATCCACCAGAACCGACTGCATGAACGCAGACACTCGCGGGACATCAGCGTAGGACTTTGGGTATAGATCATAATCATGAGAAATTTCCGACCATACGCGAGATATCTGCGATGTCGAATCCAAGATGTACAGCCTCTCTAGGTGAGGTGCCAAACAGGTGAATCCACCATCGTCCACGAGCTGGGTGTAGAGGTCCGCTGCCATGCTATCATCCACCTCCAGAGATAGTACGAGTAAACGCGAAGAGCAAGCTTGGATGATGGGGTGGATTGTTGAAAAAGGATGCACACCGACATCCAGCATAAGCGTTTGAAGCTGCGTTGCAGAGACAAAGGCGTCTAGGCCGATGCACATGTTGCTGGACATAGGCCTTACGCGTGCGAAACGGAGCGTCTTGAGATTTGGGCAGTACAATTCGGTGTGGCGACAGGGATAATCATCGGTATACAGTGTCAACTGGCGAAGCGAAGGAAGATGTGTTGATTGTCCGCTAAACACATCGGGAGTCTGGTATCGAACGATATGTGCTTGTTGTAGATGTGTGGCTTTGCGCAAGATGGCCAAGTCATCCAGCAGGATGATGTCTCCTCTATATTCACGAATCTGGGACCACGGAAGTGGGAAATGGCTGAGGGTGATCCCTTGAATGTCCAATCGCTTTAGACGGGGGGCATGGCGGAATAAAAGACATTCTGATGCGTTCTCGGGGCAGACGGTGATCATGGTCTGGCTGTCGAAGGGACCGCGAGCTTGACACGATCCTTCTACATTCAAAGTAAAAGATTCAAGAAGAAGGAGTTGGGAATCTGCGAAATCGTAGAAGATCAAGGGATTGAGGAATTGGTGGCACTGGACGGTGAGTTCAAGGGAAGATAAGCGATTGGTGTGAGGTGCTAGCTCAGAGAGTAAGACCGGGTATTCGTCCCAGGCGGCGGTATAAGCCACCTGTAGAGGGTGAGAGCCTGACCGTGCTAGCATCTCTCGCAAGAGACAAAGCCGTCCAGTTGTCCACTCCCGTTCGTCGGCATTGTCCACAGATACATTCGACCACAATTTGGTAGTTGCGTGAGAGATGGCTCTCCACTGCCGGCAGATACGTCCAATTACCCAAGGCGCACTACGTCGCACATCGAGGGAGTCATATGCTCTGTTGTCGACCAGACAAAATATTTCAGCTAGGATTTCGGTAGGGAGGATTGTCCAGGATGCGACGATAGGACCGCGAATTTGCTCTTTTAGGGCGATTTCCGCGTCCAGAGCTTCCTGGACGCGCATCTGTACTCTTTGCCGAGATCGATAAAGCTTCGCGAGTCGAGTAACTGAACGATGTCGCATCTTTTTGTAAACGCTCCGAAGTCTCCTGAGATTGTTCAAGCGAGAGAGAATGCGCCCGTCCAGTCTGGCTAGTTCCTTCACAGCAGCCTCGTCCTGGTTCAAAGGTGAAATAGACGAAATGAACGAGCATGCATGCTACACCGACCTGTGTGTACTTCTGCATTGACATGATGGTAAGATCCAAACGTCCTCATGCGACCTGAGTTTGGGAATAGAAACAAGACAATACAGCAACGCGAAACACGTTTATTGAAGGATAATAGATATAAGTAGAAATCCACAGCCAACAACACACTGGAGGTACAACCAGAGGGACAAAATATATACATAGATGAAGGAAGACTAAATCGATGATACGGCAAGGAGGGGGGATGGGTGTACACCGATTAGAAGAAGTTTGGTAATAACGTTCTGCAAAACATAACGCGTGAGTGAATATGCAAACGGAGAATGACTGTTCGACGTACACTGCACCAGCGCCAAACACAAAGGCAGCAACACCCCACGCCACCGATTTGCCCTTGGGCTCCAGGTGGAAACGGCCAACCCGGCGGTTCGTAGCGATAACACGCGACTCTGTCTCCTTTGGCTTTGGCTGGAAACGCAGAGGTTCGTCGTCGTCTCTTGAGCGTTTAGCCTTGGATTCCATGTCAATATCATCGTGCTCCGCCTTCAGAGCGGCCTCCCGCTTCAGATCCTCAATCATCTCCTTCTGTTCTGCAATGTCTTGCGAGTGGAGATCTGATTCCATGGCATTCTCCAGTCCCTCCACGTCCTCGTCAACAGCCGTCTGGTCTGAACCGCCAGGCGTGTCGACCTGCTCCCGACGAGTAGTCCTTCGAGGGGTGCGAGTGGGTTTGACTTCTGATTTGAGGGAGGGGCTCTTGGTGGCACGTAGCGAGCGCCGGGGAGGAGGTGATCTGGCTGGCGATGGAGACGGTTTGGGCTCAGGAGTTGCTGCAGCTCTCCGGCGCTTAGGAGGCGGCCACGAATCAGAAGTCGTAGACACTGGTTTCTCGAAGGACACAGGTTTCATAGGCGAGTCTGCTACTTTGCTCGCTGGTGTGCTGTTCTTGTTGGACCGACGATAATTGCCGTTGGGGTTGGGCGTTGCAGCGATCATCGCCACGACTAGCGGGCCGACTTTGTAGTGCGCACCGAGCTCAGTGGCAATCGTAGGGCTGACCCATGTGCCAGCGAGTCGAGGAATTTGAGTGTCGCGCGAAGAACCATTGTTGCCCGACAAATCGTAGTTTTCCTTGACCCACTGCAGCTCCTCTTTTTCCTCTTCGTCGCTCGCGAATGGGAATGCTGCGCGGTACATCGTCGTGGCACTGAGGGCGCCGGTGTCATATCGGCGAAGGATAAAGGCGTGGCCGGTGGACTGTATGGGGTGTCAGCAATGCCGATATCAAGTGGGAGCGAATTCATACAGCGGGCGTATCAATTTTCATTCTGGCGACCTATGCATTCATCGTTTAGCGATACACGGAAAAAGGCGTTCGGCAAGCACGCACCAAGATATCCGTTCCCTGACAAGTGAGAATCTGATACTTTATTGCAGGAAAGCTGCCAGAATGAACTGTGCGGGCTGTTCAAGATCGTCGAGCAGGTCGAGCAGCACAGCGAGCACGTACCGATAGAAAGGACATTGGGATTAAAGGCAGCTGGCAAAGGCGGGCGTGGCGAAGACATGGTGATGGTGAAAGTTAGGAGATCGTGGGGGCGGGTATTCAACGCTTCGGCACCCTAGCCATGTGTCAACAAACATGCCACGCGGTAGCACGTGATCATTATGCGCCACATCTAACAATTGTCTTTCAAGTTTCCTGATAGTTACAACGGCCTTTTCGTACATCATAATATCAAATATCTTTAGCAGTAGGCTTGCACACGGCAAATCGTCCGTATAATCCAATGACATAAAGGTTACCCGACTCCGTATCTCGGAGCCCAGTGGAAGAGGAGGAAAGGAAAGCTCCGTTGCTCTGGAAGAGCGTCCGGAGTTCTGCCTTTGACGAGCCAGGTATTAGGCTGCTCGCGGATACCGGCGCCTCTGAATCAAAGGTGTTCCCGGACGTGGTTTCCCCCAACGAAAGCGACATCACCCAACTCGGCGCATACGGGACTTTCCCCTTCACCACCTTCACCAAAGTGGGGAAATGGGGGTGGCCTCCTACGATGAGCGCGTCGTTGTCGTCGAAGTCGATGTTGTCTGGAACAAAGGGCACCATGACGCTTTGCTCGAATGTGAGGGCATTTGAAGAGGCGTTGCGTGCGTAAAAGTTGATTTGGCTGAGACTGGTCGACGCAATGGCTACCCGTTCACCGCTGGAAGAAATTGAAATACCGTTGGAGAACGGGATAAAGGGCGCAACGAAGGTGTGCGATTGGATGGGAGATGGAGAGGCGGGGTCGGGGTCGAGCGTGACGTGGGCGGTCCAGCTCAAAGGAAGGCCGAGGATTGTCTCTACAAGAGCCACGATGTTCCCGGCTACTGGAATACGCCTAGTGAGGAGGTGATCGTTGGTGACATAGAAAGAATCCGGGGATGTGAGGGCCAGGGCATTGGGAGAGACGAAGTACGGAGACGAAAGCGTCCGCACATACTTCGCGACAGTGGGGACGGAAGGGGATATGGTGAAGTGCTCTATGAACGTACGTTGGCGCGCGTGGTTCACGACATACACGTTGGACACGTTTCCACCGTAGGAGGGATATATTTTGATACCAAGTGGATGGAAATCATGTCCCTCTGGATAGTTTTCTAGAGTGACAGGTAATGGCCTGACTGGTACTGTTGTTGTGGGTTTCTTGGATCCGAAAAATCCAGCTACTTCCGCATCGAGCTTCGCATGAGGAGAATACACCCAAAGTGTGCCGAGCGGGTTCGGATCGTTTAGTGGGCCCATGACCTATGGGGTGAGCGGTCTTAATGCAATGGGGAGGGACACAGAATGCGACTAACGGTATTCCAGTTCTTTCGGTTAGCATCGCATGTAATTACAACCTTCCGTTCGTCAAGCTTCTCGTTTCCGTCATAAATGTCCCAGAAGGTTTCATCCTCGCAGTACTTGGGGCTTTCATCCAGCTCGTCGGCCATTACCTGGCACTGCGTGGAAACATCTCCTTCGGCATAGTAGCCATCTGGGAAGGGAAATGTCTTGAATATCGAGTTCCTCAGAGTATATTGACTCCGGTAGACCACAATGCTCTGGTTTTCCGATGAACATACCGATATCAATGAAATTCTGAGAACTCACCGTCAGGAAGACGAAGACAGAGAATTTGCGACTGAAAGCCATGGTGGGAGGGAAGGAAACTCGGTGTGCACCCGAGTTCGCGAACTTGGTGACATACTATTCGGCGACGGAGCTAATCGGAATTTGATCCGCCATCACTCATTCTTTCTGGAGATTCGTCGCGCGCTCCTGTCAAATACTTTCATGGGTCTGGGGTCTTTCCTTCTCTTCATTCTACCTTCACCACCCTAATGGATACCAGTATCAATGATACCTTTGGTAAACCAAAGTTCTGCCATTTCCTCCAGCTTTTAACTGTCTTAAGGTGCCATGTTCATTGGTGCCATGATCACCATGGCCATCTATGGAATCACCACTCTCCAAGTACAAGGCCTCCAGCTCTTCAACGATATGTGCCTAACACATTTTCTAGGCTTACTTCTACTACATGACATACCCTCACGATGCAAAACATCTCAAAATACTGGTGAGTGGTCCTTCAGCCCTTTCACATAGTCGCCTCACAGTCTGCATACCAGGTTGCTATAATATGGTACGGGCTGGTTATATCTCAACAAGAGCTAGAAACTAAACGACACGTAGGATCCTGGACACAACCCATGTCGTATTCAGTTAGTCCGTGTCCTCGCCCCTTCCGACATTCGCTGATCTTACGCAGTGTCTCACGCAATGCATCACTATTTAGTAGGATGTCAATCAACTCCGTAGAATCCTACTGATGGTCTCAGATAAGTGGCTACGGAAATCCTACATTCTTGCTGGAGGGCACTTGGTACGAGAAATATTTTCCTCCTCCTAGCCTTATGCTCAACTCGACTATACTACAGGTCCCTATACGTAAGCTCATATAAGCTGCCCCTCATTCTTCTCGCCTTGACCATCTCCGTGCCTAGTCTTCCATCCTTCTCAATGTACGTGACCCATGCAAGTCGAGTCTCGACAAATGATCAACAGTTCTCACGTTCCGTGCAGGTGGTAATAGCCTTCCTAGTGCAGATGTTCGCCCTTCAAACTCCCGAAGAGATACATTTACTAAGATTCCAACTAGATTTTTCACGAAAAGGATACATGACCGTGCGTCTAGTTTCCCAGATCGCCAGTACCATGTCCTGATCATCACCAGTATGTCCTGAAAAGTATAGATGGTACTTGTCATCTGTCGTGGTGCGTCTTGCCCTTGACTTCACCGAACAGAAACAGTTGATCATTTTCTTCAGTTATTGATGGTCGTTGCGCATTTTGGTATGTTTAGCATGATTTACTCCCTTTACCGACGTCTGATCATATCATCCTCCCGTTACTCAGTGTTTGGCGTAGGTGCGTGCATTCTCTGTGTTGGATTTTGCCTTTGATGATGTTCATGATTACCCCAGAAACCGTCATTCAATTGTATGTATCGCCAGGCTTATTTACGCCACCTGATTGACAGTAAACGCCTTTAGCTATATCAAGAAGGCCTTCAGTAGGCTCAACGAAGTGAACGTAAGCCTATTTCCAGCAAAACAGTGCTCACTTTCTGATTTATTGTTTCTAGTACGTTGCCGTCCTACCGTTCGGGGTGACCGCGATACTATCCGATATATTTATCGCTGTCGGTCTATGTGTCTTGCTGGAGCAGAATAGGTCAGACTACGAGGACACAAATTATCTCATTAGTACCTTGGTTGGGTACGCTATCACCCGGTGTCTCCTCACGTCGTACGTCCCCCCATTTGTCTGCTGATTTCATGCTCTCACAAGGACATCAGAGTAGTCGCAGTGGTGGAAGTCGTCGTCGTAAGCCAAATCTTCACCTTCTCAATCGCTTTATTCACAGCTACTTAGTTTGTAACCATGCCACATTCGTTTTATTCCTTCGCCATTGACTTTGTCATCGGCAAACGTATGTGTCCGCTTCCTATGGTTTACATTGATCTAATCTCGTGTCGTAGTATGGGCAAACTCGCTACTTGCGTCACTTAATTCGCGACGGGCGCTGCGAGACCGGTCCAAGAAGACTTCTGGAACGTCTAGTGGGGATGTATCCACTGGATTTGAGGTTGCCCATCGGCAGACGACCACAGGTCTCTCTGAGCCGGGCCATATCAGTCTCGTGAGGGTAAGTATATGGACCCGTCTAGTTGCTGACGTTCTGACGCGAGTTGTAGATACCCAGAACGGGGGATGAATCTGGCCCGGATGAAGATATTCAGTTGGATATTGAGGTAAGCTGACTGAGTTATAGGTGTTGTTGTATGCTCAATGCGAGGTAGGGCACGACTAGCACGAAGCACATGTATCCCCCACGAATTAGCTCAGACGTATAGCAGTCCTTTATTTACTTGTACTTGATATATCTTTACTGCGAGGATGCCGTTGCCGGCACAGCCATTACCTCCTTGATTAGTGACTTCATTGAGCGCACGCTGTTCATGCGCGCTTTGCCTCTTGCCCAGTGACCATGCTGTCGCCGCGACTGTTCTTTGCGGTTTTTCTAACCGTAAACGCTGTTCTCTTCGCCAAGAGCCGCTACGGCCATATCCAGCCGAACACTGTGTCTCTTTTGCACGGCGAACAGAGTCTGGTCAAGCGGATATCCTATGAACTTTTGAATGGTTCGATACAGTCGCACCACGCTGAAGAGGTGCGTTCCATGCCTGTCATTGGGAAGAGCGTGCTAACAACGATAGCAGTGCCGACCGATCGCCGTTCCCGTCGACCTGCAGTGCAGCCATGTAGAGACCGTCTGTCCTGCGCCAGAGACGTTTCTCTCAATTCCCTACCTCAAGAACTACTTTTGCACGCAGCCATCCGTCCGCCCCGTCGTCTTCGCAGGCCTAATAATATGGCTCATCTTTCTGTTCTCGACGCTTGGAATCAGCGCATCCGACTTTTTCACGCCCAATCTCGCAACGATAGCGACCATCCTCGGGCTGGACGAGAATGTCGCCGGAGTCACCTTTCTGGCGTTCGGAAACGGCAGTCCGGATGTCTTTTCCACGTTTTCCGCTATGCGGGCCAACTCTGGTAGTCTGGCTATCGGAGAACTGTTGGGCGCAGCAACCTTCATCGTCTCATGCGTTGTGGGCTCCATGTGCATTATCCGACCGTTCGAGGTGAACCGTGGACCTTTCTTACGTGACGTTGGGTTCTTTACCGTGGCTGTGGGTCTTCTTCTCTACATTCTTTCCGACGGCCACATACGACCATGGGAGGCGGCGCTCATGGTTGTGCTATACGTCTTCTACGTGGCATTCGTTGTCGTAGGATCATGGTGGGGCAGGCGACGCAGGAAGCGACAGCAGATCGAAAATCTCGAAAGGGCACAATACGCGGACGATGAACCGTACAGAGACGACCCCTCCGGGCCTCTCCTGCCTCCCTCCCCGTCACCACGAACCAGAGCTCTTTCCAATCCTGGGCCACTGCGGATACAGACGACGACACTGCCTCCACGCCCACGATCACGGACGCCATCTCCTACATCATCGTACAGACACAGTCACATGCCCTCCTTCTCACTGGTTGGAGCACTTGAGTTTCGCCATGTTGTAGAGTCTCTTCGGCAGGATGCTCCAGACATATCGGCCAACATGATGGATAGTATCACCAGTCTGCACACGCCGTATGCAGGAGGACACTATCACTCGCACCACTCCCTAACGCGAACCCGGACCCCCAGTCGCGAAATCGATCCTTGGGATGCCACATTGAGCGTCCCGCTCAACGACCGCACTCCACCTCAGCTCATCATCACACCAGCCAACGATGAACCAGAGACGATGCATCTGCACGAGAGCTCCTACACCGAAGACTTGTCACAATCTATTCCCTCATTCACGCGCACACTATCTGACACCGATGACACCGATTCAACGTATGTTCAGCTACCCCCGCGTCACAAGGCCATGGTTATTCTTGGTGAAGTCTTCCATACGCTATTCCCGTCTCTGCATCACTTTCGCCGGCAGAGCATCTTGGGTCAGATTGCGTCCTTGTTCGCTGCTCCTGCTATCATGCTTCTGACGTTGACGCTGCCTGTGGTGGTGACAGCGTATGATCATGACCATTCGTCGCACGAGAAACCGAAGGATACTCATAATCTCATTGATTTCGAGGAGGAAGGCGAAGAGAGGGCTCTTATTGCGGAGGATATAGTGAACGAAGAGTTCCATGGCGTCGGGTTCAACAAGTGGTTGACGGCTGCGCAGTGCGTCTTGGGACCGTTGTTCTGTGTTGGTGTGCTTTTCCGTGAGTTGTCTAGTTGTGGTGTTATAGTTCTACGCTGATGGTAAAAAGGCGGGACTTCACACCATATATGGCTCTTGCTGGCGAGCTCGATAGCCGGGATCGCCGCGGCCGTTCTGGTATCAGTGTTTGCCGACCGGAAAAAGGGCGACCATCCTACCTTTAGGATGGCGCGCTGCTTCATGGGCTTTTTCGTGGCGATAGTATGGATCATGGCTATCGCGGACGAAGTCGTCAATGTGCTCCAGGTTAGCCTATCTCTCTCCCAGTGCCACGAGATGTGGAACTGACATCCCATTCAAGACCTTTGGCTTCGTTTTCGGACTGTCTGATGCCATTATCGGTCTGACAATTTTCGCCGTTGGCAATTCCCTCGCAGATTTGGTGGCCAACATGAGTGTTGCTGTACGTGTTCTGTTTTTCTTGTCTGCCATGAGCTAATGGTGGACTAGGTCTTTGCTCCAATCATGGGCTTCTCAGCCTGCTTTGGCGGTCCCATGCTAAATATCCTGCTTGGCGTCGGTATATCCGGTTCATACATTACATCCCAAACCTCAGAGCCATACACGCTGCATTTTGGGACGACACTGTTCGTCAGTACGATCGGCCTGCTTGTACTACTGCTGACAACGCTGGTGGTTGTTCCGTGGAACAATTATCACTTGTCAAGAGCATGGGGGATATTCTTGCTATGTTCTTATGTGGTTATTATGGCCATTAATGTCGTTGTGGAGTTGAATTAACATAGCGAAATATGTATCCTAGCTTTGTAGTTTATCTTTAGGGTATTAACTTGATTAATGGATGCTTATTTATGTGCCCTATTACCTGCGCCACACATGCTGGATAAGATGTACTCTTTGACTCTGAATTCGTTGATTTGACATGACAATTTAAGGCAATTATCTATACATTTATACCCTTGAAGGGGACCATGCGAGCGCTTTAGTAAAGGACGTACTTACAACTTCGCTTGAATGACCGGCAAAGCGGTCCGACTAACCTTTCTTCCATGTCCTCCAACCTCCAGGATCTACAGGCAAGGCGCACCGTTGAAAGGCTATGTATGCACTCTATGGATCCGCAGCAGCCAGTATTCATCAGCGCGCGCACTTGTGAAGACCGACCGAGAGCTGTGCTGCACTGCTTTGGCATTTAAACTTGCATCGTGACCCATCACACGTTAACCACCATGTCTCCCCACGACTACGACTCTTCCGACGATTCTGGCGGCAGCGACTCTGGCAGCGAGTATGGTAAAGTGAAGAAGGATAAGAAATCCAAGGATAAGAAGGAGAAGAAAGATAAAGGTGACAAGAAGGATAAAGGCGAGAAGAAGGACAAGAAGGACAAGGACAAGAAGGATAAAGACAAGGATAAGAAAGATAAGGATAAAAAGGACAAGGACAAAGGCCACAAGGAATCGGACTACGGCTATGGTGGCGCCCCTTCGTTCCCCAGCGCCGGGCATCAGGCTGACTTGAGCGTGCCAGCGCACCGAGTAATGCCTGCCGTTCCATCCATGGTGCACCCCCACGCCCCATCTCCCGCCGGCAACCAACAGGCTCCCCCCGCATCGGGATTCCGCATTCCCATGCAGCCAACCTCGCCGTTCCCAGAACAGCACCTCATTGGCACAGCCCCCTGCCACGATCTCGACGGATCGCCCGTCTACATAGGCTCAGCGCTCTTCGACAAGTCCGTCCAGCCATGCAAGATTGGCCCGCACCTCTCCCCCCCTTGCCTCGTCGCTTTCGGTGGCCAGGAATTGGGCCACACTGGGCGCTTCGACCTGTTGCCATTTGATCCTTCTACTATGGAGTTTGTTAGGGCGTCGTATGGCCAGCTGCCGCCTGGTCGACGTCTCGTCGAAGGTGGATACGAGGAGAGTGGCGCACCACTCTTCCACGCCATCGCTAATGTAAATGGACTCCGCGTCCCTGGTAAAGCCGGCTCCCATCTGTACGTGGTTCTCGCTTTTCATATATCGCAACTTACCTGTTTACAGGGGTGGTTGCAATGTTTCCTTTGGTGGCGCTGAACATGCTTTCCAAGATAACTATGAAGTCTTGTACGTACCGAAATCGCTTTCGCTTTACACCCTCATACTAAAGAAATACGCGTAGGTGCTGGAAGTAAAAATGATGTGTTTCTACCGTTGTGTACTATAACTGTCAGTAAATGCTGTAAAGAAATGAGGCGCAAATGCCAATGTACTTCTTCCAATAATCTGAAGCGAAAGACCCTTGGTTCCAGAGTTATTTTACTATTATTGACCCACCGCAAGGTGTAGCGAGTACGGGATATATGGCTGCTGCCTAACTTACTCCGAGCGAATCTGCAGCCTGCAGGCGAAGATAAGTACACCTCCATCTACATCTTAGTCTTAGTCTTCTTCATCTTCGCCTTCATCCTCACTATCATCTGAATCATCAACAGTGCCGCTGTCGGTACTATGTTCGTCAGGGTTATAGTCACTGTCATCTGTTTCGTCCGGCGAGTGTGGTGCAGTGACTTCCAACAACCTCAACGTCAGATTGGGCTCGTCTGAATCCGACCCGCTTGCTTCCTACAACGAAAAGTTGAGTAAGACACTTATCTCGTCACAAGGTCTTGTTGCTCACCGCCGCTTTCCTTACACCGTCCCGCGCTTTCTCCTTCTTCTTATCATCGACCTGAACTTTCTCGGACTCCTCATCATCGATAGTCTCCCAATCATCATCGTTCCCACCCTCTTCCTCCTCCTCCTCCGAATCTGATTCCGATTCTGACGACCAATCAGTCCCAGAAGGGGATTCATATTCAAAGTCGGGATCAACGTCAGAATCTTCCTCTTCAGACTCTCGACCCTACAGCGCGCGAGCATATTAGACTATGCTCCAAGTTCAACAGAGCCAGATACTCACCTTTTGGGTCAATATAAGGGTAAGGTTCTATTTCTTTCATTGGAAACACGGTGGAGGATTACGCGATGCAGAGACGCACTTCAACTTCAGAATCCTCTGACTCTTCCTACGTTGACCGTTGAATTAGTCCATCGCCCTACGCAGCGAAGGCAATCAGCCCTACCGTCAGGATCTCTGTGGTTGCCTTTGAACTGGAAGCCATCGTAGTGGTGGCGGTATGAAAGCAAGAGTTGAAAATGATCGTCAGGGGTTAGTATCGATAACCCCTAAGCGCGTCTTTCTCAAGGACTCTTTCAGGTGGGATTTCAAGATTGAGGGAATATGAGGCGTCTGCACTGAGCACGTATTCAGAATAATTAGTAACCGAGGCATCTCTTCAACTATTGAAGGCACAAAATAATCTCCCACAGCTTTCATTCGGGTGGCGTAGATGTCGGATAATCGGGCCGCTGTGGTAGACATCTCTTTCTTTTCAACCATGGTGAGGCATCGTCCAAGAACATATCTTCCAACGATCTAAGCGATCCGAAAACCAGGACTATTCCTCCCGTCGTATATCCCTACAGGATCAGTTGGCTGGAATACAACATGAACTTAACAAACTGTTCTCACGAATGACTCGACTAAACGCCAGCCTTTTGTCGCGATACGACGAGATACGGCGCCTCAGGAGAGCCATACAGAGCCAACTGAAACGGCATGGTTCGCGATTGTTGAAACTGCAACGTTCACGAAGAAAAGTCCAGCGTCGCATTGGTCGGGCTTTACAAAAACAAGAACTCATTGTCGCCAAAATTACTCGGTTATCATTGGAAGAACTGGAGGAGGAAGAATTCGAACGGCGCTGTCGAAGGGCAACCACCGACGTCCTACCTATCGAAATCCTTGGCGAGATCTTTTGTTTGGTCGCAGACGAGCCAAACTCAAAGTTCGACTCGCTCGACACTCAGAATAGTGCGCCTTGGGTCATTGCTCATGTGGGCCATCGGTGGAGGTCCATTGCGCTATCCTTTCCCAAACTATGGTCCCGCGTTCTCATAAATGACACGCCGTTGTCGCCAGGACGCGAAGCCGCTCTCCAGCACGTTTTAATGTGGTCTGGCGCGTATCCATTGTACGTCTCATTGGACGACTGCTGCCTCTTCCCTCATCTATATCCGCACGCCTCGCATCTATCCTCTTTGGAATGTCACAGCCTCCTTCACCCAGAGGAGCTCCAGCAAATCGCCGCAATGGATATGCCTATGCTCAAAGTGCTTTATATCAATAGCCATATCCCACCTGATGATGCTC
This sequence comes from Flammulina velutipes, assembly GCA_011800155.1. Taxonomy (NCBI): domain Eukaryota; kingdom Fungi; phylum Basidiomycota; class Agaricomycetes; order Agaricales; family Physalacriaceae; genus Flammulina; species Flammulina velutipes. The sequence goes on along the minus strand of CM022374.1, from coordinate 1,459,120 downwards.
TTATTTCCGTGGATGATACGGACTCATCCCTGGAAGTACCTCCTCGAGATCCTCTGTTTAGGCATGCGCCACAGCTCGTCGAATTCCATCTATTCGGTCTAGCCTTTTCCCTTTTCCCTCCTCCATGGTCTCAAATTCGCACATTCAAAGGAGACATCTTTTCCTACGACGATTTCCGTTTGCTATGTCAATCAGCCATCAATCTCGAAGACGCTCACATTTCGTTCCGCCCAAAGTCATCGACGCTTCTTCCAGAGGACGCACGTTTATTTTTCCCCTCACTGCGATATCTCTCCCTATACACAGACAAGCCCTGCCTCACCCAAATTCACTCCCCGAATTTACAAACTTTCTGCCTCAGCATGTTGCTCATGCCCTATATACGAGTCGACTTGATGGTCGGATTGGAGGAATTCATTTCGACACACAAGCTGGACACATTCTTTTTGAATTTTGTGGCCCCATGGCCCACTCTTCATCCTGTCCTTCAAAATTGTGGATCTCGTCTGAGGGTCTTGTCCCTCAATGTCACTGGCCTCGTAGCTTGGTCCCTGTACCGTGCGCTCACGAATGGTGGAGATATGGCCTGCTACGTGCCGAATCTAGAGGTTCTTTATCTTCGCGACGAGGCGTACACGGGATACATTTGGCCTAGCAGGACGATGCAGCATGCACGTGCATTTGTAGACAATGAGTTGGTGACGATGGTCGAGTCGCGACTTGGGGATTCTAGATCTGGGGACGTGGCGCGGCTGCAAAAACTTATTTTGTGCGCCCCATATTCGCCATTCTCGGAATGCTCTGAGAACATGGTGTTACGAAAATTGAAAGGGCTGGAGGAAACATACGGGTTTGTGTTCGCTGTCCACTGGGGATACAGCTGGCTTCCGTATGAAGTCTTGACGTGACGGACATTTCTATCATAGCATCTATATTACATCAGGTACTTATCACTAGTTGAGTAGAATTTTTCAGCCCCCATCACATCCTAACTGTAGGACTATTTGTATTACCATCTAACTAGTATCACAATAACGTCTTGCTTCTATTTCAACGTCTAATTCCATGACCAGACCATCAGAATTGTGGGTTCCGGAGACGGGACTTCGTACCGCGTCCAGGATATCCCGTAATCTTTGCTGAGCCTAACCGATTCCTGGAAGTTCTCTACCCTCTTGAGCAGAACAAGAAGCCATAAATGAGCGCTCCCATGGTCGAAGGTGTATGTCGTAGAATTAGCCGATGTTTTCGATTTCTGCCCGATCAGACCTGAATCAAAGAGTAGTCGCTGAGCTGTCTCGTCCTTTATATCCACAGTCGTACTTTCCACTGCCTCGTCGTGTTCAGGGAACCATCCCTTCAGTTCAAGTCGGACGTACTTGGTAACGACAGCCTCGAATCTTTGCAGCGCATTGAGACACAGAGAAATACGCCGCAGGAAGAATCGCCCTGTTCTGGCCAGCCGCTCGAATGACAAGAAATAATAGACGAGCAAACTGATAGAAGTCGTAGCGTGATGAGGAATGAAAACTAAAAATAGCGGGATAATTGGTTTTTGTTTCTTTACAAAGAGAACGCACTCACACGACAGAGTCTGAGGCGGTACTAATGCATTCGCTTTGAGGTTGCACGACTTCCCCGTCCAGACGTATGTTCGTTCCTGCGGATGCGAGTAGGCTTGGGTCTGGTAGCTTTTCCGTTGAGAGCAATGCAGAATGTGGCGTTGGCGGCGTCATAGTTGCGGCGTTTTCTAGCAAAGAGGCGGCGCCGTCTGAAGACGTATTGAAGGCCCCATTCTGCCAAGTGGGTGCTAATAAAGTTGACGGGGGACTGGCAATAATGTAATCTATCCCTCGAATTACGCGAGCGTTTATCCCAGAGCTCGTGAGAGGGCCAGCCGCAACAGCGATTGTGTGTGTCTTCTCCTCAGTCGTCCCACGCGTTAGTAGTATTGCGATTCTGTTCAGTGCCTTGCCCAAGGACGATGTATCTCTGTTTCGGACTGTGTCTACGCTGCTGAGAGAGTTGGCAATGCATAGGCCTGTTGACGATAGAGGAAGACGGAGAGCAAGTATACACTGAGGACAAGTTTGTTTAGCTTTCCAACATCGTCTGTGGCGAGAGGTATTGAATCTGAGGTCGAGTCCATGAACTGTCGACAGACGATGATGGCAGGAGGCAGAGCTGATGACAAATCATTTGATTTGAATGTGGCGCAAGATTGATTATTCGTCTTACAGTCAAATGTATTGAAGTCCGATACTTGTACAAGATTTTGAGGTAAGTGTCATACACGATTAATACAAGTTCCGCATTCTGACTACTCAGTCCATCACGCTTCCCATGACATCGAGTTACAAGGATTGCAACCAACAGTGCCGTGATAGTTTCCTCACATTCGCTCTTTCCCTTGGAACGAGCTTAATCATACAGCTCAAAAAGTCCACTGTCTCTTCCACATCCAGAGAGGTGAAAGTCTCGGATATATGGGAACGCAGAACATCCTCTAACCTGACCGGATACAGGTTTGTGTCCATGAGAAGGGCGCCTTCATACGCATTCAGCTTCCTACGTCCAAGATAACAAGGAAGGGAAACACACCATCTGGTCCAAACCATTTACTCGACTCTACCCCATGAGCTATGAACTCCCTTGGGAAGTCACCCAGAAGCTCAATCATCTGTATAACGTGCGATTCGTCGGGCGATAAGCCAAGATCCATGCATTGGAAGTATGGATCGAAGAGTGGTTCTTCCGAGAGTAGTGCGTATAGCTACGAGATATGAGTCCAAATTGAATTCGACTTCTATCGACGCACCACACAACCCAGGCTCCATATATCAGTGCTTGAGTCACAGGGCGCTTGTATGATTGTCTCGGGGGAGCGGACACATAATGAAACGTCTGGCGCTCGGTCTACGATTATGCTTGTCAAGATCCGCAATGAATCCGTACATGCCGAGTCCACGTACCCACTGTCGCCAGTCGGAATATCGTAGGAAATCGTTCATCGCTGGAGTTGGAAGAAACGGTTTCGCCTCCCATCCCCGAGGAAGTGTCGTCGTCCTTGAAACGAGCAATCACCCAGTTCAGATCGCGCGCAGAAAGGACGATGGATTGTTGATTGATATCTGCCAGTATGAGTTAGCTTTAGATTCTGGTCACAAGAAGCATGTAGAAGGAATGGACTCACCGCCGTGAATGACGCCTCTTCGTGAGCTATCTCTGAGAACGTTGAGCACATCCCTTGCTACAAGCTTTACGAGAGCAAGCGGCATCCTATGCCCCAGACGTGCTCTCAGATCGCCTAAGCATATGTACCGTTCGAGGTACGGCTGGCGTGAGCATCTCTCGGGAGCTGTCGAAGCAGTCGTATGCTTATGGCGAGACGAATGGAACAGCGACCTGAACATCCCCAGAACGCGAGCCAAAGTGTTGGAATTCGGTGTAGGCAACATCATCGCAGGAGAGAAGGTATATCGTCCAATGTTCCCGCGATATATATGCAACCCTAGTTCCCGACTACATAGCCTTCAAGAAGAAGACGAGAACTACTTCCTGACGTCAACATCATCTTGGTAGCTTCAACCTTGCCGTAAAAGGCCCGCGAGGCCAGGACGCATTGCCGACATGCGATTTCGAAGTTGGCGTTGAGAGGAAGTGTGCGGAGCCGTCGTGTATTGGGTGGCCGTAACTGCGCAAGGGGTACATAATGGTGTCCGAACACAGTGGAAAAACGCTAGATGACATGGTAATAACTTTGAGAGTCAAGATGATACACTCCTAGAATTGCTTAGCCTTGCTTGTCGTTGGAGCGCAGTCAGCGTTAACGAGAATATCCGCGGACTTGATCCTGAAATAAATTATTTTGTGAGATGTGAGTGTGAGGGAGAAACGCAGTGGGGAGCGATACCGTTGTGGGCGAAGCATGCACTATATCCTTTCGACAGGCAGCCGTTACAACAAACAAACTCAGAAATGCTTCCAAGGTTCCGGCATTCAAGGCTATTCTTATGTTAACAAGCAAATTGCGGCGCGATGCCTAATCAGTTTCCCAGCCCGATAGAACGCTACGGGATGAGTGAACGAATCAACCAGTGTAGACGGAGGTTTGCACGATAACAAGATACTGAGGCCAAAGAGCGCCGCCTCTTGTCAACATGGGCATAGTGTGGTACCGCAACGTAATTCACAGAGCAGTCGAGAGTGTTCCTAACGACATAGACTAGACGTGCACTATGAAATATCATCAGTCGAGATCATTGGTAGCGAGAAGGGAAAAGCAAACCGGGCAGTGATACAGCCGTAACGGCACGTTGAGACTCCAGTCAACATCGAGTGCATGCACTGAAGCAACCAAAGTGTAAAACCGAGATCAGTTCCTCCTCACACGGCAGACAACGTAAAACATATATACATGAAACGAAGCTATATAACAAGATGTGTCCAATGTACTAAGGTAAGGGGGAGAAGGATAGCGAGAGTGAGAGTCAATACAGGTATGCATGAACGATGAGTAGCCGACGAGTCCCAGCCAGGCGGATTCCCTAGCGTAACGGCAGCAGCAGACGCCGTCGATGTGATGGTCGTAACGACGCCTTCCGTGTTGGTGACGATTAACGTAGCCAGCACTGGTGCGGGTTTTATGGTCGGCAAAGCGGTTACATTCGTTTGGCCACCGAATATAGCACTATACGTGCTTGTAGCGAGCTGAGACGCGACGATACCACCGGTCGGCGCGGTGACAGACGAGTTGAGGGCATACGAGAGTGGCGTGTTCGAAGGGGCGGAGAGTAGGGAATTGGGCAGCGTGGTCGTAACCGTAGCGGACATGGAAGATAGAAATGACGCGATGGATTCTTCGGTTTCCACTTCTGTTGCGTTCGTCAGAGCGTAGAAGCCGATTAGAGGAGGCTCCTTGTAATTGATACCATAACTGACATCGACGTTAGCTTTGGCGCCAGTTCAACGTAAGACCTTACCTGAAGACAGAATATACAGTTCTTAAGAAAGGTGTGCCGAACTGCCAATCGATGCCATCTGAACGAGGAGATCCGGCGGCTGGCCACGACAAACAGAGGTTCGGGTTACCCGACGCGCGTCCAATGAGATAGTCAGAGGGTTTAAGGGTGATTACCTGCTCTCTAAAGCCAGGGTCAGCAACTGGCCGACAAAACTAGAGCGAAACGTACCCAAAAGTGAAGGTCATGGGGGCAACCGTGTCGCAAGGTATGGCCCACAGGCCATTGACATTATCAACCAAGCGTGCCCCATTGATTTCCCGGAATATACGGTCAACCTAGGAAAATCGATTAAGATCACACTAGTGCAGTGGCGACGCATACTCACGTCAGCGTATGGTCCAAAGATCCCGTTCGTGCCCCTATAGTCCTTTCAGCGAATATAATACAATCTAGACGAATGTCACTCACACATCAAACGAAGCCAGAGACACGTTATTCGTTACCGTAGGATAAGAAGGAGTAGGAGTAAAGGAAGTCCCATTGATACCAAACGATACCATCGGAGTGGCCCATTGTAGGTAACTCGACGTGTTACTCTCCATCCCGAAGGGAGAGAATTCAACGACAGGATGCCATACAATATCATTGACGTCTGATACGACAGATGAATCAATAGCACCTGTCTAAATTGAGAAAACAACACAAAGAGTTGTTGGGATTGGTGTACCTAGCGTGAGACTTCCGCTCTCATTCCGAGTAAGGCTGAGTCCGAAAAGCGGATATTCCAGATGCCCTTGCTGCGCAAGTTGTACAAAGAAAGGTGTAGCTAGACGGATGTTGTCAGCTGCGCAATGGTTTACGGAAAGGGATGGCCGACAATTGGTGACGGAATCTGAAATGCTGGACAGACGCGGGAAACCCAGCCCTAAGAGGCCACTCATGTCGTCCGTCATAGACACGTTGGCGGAGTTGACAAGGCCAAGTGTCTGGTTCGTCACTGTCATGTTGGCAAATAGGACTGTTTCTGCTGCCACGATGCCCTCGACAGCTGCGAGCCTTGAGGAAAGGCTTTTTGGGGAAGAAAGGCGGCGTACCAGTTGTATCAGAGTAGCTGGCAATGAAAGCAGTCTCATTCTTGTTGATCGTCTCGTATGTGCCGCTCATGTACGCCAATGGATATTTCGGTGCTGAATTGCAGACGGTGGAGGTACATGCTGAGGACATGAGCCATAAATCCGCCGATGCGGTGTCCAGCGCGACACGGAAGTACGACGCGCCCACTTTAATGATAGCATAATAGGATCTACGTCGATTTAAGCCGTTGCTTTTGCGTAGATAGTCAATCCTACGCACCTGGTATCGCTAGAAAGTGTTACAGATGTAATCCCAGAGATAGTAGTACCATTGACATCCACTGCGCGACGATGCAATGGTAGCTTTTTTGGCGCCAACCGTTTTACTGCTTGAACATTTCCGAGTGCCTGCAGAACGAAAAGAAAGACGAAAATGGAGGCTGCGAGCGTCGACCACATTACTCTCTTGCACGCATTCGAGGTGAGGACGAGCAAAGGTAAAAGAGCGACTGCGAGACGCCCGCAATGAAATGGTAGAAAGGAAAGTGATGAAACTGCCGCCGGCTTTCAACTTCAGTCTTCTGACTCTCCGTGCTTGGCGCCAACGAATAAACATACATTAACAACAGCCAGTCGGTATGTACGTACTAGTACACAAAAGAAAAGTACACCTTCCTTGCCAACGAAAAGAAAAGATAGGAGAGCATACTCATCTTCATCCAAAATCATGTACACGAAATTTAAGAATAGGAATAAAACCAAGATATCGCCCGTTTACCGCTTGGCAAACACTTTCTTCAACAGGCCGAGGACTTTGGGCACGTTCAGCTGCACGTACTCCAGATCGAGAAGATGCTTGTTGTCCTTTTGCTGTGTCATGTGTGAGAAACGTGCGTGCGCCACAGGAGGCTGGGACGTACCTTCTCCAGCAAGTCATCAATCTTGAGGTCCATCTCAAGGATGGCCCTCTCACGTCCTTTGTAGTGCAGCGCAATGATGAACGTTCCAGGCGTGGGGGAGGTGATGTTGAAGTAGATGTTCGGTCGCCTATCACCGCAGGTCAGAAGCGCCCTTCAAAGAAAGTGGATAGACATCACCTGTTATCGGGCACGTTACTCTCCACGATGATGCCTTCCTTCTCTAACTGGGCGTGTGTGAATCTGTAGGGACCCAGAACAACTGCCTTCGCGGGCTTCTTCTCCTTTCCTCCGACGGTAATGACGCCGACACCCGTCGTGCTGCCCTTGTCCTTCGACGCAGTTAGGCGCACGTTCTGGAGGTATGCCTTGTACTGCTCCAGCTGCGATCGCATGTAGTTGTTGTGGTCGCAAATCGTCTTGTACACGGCCTCAAGCGACTTGGTCTCCAGTAGCACCTTTTCCCGCAGGTTCCCTAGATGGACGAGCTCCGCGGCGACTTCATCTTGCATCAGCTTGTACCCATCCGCTTGATCAACAATCTTCTGCTCCTCTAATTCCCGCAACATTTCCTTCACCTTGATACCCTTGCGAACAAGTGTCGCATCCTTAGTAGTCGCTGCTCGCTCAGCGATGGCGGCCAAATTGTATGGTCGCTTCTCCGCTGCATGCGGAATTGAACGTATCAGCTGCACAAAGATTGACTTGGTCTCCATGTACAGCATGTCGCTCGAGGACACCGAGTCCATAAGTGCCGTTTGTATGTCATGAACGGGTGTTTCCCATCGACTGTAGAGCGGCAGTTCAAGCGTTCGATTTTCCTTTCGGGGTACTTGCGCAGGTGCTGGTCCAAGTTCGTCCGTGAGGATGCGAAGATGTTGCTTGTCATTTGGCGACTGTAAACAATGAGCTCACCAATACAGATAGAGAATCAAGAGTATTACCAATGTTTCAACGTGCTGGAGAATTAACGAGTGCGTGTTGTACAGCTCGTTCAGAGTGATGTGAATCATCAGGTCCTTCTTCGAGAGTGCCATGTATTGATCCATCTAAACAGCCATTAGCGCTGCATCACGACATCGACCTGGACATGCTTACTTCAAGGGTATCATAGAAGTCACCGACTTCGCATAGGTTGTTTAGGAATTGATTGATGCGGGCTTTGTTGGTCTCGACGAAGGGATTGAGGCTCATCATATAGATCTCTTTGGAGTACGAGGGCTTGTTCGCCAAGTTTTGCAGCATTTTCGCGATCTGGTAATCGATAAGCAAGAGCCATACAAAAGCGATTGCCCAACTAACAAGTGTGAGAGTACGGCGAGGATGCTTCGCGGGAACGCCTTCGACAAGCATGTACGCTTGCGGGGTTACAATAGCAGGGTTAATGAAACGAAGGAAGAAGAAGCCGCCTATTAGAGAACAAATAGCATAATCTGTGGCTTCGGGGTATTTTCGCTGCAAGAGAGTGATTAGGTCAATGTAGACCGAGGGATGGTTAACGTACACGAGTCAAACTGCGAATTTGTTTGCATATCCATCGAATGCCGTAGGGAACACTCTCGAGACTCTCGATGATTGTTACCAAAAAACTGTTGGCAATTTCCATCAGCATCGTTAGTCGAGGTGCAATGATAGCTTGGACGTCAGGGTTTTCAGCAGCAACTTCTGGGGCCACACCGCGAGGTAGATTTGGAGGAAGAGACCCCGTCTCTTCCTCTATTTGATTGATCATTTGCTCATAAACCTGTGAGACGGATCAGAGGTGTGGAGAGAGAGAGCCTGTGCGAAACGATATACCTTGACCGGATTGATTTCGAGGTTGAGGTCCTTGTGTTCAATCAAACTGTTGATACGTTCGGCAAGCACGCTCTTGAGGTAGCTCTGACCTGGCCCACGGCGTGTATAGGTGGTCATCATGCGAGAGACGGGAGTATTGGCGCGAAGAAGGGATCCAAATTCGGTTGCGGTCTCGAATTGGGCAGAAAGGACGGATTGGAACATAGTCAGGAGTAGATGCTCTTCACGACTTTCGTACTGGTTTCCGTAGAGCGTGAACATGACGGTCTGGAGGAGGGTGTCTATCTCGGAGAGGCTGACGAGCCGACACAAGGCGGCGATGTGTCGCGGCTCGGATTGGAGAAGGAAGAAGAGATTCGAGTATTGTTGGATCTTGCGGTCGTCTGGGTAGTGGCCTTCGGTGGGGTCGACTTCCTCCAATGTTCGCTCGACCTCGCGTTGCTGGAAATATGAGATTAGCAAGTCAGTTGCGACCTGGTAGTCTGGCAACGCACCTCGTCTGCTGCCATTCGATTCTGAATCAGCAATGCTATCCGAGAGTCGAGATAGCGAACGTCGCGTTCGAGGACGAAATTCTTCTTGGACTGGGCAGAGATTTTTCCCTTGAGATCGCGAAGACGCTTTTGTGCTGCAGAATGTCAGATCCGTTGAGCATATGGGAATTCGGAGCGCGCACCTCTGGCAAGTTCGTCCTCGACTTCGACGTCCTGTTCCGCAGCCATACTGAAAAGGGCGGTAACGCTGTATCGATTCGTGTTGCGATTTGTATGTCTGCGGCCCGAGGGCGACATACTGACTGGAGAGCCAGTTTCGTAGGACATGATGGAGGTGAAGGAATGAAGAGCAAGGCAGAGCCAAGCAGTTGTTGACAACGGCGGTTATGCTAGTCCTGACGATACTTTGCGCCTTGAACCTGCAACAGCGAGTAAGCCTTGAGAATCGTAACAAGGTAAGGGTATAAGACAAGGTCGTGATTGCACAGCCACAACTACTAAACAAAAACATCACACGATCACACGCTTGTTTAGCAACCGCCACAATGTGTGAGGCCCAGGCAACGAACACAACGGACTCTACCGAACAATGCCGATCATCTTCAACAATACAGCTCGCCTTCTGGAAACTGAACTCGGCACAGACTTCTCAGCATCCTACAAGTTCACCTGTATTACGGAAACAGGCCATTTCGCCCACCACAGTCTTGATATCCTGGTCTTACGGCTTTCTATCATCTCGAAGGTCCATTTTCTCTTCCAATTGAATATCAAGATACAAATACATTGCGTTCGGAAACTTTGCTACCCCGTCAACGGCGTCAACAGACCCCGGATTATCAAAGTCGAAATTCAGCTCTAGCGATGCGATTCACGCACAAGGCTTGGTGGAACCTCCGCGGATTTCCACACTTTATTCGTCTCATACCGAACCTTGTAACAGTACCCTCGGGCCTATTACGCCACGTCAGTCCTCATTCACATTGCTCAATCATTATACTCACCTTGTCGAAGAGACTCAACGCACCAATGATGAAGCCCGCGACCCAACGGTCCGTTTGGATACAAATCTCAACCTGTTCGTTCTGATCTCCAAGTTAGTCGGATAGGTCATCAATGATTATGCTACTATCTCACCAAAGCGAAAACTCTGCCCTGTTATCGAATGGTACATTACACCAGAAGTGACGTCGATACAACGAAAACGTACCAGCGATTGGACCATATTCTTCGGTTTTCCTTGTGCCATACCGTGGGTAGGACTCTGGTAGCGGTAGTCTGGTTGTGACTGGCCTAACATCGGTGCAAAAGGCATAGGATACCCAGGTGTTGGCGGAGGCAGAGAGCTCTCTGAGTAGGGAGCCATAGGGATAGGTCTCTGCGGTCCTTGTGGGTGATGGTAATTGGGGTCGTTAGAGTAATAAGACATCGCGGCGAGAATTGACCTCCAACAACTCTTAGTGGCGCCCTCTTATATAGTCACCAAAAGTTCTTGTCTGTTTTCGGACATAAACTGTTGCCGGGCATTGTCCGTCATCGCTGCGAACAATAGCACCCTTGTCCTTCACCTAACGCCCGATTGTTCCACCTGATTGGAACCATATATGGATTGTTGACTGCGATAGCAAGGCATAGTAGGTCCATGCTCACGCCGTTGTTCCTGTTTTATAATTGATGATATCGACGCCTTCAGCTGGAGTGAAGTGATTGATCGGTCTCTTAAGATAAAGCGCTATTCTACATTGGCTAGTCCATTGTATAGGGTAGGATTTCATTACGATCCATATCATTGAACCAGATTTAAACACGTCGAGCCGCAAATACGATCGACCGCGACAATAATTGGACGGGATTTGCCGATCAGTGGGCCACTCTCTGCTTCGAACCAACATGATGGCGAACATCACGACGGCTCTGGGACCTCAGGCCTCATTCCTTTTGACTCATATACTAAATTGACACCATGCGACGAGGCAAAAGATAACTATAACTGGAATACCCACATCACATTGTCCTAACGCCACTCACCGGATTTTGCCCATATCGAACGTACTGAATATACATAATGCCTCGAGGTGTGTCCTGACTAGAGACTACTAATTCTGACCCTGTACAACTACTAGGCAGTAGTCGTTGGCTCCAGGTAATTCAATTCAAGCCCTTCGCATCTCATGCATGTGCCTTCCTCTATCTAGATACGTAATGTTTCAACAGATCCTCGTCTATTCAAAAGAAAGGGTGGGGAGAAGCCTGATAGACGCTGCCTTACAGATGTGAACTTGATGCCAGTGCTTACAGCAGTGTCTCCTACCTCGGACGTTCAAGTAAGCTCATTCAGATGTCTAAGTCTTCTTCATACTCTGAGCCCAGTGTTACTTAAAAGTTTACGGTTTTATCTAGTACAACATGGCTGCCTGGAAGAAGCGCTCTCTTCTCAGGACAAAGTACACCGCCCGCTTATGGGGTAGCTCGAATTCCTAAAACTCAATGAGATCTCGGATTTTCGAATGCGTGCTAGACGACGTACCCTATTGAATTCCTGCGGTAGGTATGAAATGAGGCGTGGAATGATGGGCAGGTCGGCTCGTGGCTCTCCCACGACCACGTCTGTGCGTGGCTCACGGAGGAAGGCCATATGCTTCATAGAAGTCATCACAGCAGTGACTGGGAAGAAGTGTTAGTACGAACAGACCTAGATGTATAGGAACCACGACGCACATCTTTGTCGGCCTCGGAACTTCTCTTCTCCAATCAAAAGGTGTGTCCCTTGGTCATAGTCACCCAAGCTACCAACATACGTTCCCATAGGGTCTTCCTTCACCCAGGATATTTCACCATACCCCGCCGGCTCTCCATCCCACGCCACGATGAATCCCATGATATGCGGGTCCGCGAGTCGATCTTTCAGGTAACTCCGATGGTGATCATCGTTCCCCCGTTCGCGCCAACCGACGTTAACGCGATCCGAGTTCTGCCACCGACTATAGACTTCAAAATGATCGACATTCGACTCGTCGATGTGAGTGAAGGTGAGGAGTTGATTGACGGCATTGATGAAGCGGGAATACATCACCGTGCCTGGAGCAGGCTTTGGAGGACGCAGAGGATGCGTTGTGAGGACGTGGGGGCCTCTGGTGAACGACTGGACGAGAGGGAATGGGAAGTGGGAGGAATGGGCGATGGACGGGATTGGGTCACGGAGCCAAGACAGCCCGAGGGGGGCTCCAGCGCTCTGCCAGAATGCGGGACGTGAAAGGAGGATAACGTCGTTCTGGGAGGGGTCAGGTGAGAATCCTAGCCCGGAGTGGATGAGATAGGAACGCAAGTCCTTCAGTGTGGCAAGTTGGGGATCAAGACTGATGGGCGCGATGTCGTCTTCGTTCCGGCGAAGCCAGAGGGCGTAGATGGCGATCCATAGAGTCTCGGTGGAAACCTCCGTCGCGCTGGAGACAAGGAGGAGTTTTTGGGACACTGCGCGGTCGTCGTTGACGATACCGTAAGGACTGACCCTCACCAGTCGTTCTTGAGGAGTGAAGGTGACGACAAAGTCATCTTTTGTGATGGTGAGCACGTCATTAGCTTCGACACTTTTGACGGAGGAGCCATCAGGTAGCTTGAATGTTTGTTCTGGTGGCGCCACAAAGGTCTCGGGGCGGTATCCTGCTGGTGTCTGCGTACTCATGGTGATGAAGATGGGCGAAAGTACTGAACGGTGCTCCAAGGGACGTTGACTGGTTTTCTTCTCAATCGGGGTTCATTTTTCGTGTCGATCCATTGGGCATCTGATAAGATCGATGTCAAAAAGAATCTGATTAGATTCTACTCCAGCCTTCCGGAGGTGCGTTTCCACTACGTTTCCGCGATCGACCATGCTTACCTCGATTGGTTTGGGAGTATTACCATCTCATACATTCTCCGAAGCGGGCAAAGCGGTTCTACCAACTCATCCTAGTTCGACCAGCAAGCCTAAGTTACTTAGGGAGCGAAAATATAGGGAATGTCCTTACACTTGCCTGGAAAGAGAGCCCTGTCATTCCGGTTCTAGCCATTGCGGCGTAATTCGGCACCACTCAGTCGTCAGAATCGTCACTGTGGTTCTGGGTACCCAAACAGTAAGTACTGCAGCGACCCGATACATCCGACATCCTTAAGGCGCCGTCGCCTTCCAAAGTGGCGAGGCCTGTTAGCGGCTGAATTAACGAGCCGTCTTGGGCCCCCAATTGAGCGAGCCCATGTGCTCAGGCTTCGGGTTCGTTCGGAGCCACAATGGTCAATACCTCTTCTGAAGATCGTGCATCGTGCTCGACGGCCTTTTCGCCATGCTATAGACACACCAATGAATTGCAATGACCCCGTGGGCAGGTGTAATCCCTTCCCAACTTCAAAGTTACGACGTGGCGGCGAACGAACCATGTGTCACATATCAGATAACAATTATTGTGATCTTATCAGATATTCAAATAGGAAGATCAAAGGAAGTCAGGGTGGCGTTAGACGAACTTGCAACCTTGCTAGGCTCCATCGTCAATTCCCGAGGAATGGGTTACCCGGCATGAATCACTTGAAAGATGGTTCGGGTGCAGCCATGCTCTTTTTCTTCTCAACTCTCATCTTCTCCAAAATCCTCCGCTCGCCATCCTGGGTTCCCGTCTGTCCAGTCTTCCGGTAGCCACTGTCGACCCCCTCCCAAAACAAGAACCTCCTCCCCCTCGCGCCCCGTCCCCAAAAATGCCCGTCGAGTCGCCCCAAGCGTACTTCCACAAAGTCGCCAACGTCAAGGGGGTTTATTGCATTGCGCTCAATAGACCAAAGGCCAAAAATGCTATCAGCATGCAAATGCTCCAGGTCCGTCCGTTCCGCTTCCCGCCGCATGATGTCTTCTAATTACGCTTCTAGGATATTGAAAGTGCACTAGAGCAGGCAATGAAGGAGCCATCGTAAGCTAACGCGTCTTTGTTCAGTCTTGGGATGGTTTCTTAGACAGCTGCAGACTTACTGTCCTCATATTTTACTCCTCTACCCCGGGATCTTTCTGTGCTGGCGCTGACCTCATCGAGCGCCGATCCATGACAGACGACCAAGTCCGGAATTTCCTCGCCCAGCTGCGCGCGGTCTTTAGTCGAATCGAAAGCGTGCAATTCGCCACGATTTGCGCCATCGACGGACCGGCGCTTGGTGGTGGTCTGGAGTTGGCCTTGACTTGCGACTTTAGGATATGTGGTATGTGGTCTCGTTTCGGTCCTACGGATTGGGATTAACGAACGTTGGTACTAGCCCGAGATGTCACGAAAATCAGCTTCCCGGAAGTTAGGCTCGGTATTATACCTGGAGCAGGAGGTACTCAGCGCGCACCGCGTTTGATTGGTATGACAAAGGCCAAGGAACTCATCTTCACTGGTCGATCGTTGACTGCATCAGATGCATTGGATCTAGGTATGTTTCCCCTACGTGGGCTCCAAATATGCTAACAAGAGTCAGGACTGGTTGACTACGTTGCTGAGGCATCATCGACCGCATATGAGCGATCACTCAAGTTGGCTCAGGAAATTGCACGAAGCGGTACGAAAGTTGTGCGTTTTGAGTGAATGGTCGATTGACTCTTGATTTGAAGCTCCCCTAGCACTTCGAGCAGCGAAGCTAGCAATATCCCTATCCTGTGAACTTCCCTTAGAATCTGCACTTGACCACGAGAGCAAGTGTTATGAGCCTTTATTAACGACGAAGGACCGAGTGGAAGCTTTGGATGCTTTCAGGGAGAAAAGGGAGCCTGTATTTATTGGGAAATAGTCGTATTGCAGTTGAACGTTGAGCGCTGAGCTCTGGTACAGAACCCAAAGATATCGTTCTGCGCCACACAATCCAGATAAGTACAAGTGCTCAATGGTTAATCCATGAGCATCTGTTTGTATTCGTATATTGATTAAGATTGCGATCTACGCCTGCATTGGAGTCTCTACATTCCCCGCCCATAAGAGACAACCTTCACATAGCCACCCTCGACTTCACATTCTGTCGCGGTGTCTCCTTTGGCGGCCCAGGAGGTAACGAGATCGCCTCAAAGCCCCAATCCGAAGATGACAACGATGGTAACGACGGAAAAGCCGGAAGTTTCCCTTTCGCCTTCTCCGAAAGCTCTCTTTTCTTTGGCGGTGGAGGAGAAGGTACAACCTCTATATCCTCCTCTTCCTCCGAAAGGCCATCATCCTCATCCTCATCCCGTGCCTTGGTCTCTTTAAGAGAGACGGCAGAGAAAGACCGCGTTAAAGAACTAGGGAAGAGATTAGATATTCGAAGTTCTTGATAGGTAAAATGTAGAGAAGCTTACTGGAGTTCTTCATGCCTGTGATTGCACCATGATTTGCAGGAGTCTTTGAACTGGAGGAGCAAACCCGATAGATCGTTGTAGAACTAACCGTTTCGCGTTAATTGACTATAGAGCAGCCCGAACAAATAAAAGGCACCTTAATTCCCTCCTCCAGGTTCCCACTGATCTCACGATACTTGTGGTAAGAAAGGTCCAATGACTGCAGCGCCTGCTCGCGCTCCTTTATTGAAGGATCTTCCTTCCTCGAAGACAGGAACCTCTCATTATCCGCCTGACCCGAATGAGTTTCATTTACAGATGAATACCGTAAAGGCTTACCTCGATCGCACTCAAAATGTCCTCCTGCTCCTGCTCATTATCCTTCAACATTTCGTAAAACTGGTCATACTTCTCCAGCTCCTCCTCGAGAATATTCTCAAACATGGCAGGAGGCATGTCTGCGAGGTTGTTCTTGGTAGTTGACGCTGCCTTCTGGATTCGCTCGCGGATATCGTCGTCTTGCGCCCTGTTCTCAGCGCGTCTGACGATTTGTGCCCGTTCGGCATGGATAGTGTCTAGCCTTTCTAGTAGGACTCGGAGATTGCGCGCGTATCTTTGCGTCAACGCTGCCTCGGTTGTTCGCCGCTTCGAAGTCGTCGTTGACGGCACGAGGGCCTCCAGCTCTGACTAGGCTGCGTAAATCATCGATTTCAAAGTTGAAAGACGAATGAGATACCTCGCTGATCATCAAATCCATGATATTATCCTCCCATTCCTGCCACTTTTGACGGACAGCTTCATCACTATGATTCGCTTGAGTGATAATAGCGCGATATCGGGCCTCCTTCTGTATGAGCTCATTGTTGGCTTCGTGAGATGGCGCCCTGGTGAGGTTACCAGAGTCTCGAGCAAGTTCGTCCTCTGTGGCTTCGTTATCCAGGACATCTAAAGCCTATGTTGATACTCAGCGTTTTCAACGAACAGAAGGATTACTGATCTCACTTCATCTAGAATCTGATTGACATGTCTGGCCTGTCTTTGTAGATCCTCAAACCACGAGTCAATCTTCGTCGGACCATTCTCGCGTCGGACTTCCTCAGCTTTCCGTAATAAACTTGGTGGGAGTCCGATAGGACGTTCCAAAGCCTCAAGTGAAGCTGGTAGATTGTGATCGCGTAGCAAGTTGTCCGCTTTTGCCTTCAGGTCCTTGGACATGTCCTTGATAATATTTTTCTTCCGGTCATTGTAAATGTCTGTGCAGAAGCGTCAATGATGCTAGGGGAAGTAATACCAAAAGGCGTACTGATGGCCTCTTGTGCTCCCCAGCCTAGAAGCTCTCCGAGTATCATGTCCCCTTTCTTGGGCGGAATCGACAATGCACTGGGAATGCTGAGTTGCGCAATTGCCGTATGAGGAATCGGTGGTAGCGTAGATGACGCAGGTACGTCCTTATGATAGATGAGGTCGTTGTCGCGCTCGGCTCGGTTGAGGTTAGACTCCACCACGTCAGCTAGAGACTGACATGACAGTGCGGTTAGTGATAGATAGTCAGGTTGGATCAGTATAGTATTACCTTTATGTCCTGTTGGACCGGAGCCATGACGCGACCACGACGAGCAGCATCTTGCGCTTTCTTAGCCACGGCCTTAGCTTCTTGAAGATATGCAATCTCTAAACCATACCTAGAAACGATGTTAACTGTCTTGTACATTTGTGAGGAAATATATCAACAGACTTGCTAGTCTCTAGTTCTTCCATGCTCTTCCGGAACAGGGCGACGGCTTCAAAGTGATATTGTTTCGCTTCGACGTGTGCTATCCAATCCTGGCCTGAATTAGTTGATTGAGAGGAAAACAAAGCTTTTGCGTACTCACAGAAGGGAAGAGTTGTTTGATGGGGGGTTTTGCGTCAATGATGCTCGAAATGGAAAGCTTGTAGTACCCTGAAGCCTGCGAGCCGAAGTGAGTTTCACTGCATAAAGGTTATATGAAACTTACATTCGAAGCAAGACGAGCAACGAGTCCATTTTTATAGTTATCTGCGGCGCATCAGACGTTGTGTCGTGCATGACACGGAAAGCGTACACACCTATCTTTGCCTTTTGCCAGAAGCATTCCTGAGCCTGGGCAAGCATTAGCCACTCCAGACTCTGAACAAAAGGTTTTGAGAGATCGAGAGGTATATCTTCATCCTGAGGGTTGAAACATAGCTGTGGCAAGGCCTGTGTACGTAGGTATGACAAGGTCCCCGCGGCATTCTAAGGTGAATCTTGAGGTGAGATCCGCTCAGCGTGAGGCTAATTCGTACTTGATAGTATGCAATGGCACGCTTTATCCCTTCGAGATGTGACCGGTCCTCGTTGGAGGCAAGCTGAGAATAGAGGGCTGCAAGGTTGAATAGAATCGAAGCGCGCTCAAACGCGAGGTTGCGGAGGCTGATCGGCAGAGAATTCTGGGAGAACGCGGGAGCGTAAGGTATGTCCAAGCCTATCTGCATAAAGGTTGAGACACGGTCGTAAATACTACTTTTGGCATCGTGCATACATCAACCGGCAGTTTGGTCATGATGGACAATAGCTGGGCATGGTATCTGCGATAGGAATTAGACAAGTGTTTTTAACATCTCGCGACGCACTTTGTCAGTTTCTCAACGCCACCAACGTGCACTGGAAGATTGACAGTGTTCTTGCGAATCTCTTGCCACTCGTTGAGGTCTGCTTTGAAGGCATCTGGATGGAAGCTAGTCTGCTCTTCGAGATATTGACGCGTCGGTTGGGTGACATCGATGATATACGACTCTTTGAAAGGAATAGCTAGCAAGTTGGACATGAAGGTGGGAGGCAAGGGTGTGATCGGTGTATCGGACCGGAGATGGGAAGCGATGTGTGGCGCATGCTCGGTCCTTGGGTGAGTTGGGCTACAAACTTATCTGAGATAAGGCTAATTACAGGAAATTCTGTAGCGTGGCTGGGCAGATTGGCAGCGTGGCCTGTAAGCTTCGAGGTTAACCTGAAAAGGCGATTTATTTAGAATTTGATGGGAAAAAGCGGACCTAAACTCCTTGAGTACGCGCCGTCAATGCTCCTTTCTCGAGGTAGCAAGGCTGGCCGATATCTCTGACCTTTTTCTCTTTCTGCTCTTCCAGTAATGCTACGACGACCGCCGACGACGACTCCCAACAATGCCCCAGCTCAGGATGGTCGTGGCCCTGGCCCCAGTACAAACTCGCCACTTACAAGCTTCCTGTCAAGACCAGCAAAATGGTTCAATAGGAGTGTATCGTCGAACTCTGTAACGGAGGGAACAGGTCGACGAAAGCACAAGATTTCTCACCCAACCGATCCCAGACCGATATTGGACGGATATGCTGGGTCGAATGCACGGTGCGTTGTCGACGCGACGCTTCTGCACTGTGCTCACTCATTTCTAGGTCTGTAATGGACCTGTCGACGACACGCCTACCTAATTCTCTGGACATATCGCACCCACCTCCCTCGCCGTCCGTCCCAAATATATCAACATCTGGCCTCGGCGACCTGCGCAGTATCTCGAAAAAGTCGTGGTCGAGATCTGCCGATGACTTGGGCAGCTTGAGCTACTCGCCAGTCAGTCCTGGTTTCCATGAACGAGTCGCGCTCTACCGAGGCAGGAGCAACAGCAACACGTCGCCACAGCCATTCCCAACGGGGCCCCAGCCATTCCCGTCGACAGAGCCGCCACTCACGCCGTCCTTGACGTTGTCTCCGCCTGAAGCGTCTATGCAGGCCCATACGCGCTCGCAATCATTTGGTCCCAAAATGGCAACCAAGCGCGCCATCCCGCCCAGTCCCAAACGCAAAGGGTCTGGGCCGCCATCGTTGACCATCCCAGTCCCGTCCATGCTCGAAGCACCCACTGTCACTTCCCCGAAGCGGGCATCGCAAATAATGCACAACACCGGATACGTTACCGTCGCAAAGAGTTGGAAGCCATACAAACTTGACATGAAAGGCTCCAAGCTATATTTCTACAAACTGCCTGGGGAACGCAGCACTCAGGTCCGCGCAATGTTTCCTACAGGCCTTGAAGAAGACGAGGAGCCGGAGCAGGCACCTCCCCCTTCCCCTCGCCCGACCAAAAAACGCGCCTACTGGGGCAAATCGACCCATCCCGATCTCGCCAAAGACGGCAGTGAAGGCACTTTCGAAGCATTGATTCATGAAGCCGTATTTGGCACCCGCGGCGACAACTGGAGGAAAAGTATAGCCCTCGCCCTCCCTCTTCTCGTCGGCAAGGACAAGTTTGAAGCCGAGCTCCGTCGCTGGGAGGAGGGATCTATCCTCAAAGCGGACTACGCCTCACTCCATCCTGCGGTCCCGGATGTTGGCTACGCCGATTGGACGGAGCCGCCTGAAGATCCACATATACTAGCCCGCACTCTCACTTGCTTCCACAGGGCATCCATTCCTACCGGATTGACGCTACCATTACCTGACGCCTTTTTCGGTAGCGACGCCCATGCCCACTGGCTAACCAAATATGTTATGATGCAGGTCCTGCAGACGGATCGACGAGTAGAGGCAATTAGCCTTTGGATTCGCGTGGGGGAGTTGTGTCGCCAGGACGGAGATGAATGTACTTGGTCCGCCATCCGCGCTGCTTTATGCTCGCCTCCGATTGCAAGATTGGACAAGGCCTGGAAGCGGGTGGATTCTAGTGTTGTGCTGGCGTGGGCGTCTGGGATGGGTGTCGTCGAACCACGCTTGACCCCGTGGGGTGGGGATCTCAAGACGAAGATACAACACGCAGTGGAGCAAGCTCGCGACTCAGAGAAGGAGGACGTCTATCTGGTCGAGCCACTTTTAACTACATGGGCCGTCTTTGAGCAATGTCGCAAGATTTTCGAAGGCTGTGAACGCCATGCCGAAGAATTACCCATTGAAGAACTCAAGATAACCGAGTACTGGAGCTATCTCGCGAGGGGTGGATTACCAACAAAGTTTGAACGGTGAGCGACCATTTCGATTTCTAACAAAAGAGTTTCTTCTAATTGATTTCAGCGTCGAACAATTTATGCCCCTTTCCATTGCCGCAGAGCCTCGTCGCAGAGGTCTGTACGAGCCGCACTTTTGGTCTCGGCCACCGTCCAACCATCCTCCCAATGCGTCTCTAATCCCTCTGCTCTTCCCCGAACCTCTCCCTACCGTTACGCTCGTCGACAGGGCCATTGTACTTCGCGGTCGACTCGACAGCGATGCTACCGATATTCAAGCCCTCAGAGCTGTGGATGGTCACATCAGGCAGGTTCGTCCGATCACGGCAGATCCGAGCGAGGGGGCTCTTTCTGCTCTTGGAAGAGGCGGCACTGTAATTCCTGTGCATGACGGCGAAATTCTTCTCGTCGTCGCACCTTCCTCGCATGACTCGGCGCCCAGTTCTCGGCCCAGCTCAAGACCTCCAAGCGCGTCGATAACGGAGCAGGGCTTGGGTAGAGCACCTTCCATGCGTGTCAAGCCTGGCTCTTCTCAAGGACTTGATAGGAAGAGCAGCATGGCGAGGAGGAGCTCACTGCCTGCACTTTCGAACAGACAAGCGTATGTGACGGCCGAGTTTTCGTCAGAGCGACCTTTGCGAGTCTTGGTTCAGGCTGGTACCATAGACCGCTTGGTCGACCTGTTGGTGCATGGGTTGGATAACGTCAGCGTATCAGTTGCAGATGATAATGGTGAAATGTCACTTAGAGAGGGCACTCGTGATCTCGTCGTAGACCGTGTGGAGTTTGCTTCAGTCTGGTGGAATGTGTTCCGGAGCTTCGTAACGCCCTTCGTCTTTTTCGAGGTAAGCGGAGTAAAGAATCCATATATTCATCCTGTTCTAACACATCCCTAGCTTCTCAAGAAGATGTACAGCAAAGAACAGCTGCATAAGAAGGTAGTTCTCGATACAGTGACGGAATGGCTGAAGTTGGGGAACGGAGGTCTTGATGTTCTTGACGATGTCCAGCTCTACCAAAGTTTCCAGAAATTCCTAAACACGACCCCCGATAACGCGCATCTCAACACTCCTTTAGGTGCTGCATGGGCTGAACTACACCAAACGTTCAAGAGCCAGACCATGCGCCCGAGTTCTACGAAGACATCGGTTCCTATTTCCCCTGACCCCGGCGCACAGAGAACGAGGAACATGAGTACCCGCGAGCCTCCAGACCTTGAGAGGATCACGCCAGAAGAGCTCATGGAAATCTTGGATGGCATGGCCTTGGCCACTTTCAGTAACGTCACAGAAGAGGTAACTTCTAAAATGTCTGCAGCCCCGCTTGTTCTAATTGGTTTCCTGTAGGATCTGTATATCACTTCTGATCTGCTGGAGACTCAAAGCGCGGATCGTACTGGCTGGTTCGCACAGCTGCGAGAAATAGAGGATGTGGAGATTCAGACGATCTACTCTCACGTCCACGACGTCCCTCCATCAACGCTGATAACGGAGATGGGTCCCGATTCCCTGTATCGACTTCTACCGCCTAGCGTGCGGGGTTGTATCCGTGGGTATTCAATCCTGAGGAAATGGCTCATTGGCCAGATTGTAGTAAAAGGATTGGGTGTGCAGCGGCGGCAGGCGAGGATGGAGTTTCTTTTGAAGGTGATAGAGGTTAGTAGAGGAGGTACAGTTGGGGAGAAGAGTGTGAGGTCCTTCGTCGAGAGCGTGGTAACCTCTGCCGTAATGAGCGTGGAAAGCAGGATGTACGTTAGGGCGTGGCAGACGCTGGCTCAATCACGAGGGACGCAGTGTGATTCTATGTCATCTTTGCTGGCCAGGATGGCGGAGAAGGAGCGGCTAGAGCCGTTAACTGTGGACATTGGCTGGGTTCTGGAAAGACTCTTGGACGTGATATCGACGCCGGACGTTGTCGAATCAGCCTCCGATGGACAAGGCCTCGTAAATTTCGACAAGCGAAGGTATGAATCACTTCTTTTCCCTGCGCCTACTGTCATTTAATCATCTCTCTCTATAGACATCTGGTTAATTTAATCACGGCTACGCCTCCTGCGCGCAACCCAGAAGTTACATACAGAGGCTTCGAGCGTCTCAATAACATCGAGCGTGAGGCTCTCACCCTGCAGTTCGATCACAAAAGTATCCGCGAAGATGCTGTTCGTGAAGCAGCCGGCAAGAAGCTCGCCCGGCCATTTCCCTTCCAGCGACTGGTCCAACTGCAGACAGACAAACACCGACGGGACCGGAACTGGCGTATCAGGTTGCAGAAGGAGAAGCAGACTGAGCAGTCGAAGAATGAGAAGCGCGGGGAGGTGCTGAGCAAAGCCATGCAACGAGGACACAGGAACAAGAAAAGCATGAGTGCGTTCTTGCACTTCATGCGGCCCATTTCCAGTGCGTTTGTGAGCGACTCGTTCTCACAGTCTAGCCTGGGGGAGTGGACGCCGAGCGGACGACCTGCGATTGTTCTAAGCCTAACGGATGCCCGTGTGCGGCCTGTTGCGAACCCGGAGCGATCGTGGACGTTCGAGATCGATACGGAGGATGGAGGACACTATGTCGTGCAGGCTGCGAATAAGGCTGAGATGACCAAGTGGCTGGAGGTCATTGGGAGGGTGACGAGTCTTGCTGCGAAGAGGAGGTTAACGTATGTGACGAGTAAACCGGACGTGCAGGTTGATGGTATGGGGGCATCGGGCAAGGGTAATCCGAAGGCTGGTGCGTTCTTCGACTTCGAGACTCTTGTCTTTTGGTGGCTAATGGTGTCGACGTAGTGTTTGGTGTTGAAATACAGACCCTACTGGAGAGGGAAGCCGATGGCGACGAAGTTCAGCCTGGTGCTATACCTCGTGTGATCCATGAGTGTCTCACAGAGATTGAGAAGCGAGGACTTACTGAAGTTGGCATTTGTGAGTGTAATTCTATTTTGGCCTGTTTTACGGTTACTTAAAAATGTATTTTGACAGATCGCATCGCTGGTGCTACTTCAGAGATCAACGCGCTGAAAGACGCCTTCAACCGAGGACGCAGCCCTGTAACGGAATCTACTGATATACATGCGGTGTGCGACATCGTAAAATCTTGGTTCCGTTCATTACCGGAACCTCTCTTTCCTCCTGTGCAGTACCGTCAGATCATCGATGCCACCAGTTCGTCTGACAACTTTATTTGAATCTACTTGTTTGCTTATTATTTGCAGAACTGGAGGACTTGGATACGCGCTTGTCCGAGTTCCATCGTATAGTCCAGGAATTGCCTGAGGCTAACGCCGATCTTCTCAAGCGAATGGTTGAACATCTTGATAAGTGAGTGTGGGTTGTGTAGGTGTCGGATTGAGAATGCTAACGACGCCCTCTAGAGTCGCTGATTATGAAGAGTATAACCAGATGACAGCCGAAGCTTTGGCGATCGTTTTTAGTCCCAATCTATTGCGAACAGCCGACTTCGGGTTGCTCCTGTCCAACATGGGACATTCCAACAAGCTCGTAAAAGCGTTGATCACTCACGTACGTTCCTATTCAACTTTACTATATAGTCTGGCTTCTAATAGCTATGCCAACAGTTCCATGCCATTTTTGACGAATCCGACAACGTTGACGAGGAGCCAGAGCTTCCCGTTCTAGATGACCTTGAAGAGGAGGATACCGACCGTCTTCCTTCTGATGATTAGTGTATGACTCTATCTCTTATTATACCACCCCTCCAGGATTGCTTGACGGACTCTTTGATATCCTTATAATACCTGTTATTCTTATCATCTCATGTGCAACTGTAACAATCTCATCTTCAAAACGAGCAGCCGAGTCTTAGTTGGGGAGGAGCACATGTGTAAGTTAAAGTATAGTTAGAGAATTGCAATGCGGACCGGAAGTACAGTAACAGTTCTACATAAGTGAGTTCCAACGAACGTTTTCGAGCAGGGATCTCCAGGCTATCTGAGTATTCGTTGGAACTCACTTATATAGAGCCTGGTGCAGAGGGAGGGGGTAAGAGGCGTAGGTCCATCTATCAAAAGATTTTGATGATCCGGGTGATGGCCTTACGCCGGCAGATCACGGGATATTTCAACTGTTCGTGTTCTCGTCAATTCTCAGCTCTCTGTATCCACTACAGACCCTAGCGTTGAAGTATGCCTCCAAGTTAGACTAGTAAAATACTCTATTGACCTTGAGAGTGCTTCCCCATACCATTTCTTATGGCGGTGATCATAAGCCATTAGATTCCTTTCATAGGCTAACTTGTGGTGTTTTCACTGCTCAGTCAGCAATATTTGGTGGACAAAATCAGTCGAGAACTATTGGCTTGAGGATATAAATATTCAAATTGTTTTGATTAAAGGTGCGCCACGACGCAATGACCGGACCGGTGGCCATCACTCGGATCATCAAAATATTTTGATAGATGGACCTACGCCTCTTACCCCCTCCCTCTGCACCAGTCTAGTACTCAGACTGTATTGAACTCTTGTCATGTGACCAATCAATATGGGTCTAGACTCTTGACCCACTCATTCCCGAAATCTTAGGTCAACCCTGCGTAAATTGTCGCCTGCTTCCGGTGGATTGGGAAGAGCTCTAATGTTACCGCTGCCAACTAAGAGTCAGCCACAGAACCAGAATGTTAAAAGATGATTCCTGAAACATCTATACAATTACATGAAACTAAGTATAAGCAATAAGCTTTCTAAAAATTGAATTCAAGGATATTCCGCGCGGATCTTTTCCAAAGCCCTATGGAGCGACGACGAAAGGACCTCAAAAGTGGTTGTGCTGATGATCTGAGGGGCACTCGGATTGGTCACTTGAAACTCCGTGATTTCGACGGTGCCCTTCCACACCAGCCCAAGCCACAACTTGGGTGACTGACCCGTGACATGCAATACAAATTCTTTGTAGTTCACAAGCCATTCCTCGTAACGGCCTATCTGCTCACCAGATTTCGCTGCTGATGCATCGTCACGCTTCAACTCCCAAATCAAAAATGCACGATCGCCATTCAAATCCGCCGTTGCATTGCAGACGACGAAATCGGGGACGTCGTCATCTCTCCGAGTGAGGACTGGTTGATCATACGAGTCGCGCTCAATCGCGGGGCTGAGCGGCCCCCAGTGTAACTTGCGAAGTCGGGGGATAGGTTTGACCATTTTCCCGTTGCTGGCAGGGAAATAGCAGTGCAAGAGCTCGTTATGGGGCCCGCTGAAAGACGATTCGTAATGAACGGGCTTGACAGCCAAGTTATGAAGTCGCTGGCAAAGCCACTTCGGGAGGCGTTCATTAATGATGCCCGCTCGGGGCCACACAAATTGTGAGTTGCTTGTGCCAGACATCTAGCTACGGAGATGAGTGCACAGCACACAGAGGACTTGCGGTAGATACGTACTAATTTTCAAAGTGTCTGAAGGAGGTAGTCTTTGGTCTCTGTAAATCTGGTTGCTGGTGAGTCCTGCCTGACTAGTCGCTTTATATACTGTCCCGGCCTCGTGAATAGGCTAGCATTCACCCTGCAGAGCCTAGAACCGTGCTTCAAGTGTCTACATTATCGATGCCGCCCCTAACGCTTGGTGCTACGAGGTAGTACAACAGTAGGATCACTCCGACATGCGTACTTCAAGTTACAAACCCGGGGATATGCCATTCTCTTCGCCGCGATATATAACGGAAACGGAACGGCCCCTTCAAGAACACCGATTAATACAACGCATTCATGTCCGCGGGCAAGAACAAAAAATGGGCGTGGCACGTACCAAATGGCTTTCCTCGTCGCTCTAGATATGCTTAGTCTGGTACGGGAAATAGCATCGGAGAACTCCGTTGGAATTTCAGCCGGTACCGGGATGGCTGTAGTCTCCATCGCTTGGAATACACCACCATGCATCTGAAAGCAGTTGGAGTGATTAAAGTGACATACTTTCGGAACCCAGCTAACACTCTCACGTTGCTCTCACGCGTGCTTACACTCCGCGGAACGTACCACTATCACCCCCGGCTTAACAAGGCAAGTCGAGCGTACAGGACGTATCAGGTGTACCAGGATGCCATTCGTGATTATTGAGAGGCCCGCGCGGCTCAATTGCCGATTCACATCCAGCTTGCCAACAAAGCGATCATCGACACCGAGGGTGGCCCATCGACAATCCTAGTGCCAGTGGGAATAGGAGAAAATGCTACATGGTCTTCTGCTAGTCCTGTGAATGGTCTATGTAGGCAAGCTAAGACGATAGAGCCTGCCCAACATTACTTATACGGGATAGTCACGAGGCTAGCCTGGTTGCCTTCTCAGAATGCCGGTTCGCGATGCCGATTGAGAGATTCCCACGAAGGAGATGATCCGCTTTCGCGGACTCTGGGTGCTCGCCTGGGGTTGGTCTCCCAGAAAATCGAATTTACCACGCCGGTGTTGGAAGTTTGAATCACGGAGAATAAGGTGAGAAGCCCAGCTAAAAGTTGAACACCACTTCTTGGCCACATCGAACCCAGGAGACCATTTTGTTCTGCAGTAGGCGGATATTGGATGAGGTGTGTAGCGTGGGAAGATGGGACTCACGTAGGTGCCGTGTAATTTCCTTCCTACCTTCCGATGTCGGACCGCTACACGACCAGTTGCTGGGAGGTCGTCTTTTGATCCTGAAATTGTCTGGATGCCTTCTTGGAATTGCTCTTCGGGATTCCATGTCTATCGATGCATCTGCCGAGATGTGCCTGGCCGGATGAAATCCACTATAAAAGATACATTGGCCTTCCCCGCATCAGTAAAAATCCACCTCGAGCGTCCATCTATATTCTACAGAAGCAATATTTCATCGTAAGTGAATCATTATATTGGCATTTCTCAAAAATTGACCCAGTCACTTTAAGATGGAAATGCGTTTACCAGAAGATCCTCCCCCTCACTATGTCGCCGGATACTACATGTCCTTCGACAGCGTCCACACATTCATGTCCAACTTGGGAATCCACGATCGCGAAATGAGAGACCCGGAGCTGTATCATCCTGTCAATAATTGGCTCGCTGAACATGGACGGAAGGACATCCTCGCTTGCACGATGCCACATCCCACCAAAGCCACATCCTGGGAAGAGGACGGCATGATATTCATGACTCATATCACACTCTGCGACACTCACCTTGTCCTCCCGGAGTGTGATGAGAAAGACGAGAGGGTGAAGCGGTGGTTAGTTGATGAATGTGGTTTGAAGGCCGACGAGCTGGAGTGGCACCGATTCTTCGACAAGTACTGGCTGACGTTGAATGGCACCGAGCCGCGCGCCAACAACCGACGCCGTCGCCCGGATCCCGTCTTTGTAACGGATGAAGACGCGGACGAGTGGGAAAGGGAAGCTCCACACTTGACTATAAATGAATACATCGCAATGCGGCAGGAAAAGGAAAGGGCAAAGAAGAAGGCAGAGAAGTAATGCATTATACAGCATGTATAGTAATCATTAACGAATAGTTTGCATTACTCGCGTTACGCGAAGTCCAGCGAGATCGAGATCCTAACGCAGCTTGTGCACCTATTGTATCGACTCATCTTCAAAGTGAAGTATAAATCTTTCCCCGAAGGCAGCTTATTGGGAAGCCACTTCTTACTCGTTAGGTAGATGGAGGCGAGTGAATGATTCAGAGATGAACTATGCATAAAGCAAGGCAATTCGATATATAGATAAAGTTGCCGTAACGAAGGAAGGGGATAATGTCCTTCCACTAGAGGCAGCATTGCGGGCGGAATAAGATGTTGTTTGGTATGACAGGGAATCTTTGCCAAAAGGGGAGGGAAGAGCAAAAGAGGTAGTCCGAACAGATGGAATTCGACGAGCTGTGGCGCATATTCAGCGCATGTTTAAAAATTAGTTTTTGAGGATGTACCTCCGTGGATGGGTACACATTATCCGCGGGATCAGGAGCTTTCTCGGGTGGGATATGGCTACTGATACGAGCCACTTCCATGACAAGCAGATTCGTTGCGGCGATTTGCTGGAGCTCCTCTGGTGAAGTAGGCTGTGACATTCTAAAGAGGATAGATGCGAGGCGTGCGGATGTATATGGGAAAGAAGAAACAATGGTTCATTGAAGCATGCAATGGATGCGCGTCGGATGTCGACAAAACGTGCTGGAGAGTGTCCTGGCATCAACGGCTTGTCGTCTATGAGAACATGACGCGGCAGTCTGAGAAAGAATAGCGCAATGGACCTCCGTCTATGGCTGACTTGAGCAATGACCCAAGGCGCACTCTTCCGGGTGTCGACTGAGTCGTATTTTGAGTTCGACGCGTCTGCAACCAAACAAAAGATCTCGCTAGGGATTTCGATAGGCAGGAAGTCGGTGGTTGCCCTTCGAAATCGTATTTCGAAATTTTCTCTCTCTTCCTCCAGTCGTATCTGAGTAAGCTTGGCGACAATAACTTTTCGTGCTTGACTGCGACATAGGAAATCATAGGAGACAACAATTTGTTGATGTCAGGTTGCATTGCGGCCAGCTCATCTTTCAGAATACGACGGTTCTGCGAGCGCTGAAATGAGGGTATAAGCATGGTATGCGAAGTGTTTTTCAACAAAATCTTACTGTTTTGTTCATGGTTGAAAGGAGCGGACCGGAAAATCGGCCCGAATACCGAAATATACTACAGTGCACGAAACGAGAGAACATACAGGAGAATCACAAAGAATTGCCCTCCGCTGAGATATCTTGCTATTTGTCAAACCAATCTCTTCCATTACTATGAAGAAAGGTCGCATTTGGCTTGACATAGCAACTCAGACTGTGCGCCATACTTTATCGTTACGCAGAGCAATCAATGTTAACACTTAGTACTGAGTACTGAGTGAACACTGCCCAACAGCGGCATTAGTGGCGCAGTAGAATGGTCACCTGACCGCAATTGCTGAATGTGCGTGACATGTAACGCGTTGTGTGACTCCAGTATTTCTTGTCCTTTCACCATCATGGCCACCAAGAACAATCTGCAAGCCGTCTTGAAGAGACTGGGAAGCAATGGAAGCGGTAGCCAGACGATTCCCACCGAGACACCAACGCCGGCTCCGGCAGCCAAGGTATGGACGATCTAGTTGATTTCGATGAACTTCAACTTATTTCTCATGGAGGCTTCAAAGTTCAAGCCAGCGTCCAAAGTCAACGCCACAGGTGCGATTCTCTACTTCCTATCTGAGCCTCTGCTAACAGGAAGTAGTACGTCGAGTACCGTCGCTACCCTCGTTCTCGACCGCGGGATTCGGAAAGAAGGCGCCTCCACCCACTACACCCATTCCGCCAGCCCCAGCTACTCCAGCCAAACTAATTCCAACTACTCCCACTATCCCCGAAGTCACCTATGTCGAAAAGAAGTCACACTCGCCTGGCACCAAGAGGGAGGCCGTTACCGAACCTAGGCCGATCAAGCGACTGAAAGAACTTGACCAGAAAGACAAGGAAAACCAGAGAGAGACACCTTCCCGAAGAAAGGACGCATCTCCAAAGGGAAAATCAGTTGTCAAAGCAAGAACGCCACTCCCTCTCTCGTCAGACGATGATGATAAACCGTGGTTACGCATGGAGGTTGATGAATCGTTTAACCCAAATCCTTTTCGCCGCCTCGCAACCGACTTTCCGACACTACTGAGGTCCGAGACGGTTAGTATAATTCATCTCTGGCAATGGTCGGCACTACAATTCACTCTAGGACGAAGCATCCACACTGCGCGGAAAGCTATCATTCAACGAGGCTCTGCAAAAAGAGAACAATGCTGCTATCGACAAATATCGACAATCGCAGGATCCTTGCGTAGACATAGCCACCCTCGAATCTATACGGTACGTTCGTGTGCGCTACTAGGACTGCATCTAAGAGTCTTCTTCAGTGTTCTACTATGTGAACGTATCCAGTCCCTCCGGGAATTGAATGCTGCAATTCATCCCGAGGATAGTTTCGATACGATAACAACATCGCCTTACTTTCGTGACACCCCTTCCTCATACAACAATGCTAGCTCTAATGCCGTTGCTTCCTCATCAACACCCGTGCGGCAGTCCCCAACGCCCATTGATATTGACAGCGATGAGGATTTATGGGATGATATGGATGATATACCGGATCTGGACGGGGATACCGAATCTGTCGTCGAAGTTATTGAAGATCCACCTTCTTCCCAAGACTCCGCTGCTCATAAAGCTCTCATGCAAAGCCCGTACTATCCAGAGATCATGTCTAATCTACAGAGGGTCTACAACCTGCAAGGATTCCGTCAGAATCAGCTCGAAGCTATCATAGCAACGATGGGTGGGCAGGACGTATTTGTGCTTATGCCAACTGGAGGAGGCAAAAGCTTGTGTTACCAGCTTCCTGGCGTATGCAAAAGTGGCAAGACGAGAGGAGTCAGCGTTGTCGTGTCACCGCTGCTGGCGCTCATGCAGAACCAAGTCCAGAGTTTGACCGAGAAAGGCGTGGACGTACTTCTGTGGAATTCGGAAACGGCAGACGTACCGGAACTTCTGCGACGTTTGAGGAGCTCGACCAAGCCTGACCTCCTATACGTGACTCCCGAGAAGCTGAAGGAAAGCGGCTCGCTACGATCTATCTTGACCGACTTGTATCGACAATCCGAATTGGCTCGCTTCGTCATCGACGAGGCGCATTGCATTTCTACCTGGGGCAAGAATTTCAGAGAAGCCGTCAGTCAACTTCGTTTTGTACTCGATCTCTGCTAATTTTTGTTTCAGTACCAATGTCTAGGTGCCCTGCGGGATGATTATCCGAAGGTGCCCATCATGGCGCTGACTGCTACAGCCAACAATATGATGGTCGATGATATTATGCAACGCTTGCAGCTCAAGGACTGCGCCTTCTTCATCCAATCCTTCAACCGTCCAAACCTGAACTATCGCATCCTTCCCAAGAGAACCGGAGTCGTTGATGATATCGTCAAATACATTCAGAAGGAGCATCCAAACCAGACAGGTGTGCTCTATTGTCTGTCCCGCGACAAATGCGAGAGGGTTGCTGCGAAGCTGCGAGCCAAGGGACTCAGCGCGAAACACTTCCATGCCGGGATGGAACAAGCTGATAAAGAACGCGTCCAAACGGAATGGCAAAATGGACAGTGCTTGATAATTGTGGCAACTGTGAGCTGACTGAATCTTCATGTCGAAATGTTGGCTTACACGGGTATTAGATCGCCTTTGGAATGGGTATCGATAAGCCAAATGGTGAGACTGCTTGTACAATCGATGTGTTCTTTACTTAGTTATCAGTGCGCTTTGTGATACATCATGACCTCCCGACCAGCTTGGATGGGTACGTCTACTAGATCCCGTGAAAATAAGACGCGATACTGACATTTTGCAGCTATTATCAACAAACAGGACGCGCAGGACGGGATGGATTACCTGCTGACTGTATATTTTGTGAGTGACTACATTCCGATCTCGACCAGCACGTTGATTCCCAGCAGACTACGCCTATAACGACTTCCACAACGCCGAACAGATGATCAGAAAAGGTTGCAAAGAGAAAAACTCCCCCCGAGAAGATGAGGAGCGACAGGTGCAAGACGCCCGGCTGGTGATGCAGTACGCACAAGACGACACCAACTGCCGGCGGGTCCACCTGCTCCAATTCTTTGGCGAGAAATTTGATCCCTCGAAGTGCAGAAATGGATGCGACAATTGTGCGAACACTGGATACATGGTTGAGCAGGACATGACCAAGGAATCGAGGGCGGCCATCGACTTGGTGCGGACCTTGTCACCCCAAAACCTCACCGTAGACCAAGCGCGGAGCCTCTTCCGAGGAAAAGCGGTAAACAACAAGCTGGCATGTACCAATCAATCTTTCTTTGGCGCTGGAAGCCATCTCGCTATCGACCTCATAGAGCAGCTGTTCAGCAAACTACTCACCTTGGAGGTCTTCACACAAGTCTCGATCCTCACTGGGAAATGGCACAATTCGTATCTCCAGGTTAGTTCTGGATCTTTTGGTTAGTTGATTAGCTCTTATTGACTCCTCGTCTAGCTCGGTCGCGGTGTAAATGCCTTTTTGAAGTCGGGCAAATTCGTATTGAGATATAGGCCAAAGGCTGTGACGGACAAGGCAGCACCGAAGAAGAGAAAGGCGAAAGCGTAGTAGATGATGTCTCCTCGATATGGTCCTAAGGCCTAGGTATTCCAATGTTCAACTACATGCTTTTTCCGTTGACTTTTCTGCTCGGATTATCAACAAGCTGAGATGACTAAGCTGGCGATCTGCTCCTTTCGACTCGCCCACCATCATTGATTTATGGATTTAACGCCACATTCAGTCTCGTCCGATGCTGCAGGCCAACACAAAATAGCCCTCCGTATATACGTACTTTCCGTGCTTCTCTCTCGTCTTCAGTTCAGTGCATCGCGGGATGAAGACGCCCCGAGCACGGACTCAATGCAAAACACCAGCGGCTCGTCGTCGTTGGGCAAGGCGCTTAACAGGATTGCAATCTTGTTGACACGCGGAACGGATGAGGAAAAGGCTCGTACAATCGCCGTTACTGCGGGTCCTCTCACGAGTGCTGGAATACATGCTCGCATAGTTCGGGCGAGTATGTAGATCTTCAACTATACATGTGTGGCTTCATAACTAACACGCTTCTAGCCCTCCATCTCCAAGCGATACTCCATACGTATCGCCATCCACTTCGCAAACTGGGCCCTCCGATCTGTCTTCAGAGGACCACGATGTTTCCTTGAACACCCAGTACGCATGTATTCATTCTTACGACGTCTCTCTAACGGCGTCATTAGCTCTTCGACGTCGAAAACCATTACATCGTCATCTGATTTGCATGACATCCCCTCCCCTGCACCGTCAGACTCCGTCGCGACGACGCAGCTGGATGAAGACCCAACTATTCATCTGACTCGCAACTCCAAACGCTTACAAGCTCAGGACGAAGATATACATCTGCAAGGATGAGTCGACCGATCGCTGTCCAAATACGCCAGCACAGAAGAAGATTCTGTTGTGTAAGTCCATTTCACAGGCCACCAATAATCGAATATCGTTCATAATACTTGTTCTAGCTTTCATCCTGCATCCTACTATAAGTTTCACGTATTTGCTCGTTTATTCTTCCTGGTTTTGCGATCAGCCGGGCAAAATCGCCGCCCCGTCGCAGCCATGCTTTTCGCCATCTCGCAAAAGGTTCCCAATAGTTGATTCTCACTATCTGTCATGTTCAGGTAGTGTTACTAGTATTGTTATGACATTCCACCGTATCCCTCTGTATCCCCCCCTCGGAAGAAGGGAAGAAACATGTCCTTTCTTATACTACCTTTTTCGGGGCTCATTTGTCAGCGTGCAAAAGCTTCCCTAATGCTTTCATATCGACATCGCTTTCGCTGGGGGTCTTCTGTTATCGGCGCCGACATCCTGAGTAGACGATTCGTTGAGCCATGTACGAGCCATATAATCTCAGAAGACGCTCACTGTGGTTTGGACAACATGGATGGAAATCGGTTCTTGTTCACACTGCGCCACTTCAGTTTCCACGACAAACAGACATATAGATACCGGCTTACCGTGGTGTTTCCGGATCGGACGAGAAACTCCATATCTATAGTACCGCCGGAAGAATTGTTCACGTTTGTTCCCTTTCGAATGTAGCCACGGGAATTGAGGGTAACAAGGAGTGAGTTTGTGTAGACTGTGGGAATATCGGTTAGGTCCCAAAGGTGTGAGTGGATGACATACGGCGGTTCACTACAGAACTGTTGGTGAACTGGTCTTGAATGAATCTGAAGCGGACTCACTGGCAACATAGAAAGACATGTAAACGAACGTGTTTGGTAACATATTGAGCTATAACCATATGTCAAACACGACGGGCCAGGTAAAGCAGAGAAAATACTGGCCGTAATGGCAACAGCCATTGCGCAGATAGTAGTTGGAATGTTCGTGTTGAAGGTGAACATAATCTGTTGTTGAATGTCAGATGTGTTAGGTGTAACCGATGTATATAGATAGCCACAAGACGGTCCAAAATGATACGAGTCTGCTTGAGTGATTCTGTCTTCGATCGCTGGAGGTAGTAGATCATTCCAGTGGTAATAGCAACATCAGTCACAGCATGTAATATGATGCTTGCTGTGGTGAGTGTCTATCAAGTTCATGAGACAAATGGCTGAAAGGAATGAGAAATTTATCACTGATTGCTGCACTAGCTCTCCGAGTGACATATAGTGGAGTCTAGACACTTGATTGGTCGATGTGTGGCGCATGGCAGTAAATATTCGTACGTTGTTGTGGCGAATACTGCATACATTGCTTCAATAAATCAAATCAAATTAGTGGAGAAAATATTCATACCATATGAAAGAACTGCATCGTGGACGCGGAATCAGCCATTGGGTCTCATGCAGTAGAATGACGGGGAACCAACCCAGAGATACAAACGAGCCTGCGGACTATGTACATGTGAGATAGAAAATTGGTCGATAAGAGTGGAGACGTACCACGAAACCCGAGAGTAACCAGCTATGACTATCTGTTTGCACCGTGAGCAAGCTGCCATGACGATAACCAGAGGGATATCATACATTGCCAAATTCGCCAGCAGTAGAAACTATAGAAGCTCCTTCAGTGCCATTTTCCTTTTTTAACACTCACTGCTGAACTGTGAATGTGATTGCGGCACCAAAATAAAGTTCTATGATAATGGTGCTGTGGCAAGGTCAGATGCAGGCATTGGTTGGAGATGATTCACACCTCTCCATTCGAGCCATGGCAAAGGGGTCGCCGTGGTCTATAACAATGCAACGTCAATGCAAAGCCTGCAAGTTGGAGATGGTACACATGTCCGAGTCACATACTGGTCACGGCGTACTTGTACACGGCGGCTGCACCGTATGCTTGAGTATCCATGCGGTCCTGTGGCAAACGCGGCTACTCACCGCAAATCATCCCCTGCTGGATGGTATCGCAAGCCAAGACGAAAACGACCTGAGATGGAGGTGCCTGAGTCATAGTCCGGGGATGACTTATACTAGGTAGGATAGCTTACCAGAGCCTTGATAGCCAGGTAGTCGCGTTCACTATGTTTTTGATAGTAATACCAAGCTGTAGAATATTGGTCTTCGACTTTCGTTCGATATTAGACGACGGCACCTTGAATACATCCGACTTGGTGACCATAAGTGCCATTTTCTCGCATCTCTAACGTAGTACTCACTTCCGTACAAGCTGGCAACGCGTCAATGATAACTGTGTACGGATGAATCAAACGCTTACATTGCTGTAAGTACGATCATAATGTACAGAACCCCAAGTCTAAGAAAGGCCCGTCAGAACGACGTCGACAGAAACACGAGATCCAGGAGCAACACACGTATTGTGGATGGTGGCAGCGACGACCATTGTTCACTCTAGTCGGTTGTTGTTGGAAAGTAAATAGGAAGCAATGACATTCCTCAGCGCTGGACTTGTGGGTATATATAATAATTGAGTGTGTGAGATGGGATGCCATCATGTCAGAGATCAAGATACAGCTCGGCATGTCGAATAATAAGAAGACTCGAGGCAGCTTGAGATGAAGAAGCAAACAGTGACAGAACTGCTGTTCTCCGGATCGGCTGTGTGAGACTCCGTCGATGTGATCTTCTCTCTGTTGAAGTTTGACGTATATGCGAGTCGGTGGAATCGGGCCGGCCTCATTTACTTACACGCTTTCTGCGGCACGTTTCGTTCTTTACCGTTTGCCTCGACGTACTTACAGTCTGCTGGTACAAACGGATTACTCTTTGTTTTGCTTTTGTCTGCTGCCGCCGCTATCTTTTCCACGTCCGCGACTATCTACATCTAATATTCGCTGCTCCTGGTTGTTGTCGTATATCTTAAAGGGACCGGATATCAAACTTCTTGAACTACCACTAGCCGGCAGCATTCCATCGCCGTGATACTTGATAATCGACTCATTTCGAATCACTATCTGCCAATGTATAATAGTATACAGGCAATCATGGAGTCATACAGATGGAGGTTCTGCTGATCGTAATATACGCTGATAGTGACCCGTGCAGCCAGGCATCTTCCAAAAGCTCTGTTGTCGCGCGCGAAGCTGGATCTACCAGGATCTACCTGCAGGGCCCGGTGTATGAAGTCACTAGCTTGCACAAGCTCTGGGTTAGAAAGACCAGCACGGGCGAGGCGCTCAGTCAACGAGCCCCGGGCGCTAGGCAAACGCGGCGGATGAAGAAGATGACCTATGTCAAGCAATCAGTATGTTTTACCCTCTGTCAGTGTCAAGAACCACTAACCGCTTGGGTTGAAATGCTCTGCACGTCGAGTGTACACTTCGAGGAATTGAGGCGGGAAAGGTCCTAATAGCTTAGCGATACGAGCGAGGTGCACGTCGGTGTGCGTCGTATCGGCGGTGCGATCGATGTTGAAGATGGTGTCCACCGTGATGAGTTCTAGCGCCTGACGATGACTGGAGTTAGTGATGTGGCGTCACAAAAGGCTTTGAATTCCCCACCAAGCAGCAAACAGACCAAACATCGACAGGGAACCCCCAAGGATGGCCCAAGATAATTTCTGGAGCACGTAGGATAGTCGGCATCGCGATTAAATCTGGAGTAATCTTGGTAACCGGAATGGCTGCCAGTAAAGGGTGAATGTCAGCTAACAAGTAGATTGACAAAAGCACAAACCAGAGCCGTAGTCGGACACGATGACTGACAATGTTTCTGGAGAGGTGAGATTAAACGGTGGTAGTGGTTCCGACCTGGCTGTGATGATAGGATCGGGCCATAACGAAGGTTCGTGGCGCGGTGATAGGTTTCCGAGGGATTCTCCCGTAGCCAGTCCGAGATCGCTTTTTGTTGCTCCTCAAGTGAGAGCAGCAAGTTGCCGGCCTTGATGTCGATACACAATAAGGAAATGTACGCGAATTTGACGCGATGCCCATCGCCAAGAAGATTGCCAACGCGCAAGGCGCAGAGAATTACAACATCCTGCAGAACAACGGCCGGGTAAGGAGGGATATCAAAGTGCGCGACGTGTCTAAATGTTCTGGGTAGCTTATTGACCACGTTCACTTTCGCGTCATTCCCAAGCCTCAAACGAGCGACGAGGAAGGGCTGGTAATTGATTGGCCAACGCAGACAATGTGTGCTTCAGCGCAGATGTTAGCATCTTCCTTGTTTTGACGAGCGGGGCGATGGCTAATATGCCTTCGCGGAAGATGTGGAGTGGCGGTGCGCCTGTCAGGTGCAGTCCAAAATAAGCTGAGATGACTAAGCCAATGACAGGATCATCCGGTACTTAACCATCGCCCCAGCTAATTCATGGATTCATCGCCACATCCAAGCTCGTCCGAAGATGCAGAGCTACAAAAAATATCCATCCGTGTTTATGTACTCTCCGTCTTGCTCTCCCGTTTCCAGTACAGCACCTTCAGAATCAAAGACGCCCCGAGCATGGACTCAATGCAAACCACCAGTGACTCGTCGTTGAGCAAGGTACTCAACAGGATTGCAATCTTGTTAACACGCGGAACGGATGAGGAAAAGGCTCGTACAATCGCCGTCACTGCGGGTCCTCTCACGAATGCTGGAGTACATGCTCGCATAGTTCGGGCGAGTATGTATATCTTCAACTCTATATGTGTAGCTTCATAGCTGACACGCTTCTAGCCCTTCATCTCCAAGCAATACTCCGCACGTATCGCCATCCACTGGGCCATCTGATCTGTCTTCAGAGAACCACGATGTTTCCTTGAACACCCAGTATGTATGTATTCATTTTTGCGATGTTTCTTTAACGGCGTAATTAGCTCGTCGTCGTCGTCGAAAACCACAACTTTATCGTCATCTGATTTGCACGACATCCCCTCTTTTGCACCGTCAAACTCCGTCGCGATGACGCTGCTGGATGAAGACCCAACTCGCAACTCCAAACCGTTAGAAAAAGAGCGAGACGAAGATATACATCTGCAAGGACGAGTCGACCGATCGCCGTCCAAATACGCCAGCACAGAAGACGATTCTGTTGTGTAAGTCCATTTCGCAGGCCACCAATAACCGAATATTGTTTATAGTACTTGTTCTAGCTTTCATCCTGCATCCAGCTACGAGTTTCACGGATTTGCTCGTTTATTCTTCCTGGTTTTGCGATCAGCCGGGCAAAATGGTTACCCCACCGCAGCCATGCATTTCGCAATCTCGCAATGTGCTGCCGAGATATCTGAACGCTGTGGTATCGTCAGAAAAAAGTATCTTAGGTCCGAGCTAACAGGATGGCTTCCAACAAACGACGAGACGGTGCAACCTACGGCAATAGATGTCGACATCGAGAACGCGCAGATCTTTTTCTCCGGGTCGGGTCTTGAAGGACGAAAATCTACGACAGCAGATAATCTCACAACGTTCGCTTTCAACAAAGGGAACGTCCATCTATGGCTTCGCGCTCTCATCAATTTGGTGGATAGATTCCAGCAGTCACTTCTGAACGTGCACGATTCCCATTCACCGTACACTGTCCGACGGGCTACCGCCCTCAGCGCCTTCGTCCATCTGTTTTTGACCTTGATCCCTGTTAGACTCTGGACAGTACCGAGTCTAGATGCCGTTCTACGCGGCCTCCGAGAGCGTCGCCGTACTGCCGCCTCGACTGTTATAGGTTCGAAAGGGGAAGAGATAGATGAACTCCTGGCCGATGAGGATGTGACGATTGAAGATGATGAAGCCTGGGTAGTCGAGGAGCGAGTTGCGTCGGGCGGCAACAAGAAAAAGAGGGCAGAAGAACTCAAAGCTTCTCTCCCCGATTGTCTCGCATTCTTACGTGCCGTCGATGGCCTTACTGTTTGGACCACTTCTGCTCGCGCCCTGGCCACTTCGCGCTTCGCAAAAACCGAACTTCCGCTCCGGTATGATATTTTGGATCTTCCTCGCCGCGAACTCGACAAACAGACTATGCCCATGGAGGATGCGTTAAAACATTGGGTCAAGCGCTTCCCTCGGTTGGCCTCTATAAAGAAAACGCTACTGAAGCTGTTGAAGACCGCCCACTCCCTATCGGGGACATGCCACTGTGAGGCTGGTATAATGGCCGACGATGCAGCGCAATGCATGCAAACCCATGACAGAAATGTGGGATATGTTTTCATTCTTGTGTTGGTTTTGCTGATATCATGAGTACAGACTCGCACATCACAAGCTCCTTCCAGCGACGGCGATGATGAAGATGAAGATGAAGATGATCTTGATGAGGTATAGCTAAATTCATATCTCGTCATTTATCTTGCTCAATTCATTACAGGCCAACTGTGTTCCCATCGAGCTAGGCGTCAACAAAAAGGCGTGTCCTTTTTGTTGGATGCTGGCCAAGGCTTTGAACGTGAAACAGAATATCACTTTTTCATTGCCAGGCGCGCATGATTACTACTATCCGTGGATACCTCCCGCGTCGCTGTCTAAAGAGGTTTTGCTTGAGGTGGAGAGGCAGGGTGAGAAGAGGTTACGCGATATGTTGAATAGGGCACGGGGGGTCGTCCCCGGCAACATCACCTCCCCGACTCCCTCTGACGATGACTTCTCGGCCCAAGAGTTAGTGGCGAAGGAATTAGTTTCACAGATAAGAGGGCCTGATGGAAGTTTTGTTCTCTAAGCTATGAGTAGCACGAAATGGTTCGCAGTAGTCAAATTTCTCTCTTCGTCATCAGTACTGTTTTGACACCGCCAGCGTATGCTTTCGAAATTGTGTGCTTACAATCTATTTATTCATATGCACCATGCATACGTGAGAGTTTTTGTGGACAGAACTACTACATAGCATTGCATGCTCGACTAGAAATTGTATAGCAAAATTATATCTCAACAGTCATCTTGTTGGATGCTGGCCAAGGCTTTGTACGCGAAACAACACATCGCATTTTCTCTGCCGGGCGCCCATGATTACTACTTTCCGTGGATACCTCCTGCGTCGTCATTCAAAGAGGTTTTGCTTGATGTGGAGTCGCGGGGTGAGGAGAGGTTACACGATATGTTGCATAGGGCACGGGGGGTCATCCACGGCAACATGACCTCCCCGACTTCTCGGACCAAGAGAGAGAAGCGGACGAATTATATGCTGGGACTCGGAAAAGAGAGCACGATGGTCGTTTTGTTCATTCCAGGCTAAAAGTAACACGAAAAGTTTAACAATAAGTCATTCTCAGGCTGTTATGGTTAATTTACTGCCAGCGCTTTCAGCTCAGTCATTCACATGCACCATGCCAGACGCGGCACTAGCACTTTGCACAATACGTGCCATCGAGGATGGGACGAAACGACACCTTGAATATCGATGAAAGCATTGCCGACCGTTTCTGAAAAATTTGTCCATTCTCTAGTCACAGTGAAAGTTTGAAAAGAAGAGGCGGTAGCGCGCAGTCGGTCCGGCCCGCGTCGGCGGCAAACACCGGACTTCACCACGATACAACGGTCAACCAGGTCCAAGTTAATAATGGTTATATGTCTGCTTCAGCTTTGACTGGACATATTCGCCTGCTGTGACAATCTCATACTGCATCGGACGCGATTCAGTGACGCAGCCTGGGATCGGCTAGTAAGGCAATGTCAATCAACATTGGAAAACCATGGCCGTGCACATACCTCCAACTTCACATCATAGTCCGTACCGAAGAATAATGGGATGGAATAGCGCTCGACGCCGCTCCTATTGATAGCTCTGTGGACCGTAGATTTAAAGATCCCATCTGTTGAAATCAGATTAGTTGGTATTCACAGATCAATGCATGGTTGAAATTTACTTGTCCATCTCGCCAGTTGGTCGCCGAGACTGTAAGAATTAAGTATATGGATACAGAGGCGCGGAAACGCTCACTTGATCACTAACGTTCCTGATGATAAAAAAGAAAGTTGGTCAATGGATATATCTCTCCTCCTAAGTGAGAGCTACGTACCAGGTAGAGGAGGCGCATTGACCCATGTCTTATCGGGGTTGAGAACTTGAAGCGCTTGGATGCCTGGTTGTTGCCATAGGATCGTAAAACACTAATACAGAGTAGGCTAAGCCGCCATGTCGGAATAATAATCATCTCGGTGGATAATTACCTCCCAGCTGCAGAAGAATCGATTCATAAGACTACGATAAGAGCAATAGTCAGAACAAGAACATACTCGGTATGCGCCCCGATCCCCATGATACGGTCGTCGACGGGACCGGTCTGTGGCGGATAGTGAAGCACCTTCATGAGTGCGGCGGAGTTCTTCGTCTTGAACGAAGTGTTTATCAGTGTGGGATGCTTAAAAAGAGAGAGAGTACCTTATCCGCAAAGAAGTCTTCGTTGAGGTCTAAAGCAAGGGCAAATAGCGGGAAGAGTCCTTTCCCGAGGTTCAGCGCAGCGTGACTACCATGTCAGTATGTATGGTCATGGGCACAGCTAGAACTGAGATAGCATGCACATACTAGTACTTCAATGCCGCTTCGCGAAACTGTGGCGCATCGGAGGGCCAGACGTTCCCTCGAGGCATGACGCTGTCCGACGTGCTTTCAACTGC
The DNA here is from genome assembly GCA_011800155.1 of Flammulina velutipes. NCBI lineage: Eukaryota > Fungi > Basidiomycota > Agaricomycetes > Agaricales > Physalacriaceae > Flammulina > Flammulina velutipes. Next base: position 1,417,076 of record CM022374.1, on the reverse strand, counting down.
CAGTGGAACTTGCTCAAATGGCTCCCATCCGAGCTCAAAGCCCTCTTGAAGATCGCCACTGTTCGCGGGGTCGTTGTTCCCGCTGAGAAGCGGGGAGTATCCTGTGAAGTTGGCTTGTTTCTTGTTCTCGAGCTGACACAAGTCAGGGTTAGTGTGTGTGGCGTTCGAATCAATGAAGACGTTCACCTGCATCTTGTAGTCTAGGGGTTTCGCGAAGTATTGTTCGGATTCTGAGATGAAGGTGTTTATGATTTCTTCGAGTATGCCGTGGTTCTTGACTACATATTTATTTATTGTAGTTGCATTGAAGATTGGTTTGATAGGACATTTACCGTAGAAGAACCCGACGTTGATACAAGCATTGCGAACTTGATCAGCTAGCAGGCGTATTTCTGCGGGGTTGGTACTGTATATATTTGATACGTCTCTGATGTGGCGTGAATACCAAGAATACAGACGGAAGAACGCGGCATACATGATGGGGATTTCTGAAAAGGATGAGGCTGCCTTATCAGCGGATTCAGCAAGCGACATGATAGAAGAAAGCTAAGAGCGCGCAAGTACTGATTACCGTGGCCAGCCACATGATAGTAGGCCGAGTCCCCGCAGACGTCATTTATCACTCTTGCTTTCCTTCCACCAACATGTCGGCCAAGTAAATAAATTCTTCGTTGTCCAACAGCTTTTCTGAAAGATAGCTTTAGACACCTTGCGACCTGTCTCTTCTGCAAAATCATCAAGGGTGAGTTTTTCAGTCTACTTGAGCTGCATAATTTAATAGCAATCTTCAGGCGAAATCCCAAGCATGAAGCTCATTGAAACTGAGCTCTCGTGAGCTGAACTCATTTCCGTGGTAGCGTCCGCTAGAGCTACTCTTCAGGTATTCGTTCCTCGACATTGGCCCCTTGTCCAAGGGACATGCTCTCGTGATCCCCAAATGTACGTTCAACCGTTTGACGCCGCTATCGGTCTGACGGATTAAAGATCACGCAGAGAAGATGCACATGCTCCCCGACGAATATCTGGCGGACGCGATGCCCATCGCCAAGAAGATTGCCATCGCGCAAGGCGCAGAGAATTACAACATCCTCCAGAACAACGGCCGGATTGCTCACCAGGTAAGCAGGGGTATCAAAGTGCGCGACGTGTCTAACTTTTCTGGACAGCTTGTCGACCACGTTCACTTTCACGTCATTCCCAAGCCTCAAGCGAGCGACGAGGAAGGGCTGGTAATTGGCTGGCCAACACAGACGGTGGAGAAGGAGGATTTGCTGAAGGTGTACGAAGAATTGAAAGGAAAGCTGTGATGATTGAATATAGTGTAAGGCTATCGGCAATCCCTTTATCTTATTCTGCTGCGGGGGGAATGGAAGATGCTCGCTCTATAAAGCTGGTCAGCGCCACACAAAGATAAAAGCGCCAAGTAGACGTACTTGTTGAGTGCAGCCTCGGTATGGACGGTCTGCTTCTTTGCCAGCAGCTTGCTGTCGCCGTTGTGTATGCCGATGATCTCCCTCGCAATTCTCTCCTCCAAGTCGAGCGGACCGGGATGGCCGCACTCGTCGAGCAGCCAGCGAAAGGCAAACCACAGACTGCGGCGTTCCGTGAGGACCATTGGTTGTATAATGTGCTTCAGCGCGGACGTCTTCATCTTTTTTGTTTTGACGAGCGGGGCGATGGCGAATATGCCTTCGCGGAAGATGGGCAGTGGTGGTGCGCCTGTGAGTGTGTGAAGGTGTACGAGGGTGCGCGACACGACGCGAGACGCGCGCTGTCTGTTTCCGTGCTGGGTGAGCATGCCGGTGAAAAGAGCGAGCAGCGGGTCCTCCTTTGGCGGGATATTCATGAAATTGGCGTCGGGAATGACAGCTTCATGGCTGGCAGACGTCGAGGAAAACCGTGCGCGCGCAAAGACGGGCAGACGCGCCCTCCAGAACGACGTGGCGCACCGAGAAAGCATTTGGTGGGAAGCAGCAAGTGCAGTGCCGCGTGCTTGGCGGTGTTTGCCGTATCACGTGTCTCATCGTGCTCTAACGTGGCGGATTTGGCGACGTGTTCTGTTACTGTCATGATCTCGGTTTTTGGTCTCATTCTGTTGTTCTGCTCGTCCTTGGTTTTGGCGGCAGATCTGTACAAAGTCTTGGACTGTTCGTCGCCTTTAATTTCCTAGGATTCACGCTCAACGAACACAGTGCATAAATCGGCCTCGGAGAAGGATATACGGCATGCATACAAGAAACTGAGCAGAAGATATCATCCTGATAAAAACAAGGAACCCGACGCAGAGGACAGATTCGTAGAGATTGCCCACGGTCCGTTCCCCTTTACCACTTGTCTATAGCCATCCTTAATCACTCTTTAGCCTATGAAGTCTTGTCGGACCAGGAGGTTTGCTGTTCTCATTTGAAGCTCGGCCTTTTCTCATCACATCCACTTAGAAACGTTCTATCTATGACCGACACGGCGAAGTACGTTCATCTACCTGGTATCCCTTCCCCACACTGACCTCTCGTAGGAAGGTCTCCGGGCACATGAAGGCGGCCAAGGTCACGCCAATCCCTTCGACACCTTCTCAAGCTTCTTCGGTGGCCGTACGTCTGCCATCTCTCCTTCCAGTAATCAATCCATAACTCTGTAGATTCCTCACACAACGTCCGACGCGGGCCCACCTCTCTGACAGAGTTCGAGGTTGACTTGGCCGATATGTGCGTATAACAAATCTCCATCCATCCTCGTATTCTAACTTCTCTGCAGCTACAAGGGCGCCAGCATAGACGTCGGTCGAATCCTAATTACCCTCCGCTCTCGCTAATCTTGTTCTAGTTCATGATCAAGAAAAAGATACTATGTGACCACTGTCGAGGCTCCGGTGCAGCCAGCGACGGCGATATCCATACCTGCACTGGCTGTGGGGGCTCTGGTGTCAGACTGGTCAAGCAACAGGCGCGTCTTATCATGTCGACCCATATAAACACTAAACATATCTCCAGATATTCCCCGGCATGTTCGCACAATCACAAACGACATGTCCAGACTGCGCAGGACGCGGAAAAGTCATCAAACGCAAATGCCCGCACTGCAATGGCCAAAAGGTGGTCGACCATACGCCACATTACACGTTAGAGATAACACCTGGCATGCCGGAGGGGCACGAAGTCGTGTTCGAAGGTGAAGGTGACGAGAGTCCCGACTGGGAGGCTGGTGATGTGGTTCTCCGTGTCAGAAGCAGAAAGAGCAAGGGTGGATGGAGACGCAAAGAAACGAGTCTGTATTGGCGGGAGTCCATCAGTATCGACGAGGCCCTTCTTGGATTCGACAGGAATCTCACCCATCTAGACGGGCACATCGTGAGACTCAACCGAAAAGGCGTCACCCAGCCAGGTTTCGTCGAGACGATAGAGGGAGAGGGAATGCCGCGATTCGAGAATCACCATTTGCATGGCGATTTGTTTGTGGAATATAATGTTGTACTGCCGACTGAGCTAGCGCCCTCGATGCGGAGAAGTGAGTGTTCCTTTGTTGTTCATGATAGGTGACTGACGGTGTCTGCAGAACTGTCAGAAGCTTTCTATGGATCGGGTTCTGGGCATGATGAACTATAGAAGGGTTGGAGCTGTGGATTCTTGACTATTTATGTATTTTACTAGCTTCATCGCAAAGATATCTTTATTGGGCGCGGACAACAGCTTACCACATCTTCAATTCTCAACGTGAACCTACTAGTACCTGCACTAGCAAGTGTGTCGCAGACTTCTACGCTTTAGCTTTGAACTTGTGTCAGTCAAAAGTCACAAGTCACTACGAACGAACTGGTTGCCATAAAACATCGTTAAAGGTACATGACTATGGCGTAAAAACATGCAGAACTATTACACAACATCAAGCATCATCTAAATTACACGAGGCAGGCGTAGCATCTAAGAACGCCACCTAGCACAGCATGGCGGTCGGGGGAAAGGTTCGTCCGTACAATCATTCATTAAACGACCGGATGGTCGACAGTGCCCTTGGGAACCCACAACCACTTCTTCAGCAGAGGTCGACGCGCTATTTTCCAAAGCTCGCATCCAACAATGAAGATAACCGACATGCCGATGACGATACCCCATTCCCAGCTAATCGGCGCTTGGTAAAAGACACGGCTGTTGAAGCTTGGGATGTAGATGGCTAAAGCAGGAAGACATCAACATCAACGCTTAGGTAGAGAGGATGGGGGTGTGTACTCACGAAGGACAACAGTGGCCATTCCACCTATTACGGAGAAGAGGAGAACCTTGTTAGACCACAGGTCTTTGTAGAATGCTCTCCCTGGAGTCAGAGAGAAAACTGATCGGTCAACTATCAATGGTGTCAGTTGGATGTCAGAAGGATAAGTCAAGCCAACATACAGGATTTGAGCTCAAGGGCATAAAGCAGAATCTGGAAGATGAGGGTGGCGAAGACAGTCGATCGGCCTCTGAACACAAGGTCGCATCCTTCTGCAGACGAATGGTTGCAACCGTGGAAGAGATCATCGTTGCCTGCGCCGTAAACCACGATGACGAACTATTTCAAGAACGTCAGTGAGCTGTCTTCAGATGGTACAGAGTGAGACATACACTCAAAAGACAAGTGGCTCCCATGATCGTTCCGTAGACACAGGTGTCGATTATGACAGGCCAGGTAAAGATACCGGCCTTGGCGGAATGTGGAGGTCGTTGCATGAGGTCTGGGTACGCAGCTTCAAGACCAAGACCAAACGCCGGCGGCGAACTCGTCAACATATTCACCCAAAGTACACCAAGCGGGCTGAGAGGGAAGACACTACGTCCATCCTCATCAATAAAGGCAAGTCCGATAATGAGAAGTAAAACTTCAGCGACGTTGGTGGTCAAGAGATGGAGGACAAAACGTTGGATATTGATGAAAATGCGACGGCCTTCGGTAATAGCAGCACGAATGGAATCGAAGTTGTCGTCCGTCAGTACCAGGTCAGAGGCGTCCTTGGCGACATCAGAGCCAGCCATACCCATGGCGATTCCAACTGGTGCGAGCTTGAGCGCGGGTGAATCGTTGACACCATCGCCAGTCATTGCCATATGCTTTCCGCGACGTTTGCCTGCTTGAATCATTCGAACTAATAGGAAGAGGTGAGAATGGCTTTCAGAGAGCAAGATCACCTAAGACTCACCCTTGGTTTCCGGGGCACATCGGGCCACGACGAGAGGCAGCTCGGGAAGAGCGTCGATCTCGTCATCGGAGAGGCGGTCAAATTCGATTGCGGTCATCACAGCGTTCTTCGGTGCATCGGGTAACAGAATCTCGACGGATTCAGCGATGGCTCTCGCAGTCGTAACGTGGTCTCCAGTCAACCTAAGAAACAATTTCAATAACGTAGACCAGATGGATTAGCGCAAAGACACTTACATATGGACGACGATCCCTGCTGTCCTGCAAGCTCGCACGGCGCGAACTGACTCGGGTCGAGGAGGATCAAAGATACCAACAAGCGCCATGAGAGTCAAGGACTTCTCTGCGTCTTCTCTTGTAAGTTCTTTGGCGGTTTCTGCGTCAACGATTCGTTGGGCCAGGGCGATAACTCGGAGGCCTTCGGAGGCAAGCTCCTCTGCTTTGTTCAGGAAGGAATGCTTGACTGCGTCGGTGAGAGGGACAGCAACGTCAGGAGCACCGATGGGGTCCGCAACGTATGACACGCAGCATTCCAAAATACGTTCCACCTAGAAGTTAACCTATGAGTGGCTCCCTTAAGCGAAGGATGTGAAGAACCACGTACTGCTCCTTTGCTCATCACGATGGATTGTTTGCTCTGTTTGTCATAGTAGACCGTCGACATTTTCTTGACTGTGCTGGAGAACGGGTACTCGACTTGGAACTTGAATCGCTTGTCCGACATGTCTTTGTTAGCGTCGCCGCCAGGTTGCACTTTGTCATTCTGGGTACCGTTCGAAGTTTCCTTGGTGTCATCAGCGAAGTGCACTTTCTCAGTCTGCTCTCCATCCGTAAAGGCTGAGACGTCGACTTGACTCTTGTTGTCCGCGTCCTTCTTGGACGAGCTACCTGCCGTCAAGCTGGGCTGGCCGAGTCCAAGCTTCGTCGCAAAGACTTGGAGTGCGACCTCGGTAGGATCTCCAGTGGACTTCCATTCGCCTTTCAAGTTCTTGTGGATGCTAAAGGAGGCATTGTCAGATGATTGGGATATGCACTAGTTGGGCCTTACCTAGAAACATTGCAAAGCGCAGCAGCACGAACCGCTTGAGCTAGGCCTTCGTCGAGATGACCGGGCTCGAGGAGCTTGGCCTTCTCCTCCATATTATGGTAAACATTGCCCACCGGCTCGACCGCATTGTTACCAGTCTCGGCACTGTATGTTACTGACTTCTGTGCATCGCCGCCCAACCAGAATGTTCGGACCGACATTTGACCTTTTTATTCAGGTAAGATAAAATGCTCATGAAAGGGGAAAGGTACTCACCAAGCGTAAGAGTGCCCGTCTTGTCGCTACAGATATCCGTGACACCTCCAAGATTCTCTAGAGCGTCCAACTTGCGGACAATGACATGTTCAGCGGCCATGCGACGGGTGCCAACGGCCATGGTCAAAGTCAGGACTGCCACTAGAGATTCAGGAATGATGGCAATGGCAGTGGCAATCGCGTACAAGATGACGGGGTTGTCGATGTCGAACTTAGCTACTGAAAACACGATGATGGCAAGGATGATGGCACATCCAAAGAGTATGAATGCCAGCTTCGAAAGCTTGGTCTGCAGGGGAGTGCCGCCACGAACACCGCTGTCAAAGCAGTTCAAAATTATGATGAAAGTGAGATCGGGGAGACACTTACAGGAACTCGAGGATGTTGTTCCAGACGCGCGCGGCCACATTCTTGTGTTTGCCCTCGTCGTTTCCGGAAGGGTTTTGGCTCATCGCCTCGGCAATTCTGCCAATCTATAAAACCGGGGTCAGTATCTAAGTTGAGAGCGTGGTAGACCGCTACGTACTTGCGTGGACATTCCAGTTCCGATTGTGATACCAATACCTCGGCCTTTGGTGACAACCGTCGACGAGTAGCATAGATTGATACGGTCTCCAATAGGCATCTCCAAAAGCGCGTCTTCGATGGCTTCGACATCCTTGGCAACTGATACAAAACGTCATTCAGAAGTGCTCGTGTGCTGGTCTGAATGTTACGCACCTGGTACAGATTCTCCGGTTAACAGCTGCTCGGAAACTTCGAGGTTCGATACGCTGATAAGGCGAATCTATCCTGAGATTTTAGTGGCGCTCCAGAACGAATCAAGGGGAAAACGCACATCGGAAGGAACAACGTCCCCATCTTTAATCATGATGACGTCGCCTGTAACAGGCGTCAAAAAGTGTTGGCATTTGGAGAAGAGATAGACGCACCTGGTACTACGGTCTTGGCAGCTACATGCATACTCTCACCGTTACGTATGACTAACGCTGTAGGACTGGATAGCTGACGGAGGGATTCCATTGTCTTCTCTGCGCGATACTCTTGGAAGAAACCGACTCTACGGATAACGTCAATAATAGTACAACGATGAGACTTTCGAAGACTAACGTTGTATTCAAAACGATCACTGCCGCGATGACGGCACCCTCAACAAAATCTTGTACACCAAAACTGAGCGCTAGAGCGGCCAAAAGTACTAAGGTCAATGCATTTGCTAGAGGGAATGAGTACAAGGAGAAGATAATTCGTTATGGTACGCACCAAGTTGGCCTACTAGTACTCGCCACGCTGATACGCCTGCCCTTCCCTTGAGCAAGTTTTCTCCATGCTGTTCTAGCCGTCGAACAGATTCGTTTTTGGAGAGACCGTCAGTCTGTGAGGTGCCCATAGCGGAGGCGATTTCCTCGACCGTATGTGTGTGCGCTGATGCTGCAACATTAGAAAAGTTCGTGCTTGTAGGTGCGACGGTGACCGAGTAGGTTTGAGCTCGACTACCGAGCTTCAGTCTGTCATCAGATTTGGATAAGAAACCCATGGTGAGGTTAGGGACTCAGACGCGCCGAGAGAACTGACCTTTATATACAAGTTCTCGATCAAAAAGGCCAAGACATGGAGAGACCCAAGAAATGGAGGCTTCATTTCAGTGTACCTATGACTCATACCAAGACATCCTTTTGAAACTGATACCAGCTTGTATGTGGCGAGAAAAAAAGCCAGTGGGGCTGCTCATTGAGCTTGATCTGCGAAAAGCTCTTAAGACGCGTAAATTCACGTGTAAAACGCGCCTAAAAGCCGCAAAAAGCCCAGAAAGCATCCAGAATTCAAAGTACGAGCCCAAGATATCGAATAGAGCGAATCGTAGGTTGTAGAGAACCCCAAGGCACACATCTGAACTCGTTCTTGAGCAAAGCGGTTGTTGATAGTTGTGTACCAAGAGATTGACCTCGTGCCAATGCCAATACCAAGCAACGCCAAAGAGACACTGCCAAGACATCATCAGTCCGATAAGATTTGGTCAGCCGGTTCCGAATTGTCCCGGTCCGTGGCGCACGATATCTCTTCAATGCTACCGTCAATCATGATAATCTAGGCCCATACCGACGCTGAAGAGGCACAATCTATCTGGCGAAGACGAGATATTTTGAGCAATGACGAGCTTCCTCCAGTAGGGTTTCGCATAGGACTTCTTGGCGGTTTCGATTGTGGATGGTTTCTCTGAGTTCAGTGATCAATTTCCCTTTGCCGACGTTAAGTTCATGATCTTCCAGGCTTATTAGATTAGCTATCGATCCAGAGAAGAGAGCGAGCGAATGTTCTAGAGTCTAGCCTGCCGTGACCTCCTCTCCTCCCTATAGTTCTCCTTGGACCAGTTTGATCATGGACTAACCGTAGTACTCAGCTTCAAGTCAAACCACGATCGTGCCATCTTCTAATGGGATCCAGCTGGCGTGTATTGGTGTTGAAAGCTGTGGAAAACGTTGAGGAGGACGTTCAAGAAGACGTTGGGAAGACGTCGGACTTTCTCACAGTCACGTCCAAACAATCGGTTTCCGCTAGGTTTCCGTTCTTCTGGGTCAACAGTTCCTGCGTTCCTGTAGAAACTAACATAGTCCTCCTCTACGAATCTTCGGGCGCTCTTCGTTACAGCAATTCACTCGCTCACATCATTGTGCACGCTGTGTCTTTGGTTTACGAGTATCGATGTCCTTCAAGTTGCTCGTTACTTGACCCAAACTATTGGTATCGTTATTCGTCAAGCTGATGAACGATATCAGAACTTCCTGTTATGGGCAAGTCAGCGGGACACTCGGGATTCTGAACTTTGGGTTCTCTTCACTATCGCTATGGATACACGCTTGGGATGGTGTTCTCGGAGCTCCTGCTCATATAAAAGTTGACAGCATCTGCCATTAATTTTCCCAACCCACTGTTTCTCCTTCTTTCCGTCTTTTCAGTCTCGCCTGGTGCACTACTTCCTTCTTTCAAGCCCACTTCATTCTTTCGATCTTCGTTCTTTCGCCCCGGTTGGCTATTAGTTGTGCTTTACTCCAAGTTCGTGTTTCAATTGACCTTTACTCCTCCAACGATGCTAACGACACCTCTAGCATCATTCCTTCAATCGTCCTTTCATCTTCCTTCATCAAGATGTTCTCCAAGTTGTTTGTTGCTCTGGTTTGTGTATCTAGCGTCTTCGCGACGCCTTTGGCTGTTCGACGTGATATTTGTGCGTTCACTCAGGCCACCCCTTCTGTGATCTAGGCTGACACTGTTTTGCAGCGAATACCGTTGCGCGCCGTGATGTTTCGCCGATCAATGCAAGGTCATCAAACCAGTCCTTCAACCGATGGAGGGGATTTGAGGCTCTTGCGGGTTTCGATGACTTCAACGGCATTGACGACTTTGACGGTTCGAGGAGGGACCAGGTAGTGGTGATTCAGGAGGAGAGACTTGTTTGCCAAGCTGTGGATGTCCGCATCATCCAACAACAACTCGTCATCCTCCAGGAGTTTGCGAAGCAGTAAGGAATTTTCATCTATCTATTTTTGCGCAGACTCTGATCACCTTTCTAGGATTGTCACACAGCAAATCTGCGAGGTTGAGGTTCAAACTATTATTCTTTCGCAACTCGAGTTCGGTATCAGGGACTTTGGTCGCGACGTGCGACGGGAATCCAACCGCCAGGTTGGATTCGACCAGGACATCGCCGCCCTACTCGCTCTTTTGTTGAACCAGGACGGCTCTATCAACGTTAACGACTACGGTTTCGATGGTAAGTGGTTGGCAATCACTACGAGATTTCATTGCTGACGCCCTAGATAGGCAGACGAGTCGGCGACAAGACTGTCGTGGTCGAAGGCAACAACTGGGACGATGCGAAGTCCCCAGAAGCAGTGAAAGCCGCGCGCGAGGCTGCTGAAGCCGCAGCGAAGCAAGAGGAAGAAGACGCTGCTGCCCAAGAAGATCAGGCTAACGACGAGGCTGCCCAAGACGACCAGGCCGCTGCTGACCAGGCCGCTGCCGACGAGGCTGCCAAGGCTGAACAGGAAGCTGCTGACCAGGCTGCCGCTGATGAGGCTGCCAAAGCTGAACAGGCTAAGGCTGACGAAGCTGCCAAAGCTGAGCAAGCCGCCGCTGAACAGGCTGCTGCCGAAGAGGCTGCCAAAGCTGAGGAGGCTGCTCAGGCAGAGGCGCCCGCAGCAGAGGAAGCCGCACCCGTTGAACGTCGCTTCAGGAGCATGAGGAGGAGCTCAAGGAAGTAGGATGGATAATTAGTTTTTTCTTTTCATTTGGACTTTACTCGCGGACATTTCTGTGCAACTCGTGACAATACATACTTCATGATCTCTCTTCCATGGTGTCTTTAGTGTGAGCTTAGGACGGAACTCTGAAGGCAAGCCAAACAACGACACTGCTTTCGAGTCATGATCGAGCGATTTGATCTACTCTATCTTCAACCACCATGGCGGACGAAAAATTCGAGTTGATTACGCGCCGTTTGCAAGAGGTTCTTGGTGGTGACACTATTAAAGCTATTCTCGCTGAAGGACGGACACCAAAGTGCTACTGGGGTATGCATTCTACTATACCGTGCGAGCCACTGTTTACCTGGTTGATTTGGTAGGAACTGCACCTACAGGACGACGTAAGCTTTAATTTGTTGCCATAGTATCATCGTCTCACTTCTAGCCCAGCGCACATTGGATATTTCGTACCATTAACCAAGATCGCGGATTTCCTGCGAGCCGATGTCGAGGTAACCCAATCGCATCCAGATTTCCCGACGTTTTCCTAAGCCATCTACCAGGTCAAAATCCTATTAGCTGGCAAGCAATAAACCACGTCTACATATCGCAGAGCCTTGACGTCCAAACAGATGTTCATGCATTCCTCGACAACTTGAAGGCGCCGCCCGAGCTCGTCGCGCATCGCACAAAATACTACCAACACCTCCTCCTCGCCATCTTCAAATCTCTAGGGATACCTGTCGACAAGCTTACGTTCGTTGAAGGCTCGTCTTACCAGTTAAGCAAGGAGTACAGCCTCGACAACTTCAAATTATGTACCATCGTTACGGAACACGATGCCAAGAAAGCTGGCGCAGAGGTCGTAAAGCAGGTTGAAAGTCCTCTCTTGAGTGGATTACTCTACCCAGGTATGCAGGCCCTCGATGAGCACTATCTCGACGTCGACTTCCAGTTCGGAGGCGTAGATCAGGTTCGATCATACACTGTCTATTATCTTGCCGGTCAGCTAAACACTATACAGCGCAAAATCTTCACCTTCGCCGAACTTTACCTCCCTAGACTCGGATACAAAAAGCGCGCACATCTTATGAATGCCATGGTTCCCGGTCTTGCTGGCGGCAAAATGTCTTCCTCCGATCCGAATTCCAAGATAGACTTTCTCGATTCGCCAGAAGTCTTGAAGAAGAAGATCAAGGCTGCATTTTGCGAAGAGGGGAACGCAGAAGAGAACGGCCTACTTTCTTTCGCGGAAGCAGTGCTGTTCCCCATACAGCAATTGCGCTTGGAGCACCAGGGAGAGGCGAATGAGTACCCCAAGTCGCTGGCTGGGCCGGACGCACCTGACGGTACACTATTCACTGTCAACCGTGATCCCAAATTCGGCGGCCCGCTGCATTACACCGAATACGCCAACCTGAAGGCTGACTTTGCATCGAAAGCTATACATCCGAAAGACTTGAAAACTGCAGTCGGAGACGCCATCAACGCTTTGTTGGCTCCCATCCAGGCGACTTTCCGGGAGAGCGAAGAATGGCAGAAGATCGAGAAGCTGGCCTATCCCGACCCTAATGCGAAAGATGTGAAGAAGAAGAAAAAGGTCGGTTTGAATTGTCATTTGGGATGAGGCTAAATGCTGACTTGAATGCTTCAGGAAAAAGTCTACCACCCTCCTCCACCAGGAAAAGGTAAGAATGCACAGCAAACAGCGAAGGTGGATAAGACAACAGAGTCGTTACCGGAAGCGACGGGACCTCAGGCGACTACATGAGGGGGAGGAATGATAGGTAGTTGTAGATTGTAGACTTATGCCAAAATGTAAATCAGTCAACCACCATTCTACTGTAGCACGAGATATCGTTCAAGTTCAGCGTTATATTTTAAGTTTGAATACATTCTTAAGTTCAGCTGCCATACAACCATGTAAGCCTTGATAGGCGTACATCGAAGTACAGGAGGAGAATTTCCAGGCGCGCGAGCGCAGACAGAGGAAAGCATAGGAGACGAGAGGGAAAGAAGGATTTGGTAGAAATTGTTGTCGACGAGTTAGAGAGAAATTGGACTTGTTGAAAGAATTTAGGAGCGATGTTTGCTGCTGCTTTGGCGGACTCGGGAACGATCATGAGCTGATCCTGAGGCACCAGCATTGGAGGTAGATGCCTGGCCATATGTGGCGGCAGGCGCGTGCGACGCGTAGGAAGGCGCTCTGTTCAGGTTGGGATCATCACATGTACCCTCGTTGGACCCAGGAGTGGTTCGGTACGATGGAGGGTCATAGCTCTCGTCGCTCTGCCGACCTTCAGTGTATTGACTAGTCGAAGGATCACCACCAGAGGTAACGTGGTGAGCGCGATGTGGCTCAGTTTGACTAGGGTAAGCATGGTTGCTACCAACAGGTCGAGAAACGCTACCGGTGACTGGGTAGGCATTATTGTAAGGTGACGAGGAATAATGTGCGGGCGACGATGCCTCCTGGATTGAGGGCATATAACTGTTGTATGCATTTACCGAGTGCGTCTGGGGGACTCGAGAAGCATCGGAAGTAGGGGGAGGATAGCTCTTGCCTTTACCCTTGTGGTTGACTGGAGGATGATGGGTGTAGTGATCACCACCTTGATTTGGGCTGCTGAGGTTGCTAGTGGGCAAACGCTCTTTGTGGTGGACCGGGGGCTGGGGGGTGTAGCTATTACCACCTTGATTGACGTTGGCAGTGGGCAAACGCTCCTTGTGGTGGACTGGGGGTTGATGAGTGTAGTTATTACCACTTTGATTAATGTTGGCAGTGGGCAAACGCTCCTTGTGGTAGACTGGGGGTTGATGAGTGTAGTTATTACCAGTTTGATTAACGTTGGCAGTGGGCAAACGCTCCTTGTGGTGGACTGCGGGATGATGGGTGTAGTTATTACCACCCTGGTTTGGGTTACTTTGAACGTTGCCAGCGGCCAAACGTTCCTTGTGGTTGACCGGGGGGAGAAAGGTGTAATGATCACCGCCTTGGTTCGGGCTACTAAGGCTGCCAGTAGGAAACGACTCTCGTTCGCCACCGTAAGTCCCATCGCGACTACGTTCCAAAAGTTGCGTTAGTTTATACGCGCCTCCAAAACAATGGAGAGGAAAACTTACCTCGATGTATTATCGACCACATGTTGCTGCTTCTTTAAGTAGGCCTGACGTCCTCTGTAAAATATGAGATAGAGCACGGGGCGGAATGAAACAATTATGCTTACATAGAGTTCAGACTTCGACGCAAACAACAAAGCTGGTCAGTGATCACACACGGGTCTGAAACCACTCAGAACTCACCCAATCCACTCCTCTATGCCCGTACAATTAGCACCGGCAGTATATACAGATAGTTAACACTCACCACTCTGGCTAAAAGGAGGGTCAATAGGTATCTGACGCGCAGTATGGGTTGCGGTCTACACGGACAATTGTGTCAATTACTAAGAAGATAGATCTCTGGAATGGCTGACCATAGAATTTATGTGAGCATCGCGAGCATTTGTGTTATAATCGTGACTGAGAGCAATAGTCATGGGATTTAGGGAAGGGAGAATGCCTCGTCCATCCAGTTTCTCGTGAAGCACCTGTCCATCCCTTTGGGCACTTATCAAAAATATGAGCAAGACGCAAGCAATACATGGAACTGCGAGTGTATATGACGTACGTCAAATACTGTTCTTTAATCCGGCCTTTGTCGTCCTTTTCCCAGAACTCGGAATTGATCCTGTATTCGTTGTTGGTGTTCGCTAAGTGGCCGTCTCCATCCCGAGTGTTTTTCTTCGCAGAGAGGCTGGGAGGCATTGAGAGTTGAGGGAGCGAATGTTGCCAAGGACTTCGAGCTCAAGGTGGGCGGATTTTATATGTTTCCAGAATCCAGACTCTCGCCAATCTCCGAAGGTAAGTCATGGCACAATCCCCTTGAATTAAGGCAGTGAAGTCGCTCCTTGCACACGTTGTAGACGTACACTTGAGCGAAACGGGCAAAAACGAAACGAGCGTCTAATCCAAGTGTAGCCGCCGATAGGACCGTGCGAAAAGGTCTCGCGATCGGGTACCATCAACACGAGGCTTTACCGCGGTCAAACCAGAATCGAACACTGCAACAGTCATACACGTTCCGGCCAGATGAGGTTTGAAAGCTAGACTTCCTACACCCATGTCGTTAGGCGAAGATTTCTGGCGCCACAATTACCATTTTCTCAATGAATATGGTTATCAACTCCGGGACAAGTACAAGCCTGGGTGGAAGCCAACTTGGAAGAACGAGGAAGAAAAGTCGAAGGACCCGAACGCCGCCGCAGGCTTGGTATGTCAATGTCCGTAAAACACTTTCGTGCTAACATGTTGCAACAGAAATCGAGTCTATGTGATGCCGTCCGCAAGTCGGATGGAAAACTCTTAATGCTTAAACGTGTCTCCTTCATAAAACATCCTCAGGAGATATCAGTGACACTCTATCTTGGATCTCTACCCTCTGGGAACCCTCAGAACTATACGGTACCAGTTGTTGATGTTCTCGACCCACCCGCCTTCCCCGACGAACAAATTATGGTAATGCCGCGCCTTCATCCGTTTCTTGAGCCACCATTTGACACGGTGGGTGAATTCCTTGACGCAGTACGCCAAATCTTAGAGGTGAGAGAAAAAAAATCCGCGTTGAAATGTCTTCAGCTAATTCTGATTACAGGGTATGCATTTCATGCATAAACACTTTGTGGCGCATCGGTATGGCATTACTCTCTACGACGAATATTTGAGGATGACTTTGTATAGGGATCTTCACTGGGGGAACGTTCTGATAGATGCGTCACGCCTGATTCCAAAGGGTACTCACCCAGCTAGTGTTCACAAGAGCCCAGACTTCAAACATTTTGCGAAATATGGCACTCGTACAGCATGTTGGCCGCGTCATTATATCATTGACTTTGGCCTTTCTCATCGCTATCTTCCCGACACGATACCCTTCGAAACTCATTTTCCGACGCCAGGGAGACCGCTGCTTCCCGAATGCAATACCGACTCTGCAATAAGATACAACCCATTTCCGGCGGACATTTACAGACTGGGATTTATGCTGAGATTCTACTTCCAAGTGGTGCGTCTCCTTGCTACAATTTTCTCTCCATCTTATTTGGTTCAGGGCAAATTTGCGCCACTCGAGTTTCTTACCCAATTGGTGAATGATATGACGCGCGAAGAGCCATCGTCGAGACCTGTGATCACCGAGGTCCGGCGGCGCTTCTTGGAGGCGTGTTGTAAATTGACCAGCGCCCAGCTAAGGCAGCCAGGATGCTCAGACACCGAAATGTTTCAAGGCTATCGGCAGCTAAAGCACAAGATCATGTTCAGAGATCCGTTACCTTCCAATTTCTTTGCACCGACAGACCTCTCATTTGACGAATCTTTGCGACCATTCTATACCTCCACGCCTCCGTAGCTTACTGAACGTGTTTCCATATCAATAAATCATAGCTCATGCTAATTAAGATCTAGTAAGTGCCTGAGAAACCTGAATGTACCGTGAGAGGGTGTGCCGTCTTTCGACAACCTCACGGTGGCGGGTATCTCAACACGCAATTGATACTATTAAAGATGATAAGCTAATATGCATCGTATGTACACGTCCGGGGTCGTCTCTAGATTCTCACATGTTGTCGTTCAACGTTCAGCGCTCAGCGGTGAGTCCTTGTGTGTGTGTCCTGACCGCTGTGGTATAAGCGAGCCGTTTCATGCTTCTCCAGTAAGTAAGGCTACATACCGTCAGAGTGTACCCAATGCAACCACGCGACGACGGCTATCTTATCCACGCAATTCCAGCATGGGTTGTCAGTGATACATCACTCTTTCATGCGCAAGGTTGGAATATCGATAGACCCCAGGCATGAGAAACTGATGTATACATTAGATTCTCTTGGCCATGGCCCATCGAGTCCATCGTAAGTAATCCGGCGGTGCAAACGCTGAGCACGTTTAGTTCGGACGCGAGGTCTCACATCTCAGGGACACTCTTCTCCCAAAGTGTACTACGAAATCGACTGGCGAAGTATTTTGGCGCTCTGACTGCGAATTTCTATATGGGCGTGGCTAGTCACTACATCTTGTGGGACAAATTCGACCCATACGTATGTACTCAATCCAGACGAGGCCTCCGATGTCGTGCATACTTTTGTCAGCATTGACTCAAAAGGGCGCACAAAAACCTATCATATGACATGCAGAATATCATACGGGAGAGCACTCAAGTTTGAATCAGGAACACGCTCAAGAAGCCGATGTTTTCTTTCTGAATTCACTTCACTGTCGATGAGTTGGCTTGGTCGCTTCAGCCTGAGTAGACATGACACAATTCAAGGCTACCGTGGGATCGCTGTTCTTTCATTACCACGAGGCGACACTGCCTCAACCGGTCACAATACACACAACTTGTACGTACTATTAGGCGAGGATATCGATAGACGCCAGACAGTGAGTCATGCATACATCCCTGGATAGCCTTCGATTATCCCTAGATTGCTGAGTTGATTGGAGGCCCCGCTTGGTGTATATCGAGCCACCTCATGTCTTCCGCGATGTGATTTCCTATGATAAGTGTACGTACCAAGGAACGGGGTGATATCGCGGATGTAAGTTACCTTTACCCTTCACCTATCATCGTGAGAAAATGAATCACTGGTCTGACGGTTGAGGTCTTTGATTATCTGCATTCATGTCGTTAGGCGAAGATTTCTGGCGCCACAATTACCCTTTTCTCACTGAATATGGTTATCAACTCCGTGACAAGTACAAGCCTGGATGGAAGCCGTCTTGGAAGAATGAGAAAGAAAGGTCGAACGACCCGGACGCCGCATTAGGTGCTGTATGTCAATATCCGTCAAACATTTTCGAAGTGCTAGGCTAACATGTTGCAACAGAAATCGAGTCTTTGTGATGCCGTCCGCAAGTCAGATGGAAAACTGTTGATGCTCAAACGTGTCTCCTTCATAAAACATCCTCAGGAGATATCAATGGCGCTTTACCTTGCCTCTCTACCCTCTGGGAACCCTCAGAACTACACGGTACCAGTCGTCGACGTTCTCGACCCACCCGCCTTTCCCGACGAGCAAATTATGGTGATGCCACGCCTTCATCCGTTTGATGAGCCACCATTTGACACGGTGGGCGAATTCCTCGATGCCATACGCCAAATCTTAGAAGTGCGAGAAACTGCTCCCTTTTTATCTCTTGACCTGATTACGTCTACAGGGCATGCATTTCATGCATGCAAATTTTGTGGCGCATAGGTATGGTATTATTTTTATGGCGAATTTTTGAGGATGACTCTTGTGTAGGGATCTTCATTGGGGGAACGTTATGATAGATGCGTCGCGCTTGATTCCAAAAGGCACTCACCCAGCTAGTTTGTTTATGAGCCCAGACTTCAAGCGGTTTGCGAAATATGGCACTCGTACAGCATGTTGGCCGCGTCATTATATCATTGACTTTGGCCTTTCTCATCGCTATCTTCCCGACACGATACCCTTCGAAACTCATTTTCCGACGCCAGGGAGACCGCTGCTTCCCGAATGCAATACCGACTCTGCAATAAGATACAACCCATTTCCGGCGGACATTTACAGACTGGGATTTATGCTGAGATTTTACTTCCAAGTGGTGCGTCTCCTTGCTACAATTTTCTCTCCATCTTATTTGGTTCAGGGCAAATTTGCGCCACTCGAGTTTCTTACCCAATTGGTGGATGATATGACGCGCGAAGAGCCGTCGTCGAGACCTGTGATCACCGAGGTCCGGCGGCGCTTCTTGGAGACGTGTAGTAAATTGACCAGCACCCAGCTAAGGCGGCCAGGATGCTCAGATACCGAAATGTTACAAGGCTATCGGCAGCTGAAGCACAAGATCATGTTCAGAGATCCGTTACCTTCCAATTTCTTTGCACCGACAGACCTCTCATTTGACGAATCCTTACGGCCATTCTACACATCCACTCCACCTTCATAGATAATACAAGGTGTTAGTAACTGGTCCCAACCTTTATAGAACTGTTAGGAATAAAACGTTGAACCTTCCACTTGCTCTTGAACCAAATCCTTTCCCAAGTGGACGTCTTTGTGATGAGTATCCAATGTAACAATTAACGAGAACTGAGTAGGGCAAGTAAAAGGATGATAAAGTGAAGCAGTTAGAATGGCAAGCAATCAATGGGGAGGAGAGTCATAATCTAAAAATCGTGAAAGCGCGTTAAAATTTTCGTACAGACCGGGTTTTCTGTCTTTCTACATCACAACACACCACCTTCCACCTTTCTTCTCGTCCTTGATTTCCTCGTCATCCTCATCTTCGTCCTCGTCCGTAGAGTCGTCGGCCTGAGGCTCATGTGCCCCGCTCCCTTCTGGTACAGTCGGATCGATCTTCGCAGGTGTGAACTCCCCAGACGCGCTTTCGATGCTCTGCCTCGGCTCAGTAGTCGGAGACGGCTTGCTGAACCATCCACCCGGGAAAAACCTCGACGAGGCGGTACTGATCGTGCTCTCGATTCTCTTCCTCTTCTCTTCCGATCCCCCGGCGGGTTGAGACGATATCGTATCCAAGGATGTGAGATCTGCGTCCCGGGTTGTGCTGTGAGGGAATGCAACACCGGGCAAAGGGGATGATGGTAGAGGTTCCAGAGTGTCTGACTCTTCGGCCGTCGCTTTCGCCTCCTCGCGAGACGTCTCATCGTCGAGCGCAGGTAGATTCCCCAGAGAGGGAGAGGCGGGTCCTTGGGATGTGACCGAGTACGATGGCGTCCAAGGAGAACCTGGAGCAGGCACTTCAAGGGATAGAGGAGCTGTAAGAGATTCGACCGGTGCAGGTACGGATTCCTGGACATCTTCAAACACTTGTTCTTCTTCGTCGATCTTGGCATCAGCTTGAGGTTCAGGCGTTGCTGAACCTTGTTGGATAACGGAATAAGAAGGTGTCCACGGACGTTCGATTTCAGCCGGAGGAGAGAGCTAGAAGAATCGATGAATATACGAATTACTTGAAGTGAATTAGGAAATACCTCTGGTTTTTCGGTGTCCACAATAGGCGCATCTTCTGACACTAACGGGGTCTCCTCGACGACAAGCGCCTCTGGAGTTTGAGTCTCCAACTCCACTGACGGTTCAGTATTCGTCTCGGGCTCGACGACGGCAGGCGCTTCAGCAACAACAACAACTTCGTCGACTTCTTTTTCAACCGCTGGGGTGGATGCGCCAGACCCTTGTTGATTAACAGAATACGACGGCGTCCATGGGCGTGGTATTTCAGCAGCGACATTCAAGATCGCATCCTCTTTGGACGCGTCTTCGGGGGTAGTGTCCACCACCTGCAAAACTGGTCAGTAAGAACCTAAGAGAGAAAGAAAAATGGGCCCACGTTAACAATGGGCTCATCGACGGTTACAATAGGCTCTTCCTCTGCAACAACTTCTTTGTCCAGAGCCTCCGAGCTCTTGCTGCCTTGTTGGTTGACGGAATACGAAGGCGTCCAAGGGCGCGAAACCTCAGCGGGAGACTCTGATGACAATAACTGAAAACACTTCAGTATGATGACACTTCGAAAATAAGAGAATATACCTTTGCCGACGGCTCTTCCGGTACTGCAGCATCGACTGCTGCAGGGACCGCGTCCTCATCTTCGGTAGTCTCAGTCACAGTCAGGTCCTCAGTAGATCGAGCGACAGTGTAAGAGGGAATCCAAGGAGAAACTGGTCGTTCAATCTCGGGTTGGATGTCGGACACCTTTGACGGACTTGAGACTAATCGAGAACAGACAAATGTTCGAAAACTGACCTTGGTCTCAGGCTCCTCTTCCTCCTCTGTCTCCGCAGGCGTAACTTGCACAACTGGTTCTTCCACAGGAGGCGACAACACAGCCTCTTCCTGATCAACTTCTTGGGGAACGAGAGCTTCGGTAGACGCAGTGCCTTGTTGACTGACAGAGTACGATGGTGTCCAAGGCGAGGCAGGACGCTCGATCTCCGCCTGAGGCTCAGGTGTCAAAAGCTAGCGAAGGTTTAATATACGCCAAAAGGTGAATCAACACAAACTCACCCTCGGCTCTGAAATCTCAGATTCAGTAGGTACTTCCGGTGCAAAAGTCACAGGCACTTCGACAGCCAAAACATCCTCGACGAGCACCGGAACACTAGCGACTTCAGGCGCCACGTCCTCAGTTAGTTCAGCAGATTCGTTAATTTCCTCGGCCTGTGATATCTCGGGTACATCGTCCGAAGGAGAGTCCAGAGGTTCCACGTCAACCGGCTCGTCCAGCTCAATGGGCTTAAGTGCTGGGCTGCCTTGCACAGACACGGAGTAAGAAGGCGTCCAAGGAGACCTTGGGCGAACAACGTCCTAGAAAACATGTTAGCTAAGCAGTCAGGCATAAGTAGAGATAGCCTACTTCGAGAGGAGCTTGAAGAGCCTCAGGTTCTGAACCGTCTACAGGAGTGATGGCTACCTCTGGAATAGGTGACGGAGGAGCCTCGACAGGAGGTGAGATATCCTCTTCAATAGCGGGGATATCCTCCTCCGGAGCAATACCAGGACCTTGCGATGTCACACTGTAAGAAGGCGTCCACGGAGACTTTGGACGCTCAATCTCAGATGCAGGAGAAAGGGAGCGTGTCTCCGGTGCGGTATCAATCTGAAAGTAAAATGAGGATGTGTTCGGTGTTGGCGTCTTTTGGACTTACTGATAATGAAGGAACCTCTGTAGCAATTTCTTCGGCACTGGGTTCATCGATGGTGGGTACAACTGGCTCGTCCTCAGCTAATGCCTCCGTAGACTCTTCAACGAAGGGGGCTGTCTCTTCCGCGACAATGGTATCGATGGGGGCAATATCAACGTCAGGAATAGATGTTTCTTCGTCGGCAGGAACAGCCGTGTCATCGACAAGCGCAGCAATAGTTTCTTCCGCCTCGGACACTTGCTCAGTCAGAGGAACGACATCTTCCTCGACCGATTCAGTGATCTCTGAAACAATCTAAAATGGGAAGAAGAGATTAGACGATTGAATTTTCAATTCTAGAGGAATTCCTCACCTCGACAGGAACATCAACGACGGGGGCCTCTTCTGGCTCCTCAATAGCAGGAGTGTCAGCCACCAACGGCTCTTCGACCTCTTCCTCTTTAATGGCCACCGACTCTTCTTCAACAACGGAAAGGATTTCAGCGACCGCCGGGGGAGCGACAGGTTCGTCCGCGGCTACAGAAACATCGACACTTGATTGGACCTCGACCGATTCAACTTCTTCGGCGGCGCCATCGGAAATGATAGGAGCTTCAACTTCAGCATCGACAGGCACTTCTTGGGCTGCTTCGGACGTATCAGGAAGCTCCGTAACCTCTTCAGCCTCCGCGACATGGCCCTGCTCTTCAGTCGAATTATCAACGACCTGGAGAGCCTCTGGGACCGATTCGGCAACAACGACAGCATCCTCTATAGGAGCTTCAGCAGCGACTTCAGGTGCATCTGTAGTCTCGACAGGTAGTTCGGCCACCGGGCTAGGTTCCGGCTCTGAGATGTCTTCGGCCAGTGCTGGTGTCTCAATAACTTGCGCGGAGGGCTCAACGACAACGGTCGATTTATCCTCGACGTCATCGGCCAACTCAGCAGGAGTGGAAGCCACCTCCGCAGGTACCTCCTCCAAAGAAGGTTCATTTGCGAGTACCTCAGTCTCAACTGGAGGTTCCACGACAGCTTCAACTGGAGATTCCTCTTCGACTGGTGCAACAGCTTCCAAGATCGGTTCTTCGACGACAAGTGCCGCTGGAGTAGGTTCAGCAACAACGATGGGTATCTCTTCGTCAGCAATAGCGGGCACGCTGGTGGGTTCTGTGAACAATGAGTTACATTCTTCCTTCACAACCAGAAAGACTTACCATCTTCAGGTGTAGGATGGACGATAGCCTCACTTTCAATGACTTCGTCCTCAACAGTGACTGGTTCAGGTTCGACCTCAACCTCAACAGCTGGTGCAGCGTCAAGCTCTGCGACAGCTTCAGAAGCTTCCACAACAGGCTCGGACTCGTCCACAACGACGCGTGCCTCTTCTTCGTCAGCGACAGCCGACACGCTAGGAGTCTCAACAGGTCCTGTGAACAATAAGTAAATCTCCCATGTACAAGACGGAATACACACCCGCTTCAAAAGCGAGAGGAACAGTATCAGTAGGAACATCTTCAGAGACTTCCTCGTCGACAGGGACGGGTTCACTGTCCTCAACGACTGGAGCAGCTTCCGCCTCTAAGGTCGGTTCGGCAACAACAGTATGCGCTTCCTCAGGTGTAGGTTCATCCACTGCGACCGGCGTCTCCTCTTCTGCAACTTCGGGCACATTTGGAACCTCAACAGCTTTGGCGAAAAATGAGAATAGTTGATTCTTATAAATTGGGGATACTCACCTGCTTCAGGAACGACAGTCTCGCTTTCAACGACTTCCTGTTCAGATGCTTCAACTTCAACGACTGGTACAGTCTCGGATTCAACTTCAGTTGCCGCCTTGTCTTCGGTAGCGGCAGGAACGGGAGTTGCATCTACCACAGTAGGCGTATCTTCCTCGATGGTAGTCGATTCAGGTACTTGGCCAACAACCTCTTGGGGGGCAACGTCTGGGAATCGATGAGCTCAGAGGTCTGGAATCACATAAACGAACACTACCTGACTCGACTTCGACCTCAGCAGGAGCAGCTAAGGGTTCAGCAATGGCATCCTCAGCCTCAGCTACGACTGCAGCGGCAGCTACGGGATCAGAGTCGACGACGACGGGCGTTACGTCTTCCTGGACACCAGGCTGCTCCTCTACTAGGGAAGTTGGTTGTTCAATAGAAATCGGCGCCTCCTCGATAGCGGCATCTCCTTTAGTTTCGACCTCGGTAGGTACTTCAGCAGTGGAGTCTTCCTTAATATCAAGATTCAATGGCGTGGTTTCTGCGGCGGGAGGGATGATGGCTTCGTCTTGAGTCTCGAGGGCAGTAGCAGCCTCAACAGGCAATTCTTCGTCCTCAGTGCCAGTTGTAGTGTCAACAGGCGCGTCCGCGGTGACCTCAGCTTCGGGTTCGGCCTCCTCCGTAGTAGTTGGAAGCGACGCGATTTCCTCGACTTCGGGGGCATCCACAGCAGCTGGAATGGGAGCTGCTGACGTTGATTCGTCCTCCTGTAGCGTGAGAACAGGTGCCACGGTCTGTTCCACTTGTTCGACAGGTGCTTCAGCAGCTGCCTGTTCAGCCTCAGCGACTGGTTCCTCGGCTTCCTCGTTTGTAACGGTGGGTGCGAGAGTCTCCTCGGCTTGTTCGATAGGCGGCTCGACGACTGACGGTGCAATGCCGTCCTCGACAATGGGCTCTTCGACCGACTTGGGTTCAACTGTCTCGAGTAAAGGCTCTGGGCCATTCGATTCTTCAGCAGGTGTGTCCAGAAGTTCGGAAGCGATGGATGAGTCAAACGATTCGGACTTCTCCTTGGTAGATTCGGGAACGACGTTGGCTTCAGTCGTAGTCTAGTTGCAGAAGTTAGGAATGTCAAGCGCTGGAAGAGGATTGGTCGGACGCGCACCTCTGCTGCATCTTGCGAGATCGGCTGGACGTGGGTCAGAAGTGAGTTCTCTAGGGGGAGCAGCGAAGAAGACGCACCAGCTTATCAGAATTTAGCTCTTCGTTATCAGCTTCCTGTGGCTAAAAGGCGCGTTAGCTCTCTTCGAAAATGGCGACACGACAGCGCTGACCTCGGTGAAAGTTTTCACTTTGATTGTATCCTTGATAGTGTCTTGGGAGAGGAGGTCCTTAGTGTATGCATTAGATAATGCTATGACAGTATTTGCAAGGAAAACTGACTTGAATCTCTTGTGCAAGGGCGTCCGTGGAAGATGTCGGAACGGCGCTGTCGTCGGCCTTGGAAAGAGCAACAGAACGTTAGCGTGCGCGAAACGATGAAAAGAATACAGAAGCGCGAAGGAATGCGTACCTCTGTCGCCGTCACGATGTGGTCGTCCGTCGACACGTCTGCTGCCTTATCCGCAAGCTTGCCTTCGACGTGCTCGTCCCATACGGTGAATGGTGTCTGCTCTTTCACTTCGTCTCCGTTTACTGTCGTTACAGAGTCCAAAAACCCATTGGTATGGGGTGTCTCGACCGCCACCGTCGCCATTGTACGTGTCGTTGTCGAACTGCCTTGAAAGAAGGTATAGAAAGAGGTGAGTAGAGGCAAATAGGTATGTTTCCTTAGATAGAAAGGATAGTTTGAAGGTCGGTTTGGTAGGTATGTACCGGCTCAACGCTGAGGGCGATGAGAGAAGGAGGAGAGCTCGGTAAACTCAAAAAAGGTCCCGGCCACGAGGCTCACGAAAAAGGAATGGTCTATGATGCCATCCCACGTGGAGGACTAGATTCAGACGCGCACGGATCACATGCTCGTGTTGAAAGTGGCAAGCCGAGCGCCCGCAATATTCAAGAAGGATGGCGAACAATGGAACTGTGTGTATAGCTTTTCCAACGGTGAAAGTTGTATAAAGTTCCTGACAGTAGCATTGAAGAACCCATATGGATCAAACTACTCCACGCAGGGCAGTCGATAAGAGCTAACTTGAGGTAAAGAAGGGCGAATATGTCGACCGGTCCAAATCCCATAATGGCATTCTAAAAGAGAACAGGTCTAAGAGTAGTAGATCAGGAAAGGGAGTGAGACTGACAGGGCAAATGTCGGCAATTAAGGAAGAGTACCCTCCCAGACATAGAGGCAGTGCTTAACTTTAGCTTTGAATAGAGGCTTTTTGCACGGATATATATTGGGAACTGTTAAAACATACTACGTGAAGTTAAATGCGAAACATCAACACATCATCTAACTGTCTAGTGCTTTTGAGGCCAAAAAAAGGGAAGCGGAGGCCGTGCAATGAACTTAACGGGACAGTGAAGCATCGAGTTTTACTTGAGATCTCTTGAATGGGTGAGAACGGACTACTTCCTCTGCATACGCACCCCATTGAGTAGATGAGCTGTGGGTTTCATCGAGGCATATAATATGTACCAGCCTTTCCTTAATGTCGAAAAAGCTTGATATATATTGGTGCAAAAAGCCTCTAATGACTTGAGGGCCAAGTACTATAAGTACAGGCTAATATGAATGAAATCACCTTGTAAAAGAACGGGAGTGTCCGATCTTTCAAAACAGCGAAAGCGCCACACTGATCACTGACGACTCACAAGCGAAATGGAACGAGCATCATATAAAATCGATAGGGAAAGCTAGACTGGGCTCAGTATCCTCTCTACGAGTTTTGAAGTTTGTCAAATTGAGCGGCACTCTGGGGGTGTTAAATTTTATTCACTGGCCTGAGCTTGAACATGTTCGAGTGGATCACTTGCGATTTACGTCCAATACGCAAACATACAGTCGATTGAAGCCCGTAGGGCCTGCCGAAATTACCCAGGAAGAGTTGAAGGATGCTTGAAGCCGTGCGTAACGGCAAGAAGATTCTGCAGAAGGATCAGAACAAACTTTGATCATGGCCAACTCGTCTTTTGCGTCCGACTTGGACTCAAATCATCTAAAACTCGTCCTTGGAGGCCTAGATTTGTCTAAAATAGCTGAAAATGTGCGTACACAATATGTATACACTATGGCCAACCTAAAGAACAAAGCAGAAACAAAAACATGTCCATATCACTACTCCCATCCACACATACCACATCTCTTCCTGCGAGCTCTGTCTATGACTCTCTATGCCTCCAATTAACGACAGACAAATGGCAAGAACGATGGCGCTCAATGTGCATCGGCTCTGGATCTCCAAAATCGGGGAGCGAAAACGAAGAGGTCGCAGAACGGTGGCGCGCTTCGCCAGTTTACGATGCAGACGAGCTCAACGACATGGATAAAATCCCACACAACACGATACTGCTCGTCTCACCATGGATGGAACTAGATGCGCCGGATGCCTGGGTTAGACACGACGTGGTCATGGCACTAAGACAAGAACTTGCATTCGCATCCTATCTCTCTATACACACTGCTATCATTCCTGCGCCGCAACCGTCGAATCGTGCGCATGCGCCCGCCTTTGCACGAGCGTTGCATGCCGCCTTGTCGTCGTCTGCAACGTTGAGCCTCGTTGTACGGATTCCAATCTACTACGCATCCAACGACTTTCACCAGCCATGGCAAACCTGGGATCTAATCAGATCGATGTGCGAGTATCACCCGCGCCTTTCAGTTGCCTTGGATCTCTCCCCTCTTCTTCCACCCGCGCTGTCCGCCCTCGTCGAGGCATGGCAGGCAGAACCTATCTCCCATGTATTCCTCCCCGCATCCTCCTTCATCTCCAACGCAAAAGGCTACCCCGTCCTACCCAAGTCAACCCAAGGCCTTGTCCGCAATCTAATGACCCACCAGCCCGCCTTGACATTTATTCTATCCGGCACCGAGGCTGGCATACACACCAAAGGTGGCTCGGCCGCATACCCCCAATACATCCACCACCTCCAGCGCAACACCGTAGCCAAGGAAGGCAGTATGGAATACTGGGCGCGCGGCTACGGCGACCTTCTGCAAGCCCCGCTCCAACCCTTGATGGACAATCTGCAGAACGTCACCTACGAGACTTTTGAGCAGGATCCGGTCAAGTACGCACACTACGAGGAGGCCGTATATCGCGCCTTGATGGATCGCAAACATCTTGAGCGCGTCGTGATCTGTGTGGCGGGGGCCGGTCGTGGACCTTTAGTCAAACGCGCCCTCAACGCCCTTGGCCGCTCCAAGACTATCAACGCTAAAGTCTACGTGGTAGAGAAGAACCCCAATGTCTGGGTGGGCCTCCAGCGGACATTTAAACAGGAGGATCGCGTTCAGCTAATCTTTGGCGACATGCGCACCGTGAATGTGCCAGAGCCGGTGGATATGGTGGTCAGTGAACTTTTGGGCAGCTTTGGTGACAACGAGTTAAGCCCAGAATGTCTAGATGGGATAGAGACATGCTTGAAGCGTGCGTCTTGTCACCTTCCAGCGCCTTCAACCTAACTCGGCTACTTTGCAGCGGATGGTATAAGCATCCCATCATCGTACACGGCCCATTTGACCCCATTGTCGAGCTCAAAACTATGGCAGGAGGCCAGGACGAAAGGCGGAAGAGGAGAAGAGCCTTACGTCGTCATGTTCCAGTCGGTACGACGACTCAGTCCGGATGTCTACGAGTGTTGGGAGTTTGCCCATCCACGCGCAACAACCTCTGGATGTGATAATGGGCACAATGTTCGCAGTGCAGAGATGGTCTTTACTATACCGGAAGCCGGTATATTACAGTACGTCTTCCTGTCTTTTCTTCCAATGTTTGTTCACAAGCATATGATCCAGTGGATTCGCCGGTTACTTTGAAGCCGTTCTATACGATACCATTGGTTTAAGTATACATCCCGCACGCAAGGACGAGATCAGCAAAGACATGCTCAGCTGGTTCCCCATCTACTTTCCCATCCGTGTACGCCTTTTTTATCTTTTCTCGCTCTCATTCAACTCCCGTCTTGCTATAGGAACCTCTGTACCTCCCCGCTGGATCCGAATTACACGTTTCCATGTGGCGCCTCACGGACGGCAAGAAGATCTGGTACGAATGGTCTGGAGAATCCTTCCTGGATCTCAGCGGGATGTCGATGCCTACTCGAAGCTCCTACACTCCATCCTATCTGCACATTCATACACTACCTTCCACATTTTTACCACCCCCGTCTCCTCTCATTGACGCTGTTGAGATGAGGGGTCAGGGCGAGGGAAGCGGTAGTCAATTGCC
Organism: Flammulina velutipes; assembly: GCA_011800155.1. NCBI lineage: Eukaryota > Fungi > Basidiomycota > Agaricomycetes > Agaricales > Physalacriaceae > Flammulina > Flammulina velutipes. The sequence continues at coordinate 1,388,553 of CM022374.1, read as the reverse complement.
TTTTAGTGGGAAGATCAAGATTGGTCAAACGGGTCTGCATAATCCGAGTGGGAGAAGTAGTTGGATTGGTCTGTGAAAGTAAACGATAATGTATCAGTTCAATCACATCTACCAAATCATTATGAGTTGTACTGTATGCGCCAAGCGCGCATCTATTATCCTCTAGATATCTAAAATTTACCAACCAACCGTCCCAAAACAAGATGGCGGGTTGTCATTATCAGGGCGACAGCAAGCAGAATCATACTCCCTAAACGCCGTCCAGTAAGTCGCAACCGAAAAGAATTAATCGTGCCCTTACCCGCGTAATATCCCACAGCATTATACCCTCCAGTAGCCTCATTGATTGCCCCAGAAATCGGTGGGCCAGCAACTGCTCCAATGGCAGCAATAGACATTACCATTCCCGTCCTTCTCCCAACATCCGCAATATCTCCCAATTCGAACAATGGTATCGGAAACGAAGAGACGTATGCGCCAGATGCGAATCTGGAAATCATCTCAGCTCAGAGACGCGTAGAAGCTTTATTCATACCCATAGAGGATGGCGATTACCACCATGGACCCTAGCGAGTGCGCAAAAGGCCAGGCATATGTAAGGACACCAGCAACAACGGTCATCGGAGCGATATAATTGATAGCACCTGATTTGGATCAACGGAATATGAAGCTGGTTATAAGAATGCGGACTTACCAACGGAGTCAACAGCGAGACCAGTCATGACCCGTCCAAACGCAGAGCTGAAATTGGCGATGGAGATCAAGTAGAAGGAGAAGTTTGGCGAAACACCGTAGGATTGGGCGCTAACGTCGATATACGTGAGAACTAAGAAGTTCCATTAGTAGAGTTAAAGAGACGGAAGGCTTGCCAAAGTACGTACCCGTATATAGACCAAGGAACGCGACAAATGATCCAAGACAGTACACGGTGAATGCAGGAGATTTAAAGGCAGCTAGGTTCCAAAGACCGCCCTCTACATTCTTGGGCGGTAATCTTCTTCTCAGGGTCAAGTTCGAGATGGTGCAGCTGAACAAGATGATAAATCCAAGAATTCGCATCGTCCACTGGAAGCTGTTTGAATTATCAATCAGACATCTTGAAGCTACGCGCAAAAATAGGCTCTTACGCACCCTACAAGAGGTATCAACTTGGAAGCCGCTATCGGAAAGATGGTTCCACCGATAGAAGATCCACAGGCAGTAAGACCGAGTGCTAAACCTCGTTTACGCTTGAACCAATGCCCGACGACGGCGATAGTAGGTCCAAACATAGTTCCAGCTGACAACTATCAAGCAATAGGTCAGCATCGGTGTTGCTTACTATGTGCGTGGGATACATACCCCAATCGCGAAACCCTGACACAGCAGGAACTGCCAGTATTCAGTGCATTCCGCGACGAGAAATGTCGCCACCACAAGGATAATGCTGGAGATCAGATATGGGCCTCTGAAGTATCCAAGATCAAAAAGTCGACCCATTAAAAGTGCAGGGAAGAGGATCAGAGCATACTGAGCATGGATATCGTTAGTATGACGTTCGCCTACGGAGACACGCACTAGAAAATACCTGAACAGAGCCTATCCATGAGCTACAGATCGTTAGATAAATGTCGTCTACTTTGGAATGGCTCACATTTTCGAAGCGTCGTACTCGGAGAGAAGGGTTTTCTGGTAATACGATTGAAATGCCTAATAAGAAAGTTAGCAAAATATTAAGCCGTAGATGTCCTCTAAAATTCACTGACACCCCAAGCATTGACGTATCCAAATCTACGGAGGAGAATATCAGCCACCAAGGTTAAGAGGCAAGTTAAGTGTGGCGCACGTAGAAAAAGTGGACGCAATGGTCTACGACTGTCAGCATGACCCTTCGTGAATATCTTGAGCCTGAAACTCACTCCAGCAACGACTAGCCATGCTCTAAGCCCCCCGTCAGGATATTCCGAGTCGTAGGCACCCTTGACATCGTCCGTCGTTCCTCCTACTAATTCAGACTCTTTGCCATCGGAATTGGTTATCGGAGTGTCTTCCACTGTTTTGTCGTCGAAGGATTCAGGCCGCTGTACGGATGGGCCTCCCATGATGGTAGAATGTCAACCAGCGAGCGAGGTGGTCGGAGTTATCGAGGCGCGTGAACGGCATAACAGCTGCCTACAGGCATTTATATAGTACTCACTGTTAGGCATCACACGGAATAAGAGCGATGACAGAGTTTTAAGGCTGCTACCGACTGCTACCGACAACCGTGAAGGTGGTGGTGGGAACGTTGAACACCGCTGTTCGGTCAGAGACACTACGTAAGTTTCCGAAGCGCAGAGCGAGACTTCATTTTATTTCAGACATGGTCAGGCTATAGTACAACTTTGAACCCTTCTCTCCTTGTACGGGTGCGCGCTTGTCCCGCGATACACCTCCACGAGACAGTTGCGATACCCGCATCACCGGTAAACGCGGACCGAAATTATGGAATTGCGCCACGGACTGTAATTCTAGACCAGAAATAAAGATAATTGATTTAACATCGACTATCATCAACAAACTCCTGGATGACGTCCTCCTGTTCCGAGTTTAACTCTAACAAGGCTAAAAACAACATTAGGGCCAATCAATAAGGGTAGAGTGGCTTAGGTACTTACATCGCTCCTTCTTGGGCAAGCCCTCAAGCCAATCTTCATACTTTTGCAGAGGGACAGTCACGGCATCCATTAGGATACGAACATTGCGGTCATGTCCTTCCAGCTCTTCGTCGAAGCTCTGTGGCAAGAAATCAATGGGTTGAATCAGACTGTGATTCATGAACTAAGCATACCTTACAAGGCCCCACAGGTTCGAGCTTGAGTCTTCCATTGGCTTCTGCCTCATCCACTTCATCCTAGGACGGGTCAGATTGAATCAAATATTGAAATGACGAACAAAAGTTTCGCCAGCATTTCGGTGTCAGCTTCGTCCAGGACAGGTTCGAGAGCGTCCAGGCGTGCATTCAGCTCTTCAACAGTCATGGGCGCCACTACCAAAGTCTCGTCGGATAAAAATGTGGAACCAGTAGGAGCCTCATCCATCCGCTATTCTCTCAGTCGAGCGACGATAAAGGCATCGAGTCTGAAAAAGTGTAACAATATGTGACCGAGTGACTCAAACTTGCCCACGCTTCAGTGCGTGGCGCGCCAGAGAAATCAAAAACAAAATGTCAATTTATCCGACAGCTCGGGATTTAATACGATGATCATGATGTCCCGTCATGGATGTCTGGTCGTAAATTGTCACAAGCAGAACACGTTAGATTTTCTGCAGCATTCAACCTACACGGTGATATTGAGCGTGGAAGGATATTAAAGAAGTGAATATGTCCTTACAAAGTACAGAATCTGCAAGCCCAGTCATCTTCAGTGTCCTTTGTCGGCGCTTTTGACGGCTGCCCGCCACCAAGACGACGAGACGATCCTGGTGCCATCCCCAAGGATTCTTGTTTTCGCAACGCAATCTCATCTTTCACTATATTTTTGGGCTTGGATTTCTTTCCTTCAAAATTGTCAGAACTGCAAAAATGACGGGGAAGAAGGAATAAGACCTTGTTCGATTTTCACATTGTTCTTGGAATCTTCTTCATCTGAAGATATGTCAATGGTAACACCGGTCCCGGTTCCACTGCCAGCACTGATGAAAACGAAATCATCTTCAAAGTCTTTCCAGGATGATTTAGTTTCAATATCATCCGATGTTTGAGCTTGAAGGAGGGTGTCTTTGCGCTCAGCATCTGTTTCGGCTACGAATTCAACTTCGTCACTGTCATCGCTGTCGGTCTCATTCTCTTCAACTAGTTTAGAGCCACTAGCGACGTCAGAGGGCCCTGATAAATTGTCGCCTTGGAGTTTCCGGAGTCGGTTTTCGATCGCCAAAGCACGCTCCTCTCTGGCACGCTTGCTGGTGGTAATCTACAGTCAGAAACATTGTGACCAAACTAAGAAGATACATCGCACCTTCCAGCCTGTTTACGAAATCCTGTGCCACTGCTGGAGCTCGATCCGGCATTCAATGCACTTCCTTCACCTTGAAAGGCATACTTGGACGTATTGCGCGCGCCTGGCTTTCGCTTCTTTGCAGTCTGTCTCCCCGTCTTATTGGAGGCCACAGTCTCATGTGTAGTTCGTGATCGACGACGCTTGCGCGAAGCGGATGGACGAGATCGTCGTTGAGCTCCACCGCACTTTATGAGACGGCAATGAGTTATGTTTATCGACGGCGGAGGGGACATACCATATGCTCCGGTAAATCGCCTGCCTGGAATAGAGCGTCTCCCGGAACGAAGCCTGAGTCTGCTAGTCGCTTGCCCGAGGACCAATAACCTGAGTTTCATCAGCTATAACAACGCGAAAGAGCAAATATGACACACCATCTCCGTAATAGCCTTTGTCTTGTAGTTGTCGTACTTCGACGCGTAGCTGCTTCCACAGAGCTTGAAAGTCGGGACCGTGGTTCATGTGCTGGAAACACAGATATTATGATTGATACTTTGCGCTGGTCGCATCAGGAACTGACCTCGATATGCGCTAGCTGCGAGGTTGGAATCAGTAAAAGTGATCAAAGGTGTCTGAACACGCACTTCGTGGCATAGCGTGCTCAGAAGCCAGTAGTTGGGTACAAATGATCCTCCAGGTCGCCTCAACACGAGTTCTGAATGCCAATAATAATGAGATGCTGTACCAGTTGCAAACGGGAGCGCCGACCAACAGTCTCGCCATTATTCCAGTTTCTTCCAGCAAAGACGTTGTTATATTCATACTAACACTGCTGAGTACAAGTCAAATCTACCAGGAAGAACGCACCTCTTCAAAGCTGTTGACGACATATCCATGACTCTTCATGACAGGCCGAACTTGAGCTGCAAGAGCGCGTAGAAGCTGACGAGCGTCCTCTTCGGTGTCATCTCCAGAAGGCAAAGCCGTTATGAAATTGATGTGTGGATTTGGGTTCGTTTCTCGCGCGTTGAGGCGATAATGAACCATGATGATGGCAATAAGAGAAAGCTACCGGCCCGCTTTCCGACTTTGTGGCGCAAGTACATGTCATGAGATTCTTCAATAGAACAAGAAACATTCCACACAAATATTATTGAAAGCTAATCAAAAAAGGCGCCACCATTTACAGAAATCTGTCGAGAATTCGTGAGCTTGCGACCTTGCCCTTTATAGCACCACCGACCGATTGCCCTATGAAATCTATCAGTAAAATCACCATCAATTCATCTGGAGGGAACCTACCAGTAATATAAGACGCGTGATCGGACGCGAGATACGCAACAAGGTGAGCAATATCCTCTCCGGTTCCAAATCGACGGAGAGGAATATCGTCTAGAGACTGGAATCATTTAGTACGTTGTCAGCCGTTCTAAGAAACTGTCTTACCTTTTCTTTGAATTCTTCAGTTGAACATCCGTATGCTTTAGCTAGAGTATCAGCTGGTGGTACGGTTAATAACGTCGAAGATTAGGTATTGAACGCCCACCCATATCGGTGTCTATCGGGCCTTCATCGTCTGTCAATATGTGCAGCATTCAAGCGAATTGAGGTCCATACCAGGTGCATAGGCATTGACTGTGATACCATATGGTGCAAATTCTCTGGCTGGGTGAAAGGCAAAATGATCGCAAAGGTGTAAGACCATGTCGGGAAAATCATACAAGCCACTTGGGTAAGTCCTCTGATAGCGGACTTGGAGGCACAATATGCCGCCGCCAGAAGTCTGCCTTGTTTAGTTATATGCAAGGCTAGATCCTGTCAAACATCACGATAGACTTTACCTCTTTTCGCTGCAATCGAAGATGCGCCTATGATCCTCCCTCCTCGTCCTTGTTTGATCATTTGTTCAGCGGCATACTTGTAGCACAAGAACGTTCCACGTCCATTGATCATCTGAACGCGGTCCCAGTCCTCCGTAGTTGCTGATGTTTATGTCTTGTTGAGCCAAAGAACAACGGAACTCGAAGACATACTAGAGAGAATAGAATTCATAACGAGGATGCCAGCGTTTGCCACGAGCTAGGACGGGAAAATCAGAGCTGACGTTCTGTGTGCAGCTCGACAGACACTTACGACATTGAGCTCTCCTAAGGCTTTGACTGTCTCTTGAATTATCCTACGAACATCCTCTTCCTGTGAGACATCACCGACAACAATGGTAGTGGTCGCGTCGTCAGGTAGCTTAGAGACAAGGGCCTCGAGTTCCACTCGTTTGGAAGGGAGATCATTTAGAGCAAGAGAGTAGCCATCTTTTGAGAGGCGTTGGACAATGCTGCTCCCGATGCCTTGGGCAGCGCCAGTGACAAGAGCGACGGGCATTACAGAACTAAAGAACTTCAGGGTGGAGGGAGGACGGAGAAGAGAGCTTCGAACTAATAGATTGATAAGGCCTACCAAGCTTCTCTAATCATGGGGTCGAAGACCGTGTGGCGTGCCGTGATTCTAGCAGTCCACCAACAAGTGCCACTTGCTTCTGATGAACCTCCAAAAGGCTGCCACCATATATGTTTGGAACTGAAGAGATGGATATACCAGTCGCAAACAGTCGAGACAGGAGGAACAGGCGTTGTCAGAGGATGGGTCAGACTAAGGTAGCCACAGACTAAGTTAGCTTTTTAGACCAGCTATGATGAGAAACAAAGGGATTCTGAGTCGTCATTGAGGCCAACCAGACATCTGATCTGGGAAAATGACTTTAAATTATCGCGGTGACGTTTGGCTATCACACTTCGACAGCGTCCAGTAGTGCTTATGATTGAGTTCTTTGATATAGCCTCATTCATAGCTATCGTACCGCAACCAGCCTTCATGAATTATTAGCGCTCTTGAAGACCTTATTTAAAACAAACCGTCGAAAAAATTTGTGGCCATTACTCACAATAATGATAATACCACTCATCGTATATACCTATTCAAAGACTGAAAGGCGGTCAGCGAGAGGGGAGATGAGAAGAGTGAAACAAAACGAACGCCAGGGAGCTGTCCCGGGGTCTACCAGGCTGACATTATGGAACCCATGGGCACGGATACGTTTGAGAAGGAAGCTGATAGGAGTTGCATAGGTGATATCCAAGGATTCGGAGCTGCCAGCGCCACCAGTGATGAGGCCACCCACACGTCCTCTGGCGTCGACGACGACAGAGCCGGAGTCTCCCTTGCCCGAGAAGGGGCCACAGTAACCATTTTGACGTTTGTTACGGGAGGTGGATGTTTTATCGAAAGGAAGGATAGCCCATTGCTTGGACGTCTGAGGTTCATTGAAGTCCCAACGAGTGTAGGAGCAGATATCGTTGGCGTGGCCGATGGTTAGGTCAGTGGTATTGCCGTGTTTAATCACGATGAGAACCTGATTGCCACTCCTGTCAACCATGGTCGGATGGCGCATTTCCTCGTCCGATATAGTGCCACTTATTCTCATAAGACGGTCAAATGGGTATTGGAAAGTGGGGTCCATCATACGAGTGAATTCGCCAAGTCCGATCTCAGCGCCGAGGTCGATGGTGTTGCCCTTGAAATTGCTAGTGTCGACCTTGGAGGCATTAACCTCGATAATGGCGAAGTCCTCGGTGTATTGGTCGACAACATCGATGGGAGGGGAGAAGATCACATGCCCCAAAGTGCGGTTCTCTGCGGTTGCCCAGTGCGTTGAGACTTCCTGGTCAAAGGCATTAAGGTCATTCAACTTTTCCTTTCTTGCCTCTAACTCCTTCTGTTTCTTCACAAATCTCTCGTTTTCGCTACCCTCACTGATATTCCGTTCTTTGTACTGGACCACGAACGTCTCGGTTTCAATCTCTTTCTTGACGGAGCCAACTAACTTGTTGTATGCTCCGTCGCCGAGAAGGATCACATTGTGACGGTGCTGGCCATCCTCCGTGTGCTCGAACTTGTCGTTATTGCCATTGTCGAAGATGACGTGCCGAGCGGTGACGAGGAAGAGCCTGTCGCTGCCACCACCTTCTGACATGAAGAAGCCGCCAGTACCCTCAGCCCAAGGTGTCGACTGAGCAGAGATGGGGAGACCAAGTGTCGCAGTCAGAGAGTTTTGAAATTCCACAGTTTTGTCGACTTCGTGCATGCCTAAGGTAGTAGACGAGTCAGGTTTAGGGATGAGGAGTTTGGCCGATCGAGTGACGACCGACTCGCGTATCTCGACGTCGACGTTGGTGATGCCGTACTCAATTAGGAGCTTTTTGCACCTGCGAGCCACAGCGAGGCCGTCGTCACTGGAAAGTGAAGCAGGCATCACCCCTATCCAGACGATTACTGGGATTCTTGCCATTCCCTCCTCGGGTTCGTCTACCGGGTCGTAGTAGCCTTCGACAGCACCAATACGAACAACGTCTGTGCTAGTCCACATTACAGCCATCGAATCCAACAGCTCGTGGATCTTGAAAGCCAAGTCGTCCTCCCAAACATCCTTGATTGCATGATCCCCGACAACCTTGAGCTCCTTGCGTATAGCATGGCTGTGTGAGCCCGACTGTATCTTCCATGGTTTCAGGCTGGTGCGAGCGACCAGAGTTGGCCAGGACGGCAGTCCAGCGTAGTATGAGTTGGTTTCTGAGAGTGCAGGCACTAAAAGAAAGCTCAGTACAGTCAGCGAGTGAAAGAGCGAACAAGACAAACTTTTACTATAATTTGTGATGGAGTCAAGAGTATAAAGGCATCGATCATTAGAATTCTGAAATGCCATACATCGCTGGTCCAGTGTGAACCTTGGAACCGCGATGTGGACACCACAAGTAAACCCGGCCCATAACGACACAACGGGTCCCACCACTGACAGCGCTATATTACATCGCAGTAGGGTAACGTATTCAACACGCGCAAGACGGGCGAGGTCCGGTATATTAGATGCTTTTCATTGACTGTCGCAGAAAATAATACATCTAGCACCAAGGATCGAATTTCTTTGCACACATAAGGAGCATCGGACGGTACAAGATCGTTATTGCCTAGTACGAATGCACTCTGGCTGGGACGTCGAAGGCTTGCTTGGAGTCAAGAGGTTTGCGAGTGGATATGCGTTGGACTCGTCCGGCTCGTCGTTGCTTCTATGCCGCTTGCGCGATGTTCCGTCTAGTGATGTGAGACGCTATGTCGCCCGAAAGAAAGAGCAAGCTCACCTTGGTCGTTCTTGAGCTAGCTCCTTGTCGATTATTTGCTCTCTCCTTATAGAATCCTCCACGTCGAGCTGCCTTTCCTTTCGCTTCGACTCTGCAATCTCCAGTTCCGTGCTAGAGAGTTTCATAGCGACGCGCTCGAAGAAGCTGGAATTACTGTTGAGTGCCATGGCGTCGAGAAGGAATGTGGATCTAGAGTCACACATGTTGTCTGGCGTTCGTACATGCTCCAGAATTCTTTCGACCCATTTGAGCAGGTAATTCAGAGTGGTGGGTTCCAAGGGGTTATCCTGTACGCAGATTAGCACTTGTCTTTATATCAAGGAAACTGCTTGCCCGCGCGATGTTGACACGAAATATTTCGGCCATTTGTGCAAAGTAGTTACGAGTCCACCTGAGCAAAGGTGAGCATAAGTGAGAATGGGCACACGAAGGCTCACCTTTTTCAGCTTTGCCTGCTTGGCTCTGTATTTTTGGAATCCAGGATAGGTCATGAACCAGTCGCGGCCTGAAAAGCACGCATTCTGTTGAAATTGCGCAAAGACATGGAGGGATGGGCGGTCGACGCGTCTTTATATGGCGAGCGGGTGACGCGTCACGGTAGTGAGGGCACACTAGTGGGTGATGAGGACGATAGGTCGGCGCGTCATGGTCAAAGTCAAAGTCCGAATGTGGAAATGTCACCGAATCGGGATGCATAATTTGATGTGGCGTCAAACCGCCGTCCCTCCTCCTCCTGCCCCTCCCTCAGCTTCTTCCGTCCTTCAACACGTCAAGGATGGCAAAAAGGGCCCAACCGGGAATTGAACCCGGGACCTCGCCCAGTAGGACACGTTTAAGCCACGTGAAGTTGGAATCCAACAGGGATGAACCCGAAGGGCGAATCATGCTACTAGACCATTGAGCCATGTTAGACGAGATCTTTTAGTCCTCATAACCAGAGTTCTCTGGCTGGATAACCCTGGATAACCACCTTTGACGTTCATTAAACATTGCGGATCGAGTCATACATAGAACTTTTATTACTTACATTATTTGTAAATGTTGAGATCATTTGATGTTGGTTGCAAGTTTGGTTGTGTCTTTCGCTTTGGCTTCGTCTTAAAACCACTTTCCTGGTCTCTGATCTTAAGCTGGCTAGGCTGATGCTACATGATTCTCTGCTACGCACTCTCAACCACTAGTGTATCATGGCCATATTCATCAATCCCGTGCTCGACAAAGGGAGCTTCCAGCCTATTTACGTTGCAACGCGCGCTCCTTCTGGCCTCGTTTTGAAACCGTTTTCCTAGGCTCTCATCTGCCTGGGATGGTTTATATTTCTCTGCCTCGTATTCTCAACGACTCGCATCTCATGGTCATACTCACCAATCCCGTGCTCGACAAAGGGTGCTTCCGACATGTTCAGGTTGCAACGCGCAAGGTGCAGACCAAAGGCTCTTTGTGTTCGACTCTATAAAGATACTAGTGCACCGTAAATCTCTCAGAATTTCCCAATAATCTTCTCTCTTTCGCTTTCGCTTCCTCCCAATCCTCTCCGACTCGGACTCGATGAATTCACATTCATTACCCGTTCTTCTAATCATCTGCTTGAACTTGCTGGCTTCAAGGATCATGACCAGTGCACCATCCAACGTCCTACTTATGATAATTCCTCTCATGAATCTCAAGACGACGAGGCTTCCTTGTGGTACGTATGTCATACTGCCGTTTCTTTCACCAGGCTAAATATATCTCTCGTCAGTCACAGTGGCATCTACAACGATATTCCTTAGCCTGCCGACTGTGCTTTCAGCCCCGGTGCCTACGTCACAATTCAGTAAAGTGTCCCAGGTGGACAGCAACATTCACGCAAATCCGGAAATAGAGGAAACGGCGCCACATATGGTACCTCACTACGCTTCTCCCAGTCCAAGGGTATACCACTCATTTAATTCCAGGACGTCTTTCTTCTAAACGATAGTAATCTCTCGCTGTTAGATGCCAAAGATCCCACAGACGCGTCGCAATACTCTCCGACACCACCGCCACCGCTAGCGAAGCCAAACCCAGTGATTCTCAACCCCCGGGGATGCAGATTCCGAATGATGTCGTGCTTCCGATGAGAAGAACGCGTCGCCATCTCACAATCACGCCAATCCTGGCCCACCTGCGTTTCTGTGCTACGCCACCACCAAGTCCTGGGGACCTGGTTTTAATACTAACCGCAGGCATTGCCAAAAGAACGTAAAATTGTAGTATTCGGCAACGAACCGAACTGAAAGGAATGATAAACACAAACATTTTGAACTTTACAATGATTGACTGAGCTCCATATTGCATCCAAATGTACAGACAAATAATTTCATCTCCATGTCAGACACCTCTTCATCTCGAGATCCAACTCTAAACACAGATAGCACCTCATCTGAGACGAAGCACTGTGGAATTTAGAACTACACACCGCCGATGGATCCCTCGATCGCGCTCCGTTCGCGGGATCTTGTCGAGTCTAATTCTGCCCAAACCCGCATTGTAGGCCAAAATGTGTCTCACCAAATCTGACCGTGTCTGAGTCTGAAACAACTCCAAGCACATGCGCTGTAGGCGTGGTCTCACTGCCCCTTCAATGCTTTCATCGCACGTTAACGAAGTTCTGAATATAACACTGCTGTTCGTGCATGTATGTACAGTGGATGTAGGTAAGGCTAGACACTATAGTAGGGACGTAGAGTAGAGTAAAGTGACAATGATGACAGAAATGAGGCCCAGCGAAGAATACACCCAGAGAATACAACGAGTCATAATTGTAAACCTATTCCCTCCTCCGTTCGTACGAGGCCAGTGGACTGGGATGGTAGTACCTATCACCTTCGCCCGGAGGATAAGCAGAAGCGCGCGATGGCTCTGGATAAGCGGGCCTGTCGTACGACTGAGGCGAGGCTTTGAATCTGTGATCGTCCGGACGAGGAGGAGCGTCAGGGAACCTGGGCTGCTCGTCATCCCGGCCCCTATAGTAATCATATCCAGGCGCTGGTCCTGGTGGATATGCAGCTGCTGGACCGTCAAAGGCATCCGAGCCTCCTCCAGCACTTCCACCACCACCATCCGTCTTACTGCCGCCGGTGCTACTCGCCACACTACCCTCTCGCCTCATCACAGCCACGCTGGTGCTGCTCCGAGCCTTGCCTCCATGGCCCCCTCTACTCGACTTGCCAGAGCCCTCCTTTTTTGCCCTCGACCGAGCGTATCGCAATCCACACGCGTTGCAGAGCTCTTTCCGCCCTGATGGGCCTTTCCGCCATTCGGGCGATGTGGTAGCTTTGCAGGATGTGCACTTGAGGACGCCGGCTGGGCGATTTCCGCGTCCGCTGCTCTGGCTGGTAGACGAAGGCTGATGATGGGTGGGAGATGCTCTTCGCCTTGGAGGCGGAACTTCGTCATCGGGCGGGGGGAGATAGGATTCGTAGCCATTGTACCCGTTGGGCCCCGGGGGCGGCGCAGATGCAGACGATGCTGGATCGTAGTAGGCAGTGCCTGCCGATCTGTTCCATGGCTGGTAGGAGTAGGAATGAGAATTGGGAGTAATGTTGTAGTCGTAGTAAGAGGGAGACATGAGGTTAGGGGGTCCCACTTTGTGACAGGCGAATATTATGGATCCTGCATAGGGGGTATTAGTCAGAAATTCATTGTACGGGGAATAGGGGGAGGGACAATGACTTGCCGTGGGGAATGAAGATGCTTTCGACTGCTGCGCCGAGCTCTGGAGGGAAATTGCTTGCTTTGAATCTGCGAGTGCATGAAGTTTTTGCGTCCGTGTTGACGGCGTCGAGATTAATGTTGTGTGCGAGGCGTGCGAGATGCCGGTGGTCGGTAGGAGGCCAGGAGATAAGATGTGCTTTCGTGCTGTCGTTAACGAGGATCTGGAAGACTCGTCCGCCAATGCCACCAGGCGCGCCATTGGCACCGCCACCCGCACTGCCACCGGGAGTCTCCGCCCCGCCGCACACCAGCAGCCGCCCGAACATCATTTGCACCTGCTCTGGGTCGAGCGCAGGCGTACCGCACCAGTTTGTCCACGCCTGCGTCTCTCGCAGTGAGAAATCGTTCTCCTTGTCGGGGTCGACGTCCACGACAGCGTGCAAGAAACACAAAACGAGGCCATCTGCTGCCCAGTTAATTACCAAGTCCACCGGGATGTAGTCCTTGTCGACCCCAACGCTTTTCGGGTTTGTCCACGGCAAGCAACCCATTTCTCTGCGAATCTTGGTTAGGCTCGAAAAACGCACTCGCGTTACGCTGCCGTGCAGTGTCTTGGAATCCAGTACCTGCCCCAGGTCGATCTTGGCAGAATTCTGCTCCTCGGGATGAACATAGTCCAGCAGCGTCTTGCCTATCATGCCGTCTGCCTTTGATTTTGTCGTCGCCGATGGTTTTACATCCTCTTCAGGCGGGTCGGAGAGATGTGCTTGGAGCACGGGATCGAGGTAGAGGAACTGCAGCGACGGCGACAGCAACGTCCAGTAGCAACGCGTGTGTCCCAACGGCGGCGTACTCATGGTAACTGGGAATTCGTGTGGCGTAAATTAGGTGCAGAGTATAACTCTTCAACGCGGTAGAAAGAAAGAAAGTTGTGATGAATGATATGATGATGATGGAAAATTGCGATCGATCGACGTTCCTCCCGCTTCCGCCTTCACGGTGCCTTCCAAACAAAACAAATGCCAACATGCACTAACACAGATCAATACCCTCAGCCACCGCTCCATACCTCGCTGCACATCGTCTCGACGCGTTGTCCCGACGAATAAATATATGTGCGCCAATAGACGCCCGTAGACTCGATCATACTACGATCGTGACTGATCGTTGATTCCTGCGCCGGGCAACTTCTGATCTGATCAAAAGCGATCTCGTATACTACAAACGTACATAGGCGCCTACATTGACTTGTTCCCACAGGTCGTCGTCTGTTATCTGCGGTGTAATCCTCGGCACAGACGTCGATATTCCTCTTTGAGGTCGATCCGGAAGTAGACATTCCCACTCTTGACTGGTCCGCCACACTGTGTGCCCACTGCTGTCCACACCAACTACCCTGACCACGATCACGATTGGTATATTAACGCGATCGCACCATTAGTGTTGTAGTTCGATCGCGCTAATCTTGACGCGTGTGCACGTTCGATCGCGCCACTCCGTATATGGATATCACCATCTCCCGTGCAGGACGTTGACAATGAATCATCGTTTAAACGAGTATGCCATCGCGTCTGAATTTAATAAGGACAATTGAAGGCATTCCAATTAGATTATTAGTAGTACTACTGAAATATTATAGGAAAAGACTCAGCCTTATCGTAAAACGAAAAGTCAATGACTTGCCTTTCATTAACCTCTTCCGAGAACATATCACCCTTAGAGCAAATCACGAATCGCAACAAGCAAGTGTTCGGGTAGGATCTGGTGTGTTGGGCTTGTGAAAATGACTCTGAGAATAAAAGTGAGGGTAGCGGGATGCTCAATTCTGGACGAGGACGTGCATCATGACTGGATGGAGGCAGAATAACAGGGTGCTGGACTGGCCCCGCAAGAAATTAGACGATAGAAGAGTGCCTTCAGCTAATCCGCAGAAGCAAAGACCCAGTATAGACCCATATCGAAGTGTTGAATGCGCAGTATTTCCAGAGTACGAACAGGTAGGTCGGTACTAACTATGCTGTTGGCAGATAACGCCACTGTACCAAATGATTACATAATTATATCCCCTTTGGGCCTGAATGTCATCTCCTGTGTATCATCCCGCTCCTTGCAAGAGGTAGGCCCGATTCAGATCTCTCACTTTGATGTGGCCACGCGAGAGCCCTTACGGTGATTTCCGCCAGTGGCCGGGATGTTGCCGCTACAGTGTGGCGGTAATCCTACTCGGATTCTAAGCACCTCCACAGTCGTAGCTTGAACTTGAAATGCATTGGATTGAATATAGATACGTTACTGGCCAAGTACACGCCCAATTGAGGTGACATTGCTGAAGGATTGGCAAGTAATGTCTTCTAAAGTGCGAAATTCTCTACTGTTACCACTGGTGGCTTCGTCCATGGATTTATTCGCTTCAGTGCATCCCGCCATACAACTTTCAGAGGTTAGTAGAGCAATTCGCTGTACAAGCATTCTGCCTCGAGGTGATTGCCGCTCAATTGCCGCGCTCCATATAAGGAGCATTCCCACGGAGGGGGGTCGTGGGACATTTGGAAAGATCGAATCGGGCCTTCCTCTTGGCTCCTTGTATATCGTCTCGTCTAATTCTCGTTGTTATATACAGACGCGTCGTTGGAAGCGTTTTGCACCGATGGATATTAGGCCTTTTTGATGTTAAAGAAGGCTAAAAATTATCTGAGGCTTCAATTGATCTCACAGCGCATTCACTCTCTAGGCCGGTACGTGGACGAAGGGAGTATACTACTATACTTTTCCTTCTTTAAAGGTGGTTGACCAGATGCAGTATACACATATAACCGCCGCGTTGAATCCACTGCATGCCCTCTCCTCTCCAATTTTGCGGTCCCACAAGCGCCGAGAACTTAGATGCCGTGCTGGTCTTGTATAGTATGTTTTACAGATTCTCACTATACTGTATCAGTGCAGAAAGCCTCTGTTATTGACACTGTTAATAGGTTTGATGCTTTGAGAAAGTCAGTAATAATGTACTTACAAATGCATGGATTCAGAAGATACCTTCCAAGCTTGTTCTTAGCGCCTCGCAGCATTGGAAGGACCTCAGAGAGAATATTAACACTGCCGATCTTTTTACTGCTATCGCGCGAGGACCGACACCAACGATGGGAAGATATCAATCCAAATCCGGATTATTATGTCAGCCAGGACACACGCACTACTAGTATCATCTTCATCACACATCCATGGGCCATATCAACCTCACTCTTGTTGAAAGAGCATTCTAGTCCATATCTTGGTACATATGTCCATATTTATAGGATTTGTGCTGGTGAGTGTTGCACGAAGAGAGAGACACGATCGGTTTCGCACCAAGAGAGCTGACATAATAATCCGCATTTGGATTGATACTGTATCTTCCCATCAGTGTCGGTAGTGTTGCCGTGAGCTGAGCCTGAGCTGAGCTGAGCTTTGATCGACATGATGGCTCGTGATGGCTCAGCTCATGATGGCTCATGGCTCATTGATGGCTCACACTCTCCTCACAGTTCGTTCTCGATGTCAGGACAGCTTCCCAACGTTATATGTCAGTAAAATCCTAGGATATACTTAGTTAAACATATGACACTGCATCCCGGTCATTTTTACACTTGTATTTAAGACGAATAGCAGTGCCGGAAGACTTGACAATTCTGGCTTAGATTGAGTGAGGAATAACACTCTGAATCGAGCCAAAATAGTACTGTATAGCTTATACTTACGATTGAGAGCAACTTCCAAGTGTCACTCTTCAACAACCTTAGAGATATACGCTGCTGACTTATTTACGACGCCACGACCGCCCCATCAGCGAGCCATCAATGAGCTGCCCTTAAAAGGCAATGAGCTGAGCTGAGCCGCGGCTCACACTGAGCCAACTCACGCTCACGGCAACACTAAGTGTCGGTCCTCGCGCGAGACTGCAGTAGAGTGTTAATATTCTCTCTCAGGTCCTTCTATTGCTCCGAGGCGCTCAGCACAAGCTTGGAGGGTATCATCAGAAGCTATGCATTTGTAAGTACATTATTACTGAGCTTTGAAGCTGGAGATAGATATCCAGAACTCTTCCTCTCAGCCTCAGCTCGGATTCCCTCGGATCCCTCCTTCCTTTTTTGGTGAATTTCTAATTTCGAGCCGAAAGGGCAGGAGTGACGGCCAAACATGAGCAAGCAAGTGTGATCGCACCGCGTTCCCTTGTCGTTCATTGTAACTTAGATATTACCTTCATCTCTTTTACTCCATTCCGCTTTTCGTCGCCTCTTTGCGGTGCCTTCTCTAGCGCAGATACCATCTACGTGCGCCACACGCGTCTGGTCACCGGTGTGAGCGCAAGATTCGCTTTTGCGGCGCTACTCTGAACTATCTTTGTTCTTCTGCCTAGGTGCATCCGCGTTGAGAACGCATTCGACGCAGAAGAGTAATGGAGGTCCTTGCACCCACACATCCACAACTGCGCGGGCGAGGAGGTCGGGGTCTGAGAGGACAAGGACGTGGTCGAGGTAGAGGTCGCGGAGCAGGCGCAGCCGTCTTCAGAAACGCAGGCTGGCGCAGACCTGGGACTGAACGTGCGCCACGACAAGAACAAGAACAACCAGAACAACACGAACAACTTCACGAAGAGTACGCAGAACAAGACGCAGACATGGTTGAGGAGGAACCAGCGCCAGTGCCAGTGCCAGAGTCAGGCAGCAGAGACGACGATGCTTTTGATACAGAGGCAGACGTGCCAGGCATGGAATACATGGCGCTCCAGACGAAAGGAGAAAGAGAGGCATACTATCGAAAGGTGCGTCATCTGTTCTCTTCCCATTCCTCTTCTCAAACAATAGTTAGGTAACTCTTACCCCTCCATTGACGCGTCCTATCATTCACTCGCTTCGTCCAGCTTCGCGACGCCCATAATGCCGAATTCACGTATGCTGTCGCACACGGTCTCCTCGACGAACCTGGCGTCCGGAAACGACTGGAAGATTCAATCACCCTCGTAGGAACGTGCGAGCAAATGTGCCCGCTCATCCAGAGCGTCGAGCGAGAGATTCAAGCGCGACTTAGCATTTGGGAGAAACTCCCCAATTCCAACAACGTGGATTTACGCAGGGCGGTCAAGTACTACGAGCGTGCAACGGGCGACAAGATTGTACCCAGCGACGTGAGGCCCCCAACGGTGTTAAAGGTATGTGTATTTTATAGACAATTTTCGTGCTGCTGATTTTGGTTCAGAAAACACTCGATTATCTCTTCCACTCTCTCATGCCTTCCCACCCGTTCTTTGAGACGCATGATTTCGTCTCAGACCGTGCCCGAGCAGTGCGAAACGACTTTACCCTGCAACACATCAACGACCACCGGGCTATCCACGCGCATTATCGTGTGCTACGCTATCACATCTTGGCCCTCCATTACTTCCAATCGGCGGACAAAAACTTCAACAAGGATGGAGAGAGCAAGATGATAGGAAACTGTCTGGAAAGTCTCAAGGAATATTGGGAAGACGTCGGGGCAAAAAAGGACAAGGCGTTGAAAGCAGGTCACGGCGGGAGAGATGTGGTCGAGGAGGAAGATGAACTGGAATTCTGGCTCTACCAGCGTCTTTGGCATGTTCGTGACCAGATGGAGAGACGCGAAGCCATCCCGGACGGGGTCAGAAACCACACCGTCTTCAAACTGGTCACACGATTTCGTAAGGAGGTGCAGGACGCCAGTCGCCCAATCACCAAAGTCAGCAGTCTCAAGGTCAACGAAGTGGCCATGTCTACTTTTGCCGAATTGGCTATGGCGCTGAAGCAGGTTGGCAGTGGTGGCGGAGGTGGTCGCGTCATGACCTATATGTTCGCATGCTTGGTCGAGTGGTTGTTCGGGAAGGGGACTATCGAGGATATCGAGGATATTCGAGGGGACTGGGAGGATTGGGAAGTTGTCGACGGTGTCGAGCGAGAAGGAGGAGACACGGTCGTCCAACAACCTCAGACGCAGGACGAAGATATTTTAACCGAGGAGGAGGAGACCACAGAAACGGCCGAAGGAACGACTGAGGGAGGAGAAGAAGAATATCAAGTCGCCCCACAGCCAACAAGTACCGTGCAGTTGGGCTTGTTCGGCGTCCCAGTTTCACAGCCCAGTACCTCAGGTTCCAATCCCTTCGCCAACCCGTTAAACAACCCATTCGCTGGGGGTGTTAGTCCCTTCGGTAATAAACCAAGTCCATTTGGCCCCCAATCCTCGTCAAATCCCTTCGGTACTGGCCCCAGTCCGTTTGGCGCTCGTCCGAGCCCCTTTGGCCCCCAGCCCACTGTCGCCACTCCGACATCTAGCGTGCAGGCGACGAGCACGATCTCCCAATCAACGTTTGCGCCTCCAAGCCAACCCGCACCTATCCAAATTCCCCCCCAAGTAACCCAACAAACAAGTCCCTTTGGATCCGTGGCACAAAACCCACCTCCTCCAAAGACATTGAATCCTTTCGCACAACCATTTGTTTTACCTTCCACGACGACTGGAAATCCCTTGCAACCAGCAACAACGAACGGTTCTCCCTTTGGACCTGGCATGAGCCTTGCCGCCTCGTCCACACCGCAGCCGGCCTCGACACTATCATTCATGCAATCACCTCTGCCACCTCCATCTACCTTTCCTTCCAAGCCAGCAGTCGCACCTCCACCTCTTAATACCGACTTCCAAAACCATAGTTATTCACCACCGCGATTAGGACGCATGGAACCGATATCCCTTCCCAGTACCCCGACTGTCGAGCGCAACTTCTTCCAGACCCCTGCCACCCCCATTTTACAGGTAACACCCTCAACCAGCTCTCTGCGAGACGCGCCTCCGCTACCTACGTCACCCGTACCTTCGGGGAGAATGCCTCCCCCTCAGACCCCCTCAGGAAACGCCAGCCTCAAATCTCTTTTCAAAGGTTCACTGAAGACTACCGAATTGGGCTTGGGTGGTTCTGCCGGTGAGCTGAGCCCGCTCGTCATTAGCCCGGCGATATCGCGACAGCCTTCTATTCGCAATTTTGGCGACCTTGGCGTCGGTGGTGAAAGCTCGGGCGGTTGGACGAAGGACAGTGCGACGTTCCCGTCTTCACCGTCGTTCTTCCCTCCCAATGCATCTCCCCTTTTCCCCTCCCTGCCGAGTTCTCCTACGAAACCCTCTTTTGCTGCGACCGAACAACCAGGGGCAATTGACCTAGAGTCCCGTGCCAAAACTATCACCGTGCGTGTGCTTGGACGGACGTTCAAAACATGGAGGGCACGAACTGCGAAGGAGAGACGGAATCGAGAGGAGATTCAGAG
The DNA here is from genome assembly GCA_011800155.1 of Flammulina velutipes. Classification (NCBI taxonomy): domain Eukaryota; kingdom Fungi; phylum Basidiomycota; class Agaricomycetes; order Agaricales; family Physalacriaceae; genus Flammulina; species Flammulina velutipes. The sequence goes on along the minus strand of CM022374.1, from coordinate 1,368,423 downwards.
AGCTGGAGATGCTAGTGAGGAGTATCATCGAAGGGTGAAGGGGGCAAGGAATAGTCTGAATGGTGGGATGAGCGCGAGCGTTGGGACTGGTTCCCAGGTAGCGCGCAAGGGAGACACGTTGAACAAAAGCTGGGGCTCGTCTTCTGTAGAGAAGAGGAAGAAACGACCTCGACCAACGTCGAGCACCTCTTATTTGGACGATAATGCGTTGGCAAAGAGATTCGAAGAGGTGGGTTCTACTTGTGTTCCGTTGAATGAACTTGAGTGCTGATGTAACCTTTACAGAACCAAACTGCGCGCAAAGTAATATGGATGAAAGGCTCGTTCACCACACAACTCGCGCGGCTCGCTCCAAGACCGCGTCTGAATGGAAACTCAGCCACCCAGTCGACATTGTCTCAATCTCAATCTACCGCGAAGTCTCTGTTCTCAGCTCCGGTCTCTACGTCTGTTGTCTCTTCCTCGTCCAAGGCATCCTCAGATGGGCTTCCTTGGAGTACTTTCCTGTCTTTGAACGAGGAACGCGAAGGCACTGCCATCTGGATCGAAGAAAAGTTTACGGCTTCGGAAGGTGCGCAGCCGGAATGGCTGGCATTCGCTTCGGACGACGAAGAGAGACGAGGTGTTCTTGTCATACCCCCGTCGTCACATCAGCACCGGAGTTCAACTCCTGGTCCAGGGCTTGTAGTCTTTGAGCTTACGCCACCGCGAGAAGAGGAAGATGAGCTAGAGAGGAAGTATGTCATGTTGGATGACTTGGTGAGGTTGAGAGGGATTTTGCGGTGGTTGGGTGAAGACGCTGGTAAAGCCAGAGGAGGGGGTCGATATGTCCCTGCAGTACTCGTTATATCTTGGGAGCAGGGCGGGGAGGCGGTGAATGAAGTCGAGAAAATGGTGAGTTCTAGATCTTGACGATAATCCGACGCGAATTCTGAAGGTTGGTTTTAGTTGAAGGCGGAGCTTGCGCCTCCTTCGTCTGACAATACTCTTGGCCCTCAAATACCTGCGGCAATCTCATCTTATGCTATATTTCGACCGTCGCTCACTGCGTTAACCCTTGACGCCGATTTCTTCAACTCGATTTCTACTTTAGATCTCGATTGGGAGGGAAAGAGAGGGAGGTATTGGGACGTTAAAGGGGTTTGGAAGTCGTTTGACACCATGTTGGAACCGTTTGTAAACGAATGGGCTGCGAGCTGCTCGTCTTGGGAGGGGAAAGGCAAAGGCAAACTGGTGTGTAAGTCATATCCTTTGGTTTTTCTGCGATACAGATGCTAATGGATGATCATAGTTGACTTTGGACTGTATACTGTATTGTTGAAGACCTTGGTGGAGATTGCCAGCAAAGAGGAAGATCGACTGAGGGAGCTCGTGTTACCACCCTCATCCACCGCTGTTCCCGAAATTTCCGCGTTCCCTTCACTCCTGACCGAGGATGTTGATGATGACGAGGCGATCTACGATGTAGCTCTTGAATGGCTCTCCGCTACCGCGGGAGATGAAGAGAGTCGTCGGAACATCGAGATGTACAGGGCGTTGGGCAAAGGTCAGTTTATGCCTCCTCATTTTTGGGATCCACTCTAAGACTGCATATCCAGAGTTTCCGGTACATCCTTTTATTGAACACATCCGTCGAATACCTCTTCATCGGACCCTATCTTCTGATTCTCCGGAACGAGCAATAACCAACGGGTCCGCCTCTACCTCGTCATCATCCTCACGTCTGTGGATCCCGCACCATATCCTCACTCATCACAAAAAAATGTTCGAGGATGAAATCGAGGGAGCACGGGCCGCCTTGGTCAGAGCAAAGACTCTTAGGAGACGACGACGTCGGGTCAGTGAGTCAGAATCACCCAGCAGGAGGAAGAGGAGAAAAGTTGGCGATGAGAGCTTTTCGAGTTCGTCGGGAACGATTTCGCCTCCGGGTGATCTGGAGTCGTTCTTATCGGTGCCCGCGTCACGTTCTACGACTCCACAGACGGTTGTGATGAATGGTATTTCTGCGTCTCCTTCACGGTCGGCGTCGCCTGAGAAGGAGAAGGAGAATGGGAAGGTGACAGTATCGATGTTGCGTGCGCTGTCGAAGAGTATGAGGGAGAAGTATATACAACCGGATTCATAGTTGTGGGCGCTGCTTTTTATTTACTTAGCATAATCTTGTATATTTAATTTCTGCATTCTGAAGTCTGACTGTGTGGCGTCAAAATCCGGGTCGCCCGATATGGGATATGTTACCATGTAGTCGTGTTTTCTCCTCCTGCACTGAGATTTGGACATGCAAGCCATGCTGTAAGTAGATGAATAGAGGTGATTGCATACGGGAGCGCAATTTTGAATTTCGACTTTGTGGATCCCGCGTTGCAGGTTATTAGATAAGATATTGATTATTATTGCTTATGAGTAAGCTCACAGCCGTCTTGAACATGAACCACGACACCGAGAATAGCGTCCATCCTGAGGGTAAGTGTGTTAATACTATGGCGGAGGATTCTAGTACCATTGCGCAAGAGTTGACATGTACACTGAAAACTATGCTCATGTAGCCTTTGATCCTCCTCGACTGCCTCCAACCCCTTGGAATTGCCTGGCCATTTACTGCGGCCATTCTCTATACGGAAAGTCAGAGAGCCCTTGCAACTCTCAACTTGAACTTGAAGGCCAGAAAGACTACTTCGTACCCTCCCTCACTCTTGGAATTGCGTCAATCTAAATAGACGCGTCACCAGCGACTCTAGGCTTCGCAAAATCGACCTGCAGCTTTCTGACAACTGGAAGGCAAGAGATCGAAGAGCAGGCCCAGTCGTCACCGCCACTCAGTCCTGAACAACCGGTCAATTGGACTGTACACTGCGAAATATTCTACTAGTGCTCTTCGTCCTACTTGACCTCTCAGAGGCCTTGAACACTTCAACTCAATTTCAATTGTGAGTACATTCTATTACCGCCACTAGAATCTTCCGTAAAACAAATTGTTCGTATTTTTCGTTCGGTAGAGCAATGCTATAATCATGAGATGTACGCGGAACGACAAAGAGTCGCGGAGTCCTTGCCCGCTTGTCAATGGCGTGAGAACACACGTTCCTTTCAACCACCACTACGATCGCGACCCCGGCCTTGGACGCGTCGATTCTGGAGGCGCTCCTTTTGACCACTGTCTTTTTCTGTTCCCCCTCTCTCCTTCAGGTTTTTCCTCTTTTCCAGAACGTGTAACATTTTTGTTAACAACGTGCAGACGACATGCCTCCGACTCGTACTCAGCAATCCTCCAGCTCGCGGTCGTCGACGCTGAGCGTACAGTCGCGCACCACCCGTTCGTCCACAAGGAAAGCATCTATTGGCAAATTCAGCCGTTCAACTTCGCCGTTGACGGAATACGAGTACGAAGACGCGGACGGTGACCCCGATTCTGACGTGGACGCTGAGGCAGACGTCGACCCGGACTACCAGCATGAAGCTACAGAGCCAGCGACGACTCCCGGCGCTCAAGGATCCATTCCCCTCGAAAAAGCAACGAAAGCACCGCGACGCGACCCCATTGTAATCAAAGGCCAAACGCTAGAACCTACCATAGGCTTCAACGTTTTCTGGTGGCTCTGCGCCGAACGACAAGGTATCGAACTACGAAGAAGATCAGGACTTCCTAGCCCGTACGTCTATCACTGATTCATGACCGTGGACAATCACGAATATCACGCGCAGATGGACCACCAACAAGATTCTCATGATCAAGTTCGTATGCAACACCTTCCGTGTCTGCGACAAAACTTGCCAGTACTTCATCAAAAATATCGTCGAGAAAGGCCCGTCGTCGCCCCGAGAACTTCTTTTCCGCGTTCTGCTCTTTCACTCTTTCACCAAAGTTGAGACGTGGGAGTCCCTTGAAGAGCAGCTTGGTCCCCTCACCTGGGCGAATTTCGACAGGAAACGGTACAACAGAGTTCTCTCCAAAATGAGGGGAGACGGCGTCGTCCTGTTTTCCCCCGCTTTCCAGAAGCAGCCAGGTCGAGAGAAAGCCGCATGGACTTTCCAGCTCGATGTCCTAGAGAAGATGATGGCAGCCGACAATCTGCTCAGGCGCCTAAGACCGCCGAAGAGCATGACAGTCTACATGGAGGACATCTACGAGTACCTCCTGGACTTTGTGGGAATTGGACCCTTCAACGCCTATCAACTCTGTATCAACCTCAGCTACACCCCGTTGCTACCGTGTTCTGGCTGGGACTTTGTCGCTCCAGGACCCGGCGCTCATTCGGGTCTGACGAAATTGTTCGGAGAATCTCTCAACATAGGTCGCAAGGCCCTTGGACTCACAACCACGGATATCACCTTTGAAGGCGAGATTATCCGATGGATGGCGAAAAACCAACGAGAAGAGTTCGCCCGTCTGGACTTGCCCTTCGTTGGAATGGACAAGGATCATCCCGATATGGAACTGGCGGATATTGAACATGCCATCTGCGAGACAGACAAAATCCTCCGGAGTACTCACCCGAACTTACAAGGCGCTGGGAAGGTTGGTGACAAAAAGCGCAAGTTCACCCATGCGCCGATAACTCAGCCGATCGTGCTACCCAAGGTGTGGAAGACGAAGAAGAGGAAGACGGTGATGGTGAGACCAGAGAGGGAGGCAGAGCAAATGTGGAAGATTGAGGACATCCTCGATCATGTGATAGGACCTGACGGGAAGGTCCTTTTTCATGTCTCGTGGGTTGGCTATCCACCCGAAGGTAATACTTGGGAGCCAGAGGACAAGCTTGTGCAGGATATTCCTGGGATGGTAAAAAATTATGTGGTTAACAACAACGTTACCCTTCCGATCCGCGAACATTGATCTACGAGCGCGAGTTGGCTCACTGCTATACCATACATACCTATTACCCTTCTACAGCTGTACTATATTATATGCTTTTAGATCTTGCTTTCGTACTGTACTTACAAATATCTTGCAAACCTACTACATATTCCTGAAACGTCGTGTGAGTAATAAGTGTCAAGCAAGCGCCAGTAATATTAGTGTGTGGCCAGCGCGTATCTTATTACAACAACCTGTCAAAAGGTATTCTGGGCTCACTTTTAAAGAATACTATTGGAATTTCCTGTAGCGTTGTCGAATTTTCTGAGATCGCTCGAGCGTATTCCTTGACACTTATTCAATTGTTCGTCATTTTGACAGTGAAACAAGCTACGCTCAATAATAAGTGATATCCCAGTGACTTCCTTCGTCCTATAGGACAGATATCAGTACACCGTCCTTCAGTGTGCATGAATTAACTTACACAGTAGATATTCCCGCTCGCCGCTTGCCACTGGGGATATCCATCCCCACGATTGGCGATCTTGGTGAACGTGTTCTTGATGTAGCTGTCGACGATGGACTGGTGACGCACGTCAACTAAACACCAAAGATCAGCAAGTGCCTTCAACTGTCCAAGCTATGTGGAGCATACCTTTGTAACCATTGGCGTGCGAGTAGGTCCCGCTTGTACTATGTCCGACTTCTGTACCACCAGTAATGACAAGCGAGCTGGCGCCGGAGGCGTTCTTGAGTGTAATCACCCCATTAACCGTCCCGGAGAGTATCCCGTTATATGAAGTGCAGTTGGACTTGGTTCTGATGGTTCTATCAGTTACCATATGTGGCTGGAGAGAGTAAGGAGACGTACTTGTCGGTGCAGCCACCGCTGGAGTAGGCAGTGATGCCTTGTGGCTTCAGAAGGGCTTCAGCCTGAGCTTGAGTAAGGGGAGAACCACTCCTCGCATCGAGGGCCATGGCCCAAACAGTGCTCGTGGTGAGAAGGAGGCTCGTGAAGAAGATGAATTTCATGTTCTGGGGGATGGGTGAAGATAATTAGTTGGGTTGGAGCGAAGCCTTTTATACGAGCCATCTATCAGAATTTCCCTTTTGACGTGACAAGCATGTGCGTGGTGCCCCGACTTCGACGCTGAAATCCTGTCATAATCTGACAGCTAGTACATGTGGCGACCATTGTCCTCGGGTGTTACAGTCAGTTGTACGCCATGGCAATGAAGCTGCTGATATGAGTAAAAGTCAGTCCGGTGTGCTAGACCTGTACAAGGTGTTGGTACTGCTGACCTTGCCTTCATAAGCGCCGCTCCCAGAGAGCGGCTGGACCGTTGGGAAGAGCCTGGCGTTTGTCAAAGTTGAAAGGCGATCCACAGCCTCAAGACCTGCAAAGTACAGCTTTGTCTAGCTCATCGACGATCAGCGCTAGCCATGGACTGGTACATCACTGCATTCAAATCCAACAATTGAATATCCCGCAATTGATTTTGATTGGGCCAGAAGAACGACGATCACTAAGAGATGTATAGGGTTTGTCGGGAGATGTGCGTGGGGACATGTACTCGGTCCAGCCTCGCTGCGATCCGTGACCCAAGAGTCATCATACTGAATGAGGGCGCTAACGTCATCAGATCTCGTGTTGGCACTCTACAGCTATTCTGTAATGGGTTCTTATAAGCCTTCCGCGCGTATCGATAAGATTACAAGGCTTCCGCTCACCAAGATCATCCCCAATGCCCTGGCAGCCGCCACTTTCTTCGCCATTCAGGCATAGCTCCCCGTTCATACCACCTCCCTTGAATGTACCTCCCCCCGTACAATCACCAAGACACCAATTCCCACCTGGCTCTGGACAGGCCTGGCATACTCCACCTCGCACGAGACGTTCACCGTCCTGGGACGAAAGAAGCTTGAGAGGGGCCTCTAACAGACGCAGATACAATCCACGCCCTCGGAGGCATAGTGTTGGTAATGACCGCGGGAATAATCATGACCTCGGTCGTAGCCGCACACTGAGACCCAGTGGAGGCCTTCTCCATCCATGGCTAGAGGGACGCGCCCCCCTCTACGATCTATGGTTCGACTTGTCGACCTCGGCCTTCTTCCCGAGACGCATCGTATATCCATACTCGCCCGGACCGCCGGTTGCGCTAACGCGCGCTGAGCTTGACTCCCCCGCTACATGGCCAACAGTGCCTTACCTCTGCTTTTATGTAAACCAATACCGCATCGACGTCGTGGCAAATGGGAGGAGAATGCTGAGCCTCGGGGACGTCCTCATGGCGATATACCAGAATATGCAACTGGGAATAACGCAGCCGGAGTATGAAGCTCTCAGCCGCACCACCAAGATGTTGGTGGTAAATGCGTACCGAATGAGATGTCGCGCAATGGGTCCTACTCGGGAACAAGACGAACTAAACAGAGGTGTCAGAAGGGTAGATACACTCGTGGGGAAAGTCTTGTTCCGTGGGCTGGTGTCGGATGGACGCGGCATAAGGGCGGCGCTGTTTTGACCTTTCGTTACACTGGTCAGTATTCGGTGTGCAGGAAATCGCGAAACATAATCAGACGCGGCCATGTAGATCCTGAGGGATGAGTTAAAAGTAGAGAGGTTGTCACGAGAAATCAGTCGATACTATTTTGATCCTCAAACCAAGCGGTGCGCAAAATACAGGGAAAAGATGGAATTGCTTATCCAGTACATCGTGATCAACTTGAATAATCCAGGAACCAGTGTCTCTTGAAGGACGAACTAAGGGAGGTAGACCAGTACCAGTCGATAAGGATAAAACGAGGGACATACAGGGAGAGAATCATTGTCCTTTATTGCGCAGCTCTTCTTCGACGGAAGACAAAAAGCTGTCGACCACGTCCGTCGCCTGGCGTTCCAAAGATGCGAAGGGATCAGCTGAGGTGGACGCCGTGAAGACCTGGGACATTGTTGTCGAAGCAGCTGGTGCCGTAGAACCTCCACCTTTCCTTCGCTTGAGTTCTTGTTTCCTAGCTTCCATGTCCAGTTTGCGCTTCTTCAACGCAGAGGTCTGCGAGGGCATCGTGTCGGGAGCCGACATGCCCTCTACGCTGGCGTCGATAGCGCCAGATGCATCTCGGGCTTGTTTGGTGTCGAGGTGGACCTTCTTCAGCTCTTCCATTTCCTTGTTACGCGTAGCATTGTCTTGGGCAAAGCGAATGTGGCCGGCACCGTATTCCCGATTGTGTTTCGTGGGATCAAAGTGGACGTCCTCTGGAGGCTTGTCCTGCTCTAATTGAGCTTTGAGAAACTGAGCTTTCTTTTCCTCGTGATCAGCAGCGCGATAAGTTACACGGCGGGTAGGGTTGTAGAGAACGACATCGCTAAGAACTAGTCAGAGGGCGATAGTGTATGAAACAGATTGGCGTACTCGTCGGCGTCAATGTTTTCTCCTGGTTTGAGGAGGTGCTGGCGAGGGACTTGAGAGCGAGGAGCAGTCCTGGTACGGCCGTACTCGTCGACATAGTCTGTATCTGGATCGTCCTCCATCTAGATAGGTGTTAGTCGGTTGCGGTATGTAGACAATGTACACACGGGTGCCGTGGGGACAGTGAGCGACTCGTCAACCTCGTCGTCAGATTCGTATGCCTTGAGGTCGAAATCGACGTTGAGGTTCTTGAATTGCTCTTCAGTAAGACCGGCCGACTGTCCTTTGCTGAGTTTGTTGTAGATTTCAACCTTGCGCTCCAAAGTCCCTATGGCGCTGTTGTATGTCTTGTGGCTCTTGATCTCCAGTTCAATATCTTTCTGCTGTCGTTGTTCGACACCGCGGTTCTTCCTAGCCCATACAGTGGGTTTCTGTGGCTGAGTGAGCTCTGAAGTAACGTATTCATCGGCGCGCACCTTGGCTGGCTTTGAAGGCGGTAATTTCTGGCCTGCTGCCTTGGCCTTTTTCATTTCTTCTGTAGTCTTTGCAACTTCTCCGATGAGATTAAGGAAAGAGCTAGCACTGACTCCTGCTGCTTTAGCTTTTGACGATTCCGACATGATGGTTAACACCAAGCTATCACTGCCATCATTCTTGTAAGAAATACTGACATTTGATACCCTTCATACACCCGTCTACTTACTGTGTTTCTACTCTTTTCTAAGTATTGCTTATTTGCGCTTACCGACTTGGTTCCTTTGAACATGATCGCCAATGATCGACAGAGCCTTTCCTCTTGACTCCTTCCATCTCAAATATCAGACCTTCAAGTTTGTGCCGTTCGCTCTTTCACTGTCTAATTGTACTCAATCTAGGTGTCCTCCTCATCTTCCAGTGTCCGTCTGCACAGAGGCCAATTCATATTACGCTGGACAGCCCTCCAACCCAGTCTTGGTTGCTCGCACTACTAGTAACATCTGGAAGCCGCCGACTGGCCGATGGGGTTACCTCGCGCGCAGAGAGCTCAAGGTTGTTGGAGATCATGCACTCAAGGAGGTCTGGGAGGACGACTTGGCTTTCAAGACCCACGGCCTGTTGGATTCGATGGCAGTAATGTGGACCAGCACCGACGTCGTTCGTATCAGTGTTGTCGAAAACGACCGTGGCGACGAAACACCTGACGCTATTGTCGTCTGGATAGGAGTTATACCTTGCTCACTTTCTAACGACGAAGGCCTCGTTGTGGCGCACAAGTGTAAAGAGCTACTAATCGAGTACGGCATCACTGACGTCGACGTCGAGATACGTGAATCAGTTGTCACTCGATCAGCCAAACTCCTCAAGCCCTCCTCCAACTATGATGGGACTGTGGATGTTCGAAACCCTCTTACTGCGACACTTGGTCTCCCTATCTGTGCTCAATCTACACCCTGGGCTGAGGGTACTGGTGGCTTCTTCATGTCAGAAGGCGGTGACAGCAAGAGGCTCTTCCTCGTCACCGCTCGGCACGTCGTCTTCGACAATAACGACAACGACAGGTACAAGTACACAGACGATAGTCAGCGCCGTCACAATGTGATCCTTCTCGGGGACGCAGCATACAATAAGTTTGTTGACTCTATTAAAAAGAAGACGAGATCCGAGGTGTACACGGTTGAGAACACAGAACGATACATCAGCGAGAACTCTGACAGTGAAGAGGACAGATATGCGAATCGTCGGAAGAGGCAATTGGAGGATGCAAAGAGAAAGTTGGAGGACCTCAACACCTTTTCCAAGGACGTCTCAATACACTGGGCTACCGCAGAGAGCCGCATCTTGGGCCATGTGATCTTCTCCCCTCCCATTGACGTTATCGACCAATACACTGAGGACTTTGCCATTATCGAGGTTGATGCCTCCAAGGTCGACACCAGCAATTTCAAGGGCAACGTCATCGACCTCGGCACCGACATGGGAGTGGGTGAATCTACGATGATGATGGACCCCACTTTTAAGTACCCGTTTGACCGCCTGCTGAGGCTCAATGGCACCATATCGGACGAGGAGATGCGCCACCCGACCATGGTCGACAGGAGTGGTAATCAAGTTCTCATCGTGATGAAACATGGCAACAATACCGACCTAACCATCGGCCACGCCAACGATTTCTGCTCCTACGTCCGTTGGGACGTCAATGAACCTCAAACTTCCAAACAATGGGCTATCTTTCCTTTCGACAAGTCTGGCAACTCTCAAAAAGGTCACGGTGAGCCCTTTTCGGGCAAGGGAGACTCTGGTTCTGTCGTCGTCGACGCCCGAGGACGTGTTGGCGGCCTCATCACTGGTGGCGCTGGCAGCTCCGAATCCTTGGATATCACCTATGCAACTCCCATCAGCTTCCTTCTCAAGCGCATCCATGCTCATGGGTTCCCCAATGCCAGCCTGGTAGACCCCGGGACGGCTGACCGGCGTTCGTTTTGTTTCATTCTTCTCATTTTTCCTCTGGCTGATAACTTTTTACAGTCTTCAAACATTGGTAGTTGGGATGAATGGTCAAATTTACAATGAAGACTACTATGTTCTCTGTGCAGTGTGTACTAACTTACAATGGAGCTTGGCATTCTCCTCTTCTCATATCTTTGTCGCAATTGAGACAAATTTCTGTTGTATCTGCTGTTTAACAAGACTCGTTCTCCGAAACATTCTGATGCATATACTTACTTGTTCCTTTTCCTGAAGATGATACAGGTATGTATCAGTGGCAGGCAGATCAAGAACTATTTTGTTCCATAATTTACTATAGCACGCACATTCTTCACTCTGACCCCATAATGTTCTCGCATTGTCGATATTTAACGCGAGGCAGATTACCTTTCAATGTTTAAGTAAGGAAGGTCGCCGAACCAAACGAACTCCACTCCTCTCCACTCCATCGACTCCCGTCACGGTGGCGTGTCGAAACGTGACAGCTTTTCCGATCGTCCGACGTCGTCTCTCGACTAGTCCTGTGACTGGACCCTCTATGTAGGCAAGCTGACGATTGAGGGTCCTGGGGTTCTCGTCGAAAAACTGGCTGGGTCAATTTTGAGGCCGCACTAAACTATTCTTTCGCGTGCCTGGCCTGCCTTGACGCTTCGTCGGATATTCGTCGGACGCTCCGGAAACGTGATGCTCTCCGAGTCGGTCGGTCGCCTTGCCCGCCTCTGTCCCGACTAGATCTTAATATGGTGAATGATAAATGTCCCTTTTAGGATGTAACGTACTTGTTTATTAGATTTAAATGTTTTTATCTTTTGTCGACTCCTCGGATATACGTAGTTGTCGGAGGCGCGGCAGCGGAAGAAAAATGCGTTGTTTGGGTGAGCAGCGCTGCAATCGGCGACTGGTGAGCTCTTAGCCAACGCGCATGTTGTTTTCTGTCGTTCCAAACAATTATGGCAGGCCGAATTTCCATCAATTCTTTGCTGAGTAACCAAGTCTTACCTGATCGACATTTGCACCAATCTTCCGACACTCGCGATGTTGGTCCCGTCCTTCGCCACCTTAGCGACTACCTCAATAATGGCGGCACCACTCTTCACGTCCCAGCCGACCTCTATCAGGCGTTGCTGGACCTTTCCAACTCTCTTCCTATATCACTTCCCCTCCCACCACCTTTGCCACCTCTCGTAGACACAAATGCACGGTATCTTTACACTGATATGTCAAGTCCTTCGGAAATCGAGTACAACATCTCCATGAATGACCGTACTACCCTTTCAAAACTCTTGCATTTCGACAATCCTGGCGCCTATGTCGAGTTTCCTGAAACAAACACCAACAACCCTGTGGGTCTGCTTTTTCGCATGGATCCCAACAACTGGCGAAACCCCATGCTAGACTTTGCGTATTCTCGTGGCGCTCCTTGTGGTTCATCGCGGAAAGGTCGTGATGTGTTCACGGACCTCCTCTTTGACGAGACTACTGGAATCTCTGTTCCTTGCAAAGTCGTGCATTATACTTGTAAGTCAAGACCTCACACCAGCCGTTATTGTTTCTAATATCCCGTAGGCCGTGGCGTCAAAGTTTGCCCCATGGCTGATATCGATTCCCTGTCCCGTAGTCATACTTCTGCGTCTCGGAATGATATCACTCAACGTTTATTGGAATGTCGTGATCTGCGAGCCCCCGCAATGACTCCTTCTGGCACAGTCTTCGAAAAGACGTCTGCCCTCATCGCAGCTCTGCGACGTGCGGGATGCCATGCCGCAGAGCAGGAGATCACCTATGTTGGTGTGGGTGAAGTAGATGTACTGGAACGTGACGACGAGCACAACAAACGGATGCGCCGCGGCTACAAGTACAACTATTTGCGCTGTGCTGGGCGAATTAATTTTTGCGTGACTGCTAGTGGCCAACCACTTGTGATGTGAGTGTCGGTTCATTGATTCTTGCCTTGCGCGCTAACTTGTGAACCAGCTGCGAGCACTATGACGCCCACACAAGCAGAGATCACTTTTACTTGTGCATCGATAGCTCCTACGACGCGGACTACCTCGAGGCGTATTTTGAAGAAGATACAGAAGAGCTTGATCGTATCGAGCAGGAGGCCCAGGGATTGGGATTCGGACCATTGGTTAAATGTACAACGGTTGTAAATACGTCATCAAAGCGAGTCGTTTGTCGTAAGTCAGGCCGACAATTCCCAGTGATTCATACTGACCTTTACCTAGCGCTATTGCATAGGCATTCCGACGGGCAGGCCTTGACGCAACACGCTCTCAAGCGAATGGAATGCCAAGTCAAGTTTCGCAAGTATGAACCTCTCGAGGGTAGCCGCGCAGCTTGTCCATGGGTGTTGATCACGGTGAAGGGCGAACATCTGCATCCCATTCCGCTTCCTCAGACCACGCCGTATGAGCTGCGCGATGCTTTGTTCAACTTATTTCACAAGCTACAAGACGAACTAGCTGATTTGACTGCTCATCGCTTCCTACGTCATCCGGTCCTTATAGCGTTCCTCCATGAGCAACTTCCCGGCATCAAGACACCTGTTCTCAGTGATCTTCACGTCTCCTTGGCCAACCGAGAGCATCTACGGGTCTATATCAACCAAGCAAAGGCCATATGGTTTCCTCATGGAACGGGGTGGGAAGGTATGTAGCGCCCTTTCGCGCGCGATGCGTCCAGTCCCTGACACTTATCAAAGGAGCATTGCATCTAAAACGGGTTCAGCAAGAAACCTATCCAGTCGCGGCACAATACATTCGACGCATAATCGATTCAAACCCAGGTTTCGATAATTCTATCAAGATTATCATTTGCATGTCGCCCGAGGGTAGCCGTCGACTCCATGCTGCGCGTTTTGTCCAAAGTGATATTGCATTCAAACGAGTGGTCGGATATCAAGAATTTGAGATGGCTGCGTTCGATCGTTCATCATGCAGCAGTACGTGAAGCTATATCTTAATCCCACTAGTGTTTCTAATTGTTTCCAGGTTTCACATTTTGCCGCGCCTTTGTTACTTCAGAAAGTGCAGAGGCGCATCAATGTCTTTTCGAGGCAATAGATGACATCGTCAAGGAGGACTGCGGTCAAGGCCTCCGATGGTATCACCTTCATGCACGGGATGAGACTGACTTTGAGAGTTCAATCCTCTTGTTTGTTGCTGATCATCATGCTGGACAGGCTAAAGGTAGTTATATGTTCTTTTCAGAGAGTTATTCTCATCGTCTTTTCAGGATTAGGGTTGTATCTCCGGTCGAGAGCACAGATGCTGCCCTCTCGGCTAGACTTTGCAGATCGACAAAAAACTGTGGCGCAACTCGACGTTTATGATCATCTCAACCGGATCTTCCGAGCATGCGAAGTTCATTTCTTCAGGAACATACGAGCTTGTCAAGTTCCCGAAGACGTTAGGGATATCATGCGTAGCCTCGCTTGCATGGAGCACCCAAATCTCCAGGGCGCGTATGAAGATATTGTGGCAAAGGGAGGAAAGCACGGAAAGGATTGGCTGGATAATAAATTGAATGGTAAATTTGTTCTTCCTGGCCTCTGCTGGGCACTCAGCTCGATACCGTTCGAGGTCTGGATTTCGGGACCGAGGAATACTAATATTGTCGAGATTTCACATCGTGATGTTAATATTGAGGGAACAGCGTGTACCTTGGTCGGTGGCCTGGAGAAGGCGCGACGTTATGACCAAATGAAGTTATCTACCTTGAGGGTAAGTCTGTCTTACCTCTTCCAGTCAAATAAAAACCTGATGTGTCGCAGGCTTATGATGACCACGGGATTTTGTCGTCCTTTAGACCTGGTCATCTTGGTGAGAACGCGCGGTTGAATCTGCGTCGGCAATGTGAGTTCATCACATAGCTTGGTATTATATTCTCTCATTGTCGCAATAGTTCACGCTCGTCATAAGCAGCTAACCGCGCAAGACTCCAAGATTGAAGATCATAACATGAAATTCATGACGGCTCACGGAAAATTCACTACGGCGCAGGCACTAAAGGAAAACGCGCAAAATATATATAATTTCGCACCGACACCTCAACACGACTTGGCTCTCAAAGCCGCGCTCAAAAAGTTCACGCAGACAGAAAAGGCAATGAATAAGCTGATTGAGGCAGCATCGGGATTGGAGGGAGGTACGGGGAAGATTGAAATCCTACAAAGCATGTAATATCTATTCCATATCCGCATCGACTAGTCCGCTAGCCACCAATCCTAAGAACCCGACAAAATCACCAGAACTGCTTCGTAATCGGTATAAGTCTGGTGCGCTGTGACACATTCAGCGTATCATAGGGTAGAGTGTCAAACTGGACTTACCAAGATGGAGGAAGGATAATAACAATAAAACCAACGAGCTGGAGGAAGCGTGGATGCCATTTGGCGATACTGATGTGTGGTGCGGCAGATACGGTTGGAGGTTCGGGGTTGTTGAAGTCACCTAGAAGGCGATTCAATGGTTCTCCTTGATTATTGCTGTGAACAGTACAGTGTTAGGTTAGTAAACCGTTTCGTTGATAAAGGTCAGAGACGCACAGATATTCCCAGTCCATACCAGAGTCCGGCTCATACTCCTCAATATGTCCAGCACCATACTGCGCTGCCAACTCGTGGTCGTCAGCATTGGTCCAGCCTTCAGGTGGCTCGTATTGGGCGAGATAGTTGCCGGCGTTGTCCTGTGGATCTTGGTTGAAGTAGAGCGCCTCGCGAACAGGTGGTAGTGGTGGAGGGGACTGGTGCTGGACAGCCAATCGACGACTCCGACGCGACATTGAAGATTGGAGGCAAGACGGGAAAGAGAGAGAATGATGGGAAAACCTCGGGTGAGAATCTCCGGAAATATCACGGATGTATGACATACATATGTTTTGTCATGTTTTGCTTCTTGGCTTGTTCGTTGACTCTTAGCTTGGCTTGTTCGTTCTTGACTCTTGAGCCCTCTCCAGGCCCGTTCACCGTTGAGCTTCGCGTTGAATTCAACTATTCAGGTAAGCTTAATTATTCTCATTGAATCTCTATACATTCCATCTACCTCAGGCGCAACCGTAAGATTGCTGCGCGCGCCTGAGTCCGGATGTGTTGTCTGAGGGCATATAATATGGTAAGTTTGCTGCCTTTGCCTGAGGACAACACATCTCCCCACCCTTTCTTGACCATGTCTTCATTATGTTGTATCCTTTCCTCTTCCAACTGATATTTGTTAGATGTATCCTCTTCCAACTAGGCCTGCATTGTCTCATCTCTCTTCACGGAAACGTCGGCGCAGCGTTTCACCACAACTTGCGCCACATATTCCAAACCGTCCCCGCATTGACGACACCTATCATACAACTTCAGATGTTGACGGCGACTACGATTCGGATGACGATGATGGCATTTCAGGAGGGAATGTAAACGATGTCACCTTCACCATGGCCGATATCCATGCATACTGTGAAGAACGCGCAACATCTATCGGTTCGCCTCCGTCAAAGCTGAATACATCGTATGTTTATCCTCCGTTGATGCCTGCTTTGTTTTCTCACTATTTTCAGGACGTCGCCTTCCAAGAAAAGAGTATACACGCCACACGATCATGACAAGGGCTTCGAACGGGAAGCCCAACGAGCAGCCAAAAGGGCTCAATTGCCGGAGAATACAGGTACGCTTTACAACCTGTTTGCTACGCAAACTAATATATAACTAGTTCCATGTACTACATTCAACTTCAAAGCGGCGACAACTGGCACGTCCCATCAACGCTCCCGACATCTTCGTCCTGTGTGTGCTCCTCAGACACAAACATACTGGAACGATACTGTCCCGCGGCGAATGGTCTCGTCAGACCTCGTTGACCTCGTCTATCATTTCCCTCTCTTTATCAAACCTCGTGGAACAGTACGTTCTTCACACTACAATATCTTACATTAAGTAACACCCAACAGGAACATCTAACTGAACATTTGGTCTCTTTCGGAAAGACAAGAAAGCTTGTCGTCGGTGGTGGTGCTGACGCAAAAAAACGGAACTGTACGGCGGCATACAGGCAGACGAAAGGTGCAGTCGCAGGGTGTTGCATCCTTTCTAGGATTTGGCATGCTGTCGGGCACACTGTAAGTAATCCTTGAATCTCTTTTCGCCATGCTAATTCCAGAAGCACGAAGACAGTAGTCTTTCGACAGATTTTCTCAAAAGCGCCACCATCTATGGCAATTCAATGCGCCTTCTACACGACCTTCGCTTTCTCTCTATTCGAGTCAATACAGTGTTGAAGACGATTGACCCGCCTCAGTATGAGGCACTATCAAAGCTGGTTGCGCGCGCCGCAGAGAAGTATCCACACGTGAAGGCATTGGCAGTTATCGACCCGCTCTTAATGGAGGGCCGAGCCATCCAATTCAACCGCCAGACGCCAAAACACGCTGACCGTCTGGATCCTCTCTTATCATGGGCGTTCATTGTCGTTCTTGGAGACGTTAAGACTGGGACCATGTTTATTCCTTGCCTGAATCTCCGTGTACGCTATTTATCAGGCGATGCTATAGCTGTTCGTGGACGACTTCTTCAACATGAAGTTGAGGCATGGGAGGGAGGGCAGCGCATCTCTATCGCACATTTTACGCATACTGCGCTTTGGAATGAATTTGGAATGGAATGTCCATAGCTACTACATACTACTATGTTACGTTGTAATAGGTGAATGCAGATATTCTAAATGAACTTCGTGACCCTTTAAGCTACGAAACAGTCCGCACATGCCACAGTAGACATGCGCCACTGTGAGCACCTCCCAAACATCAAACGGAACTCCCACTCGACTATTCCACTCCATAAGTGCGGGCTCAATGGGACAATCGTGTCCAGGAAACCGAAGCGGGATGCGGACTTGCATTGAACCTTCATCACCTTCGTAAAGGGCGGGAAAGTAACGCTCCTCTGGAATTTTTATGTTGACTTTGCGCTGCGCAGATAAGATGAGCTCGTCGGGAACTGTAGTATTTATATCAACACAAGCAATGAAAATATAAGGAATCCACGCACCACTGTTATACTGATACCAATTTTGGCATTGATGACCTTCAAGATGATCCAAAAAACCCGCTGCTGAAAAACAGCACAAGCATGTGGAGCAGCGAACAGAGTTATTGACAATCTTCTCCCAACTGTAGCGGCAAATTCCAAACGTCGAATTGAACGCACGGATCACACGTCCAACATCAGAATCGTAGTTTTTGAGCTGCTGGTTGGCTGAATGATGCGCGTTCATGTTGATAGATAGGTCGTAACGCCGAAAGAGAACATGGACAGGCGACTGGTAGACTGGATGCAAGTGTGGCGTTTCTTAACTCATCAGCCAGGGAATAACGAAAGCAAGGAAGATTGAAATACCTCTAAACACTCCATCAGCAAATTCCCTTTGGACGACATCGGCTGTCTCGTACTCTGATTCATGATTAGTATATATTGATGAAGAGAAAATAATACTACTCACCAGGATGAGCACGCTTCAACGCCATCACTTTCGTGAAGTACCCTCGGTACTTGTCGTGATCATCTTTTTGAAGACGTCTGGGTGGAGGGAAAGGTTGAAGGAGATAACGAGACACCGTTCGTGCATCAGACTCGTCATCTTCATCGTTGGCCTGGACAGATCCACGAAGGGAGAGGAGTGCAGAGACGGCTACTGCGTCTGGCGAGTCAAGCTGTAGGTCGTCCGGTGGCGGAGAGCTACTTGGAGGTGGAGTATGGAGTCCACTAGAGCGATACACCTTGTATGGATGGTAACGAAGGGATGCCATGAAGAAAACACTGCGCGAAATCTCAAATTATTTATAGTAATTTTCCTCCTGCGAGAACGGACGCAAACTAATAAGTACGCCACACAATGCAGGATACCCGCACACGGAACATGAATTAATGTTTCTGAACGCCGTGTTGCCGCTTTGTACACGTCTTCAAAATACCATGTAGCATTCCGTCTATTTGCCCAGCATGTCTCAAAGAATTTCATGCGATTTTCAATTCTACCTATATGCTACAAACTACGCAACCGTACCAGGAGCCCCACCCAAATCACCACAGTTTTTGGTAGTCCCATTGATATGCTCCCGATCGCAATGCACAGTGCGAACAAGGTTGCACGCCGCGCAGAAAACCAATGCACTGAATACAACATGCCAGACATCTCCAGGAATTCCTACACGACTATTCCACGCCAGCATCGCCAGACCAACTGGATGGTCGAGCGCCTCTGTGAACTTCAAGTCACGGCGTGCTTGGTTATTCGGAAATGTCCGGTACGTGAATCGAGCAGCGTCGTCTTCGTTTACTAGGCGCGCGACAGGAACTAAAAACAATGAGAATCATAACCTTTGAAATAGAAAGTCAAGACATACCTGCAAGGGGGATGGGCCAGTTCAAGCAGAAGCGATGACCGTCGAGATGAGCATGATACCCATTGAAGGAGAAGTAGCACTTGCACGTGCTACAGATGCGGTTTTCCTTTAGCAAGGTGATGACATCGCCCCTTGGGAGACCCAATGTCGAATTAAGATCTCTGATAGCGAGACCAACTCCAGAGTCCAAGAAGTCTTGATGTTCCCATACAATATCCGTACAAGTTGGCCACTCCTTGACGTTGTAGGGCTCCATGATCGGATTATGGGGAGGCGTAAAGAACTCGAGATGTTCGATATCGACGTCTATACATGACATGTTAGATAACGTAGTAGATATCGAAGAGAGATGTTACGCACGAAACTTCCTATCTTCGATAATTTTCTTCAGCGGAGCTATCAATACTTGGTCGACGCTAGCGCGAGCATATGCCGCCGTGTCTGGGATGAAGCATGTGTGCTGTAAGGCGCCCGGCAGACTGGTCTTGAATTCTCCTTTGGAGATGACGCGGGGATTTCCAAAAGGTTTCAGCGAGCGTTCAAGATACGTCCTCATATCCTCTTCGTCTACTGACAACCGTGTCAGAATTGAGAATTTTTTTGGAAAGGGATGCAAAACAACTTACTTGAACGTTCCATCATCTCGTCTTCACCGTACTGAACTATATGGCATGCTTAGTGAGAATAGATTTCAAGGATGGGATGAGAGTACATACGCAGTTGGTCTTCTATATCCTGGTAGCTGGTAGCTATGACACGCGGGCGAACAAGAGGAATGATCACTGTATATGACGCTTAGTCGAATTCAAACAAGGAGAGAGTGACTTACTGAAATACCTCGGAGAGTGAGTGATAGGACATTGAAAGATGTCGTGAATCTGGCCTCCTAGCTCCCGTACTGGGACACGACAGTGAAGCTCCATTCGGCACTCAATGTCGGTGAGAACTGGGTTCCCCCGATGGATACAGAGAGGGCGCTCGTGGACTGCCAGCTGTCGCATTGAACCTGCGCCCATCTGGGTCATTGTGCCATTTTGAGACTGCCAGTGAGGTCTGAAGTAGGATTAGATAGCTATGAAATGAAGTAAAGATAGACGTACCTGGACCATGCCTTCAACCCCCCCGTACCGACATCGTACTCATACATATTGCCTTGGAGATTTCCGAGGGACAGTTGCTTTGCGAGCTCCTCAGTAATAGACGATCGTGGCTCTTTCGCGTTGAGAAGCAATTGACGTTGTGGACTGCCTGAGAGAAGAACACTTGGGGTGACATACGTCCTGTTGTGAGGAACGACAGCACGAGATTCGGTGCGGCGGCCTCGAGCAGCATATGGAAAATAGCGGTGAGACATGTTGGGAACGAACTTAGTATTTTTCGTGGCATATATCCTTCCTACAAGGCGCTGAGCCCGACGGCATCGACATCCATGTAAGCATTCAGGCGGAGAAGTTGACGCCGCAGAGCTTGAGAGCGGAACGGTGGCGGAAGAGAAAACATAAAGTGAGAAAACGTAATGACTATATTTTAATATCATGTCACACAGGTGACCGCGCTCAATGCCTGTTTTGGCCATCAGGCGGCACTCGAGGTCGGGCTCGCGCCCCGATCCGATGGGAACCGGTCATCACGCATGTGTTCACGCTTCCGCTCAGGCACGCGAAAGAATAGTTTAGTAGCGACTCGTCAATTTTATTTCCTTATAAGACTACGATCGGTACCTGCATCAATAAAGAAGCTGATACTTGCTCGCGTGGTTCAAGCACGTCCTCGCGTTTTGTCATGGTATACCTGAAAAACTCGCTTTATTTTTGGGAATTCCATCAAGTTATATCGTATCCACTGAATTGGATGAAAGATTCTCCATACGGTGGCGTATCCATCTCAAATAATGAAGACACGCTCGGATTATGCAAGCACCCATCAGCTTCTTTAGTGATGCAGGTACCGATCGTAGTCTTATAAGGAAATAAAATTGACCCAGCCAGTTTTTCGACGAGAAACACCAGACCGTATATCGTCAGCTTGCCACATTATACGGGATGGTCACGAGACTATCTCTCGACCATCATCTTAAAATGTTGCACGAAGAATATCTCTTCGACTTTGATTGGAAACCATCAAAGAAGATGCCACCACCAGCCAGTTTGTGAGCTATCACACCACCCATTCTTCTCCTTTCCACTCGCTAAAGCAGTGCAGCGCGATGGAATTATATTTTCGCGTCTTCGATCATCTTTCGCCTATTGATGTTGTCGCTGCGTCCCAAACGTCAAAGGTCTGGTATACAGCGAGCCAACAGTACTTTGCAAACACATTGTGGCTCCTTCTCTTGCGCTATTTTGACCGCGAAGAGGCGGATGAGCTACGCTTGTTGCAGGCGGGACTAGGTGCAGTTATATCTGGATCCAGCGCGATCCAATTCTTCCAGCGCTTCTTCATCTCCGACTCCGACCTGGACATTTACGTCGAACACAACCATGTCCTCCGTCTGGGATGTTTCTTGCAACGCATTGGTTATCGTCCCATCCCTAAGGAAATACCACTGGGGGAAGGCTTGCAGAACAACAATCCTGCGACACCACCCAGCTTCGAGGACTTGTATTCTCTTTCTCTTGAATTACTACAGGACACGGGCCATGGACCCCAAGACTTCGATTTCCATGGTCGATCTGTGGACTACACTTCTGTAGTCATTGCAGCAGTCTTCAACTTCCAGCGTGGCGAGAAGATTGTACAGATCATCACGACGAAGGGGCCTGTTCTTCAGCTGATTCTTTCATTTCACTCGAGTACGTCCAGCTTCTAATTATCTCCTTTCCCGTGCTCATGGTGATTGCCACTCTCAGCCGTTCCTATGAACATCATCACACATTCTCACGCCTACGCGTTGTATCCCAAGGCTACCTTCAAGGAGAAGCGAGGCCTCAATATTAGCTGTCGGGGCGCTAATCAAGAGGCGGCGCGTGAGAAGTACCGCCAACGAGGATGGACATTGCTCGAAGGAACGAACTCGGACATATCTATTCACGAAGCGACACATCCCGCCAAGTTCGAGTTCGCTCCTGGCCGTCGTTGGGTTGGGGATTCGAAGTGCATGACGGTTGCGTTGCCTCCTGTCAAGGATCTTCCTTTATCAACGACTTCCTGGGTTTCTAATTCATGGTCACTCGATTTCAGCAAGTACACCGGCGCGATCATCGATTGCTCTGTCTTTGTCGGGGATCACTGGAAATACTGTGTTGCTGACGACGACCTTGTGAACATTATGGAGATACCGACAATCGCTAAGCTTACAAGGAGGTTTCACTGGTGAGTAATGTCCAACCTGTTAATATTCAAGTACTGATATCAGTATGAGCAGCTCAACAGACATCGTGTTTGAAGTTGTTGCAGCCAAGTATAAAGCTCAACAACGTTCTATAACCCAGAAAGGCCTTATAAGCTTCTTTGAGCAATCGTCCATGTCCGCCGTTCTGTTGACAGATTTATTTGACCGTGTACAAATCTAACTTATTTCAATCACTTTTTTAAACTTACATATAGAGAGACGGATATGGCTTCGAAGATGCTGACTCTTTGCTGAGGCGCGGAGGCAAACGCGGACACGTGCCATATTTGCCATATTTCGGCATCTCGGTGCGGTAAATTAATCTTAACAGTCGACCGCGACAGTGCGAGTGTGGGCCTTCTTCAGTTGTTTGTGAGTTACAGGTTCCAGAAAGGCACTGATATCTCAAACGCCATGCCCAGGCAAATACCGACGACGACGTTTTGAAACGTTTTCTAGTCTCTTTCACCTTTCAAAATGCCACTAGACATGGCAGTCATATTCAATTGGGGAGAGGAAATACCTAGGACGATGCCACCTTCCAATTTGTGCGTCATCCTCATACTTCTCCTTTCCGTTCGCTACAACGAGAACGAAAACAGCGCGTTAGAACTCTATTTCCGCGTCTTTGACTGTCTTTCACCCCTGGACATTATTGCCGCGTCTCATGCATCCAAAATTTGGTACAACGCTAGCCAGAGGTACTTTGGAAACGCGTTATGGCGGCTCCTCCTACGATTCTTCAACCGCAGAGAAGCCGAAGAACTACGCGTGCTGCAGGCCGAACTAGGAGTCGTCATCTCTGGATCCAGCGCTATTCAATTCTTTCAACGCATATTCATCGAGGACTCCGACCTGGACATATATGTCGAACATAGCCACGCCTTGCGTCTTGGCTGTTTTCTGGAGCGTATTGCTTACCACCTCATCTCAAAGGAAACCGAAGAAAACCAAGGTGACTCGGAACCTACGATCTTTACGCCCGACATGGCTCTTGTGGCCTCCGAATCCAGCTTCGAAGACGCGTACTATTCCCATGATCCATCCATAAATTCGCGCAGCAGACGGAGACGTTTCCATTCTATCCGCAGACCGGACTATGAGCTCTTTGGTATTGCCGATGTGTTCACCTTCCAGCGTGGCGGTAAGGTTGTGCAGATCATCGCTTCAAGAGGGCCTGTGCTCCAGCTCATTCTTTCGTTCCATTCTAGTACGTTACACTCTCACTACATCCATTCTTCTTGTTAGCTTATGATCCCCAGCTGTCCCTATGAACTTCATCACACATTCCCACGCATACTCACTGTATCCCAAGGCGACATTGAAGGAAAAACGGGGTCTCATCATTACCTGCTCAGGCCACAATCAGGACGCAGCACGCGAAAAATATCGCCAGCGAGGATGGTATTTACTCGATTCGGAATCTGGACTGACTATGAACGAAATCACTCATCCCGATGAATTTGAGTTCGGTTGTGGTCGTCGCTGGGTTGGGGACTCAAAGTGCATGACGGTAGCGTTGCCTCCTTTGGAACTTTCTGAGTCCATGCCAACGACTCCCTGGACGTCCAATTCATGGACGCTCGAATTCAATAGTAATGCGGTAATTAAATGTTCAATCTTTGTTGGGCAGCGCTGGAAGCATTGTGTGGCCGACAAAGATCTCATGGAAATCATGGAGATGCCCTCAATCGTGAAGCTTGCGGACAGATTTCGCTGGTGTGTGCAAACCTTTGGCCCTCGAGATCTATTCAACTACTAAGTTATGAGCAGCTCAACAGATATTGTGTTTGAGATTATAGCAGCCAGATATCGGGCTCAACAGCTGCGCAGGAGTCAAGAAGGCCTTATCAGCTTCTTTGAGCAGTCGGATGTGTATACGAATTTGTTGACAGACTTATTGGACAGGACTCGATAATTGGATCCCTTATCTGCTGAAAGTTCTTACGAATCTGTAGTCTAGATTTACATATCTAATTTTAAAACGCTCCCTCCAAAATCTACTCGGAAGTTGCCTGCTCTTCACCTTCACCTTCTACCATCACTATCTTCATTCTTCTATTCTTGACTCTGCGAGTCTTTCTATTTCCGCCGTCCTTTCTACACATTTCTACACATTCACTATGCCTTGCAAGGACGACCTACCTGACTTTGTTGGACGCTACATCGCCAATCGTCGGCTACATCTACTCGAACTCATCGGTGCTGGCGCCTATGGAAAGGTCTACAAAGCGCGAGATACGACATCGCCCAAGAGCGACTCTACGTTTTACGCTGTCAAATGCATGAGCAAGCATGACCCGGGAACACGCCGCGACTTGCACCAAAAACGCGAATTCGCCCTTCACGCCCGCGTCGCACGACACCCCAACATCGTTACCTTCTACGACGTTATCGAAAAGGGTCTCTACGTTCATGTTATCCTCGA
Organism: Flammulina velutipes; assembly: GCA_011800155.1. Classification (NCBI taxonomy): domain Eukaryota; kingdom Fungi; phylum Basidiomycota; class Agaricomycetes; order Agaricales; family Physalacriaceae; genus Flammulina; species Flammulina velutipes. The sequence goes on along the minus strand of CM022374.1, from coordinate 1,343,602 downwards.
TATCTGCCCTGGAGGTGATCTACACTCTGCGATTGTCCACAAACGACTGTTCTACGGGAACGACGCGCTCTTGAGGGACGCCTTTTTGCAGATTTTGGACGCGGTAGAGTTCTGCCACCAGATGGGCGTGTATCATAGGTGCGGACAGTAGATTGGACTAGCGCGATTCCTTATTCAGTTTTGTTCATAGGGATATCAAACCGGACAATATTCTGTGCTCGGACGATGGCACTCGCGTCTATCTGGCAGACTTTGGATTGGCTACGACGGTCGCGAGATGCAAGGACTTTGGTTGTGGTAGTCTGTTTTACAAGAGTCCTGGTGCGCACCTTCTTTCTACATTCTTCGCGTTCTAATGAGTGTCAGAATGCATGGGGTCTCTCAAGCACGTTGAACCAAGCTATGGAACGCAAGAAAGCGACATCTGGTCCCTTGGCGTCGTCCTCGTCAACATGATAACCGGCCGTTGCCCTTGGCGAATGGCCAACCCGAAAGACCCATCGTTCTACAAGGCTGTCCACGATCCGGAATATTTCCAAAGTTCACTTCCAATGTCTCTACCTGCTATCGGTGTCGCTAAACGAGCCTTTGACTTGGATCCCATTACTCGTATCACCATCCCTCAGCTGCGAGACGACATCACCTCTGTGACGACCTTTTTCTTGACGGATGGAGAGCTGGCGCTGGCAGCTGATCAAGTTCTCGTTGTTGCTGGATACCTGTGCGGTAAAGAGAGTTTACCAGCAACTGAAGGATTCGGTCGGGGGGTGCCGGTGAGGCTGCGAGCCCGTCAATTCTGTGTGGAGAATGTCATTCCCCGTGTTTCGGTTGAGCCCACACCTAGTAATCGACACAGGGCTCCCTCAAACACTGCACAGTTCCCTCCGCCTAGGCGCTTAATGAAGAAGGTCGTTCAAAAACTCAAGAACGTCTCTAGGACGTCGAGCTCGCTCTCCCTTCTTCCCTGCTCAAACGTTAGCCGGTCTACCGCTTCTTGATTCTATCGGTGAGCTGTTGATAACGATTCATTCAATTTCAGGTTTTCTGACATTTGACATTGTGCCTTTAGCTTTCAATTGCCTCGCGTTTTCCGCGTGTCCCTGTTGTCATGTATCGATTATCTATTATGTATTTTGCGTGTTTCGTGGCTTTTTGTGACGGTGCTCTGTATCATGATCAGTAGCGTTTGTAGGCATCGAATATACTGTTTTCTTGTAATCGGGCTGCGGGAGCGTAACTGAGTCACGTGTATCTCGGCCGTGGTGTTACGCCACTCTCCGACTTGCCTCTTACCCTCATCTCTTTCTTCCTTTTCTCCTTTACTTACGACTGACGACCTTCATGGAAAGACCTAACGATGCACGCTACTATTCGTATTCATGGCATCAGGTGCGATCCCTAGCATTTACTGCAATGCTTTGTTCTGACAAGCGCCCAGTCTCACGACCAAGTAATCGCCAGCTCCACTGTCAAAAGCGTGCTCGTACTCACCGCTACGCTAGGCCACTGTACTGCTTATGGTGCCCTATGGTACTGTAGAGGAGGACATGTCGGTGCGTTACACGGCAGCTATACCCGCATTGCTGTAAATACTCATTGACGCTAGGTTATCATCGAGCGCAACTATCTCATAGCTGGAGTTCGCGGACAGCCGCCCATAATCAAAGTCGGCCCATTTCACTATTTTCAGCGCTGGACTCACACCATCTGTAGGGCCGTTTGTATGGGAATGTCGACGTGACGAATTCAGTGTGGCAGCTTGAGCCGCATCCTTCCATGCGGTCGCCCAGAGAGCGTACGACATCTTCGACATCTTCAGCTTCAACCCACTCTTCCTATGCATTTGTGTCCGACCCAGAAATATCGAGCAGCTTTGCCGCATCTCTCGACGCTTCCGACGCGGAGGACTTCTCCACCTCATCTCCGGCACTTTCATCTCCTTCCCTCTCTTCTGCAGACGAAAGAGGCTTCACTTTCCGCAGTAAGAGGTCTTCTAACGCCGCTTCACGCGCTGTGTCCCCCGGTCTTGGCCATATTCCCAGCCTGGCATCCTCTTATTCTTCCTTGGACTCCCTCCACACGGTACCCGTCGGGCGCCTAATGACTCTTCACCTTGAGAAGGATCAATCTATCATCTGGCCTTCGTTGATTGTTGGTCCAGTCCCCGATGTCCTGGCACCTTACGTCTACAATTCGGTTATTTTCGACGCCAGCCAGGAGCTCGAACACCAGTATAACATGGATTCTACAAGTCTCATCCTTATTGCCTTGGAGCGTTTTGACGTTCTCAAGGACAAGGAAGAGGCATTTGAATTTTTCATGTGAGTAACATGTGCATGCCAATGCCCGATATTGACTAGACTCTGAACTGTAGGCGTGCTTGGCACCTGTCCCATGCTCCTGCTGCGACGATGAAGCTCGTCTCGCACTATCTTCCTCACACCCTTAAGCACGATGCCAAAGACTTCTCCAACAAGAAACCTGCTGACCGTGGAACCACCCGATACTACGTCCAATGCATAGGCGGCAAGAGGGGCCTGGCCCAGCTGTATCTAGAAGCTGGAATGCTACATCTCGACGGGGCAGCTTCCACGCTTCTTTCCTCCTCGTATTCTAGCCTCTCCTCCATTCGCATCCCAGCCACCTCCCAGCTAACGGAAGGCGGCAGCGCGTTGTGGAAACGAGACCGAGAGGCAGCCGGCCAGTACTTCGACCGTGCTCGAGAGATTGCGCCAGATTTGGACATTCCAGTCCTCCCACCAAACAATCCTCACCTTGGGGACGAGCTCGAAATGCCGTGTATTGAGCTTCAGGTTGAGGCAGCTGTGCCCAATATTGATGCCTTGAGGCGTAGACGTAGAAGGGACGAAAAGGCGTTGTTGAATGATGCTTCGAAGGTTAATGACATAGACGGAGCGTGGTACGTCTACCTTCCTGGCATCATCGGGGCTGGTACTGCTCTGGTCGTCGTTGGAGTCATTGGGGCACTGAGCTTTGGATGGTCTCGCCGAAATCAGTCTGCTTGACTGATGGAGTGTCTGTTTTCTGTTGCTTTGTATATTGCATTGTTCGCTGTAAGTTACTGTATCTCATATCTAGAATCTATCTACTCGTATTACTTACGTACCTGCTGCTACCTGGATCATGTTCAAACTCTCGATGTTGTGAATGTAAGAAATATCTTTTCGCTTTGGTGACCATTGCTACTACCTACTAACGACTCACTTGAGCGGCAGCCTTGATCATGTCCGCAGCCTATGAAATCGTCAGCGCAATGCCAATGCAAAGCTCGTGAATAGCAAACCTTCTCTGCAATAACATAAACCGTGGCGTTAGGGTGTGCGGAGAGGTGCACCGGGATGATGGAAGCGTCGACCTTGCAAAAAAGCACACGCTTATTATGCAAAACTGACCAGAAACAAGACTCCTTACCACACGCAGATTCTTGGTTCCATACACCTTGAGCTCGGGGTTCACCACACCACCATCTTTCCTAGGCAGCATTGCGGCTGTCCCGACAGGGTGATATACCGTCTGGCCCGTGCTCCTGACGAACTCTTCTAGCTCTACGTCGCTCTTCAATGCGGGTCCGGGAATGATCTCTTCTTTGACGACATCTTTGAGAGCGTCAGCGGTGAAAATTTTGCGTGTGAACTTGAGGCCTTCGACAAGGATGTCTACGTCCACTTGGTGTTCGAAGATACGCGGATCGATCTTGGGCTGGTCAAAGGGATCGGATGACTTGATGTGCGCGGAACCACGAGAGTAGGGATGCGTCAAAGCAAGTAGGAATGAAGTGTAGTTCTTTCCTGGGGTGGGCTTGATGTTCCCTATGGGGAGGAATCCGGCAAAGTGGGCCAGTCTAGTTGGCGAATGAGCGTTTGAGTCTATAAGAGTATGACTGGAGCTCTTACTCGATATCAGGAATCTTGGGGGACTGTAGAAATGATGTCTGGGTTGCCAACGTCGGGTTGGAGGACAAGTTGGTGATGTCAGCCGCGGACGAATGAACACTCTCGGCAACGTTGTCTGGCATGAAGGTCTGGTGGCTCACGAAGGCATACTGCGCGGGGCCACCCGAGGCTAAACGACCTTGTTTACTCTCTTGGCTATTTGACAGGTAGGTTCTTGATAATAGAATAGAGAGTTGACCAATGAACTTACTAGAGCATGAATTCTTGTCCAGCTTGAGCGGGATCTAGAAGCATATCCAACGATTCGTATTTGGAATCGATTTCGACAATGTAAGACGAGGTATAGTGATCCTGAAGGTTGTTTCCGACACCAGGAAGATCAAGAAGGACTGGGACATCGAAAGCTTCCAGGATGTTCTTGTCGCCGATACCAGAGAGCTCCAAGAGTTGAGGTGTCTTGTATGCCCCTGTTATTCACTGAGATGCTGACGAAATTCTGAGGAAGAGGATACTTACCGCAAGAGATTATCACCTCTTTATTTGCCTTGATGGTTTTCAATACTCCATCCTTGGAGTATTCAACGCCTGTAGCGACAAGCTCTTCAGCCTCATCCCTGTCAAACAATACCCGGGTAACGTGTGCGCCACACAACAGAGTTAGGTTCTCCTTTTCTTTGCTCGGAGTGAGGTAAGACTGATATCTTGGTTAACGAAGAGTGAGTAGTAACCGATACGAATGCGTACATTGGCAGATGAGCTACGAACAACATGTTCGGGATGAACAGAAAGTTGGATCGGATAGAAACCAAGTGTGTCACCGTCGTACTATGAGGATGCCTCAGTTGATGATGAATTGCACTATGTTTCATTACTCACGGAGTAGGGGTTACGCTTCACGCCAACTGACTCTAGTGCGTCGCCTATCGGTTTTGTCACGTTGCTCTTCCATTTGGGCAGCGTACGTTGAACAGGACCAGATGAGCCATGGATCGCCGGGTCGAACTTCATCCCCTGTTCGATAGAGTCTTCTTCGCCGATGGTGAATGTCTCGATCTGGAGTGTCCGGTTAATTTTACGTTGATGTTAAGGGCGATTTCACGAGACCTTCTTGAAATACGGGACGAGGGACTTCCAATTCCAACCAGTAGCGCCCATGGATTCCCAAGCTGATGCAGGAAATCAATGGCTAGAAAGAAGTTGTAGAGCACAGCGCTCACAATCGTATTCCTCGGCATGGCCTCTTTACAAATGTCTTCAGCCAGTACCATTTAGCAACGATAAAGGAAGACTTACTTGCCCAGCACTGCAAGGTTTATCTATGATAATGGATATTGTTAGATAAGAGCACTATGCCATGATGCAGTGATGATTGAGGCACATACCGTACCACTCCCTCCTACGGTTTTACCTCTGGGAAACACAATTATGACTGGACATTCATTTAGAAGGAATAAACGCGCTTACCGTGGCAACCAGATAGATCTGTTCTTTGCGTGATCTTGAGGGACAGTGTGTATATTCCAGTCTGCATCGCTGGGACCGCTGAGGATCGCGGCACCGAGCCCTAAAACACGAAGTCAGCATGCGCCGACGGATAGAGGGCTGGGGGGTACCGGGAATCAAAAAGTTAGGTTGGGTTGTGAGGTCTTCTCCAGCCTCGAGGACGCAGACGGAGACATTTGGGTCTTCAGCTAGACGAGTCGCGATGACCGAACCAGCTGAGCCAGAGCCAAGGATGAGATAATCGAACGTGTCCTGAGATGGCATAGTATGTTTCGCAAGATTAGAGAGGAATGACTTGAGGGCAGCAAGATCATGGGCTTGATATATGAACTCGAGCGGGGCAAAACTTCCGGTATCAGACTGTTCTAAAGCGTCGGGGAACTAAAACTGCGGGACGGGAAGGGAAGGTACAAGCGAGCTTCTTGATGTGTCCAAGAAGGCCATGCATCTTGTACTTAACGTGAGGACAACGTTACACAAAGGAAGTTCTAGCCCTCCAGGTCACCTAGACATTGTGGATATGAATACAGGAGACTTGTTGTCCGGTCGGTTGAATGAATCAATCTAGAACCCGTTATGCGGCCCAGAAATGCGAGACTCTAGCCTTCTCTAACATACGTTAATCACGCTTACCCGGCGGCAGCAGCCAATAGTAAGCTATGGAACCAATCAGACAGCCAGACTTCTTGTGATCGTAGCGGTATCACAATCAAAGCGACGAAGACTACGTTTGCCCCAATTGGATCGAGATGTCCATCTTGATATGATATTTATGCTAGGAAGAAAATATCCCGGTAGGTCGATTTTAGTGAGTAGTGTTCTTTGGTGGTTCAAGCTGTAGAAGTTCCGGAACGTGCCGGAGTACACAAACATTCCCACGTGCCACACTCGGATTTTGTCGACACGCCACCATGTTCGATATTGCGATTCGGATATGCGAATCATTTCCCCCCCGTTGTTTGGTCTCGACAGGCAACAATTGTCCCGTACTATCTTTCTAGGATGTCTACGTATGGCGAGTGTTAAGTTACAACTCAACTTACGCCAAGGTCATATTGACATTAATACTGAGGAACCTGTCGTCTGAGTGGATTACATCTCGTGTGTACCAGCCTCTCCGAGTCTGGTGATGCTAGTCTTTTTAATTCAACCTGTTGCACCAACAGCGGGCCGACAAGCGGTGACCCCGCTGCCTTCCTGCACAGATGCTGGGATCAAACTACTACTACTGACTATCCAAGGGTGTGTCTCTTCAAAATGCTATTTGGACCTGGTGGTGAGATTTTTGATATTCTCCTGTCCACCTCGACTTATGTGCGGAAATTTCAGCTGGTTAACTCAATGGAAATGGCATTGTACGACATCCCGATGCGATGAGTTGACATGATCTGCGCGCTTCTCAGCAAAACGATCAAAATGGGCATATCGAGTTCTTTGTTTCTCAAGGCACAGCTAAAGCGTCACTGATACATTGGAGGCCGAGAAGTTTTTCAAGTAAGGAATTCTACAAATCTGTTCTATTAGATGGCGAAGCTGATTTCGGACAGCAATATACTTCGCCTTTGTTGAGAGGGGACACTGTAGATTGGATTAACACCGGTGAATTTGAGGGGCCTTCGATAGCGCCGAGCGAACACCAAATTCAGTGTCAAAATCAACAGCAAATATTTCTCCGTGGTGTTCGTTCTCCATCATGATACGCCACGCGATCACACAAATGCCGTGTTCTGGTCTCGCTCTTACTTTAGGTATAAGGTATAGCTCCGTCTGTACGGAGTGTTCTCCAACCCAATAATTCTCAATCTTTTCGTGATGTCGTCCAATGACACATCCTCTGCGGTTCCACCAATGGTCGGTCTACCTCAGCCATGGGGGATTCTTATGATAGGTATGATAAATTAGGAAGTCTAGCCTCTAGAACTGTCGCGACTGAACAGATACACTATTAGGTTTTTGGGTCTTATTGATCCTCATGGGCATTGTCATCGTGCAGGTCCGCAACCGTATGCGCAACGGTGCGGGAGAAATTTGACCACTTCCATTAGACATGGAACTATTACTGCTCATTTCCGGAGCAAGTGATCTCCTCTCTTTTGCACTACAATCATTTCTAACTACCTCGTTCAGGGATTCAAAATGGATCAAGCTGTACGTTTTTTGCCTGTTCGTGGCCGATTTTCTGAGCTCTTTCTTCCTCATGTACTGGTATGTCAACCTTCTGTCGGTCCTGTGTGTTCGGATTTTGATATTATTACAGGATCTACGATCTGTTCATCGTCAACTGGGGAGATCCGATACCTTATGGTTTAATTCACTGGGGTCTGTTTTTCAATCTCCACCGCGGTCGTCTTATTTACACCATTTAGCACTGGCGAGTGACCCTATCCTAGGGGGGGTCGTAGGTCCTATGGTCCATGTACGAGCTTTAGACATTCGATTCTCGATTTCGTGGTGACTAACTTAGTTCCCAAGGCATTTTATGCGTGGTGTATCCATGTCATCTCCAAAACTTGGTGGATCAGCGCAACGATAATGGTCTTTTCATTGATGGCTCTGGGTAAGTCACGCAGTATATCTTCAGAAGATGTTTATCAACATTTTCCTACTAGGTGGCGGTATCGCCGGAACCCACGCTGCTCGCACTCTCTCTACGCTAGCAGAGCTGGCGAATAATGTACAGCTAGTCACCACGTTTTGGCTTCTACCAGCCGCGATCGCAGACCTCATCATTACCATCACTCTGACATACTACTTGAGAAAGCACAAAGGTCGCTTCCAACAGAGTGACCGGATCCTTGACAAAATTATTCGTTGTAAGTAGTCCGATGCTCCTCTTGTTCTCGTCCTCACATGTCTGTCATTACTAGTAACGATCCAGAATGGACTTCTCACCGCATTTGCTGCAATCCTCGACTTTATCATCTACTCTGCTGTAGTGCGTTGCTCCATCGCTGTCGACCAGCATACCACTAATATTGACACTTCATGTTCAGGCCACTCCTTATCATATCGGTGAGATCTCGTTGCTCAAGCCTCTCGTAGGATGGTGGACTTATATTTCGTGATCCAATAGCCCTAACGTTCATCTTGCCGAAACTGTATGCCAACACTGTATTATCCTCATTAAACTCTCGTTCTGCAATCAGGAAGGTTTTCATTCCTCAGGCAGTAATACGGCCGATATTCAGCTGAACTCCACAAGTACTCAATTTTCTGTAAGTTCTTGTATGTTTTACGTGCGCGGCAACTAGAGAATTTATGTGCTTCTAGCCGAGATTCAAGGCGGGAAGGGCTGCAGAGGTGTTTATCTTGCACGATCTAAGCTGGTGGGATACTGAATAAATTGTTCATCTTACTATTAGGAAGTCGTCATTAATATTGGTGTTGAGCACCATGAGGTGCGAGATAATGTCAAACGGGACACACGTTGGGGTGGAGATGACCCGTCGGAATCCAAAGCTTAGATTATCGTATATGATCCCCGTGTGAATAACTATCATCTCAGTTCGCGCGTTCCATCGCGTTGCCGGCTCGCTACGTTCGCTCGCGGCTCAGGCTGAATCAATGGCCGCACGTGATCGCGGTTGCGTTTTGAATTTCAACGAGCCAGACGTTGCTTTGCTCTGCCCTTCATGTTGATACTTTTTGGACGCCGAATTGCACACAACTATATGTTGAGCACGTCAGCATCAGGCTAGCCGTGATTACGGCAGTCCTTATCTTATGCCGCAAGCCTGGTGACCAACGAAGGCGATTAAACATCAACAGTGACCACTCTGGATCCCCTCGCAGCTCTAGCTCCTCCCGTTTTACTTATTAACTCTCGATCAACACGTGTCCCCCAGCTTGCATTCACACTCTCATTCGTCACTTCGCTCGTACTTGGAGATTGCGAATGTCGGTCCTCCTGAATATCTACCATGCCAATTCGCAGCTCTTCTCAAATAGTGGAAAATCTACCTCAAGAAATAATAGACGCAATTATCAAGGAGCATAGAGGAGACACGTCCACCCTCGCTGCGTGCAGCCTCGTATCCAAGGAATGGCTAGTCGTCGCCCGTTGCCACCTCTTTGCCACCATCGACGTCTCCGCTACCAACTTTCGCGCCGTTCAAACTTTTCTTCTTTCGTTTGCCAGTGCAGTCAAGACCATTCGATTCCATGTGGCGGAGAATGACGCATGGATCAGCCAATTCTGCTCAGACGTCACACCCGGCTCGACAGTTTCGGCTCTCGCCTTATATCTTTATGGCGTCGAATTGGGTCGGGATACGCGTGCAGCTCTAACAGAGACCTTCAGTGATCTCACCGAATGCACCATACACACGCTCATTGCATCCCGAAGGACCTTAGTGAAGGACATTCAAACGTGTTGTACCTTCGAAGGCCTCATCTCCTTGAATCTAAGTGGGTCATACTACGGTTCATATCCTGTAGAGAGCACGTCGAAACTCCCTTCCAACATCCGTGCGCTCAAGCTAGACCTTCCTTCGAATGCGATGAAGCGGATAATGGCATGGCTTTTGGCGCATGAGGTCATGCCAACACTCACTACATTCCATGCCAGTAACGTTGACGAGACGAGCCTCCCTGGTGTATTGCTCTTCACTCAACTGAGTGCTAGCACTCTGGAGGATTTACACTTGGGTGTACAGTGTCATCCACGCAGTGTCTACAGTACGTTCGAGTTTCGATGTCCTGTTTTTGTAAATTTAAACCTGACTTTGTAATCAGCGACGTTCGGATCCTCTTTCCCGATGCTGAAAAAGTTCTCTTGTCGAGTCGATGGCATGGAGGGAACCTCTTTCATGGGACATGTGGTTGCATCTTTGTCCAGCCCACTGTTGGAGGAAATCGCCTTGCATATTCCCAAAATATTCTTAGGACAAAGGGGGTGGATTGGCTTACAGAAAGCATTGGATGATGTCCATTTCGGAAAAGTTGTCATCGTGTTGATGACAGATGACTATCATCAAAGCTACGAGACGGAGCTGAGGAAGGCGTTTCCACGAACGAACAATCTACGTATCATACGGGAAGAGGGACAAAGCCAACGAAGTTTGGAATACGGAGAGGGGGCGTTTCGGAGATTCAAGGTGCGATAATATTGTGGCGAATACGCTACGAAGTTGAATTTCATGTTCTACAGCTAATCGCTCGGCGCGCAAGCTGAAAGAATGGTCGTCTATAATGATACAGCTTGAATGAATCACTTTTATCCTTTCGTTGAACTGATACTTCGGACTGGAGATTTTCGGGCGTTTGATGTGTTGAGATGGGCATGTGGCCCTGGCACTAGCCTAGAGCAAACGAGCAGTGCCCTGCACTGTGCAGCACTCACGATTTCACACGAAAGAAAATGTGCCTATTCGGAGGACGCCAGAAGCGGTGTGCCCTAAGATAGCGACCCTTCAGTTGGAATTTTCGTTCCAAAAAACAAGACTTATAGGCGTCAGTGGGTGTTCTTTGTGGACAGTATATACGCTTATATACGAAGCGGAACTTCGAAAAATTAAAAGAACAACGGAGAGCGCTGTTCCTGGTGGGCGGCCCCTTGCCAAGTGGATCTAATCGGATATCTCGACCCATTTATCAGATAACAGGAACCCATCAATCAATTTTATGATCGAAAATAGTTCAACTTTGTAGCGTGCATGTGCAACACAACCGCTTTTAAAAGGATGGAAGCAGAGGCGCTGTTTATCGTTCTTTCCCATCATGTCGAAGGTCGATATCACCAAGACGGGCAGCGAAGATGGCCATGTCGTTCCATCTTTGCACAAAGTTGTTCTTCCGCGGGACGATCTCGAGGCTCATGCTGGTGTGGCAAAAGTCAAGGCCACACATAGGGTGTTTGGAAAAGTCACCAGATGGTTCTTGTTCATCGGGTGAGTATCTTTTAAGCTTTTTAGATAAAAGACTATAATGCTTGCTTTCCTATAGCCTTGGTCTAGCGTCCTACATCTACTCACTGGACAGTCAGACCACTTGGGCGTACTTGGCGTGGGCTGCCAGCGAGTTTGAGAACCACAGTCTTATAGCAACCATTCAGGTAAGCCGCCATCATCCGGTCCCGACTGAAATGCTGATGAGTTGCAGGTGGCGCAAGCTATCATTGGTATTTACTTTTTGAAGCCGCTCAAATTTTCTTGTATTTATGGATGACCAGTCGCTGTTGGGAAGCCCGCCATCGCCAAACTTGCTGACACTCAATCACGAGGTGTAGCATACACTGCAGTCCGTGCGTATGTGTACCCGTAGCCGCGCAATGTGCTGATCGTCTTCTTAGTGATGTTTTACGTCGTTGGTGCGGAGCATTGTTTGACATCTTCACAATTCCATTAACCACATAACTCACAGGCTATATCGTGATAGCGTCTGCTCAGTCCATTCAGGCAGTCGCTGGTGGAATTATAGTCTACGCAATGTACATTCCTCTTGCTTCATATGATTGCCTTACCTGACGTTGTGCTTATAGTGGCTACACCGGTCTTCAACTGTTGACCTCTATCATTATTGCGGATATCACCACACTTCAATGGCGTGGTCTTACCTCGGGACTCACCTCGATGCCTTTCCTCATCAACGGGTTCATTGGAAGCAACATCAGCTCAAAGGTCGTTGCCGGTGCTGGATGGAGATGGGGATGTACGTCGCTTTCTTATTTTGCTTTATCGCCGCTAATTCTAACAGATGGCATGTTCGCCATTCTCATTCCTGCCGCCCTTTCACCGCTCATTGTCACTCTCGTCTGGGCTGAGCTGAAGGCTAAAAAGCTTGGGTACGTTCCCGAGAAACCCAAGGAGGTCCGTATTGTTCCACGAGCTTTGTCATGTCGTTAACTTATCTATTCGGGTAGACGCTAAAATTCCATCAACGGGTCCTTCGTTTCTTCGCCCGCCTCGATATCATTGGTCTTATTCTCATAGGAACGAGTGTGGCCTTGATTCTATTACCTTTAACGCTGGCAAGGACAGCCAAAGATGGATGGAAAAATCGTAAGTGCCATTCTCATGCTTAGTTGACTGAAAGCTTATGAACGCAGCTTCGATGATCGCAATGGTCGTCGTCGGATGTGTATTGTTGCCTTTCATTGTTCCTTGGGAATACAAATTCACGAAGTACCCCGTCGTTCCATTCAAATTCTTCAAGAACCGAAGTATCGTGGGCGCTTGCATCATTGGGTTCTTTGACTTTGTGAGTCTAGCTTTTATTCTGTCCATCCAAGGGACTAACCCGATGTGTAGATTTCTTTCTACTTGACGTACGCCTACCTGTACTCCTTCGTTGTGGTGGTGAAGCCCTGGTAAGTTGATTCTAACGAGAGGAGAGCTACATGCTCATGTTCAAACTCTCAAGGACCCTTACCAATGCCACCTACTTCACCTTGACACAGTCAGTGGGCCTTACGTTCTTCGGAATCATAGCCGGAATTTTGATGCGCTTTACCCATCGCTACAAGGTCAGTATCTTGGTCCACCATCCTTTCTCCGTTAACATAATCACCACATACAGCTGATGCTCATCATTGGTCTTACCATCCGTCTTGCGTAAGTCGACCCCGAATACTACCAGGTAGATTTCTCATTCCCTATTAGCGGTGTCGGAATGATGCTTCACTCTCGTGGCGCCAACTCATCTGATGTCGAGATCGTGTGGACCCAGATCCTCCAGAGCATGGGAGGTGGCATCGCCGCCGTCACTTCGTCCGTCGCATCCCAGGCTAGTGTCCCCCACATTGACGTCGCTACCGCCACCGCCGTAGTCCTTCTGATTACTGAAATCGGCGGTGCCATCGGAAACAGCATTGGTACGTCTTCTTACCATTACACGCCTTTATATGTCGAGTTTTGACCAAAATTCCAGCTGGCGCCATATGGACTGGTTCGATGCCTGGCAAGCTCGCCAAGTACGTTCCGCTCCCTCAAGCCGAACGAGACGCGCTCTATGGTTCAATCACTACTGTTCTCACGTATCCTCGTGGAGATCCCGTACGTGAGGGCGTCATCCGGGCATATTCAGAGGTGATGCACACTATGATCATCATTGCTACCGTTGTAGCCGTCGTCCCGCTCATTGTCGCCTTCTTCATGCCAAATTGGTACCTCGGTGACACTCAAAATGCCGTAGACCACGAAGATTTGACTGGGGATGTTGTGTCCCAGCCTACTGAACTTTCCAAAAACTCCAAGGAGGATGCACGCAATGACCTATCAGCATAATGATATATAGTCTAGTAATCTCTATTAATTAACTGGTTAGCATGGGATTAGCATGGGAGGCCCTCCTCAACCCAAACTGTGTCGTTCCTCTTGTATTTTACTACGTCTTCCGCCTTCGGTTTCACGCCACTTTACATAATGCAAGTTGACTTTTTGTCAGGCATATAGTAGGAACTAAACTCTGTCGAGCGAAAACAATGGGGGAGAACTGAATGAAGGTGGGGACGTGTTGGGTTTATCAATACCCTGTAATTCCGCGGAGAGGCAACCAAATTCTACACCGCTGGCAGGTGATCGCTCCTGATGCTGAGACTCGTACTGATATGGAAGTGGTGGCACTGAGAAGAGTTCCAGATACTCGGAATCGTCCTGGGACTTGGGAAGCGACACAAAAGCAAGCTCCGGACACTCAGCGCCGTATTGGCGTGCTTCAGACCGCTGTGCCTTTCCAAAGTCTACGAGGTATATGCTCCCTTCGTCCTGCATAACGTTATGGCGATGAATATCATGATGGTGCCAGCTTTTCGCGTGTAGCTTTCGTAAGATATCCTTCAGAGGATCTCTAGTAACAAGATAGGTGAGGATGGAATCGGAATAAACCACGACAAGACATACAAGACAGCTGATGATTTCCACAATGATTTTTTGACAGGTTTCCCTGGCTTCGCGATGAGGGCTATAAGTCGACCTTCCTTCATTGAGGACTTCACATGCATGAAGCCCTGGAGTTCTGGTATGCCTGACACGGCTTGTAGAATATGTAGCTCCCTTTCCTCGACGACCTTGGCGATAGTGGACTCGTTTGCCCAAACCTTGAAGGGCTTGATACAGCGGGGGAATCGGGAATCTGCCAAACACTGGCAGCTGTAGACATCAAGTTAAGGATCGTTGAAGTTCAGACAGGTTGGGTAAGCTAACTTGTGCGAGGGACTTAGTTTTGCCCAAAATGTAAACGGTTTCATGCAGCGGGAGGACCGGTACTCTGCTGAATCTTTGCAACAGCGACTGTTATAGACATTGCATTAGACGACTTTGAATGTTTGAAAGGTTGTGTGGTCTTACTGCGGCAAGTATTTGAAAAATTCCTGACACTTCAAAGTCTTGGAGATAGATGCGAGACCAGAGTTGTCGTTGTAAGGCGCTGGAGCCGTACGGATGAACCGGGCTATGGTCTAGCAGTACGATGTTGGACAGAGAGTCGGTAATCCACAAGACAAGAAACTGTCTAACTGTTCCTTGGTGAATGAAGCCAGAGCTAGCGTCTCGGCCACAAAACGACCTTGGACGATTGGGGCAGTCCATTTTCCGTTGTGAGCAGCAGAGAGGCGCTCCGCAATGGCAGAAGGGTTTGACGACCTCCAAGAGGAAACGCATATATAGTTCAATTAAACGTACGTGATGCGATATAGAGCTGGGTGTCCTATCACAATGACGCGAGAGCTGCAAGCTGCTATGGAACATGCGTACGCCTGAAAGCTGTTAGCAAGCTATTATGAAATATGAATAGGATGCTACCTGTGTCAGAATCGCCGTGGCCGATAGTGACACGTTGTCCATCTCCTTCCTTGATTTCCCAGTAGCATTCTGGAGTGCTAATGCGTGTGCCAACATCGCTGGAAGAGTTTTGTTTTCTCCTCTAGCGAAACTGTATGAAGCCCGAAGGTATACAGTGTCGGGGTATACAAGTGGGTCGTTGTATAATTGAACCGGATACTGACCGCGCGAAGATATTCGAGGTCCGTCAGCATCATGAGATTCGTGGATGATACTGGCGAGGACAATGAAGTCCTCGGAATATCTGTCTACTACTCCTTCGCCAATCTCTGGACGTGATGCGTCTGTATTGCGTTAGAATCGAGAGATACGGTGAAGAAGATGGCGCACATTTTCTACAAATCACCAGAATGTGCGACTTGAGCGTTTCCCAATTCACGTTCTCCTCAGATGGCTTGGGGTCAAGGCTATCCAGAAAACCTGACAGCAAGTCGTCGATCCAATCAAAGTCCATCTTTACGCCCGGCACTTGGAGGGTCGCCGGTATGTTGAGAGAGGCCTTGCTTTCGATGGCACTATAGGTTGAGCGATTGTCAATTTCCAGAGGATATATAGTACGATCAAAAAGTGAAAGAGAGGAGGCGATAGGCAGTTTTCCGAGATCGTCCAAAGTCAGACCCAGAATGTCCTCCACTGAATGCCTCTTAATACCAGGTAAGATGGGTCCACAGCCCCAGACTGAGCCTTGAAGATCCTCGACTGCATGGTTTACTGACTGTCTGGAGCAAGGAGTTGACTGAGAGTCTGAGACAGAAGAACGACTTGATTGGTAAATCCACGTGATGAGAACGCCACATCTCGATCATAAGTTAGCACCTCCGCATTCCAAACTGTAGCAGGCAACGACGCACCTTTTCAATGGATTTTGTGAGCTATGTTAGGTAAGTCATCAGAACACAACGATGGAGCCCACTCACAAAAAGAAAGTCATATCGAAAGTCGTTAATTTGCGTGACAGTAACTAAAGTAGGAATAATCAATGGGGGGAGAAAGGGTATAAATGGTCTTGACATCGGTATATATGTGAGTGTGTGGCATGAATATTGAGTACATAGTGTATATAGTAAAGCAACAGACAAAAAAGAAAATCTGAACGTCCCATCCAAGAAATTTACGAAGCAGCACCACCAGGAGAGGAATGAACCCCAGAAGCGATCCGCTTTAACCTGTCCTTCTCAGCCTCCATATGCTGAATTAATAGCCCATCCAATCGCTGGAAGGACGCCCTATGCCTCACCTGCTGCTGATCAGCCGTGGCAGGCCGTCGCTTCATTGAGGGCGCAGGCGCATCCCCAGAGTCCGACGACACAGGGTGATTCTGCGCGTACTTGTAAAAATCGAACGAATTTCCCCCAACATTTCGCTCGGAGATCCTGTCCGAGAAGAACGGCGCTCTTGGTTCTGGTAGTGGCACATAACCAATAGGTTGTCGAGGATCTGTGACTCCGAATGGCATCGACGGCGTGACGTAGGGAACTGAATGGTTTCCTAGCCGCATCAAGGACGACCGCTGCGACAATGTCTGCACAGGTTCAGTATCACTCAATGTGGGTGCTGCATCCCCGTCCGTATGACCGGACTCGTATGCATACGAGAGGCGAGCTTCTTCATCGTGCTCGTGATCGTCCAGGTCATCCTCCTCTCCATCCTCATCCTCATCCCCCTCTTCCTCTTCCTCTCCGTCCTCGCTCTCCTCGTCGGAAGAATCCAAGTCATCCATAGCATTCGGTTGCGACTGTATGCTGTCAAAGAAAGCCATCGGGGACGCAGGTGGTGGCGCAGAATGGATGGCGAGAGGGATGTCCCCCGTGGGTATACGGAGGGACAATGGAGGGCCTGTGTGATATTCCGAGGTTGGATAAGGAGGTGTAGAAGGACCAGGCTCCATGAGCTCCAGGGATATGCGTGGTTCGCGTTCAGAACTTGGCAATGGTTGCAAGAATCGGCGAGGTAAATTGGTCGACGGAAGAGAAGATACACGGGGCGGGGGCGCAAGCGGTGTTGGCGAAATAGAGATTGAAGGCCGCGGTGGAGGAGGCGACATGGCTAAAGGCGGGGGCGAGAGTGTCTCAGTCCGCGTGTCGTGGTCGTGGCTAGTCCGAACAGACAACACCCGCGAAAGGCGGCTCTCCGGACGGCCATTGAGAGCATCCTGGAACGCAGAGGCAGTTGGTGAGGCCTGGGAGTAATACGACAGAGTGGTTGAGGAACGAGATATATCGACTTCGTACTCTGAGTATATGGACCCAGTGTGTGCGCTTTCCGCCAAACGCTCCCGAGTAGTTTCGTAAGAAGAGGTCAGGTGCTCTGTAGACGAATGTTTACTTTGCCAACTTGATGGTATCGGCGGTGGGGTCAGCCTCGAATAACCTAACCTCGGGGAGGATATCGACTTGCGAATGACGCTAGGCGCGGTCGGTGCACGTCGGAATGCGGATGGAGGACCGTTTTGTTGCGATGATCCAGCGAGATCAGTTTGAGATAGGGAATATAAAGGATTGATTATACGCCGTGGGGGCGGGGAGAGAGCAGTCAGTGGCGCTGCTGGGCTTTCAGACCGAAGAGGAAGATAGCTGGCATGCTGAGGTTCAGTTGGAGTGGGAGGACTGGACATTCCACGAGAACGATGGGGTCTAGACATGGCAGCGTCGATGCCTCCATTGATGTTAATGGGGTTACTGATGATACGTTGTCCTATTTGTGGCGGAGACGGTGACCGTGTCGCGACGGATAAATGGGAAGTAGGTGTACTCTCCTGAAGATTGTCAAAGGAGTGTCCGACTGCTGCCCTGAGCAACTGTACTCTCCAGTCATCGCGAGGGTCGAGGGTCGAGGGACCTGGACTAGTGGGAGGTGGCAGACGGTCTGCAAGCAACGCTGCGCCTAGCGAATCGTGGACTCCAAGACCGTGCATCGCCGATGCTTGCACTGCGAACGGATACTTCGCGGAGGGTAGGGGAAGGTCGACTGCGTCTGTGGGGTCGATAACATCATCCACTTGATCCTGAATACCCCTTCTGGACGACGTGCCGCCACGAGATTTCATGTCCTGTTCCGCTTGCTTTGCTGCACCCACCAGATCTGGCATTTTTTCGCGGACCACCATGACTCTACCGGATCTATCCTGCCCTGTTGGTGGTGGAGGTGCATAGGAAGGAGATCGGGGTGCAAAGTTGTTTTGGTCGGCAGCTGTTCTTAGTGCAGGACCAAGGATATCAGGTGGAGGGACACCGTTGACAGGTGTAGGCGGCTTTGATTTTGCGCGGCCTCTGAAAATGTCGAGGAACGTGGGCGAACTAGGTTTTCTTGAGGGCACAGTGGGTGAAGGGGCGAGGTCGGACACAGATGGTTTTGTGTGCGCCGGCGGAAGGAAATAGTTGTTCTTGACTAGCAGACGCAGGCGATAAGACACGTCGTCGCCATCGTATTCCTGCATGTCGTCCATCACGGGCACGTCGTAGTCGCCGTCGGGCGAAAGGACCGACCGGGGCGACGGCGGCGACTCTGTTCCCGACGCCGTCGACGTTGATGGCGGATAAAGTGATGAAGACACGCCGGAAAAGTCTGAGAGAAACGAGTCGCGCGGATTGGGCCGCGGTGTTGGATAGATGAACGGGTGCTGCGGCTACGACATACATTCAGACGGGCTAGTAAAGGATTATAACGTCCTACATACCTGCTGCCCACGTGTGTCCGCCATAGACGACGACGACGTCCTCTGCACGGGTTCAACTTCCGCCTGGGGCTCAGCAACGACAGTGCCGAAAGGAAACTTTTCGTCCGCAGCTGGCTGGAACATCGGGTTGCTATCGGCTCCTGTTAATGTCCTGGAACGAGCGCGAGTTCTTGGTCGTCGAGTAAGGCTGCCAGTGCTTGCCACGCTAGAGTTGCTCGCTACCGAACGCAGCGACGGCGACCGCTCCTTGAACGCCATGAGCGACGGCGACGACGGGTGTTCCATGGTGAAGAGAAAACAGGCAACAATTTGGAACGGCGCAAGGCGCTATCAGCTGACTAAGCCCCTGCCTGTTCCTTTCAGACATGTCGCACGCGTTCCAATTTCTTGAACCATGTAAGTCTTTGCAAGGAATGGATACCACTATTTTTTACAGCTGCGCCAGATATTCCAAAGGGTGATGGGTGGCTCCCGTCATGGCAGCTCTTCATAGCAGGAACTGCCATTTTCAACACGGTGCAGAATCTGCTGACCACAAAGCTCTCTCAAAGACTTTACGGAAGGACTCACGGTACCTTCAGTTCACCATTTATTCCAACGCCCAAATCTCACAATTTTCTCTAGTCACCGCGCTCCAGGCACGTACGTTTGCCATTTGGACGTTGACCTCTGCTGTGGTCAGATTTTACGCGGCGTACTACATTAACGAAAAACAGTACGTATCATTTTCGAGAAACTCTGGCGTCTTCTCATTTTTGTAGTGTCTACGACCTGGCGTTTTTCACCTACCTTATTGCGTTCATCCATTTCTCCTCCGAGTCTTTCATCTACCGTTCCACTTCTCTCCCTGCCATCAGCCCAGCCATTGTGTCAAGTAAGCTTTACATTAATACCTCACTCTCCCCTCTCTCACCGACATACAGCCGTCTCCCTTGTATGGATGTTCCAACAGTACAATTTTTATGTCACCGGGCCATAGAGACATATGCTGTATTTCACTACTGGACTACTTAACAACTATTCAACGCTCTGATCTTCGATTCCGAGTGAAACTTGAAACTTTTCGTCAAGCGCCAATACTCTACCAGTGAGAAAACCACTCGAACGTGCAATTGCGACATTCTGACTGCAGATCAAGCTGCACGTTCTCTCTTGTCGAAGCGACCTTTACGTCTATTCTTAAGGCTCGTTGCACCTCCCCAGACGGAGATCGTGGCCATGATCATTAATTCCGGTCAGCAGGTCCAAAAGCTTCGTGGGCATGGGCGGGCAGAATATTCAAGCAGCCTCATAGTCTTGGCTTCGCTACCTCGCCTGCCAAAGATTCACAGATTTTGAAGATTCAGATTCAAGAAGACACTGAGCTTTGTCTGGCTTTTGTAAACTGTGGCAAGTGCGGCACACAACGCCGATCCTCGAACCGAATTTGGACATGCGCCACCTGCAGGGTCATCTTTAAGCGGTGTTGCCTCGAGGCTCGACTCGACCTTTCCGTCTTGTGGGGTAAGCAACTGCCGCCCGGCTGGCACTGGCAGTGCAAGTTTAAAAAGAAGAGGTTCTCAGTTCCTTCATCTACGATTGCTTCATTTTTAGACTATATTGTGAGAAAGAACAGAAATAACCTGGTCTGTAGCCATGAGTAGAAGGGTCAATGAACGTGCAAGAACGCGCCATAATTTAATCAAGTCCGACGACCGAGTTGAGTACCGCCCACGTGATTGGTAATTTCATTGTTATAAAAGGTCATCCATGTCATATTCGCAATCGGAGTCAAACCGACCCCTGTTGTCCGCTTTTCCTCTCTCCAGCTTCCACAAAAAGTTCTTGCTATACTACTGATGGCTATTGTTTCCAACGCTGCTTTGCAATACCCTCCGGAAATCCTCACTAGAATATGCTCGCACATTTACTACGCATCTCTACCTCCTACGATTCCCTCTCTCGATCCTCTCTTCCTCATCGATGACAACGTTCCCACTTCATTCCCCACATCCCTTCCTCCTCCGAACTGGTCCGAGCCCACTAGCCGGCGCACTCTAAAAATTCTCTGCCTCGTCAGTCATGACTGGTATGAAGCAGCAAAACCCTGGCTATGGCGTAACCTCGAAGTCCGCCTGCCGCGTGGATGGCTCTCCCTCGTCGACGAAATAGCCTGGGAATACGACGAGGAGACTGTGGACCAGGTCATGCAGAAAACCGTCAAGGCGGCTACTGAGACTGCCTTCGCTTACGGACACCAAGGGGGCAACTCTGAGGACGCTGCCAAGACATTACGGGAGAGCATCCTCGAATCACTGTCCATGCCAGAGGAGACCATCTCGCCTGACTTACTGTCCCCAATGGCTTCGCGCGAGCCCAGTCCTCGACGTTTCAGACATCAGAGTAAGAGTCCGGCGAGGTGGGAGCTCGTCCGATCCATTAACGACGCTATACAGACCGTAATGGAAAAGCGGGATCCGGCCGTCTACAGTGAGTGTGGCCTTATTTCATCATTCCCAGCACATATCAACTAATACTTTCTGACAGTACCGACGCCACCAGACTCTCGGCCTGGTAGGTTCGTGCGTCACCTCGACTTTAACCATTTCCGGACGATTGGTATGCGTCGCTCTGTGGATGAGGGCGTGAACAGTCGCTTTGTCACGGGGGATCGTGTCGAGGCTATCCTTAAGGTCGGTGTTACAACCTTGTGATGCCTAAGGCAATAGCAACTAACTTGTGACTTATAGGAAATGCCGAACCTGATCACGTTTGGGGCGACAGAGTACATGGACGGTGCCTTGACATACCCAGTTCTGAATGAACTGTTTTTGCGCGGAGCCCCTTCAAGGGGACGTGGACGTAACTCGAGGGGTCGTTCGCTTGTTGATGTCTATGACGCGGAAGAGGAGGATCGAGAACGCCGTCGACAATGCTTGGACCTCGAGGCCGTTGATCTCACTGGTTGTGTGAGCGCGGTTTTCGTCAACGCATTCACGGAATTCGTCACCTACCACATCGTGCCCACGGACACTGCGATCGGAGACGATCCAGCTGGGAGGCGCGGGAAGGCCGAAGAACCAATGATCTTCCCTGGGCTACAGCGACTTGGTTTACGTGGCGTCAAGTCTATACTACCGAGCGTCCTCACGCCGTTCGTGCTTGCGTTTCCATCTTTAACCCATTTGGACCTTTCTGCTACGCGCGCGACGCCTGAGCTCCTTACGGAACTTGGACGGTCGTCGACCATCAGGTTACGTGCGTTGGCTTTGGCCCGTTGCGTTCGCCTAACAGGCGAGAGCATCAGACAATTTCTCGTGGAGTCGGAGGTTACGCGCGACATCACGGAATTGAATCTATACGGAGACCTCACCTTCTCTTCTCCATTATCAGAGGAGGATCTACAGATCATCATTACTGAAGCGCCATGCTTTGTGAAAGGATCTCTTGTCTACCTTGATTTATCCAGCTCGCCCATCACTGGGGAGGTCCTACAAAATATTCCCAGGCAGTCAAGCCTTCGGTCATTGGGCCTCTCATATATTCCTGACTTGGGAATTCATGATATTGCGCGCTTTTTGGAGACGAAGGCGAACAACGTCGAGGTGCTTACGCTGCTGGGGACGTCCCCCGAGCTCAGCTGCGGGATGAGGGCAGGAGATGCTCTTCCCGTAGCTACTGCGACATCTACGCGGCAGTCGTGTATTGCGTTGCACTCGGACTTGATTCGTCCATTGTGCTGCCCGCCGTTTTCCTTCAGCCTGTCTGCGCCTCGCTCACAGCCCAAGCCGGCACCGACGAAGCTGCGTGTTATTGAACTTTCTACGGGGATGCTCACTGGGCTCGGTGCCGGTGGGAATGGATGGAAGACGGTGCGGAGCAAAGGTGGGAGGGGATGGTATGTCGATACTGCATGTGGGTGGATCTCGCGCAATGGTGAAAGCTCTTTGGTGAGAGGTATGGAGGTCGGCCATCCTCTGAGGGCGGAGTTTGATAAATTATCGGAGGCGAACGGGAATGTGAGTAGTGGCGTTGGCTGGCACGCGAGGAAGATGGAGGTGAGTATTTTTTGCTGTCGTGAATGGGCTCAAGACTCATTGGTTGTTTTTTTAGATTCTGAGAGGGTATGGTATGCTTGGACGGGAGGATGGGCTGTACGGAGCTGTGTCTTTTGCGTACCTGGGTTGACATCTACTTATTAGCTGAACTTACTGCATTCTTACCACAACAGCAACACATACACACACTGTACTTACTTACAATACTCACATTTTCATGGATATGTACGAACTATATTTCAACTTGGGCTATACAACTGTGATATACCGGTACCGGACAACTTAACTTTGTTGGCGCGCGCTTAAATTTTTGGCTGGGCGCTTACCGCCAAGTGGTCTTGGGAGCAGCCAAGAATACGCGTCTTGATCGCGACTGATCTTGTTCTTTAACCACCACCACGACGCGTCGTGAATTTATTGGAATGCTTTTATTCGAACGCGGAATCTGTGCCCATTTTGCCTTAATGCGGTGTCCGACCCCTCGGATAAGCGCAGCGCGCCCTTCTCGATATCCGAGGCACTGCCCAAATATTTTCTATTCATATACAGGTCGCAAACGTTCGATAACCGTACACTTCAACTTGACTTGTATTGGACCAAAGAATAAGGTCCGTCGACAACGAGGCCACGTGCTGTTCTACTTTGATCTCGAGCCACAAAAGATATCGACATTCCTCTTTACTCTCAACTTCCATCTACACGAGTCAGTACTTCGTACAGCTTCTCGCCATACTCAATTGACATTTCGTACAGTGTCCAACAGCCATATATCCGGATCCTCGGAAAGCATAGGAACTGAACACCCTTTGGTGACCGAGCCACAACAATATTCAACATCAGATACACCTGCAGTACAGGAGTTGCGCTCTAGAAAGGCAACGGGCGATGTTCAAGTCGCGCGAACTACCTCTCGTCCTTCTCCGCAAAATACCCGACAGTCTTTTAGCACAAGTCTTAGACGTGCCGCTACCACAATGCTCCAACCAGAGAAGAAGATAGGCCAAGCACCGTCGATGTGGCAGAGCACGAAATCAATCATCCTTTCGTCTTGTACGGTCCCTCCTCGGTGTTCTTTACTTCTTGCAAGCTCATATATTCTTGTCGTCGTTAGGGGTGAATGTCCTCCTCGTGTGCATACCTATTTCTGTGCGCTTCTCGCTCTTTTTGTGGCTTCGCCTTAACTGACATATCTCCTAGTGGGCACTTCATTTCGTACTGGCAGGCAAGCAGGACACCGTTATTTTTGTCGGTGTGTGATATCTCGCTGCATCTTCGGGCCATGTCTCAATCAATGTTCCAGTTGCGTTCCTCGCCATAATACCACTCGCCAAGGTACTACCACACTGTTTACCAGCTTGACCATCTCCTCATATCCACGTAGCTGTTGGCGTTCGCTACGGATGAGCTGTCGATGCGTGTTGGGCAGACCCTTGCAGGCCTGCTCAACGCCACACTGGTACGTCCGCACGATGTCATTGATGAGCTAACTCCAACACGTTTGCAGGGGAACGCGTAAGTTCTAATTATACGTTAATGCCTCAACCTAATGTCGTCGTCATTTCAGTGTTGAACTTATTGTTGCCGTACGTACAATTCTCCATCCGAGCACGACGGTAGTTTTTAATTCCTTTTCAGATAATCGCACTTACAAAATGCGAGCTCGGAATCGTTCAATCTTCACGTACGTTCCTTCGAATTGTGAATGAAACCATGTCTAACATTACCAACTACAGTCATCGGATCTATTCTCAGTAATCTCCGTATGTTGATTCCTCGTTCAACTGTACGAGCGCTCATAGGATGGCGTTAATAGTTCTCGTTCTCGGGATGTGCTTCTTCGCCGGTGGCATAAAGTATCAAGAACAAGGATTCGGACTTGGTGAGCATTATTTTCTCGCCGCTAAATAAAGAACTAAGTATACGCAACGAATATTTAGTATCAACTCAGCTGAACTCCTCTCTGCTGACCATTAGCGTTATTGCCGTCCTGCTACCGGCAGCTTTCCACTTCTCCGTCGATGGCGTCGCAAATAACGATGAAACTTCTGATATTCTGCATGTCAGCCATGGTGTACGTCTGCCAGTTTGATACTCCGAAACTGGTGACTCACATGTTCTTTTCTCAGGTTGCCATTATCCTTTTGTTTAGTGAGTAATTTTCTTTCGTCCTAATGACGAAGCGTTCAAATACACATACCAGTCTACGTCTCGTATCTTGTGTTCCAGTTATTCTCGCACACGGTGCTGTACAGCGATGCCGGCGAGCACACCGTCAAGTCAACGAAATATGCCAACGGTGTCAATCCTTTCAAGCTGGGACGAGGGGAGAAAGTTGCCCCTACCATGGATCCGGAAGCTGGCGTCGTTGCGGCGGAAGAAGAAGAAGTCGAAATACCCCAGTTGAGCCTTGCGATGACCATTATCTTGCTCGTCGTGGTGACAGTTGTACGTATTCATTTCTTTTTTTTTGAACAAAGACTGACGTGTACAGTTCGTGGCCGTTACTGCTGAATTCCTCGTTGATTCTATTGACGGTATGACGAACAGTGGCGGTATCAGTAAGGAGTTTGTCGGTGTCATCCTGCTTCCCATTGTCGGCAACGCCGCTGAACACGCTACCGCTGTCACCGTATCTGTCAAGGACAAACTGAACCTTAGCTTGGGTGTCGCCGTGGGCTCCAGTATCGTGAGTGGCGATGACCTTTGCGGAGCGTGCCAATGGCCTTGTTGATGTTTCCTCCTAGCAAATTGCGCTCTTTGTTATTCCGTCAGTTCTCTCAATGCTAGCAATTCTCGGATGCTGATTTGAGGTTAATCAGATTCACCGTGACTCTCGCTTGGATTATGGGCAAGCCATTGACACTTTTGTTCGATCCTTATGAGTCCGTAGCGCTCTTTTTGTCCGGTAAGCACAAGCCGATATGCACGATATCTCAGCTCACGCGTTCCCCAGTATTGACTGTGAACTATGTCGTTCAAGATGGCAAGTCAAATTGGCTCGAAGGCATGATCCTGATGTGTACGTCCTCACCCATAATGATTTGGAACTGGCTGACCTTGGGGGTGCAGGTCTATACGTGATCTTGGGTGTTACATTTTGGTTCTACCCGGGCATAGAGACATTGGATACGCTGAATGTCAAGTGTACATGAATGGACAGTCCTAGTCTAGTTATTTCCTACTATTTTACTTGCACACAAATGGTTATTGCGAGGGATGACTTGCCACATGAATCTACGTGGATAGACCAACACATCAAGCAATGGCGGGAGAGCATTGCATTAGTAGTGTATCCCTCCTCCAGTGCCATTAGGCACAAGCGGCGAAGCCACTTTCGAGCTGCACTCGCACCTCCCGGGGGCCTCCCCGAAATCCATTTTAAATTTATGGGTCTAAGTTGACTGGCGTCGCGTCGTGTCAATCACTGCATGTCATGTGTTGCTCACATCTCACGAGCGATTGTAGACAAAGAAATGACACATGATGTGTATTATACAACAAGTTACAGTAACAAAATACAGGGGTAATTACTGGAATCCAACAGAAGCTTCCAGCTTCAAGCTTAGCGGGCCTTCCCTCGGTCCATCTTACCGCGCTGTTCAGAGGCTGCCAGTTCCTGACGCAAGTTCGTCACCTCCTGACGCAAGTTTGTCACCTCCGTACACAAGGCTGTCCTCTTCTGGCGTTCGCCCACGAGCGCATCCATCAGCACCTCTGTATGGTGCTCCTCCCGCTTCCTCTTTTCGACCGCGTTCATCAACTCCTCCCTAACCACAGCCAGCTCCTCCTTGAGCCTCGCTGTCTCCAAGGTCGGAAAGCGATTTCGTAGATCCATTTCGCTACCCGAGCCTGCAGAGTACTTTCGTAAACACCTGAGCGACATCGGAAGAAGAGAATACCTACTATTAGAATCACTGTCCCCAGTTGGACGTCCTGTTGACTAGTCAGAGAAAGACATGAATGTAGGACTGAGTTAGAACGAACTGAAACCGGTGTTCGCCATTGTAAAGTTCTCTATGTCTGAGTCCTCGCTTAGCTCTGTCGGCTAGTCAGAGGAAGATAGGAAGATAGGGACTGAATAGGACGCACTGGGGGTCTCCGACTCTGAGGTGCGCATGTCGCTCTTCTCGTTGGAGCCTTTGTTACTCATTGTGTTGATGTTGATTTCTCGGAGTGTTGATCTTCGAGCAGGAGAGGCGGACAAAGGTCTTGGACGTGTTTTTGGGCGACGGAAAAGGTGCGGGACAGAACGTTGTAAAGCGTTCTGGTAGAGTGGGGAATAAGCCATGGTGGTTGGGGAGCTAGTTCTTATACGCTCAATGAGCGGAGCTTCAACCTGGAGTGAGACAGCCCCCCTAAGTCACGTGATGAGAAGAAACGGCTGACATCGTGGCTTCTTTCTTTAAATGGTCTTTCTCGGGTTCATCGGTCCCCCGCAATGCACTAAACGGGAAATTTCAGCCTCATTTGGGATTAGAAGCGAGCGGTAAGTAGCTCTTCTTCCGAACACTGTCCAGGAACACTTAAGTATTAATAAACGGTAAACGGACTTTGTTGTTAGTTGGATCCAGTACGCTGGAGAAGCGGTAGAGTAAGTGCAAGATTAGGCAAGGTAGAACCATAGATGTCTAGTAATCGGCCAAAGAGTTTTGGTGGTTTCTAATATGAAGCTAGTAAGATCTCGACATAGAATATACGACGTAACGCGACGTTCAACGTCGCGCGCAGCTTGCACCTGCCAGCTCTCAGCCATTAGTTCTATCTCATACTTGGTATGTTTGGACATCTGCGATACTACTACATAATTTCCAACCTCTCTTCTTACCTCACGGAGGCGGCTTCGAGTCAAAATTGACACACTCACACACGGACAGCGCGATGAAGATTGGATGTAGAACACAGTGCACACTTGTTCTATCAGGCTTGCCTTTTACTTGGTTTATTTATCATAATCCCATTGCGCTGGAAGCGATCCCAAAACGGTGCGCCGGTACGAGGGGTCTAGTGAAGAGGCTTCGAAGTGTATACTCCAGTAGACTCCAGTAGTAGTGTTTCCTACATGTGGATTAGAGACTGAGGCGGGTTTGCTACATCCTCTACTCGTCACTTTCCGAAACACCTGACGAGTAAACATATGACGGATAGTCAATATAGCCTTCAGGATGGTCGCCCTTGACATAAAATGTAGCACGATCATACGGGTTCAGAGGGATATTGTTCTTCAACCGGGCGGGAAGGTCAGGCTGTAGAAAGAGGTAAGCATTAGCCTGTATACTGAGTAAAAAGTCCCACTCACGTTCGATATGTACTGTCTCCCGAAAGCAATGAGATCCCCCTTCGTATCCGCCACTCGGATGGCGCTATCCCTAGTATAAGCCCCTGCAGATATTAAAGGCCGTGGCGCCCATATCTCGCGCAGAAAGTCGTTGGTCCACTCATCCGACACGGACGCCTCGTCGCGCGTCTCGCTCCCAGACACACGGGGCTCGATGAGGTGCAGGTATGCGAGATCTGGATGTCGCTCTGCGAGTTGGGAGACGAGGAAGGCGAATGTTGGTTTGGGGTCTTTCATTAGCATGCCTGGAAGAATGTTTGTGGTCAGCCGGGTCCAGTTTGTTTTTGAGACGGTGATTCAGCACATACCCTGGTATTCACCCCAAGGGCTGAATCGGATGGCAGTTCTTTTGGGCCCGACTGCTTTGACGACGGCATTAACGACTTCGAGTGGGAACCTAGCGCGGTTCTGGATGCTGCCGCCGTACGCGTCATCTCGTGTGTTCGATACATCTTGGATGAATTGATCGACAAGATACCCATTCGCACCGTGAATCTCAACGCCTAACCGTAAATCAGCTCTATAGCACTCGACTCCGAACGATGAGGAAATTCACCATCGAATCCTGCTCTGTTTACAGCGTCCGAGGCGGCCTGTGCATACAACTGGACATACTCCCCGATTTCCTCTACCGTCAGCGCGCGCGGTGTTTCCTCCTTCCCAGTGAGTCTGATAGGCGAGGCGGAGACGTAAGGTGAGCCTTCTTGTCGCAAGACGGCAGGGTCAGCAGCACGTCCTAGTGCCCAAAGTTGGGCAAAGATGGCGCTGCCTTTCGCATGGACCGCATCAACTAATAAGCAAAAATGTATACAGACGAACAGGGATTGCAGCTTGCCTCTTTCCAAGCATCAAGCTGTTCGTTTGACCACAGACCGGGGAGGTGTGTGAACCCTCCTGCTCTGGGAGCGACTAAAGAGCCTTCCGCGATGAGTAAGGTTCCTGGGGTTTGCGCTCGTTGGGTGTAGTATTCCTTGACGAGCTTTACAATAGGGACATGAGTCTTCTCTGTCGCCTTGAGACGCGTGAGTGGAGCGAGAACGACACGGTGCTGTAACTGTACAGCGCCAACTTGGATGGGCTCAAAGAGTTTCGAGAATGCCATGGGAAGGTTATTTGTTAGTTAATAGATTTGTTGAAGTGACCAGTGTTTTTTTATACGAGTCTGATTTCCAAGCTGATTAAGATATGGTCCAGGCCATAAAATACGCTGACTGAAAGTCAGCATAATTATCCTGTAATTTTCTGTCATCCCGAGCTTCAAGCAAGTGATCAAGCATGGCAAGACGGATATTTTTCAGAAAGCGAATACAGCGGTGCAGTTGGCGCATGGAGTTGCGACCTGCAGAAAAAAAGTAAGAGACGGGAAAAGCGGACGAAATACGCGAACAAAAGACATACATTGCTTGATTTCTGACATTGTTATTGGCAAGCATCTTGATAGACGCGTCGTCAACTAAAGCCCAAGATAACAAGACGTTCGAGAAAGCGGGAAGACGCCGCTTTCTCCCGAACGCGGGCGGCAAGCACCCGCTAGATGACGCGACATTTGGATGATTGGAGGCTTCCCGGATCGACTGGGCGCCACCGATGACTTTGATCATTTTTCGTAAGTTTTCCTCGTTGGCGGAAAGACAGTCCGTCGCTAGAGCATTATGACTGTGGCGCAATGTTATGTTTAAGATTGAGGACGATTATGTACATAGTGGTGGTGGCAGGTGCGAAAGATTCATTCATCCGGATATTCCGGTCCGACGTCGACTTTACTTCCATGTCATTTTCATTGAGCTGCTTGTCCCGCCTTTCAGCTTCCCAAAACCTATTTTGCCGGCGCTCACTTCACATCTCACGCGTCGCCCTCTCCGCCTCCGACAAAAAGTTTGAAAAGGCTCTCTTTCCCGACAAGAATGTGCGCTACGACGAGCCCTACGATGAGGACCCACTGCCCTACCTCAGTCGCCCGCTAGGTGTCCGAGAACGGCCGTCGACAGAGAAAAAGACTGTCAAGGAAAAAATGGAAGAGTACATGGATTACGACAAGGTCATCGAGGACAGGCGGCACTTGTGAGTTTTCCTGTGGCCTTGAATTAGTATTGCATTGGTTGACGCACACAAGAGTCAAAGAAGCGACAAAGGGATATTTTCATGATTTGAATCGAACGCGTCGACATGGCGGAAAGACGTGGCTGGCACCAAAGAGCCTTATACGCACGGATGTATGTCCTACACTTCTTTCTGCTTATACTTTATATTCATGATGTGCAGCAAGCTCTCTATCTCCCCGACATCCAAGGAAAGAGTCTAACAGGCCAGGTCAAACATACAACAGATATGTGCGTTGGCCGCATAACCATCCTTGCCATGATCAACACTCGAATATCCGAGGCAAGTTCAATTCCTCTCATTTACTCTCATTCTCATAAATTCCCAGATTCACGTCAAAGGCTTCTCACAAACATCCCAAGACCGATTCGGCTCCAACCCGCTCTTCCAGTACCTCCAAATTAACCTCCAAGAAAACCTTCTCAAGTCACTCCTCGTAAACCTCTTTGTTAGCTCCCTCCGCTCGACCGTCCCATCCAACCTGCATCATGCGTACCTCGTCTCCAGTCAGAACATGGAGTACGAACGCGAGCCCATGGCAATGACCAACAACAAAGTCGGGTACGTCTACCTCATCGACGAAGACCTCAAAATACGCTGGGCCGGCAGCGCAGATGCCACCATGGAGGAGGAACAGGCGCTCGAAACATGCACCGGCGTCTTGCTCAAGCGTCTAGAAGAGAGGAGGCAAAAAGAACTAGAACCGGATGTTGAATTGCCAAAAGCTACAGCTTCGCCTTGACAGCGTCGTCTGCCAACGTAACCCCAGCTGAAGCCAGCACTAGACTATCCCTCTCTTTCACCTTGGTTACTATACACCCTAGTCAATATCATGTCGCACAGCACTTGAAAAGCACGTACCAAAAATAATCTTGCCCCCTTCTTTCCACATTAATGTCTGCAATGTCTCTCCGGGATATACGACACCGGCAAAGCGCACCTTTATATCCGTGAACGCACCGTAGGTGTTCAAGACATGTTTGCCAGAAATACCCATCGAGCAGAGGCCATGAAGGATGGGCTTGTCGAAGCCACCAATAGCGGCGAACTCTGGCAAGATCTGATAAAGAACGTGAGTATAGTAAATTAGGTGTGTGGGTGGGTACGAACGTGCAGAGGATTGTAATCACCACTCAAGCTACAAATAATCAGTTTGAAGACATAGAAAGCACGATCATAAATACCGGTACAACGCAGCCTGAATGGGACTTGTCTGTTCCTCGACTGTGGCGTCAGGCGCACGATTTGGAGGCTTGTTCTCCGCTGTAGCGGCACCGCGGTCTGGGCAAAGATTTCAGGTTATTGAGTTCAATATGAATATAGCACATACCCTTCCCGACCCGCCTCCCGCCGAACCCTCCAGATCCCCGAATGAACGTCGTGGATTGGTTCTCGAAGAGGACTTTCCCGGTTTGCTTGTCACGCGTTTTGGTCGTGGTGGTCACCGCAGCGGCCTTGCCCTTGTCCAGGACTTCCATGAGCCTACGTAGCATGCTTCAATTACGACCATCAAATAGAAACAGAATAGAAATAGGACTAACCGTACGGACGTGACCAGCTCCCCACTCGTCGGGATGGGCGCTTTGATAGAGAGGAACTGTTCACCGTGTAAGAGTTTGGCCTGTCCGCAGAGCATTAATATTGATATCCATACACAAATGAAGGGAAAGAGAGACGAACAGGATTGAAATTAGGCAACCAATCTGTGGGGAAACCGCCACTAGCGAGAAACTGTGGAATGACGCCGAACGTAGGGAGAGCCGAAAAATCCTCGTCGCCTTCGAACGTCCATTTGAGCTCCTCCGCGGTGGCACCTACGCCGAGGTTGTATAGGATTACATCGCGCTGGTGGAGGGAGTGAGTAATGATTAAGATTCAACGAGTTTACCACGTCGTACCTCGGTGTATTCGTATGGGGTCGCATCGACGATTAGCTTTTTGGCGTCGACTACGATCTGCGCATCTTCTGGGTCAGCAAAGGCGTTTGGATCACTGTAGTCGACCATAGTGGACACTGTTTAAGGAACACTGAGCATCAGAAGGGAGTAGGCCATCAAATCACATGCCAGTAACATCGGCAATTGCTGGCGCTACGTACAGCGGCGATACACGACCACCGTATTCCTTTCGACTTCTTTCCATGAGTAATGCTGGAGTGATAGATCTATCTCGAACTGAATAGGTGTCATTGCAGACCAGTCAGAGGAAGTATGCTGACCGCAACCACCTCACCGAGTCTGACACTTCATTATTCACCTCCCAAGTCAGCAAAAACTCAAGAATAACACACCGAGCGAATTACACCACCGCAATTACTATACAGAAGATAACAACAACACATTCGTTCTCATAGTTTAGCCTTCGCCTCCCCAACATTGTCAAAGTTCTCAATAATCTGCTGTACCGCCTCACTCGTCGATGTGGGGTGCGTCGCCCGGTCGTCTGCACACAAAATGTCAGCAACATCACCCGCCCGAGTCACTTTCAACATACCGAACGTTGTTATCGCCTGCCACTTCGCCACCACGTCCTCTGGGCTATATGGCTTCTTTGACGGGAACCCGTAGCCCCCGCTACGCTGCCAGCGAGTCTGGGCTGCCCACCCTCCAGAAATCTCAAACAGAAGTCCGCTAACTTCCTCGTTATCTATATTGCGATTCAGCCAGAGCAGCATTCCCGTTTCCTGGAGATTATTCACCTTTACTGGTGAGATAGCCCACAATGGGCGCAATAAAGTCAGGCTTGAACGCGTCAAGCATTTCTTGTGTCCTGGACACAGATGAGTCAAAGTCTGGCGTGTCAGTTCGTATCACACGCACCAGATAGTGGCAGTCATCGCGGTACCAGCCGATGGGGCAATAACATTAGCAAGGATGTTGTATTTGCGGCCCTCAATGCCCA
Organism: Flammulina velutipes; assembly: GCA_011800155.1. NCBI lineage: Eukaryota > Fungi > Basidiomycota > Agaricomycetes > Agaricales > Physalacriaceae > Flammulina > Flammulina velutipes. The sequence continues at coordinate 1,310,360 of CM022374.1, read as the reverse complement.
ACGTCTTCGTGAGAGACATGATAGCAGCCTTGGCGGTAGAGTACTGTATACATGTTAGTCTTCAAATCAACGACACGGAGACAAATGCTAACATTCGCTTGACCAAAGTTGCCATCTGGGAGAATAACAGGTGAATAACAACACCAACGCTAGCATACGCACTCACAAATGCCGACTTGTGAACAAGTCGTAACGATACGACCATACTTTTGCTTCTGGAATATCGGCCAAACAGCTTTCGCACACTAAATGCATTTTGAGCAAGTTGCTCTAGTCGACAAGAGAATATTCAAACCTTGTAGGTTCCTCTGTATAGCAAAATCAGAGAGGGTCTCGCAGAAAAGTCTGCGCGACGTACCGTAAGTGAACAGCCAGTACAAGATCCCACTCCTGCTCGGACATGGCTTGGAACGATTTATCCCGGAGGATACCAGCATTGGCGACCAGTATATGAACAGTGCCGAATTTCTCGACGGCAACCTTTACAATAGCGTCACCGTCTTCAGCAGAGCATACCGCTGCGACAGCCTTTCCGCCAGCTATCATATGCTAAGAACAGAAAAGCGAAGGATGAGCTTCGTTCAAGACACACCTCGTATCACCTCTTCAACGACAGAGTTTGCACCCTTTTCGCTAACATCGTTTACTACGACGTTCGCGCCGAGTTTCCCGTACATAATCGCATACACGCGTCCTAAGCCAGCGCCAGCACCAGTGATAACGACCGTCTGGCCGTCGAAACGGACCTCAGGAGATGCTTGTGCGTTGGGTGGAAGGCTCTTAGCAGCCGTAAGTTTCCCCTAAAACGAAATATAAGCCTTATATCTCAAAGCTTCGTCCAACGCTAACCTGTGCGTCAATGTCGGCCATCGACTTGGGGCTGCGAGACGTTCAGACTGGGTTAAACGCCAACCGGTAAGCGGGTACTTACTATTCCGCCTTGGTGAAATCGGTGATCTCCCCAAATTTGGCTTTGACCTGTAGTCAATGAGCTTGATGCAAAGGATCGTTGCAACACTCAAAACGTACTGCTGAAGGAGTGAAGCTGGCATCAGTCTTGAAGACAGCACCGTTGCTCCTTTCCCATCGTATTTCAGCAATAAAGCCGGCACCGAGCTCGAATACCCGGCCACTCGCGTCGACACCATCCGGATGGCAAACAGCGCCAACAAACGGAGACACGAACTCTGGCTGCGACCGCCGTTAATACACAAAAATGAACGATGGCAGCAAGAATGGACATACACCAAGCTTTTCCAACATTTCCGCGGGCATCACTGTTTCCGTCATGGCAGATGCAGCAATCTGAGAATCACAACTTTAGGTCCCAGCCTACAAAGCCTGGATAACCGAACGTACCGGCGCAATAGCAGTAGCCTTGATGTTATACTTTGCACCTTCAACAGCCAAGGTCTTTGTGAAACCAATCAATCCCATCTTAGCCGCGCTGTAATTTGCTTGCCCAAAGTTGCCTGCAGCTCCCCGTCACCAAGTGTATCCCAGGTGGAGAAGCAGCACGTACCATAAATACCAGCAGCACTCGCAGTGTTAATGACGCGACCAAACTTCTGTTTGCGGAAGATGGGCCAGGCAGCTTTCGTGCACGAGAACGCGCCCTTGAGGTGCACCTCCATGATCTGGTCCCATTCTTTGTCGGACATATTTTTGAACCTTAGCGCGGCTAGTAGTGAGTACCGGCGCCGGTCTGAAGGGTAGTTTGAACTCACCCCTTGTCGCGTAGGATGCCAGCATTGTTGATGAGAATGGTAACGGTCCCAAAGTTGTCAACAGCAGTCTTGATCACTGCTGCACCGTCGGTGACGGATGACGTGTTCACGACAGCCTTGCCGCCAGCTGGGAAGCAGTCAGACATGATGAGAGAGCAGCTGGATCGCGCAGACCTTTCGTAATCTGATCCACAACGTCCTGGGCGGCCTTTGCGTTGAAATCGTTAACAACGATGTTCGCTCCGCGCGAAGCAAAGAACAGCGAATGCCTATCGAGAACAATTCAGTGTACCATCCAACCAAAGCCGCCAGAACATACGCTTTTCCTAAGCCGCCTCCAGCGCCGGTAATAACAACAGTGTGGCCTTTGAAAGAGAGAGACATGGTGGTGGTAAACAGGCAAGTCCGCTGCTCCGTATAAGAAAGCCTTCCCCATAACATGTGAAATATACTTTGATACCCGGATCAACGTCACTTCCCCGCAACAGCCATCTAGAAAATAAACGCATGCATTCAATGCATCGTCGGCTATATACACAGGTCGTACTCCCATAGCTAGTGAAGGAGTGTATGAGGCGTATCTATATGCATGCCATAGATGGGACGTAAATGAACGTGCTAGAAATGGGTGGTTCAGGGAGACAGACGGATAATGCATAACGAAAGAGAAAAAAGAGACGAGGGAGAGATGCATGGATCGAAAGCGAAAGCGTAGATAACATAGATAATGACACACTAATCGTTCATATGACTTGGATACTTAAACAAGTGATGCGATTTGCAAGGCAAGTGAAAGATAAATAGACAATGGCTGGTGGAACACAGAGATGATGATAGATGGAGGAGAAATGAGAAAGAATGCAAGGGGGAAAACAGGAATTGACTTCTATAGCTGCTCGTCTCCGAGCATCGAGACGGGCCCACATCCGGTGCCGTCGACGACACTCCGAGCCCACCTGATGGCAAACGTCGACGCCTTCAAGAATTTCTTGTTGGCGTACTTTTTGACGAGATATTGACGCGAGAAGCCCTTTTCCGTGAGCTTCTCTACCAGTAAGGCGTGGCCAGGAGCTAGCTGCTCGGCGGTATAACCAGAATGGAAGACAAATGCTTCATCCTACATCAACAATTGTCAGAATCAAATAAGCGAAACACCAAGACACGATCACGTACCCAATCACCCCCGAGCATCATCCGCGAACTGTACATTCCAACAGCCGCAATTAAACTGGGCTTTGCACGTAGGAAACGATAGTCCAATAGCGTTACTTCGGTGAGGAACTTGCACAGTGTCCGTGTCTGCAAGTCGTAATCGTCCGCTCGGCTGATCTTGCGCATCCAGCTATAAGGGGAGCAGTAGTGCGATATGTGGAATCCGAGTGACTGGAGGATAATCCGCTCGCCCTTAAGGACTTCTTCCCGACTATACCCGTCTTCCGCCAAAGCGACGAACTCGTCCACAGAAGGTGCCATGATCTCCTCGTATTTCGCTGCGATAAACAGAGCCGCAATGCCCACGAGCTGGAGCTTGGCCAGCGAAACAACACGTTTTGATAGGAACCGGTCCACAATGTTGACAGCAATCCAAACTGTCTCAGGTATCATGTGGTAGCGTAGATGGGCCTGCAACAACCAATCAACCAAGGTCTGGCGCATCTCCCACGATATTTCGTTCTGTGCGTCCATATAATCAGGATTAGGCATGACGTCCTCCTGGAGTTTGGATCAGAAAAAAAGAAGACTGAAACAACGCGAAAACATACCTCGAGATCTTGCATGTATTCGAAAATGTCGTCAGCGTATTCCGACACCATTGCGGGATCATAATCCGGATCGTCCTCGAAAACTTCGCGAATAGCGGCCACTTCCTGCGCGTAGCGTAGTCGCTTCCGGGACGGTGCGTCGGGCCAAATGTATTCATCTTCGGCGTCGCGACGCATGCATTCTTCTTCCACTTCCTCTTCATCACTGTCTTCTACGATCACCATTGCCTCGACTTCTTTCTCTCCCTCGAAGTTCATTACCGCTTCCTCTTCCTCGTACCGATGGCTCTCAGTAACACGAACCTCGTCCTCAACTTCCATATGGTCTTCCTCCATAGCTGCCTCCTCAGCTTCGTCGATGTCCTCATAGACAACGACAGTTGGAGGAGGGACGCGATGTACTCTGCGAGCGGCTTGGGAGTGTTGGGGCGCACGAGCATTGACGAGGTTCGGGATGGCAGGAGCAAGAGACGCACGGGCAGGACCAAGCGAAGGGCGGGGTAGGGGAATAGCATTGTTAATAGTTCTTATCGTCCTCAAGGGAGGTTCGTCTTTGTCGACGCCCGAGACAGATTTGCCGATGTTATCCTATATCGCCTATGAGTGGTTACCAGATACTGTTGCAGTTGCACGTACCTTTCGGTTGACTGCCTTGAGTGTCACCTCGCCCAGCGCGGGTCGAGCGTTGACCAGTCGGACACTGCTGGTCTCCTTGTGTGCTAGTCGTGATGCCGCACCTAGCGACTGCTGGCGCATGTGTCTGCTGATGGCATTCTCGTCGGCCTTTGCTCCGCGTTGAGGAAGACGGGTACGTTGAGGTATCTAGGGCAGTCAGTGACGATGCTAACGACGCCAACCAGCGAACGACTTACTCTTGCATTTGAGGCCATCTGAAGGAATGAAAGCTATGTACGACTAACGAAGACGACGAAGGGATTGTTGGTGTAGAGGTTGGGCGGGGATAGGAAAAGGAAGGGAGGGATAGTGGCAAGACGAAAGCAAGACGAAGACCAACGGAACCAATTTGTTCTGTCTGTTCAACTTCTAAAATAGGAAATACCCCTTATTAGCTGACCGCGCGCGAGAGATCACGTGGGCGCCACTTCGCGTCACAATACAGTGTTTACGCGTTGTCAAGGTCTGGTTGAGGTTGGATGTGGCCTGGGAGTCGCATTCATTGTTTTTATTGTCGATAATTATCTTCAACTACAATAACCAGCTGAAACAATCGTTCAAGACGCGTTTGTCGGATCCTGATGGCGACAATAACCACTCCGAAGGGCGTCTTTCGATCTTTGGAGCACCAAAGTAGAAAGTAATGAATCGCTCTGCAGATACGTACCGTTGTCCATTATTTTTGAACTATGTGATCTAATGTCCTCTTACCTGTAATTCATCTGAGCGCGATCATTTTATGGTTGTTCATAGCACGCATAACTAGTTCCGACCCGTGCACTGTATGCTACGTATATGCTACTATGATTGCTCATCAAGAGCTGTCTAACTACCTTAAGCTTTATGTGATTGGGAAGCCTAAGACTGCCTTCGAACCTTTGTCAGGCTCATTCCAACATTTTGCGAAAAGGCACTTATAAGACGACCGGTATATTCAGGAGAGCATGTTATTGTTTGTACAGAGCTCTTCAACTCCCGTAGAGTTTTCGGAAGCCCACATATACAGGAAAACAGTTTTAGGTCATTTACCACACGACAACACAGATGACGCCTGTTGAGCGTCCGTTAAAATTCACCCAAGTATTGTGATATCTTGATACATGATAAAGTGATATTTTAAGTATTTTTTCGGAGTTTTAGAAAGTTGTAAGTACACGTTCCGGGCGTGAGATCCACTGTGACCGTGATATCAAACGTGACACTTTCGAGGAAGCTCGAGGAAGCTACCTCAGCGACAAGCATTCAGTAAATCCAGCTGAGTACTGCATATTTTGTATTCCGGGTATTTCTGAATTTAAAGGGTATCCTAGAGCTTTAGGAGGTGGGGAAAGGTCTGCCTGCCAGTGTTCTCTCCCATCGCGAATATCACTTCGAGGAGACAAACGATTTCCAGTGCAGTAAAAGCAACGGAAGAATATCTTCCGTATCCTTTCCCTAACGATGGCTCTCTATTTTGAGTAGCTCCAGATCGTACACACGACGCACTACCACAACACGCCACTCTTTGATCGAAGGTGCATTTCTGCTCGTACGTATGAAAGCATGAGGCGGGATTTAGATATGCATAGGTTTATTCGAGGCCCTTTACAAAATGAAAGTTTCTCACTTTCTGAGCTCTATATGAATTAAACAACCACGCAGAAACCAGCGCATGCCCCGTGGGAACTTACATTAGTAGTTGCGGCCTGGTTGAAGTGGCATCCGAATCGCACCCCAGTCATGTTATTCTTGAGAGAAAGATCAATAGCCTACTTCGAGGGCTTGGTGTATCAATAAGGATGAGTTGGTGCCTAGCTTTATTCACGTTGCAGCGCATTGATGAACAAACTTTCTCTCTTCATGGGCGCCGAGCTAATGCTGATTATACAGTTGTTCTATGTTGAACCAGGTCAGGATACTATCAGTGGTTCTAAGGGCGTCACTAAATCGTAGTGTGTACGGCACACTTATATTGATTGTCGTCACTTATACCTTTCGCCCGTAGTAACCGATTGGCTTGAATGGCGCTAGGAACACCACCAATCCACATTCAGCTCTTGAAATGACTATATGATACCTTCTGCCGACGCTTCAGAATGTGTAGATTCCTTCCGAGGAATGGGAGTTCTAAATCAGTTTGGGACCTAGGAGGAACGGGAGTAGATGTGGTCCAGGCGGCAATTACGGCGACGCTAAATACACGAGTCGTTTATGCCACAATCGATAAAATGCGCAGTACGAGGCAGTGCGCGCGGAAGAAAATCTTGAAGAAAGGCCCCCGACTCGGACCCTTGTCCTGAGCTGAAGAGGACGGAGGAGATTTAATCCTGACCCAGATGCAAGATTCGAGAGTAATGAGATGCATCATGTGCTGCCGCATATTATTCTATGCGACATTGAATTTGAAAGCCACATATGTTTTGGACCCGGAGAAAATGGAAGAACGTGTCTATCGCTTTCCCATCCCAAGCCCTCGCCTCCCTCCCAGTGTCATTGCTTCTCCGTCCAATGGAACTGCGATACCATCTGATGATAAACCTAGAGATGTTCCAGGCTGCCATCCTTGCTTCGCAAGCAATTTATGCCCAATGTTCGTGGGGGCGAGCGGGACCGAAGGCTGCGAAACTGGTTCGACAACAGACGGAATTGGCAGCGCCGAGCGAGTGAGCTGCACTTGTATCTGAGTTCCAGGAGCATCGAGAGCTGAAGACGGGTACATTTCGCGCCTGCGAGCAGAGCGGTCCACGTAAGCTGGTTGGACGTCTTTGGATGGGAGAGGTAGATGCTGAGATAGAAGATTCCGTCGAAGGCTAGAAAGAGCTTTCTTCGGATCTCGTGTGTAAGGATGCGAACGAAAATCCTCCGTCTTGACAGGCACCCTTTTGGGCGCTCGCGTTGAGGATGGAAACAGCGGTAATTCATCGCTCAAATCGCGAGGGGAGCACTTTTCACAAGCAACATCGTCGTGTATGTGAACAGTGAAGCCCGTAGAGCCAAAGGAAATAGAGTCTAAGTGCGAAAGTCGACGCGGCATGCTTGCAGCTCGCGCAGAAGACAAACGCTGCCTAGCATCGCTCGAGTAGGGCCGTACAAATGTGCCGTGCATTGAGCCCATGTCCACGATGGCCCATTCCTTGTGAGCACCATTCCAGAAAACTGTGGCGTGGTGTTTGGACACCTCCATTGTCTTGATTCGAATACGAGGTATACGGGTTCCTGTTGGAAGAGCATCCCTGCCAATTTGTATTTCATCGTGGCCATCTACCAGAGCAACTGTTCCGAAGCCGGTCGCGGAAGTGGGTTTGTCGACGACGAAACGCAAAATTCTAGCTGCGCGCGGGCTCGGGAACGAGACTTCTTCTACGTCATCCGCTCCGGGCCATTCAACGGAGGGATCGTAGCTGTACTCAGGAGCCTGTTGCGCTGTTGAGCTGGGAATCTCTCCTTCCTCCATTTTCATCAACTTTAGGGTTATTTAGACCAGGAGTAGACTGGAGACAATTTAGCCTTAGTTCAAGTAGGGAACACAGATTTGTATACTTCGATAGGCAGCATTTATTTGGGAGGATTACGCGAAATAAATCATGGGTGATGGTTCGAGACGAAGAATGCACGTGGCTGTGCAACTTACTCTCTTCCCATCATCATGCATCATGGTCAACAGGCTTGTGGCCACGCTAGATAACTGAGTACGTATAGTAATACGAGCGTATACGTTCATGCCGTGCTAATCTACGCGTCATCTATTTTCTTATCAGATATCCGCTTGATCTTGGCCCAAGTACCGTGTTTTACCGTTTTATTCTATGCGCTCGTCCTGGACTATTGTTCCCAGGCGTCTCCCCATTTTCACCGCGTGTAGTAACTATTCCAGAGTATGGCGATACCGCTGGTCTCGGCGTGCTTCCTCCATCCCTTGTGGTACAAGTTCCATCTCATTCTCAATACAATCAACGCAGGTGTATAAGCGCCCTCGACAAGCTCGTAACTACAAGTGGGTCAGCATTCTGTACATTACTAATACATTGCACGACGCACTTTAGAGTACCTGAACATACTGGCCTGCTTCTGCGCTCGTTGCACCAAATGGCACTTGATAATCACCATGTGCTGACATCATGGCGATGTGCAGAGTGGAAATCTTCTTCAGCCAACAGCTCACCAAGATCATTCATATGGGAACGGCGACTCCCTAACGCCACATGTTACATCGCTATTCTCGATTAAGACCCGGGTTGCCTCGTACCGCGGCGTCAGTTACCTCGCTGTTCTGCCTCGTTCTGTCCGGATTTTCTGATGACTGCATCCGGATCACATGAATGCTCTCGCTCACGCCTGACCATCAGACTATAGAGAACTTAATCGTCACTGCTGATCATACGGAGTATCGCCATCGCTTAAATACTGGGAGAGGTTCGGATTTCTGCACCAACCACCCTGTACATCCATCCACTCTTAGCACCGGACATGCTCGCTATTGGCCTCAGCTTGTGTTTTGCAGCGGTTGTGCGCGCGGTCTCACCCACTTGTGGCGAATTGTACGGCACGCCCGCCAATCTCAACGCCGGGATATTGTTGTCTAATATCTCAACTATCGTCGCATTCGGTGTAAGTCGTTGTCCATTCGTCACTAGATGCATTCTTAGCCGTGCGTAGGACGGTTTCACGAGCGGCGGAACGACAGATGGCTCCCCTCTTCCCCCTCCCGTTCAAGACCCTCCCAACCCGAGGGCAGGGGGACGTGTAGCTAATGGGCCCGTTTGGGTTGAATACCTCACTGACAGCATAAGTGCAACGTTACGAGATTTTGCGGTGGGTATATATTTATGTTAACAGAACACCTCAGTGCTGACTGTGCTCACTCAACCTTTCTAGGTGCCTAGCTCTGTCATCGATAATACACAGTACCCGCAACTGAAGGATACATTGGACCCAAGAGACTTCCTCACCCAAGGTACCTATTCTCGCCACCATGTCCTCCACTAATGCTGACCTCTTTTTCTTCTTCTTCAGCAAACAAGGTCATTACTTTACGCCAGAAGCCCGATCCAGCTTCCACGCTCTACGTGCTGTACCTGGGTATGGAGTAAGTTTTCGAAAGTTAACTCTCATTTATATGTATTGTGCTCATTAATCTTCTAGGGATTACAAGATTAAAGATCGTGGTGAGATCTCCGCACTTACAAATATGTTACAAAGGACTTAGCGCTCTCAGTCACCCCGTTCGACACTCTAGCAGGTGCCATCATCTATGAGAGTCTCAAACTGGCATCCTCGCCTCTTTTCGCGAAGAACATACTCTTCGTCGATAGCTATGCTCTTGGCGATCGGACTGCGGACGGAGAATCTTACCGAGAGCAACTGTTCAGTGGGGTATCTGCGCTGCATGACCATCCCAAGGTCGATCTCAACGTCGGATTCGTCGATTTTGGCGAGTTCTTTGCCGGTCTTAAGTCGGACGTTCAAGCAGCCGGGTTCGATGAGCTTGGCCCGTGTACCGTGAGCGCAAACACAACCGAAGGTCAATGCTCCAACCCAGACAAGGTTGTCTACTACATCGAGGAGTGTGTACCTTTCCTATTTCAAAGAACGCAACCTCAACCATTCCTTAGTTACCCCTCCACCGAAACGCACAAGCTCATGTCAGAATTTGCTCAAACCGCATTGGAGACATGTAACTCATCGTAATGACCTGTAACGATCCTCGGCCATGGTTTTGTTATCGTAATGTACATTGTTTTCTTCGCTCTTACACCTTATGCTGCAAATGCTTTGACCTCTTCTTCAATGCTCTCCAACATATCCTTCGAAGTTCTCGTAGGCTTCCACCCAATCGCCCTTCCGCGGTCTGCCTTGCATCTGGAATTTGTACTGAGGTTGGTACGGTCGCCATCGGGGAAGTATTTGGCCATCTCCTCCTCTGTGAAAGATGTCGGTTCTTCAGAGCCAATGCCCAAATTATGCATAGCCACAGCAGCCGCTTTGTAGACGTCCCAGCGTTTGTGCTCGCCATTCTCGCCGAAATAGAATCCAGAACGACCGTGTTCAAACTCTATGGGAACGTTGGGATCGTCAGGCCCTTTGAGGATAAGATCAAACAGGATGATGTACAATTGCGCGACTGGCAACAGAAAGATCAGACGCGTCACATCGAGGTGCTGATAATAGTACGCCTTACCTTCTTCGATATGTACATCAGGCCACAAATTCTCACCCTTTCCGATAGCACCAGCCTGACCACGAGCTAGATTGATTCTGACAAGCTCAGGTATCTGGATGGAGTACGGCTTTTGGATTCCTTTGTCGACGAGAAGACCCTTAGCTCGTCCATAGATCGTGGATGGCAATACGATGTAGGTGTTGACGTAACCTGTTTTCGTTGGAATCACTTCGAGATACATACATTCAGTGGATACAGACCTTCTCGGTCGGCCTGTACGAGAGTTAGATCAATCTTTCGGTGTGGTTGTTCAACGCTGAGAGTTTCGATAAGCGGAATGTCGAAGTCGGAGAAGATTGTATCAGAGGCGTAATTCCCATGCGCAAAAACAGATAGAACGCCTGTATCAACCTATGAGAGCCTTTAAATGTAGTAGCCGACAGAATCATACCAGTTCCTGACTACGAACATCCCTAATGTGTAAGTTGCTCGTCTAAAGATACATTTGGACGACGACTTACGGTGTGGATCAAAGACGCTTGCTTCCCAGTTCGTTCGTGATAGATTCTTGTTCCTGCCAGGATGGCTTTCGCGGCGCCCAAATCATCTGAATCAGCCTAAAAATATCAGCGTCATGAGGATAGCCTTTTACGAGATGATGTGGCGCAAGCGAAAGACGCCCTTACACAAGCGAAGACGATATCAGATTTGGCAGCTTCGGAAGTAAGTAGGTCATGGTCGGCATGAGAGCCTATCACTGCCCTGACACTTAACTCTTCCAAGAGTTTGGCTTTCTCTGCCACTCTGACGAGGGCAGATAGTTTTAAGTCTTTTGCAAGAGGGTGGTCGAGCAGGAGTGCTAACACGGCTCCTCCGATGTACCCTTTTTGGGAATGGTTAGGTCAACACTGGCGAATAAGAGAAATTGGCTGACCTGTGGCGCCAGTAAGGAAGATCTGGGTAGACATACTTGGGTATTATTGTCAACAGGGATCTGCTGCCAGTGTCGAATGAATCTCGCTATTTATTGTAGGTGGTCTCCTGACTCAGCATACTTTGTGCATTCTCGCCGACGTTACGCGTCAGGTTTATAGCAAACATTCGGTGGGACGCCGGTACCGAGGAAGTGTTTTCTATTGGCGAGTCAAAATAGTTCTTTGTTCAAATGGAGAGAGAAATCCCTAATGATTGCACATGATGTTCAGCGTACCTGCATATGTCACAGTATCGAGCAGCCACGATAAGACGAAGTCTTGCTTGACCGCATCGTTCACGAAAGGTTGAGAGACGTTGATACAGAGACCGCTTTTGAGAAAAGGTCGAATGGCTGCGCACAATGCACTATATTCCTCTGCGCTCCACTCACTGATTCTGTTATTGTACATTTTCGATGCTCTTCAGACCCTTTCCGCTGCAAACGCTTTCACTTCTTCTTCGATACTCGCCAACAAATCTTTCGTAGTCTTCACAGGCTTCCACCCAAGCGCCCTGCCACGGTCTGCTTTGGCTCTGGAATTTGTCCCGAGGCTCGCGCCTCCAGGGAAGTATTTGGCTAGCTCCTCCTCTGTGAGCGTAGTTGGTTCCGCAGATCCAATGCCGATCCCGTGCATCGCGACGGCGGCCGCCTTAAACACGTCCGCGAGCTTGTGCTCGCCATTCTCGCCAAAGTAGAATCCGGAACGACCATGCTCGAATTCCTTGGGTATATTGTCGCTGTCCTGCCCCTTGAGGACTAGATCGAACAGAATAATGTACAGTTCCGCGACTGTAGAAAGTTTAGTTGGTCCGCATCTTTGAAATGCTAGCGCCATACCTTCATCGATATCTACGTTAGGCCAGAGATTTTCACCCTTTCCGATAGTTCCAGCCTGGCCACGATCTAGATTCACTTTGACAAACTCAGGTATCTGGGCGGAATACGGCTTTTGGATCCCTTTGTCGACAAGAAGACCTTTCGCTCGGCCATAGATCGTAGATGGCAATACTATGTACGTCTTGACGTAACCTACTTTCGTCAGAATCACTCAAGACACGAATCATATTGGAATTCGTACCTTCTTCATCTGCCTGCACAACTGTTACATCGATCTTCCGGTGGGGTTGTTCGATATCGAGACTTTCGATGAGCGGGATGTCGAGATCGGAATAGACAGTATCAAGTGCATAATCCCCTTTTGTATAGACAGCGAGAACGCCTGGAGAATTATACTTCAAAACATTATTCTTGAATAACGCTAATCGACGTACCAGTCCCTGACTAAAGGAACTTCAGTCAACTTGCTACTTGGAAACACCTTCACTTACGGTGTGAATCAGAGATGCCTGTTTCCCGGTTCGCTCGTAGTAGATTTTCGTGCCCGCTAGGATGGCCTTCGCAGCGCCCAAATCATCGGCATCAGCCTAAACATTGATACTTTGTGAGTGACTGCTGGCAACAGATGAATGGAGAAGTCACGTACACATGCGAAGATGATATCAGCTTTAGCAGCTTCGGAAGTGAGGAGCTCGTGATCTGCGTGAGATCCAAGTACGCTCCTGAGGCCTAGCGATTCCAACAGTTTAGCCTTGTCCGCTGATCTGACCAGGACCGATATTTTGAAGTCTTTCACAAGCGGGTGGTCGAGGAGGCGTGCTAAGACAGCTCCTCCGATGTAGCCTGTTGTCGTGACGTCAGAGACAAAAATCAACGAGACGGTGAGCCTGCGTACCTGTCGCGCCTGTAAGAAAGATGTTGGTGGGAGCCATTGTGTTCGTAGATTGGTGACAACATTCTCGCTATTTATTGCAGCATAGTCGTATTACTCAGCCGATGACCTGATCAGTGGTTAAGTTCTTGCACAGCCTGAGGATGACAAAGTTGATGAATGTGTAATCCAACTGTGATTAGATCGACTTACCCATCCTCCCAGTCGAAATTGATGGCGCGTTGAGCGTATCATGGACATTTCCTATAGGCCCAAAGTTGTCTCTCCTCGAGCGAGTGTGGAGTTGAATGTTATAGAAACGGTAAAGCCACTGACACCAACAGCTGTTGGATAACTTCGAACGCAGCCTAAAGCTAGTTAGTACGCATCTCAGGCGATCCTGGAGGTAATCGTGGATGTGCGTTGAAAATGTCAGTGAGATGGAGACAAGTACTAGCGCATGTAGCATGTATTCTCTGGATATGCTCGTAGGCATGGTGCGTTGCCGTATTCGATTCTACCGATGCGTAAGAAACTTGATGAAGCATTCCTGTATTGGATATCTTCCTAAATCTGCTACAGAACCAGAAGTACTTCATTCTACGTCTTGAATAGCAATCAGTTGGTCAAGTATCCATTGGCTGTATATCGAAATTAGCGTACCCGAGTCATCTAGGATCATGAAGACATTCTATGAACGCCGCCGTTGGCGTATCCCAATCTGTGTCGCACTGGAACCAGGTCTCCACCATTCCAAAACGATGTTCTTCGCAAATATTTCGCCAAATCCGAGCATGACACCGTTGACGAAGGGAAGGAGGAGATTGATTGCAAGTGACGCGAATAGCGCTTTGCAGCGAGTGCGCGTGGACAACGAGGAGTCAAATATAGCAACAGTAGCAGACATGGGCACTTCGGAGGGAGGGTTTCGCGTGGCTAGCAGGTCGTCGCCTTCGTGTTCAGGAAAAGTCATGGATGGGAATGATGAGCTCATCGAAGACCGGACGTCTTCCCATTTGCCGCCATCATCACAGCCGTGTTGAGAATGCGATGGTCCACCCTGCGACATTGTCAGTTGTTTGGAGATTTTACGAAGTAAAAGAACGGACTTGTTTTTCACCAGTCACCAAATCCCGCGAGTCGGCTATACTCGGCGGTCCTGACACTGCAGTGACGCTTTGACCGTCCTTATTTCCGACCTTCTCCCAGCTGGACTCGCCCGAATTCGACAGAGGTGCGGGAGGAGGTTCCCGTGCTCTGATTTCTTCCCAGCGTTTTCTCTCCTTCTCTGCCTTTTCCCGCGCGTCTGCAGATTCGGCACGCCATGCATCGACTTGAGTATCGTATTCTGACTTCCAAGCGTCTATTTCTTGAGAGGATACTAGAGGTTGAGGCGTGGATATAGGTTCAGATGACGGATTCACGTCTGCAGGTGCGCTGGGAGCTGCGGGCCTCGGTATGTCCTTGGGAGAAGCAGAGAATGACTGGTTGAGTGCCGCCTGCATTTATTAGCAGACATATAAGAGTTTGCCTTTGTCCTTCACCTCGAGTAACGATTCATCTGCAGCATTAAATGGTGTCTGTTCCGCCATCTTAGTGGAATGAAGACAAGTCGGCAACAGTTCGCTTAGTCATCAAATGTCGGTCATAGGAGCGCAATGAGGCGCGATTGCCACTTTTGGAACCAAATTAAAGCAGACGGCTCATTTGCATGCGATAAATATGCATTAAGCTCGTACTATATTGGTTCAATTCTTTAGATTTAATTAGGACGAGATTTTCTCGAGTCGAAATCCGCCGCTGTCAATAGCTTGCAGTGTAGCGGCCCAAACAACGAATTCAATTCACCTGATGTCCTTACATACATCAGATACCTGTGCGATACCAGGCATAGGTGCTCAACTTGACTCTAAGCCTGTAATTGTTGGAATGGTAGCGTCAAGCTCAATAAATCCTGCAAACAAAGCTCGACGCCACATTAGATTAGATTAGATATTATACACGCGGCAAGTGAGAACTTTAACTAACTTCAAAGCCAAAGCTTGGTGTGAAGCCATTCATTCCAGACGTTTGTACCGCCTGTCTTTATCCTGTCGTATTCCGCTCCTGCTGAGAATGAGCGAAGCCCATCTAGACAGCTCGGCACACTTGGGGGTAAGGCAATCGTGTCGTCGAACGCTTGGTGAGCTGTGTGGGCGTCCCGGTGTGTATCTTTCTGATGTCGTCGAATCCGAATACGGTTATTGGACGAGAGAATTACAATTCACATTGTCGGATATGATGCGAGACAATCACATGCGAACCCCGCTCGGTACCCCATAAGCGTTGGACGGGCCTGCTACAGGTTGCTTCAATACCACCATCATGGCCTCTAAAGAACTCAAACAGTACTCCAAAGACGAGGTTGCAACAGTGAGCAGCGCCCTTACCATTGCCGAGGATATCGCTAACGAATATCTGCAGCACAACAAGGCAGATGATCTTGTACGTGGCGTTAAAAAGTCTCGTTGCAGCCATTGACATTCGCGCCAGTGGGTAATTATTAATGCCAAGGTTTACAATCTATCCCGCTTCAAAGACATGCATCCAGGCGGTGCATGGGTCCTGCTTGACGAGGAAGTCGGTGCGTCATCAACGGAAGCAGCGACCAGACATTCTCTGATGTCGTCGTAGCCGGCCAGGATGCAACGGAAGCGTTCACTAGTCTTCATTTGATGGAGGTCCTTCAACGCCCCCAGTACCAACGCCTCCAGATTGGTACTGTCGCCGACGAAGAGCCTATCCTTCGCTCGCATAGCATCGGCGATCTCAGCAAAGTTCCCTATGGCGAACCGACGTGGCTTTCGGCGGGCTTCCACAGTCCGTACTTCAAGGAGGTCAGCACGCGTTATTTTCTGCTCTAACACGCGTCTTATGCTTGGATAGACCCACAAGAAGCTCCAGGTCGCCCTAAGAGAGTTCACGGACGAGTACATAGTACCAGACGCTCAGGCGCGCGAAGACGATGGCAAACGACCCTCGCAATCCGTGTTTGACAAAATGGCGTACGTTCGCCAAATATCGCTTTTTGCTACGCATTCTGACTGCCGATAGTGAGCTCAACATCCATGCCATGCGCATGGGTCCAGGAAAACACCTCAAAGGTCTAACTCTCATGGGCGGTATCGTTAAGCCAGAGGAATTTGATTATTTCCACGAGGTATTTAAGTCACTAGTTCGCTGGTGCATGTGCACTGATGATTTGTTCAGTTGATTATTACCCAAGAGTTAGCACGTTGCAATGCACGGGGCTATGGTGATGGTATGGCCTCTCTGGCCCTTCCTTTTCTTTGTCCTGAGCTTTCATAGGTCTTCTGGGCGGAAAGGTTATCGGTCTCCCCCCAGTGCTCAACTTTGGTAGCGAAGAACTGAAGGCAAAGGTCGTGCCTCAGGTGTTCTCAGCCAAGAAGTTCATATGCCTTGCCATATCGGAAGCTCAAGCTGGCAGTGATGTGATGGGTCTACGAACGACTGCTGTCAAAACCGAGGACGGAAAGCATTGGATTGTCAATGGTATGTTAATACTCGTAATCATCAGAATGTCTTTCAACGTTTTCTTTAGGAACCAAGAAATGGATAACTAACGCAACGTAAGTGACCCCTGCTTTGACATATAATAGCATACTCATGATGATCCAGCTTTGCCGATTACTTTACTGTGGGATGCAAGACTGAGGATGGCTTCACCGTGATATTGATAGAACGAGGTGAAGGTGTTGACACTAGACCTATCAAGACTAGTTACTCCCCAGCCGCTGGTACTGGCTTTATAACGTTTGAAAACGTCAAGGTTCCGGTCGAAAACACCCTCGGAGAAGAAGGCGGAGGAATCTTCGTCATACTCAGCAATTTCAACCACGAACGATGGGTGATGTGTTGCGCTTCCGCTCGCAGTCAACGAAGCATAGGTAAATCACAACTTTGGATCAAAATTTATCGGTCTTAACTTGTCCTCTTAGTGGACGCATGCTTATTGTGGACTGCCCAGCGCAAAGCGTTTGGCAAACCTTTAAACTCCCAAGCTGTGATTCGTAACAAGATCGCCCAGATGATACAACGCGCTGAGAGTAAGTGATGCCATGCCTTCTGATTGTTTTGACTCACAACCCGCTAGGTGTCCAGAACTGGCTCGAGAACATCACGTACCAAATGTGCAATATGTCCTACAAGCAGCAGTCTAAGAAACTCGCTGGGTAAGCATTCCTGTTCACTTCTTATCAGTTCGCTGATTATGACCATACAATAGACAAATTGCTCTCTTGAAAAGCTACTCAACATCATGCGCACAGGAGACCGCTCGTGACGCTGTTCAAATCTTTGGCGGACGTGGAATCACCCAGTCTGGCATGGGCAAGATGATAGAACACGTATGTCAAGTCTCCAATCACTCCCCGAGTCATGTCAAAGCTAATGCCGCCTGTCTAGTATCATCGTACCATCCCATTTGATGCCCTACTAGGCGGAGCCGAGGACGTATTGAGCGATTTGGGTGTTCGCCAGGCCATGAGAGATATGCCTGAAGATTCACGACTGTAAGAAAGTTTATACAGTAATTATTTATTTCTGCATGTACTTTTAACGCACAAGATTACATTTACACTATCGGACTTTTCTCTTCCAGGTAAGATACACGTCGTGGTACAACAACATTCTAAAGCTGAGTGATACAATTACTGAGTGTGGTTTCCGCGATAGTTGCTCATCCAGTCAAAACCTGTGGGAAATGTAAGGATTGTGGCGCAATGATCCGGGGCTGGACATACCTGGCATTGGCCACGCAGATGGGTATGACTGCATATTGTGCAATATATCCTCGTCAAATCCGAGTGGAGGTCGGAAGAACTCCGGATCCGGGGTAAGAAGGTTTTGCATAGCATCCTCATGCGAAGCAGCACTCTGAGAAAATAAGTGACTGGAAGCTTGCATTGGGAAGTCATATGTTGGTGTGGAAAGATTTGTGGACACGGACGCTGGTGATTGCGACTGCGACTGCGGTTGCGAATGCGAGTAGGACGAGGATGTGGAAAGATTGGGGGACGTCGAAGACTTGGCTCGGCGCGAATTTCCCCTGCTATGTGGTTTCTCCGCGAGCGTCACCTCCAGGAGACTCTTCAAGAAGGGTGAATAGACTTTCGGTCCATGTCGTTCGTCCACCGCCACATCCGCTGATCCGAGTAGATCGATAACACTCTGAACGACAGTGATAATATGTGTGCGGTGTTCCTCCGAGATGTGTTCGCTGTATCTTGGTTGGAGAAGCTGTGTTGGGAATGTTCATATCATGGGAGCGGCTCGGAGAGTGCACGAGCGAACGTACCTTGATGAGGAACGTCGATGCAAAAGTCACGAATACGGTCTGCGCTTCTGGGCCGTAGCGTAGGTACACTCCTGTCAATGTCGATGTGTTAGAGGGTACGTTTCGTGGGAGAACATGCATAGTACGCACTCTGTTCTGGACGGCCGAGTTCATTCACCGTCACGTCAACAACATCATATGCGGCTAAGAGACACTAAATGAATGAATGAGAACCTGTGTCCGTCGCAACCATTAACATGTTTTGACACTCACCCGCATCAAAAAAGGATTCTCTGCGTGTTGATTCTTACCAAATGCGTGCTGGAAGCCAAACGACAACACCACCAACCGGGCGTAGCTATATGCGAGCTTCAGCAGGCCGGTTCGGAAGTGATTTTGCGGATCTGATAGGTCTGTTTGTTCGACGATGATAGCCATCCACTTGTCCTTGAGGCATTTGAGTTCCTCGTCGGTTTCTGATGTAATTCGCACGAAGTCAACTTCCTGGAACGGGGTTAGAACAAAAGCGCGGGCTGGGATGAGTTTCCGCACCTTGTTCAGACCGGTAGGATGCTCGGGGTCGCTATATATCTGAGAAATGAATCTGCCTATGACGCGCAGCTCGGCGTTGTAGCACGAGATATGGATGTCGAAATGCCTCATGTTGTATGGCGAGCTCAACCACCAGTTGTCCGCGTGATTTGCTGTGTAGTCCATGTTACTGATGATGGGCAGCTTCCCGTACTGAGAGCCTGTTGAGCGGTCCAAGTTAAAACAGTTGAGCCACACACGCGTGCGGTTTAGCATCTCGCGCGCGTGCAGGGCGTTCACGGGTTTGGCGGTATTTGGGAGGTGAAGGTTGATGTCTATGGCCGTTCTAAAGATATTTTGGGGTGAGTATAATGGTACAAGAGAGTAGAAGGAAAAGATAATACTAACCGTATAGCGAGACCTAGATAGAGCCACCCACGTTGTTCGTCCCATCGTCGCGTAGGAACAGGGAATAAACTAAGCAAAATATAGCCTATACACATCTCGACATTTTTTGTACCAGTGATGAGAGCCGATCCAGCCGCTAGCTGGGCTTGGTGCATCAACTGCTCATAGAGCCCAGGCCGATTAGTGTTATATCTGGAAGCGATGGCGCAAACTAGGAGGCCAAAAATTAGCATCGGACTCGAAAAATACCGAACATTGACACGCACTAACTGTGAACATGAAAGGGCTTCTGTAGCATGTATTTTGCGCAGTGTACAAAGCCGGGTCTACTAGAGACAGTGATAGGTTCATCCGGTCGAAATATCTGCGTTGCGAGAGGTAAACGGACGAACAAAACGGCCGACAGAATCGACATACATTTTGAAAAGCTCCTCAGCTTCTGACGTCGTTATTATCCCGCGACTGAGAATCTCGGGCATCTGAATCTCTTGCTCTAACCGTTGTCTTCGGGATTCTACGCCAGGGCCTTTTAGAGTCAAATATAAATAAGAGAACAGACCTGGGAAGACAAAGTTACTCACTCTCGAAAAAGAAATCTCCCGCTACACCCACACTCGCTTGGCCGCCTTCGACTTCATCGCTGTTGCCTCGTTGTCTATTCCGCCTTATACTTAGGTTGGCCATGAGACCAAATGGCGCCGCCTCAGTAGGGAGTGTCGCTGGTTTGACACTGGTGCGTTTACCACTTCCGCTACCCTTCGTGACCTTACTAGTATTGCTCGAGACAGACGATTGGCGACGAGGCGCATTTTGCCGTGTTCCATGAGAGGTGCCGCTCGCATTCCATTCCTCGCTTTCAGAGTCAACGACGGCAAACTCGTATTCTCCGTCGCCTTTCTCTCCCACGTAGCCGTCATCGCTATCCGAGGAATCTTCGGGATTACCCTTGAAGCAATAATCCTTGGACACGCCAGACCCGTCATTAAGGAAGCCGTCGAATTGAGCAAAGCTCTCCTTCGCTTTCGCGATCCAAGCCGTAACATTTTCGTTCGTCCTGTTGTCCAGCAAGCTGTCACCGATCTCTTGGGCAGAGACGAGAGGTGACGGGGAGCACAAATTCGGCGGAGAAGCTACCGAGCTCTGTGAGGAAACATCCGACCTGCCTCCAGGCTGTCGAAGTTTCTTGTTCGCGTCGTCCAATTGGCTCATGAGGTCGCGAATACGATCGGCCTGCTCGCGAATTTCGTTCATCAAGTGTTCCCGCTTCCTAGAAAGCAATGAGGATCGCGCAAACCTAAGAAGTACGTATACTTACGGGGGCGTGCGCCGCTTCTTCTTCCCGGGGATGACACATGTGTGCCCGCCGTTCAAGCAGCGCTTGCACGGGTCTGTATCGGTCCTAAATTCGCACTTAACCTTGAGATTCCTGCAGCGCTCGCAAGCCCGTCTGAATAAATTATTAGGGCACTAGAGCCACTGGAGACAAAAAGCAACTCACGATTTAGCTTTCATATCTTCCTTGTGATCGGCCATTGGTTCATCTTCATCGGTAGTTACGACGTCAGGAAGGCGTGGCCTTTTGGCTTTCGGGGGAAGAGAGGTAGAAGAGCTCGCATGGGGCGAAGGCTGCGTAACCTGGGGGAACGTTGTCTGTGTGGGAACAGGGCTCGCTGACAAAAATGGCGCAATTATCCGCTCTGAGGCCTCGCTGGGCTGCGAGTCGGACATTGACGAGGACTGGGAGGAGCTCGAGCCCTGAAATGCTGCCATCTGCTGGAACCTCTGTTGTTGGTGGGAGCCGACGTCCAAGGTGTTCGCAAAATGATGCTGCGAAGGCCTTTGCACCTGGCCAGGAACGTATACCTGGTCGGCAGACCGTGAGCGATTAGAGAACTGTGGGACGACTCCATAGGAATGGACTGGGTAGCCACTACCACTGCCCGTGGCGCTGGGAAAGCCTGGCTGGTTATTGGAATACGACCGCTGGGTGGGTTCGGCAGCATCGCCAGAGAAATTAAAGTCCTGCGAAGGGTGCAGAGCCTGCTGGTAGGTAGGGGTGTAGGGCCACTGAGAGTCATTGTACATATTAGAGATGATGGACTGTTGAAAAGCGGCGCCTAGTTGATGTATTGGTGATGTCGTAACAGAACCCGCGACTCTAAGAAAGGCAAGGGGGTGAAGGGGAGAGCACAAGGCAGAGATGAAAGTCAAAAGGATCGGCTGGACGCGTTCGCCTACTTCTAGTGCCAAACAGTGTTTATGCGGGAAACTGTAGATCGCAAAGTGACAGACAGTATGTTGTTGTCGACCGTCGCGGTGAAGATTGC
Organism: Flammulina velutipes; assembly: GCA_011800155.1. Lineage (NCBI taxonomy): Eukaryota > Fungi > Basidiomycota > Agaricomycetes > Agaricales > Physalacriaceae > Flammulina > Flammulina velutipes. Next base: position 1,288,771 of record CM022374.1, on the reverse strand, counting down.
CTTTCCGAGAGCATGATAGAATCGCGTCCTACCCGTCTTTATATAGGTAGTTATGCAAAGTCCTTGAAATGCGGTGCATACGTAAATTTGGACTTGGAAGTTGGGGAGCACGTCTGAGTTCAGGGCGGTGCGGCATCTCCCGGCACTGCCACCTATGACGCACAGTCCGCAAAAACTCGCCTCGAGGACGTCGGACCAGTGCGTTCGCTCTCATCTAGCTATTCTAGAAGCAAAATGCAGTGAGCTCCCGCGCTGGACGACGCCCATCGATGATATAATTGCCGCCACACTGATTACTATCCAATGCGACACTGCCGGGCGTAGATGGGGACCTCAGCAGCGAATTCAGAATGTTGTTGCGAAGCGCGTTGAATACCAACAGGCGAAGACAAAAGATACCGAGTCATCAATGCTTTGAGAAACCGCCGGTAAGTGTACCTACGGGGCCAAGCGTACCGGACGACAGTGATCAATCTGTTTCTACGGCCTCATCCACTCCGAAGCTGGGGAAAAGCGTAATTCACGGCATGATCACAGTGCATTACAACTTGGAGTTTGAGCAACGCGCTCTACCGTTGGTTATGCCCTAATAAGGAGCGCCTTGTTCTGGGCAGATACTAAAATACATGTTCCGTTGGAGATAGATGGTCTACATGATAGCACGAGAGTGAGATTGAGAGCTGGTATACGATAGTAACGGATGCAGGCCCCACGAAATCGACGATACTGCGGTTATCCGATGACTTCGTATGGGCGCGGTGTCGAGTAGCGATGTGTAATAAGCAATTTGCGCACGGAGCACATCGAGCTGGGCGTGGCGTAGTAAGCGCACATAGAGCAGTACTTGGAATACAACGCAAAACGTCCCCAGAAAAAAGGTTAACGCGACTACATGGGAGGTTAATATGTGGCGCAAGACATATACACGGAACGAACGCACAGTGATTTCGAAAGCGACCACGGAAATAATGAACGTAGTGGGGGAGGAAGGAAGGTTCAGGTGTTTGGTATGTTCTCCGTAGAGGAAATTCAGCAGGCATCATGCGTGCTTTCTGGATAGTCATGTATGATAATAATGCGGCGACAGCGTTGAAGATGATAGCGGTGATGGAGATGGATTCAAAGGGTAAGGTCATGATAGGCGATATGTGAGGTAGGTTGCTGCAGTATGCAATGGGGAGCATCATAGTTGAGATGTATGCACATATTGTGCCCTATGGGTGGGTTACGGTCAACGTTGTAGGTCGGATAGAGCAACATGCAGCGTACATGGTATGTTCCAATCTTCGCCATCCACTCGAGTTCTGCGATCTCATTCCGGAGACGATTCTGGAAGAACAGCGTGCTGTCATCGCCTAACTGCAGCTGGTAGTCGCCATACGCGCTTACTGCTTAGAAATTAGCGTATCCGTCCGGCGCACTATACACGCATATCTCACTGTCGTGGTCGGTTATATTAGGCCCACTAGGCGCCGCTAGTATTGGAACTGGAGGCACGTTTAGAAAGTTTAAATAGATGAGGTTGAACAGCGCCCGCGTACAGTTGAAGCTTTGGTGGTGCATAGACGACGAAGCCATGTTAGAAAGTGAACCTGCAGTCGGTGCAGCGAAAACGAAAGACAGAAATGCAAGAACAATAGAAAGATGAGACAGGATGATGTGGCGGGGAGGAAGTTGCAAATTCGGAAGGTGCCGACGCCACGCAAGGTCACTTGGTCGCTCATGGATCCACTCCCAGTGGCCAGTTGAAGTTCCAACACAAATATCATTATCACTTTAGCAAGTATTTATTCACTCTTTCTCACTTCTTGCAATACCCGACATGGCACCTGTTCAGTGTTCATCGTAAAATCAAACATCAGCATCACGTCCTGCGTAGACGTTGATTCAAAGTCTCTTCGAACTATTCAAAGACTACACAGCGAATGTAGATCGTACACGCTACTTCCGCCGCCACGGTAGGCGGCGTGCATCACCACCACTATATACACAACGGACGCACGCGAAAAAGGGAAGAGCAGTCCCTTCTTCGCATGAATGTACGCTCGGGCTTTTTTTTAATTGCGAGATTCGATAACAAGGGAACGACCAACCGAATACAGCACGCTAAATAAGTGTATTGCTCACCTCGCAAGATTTAAAAACGGGGAGTAAAAGAGGGGGGAATAAAAATCGGAGAGAACCTCCTACCACTGCAAATGCCTCTGGAGGAAATGAGTCACACGCGAATGGCCGGTGGTGGGGTGGACAGACTGATAAACGAGTAACTCCGTTGTCCATCCCCGTCATCACAGAAAGTCCTCAGCTCGCGCCCGCTTCTTCCCTCTCGACTCTTCTGTTGCTGCATCAGTAGGCTTAGGAACAAGGTACTTCGGATGGCATGCGCGACGCTCCTCCTTCAGATAAAGTGAGAACACAGATATGTCAAGAAGCATGTATAAACATACCGGAGAGAAATTCGGGTCCTTGTACTTGAGATCAGTCTCCTTCTTGAACGGGGGAAGGGTTTGCGAGAGTGCTGGGTTAGGTAAGACAAGCTGGCGCTGTACTTGAGTAGTAGGCGGAACAGAAGATGGAGGTGTGGGAACGGCACTTGCGGGCGTAGCTGGCGTTATCGATCCGCTGGGAGGCACAGGCGGGAAAGGCGAATGCATGCCCTGGCCGGGAACAAAGTTTGGAGGTGGGAAAGGTGCTCTCATGGCACCTGGAGGAGGCATGGGCACCATGCCAGGTGGAGGCGGTGACATACCCGGCGGCGGCATCATACCTGGGGGTAGTGCGCCCGGTGGGAAAGGGAAGCCAGGAGGAGGGGGTCTGGTAAAATTAGCTACTGCATAGTAGAAGTAACAGTAACTCACCCAGGAGGGAATCCGTGCATTCCTGGGAAAGGGGGAAATGGCTGCATCATGCCAGGTGGTGGAGGAAAGAAAGGAGGAAGGCCCGGAGGCATCCCAACAGGCGGCATAGACTGCGGGGGGCCAGAATAGGCTTGAGGTGCACCATATACAGCGCCGGAATTCCCATCATGTGTGGGGGCAGCAGGTTCCTTCGTGCCGTTGTGGGCGCCCATCAGAGCTTTGTGGTTTTCTAATGCAGCCTTCAGCTCCGCTTCGGTCATAGGCCTGTTCTCCGTCTTTGCGCGTTTCGCCTGAGGTTGCGAGATCGATCCAGCGGCTAGACCGAATTCAATTTCCTTGCGTCTCTTGTAGTCTGCGACGTCTGGGGCAGGGATGCCCTCCATTCCAAAGATCTCGACTTCGTATCCATCCCGTCCAGGAAGCGCATTGTCGATTCGCGGTAAGCTGGAGAAGGTTAGTCCATCGGCTTGATACGTTCGACTCCATACATACTTTTCTGGTTCAAGCTTGTGGACTTGTTGAATATGAACAGCCAAACCACCTGCTGTATTCAATCGTCGCGGGCACATACTGCATTTAAAATGCTTCGCTTTCTGGTGTTGCATCAATACTGCGGGCAGCGGTCAGTCCCGCGTTTCCCATCGTTGGGAAAGAAGTGCAGTACCCTTTTCATCTTCGAACTCTCTTTCGCAGTACCAGCACCAGGGTTGAATGAGCTTCAGAACAGTCAGTTAAGCGCACAGAGACTCATTCCAGTGCTCAGCTCACATTCTTATTCTTTTTCTTCGCCATTTCCGTGGATGAGACGTGGTGGTGAACGGGAGAGCGGGATGACCTAAGCAGATTGGTTGATTGGTTACGCAATTCAAGTTGCCGAGCATTGTGTTCGAATCTCTCCCCTCCATAGATTTACAAGTTCAGTTGTATTCAAAGCAAGGGTACATAAGTAGATTGGGTGGTAGTAGTAGTAGTAGTGTAGATTCCATACGTATTCGGGCTATGTCTGTATGCACATCCACCTTTTTTATCATACGAAAACTTGGGGCGCAGTCCTCCGCGAGTTTCTCCACAGAGAGGCGACCATAAAAAGTCCAATGGGCAAAGAGACGATGCCGAACATTACTATGATCACTATCTTGCCTGCCAAAGCTCGATCTTGGAGCCAGACTTGGAGACCAAGCTGAACCATGAGGCAAACAAGGCCTGAGTGGAAACTTAAAATCCCTATACGATCAAGTTAGCGTTGCATCCAAACAATGTCATTGGTGACACTGACAATACCATATAATCCAAGACCACGATTGCCCCACCCCAAACCTTTCGAGAAGCTTGGATGAGCGACTATACCACCCTGTCCTGGGAGGGTTGCTTCCCTCTTTCGAGGACTGCAAGGGAATCCCACCAAGCTTCTGGGTCACGAGGATCGAGCTGAAGGCTGAGGCAAAGTTGAAAAGGATGGAAGAATACGCAAAGACAAAGAGAATGTCGTGGAGGTGTGGCGCTTGTGGTCGCAACGTTTCCGCTTGGAACATAAGAAGAATCGCACAAATGGCGAATGCAGAAGACTATGGAGAGTTGGAACGTCAATACAACTGTGACCAGAGTTATAATATGAAATCCGCTCACAACCACTGCCGCGACGTGCGCTATCTCGGTCCAGCCAGCCTGTAATGATCCGACTAACTCAGGAAGCTCGTCTACACGATGACACGGTTAATGCCATCGGTGATCAATTAATGCATCGACTTACATTGAAGGTTTACGGCAGAGCCAAATTTTAAGCTTGTGTTTTCATGACGTGCGATTTGATGAGGACGGGGCAAAGGCGCGGGTCTGGGGGAGTGAGGTGGTGGGCTTAGGGTTGGAAGCCCAGAAGGATGAATGGGATTTAAAGTATCTATAATCGAGTTCAACTCAACCATCCAACGCCACAAAATAACTCTTACCGTCAGAGTCAAGTCGATTCTCATCTCCGTGTGGGAATACTACCGAGCTACGCTGACTTCCAGGTACTTCAATGCTGAGTACATCCACGGGAGAAGGAACGCGATTTTGCCTTGGGGGTAGGGGAGGCTTGGTGAGTCTCTGTGAACGGGGGCGCTTTTCAGATGACATGGATGCTGGGAGGTAGTTCTGTATTTGGTGGAGCTGATACCCGCGTCATGATCCATCCTTATAAACAATAGGACGTTATCATATCGTGGTTGCAGCCTTGTAATACGTCTATGATCACGCGTGTTTAATCTCGTGTAACGGGGTCCATCTTCAAGGAAATAGGCACGCACCTCTTGATGTCAAAGTAGGAATTAAGCGACACTGCCCTCTCTGATATTGACATCCAGCTTGATATAATAGTTTCAAACCAGCATGGGATGCATGAGGTAGCACGGAGAGAGTTTAACGAACGAGGCCGTTAGCCCAGAGCCGCCGAGGCACCAGCTAGAAACAGCTTAGTGCGAGTGCAGCATAACACGCGGAATATTGAAACGATGTGGAGGCCCTTGCATCGCGAAGAATGGACTGTTATCTTGCTAAGATAGTGCTTTTGATCCGTGTCCTGTCGGTTTCGTCGTTTTCATCCCTTATAAGGTTGACATTGTTGGTTCAATGATGCTCTGTTTCGAGTCGTAGTAGAAATGGACTACCCACCGCGCGCTCACCCCTTCTACCCGGGCTTGGATCTTACTGGCAATGCGTATATTGTTAGCGCGTAGGATATGTATTAGTACATACACGGACCTTCGAAGTTCGTAGGTCCTAGCCAGGTGCAAAGATTGAGTTGAAACAAGTGTGGCAGAATGCGCCACACGCAAAGGCTCGTCCAGATATCCTGCTGATACAAGCGGGCCTGTGTATATCACTGCCCACCCACTGCGTAACTTCGAACTCTGTCAATGATCAAAGTGTCGTAGTCAGTGTCTCTCAGCACAAACTCTAGCTTCTCTTTTTTTTTACACCCCACCGGAATCCAAGACACGCAAGTCGGTTAGCCGCGCAAAGACTTTGATGTTTAGAAATTCCGAAGAACGACAGAATGGTTCGATCCGTTCGGAAGCCACCGTCTGGTCTAAGTGGTATGTGAAAGACATTCCACTACGCCACAGTCCCAGCTCTGGTTTGATGTCTGCCCTTGCCATTGCCACCCCCGCGCTGAAAGCGGCACGACCTCCCGCTCTTGTTCCGCTCGATCATGTATTTCGTAGAAACATGTATTCTTCCCACTGTCAGACGTCGATACTTCAGTCAAGCGGCGCCGTAGGATATCAACGTTGTCTTCAGTGACATCCATCATATACTCTCGTTCCAGTTCCGCTTGCTCCTGTAACATAACATCAGGAAAGGCTTCGGCCGTTGTCCAGAGGATGTCTCCCAATAACTTCAGCACAAGGTAGTATTGGTACTCTGGCTGGGGCACCTGGCTGGGAGGAGTCTGACGAAGCGTAGCCCCGAGAAGAGCGACGTCGCAGTATTTCATATCATGTCCGAGTGACGGGAAGCTGTTGAAGCTCGTTGTTGGGTCCGCATACTCTGGCTGCATTCGAAAGCGTATAACCATCTATATCAAGAAGGTTAATGAAGCGTATTCTACGTAGTGACGAGTGATTCACCTGGCCATTCTCTTCTTCGAAGTAGATTTGGGACAAACGAAGGGCACAAGCGAGGGCCTTGTGTAACAGGATAGCATTGCCAAGGGATTGCGCATTCCAGCCATCAAGAGGGATTCCCAGCAGCCTGGACAATAGAGCATATCCCTGTCGGTTGGTAGTCAGCGTAGCGCGACGGAACATGCAAGTTATCTTACGCGATCTCCAAAGGTGCAGCGTATCGTTCGTTTGGCAAGGTGGGCTCCAGCAAAGTCTTTTGTTCATCGCTCCAAAAGGCCGTGAGATATCCAGTGCATTTGCATCGGTAATTATCCCGAGAACGGATCTTTGAGTACATGTCAGTATAGCCCATTGTGTAAAGGATGCAGTAATCATACAGAGGGATCTACGGAATGGGCGTCGGGTATTTCGTTAAGGAAGTCGGTAATAGGACGCTCGGGTGACGTGGCGAAGCAAGCTGTTACAGTCATTTCAAGACATTTGTGGCTGAGAATGACTTTGCTACTCACTTTGCTGAACCAAGCTCCAAAACTCTGAATAAACTATTTCCAGTTCTTTTCTCCGTTGAAAAATTACGGTGCGGATGAACTCACGTTGAGCTTGCACGGGGTCCAGTGAAGGGTGGATGACAATGAGTGAGGACCGATTCATGTCGATGAATGCGCACACAAGGCAACACGAGCGCGGGATTGTTTGATTGAGCTGAGAGGTATCGTTGAACGCGATGGGTGGCTCATTGGATAACTTTTGACAAAGGCATGGCTGACTGCAACATATTCATGTAGTGGAAGATTCTCCAGGCTAACAGGAAGAGATTCATGAGCTTGGGATGACAGTAGCCAGTCTACATGGACAGTATTATTATCTGTGTTGGCATTAGTAAGGTGAAGATGTCCAGCTAATCGAGCCCTTACTGGTCATAAATAACTATGGTGGTTCAGAGCCAATGGTTGGACACTGCCATCGCCGCATCCGCACAAAAAAACTGACCTAATGTGGCTGCCAAGGAGTCATAAAATGGACCAGGACGCAAAGCAAGTCGAATAAAGATAAATAAAACAGCGACAGCGAGGGTCCAGTATCAAAGTTCAAGTACTACAGCGCCCAAGGGTGTAAGGTAAGAGGGTAGAAGAACTCCATCGATGCCAGATCGCAAATTATATGACAACGAACGGAACGGTCAACATGACCAAGAGGGAGAGCGATGGAAAATGGGGCGTTTAACGCGGGGGAAGGGGGAATGAACTTGCTACATCGCTGTAGACAGAGTCGGTGGTTTGCATGGACGCCACTCGCAAGCGTTCTTCAGCTTCCTGATTCGTGATATTGAGAGCGGCAATGAGGGACTGAATCGCCCGGTCATTGCTGCTATCTGTAGATTGGGTCGAGAGGTGACCACTGGCGTAATTATCACTGAAAGGATTCTTGGAATGTTCGCTTTCGGAGATGGGCGCACCACGAGTGATTGCTGGTGGTGGAGGGGGGATGTATGAGGATTTTCGCGTGATGGACGCGCCGAAGAAGGGGTTTCCGTTGCTCTTGCGCCTCTCCATGGGATGCTCAAAGGGGTTCTCCGAGGGATCGACGACCTCCGCCTTCTGGCCAGTAAAGTCCACGACTTCGGCGGAATGCCAGCGGTGCAGTTCGGTATATGTAGCCGGAGGAGTAGGGATGGCCATGTCCGTGGAGTTGGTGATGGAGCCCGACATATGATTTGAGCGCAGAGTCAAGAACGAGTCGTTGGCGCTTCCTCTGTCCCAAGGAATATCAAGGATGGGCGGCGAGGAACCCTGCCTAACGACGGGTTGAGACACATCAGCTGATGCGAGCTCCTGGGCGAGGCCAGTGTGGTATGGAGAGAATGGATGGGGACCAAGATCGAAGGCAGGGATTTCGTCTGATTTGTGGGTGTACATGGAACGCACGCTGGGAGTTGACTTTTTGAACATGGTGAGTTTTTCCATGGGTGCAATGGTCAAAGTGTCAGCCTCCTTCATCTGGTGCTTTCCTTCCCACGAATCCTCATCCTTGTCATCAAGCCTATTCCAGTTCTCCAATCTGGAGCGGGAGCGGGCCTCTTCGCCATCTGCATTCCGGTTGCCCGCCGAGACAGGGTCCCTGGGTCGTGGCTTGGGGGATCCACGCTTGTATATCCAGATTCCTAACAGAACGAGGAAAGCAGCGCCGGCAAATGCGCCGATACAGGCGCCAATGACGGTTCCCATTGAGATATCGTCGGAAGTCGCTGCTTTGGGTGAAGCAGTTTGAGATGGGACGGAGAGAGAGCGCGAAGCAGTCGGTTGAATAAATTGGGTGCTGACGACGAAGGGATTTCCGAGGGAGTCTACGTCGTCTTGACGGTTTCCAGTAGCAGTCGGATGTATGGCAAGGCCTGTCCCGGTAGCGGCGCTGTCTTCAACAGTTAGGCCGGCCCCGACGAGACCATCGACGGTGGGCGCCGCGAAGGAGTCTACATCTTGGCGTCGATGAGCGTGGCGGGGAAGAATATGAGCGACCATTGAGAGATGGAAGGACGGTGGTTTAAAATGAGTGTACAAGCGCCAGAAATGGTCACTAAAAACAAATCTTTATCCAAAGTCAGCAGGACGACAATACCCGAGAGATGGTTGTTACTCACAACGGATACGAAACCTATGACAAGACAAGCATTCAAAGGCCGTGGCGAAGAAAGAGACACTCGGACAGTGGTCGTCGTCGGTCGTCGTCAAAGTGAACGAATGTTCGGATGGGAACACTGAAACAGGCAATTGCCGAGGTATGTCCCACGCTCTGCCCGGTCCGGCGCCACAGTCTTAGCATCCACTCAAAATAATGTCCGCAAGGTAGTACCGGACAGATGTGCAAAATAAAATAGAGTTTTAAGAACACAGACTGTGAAGGTCTTTTCGTACTGTATACCTGATTTACATTTTCAGCGATGTGAGTAGGCGTCACAACAATCGTGCATGCTTTCAATCACCCTTCGTCGGCCTTCGAAGCATCAATGATTCAATTACAGATGCCCAGACGCAAAGTGTTAAGTAAGCTTTAGAATCTCTTCCCACCACGTTTGATAGGTTGTCTAGTCCCCCGCTTGACCGTATTCTTCTTCCTATCATCATCACTATCGTCACTCGAAGAGGCTGGAGGTCTCGTTCGCTTCGGCGGTGGCTTCCGAGCAGGCGGAGAATCTGTATCTGACGATGGTGCTTGTGTTGGCCGTCTTGAATTCGGACGCGGCGCAGGTGTCGGGGATTTGATAGGTGGCGTGGCAACTTTCGGTGTTGGGTTTGATGTGGATGTAGATGCTTTGGGAGGCTCTAGCTCTTCATCAGAGTCGGGCTCTGTGGCAGAGTCTGAGTCTGGTGCGACAACGGGAGGGGCGGGACTTCTCCCTTTTGAAAGGGCGCGTGGCGGTACAGGTGAAGGAGACTTTGCTTTTGCTTCCGAAAAGGCTATTTTGCTGGAATTAGGTGGTGACTTGATCGCCTATGTTTCAAATATGAGATGATGTGAGAGGTAAATGTCATCAGCGGACTAACAGTTGGTATGTAATCTTCATCTGGAGGAGACGACCTCGTTTTCTCTCCTTTCGGGGGAGGTAGAACCTCAAGCTCATAGGTTTCATAAGACGATGTAACGGGAGCTAGTGGAAATGGTCAATGTACTGTGCCAAAGTATACATGACGCCCTTACGAATGTCTGCGGAGAAGTTAAAAGTGGCTGTCAAGCGAGACAGCGCAGAGGAGACTCGAGGCTTCGATATGACATTCTTGACATGTATATCCACGTTTCGACGTGACGTCCGTCCAACCTTGTCTACCGCCTTCAGATGACATCAGTATATCCTTCAAATGCAGTGGCAAATTTTGAGAAACCTTGTTCATGTCCGCGTCAGACATTTCGTGGATGTTATCGCTCGGAGAGAATGATAAATGAGTAAGGCTTATGAGTGGGAATATGAGATGCTTCGAGAGGAACTCGGCAGATGCTTTGTAACCGATAAAGCAAGTCTCCCATCGCCATTGAAAGGATGATGCATCGAGGTCGAAGGCGACATCCTAGAAAGGGTCAGGTCCTGTAAGGTATATAGTGAGAGAATGTACAGAGAATTTCGTTTCAATAGTTTCGAAAGAACAGTCCGCGATACAGCCAGGCGTGTGTACTTTCGTTAGGACATCAAGGTTGTGAATCCTCCATTGGTCTTCTTCGTCGTTGGACGAGACACTTGTCACAGGATCTAACACGTTACATTCGCGCCACCGCCGCGCGAATTGTTGACTTGAAAGAGCTGACGGTAATATGTAAACAGCTATTTCACAGCCAGTCAAAGCGCACCTTCAGTCCAAACCGAAATGGTATCCGTGATCACGATGGTGCAAGACACATCTTTGGTAGAAGAACAGAATTTCTAAGTGCCATAAACATTAGGACAAAGCCTGTCTTTCTCAAAGACATGGTACAAACAATGAGGTATGGTTTTGAGTTCAGGACATCGATTTTGACAGCCCATTCTTTCGATAGTAACTGCTTGTTAGTATCCTGAATAGCATGTGAGAGGCCTGAGTAAGAAGTATGGTGAGAGAACACGATACTTCAGAGAGCATTAGATCCATGTTGATGGTCGTGTTGAAAGAGAGTGATCGCTCCTCGGCACGAGCCGGTCGATTCGTGCCACATACGCTTGTTGCCACATCTACTCTCAACGCGTCTGTTCTACCATAGCTGGAAGAGAAATTCAGATAGCGTAGTAAATGTGTGTTTTGGAGGTATACATAGGTGCAATAAATGATAATTGTACACCATCACAACCGTGAATCTTCAGGCATATCTCGCAGGGCCTGACGAACACCTAGATCGCTTAGTACGTCCTCAGCACCACCAAGAAGAGCATCAAAGGGAACGGTACGGTGATACTAGATATGAAGTCAGATACAAATGCGAGATTGGTTCGACTCTTCTGACGTACATGTTCAATCATCTTGCCCATACCAGATTGGGTGATTCCACGTCCACCAAAGATTTGGACAGCATCACGAGCGGTCTCCTGTGCGCATGACGTTGAGTAGCTTTTCAAGAGAGCAATTTGTCTTTTGTAAGGTCATAATCAGCGAACTGATAAGAAGTGAGCAGGAGTGCTTACCCAGCGAGTTTCTTAGACTGCTGCTTGTAGGACATATTGCACATTTGGTACGTGATGTTCTCAAGCCAGTTCTGGACACCTGGTGGGTCGTGAGTCAACACAATCAAAATATATGGTATAACTAACTCTCGGCGCGTTGTATCATCAGGGCAATCTTGTTGCGAATAACAGCTTGTGAGTTCAAGGGTTTACCGAACGCTTTCCGTTGCGAAGTCCACAACAAACAGGCGTCCACTGAGAGTGAAGGTCAGCGGACATCGGATGTTAAAATTGGACAATGATTCACCTATGCTTCGTTGGCTGCGAGCAGAAGAGCAACACATCACCCATCGCTCGTGATTAAAGTTGCTGAGAATCACGAAGATTCCTCCGCCTTCTTCTCCGAGGGTATTTTCAACTGGAACCTTGACGTTCTCAAATGTTATAAAGCCAGTACCAGCGGCCGGGGAGTAACTAGTCTTGATAGGTCTAGTGTCAACACCTTCACCTCGTTCAATCAATATCACAGTGAAGCCATCCTCGGTCTTGCATCCCACGGTAAAGTAATCCGCGAATCTAGATCGTCATGAGTATGTAGAAGGGAAGCGCGAGGAAGAAGGTCGCTCACGTTGCGTTCGTTATCCATTTCTTGGTTCCTAATGAAAACGTTGAGAAGATGTCCTGACAATCCCGGTGACGTACTGACCATTGACAATCCAATGCTTCCCGTCCTCTGTCTTGACGGCAGTGGTCCGAAGACCCATCACATCACTGCCTGCCTGCGCTTCCGAGATAGCCAGACAGATAAACTTCTTTGCGGAGAAGACCTCAGGCAAAATCTTGGCCTTCAGCTCATCGCTACCAAAGTTGAGTACTGGTGGAAGACCAATGACTGTACCACTCATAAGACCTATGGCACGCGCTCAAAATAAAAGAAAACCGCAATAGGGAAGAGCATACCGTCACCGTATCCACGCGTATTACAGCGCGATATCTCTTGAGTGATAATCAACTAAGTACAAGTATTAGCACACATGAGCCTTGAGAATAAGGAGTCACTTGAATACCTCATGGAAATAATCAAATTCCTCTGGCTTAACGATGCCGCCCATGAGTGTCAGACCCTTGAGGTGTTTTCCTGGACCCATGCGCATCGCGTGCAGATTGAGCTCGCTGTTCGCAATTAAGACCCGACAGAGAGGGATGATAATTTGGGAGACATACGACATCTTATCAAACACAGACTGGGAGGGTCGCTTTCCGTCGTCTTCACGCGCCTGCGCATCTGGGACTATGTATTCATCCACGAATTCTCTCATGGCAACCTGGAACTTCTTGTGACTCTATATTGGCATTAGACGCGTCTCGGAGGGCTGAGTAGGGCAAATTCACCTCATTGTAATACGGGCTGTGGAAGCCTGCGGAAAGCCACGTCGGTTCGCCATAGGGAACTTTACTGAGATCCCCTATGCTATGCGCCCGAAGGACAGGCTCCTCGTCCGCGATAGAGCCAATCTGGAGGCGTTGATATTGAGGGCGTTGGAGTACCTCCATCATATGAAGACTGGTGAACGCTTCCGTCGCATCCTGTCCTGCTGAGAGGATATCAGGTATTGTTTCACCGCTCAATGGACTGTGATAACTTACCGACTTCTTCGTCTAGCAGGACCCAAGCACCGCCGGGATGCATGTCTTTGAAGCGGGATAGGTTGTAGACCTTGGCATTGATAATTACCCACTGGCGCGAATGTTAATGCTTGCAAGAAGAAATTTCAGTTCGACATACAAGGTCATCTGGCTTATTGTGCTATAGGGACGCGTTGAAAACATATCTAGAAGTCGAAAGGCATTACTCACTGTTGCGACTTCATCTTTGGTATACTGTTTGAGTTCTTTGGATGCCATGATGGTGGTGGTATTGAAGCAACTCGCGTAAGACACTCACGCTTCTGGGGATATATCACTTACCGAGCGGGGTTCGCATGTGATTTTCTTTCAGAATTTCAATATCCGAATGCACTCTCGTCCAATAACCGTATCCGTATTCCAGTGTAGGCAAATAAATACGTACAGCAAGTGATATTGAAGATATTCATAAACCGCCACAGAGTTAATATATACCAATCCCTTCACTCAGGCTTCACAAACCGGAGTGCATCAATCTACAGTTTAGACCTCTCTATCGGCGGCTCGGGTTCTATGGCTCGGTCGTTGAGTAGCCTCTTCAACTCGTCGTCGGACACGCCTATCTCCTTCAAGATAGCGTAGGTATCGCGACCGGGGGAAAGAAAGCCAAGGGACTCTTCTAACACGCTGGCTGCACCATTGGATATCCTTGGGTGAGGCCGGGGGACAACAGATCCCGAAGGGTCCAGTACAACAGCCTCTTGAGGATCAAGAACCGGTACAGCACATCCATCGGTCTCTATGATAGCCGGTTATGAGATGAGTGTCCAGTTGTCAACAACAATAGTGCGTACCATGGAAAATTGCGGCCCATTGATCCCTTGGTTGTGTGAGAAAACCTTTGGTGAAGAACTCTCGCATTCTCGGCCACTCTCTGCGATCCGATTGTGACGAGAGTGATGGAGCCCACCCGTCTTCCAGTGAAAAGTTGACGGGTAAAGCACTTTTGAATGTACGGAGGAATGATGCGAAGAACTGAGGTTCAAGGCATCCTACTGACATCCATCTGCCGTCTTGACAAGTATAGATATCGTAAAATGGGGCGCCTCCGTCTAGAAGATTGTCACCTCGTTCTCTACCAAAGGGTGAAGAGGGAAGGAGAGCCAGGAGGAGAGGGAAGGATGAAACGTAGCGTGTACCAGATACCTTTTGCGAACGTTGAGAGAGATGAGAGTTTTCCGTAGAAAATACTCACCATATTTGTGTCCACGATCTGACCATGACCATCTTTACCTCGCTGTACGAGGGCGAGTAGAATGCCAAGGGCACAGGTTAAACCTCCGCCAGCAAAATCGGCAAGAAGGTTCAATGGAAATGACGGCTTTCCATTGGAGCCTGGTATCATCTGAAAGAGTTATTTCGAGACGGTTTTTGTTACCAGCACGGGAAACTGTACCGACAAGACACCGCTGAGGGCAAGGTAATTGATATCATGACCTGAAGGTGATTAGCACACGCGAGAGAGGGAGTATAAATTCAGCAAATCACCCGCCATATCCTTGTGAGGTCCTATAAAATCCATTTAATTCTGAGATGGGGTTGTCCATATTGGATGAAGATTACCGTTTCTCGAGAACCTAGCATATGCGTGTTAAGAAATGATCAGATGAATGATGGCGCAACCTACCCAGTGAGGCGAGCATAGATTAGACGTGAGTTTAGTCCTCCTTCTCCTAAAAATACATCTGGTCCAAGTCCCAGCTTCTCCAAGACACCAGGTCGAAATGGATCAATCAGAACATCGGCAGACATGATGAGGCGCTTCAGCGCGTCCCGTCCGCTTGTAGTTTTGGAATTAACGGCAATGGAGCGTTTACCGCGACAGAGGATATCCGTTGAGTCAGAAGAGCATCTGTCTACACGAACGACATCTGCACCATTGTCCGCCAGAACGAGACCAGCAAAGGGACCAGGGGCGAGGCCAGCAAACTAGATGATTGTTGAGAGTGCGTTACTACAATGGAAATCCTGGTACTTCGACAACTTTCAGACCGGACAGAGCCATTCGTGGTGGTACAGACAATGGGTGAGCCGGCTATTTGTGCCGCGATTGCCTGATTTGACAATGCCAAATTTACACGCGCGCGATCACGTGCAACTTCAACATACTCTTGAACCACGGCCTTGACTGTTGACGACCTACCACATTTGACAATATCGCAGCCATGCAAGCCACCGACGTTGGGCGCTATGGAACTCTGTCGCTGCTATCGCCCGCCTCTGCAACCATCACGTCCTTTGGCATCGACATCGCCCCGTTGACATTCGGCTCAGATCCAAAAAGCACCGTTCGCCTGTTCTATCCCACAATTGCGCCGACCCATGCACTTGTCGAATTTCTTGACTCCAAAGCATTTCTTGTCGTCCTAGGAAAGAGTGGTGTCGACGTTGATGGATGCCATCTTCGTGAAGGAACCAGGGTGGCATTGGGGAACGGCGAGGACTTTGTCATTCAAGGAAAACGCTTCAAATTCGAATACCCACCAAAGGCCATGCGCAAGTTTATGGATCCCTCCAGCCCAGTAAAGCCTTCAGGAAGGCGAGTTCGTCTGTCCATGGTCCGCGCAGCAGTCATCGATTCGCCAACGCCAGGCGGAAAAATCGTTCAGCTCGGACACGGAGAAGTCATGCTCAGAGAAGAAGGGTCTGCCGACGACCTTGAACGCCTCGATTCGCCGTTCGCGGCACCTATCAAATCCCTATTTCCAACCAGCGATGCGCCCGCCCAAGTATCTCCGTCGAAATCATCGATATACCCATCTCTTCCAGATCTTGCTCCGCCTCGACCACCTATGCGACCCCCTTCGCCGCAGAAAGACAGCCTTCGCGGACGTGTCTTGGTTCGGCGCGCTATGTTGGCGGAAGACGAACAAGAGGAGATGGAGGTAGCCGGCGGCCTCTTCCCATCTTCTGACAGTGAAAGCGACCGATCCTCAGACGGAGAGGGCGTTGAGGAAGATATGGACGATGACCAAATGATGGTGGACAGTGACCCAGAAATAGTTCCCGAGAGTGACCTAGAAATGCATAGTGAGCAAGAGGAAGAGGATGAAGTTGTGGTATGTGACGTCCTTGTGTTTTCAAAAAATCTGTACTCACAATTATGGTAGGAGATACCCACTCCGAAGGCTTTCAAATTCTCTCGACCATCCTTCGGCCCCGGACGACAATCGTTGGGCGGAGGTCCTCCAGTGCGCCCAGAGCGCCCTTCGTTCAAGCTGGATCTCTCCGTTCCCTCCCTCCCGCCTCCAAATACTCCCGTCAAGAAAGAAGAAGTTATCAGAAAGGACATCTTCACGACGCCACGAAGGAAGAAAGTCGTGCTCAGCGATGCGGAAAAGAAAGTAGGTTTATTCAAATATCCTCTAACGTTCGTATCTTAATTCACACCCACCTTAGGCCATCCATGACCGACGAAAATCCGCATTGTCCACACCTGACATGTTCTTCGCTGGACGCATCCCAGGTCTAGGTCCCCTTGCATCACCTATGAAGCTGTTCGGTGTCAAGGAGGAGAAGGAGGCTTCCTCGGTCTTCTCATCTCCCGCTACTTCGAAGGGTTCTCCTCGGAAAGTCAGCGGATCGCCTGTGAAAACAGAGGAAGTGGGGACTTCTGTATTTGGCACCGACGCAGAGGACAGTGAAGAAGAAGAAGACCCGCGAATACTCTTAGAGAAGATGCGAGACACGATGGAGACGATGCGAGCTCGTATGAGTCCGAGGAAGGTAGGCGCTGAAGTCGCCATACCAAGACCGGAGTCTATGGAGATAGAAATGGATTCGATACCTCCCGCGCCCTCCAGACGAAGCATCTCGCCTTCCAAGGATGTATCCTCGCCTCAGAAGGGTCTGCAGTCGAGGAGTACGACACCGTCCACCGACCAAGTGATGCTTTCTCCCACGAAGACAAATTTACCGTCTCGAAGCAGGAGCTCGTCGCCTATCAAAGATGTGGCAGCAAGATCGCAGTCACCACTGCCCTCTTTTGACTTGAGGAAACTCATCTCTCCGAAGAAGTCGAGGACGGCATCCCCTTCTCCTGCACCCATTTCTCACGACGCAATGGATGAAGTCAATGCGAAGGATACGGCAGAGCCTATTCCTGTCGAAACGCTCGAACTTCCTTCTGCAAACGTTGATCTTCCCGACGCGGTCGAAGCTATGCAGGAGGCGGAAGAGGAGGAGGAAGTGACACCTTCGAGTCCTCCGCCAACTAGGCAAAGGACAGTATCCCCGACACCCGACGAAGGTCCCTCGCAACCCGGCCCTGCGCGTCGCGCCTTGCGAAACAAGAAGGCCTCCCCTCCTCCACCTGAAGATCCTCCGAAACGGAAGGCTACCAGAGGCAAGAAAGCACAGGCGCCAGAGGCAGAGGAAGAGCCTCCTAAACCCAAAGCAACTCGCGGAAAGAAGGCATCTACACCCACACCAGACGAGCCTCGCGTCACGCGCGGAAAGCGCGCGCCGACTCCCACTGCGGATGCACCTCGAACACGGACACGAACTAAGACGGGAGAAATCGAAAATGAGGAACCAGAGCCGAAGACGACGACGAGGAAGACTCGGGCGAAGACTGAATCAGACATTGAAGTGTCTGATGTGGAGGAACCTAAGACGAAGGGGAGAAAGACACGAGCGAGGACGCAGACTGAACCTATTCCAGAGGAGGTTGAAGTTGTGGAGGTCAAGACGACGACGCGGTCGAGGGCAAAGAAAGAGCCGGCGGTTAAGCAGGAGGTGGACGAAGATGCAGTCCCGCGTACAAGGACGCGAACAAGGACGAGAACGGCTGGGAAGGCATGATTTGTGAGTAGATGTGTAATGTCTCTTTTGGGCTCCGATTATTTATTGTATGTTTGTACTACCTTTTCTTACTCGTCTTCTTACTGCGTCTGCCTCTTTGGCATAGATATGTGCTCATTTCTGTGCTTATATTTGCGATAAGATGAATGCGAAGAAATCATAAGACGATTATGGGAGTTGTTTGCCACAGTGTGCATGGCCACGACTTGAGCCTCAAACAAGAGGTGCAAGTGGTATGCGCCGACAAGACAAGAATGTAGATTTATACGCATCGCAAAAATTCCAATAAAATGGACGATATTGATGCGATCATTTCAGCTCAACGATCGAAGGGGGCGGTGAGTTTTCCCGACGAGTTCATCATCGAATCCGTTTAGTCTTGGCTCTCATAAGGACTACGATTTCTTCTGACTCAAGGCAGGTTGGCGGCCATTACCACATGGGTGACGCCTCACAACACCATCCCCCCCGTGCTAACGGGTTTCGCACCACCACTTGCCGCAGGAGCACAAGTTGTACTACATCGATTTACCCTGTACTTCACCGAGGTTATACAGGTTGTCCATCTCATTGGCTTCTTGCGCCACATATGTTTGCCTTCGCTTCTTTGCGAAGCGTGGGGCTGTCCCAAGGCTGCCCATTTTTGGATAACGCGGAACGACACGTTCCACGAGGTTTCACAGAATGTGCACTATCATTCTATCAGCTAACATTAGATATCGATTGTTCTCAGTGGGTAGTCCGGGGTCGACTGGTCAGCGGTTGTGCGCGTTAACTCTGAGAAAATCTCGGCTCGCAAGATGCGGAGAAATGTGAAGTTGAAACTTCACGCGTCTGCCCTGGTCCCGACCCTACAGATAGCAATACGATGCTTAAGGAACTATTCATTCATGCGAGACCTTCGAATACCTTGGCCCTTCGATATTTCAACAATTTGACTCTACGGCCAACTATAATAGTACTCTCCCGATTTATAATAATACTATGTACCTAGCGCGAAGTCTGCGAATTTAATTCTGCGCCACGACCCACAATGGGGCTCCAGCCTGCACTAACGGTAAAAGGTTGTGATTTTTGGATCAAAGAATCTGTCTTGTAGACTAAGATGATGAAGCTGAGTCAGTTCCCTTTCGGAATTTATTCCTCCCTAAAAATTGTGGCGTAAACCAGCGAAAATGAGAGAAAATATGTAGAAGCATAAATAACTGGCGGCCTAAATAATATTTCCCTTTAATCCTGTTGAAAAAAATCGCGAGCCAGTGTACAAAAGTTAAGTCATTTGTGGTTCAAAGGAAGGTGTGGCATTGATCCTAAGGAGGCGCCTGCCTATATATCTGCCTCATAACGGGTCCTCGATGCATATTCCATCATAGTTATAGACCACTACCACCGACATAGTATGGCGGATTTCATCCCGGAATTTGGTACTATGTGAAGCTCCTGATTGAGGACTATCTCAAACAGTGTAAAGGAAAATGGTTCGGCTATTTATCTTCTAGGAAGTTACCACTGCTTCACATTTATTCAGCCTGATAAACAGATGCTGCCTGAGATCGAAGGTCTCAGCGTAAATGAGTGTCAACCAGAAAAAAGTGAACTGTCGACGCTCTACAATGACTACATACAACTACGCCGGATTAATATCCGATACTAACCACAGACCGGAGCACGGTGCTATGCTTCCGATTGGGCGTTGAATTGCGCTTGTGACCTGGGGATCATCGATATTTAATTGATACAACGCGAACGATGAATGCGGACCACCTCAAACCACTTGCACCGGTAACTCGTCCTGACAGGGTGGCACAGAACCACAGCACACTTGATCTGTCTTTGAATAGAGCTAATTAGACACGGACAAACTCTGGCAAGTCGAACGTGATTGGGATCCGAGAGACAGGCAGAATTGGCTCATGGTAAGGGCGAATAACAAGCGCAGATGACGTTGAGCTACCCTGCATTTTTGTCCTCTTTCCCCGCTTGCTAAGAGTGGCGCACGAAAGAGGCGCATACTCGATCACGGAGATTGCCGATAGAGTTGTTTGCTACCGACAAGCGGCCGGCAAGGCTTTCACTCACACACCGTCAGTTGTCAGCTGCACTCAAAATTTCCGCCTTATGGAACCTCAGAAATCTCGGCTCGACGACTGTATTACGCCTAATGAGAGAAGCAACAAGATACTGTTGTTCTTCCGAGATGTACTCGGACAGAGTCACTATAAAATGTTTACATCTGGAAGCTCTTCATCGTCGCAAGCTTGCTTGAGATTCAGACACAATGCTGTCGAAGGCGTTCCTCCTCCTTGCACTCTCTGCTCTCCAAGCTCAGGCGCTCCTTCGGTTCCCTTGCGCCCAGCTTACGGTGACCCGCTCTGACCCGTGAGGCTCTCTTTCCTCCAACCTCTTCATCGTTGACCGTATCGTTTAAAGCCTCGTCGATCCAAATGCAGTATCAAAACATCTTCATCAGGTAAGATTTACCTTACTTCCCTTCCCATGCTCGCAAAACTCACCACCACCTAGATCGTTGGAGGCGTGAGTATTTCTTGCCTTCTATTTCGAATCAGATTCACCCATCTCAATGAAACGAAACTCAGAGCGCGTAGGTACCTCACACCTTACTATAACTATTCTATCCTGACTGGAAACTAGATTTGATTTCGACATGCCCCAAGGCCAAGTCAACTTGCCGAACGCTGGTTGTAGTACCTGCCAGGTCAAAGAAAACAAGTCGAATTACTGGAGTCCCACCCTCTACTTCCAATCTCCTGTCAATGGTACCTTCAAGCGGGTGAGTCTTTTGGTGGCTACTCGTGGTCAACACAAAAATGTTAATATTCATTCGACAGGTCAAACAAAACCCTGGCCCTTACACTGGGACTCCTAACGCTGGTATGGTTGTCTACTACATCCAAGTCGGAAATGTCACTGCTTTCCCTGCGGTTAGTCATTTAAGCTGGTCTCATAAAACTTTCTCTCATAAGTTCTAGAACTTCCGCATGATTACTGGAGACCCATACCTCCGTTCTTATAACTCTTCGATTCACGACTCGAGAAACTTCTTGTTCCGTTGCTTGCAGGGTACCGATGTCAGCGGCCAGGGAACGGGACCGGATACCAGTGGTATGCCAACTGTTAACTGCCCCGGAGGTGTTCGCTCTCAAGTTAACTTCCCTACGTGAGACTTCCAGCCATTTTTATCAGCTATTTACTGAACAATAAACTCGTAGTTGTTGGGACGGAAAGAGAGTCGACTCTCCTAATCACAAGGTATATTTTTCTACCCAACTTGTGAATGTATACATGCTCAAATGATATACAGGACCATGTCGCGTATGCCATCAATGCCAGTTTCGGTAACTTTGGAAATGGCTGTCCATCCACCCACCCCGTCACGATCCCTCTGCTATTCCTCGAAACGTACTGGGATACCAACCCATACGCCAACGAATGGAGGAATGGCAAGTCGCCTTTCGTGTGGTCCATGGGTGACCCGTGAGTGCTAGAGCTCTTTTAGCATATCTTCAACTCAAAGCGCTTTTCTAGCACCGGTTACGGATACCACGCCGACTACATGATGGGCTGGCCCGAGAATACTCTTAGAACTGCCATGGCCAATTGCAACGACCAAGGTGGACAGATATCATCTTGCCAGGCCCTCACGAGTCGCTCGGAGCAGGAAATGAATGATTGTGCTGTTCCTAATCGTGTCGAAGAGGATTTAGACGGGTGTATGTCATCACCATACATCCCTACGGCATTTCATTCTGACTTATCGATGTAGGGCTTACCGAACTACCTGGCTGCAACCCAGTCCAAGCTGGCCCAGGCCGTGCCACGCCCGTCACAGGTTGCGGCGCTCCCGTTTCCACTCTTCCCGCCTCATCCGTCAGTTTCCTCAAGAAGGACATTCCAGGATGGACTCCTGTTGGCTGCGCTAGCGAGAACAACGGAGAAACACTCTTGAGCGGTGCCCGCACCACGAGTAACTCTATGACTGTTGAATTCTGCGTCAACTACTGCAACACTCAGAACCAGGCATTCGCGGGTGTCAAGGGCACGACATGCTCTTGCGGAGCCAACCTGAATACCTCCAAAGTATCGTCGAGCTACGCCTGCAACGTTCCTTGTGCTGGCAACCTCAACGGCAAGTTCCGACATCTCCCTTGCATCTGACTTTCGTCTGATGATGGTCATTCTAGAGTACTGTGGTGCAGCTAACCGTGTTGCTGTCTACAGCGGCAAAGGTCCCGTCGACGTTCCGGAGACCACCGCACAGCCGACTTCCCCGGTCACAACTGCTCCTTCACCAGGCCAAACCGGCGCTGTCGTGCCCAAGTGGGGTCAAGTAAGCATTTTTTTCATTGTATACTCAAACATCTTGCTAATGAATGTTCCAGTGCGGTGGTCAGAACGTACGAATCTTCATTTGACCTGTGGTTTGCCTGATACTGACTCAATTGTAGTGGACTGGTGGAACTGTCTGTGAGGCTGGTAGTACATGCCAGTACTCTAACCAATGGTAATGATTTCATTCCCTCTAGCAGTTTCAGCACTGATCATCTTGGTTTGTAGGTACTCCCAGTGCCTCTAGAGCAGTTCGCATTGATGTCGTTTGAGATGCCCGAAATGTCCGTACATGTATATATGCCTGCCCTCTTGAACGAATTTTCTCAATAAATGTGTTTGTACTGATCGCATCCTTAACGAATGAAGTTTGTGTAACGTATTCATAAGTGGCAGGAATGGCTACGCCGCTGGCTTCAATATGCAAATTCTGCCTTCATTACAACTATATACATACTTCCCTGTAACATTGGACACATATATATGGATAGTAATGCCTTAGATCCTCGTTCTCTCTAGCATCTCCACAACAAGTGATGTGTGTGGTCCAGGCTGCTGGAACCACTCAACGATATCTTTCGTGCTTGCCAGACGCTGGAAGTACTGACTTGCCACCATACTGAGCAATATATCATTCGAGCTAGAGCAGAAAATGAGAAGTAGGAGAACCATACCCAACGAACACATACCAATGGAACCTTTGCATGAGGGTCTTGATTGTTGGGATATCAAGTACATCTTCGAGGCCCTTCTCCGCAATACAGTACTTCCATTTATCGGTCTCGTAGGTGTGCCTGCATTTCATTCGCGCGGTATTGTCCAAATCGAATTCGAGCTTCCATGAGTTACTGGGCCATATATGAGGGTTCGGACTGGGAGCGGCGCCGGAGGGAGGTAGTTGAACGGTCATACACTTCGAGTCCCCAACCCAGCGAGGACCGGCGGAGAACTCGCATTCTGGGTGAGTTGCTTCGTGACATGAAACGTAAGGTAACAACCTCCAGCCTCGGACGCGATATTTAGCTCTTGCATCTTCGTGACGCTGCCCATCGTAAGTAGCCCGCAAGATCAGCGAGCGTTTCTCGTCGAATGTCGCTTTGGGGTAAAGCGAATATGCATGTGAGTGGGTGATGATGTTCAACGGCGCACCTAAGAACGATGAGGATGACGGGAATAACGTCAGAATGAGAGGATACACACTGGAATGGAAGGAGAGAATAACTTCCATGACTGGGCCCTTGGTTGTGATAACCTGAACGGTGCGTTCTCCCCTTTTGAAGTCGTAGACACTGCCGATTCCTTTCATGGGATATATTGTAGGATACTGACGAGCAAGGTTATCGCTGAGACTGTTGAATACTTCCTCGAAGCTAGGTACATAGTCGGGATAGTGGGCTAAGTGATTCGACCTGGGAATGAAGCTGTACCCGATCGACTGGAGGAATAAGCCTAAAACAAGGGTATTTCGGTGTTCAACGTAGACATCGAGGTCGGATTCCTCGATCACGCTACGTTCGAAGAACTGGATAGCACTGGATCCTGATATTAAGGCGCCTTGTGTTTCCTGGATGGTGCGAAAACCGAGAACTTCGTCGGGGGTAAAGTATCGCAACATGAATTGTGTGAATGAAAATGCAAAGTACGCATTGGCAGCGTTACGCCAGAGCTTGGATACTCGGCCGGCACAGATGATGTCGAGAGGCGAAAGATGATCGAAAATGTTTCCATACAGCTCGAGTGGACTAAATTTGCAGTGGATTAGTAGTAAATTGAAAAATGTTTGGCCAATACTCACAGCTGGGGAACGACACGATTGGTAAATGGTTGATAGCGTCGGAGCCATGGGTTCCATTCGTAAAAATCGGTGAGATCCATATTGACTCGAAGCTTATATATGTGTACAGAGATGCCTGAGACAAGTTAGTGGTTTGGCTCCAAGAAGTTCACAGGGTCATCATTGCAAGGGATGTACGTAAGTTATCTGGTTAGGGTTACATATATTTAATTCACTGAAGGTCAACAGCGAACGCAATGAAGATAAGACTTGAGACTACTTCCCCCAAATGACATCAACAATTGGGTCGTACCATCTCCGTCGGCGTCCTGGCGCAGGTGGCGTAGGCGACGGAAGGGGTTGTGTCGTTGTTGTGCGAGAATCCTGATTCATCGGGGTGTGCTGGTCATTGCCAGCAGATTTACTACCTATGGTGGGCAGAACAGAGGTCATCTTCCCCTCCCGGTCCCTTTGCTGACGTTCTAAGGCTGCGACATTGCGGGACACAGATGCCTCCCTTGAAGCAGTGTTCGTTGGTGTAGAAGACCTGCCGTGGCTTGTTTGTTGGTCGACGGACAATCCTTTTGCTGGTGTTCCCGGGCGAACTGGAGATTGAGCGATCTTGGAAGTATTCACCGCTTCAGCAGCAGGGCGATGATTACGCCCGCTTGAGGACGAGCCCTGGGCAGTGGAAGGCGAAGTTTGTTTGGTAGTAGTCGACGCGACATTTGCACGGGCGGACGTGATGTCTACGAGGTTTGTGTCCGCTCGATTCTCGGGCTGCGCAGGTACGTCTACAAGCTGCATACTCTGCTTTGGGAGAGGCGGAGACTTGGGTGTGGAATGTTCTGAAGGGCCACGTACGTCGACTTTCTGGGAGTGTAACCTGGGTTCTTGCCCTCTGGTAGCAGATGCAGTTTCCCCCATTAGATCGTTGGGAAGTGCCCGAGACGGTTGGAGGTTCGAAACTTTTTGAGGTCCGAGATGTGAAGGAGTCCCAGGTCTGGTCTGAACGACAGCGGAAGGTGAACTACGTCCACTTTGAACACGAGGTTGAGTGGACTGGTGCGTACGCGCATTGCTTTCGCGTTTCTCTGGGCGAATGCCGGAGGGAACACAGTCAGACTCCACAGCAAAGTCGTCGCGTCGCACATTACTGGAATCTGTTTGGGGAATTAATGAGATGGCCAGAGATATCGACAGGTGACGTACTAGTGAGTTCCGAAGTACCATCGTGTTTCCCTCCTTGAGCTTGAGGAGTTGAATCGTCGTGGCGCCATGACATTGCCGAATCCGAACTAGGGTTACGAATCGATGAATGCGAGACGTTTTGAACGACAGTTCCCCGTTCGTTCCTCAGGTTCTCCTTGACCCGGCCAGCACCACCATTTCTAGGAGCATTATCGATGGTATCTTGCCGGCCATCGGTTTGGACCCGGCTGTTTCGAGAGGTATCGTGTCCTGAAGAGTATTTCGCATGAGAATGCCTGGTACGATCGATGGGGTTCCGATGTTCAGTGTCTTGTGTGAATGGCGCCAGCTGTCCCGCCTTCAGACGGCCTGGCGTCTTGAGAGGTGCCTGAACACTTCGAATCGAGTTATTGGAAGGATGTTCCAAGTTTTTTCGCGATGCGAGACGCGCAGATGAGAGCGTTTCTTGCGGAATATATCTTGAGCCTGCAGTCGAAATGTTTGAAGAAGGACGTATAGATTCTCTCCCTGGAGATGCGTTGCTGTGCCCGTTGTCTGGGTAAACCGGCCTCACCTCTGGCATATGATCATCACGACGCGGTTGAATTTGCCGAATTATGGCTTCGTTCTATAATCCACAATTCGTCAGTTTCCCTGTAATACTAGAACAGCGAAGCGTCCTACCGAATTGAGAGGTAGCGTTTCCTTGGACTTGAAGGAACCAACCTACAGGTTTATATTGTTCACTCCAGGAGGATATTTTTTTTAAAACTAACCTTTTGAGTCAGTGGCGCCGAATGATCAACTAGAGTCTGACTGGTGCTGTGCCGTGAAAATTCAGGCCTCACTGGCACACTAGGCTGTGTATATTGCGTTAGATGTGTGTTATGCTTTGAGTCCTACACTCACCTTAAACGCCTCTGAATCTTCGTTCTCTGATTCTGCGGAATGATAGACACTTTCTTCCATCGTTTCCGCCCCATCGCTCACATACTCCTGGGTCTTTGATTAGAGGACCTAGATAAATGATCATGAACAACATACCAATGCCCTTACTTCCATTGACCAATCTTCCCCTCCTGCGGAGTCTTTATTCATGTCTTTCAGCAATTGCATCCATGATAAACCGTCGATATCCCGACTCTCAGGTTTGACATCTTGTGTGCTCTTGGTGATCCGATGCATAGAATCTGGCTTGTACATCGCCGCCATTCTCTTGTCTCTCGCGGATATCAGTTTGCCCGTTATTTCTGTTCACGAGACGTCAGCGCCAATTGGTAGATTCTCGTAGAATAAACCTTTGATTAAAATTTCGCCCCCAATATGCCACAGATTAGTAAACGCGCGTTGGGGTACCGTTTTGAGAAGAAGGCGGGGGTACTTCCATTGATCCCTCACGCAATAGAGTACCAACGGTCCGGATGGTCCTCTAGAAACTCCTCCAAGTACCTCCTCAAATGGAAGTGGGTCTAGAGGATCAGAAGAACGAAACATTTCTTCGATCTTGTAACGAAAGAAATGCGGATTATCTTGTAGAGAAAACGCTTCGCTTCGAAAATCTCCTTGAACCAACATATTCACCAGTAGGAGATTTACTGTGCTGTCCGGTCTACACTTCAAAACTGGCGCCATTAGTACAGGAGCTATTTGGATCCTTCAGGGCCTATTTACCTGGGCCGGTGAGGACATTGAGGTCTTCTGTGCTGTCCACTCTAGGCTTGTCGGGGGCTAGGGGAAGGGCAATCAGCACATAGTTTATATCGCTAAACATGTTCATTACCTGGGGAAATGAAGCCATCGGAAGGCTTCTTGTAAAGCACAACCTCGACATATAAAGTCTCGTCGCTGGATACCACAGAACCTGCCTTCTTCAGGAAACGCTGTGGACCAGATCAATAGAGGATTGTTGCGCATTGTACAAAGCCACATACTTTGAGTGTGCCTTTGGTGTGTTGAAACGTCTTAGCTTTCTGTGCCTCGATTGGTTTTAGTTTGTCGAATTCGCCCTCGATCTAAGACAACTAGGCAAGCAAATCCAGGAGCAGGCAAAGCAACACTTACGACTGTTGCGAAGTCGTTGATTGACGTAGGAATGTCTTTCAACTGTTTCAGAAGGTCCTGCGTATCGAACTTGACATTTGGCTTAGAATACTGGACCAAGATGTCAGCGACTTTCTTGATCAACCTGCCGCTGTGAGGGTGTATGACCAAACAGGGTGAAAGACACATACTCGTACACTGGATCCTCTCGAGGAGACGCGTCCCATTCCTGAGCATTCTTCTCTAGGATGGCACGGCATGCATTCAAGAGTTTTAGGAGATAAGGGAAGGCTTCGCGAGATGTTTTTGCTACGTTCCGGCGACTGCTACGACAGAATTCTTCGATTAGGCCCGTCATGTCGTCTACCAGGATCGCATTTCAGTTATGCGCGCGCGTCTGACGGTCGTACAGTAATATGAAATGAGATGATAAGCCAAGAAGGGAATACGAAGGTATGTTCCGCCGGGCGTCTGTCAACAGGGAAAAGACATGTCCTTCGAGTCGAATAAATGCCGAGGAAGTTGGATGGAATGGAAGCCTTGAAACATAAAACCGGTCGATGGCGAAAACCTGATAGACGCCAACCAATGGAAATGGCTTCGTGACGCACAACGTGTTATTGTGCTTTGTTATTTCAAGGAGTTCATCATGACCGGTTGCGGCTCTTTCCGGAATGAATACGCCACATCATACTACGGACTCATCTCGTGCTGTTTCATTTTACTTCTCCGAGTGAACTAGCTTCTACAAATCTTCACTTGTGCATCACGAATCCCGACTTTTTGATCTTCACAGCACAACCAGAACTATATAAAAGTACGACTACATGTCTGGGCATCCCAACTACCACTCTAATCGATGGCGACCTCCTCTCTATACGACACCCTGACGAAATTCAGCCCTGATCCATACCCCTCTGGGGACATGATCAAGTCGCTCATCGAGCTACTCTCCGGGGCCGCCTCTTCCTCCGTCGTCGCCCGTAACACACATACACTATGCACTGCCTTGTCTCGCTCTCGAGAAATCTTCAATACCATCAGCACTTTTACCAAGGAATCCCTTGCCGATAATGCTGACTGGACAAGTTTCGACAAGTACACGAAGTTGATAGATCCTCTGGAGGAGTGAGTCTGGCACAAGTAGTTTGGGTATATTTTCTCATTTCAGCATCCCAGATTTCTCCTCAAGCTTGCAATTGTTGCTGGGGAAAGCTACATCGAGAAATCGACAGAGACATCCGCAACGACCAACATTGACGAATGGATAACGGCCGGCGACACCTGGGTGAACAATCGCACTGCCGTTACAGAGGCTTTTGACTCACTTCTCACTGATGAACGCTTCAAAGTATGTGACGCTTCTGTCTCCGTCTGGATACACATCTCATCGATATCTAGGACATTGGTTCAACCATTTCCACCCAGGACAAGAAGCTTTTCAGGAATCACGATGATGACGCGTTTCTCGACGAACTTATTCGAGGCATCGACCGACGCAAGAAGGGAAACGATACCAAGTTCTCAGTACCAGGCTGGCGAGGGTTAGCAGATGCACAGAAGCAAATCAAAGAAGCCCAGACTTTGTTAAAAACCTCGCTGGATCGGGAAGACGTGCGTACCGCTCTCTTCCGCCCACCGATACGGCCAATTGATTGCTTTAATTATAGGAATCCGTCGAATATGCAATCCATCTGGCTTTGATAGTGAATGGTATAGTGGAAGTCACCTCGAAGACAACAAACGAGAAGTTGAGGAAACATCTGGGCTCTGAAAAGGTGCTCGCTCAGACACTGGAGTATGTATTCGGTTCGTTGCAACGCGCTGAGCCTCACGTCTCGTTAATTCAGCATCGCCTCATCAATCGTTGGGTTCGTCAAGCAAGGGAAATCATATCCTTCAAAGTCTCGCAGCGAGCTTGAGACGAAGTGGACGACATACGAGGTACTCCTCAGAACGGTGCGATCTCTGTCACTCTGTGTCAGTATCCCCCATTTATAAAAAGTGTAGGTCTCTGACAATGAGGCACCCACCGGTACCGTTCCACTTGATCTTGGTGATCTGCGAAAGTTGCCGGCCAAAATCAGGCCTCCGTATTTCCTCCAGAGCTTGATTTTGGTAACTGCTTGTCGTGACTTGATCAAGAAGCAAGCCGAACCGAACTCTAAGCTCGACATTGAAGTTGTCCGAAGGTGTGTGCTCTTCTTGGTCTGAACTTGAGCTATCCCAATGGTGCTTTTAGTACTGTGACTGTCGTCGTCGATGCATTCAGGCTGGCTGCCGCTCTTCCGTCTCCCACTAAAACTGGTTCATTGACCTCATCCCTCAAATCAACCGCTGTCGACACTGCATACACCACGGCACTTGAGAAGGTCAAAGGATCATTCACAACTTTCAAGGTATGTCATTTTACACATTGGGTTCAAATCCCTTTGCTGACTCTGAGCATCCAAGCTGACCTTTGACTCATCTAATATGAGTACTGCCAAAACCAAAGATAACGAACGCCTGGCCGATTGGGAGGATAAGTTGACGAAGGTTTGCCCGAGTCCTACACAGCTTGTAGTGCGAATGTTTAATTCTTGATTTAGGCCAGCAAAGACGCGGTTACTGGCGCTACAACCGAGATTACTGTCAGCGTCAAGGCACTCTCGGGTCCTACGACCACGGTGCAGAAAGGTATGTACATTGCTTAAGTCGCTCTTGACTTACCCTGATCGCCCCGTAGTATATGTTTCCGAAACGGCGACGCTGGACACAGTTTTGTGGAGAGTCTGCAACGAGATCTCTGACAAGGCTCACCGTGAACGTCTCAGGTCTGGCTATTTCATGGGAGCAGAGAAAGTAGGTAGGATTGAGGTGTCCGAGCTCGTCTCAAAGATCACGAAATCTGGCAAGGGTAACGTCCAGCTCATTTTTGACTGATCAGTGTGGCGTTATGATTTTCATCAATCTATGTAAACCATTCAACTTTACGACTTAGCTATGCATTTTCCTTTTCCTCTCAGATCTCAACACTTGACACACATATCTGTACAATACTCTGTTCCCCGGAATGCAATTACCGACTGTTTTGGACGTCATGACAGATCTTAACTCGGGAGGTGCCGCCTGCGGCGTCGCACAGCCTTGCTTGTTTTGTACTCTGGGCATACAATGTACAGTGGGTCACTGGGAGAGGATGGCAGGCCTTCATATATCCGGGGTAGGATATAGAAGGTGTAATTTTATACGCAACATCGAGCATTAGGGGTCTTCAATTCTTGCGCCCGAAAAATAAAATCAAAAATCAAAAAATCAAAAAGGGTCCTTTGATCGATTCGGGCATCGATGCGAGCGATGATTGAGAGATAAACCACTTTCCTCTATGTTCTACTCATACGATGACCTATCAATCGAAGGAAGGGCTTTGTTATAATGCACTTCACCATGTACAGAGGATTTTTGAGGACCTACCATTACTTGGATATCAACTACCTCACATGCGCACAATCGGGTGATCTTCTCTCGCATCTAAGGTTGGAACTGCCATGAAAATAGCTGGATGGCGGAGGATTATAGTCTATGTTAATATCATAGTTTAGACAAGGCGTACAACAAAGTGTAACAAGTGGTTTGTACGAAAGGTATGCTAGCGTTATCACCGGAACGATCAAAGGACCCTTTTTGATTTTTGATTTTTTGATTTTATTTTTCCGACCCAAGAATTGAAGACCCCTATTGACATGCACTTGACAAGCCAGGTCAGAGGAAAGCAAATTCCATGAAATATTAGAGCAGGATGCCCAGCGGCAGCTCTCTTGTATGTTCGATGTGGCTACGAACTTATAATTCGCGTGGCTGAATTGAGGCATGAGGAGGAGGACCACTGAGTCTATGTGTGGCGTGTAGCATGAGCATTCAGTTCTGTCACAATTTTGAAGGTCCAGTTATATTTAAGGGAGGCAAGTGATAAGCAATCCACGCAAATATGTTGTGAGCAATATCAGAATCGTGCTGAGCGTCAAGTACGCTAAGTGGCGGGAGACCGGTATCGGAGAAAGCCGAAGCAGCCGTCGGTTTGTACTTATTTGTTCCATGCAAGCCGGCGGTATAATTTCCACTTTTGAATGACCTTGACAAGCAAGGTGACCTGAACAGAGCACTGCAACATTTGTACATATCTGCACCCTTCCTACAGTTTTAGGCACGCACTAAGCGAGATATCTGACGTCGATTCAATGCGGACATCGCATTCCGCGTACGCGTACCTTGCTCAATGTCTCCGACTTCAAGTGGTTCATGTTCAAAGTGACGCATAATCGATAAATACATCATGATCTAGGGCCACTGCTCCGGATTATTGCACTCAATGCCACTATCCGGGATTATCTCTTTCGACTCCCTGTTCTCCAGATCCTGCGGCTTGGCCTTCTGGAAGACAAACTGCCACGCCCTCTGGAAAGGACCAAGCTGCACGACGGGTACGACGGCGTAAACCGACGCGACCGTCAGCGTCACCCGCACAGCAGTTGACACCTTGTCCGATGTCCACACATAAATCATAATCTGGAGGAACAAACACCACATCCCGAGTAACAAAGAACAGAGCCCTGAACATTTCAACAACGTGTTAGTCGTACGCTTTTCATTTAGAAACAAATCAGCAACTCACAGTGGGCGACTGTCCACCTCCAAGACATCGGGAGCCCGAATCGATTCAGCAAGGTTACTGTATTGTGACCCACCACGCCTCCCGATTTGATAGGACTCTGAAGCTGAGACGCTGCCCTCGGTAGGCCCGCAAGCTGGTCGATGATTATGATAGAAGTCATTGTGGCACTGGCGTTAAACAAGATGGCGCCAAAAGACGCGACATAAAGCATGTTACGATGACCTGCGGGAGCTTCTTTCACCGAATCGTAGTCATCGTTGATGATGGACAAGAGACTTGCTGATACGGATGCCAACAGGCTGGACTTTGAACAGAGGATAGTCAATAGATGGCTCGCTAAGATGATGAGAGACATACAACAACTGCTGCGCTAGAGCATGATTTCTGCCAGCCGTCTCGGAGGGATTCTACGACCGGAGGTAAGGTATCTTTTGGGACTCAGAATCAGCACAATAGACCCGAGCTAAGCAGGCCTACAATTGATATCTTTGATTGAGTCATTGTCGTCGGAGTGGGAAGTCATGGCCAATACAATTCGAGGTCTGGTCAACGTTATTCGAACCTTGAAGGGATATGTCAAAAAAGTGGGGAAGCTTTAACAGTCCTGGTGATGCTTTTGAGGAAGGGGAAGCCGCCAGGGAATGAATGCATGTTTTGATTGGCGCCAATACAGCATTGGCACCGGTGAAGTGCGTAAATCCCGTATTCAGTGACATCTACCGCATTGTCGTGTGATTGCAAGAACGTGCAGCTTTGCAATGCGGTCATAAAGTTATTGACAAGATAAATCCAACCACTGTTCATGAAAGTCAAGGCGCTCTAAAGCCCCTACTTGCCAGACCTCGGGGTTCTGGTCTTGTGAAGAAATGGAAAGACGGCAGCTGCAAAACGGATAGTAACTCCGACGTTATCATCACCGACACCCCTACAGGAGTTGAGACCTTCGTTGACGTCGACATATAGATCAAAATACGGGGCAAGAGGCTGCACGCAACTCACCACGTTTCAGAGTCAGTTTCCCCTTGTAATATTATTTTGGAATTGAGCTGTTGTCCTCGGTAGATCAGCAAGTTGGTCGATGAGCGCTAGTCAGAATATAAGGCATCATAGAGCTGGCGCCAACACGACGCAAAGTATATTGCGAAGTCCTGCGGCCCGGGGTGCTTCTTTCATCGCGCGTCGTAGACATCATACAGATTGTGGACTTTGAGGAAGGAATCGTTAGTACGTTACTAAGATGATAAGAAATCTACCTGAATCAGTGCATGTCATTCTCCAGCCAGAACATAGAAATTCTGGTAGCACGTCTCGCAAGTTTGTGCAATCGATAAATATCCATTTAGCGTCAGCGAATTGCTACATTGGTCTCAAGATCTCAAGCTCTGCTCTCGGCCTCCCCGTTGCTCGGTTTAGCCTTTGGAAAAGCAAGATGTTGCCAAACTTCCAAGAGGTCCCAGTTGCATAATGGGTATGGCAGCATAGACCGACGCTATCGTCACCGTCACCCGGACAGCAACTGAGATCTTTGTCGAAGTCCACACGTAGATCATAACCTGAAGGAACAAACACCACATCCCGAGGAACAAAGTGGAGAGCCCTACACATTAAACGTGTTAGTCGACCCATTTCCCATATTGAAAGTAAACCGGCAACTTACAGTGGACCAATGTCCATTTCCAGGACATTGGCAATCCGAACCTATTCAGCAAGGACACCGTATCGTACCCCGTTACCTCTCCCGCTGTGATGGGATTGGGAAGCTGAGAAGCTGCTTTCGGTAGGCCAGCAAGCTGGTCGATGATGATAATAGAAGTCATCGTAGCACTGGCGTTGAACAGTATGGCGCCGAAAGACACGACATAGAGTATGTTGTGATGTCCCGCAGAAGTAGCTTGCACAGAGTCGTCATAATCATCGTTGATGACGGACAAAAGAGTTGCTGCTACGGATGCCAACAAACTGGACTTTGAACAAAAGTTAGTCAATACATTATCCGCTGAGATCATAGAAGACATACAACAACTGCGGCACTGACGCAGGATGCTTGCCAGCCAGATCGTAGAGATTCCACGATGGGAGGTAGAGAATCTTTGGGATCTCCAATTAGAATGATATAGTGTAAATGTGAAGTGGCCTTACAATTGATACCGATTGGGTTCTGGTCGTATGAAGGCATCGTTGGAAGTAGAAGTTCAAGGTGTAAGATCTGTCGGTCGTCAAAGAAGAGTGGGGAAAATCTTGAGAGACTTTTCGAGTCGTTTTTGTAGATGATATGGCGCCATGACTTGGAGGAGAAATACATGTTTTGATTGGCGCCGGTGTGCAAATCTACAGCTGTATCACTAGCACCGGTGAAGTGCGCACGTCCCGTAGTCAGTGACGTCGCCACATTGACGCGCGTGATGCAAGAATGTGAAGCACAGCTGTCGTGCTTTCGGGATCACCCTTACACCTAGAAATTTCTATTCCCAAAACGAATCGTCGTTATCTGCGAAAGGTTCGGTGGGAGGCCACGGTTCGTCTTGATGTTCTTCCAAGTGCACGATCTCTCCAAGCTCCTCCAGAACCCCAAGGGTACGAACAAGCCGTCTACTGTGCGAGTCCAAGAAAACAGACTCGAACGGTACCCCACGCCTCGCTCTAGCATATATACACTTGATCAATAGTGGGGGATGCAACCTATCCATTGCCCTGACGCACAATGTCTTCACCCCGGGCCAAAAGGTCGGTATATCTTCTGGCCGGGTCTGGGAGTCTTCGCCCTCATACGAAAGGATTAGAAGAATGGCGATGGTAGTGAGGTCGCAGTCGAGATTGACCAATGATGGGAAGGCGTCTACGGTGTGGACAAGTTCGGTACTGGGAAAAGACGATTCGGACACGCTTAACGTGTGCACGTTCGGAAAAGTGTTGTCTCCGAGGCTGGGAATTTCTCGAAGGACGAGGGTTTCAAGTTGGGATAAGGGAAGTTGTGCCATCAGGATGTGTGAGTTATCCTCGTCCTCGTCGTCCGTCCCCCCAATGCGAAGGTGCCGGAGATGAGGGAGGAGCAAAGGTGGCCGCTTCGACGGAAGCGCGCGTGTGACTATATTCATGTGAGAAAGCGAGAGGTTGACGAGTTGGGGTGCGGATTGGAGGAAAGCGCGTGCTTGGTCGAGGGTGAGGTCTGCCATGTGGAGGCCATCCAGAGAAAGCGTAGTTACACTCTGCATGGGAGGCTGTAATGGTCCGGATACGCCGGATAAACGAACGAACGTCAAGGATGGGGCGGCAATGGTCATTATGTTTGGGATTATGGATTGGAACTGTTGTAGTTCGTGCGGGTTGTGAGGGGAGTAAAAAATGCGGACAGACAAGCGTTTGAGGTTCTGTGCATGGATATCGCGGAGACACGCCCGTATGGCTTCCATGGTAGAAAAGTTGAAGTGTATCGACAACGCTAACTCTTGGCAGCGCCAAAGATGGTCGGAACAGATATTCAAGACTTCCAACCATTCGTACATCCCAGAGGCCTGTAGGCGTATGCTGAGTAGCGCTTCGCAAGAGCGGGTGAGATACATTTGCAGTACGGAACACCGTCTCGCCAATACATTCTCGGGATGGCTTGATTTTCCGACGAGATTGACGGAGATGCGTACCCATAGAAGAGCAGTTCCCAGAGCAATTTTCCTCCAAATGCTAGATACGTGGGATAGCACAAGTTCGACAGGTGTCTTAGAGGCATTGTGTTGGCAGAGAAGGAATATATGTGCGAGTATTTCGTAGGGAAGAATGGATATGGGGGCGTTCTCGTTGAGCAATTGTCGATGCCGGGATCTTGTGAAATGTAGCTCCTTGTCGACCTGGTCCGCCTCTTGTAACAACAGTTCTCTCCTTTGCTCTAGCTCGTCGATATGTTTGGCAATACCGACGAGTATCTCTTCGCGTGCTGCTACTATCAGCTCGTATTTTAATAAAGGAGGATGAGACATACATGGTTCCATTACGATTTCCTTCCTTCCTAATTATATCGTTAGCGTCGCAGCATTATTGGTGGCGGAAGCGAGGAGTCACCTGTCACATTGTCACAGGCGTCCTTTTATTCTTTACACTCATCGACACCGCGCTCGATATCGCCCGCGAAATGTCGTTCTTTGGCTCTTCGACGTCGACAGGCGTTGGCGCAGCCAGCACAAGTGCGTCCACCGACAAGGACATTGAAGTCGCAGACCCTCCCCCGGATTCTATCTCCTCGTTGGCTTTCTCTGGCCAGGCAGACTATCTTGCGGTCGGCAGTTGGGACAACAGCGTAGAACAGCTTGCTTTACTTGTAGACGCGTCGCTCACGATACTCCCAGGTGCGGATCTATGAAGTAGGCGCAAACGGGCAGACGCAAGGCAAGGCTATGTATCAACACCAAGGACCTGTGCTTTCAGTGTGCTGGAACAAGGTGCGCAGTGAAATCGTTCAAAGACAACAAGCATCCAACGGCAGTCTGTAGGAAGGGAACAAGATTATGTCTGGCGGCGCAGACAACGCAGGTCGAATGTTTGATGTTGCCACTGGCCAAACGACCCAGGTAGCTCAGCACGATGCGCCCATTAAATCCGTGAAATGGGTAGAAACGCCCGGAATGGGTATTTTGGCCACAGGCAGCTGGGATAAAACTATAAAGGCGCGTGACATCGTTTGTTGTCTCATATTCGCACTAAACGCCACACAGTACTGGGACCTCCGCGCCCCCCAGCCCATCGCCAGCGTCACGTTACCAGAAAGATGTTACACTTTTGATGTTCAATATCCACTCATGGTCGTCGGAACCGCAGAGCGCCACATTCAGATATTCAACCTCAGCAATCCAACATCCGCGTACAAGGTTAGTCACTACCCAGTCGTAATTGACTCCTCTCAAGCCGTTCTTAGACGATACAATCCCCTCTAAAATGGCAATCACGCGTAGTCTCTTGCTTTACTGCCTCGACACAGCAAGGCTTTGCCGTTGGTAGTATTGAAGGCCGTGTTGCAATTCAGTATGTGTACCCTTTCGATTTTAGTACGCTTACAAACCTATTATTAGATACGTTGAAGATAAAGACAGCGCGTACGTGGAACACCGCTCTGATTATTCCTGTTGATTGACCTTCTTTTAGCAACAACTTTTCTTTCAAGTGTCACCGAAAGGACACTGTGGCTAACTCGAAAGACCAAGGTATGGTCTACGCCGTCAACGATATCTCCTTCCATCCCGTGCATGGTACATTCTCCACCTGTGGTAAGCACGCTGTCCACTCTCCGTCATTCTTTCTAACACACCGTAGGATCTGACGGCACCATCCACTTCTGGGACAAAGACGCGCGGACTCGTCTGAAGTGTACGTGTTTCTCCTATCTCCTTCTATTTCTCAACTCATTCTACCGTAAGCTTTCGATGCCGCTCCTGGGCCCATTGCCTGCACTGGCTTCAACCACAACGGTAACATTTTCGCGTACGCCGTCTCGTATGATTGGTCCAAGGGACACTCTGGCATGACTCCTGGTCATCCTAATAAGATCATGTTACATGCCTGCAAGGAGGAGGAGGTGAAGAAGAGGACGAGAAAGTAGTGTTCTGTTGGTTGTTGATACTTGTGTAGTCATTTTTTTTCAATCTTTTGCTATGTAATGTACTCGCCTGGTACAGCTTCAGAAAAATGCGGCTTAACCGTGTAACCCTCAAGTATGACTGTCAGACTTCCGCAAGACGTCACTCATAGATCCACAATCCAGTCTACGATTAACTCACGATCTAATGTGGCGTTCGATAAATATTATGTACGAATTCGCCTAGAGACTACGACGTAACAAACATTCATTGAGACTAAAATTCGTCCAGTTTGATATACAATCCAACTCTGGTATACAAACAACACTCTAATATAGCTCGCTTTCACGGTATCCCACTACGGACGCCGGATTCAGCGGTGATTAACTGTGTGCCCATCTCCCAGTCCCCGTCTCTTCTCAGTATTCCTTTACGAACTGCTGGCCCTGTCGATTAAATGTTGGTGTGATATAGTAGGCAGAATTATAGGTCGATTATAGAAGTTGATAGTGTTGATGGTCCAAAGCGTTTATGAGAGCAAGTCGTCCAGAATGAGGGGTATCGAAGGAGAAATTGAAAAATCGGAGTCGGAGGTCTAGTTGAAAGAAACGCCAGGTAGAACAATCCTCAGACCACCTGAAGGTCAAGGTCCGGGTTAATTTGGGCCTATGCGTATTCCGATGATTAGCCAAGTAATGAAGCGGGAGCTTAAGAAACTTACGGCCCATCCATCAGGTCCGCCGCATCTAACTCTGGCCATGACAGCGCCATGGGCAGGCACCATGATTACTTGACCATTCTCAGGAAGAGTTTTCTTGTATTTCTTCACAAGCATGCGATTGAGGCCTTCGATGACTTCAAGCTGTTGCTGGGACAGGGCTGGGGCAGAATCAGAAGGGAAGGAAGCGCCAGTGCTCTGAGTCCGTTTGGTGGGGTTCGGAATTTCGCTTGCTAATGGGTCTTTGATCTCGACCTATTAAAAGGTTCGTCAGATATCTTAGCGCTTCACGAAACAAGCAAGGAAAACGTACTGCCCATCCCTTCGGCCCGCCACAGCGTACCATGGCAACGAGCGATCCATGCGCCGGTGCTACACGAGTCTGCCCGTCCTCTGGGAATTGCCTTTTGAACTTTGCGAGGATGAGGCTGTTGATCCCGTCCATCGTTTCTTCGGAGCCTGCATCCTGAGTGCGAGCTAGATCGATAGGAGGTGACGACGAAGCTGCTGCAGTAGATACGACAGAAGGATGAGCGTAATGTGCACGCCGCCTTTCCATGTGCGGCTCGACGTCGCGCTGCCTTCGGAGCTGAGGCTGCGACACAGAAAGAGGGGTATTGACTGTCTGGCTGTTCGCGCGAGAGTGAGCGCTCGGTTTGGAGAACAGTTTGTTGGCAGCCCCAGGAGCTTTAGCGAACGGAGTACGAGCAAGGAGATTGTTGAAGAAGATGATGAAAGACATTGTAGCAGTGATGTTGGTGGTGGTGGTGGTTATGGTTTAAGATACTAATATGAGTCATCGTTGGATCCCCAGGTTTGTCAGAGGTTAGTCACACAAGCCAACGCCACCGTAGAAATCTTAGACCTCGGAATCCGAGACATGGACAGCTCTCACGTGCGTAAGTTAGAAATCTTGCCCAGCAGGGCAACCAGATTTACGCAGAAAAGCGAGGGCATGAGGGACTGGCCTGTTCAGCAGAATCTAGTCCGAGTTCAAGTTCAAGTTGTGTGGTAACCGTACAAGGAAAGGTTTAATGGATCACTGTGTTGTGGACCCACTCATTTTCCGTCGCGGCAATCACCATAAATTAAAAGTCCGCCAGAGTATAAATTTTCATTTTCCATTCTCTAACCTCCGTATCCTCCCTTTCTCTCTTTTGACGCGTCAAACGCAAACCGCAGGTAAGCCTCTATCCTGAACCGCGCCCTTTTCATATCACCATGATGACCCCTGCTATGGTCCGTGTTTCCAAGAGGCGACTAGACATCGCTGTGCAAATATGCAGATACCTATTTTCCTAGCTCTCTGACTTGTTACCGCTCTATCCTCTTCGTCAACACATCTCTAACACATTCTCCAGACGCTCTTGTATACCATTATCAAGTATCAGTACCCTAAACCTAAAGGCCTTCCTTCAGCCTTGTTGTAACACATACCCTCCGAATACATGCATAATCTCTTCCAGCATCTGGACAAGAATACCACTGGCGAATAATTGAAGATGTATTGAATACTACATGTCCTATCTACAATCATGTTGTAAGTACGTCAAACCTGTCTACATAACCTGTCTATAACTTCTGCTACGCCCTTCCTCGTACTCCAACGATTAAAGACCGTCGCATGGTCTGCTTGAGGGTAATATGTTACCTCTAACGCAGAATCCGAGCTAACCCATCTATCTGGACTCTCTTCCTCGCCTCTTATCTCCTCCCCAGTCAAATACTTCCACACGTCTCCACTCGGCACAATCTGGTCACTCCCAGACAACACAACCGCCACCTTCTCCTTCTCCAACTGCTCCTTAAACAGAATATTCTCCGTCCAAAAGAAATGCCTCCTCAATGCCCTCCCAATGTCCGCATCCTGGCTCGCAAAAAACCATAGCAGCCATTCGTTCGCGTCCTTCGGCTGGCGGTAGAGAAAGTTGTACGTGATGTCCGGAAAATGCAGGAGGAAGGGAATGGGGTCGATGAAGCAGTAAGACGAGATGCGCGTCGGAAGGTCGGCGTGCGTCTGTTGGGAGCGGAGAATGTGACCAGCGACGACTGTGCCGTAGGAATGGGATACGAGCACGGCTTCCTTGATACCCATCGCCCTCGTCGTGTCATAAAACGCGTCAAGCATAGCGAGCCGATGCATCACAGGCCTAGCAGTTATGCGCGAACTGATAGGGAGAAGTTCGATCAGCAGGACGCCCACTTCTGGGTCAAGCTCTCGCATGAAAAAGACGTATGGAAATAGACCGATCTGTAGAGACGTGAGTTACGAGAAATACTGGGAGTGTAGCTTGCATACCCCGATGCCATGGATGAAGATGAGGGGTTTTTTGGTCGTCGAGCGATGTGGCCTGAACCAGTAGGGGACGTGCGGCGTTGCCGCTTCGCGTGAAAGAAATGTCCATGGTCGAGGAGGGAATGAAAGGAACCATTTCTTCGGGGCGTAATGTTTCAATCCACACGAAGCCAGCATGCTGGCAGTATACAGTTCGATAAGGCCCACAACCTACCAAATGGTATGTTAGTGGGAGTATTCCAGACTGAAAGAGGAAACATAGAGACAAGATACCAAGTCAACGGCCTATGCACCATCTCCACCGGGTCTATCGTCAGCCTCATAGGTTTGATGTCGTTGTTACGCCCAGGGGGGAAGCGATGGCCAACAACTTCCTCCAATCTCGTCACATATGAGTCTATCTCGTTGTGCCATTCCACGAGCTCCTCCTTCTCTAAGCCTTCAGCCCTGGTGTCGAAGAACGCCCACAATATCCAATCAACGACGTTATCGCGGCCGGCGAGGGTCACGTCGGAAGTGAGCAGCCATCGAGGGAGGTTGCTCGCGTTGTGGGCGCAATTGTCGAAAAGCTCGCGTCTTTCAAATTCGGTAAGCCGATCTGGCATGTGCAGAGCGGCCTAAACGAAAATCAGACTTTGCGTGGAATAGAAGTTCAATAGAAGGGCGTACTTTTTGGATTGACTTGCGCCTCGGGATATAGAAGCAGAGATAGAACAAGATTTCGGGTATGACTACAAGGTTCAACCATGGCGTGAAAAGACTGACACGACGAGCACTAGATGCTAGGACCCAAGCAAAGCTCGCAGGAGTAACGAGACGGAACAGAGTGATAAGCAGCCGTACTCCGATGTAGGCTTGCATGCTTTTGCCAATCATCGTCGCTTGCTTGTCTATCGACTAGGTCGTGAAAGCGTCGAGACACCGTGCAGTCGTCGCCCTTCAAGTTCGAGTAGTCGTCGTACAACGTCAAAGATGGAATCATCATGACTGTGCTGCTTTTTCAGCGTGTTAAAATCACATGTGTTTGAATAAATTCGTTGGGGCCCGGGGAATCGGTTCGGTCGATCCGATGTTGTTCAGAAAATGCAGTCAAACAACCGTACGCTTCAACAAAAACGAAGGCTCTGAAGCTCGTATACTTGTCATTATACGAGATGAAGGCATAGATAGAAATACCGCGACGTGGCCCATATGCATATTCAACACCTTCTGACATCCACGGAACTAAAACTCTCATCCCGAGACATGTAGAGTGACTTCCGCTCCTACTAAGTTATAAGTACAGCGAATGGTTATATGACGCTTGAACATTGTCATTGAAGGAGGTCGGACGCAGGGAGCAGCGCTCGAGCACTGAGCAGATCTGATCAGAGAATAGCCTGCCTGCCTGCCTGTTACATGTCAATCCATCCAGGGCCAAAACCCCGCAATCTCAACGACGCGTCGTTCAAGTCTCCGAAAAATATCGTCTAAAAGCAGTTCTAGTTCGTCAAGATGGCGCAAAGCAATACATGTGGTACGGTAAGGTGGGTGGTAGTACAAGTGCAGTTCAAGGAATAAAGAGGAAGATTTAAAATTCACAGCGACAACTGGAAGGATATCATGAGACCCAAGGACGATTGAATTGAGAAGGAGGGACATACCAGAGAGGCTTATTTGCGTTTCGCCGCTTTTGAGTCCGGCTGCGTTGCGAGCTCGTGAGCAGTGCCTTCGTTCATCTGACCGGGGACGGTCGAGAACCTGGCAGCAAGAGCAGCCTTGGTCACAGGATGTGCGAACCCATTCCTGGTCGAGCTAAATTGCACGCCCTTGGATGGTGGCGCCTCGGCAGGCGAGTAGCTGATGTACGGCGCAGATGTTGGGTACGCGCCCGACGGGACTTGGTAGTGTGTGTCCGCGGGGTCTGGCTCGGAGACCACGTACATGTTCTGGCCAGATTGCGAGGGGAAGGGTTCGTGGGAGAAGTCGGATTGTTTCTCGTACCATCCTGGGTTGGCGGACGGTGGTGGGGTGCTGGTCATTTGGGAACCGAGGACAGCGAACGGGGAATGGAATGAACGCGTCGGCGCCGCCTTGAATGACGAATAGGACTTTGTTGCCAGCGAGCGGAACATTTTGGCTGCAGTGGTAGTAGTGGTGATGGTTAGACGGTGAGAGATGAAGGGAATTCCGTTCTCGAAGACCTAGTTATATAGCGAATCAGAGTACAGCCAAAATTATGGGGTTGTAACGATTATGTCACGCGCGCCACCCTTTTCCCCGTTAGACCCTGGCCTAAATCGGCCCATTTCTACTTTCTCTAGAAGTATCGTACCAGTTGCCTATCTCCCCAACGAGTTCCAGCTCGTTCGATATCGTTCTCGGTCGTCGTATACACCTCATTAATGAGCATCTTTCATGTCGTATATCTACCGAATGAATGCCTTGGAAACTCACACCCCCATGATCCTCAGTTCTTCGCTTCCAATCTAGAGCCCACTAGCCTAACACGTCCTTCCTTCTCCGTATGCAACCTCGGATTCGGTGTTTTCCTCCGCCTGACCGTTTATAATATTGTATTTTACGGCCGCAACTACACGACGCGTCCTGCAAGATACTGTAGAGAGATCTCCTTGGGGCACATCCCTGGCACTAACAGCGGTCCGGCGATTCCAATGCAAGAACGGAACGCTTTAGAACTCCGAGCCCTGACAATCTCATCACAAATGCTCCGACTCCCGGAGTATGTGGCGCAGATCTGTTAACCTTTCCTTCTGAGTTGGACTAGATAACAGTCGAGTCGAAGACCCAACCCGCACGTTTGAGCGGATTCTGAATCTCTCTTGGCGTGACTTCCAGCTCGCACGTTCGTTATGCCTCTCTTGGCAGTTCCGAACTTCATTTCGTTAGAAACGTTGATATCGTCCCGGGGCAGCTCAGCTGTGGCGCTTTCAAACATTGCTGTTCACCTAGGATCACCTACCGCCCAACATTCGGACCAAATCGCGGTCTAGAAGCTTCATGAGTGGATGTAGCCTTTCCGTAAAGTCCGTTGTTCGACGTAGTACAATCTGTTAGATTCATTCTCCCCCATTTGTCAGGCCTTCGTCTCTTCCGTCTCTGAAGTAAAATACTGCCTAGCAGATGTAGACACAGGGATCGTATGAGTAGATGCTTTCGGCTTCGGTCGATGCGTATCCACCGCCTCGATAGGTAAAGGATACCTAACGTCGATGAGAATCTACCATCAACAAAACAGCAAAGATGAGCATACCGTTCCTCGTCACATCCATACGCTTTAGGAGTCAACTTGATGACCGTATGCAGCGGTATTTTGATATACGGCAGATCCGCTTGGGGCAAGTCATGGAAATACGCGTATCTATAGACACACAATCAAAAGCAACCCAAGCGACATCAAGAAAGGCGACCCACAAGCATCGGAGAATGGCCTGGAAGGACGCGATACGTAAATCTGATCCACATCGCCACAGAGAGAGAACAACGTACTTGATGTCCAATAATCAATATATTCTCCTGTCTTTCCAGCTCCATAATGACTGGTTCTAGACGGACTACAACATCTCGGTAGGACTCGCCCCCACGATATCGGTAGTTAAACTTGTCTTCGTCCCGATTCGCATAGTCGTCCGGGTACTCTTGCTGTATTCCAGCGTAAACAACTCAGTCCCCATTCCCTAGATGGGAAGAAACGAAAAGAATCAAGCGCACCTCAATCTCCTCATAGGTCATACCATCACAAACACCTGCATCTAGCTCGTCTAGTGATTTCCACGTCAATTTGGGGTACGGAAGATCGAATGCAGTCTGGATCGTCCGCTGTAGCGTCGACGTCCACACCGTCAACGGCCTATCGCCAACATTTTCTTTTATCAAGTTGGGAAGGGCCGTGGCGTACTGCATTCCGCGAGGAGACAGAGCGGAGTCTCCACCAATCTTTCCTTCCACGTTATACTGGCTTTCGCCATGCTGAAAACACCATAAGATCCCAGAACAGCAAGAGGGAGGAACTCAAATGACATACCCGAGAAAAGAACACATTCCGGGGCTTCACATGAAGATTCATCAAGTAGTAGGCAATGCGACTAGACAGGTAACCATTAATCCGCGACATGGTCACCTCCCTTCCTATGTTGACAATCCGCAAATATGAAAGT
This sequence comes from Flammulina velutipes, assembly GCA_011800155.1. Lineage (NCBI taxonomy): Eukaryota > Fungi > Basidiomycota > Agaricomycetes > Agaricales > Physalacriaceae > Flammulina > Flammulina velutipes. The sequence goes on along the minus strand of CM022374.1, from coordinate 1,243,959 downwards.
TGTGGCTCAGTGATGGTTTCATAAACCTTCTCGTATTCGCTGATGCGCCGCAGAAAGTCGCGTTTTGCTTCCTCGCGGGACGTGTCTTTGTAATCGGGATCGCCTGAGCTGACTTTGAGGGCTACGTTGGCGGCGATGACAGCGGGATCGTCGCATAGGGATTCGAGAAAGAGGAGGGACATGCCCTTTTCTTTGGCAACACGTTTCTCGAACTTCGCTCTATGGGACTAATGATTAATGAGATTGTCTCCCGAAGTCAATGTGACATACCTGCGACTCTTGGTGCTGTTGGTCGCGTCTGAAAGTTAATGAGAAATGGAGTCGTGAATGAAGTCTCAAATGACTTGCCATGAATACCAACATTTCCACCCTCCTTTAGCCAGTTTATGAGCATCTCTAGACTGTCTTCTGCCAGCGCGTCGCGAGATTGCGTTGCTTGTTCGTTGTTGTGACTGAAGTATACCGCCGTGTGGTCTTCCTTGATGCCACTCCTTAAGAAGGTCTCAACGCGAGGGAACGGTGGATGGAATATGATCATACTTTTCAGCCTTTTGCTTTGCGCGCGTCCGTCGAAGTTGTCCGACGTTGAAGACCTCGCGATGGGGTCGGTACGCGTCAGGGGTTGACCGGGGAGACTCACCTTGACGTCGTATTCTAACCACTGTCAACGCATGAGGGCACAGACACTGCAGGAGAATCTACCCAACACACCTTTAGATAGATCATCAGTTTATTACTGAGATACGATTTCCCCCTTGCTGGCAGCCCGACCTATCAAAGGGAATTAACGCCGGACCATACTGGTGAGAGCGTCCCAACCATCGCAACGACAATCTTGTTCTCCGAATAATCCGGTTTGGCCACTGTGCATACGCGTTAGACAACGCGACCACCGAACCCGAGTCGACGCACCTTTTTTGCCAATACCCGTAACCGCTGGGGGAGGTGTCGGAGCCTGAGATCCCTTCCTGCTGTTAACCGCCGATTCGTGATCGAACTGTTTGAGCCTGCATAACTAGCCGTGAGTACATATAATCCTAACCAATCCAAAATGAGACAGACATAGGCCCGCCAGCGCGAAACATGGCTGGTGGAACATTGGGTGACGAAGGGGCCAGTGACTGCATGCTCTCAAGCGCATCCGCTGCCCGATTCAGGTCCTCAGTCACTTCACGCGAGTGGTTATCGGCCATCGCTAGGCAAGAATAGCTCCAGTTAATGTTACAGCAACCTTGCACGCACGGTCGTACAGAGATAAGTGATCTCCCGGCATTCTCCGACGGTGGCTGAATATAATTCTACACCAAGAACAGTACAAGCCACTCTATACCGTACACTAAAATATGAATAGTATGCTTTATATTTAGCAACATACCCTAGAAGTATTATTCTCCATGACACAAGCTCCGACACTACCACTCAAATGTTTCCCTCGAACCCAACGACGTTAAGACTTTCTCAAGACAGTTTTTCCGTGACTGAATTTCAGAGTTATGGCAAAGGATATGATGTGGTGCTATTGGGATTACTGCCATCTGGTCGAGCGTCTCACTAATTCAAACAACCTCACAGACACCCAGCGCCACATCCTTAATTTCCTGATCACGGGGTCACATTGTCCCGTCACCGTGGCACGACGCAAAACCCTAGCTCTCAAGAATGGCTCCCGCTCATGCCAGATGTAATCCCTAAATCTCTGGATTTTTACTTGGATAAATAACACATCATCGCAGAAGTACTGGCCATAACAGGAGATAGACAACCTTCAGCTGGTATGAAAGGTGTATGTATAATGCGTCTGGATATCGTGGATCCGGAGAGGTACGCTGGACCATATCGCCATCTCCACGTTATGTATCAGCGCAAGTTTATGTCTTGATTTACCTCTCAGAACCGTTCCCCGTCTATACATCTGCCTTGAGTCTTGAGAGAATGAAGACAACCTATTTGCACTGATTGAAGCACAACATTTGTGGGACTGGATCAAGACTGGATAGCAAGTGTTCATTCAAGTATCGTAGAGTACTGTAACATTTTCAGTCAGTGGACCCTTCCAGCTTGCGACCCAACGCCATGTTATAAAGATTAAATCCAAGCTCACAATAGTTTATGATAATACAAGTGATGGGGTGGCGCCCGCCTCTGCAGAGTCCGGGCAGCATCATACTAATACGACTAACCAACCCCGTTCACAAAAGAAAATGAGAGAGATAGCGTGCGGGAAAATATGATTAAGTATGAGGAGTGAATGTGTAGATCGTAGATCGTGCGAGGGGATGGTGAATCTATGTGCAAAGAACCTACAGAAAACCTTGTCAGACTCATATCTCATTTTATATCATAAAGAACCAGTTATACACACCGAAAAAATAAATATCATAGACATGAGGGCATGCATCACATAAGAGAACTCATCTCGTCCAGCAACAGACCCGCTATGCTCGACAACAGAACACGCTCCAGAAACCACGCGGACGGCCCATGTCCTCGTCCTGCTCACCCACCCGGGCCATTTGGTCACGGTCATACACAACCATGCCTCGTGCGCCACCGTGGGCATGCAAAGGACCAGTACCACCTGTCGTAGTACCCTCTCGCGAGTTGGTTCCGTTCTTGGCGGCGACTTGCGCGCCATACAGGAACGAATCTGATCCATTGTGTTGCAAGCCGGTCCCGTTGCCCAGTGCATTGGGATTCGGCGAATGACGGCCGTAGTCTCTCTCTGCAGGTCCACGGCCGGATCGGTACCCATTGGGACTGGGAGCAGTCGCATATGGATGAGGTGTCGCTAGTCCTACACTCGCAAGAGCACTGGCCTCGCGCTGTTGTTGACTGGCGCGCCGGCTGGTGGGTGCAAGTGGTTGGACACTGCCAATATCCCGGGAAGAGTTGCCGCGCTCTTGGCCCCCTGGTCGTCGAGACGCCTTGACGTGGGCAGGAGCTGGGCTAAGAACAACACCATTGGAAGGTGAATCCTGTTGAGCGCGCGAGCTTCGGTGACGGCCGCCATGGTCGCGCTCTCGCCGGTGTTCTCTCTGGCCTTGAGGTGATGAAGCATTGGCGTGTGCCTGTGCGAGATGATGCGAACTCGACTAAAATCCAACCAACGTTAATCAAAGTGATGATAGAACTGATGCCAAAAGACTTGCATTGTTGGCTTGCCATCCCTTGCCGTCGTTGATGAGCATCCAGTCGAAAACACCGTCCTCGGGCTCCCCCAGTGTCTTCAACACTTTTGAGAATAGGTCCCGCAAGAAATCATAGTCTGGTGTCTCCTCGAATCCGAGCTTTCGAACATAGTTCATGTAGATGGCGAATTCCTCTGGAGCGGATCTCAGCAAACACTAAGAAGATATACGAACCACACATACCTGGGAAGCCTTCGCAAAGCTCGCTGATAGCCGTTGTCTGTTTTTTTTCTCCAATTTTCTCATACTTCTGTTTGTTGGTCGCCGCTCGCAGTCCTTGCCATGGTAATCCACCGCGAAGGAAATACATGAAAACATGCCCGAGTGATTCAAGGTCATCGCGACGTGATTGTTCGCGGCCGAGATGGGTATTGATAGACATGTAACGGGCGGTTCCAGACAGGGACTTGCGCTCCCGGTACGGAATATGCACCTTTGATTTGGGATCCCGATAATGTTTTGCCATACCAAAGTCTAGCGCCCACATTAGCTCCCAAGGACACCGGCGCTTCGAGTTCGTTACGCACCGATTATGTGAATCGTATTCGCCGTCTTTGTTCCTGGAGGACCGATGAGGAAATTGTCCGGCTTTATATCGCGATAGATTAACGACTTTTCGTGGATTGCTTGTACGCGGGTGACCTAGGGCGAGCGAGATTCCGCATCAGTTCCTGGCTAAAGACAAGCGGAGCGGGAAAGCAGTAGACACCATTTGTTTCGCAGCCATGCACACCGTCTTGATAGAGAACTTGCGTCCACACATATCAAAGATATCCTCCATGTTCGGGCCAAGTAGATCGATAACTAGAACATTGTGTAGGCCTTCCTGACCAAAGTGGTGAACTTGGGGAACACCGGCTGTAAGGTTGTTAGACCAGCGGTCAATGGGGAAAGAGTGGCCTGTAGCACTCACGAGTGCCATTCAACGTCCTGTACGACCGAAATTCGTCTCTCAGTTGCGGGGCGTCCGACTTGCGAGGTTCCTGCAGGGAATTGAGAAAAACGACGGAGAGGAGACGAGAGCCGTACGAATTTAATGGCCACAGGCTGGTTGGTTATCATTTTGCTGCCTAGACAAATGCGTGAGCATGTTGAGGCAACCGAGCTGTAGACGACCTCCGCCACCGCGTCGTCTATCCCAACGACCGACGACCGACGACAAAATATCGAAGCGATACTCACCTTCAAAGACGACACCGAACGAGCCTTCTCCGATTTTCTTCCCTACTCGATAATGGCTTCCAACGATGCCATTTGAAGTGGATGAATGCGACGGGTGCGGCGACGACGACGCAATTACATGGGGAGTGGTCATGACTGGGAAAGAATGGTTGCAGAGCTGAGCAAAGACGGAGGCGGCGGCGAGCGGTACAGGCTGCGAATCCGCCCAGAAACGATAAAAGGAGGAACTCTGGCAAACCAAGGACCTGAGCAATTCCGTCTGAGCGGACTCTGAATTCACACGTGCCTTGCATTCCCTTTTGTTTCAACCGCTCTCGTTCTTTTACAATTGTTCTCCAGGCCCTGGCGAGAAACCTGCGAGAAAATCGCTTCGTATTTACTATCGCAGTCTAATTATCACTACAATTCATCTCTCCGCAACCCCTTATCCAGCCGCTTGTTTACGTTGTCGAGTATAAATGACGAGCTAATACCTAAGCAGAAAACGATTAGAACACCGACTAGCCATGTAAAGAAACTCACAAACTAGATACGATGAAGGCTCCTGATCCAACTGGTTCGAATACAATAGTATTCCCACCAAGAGCCGCTCCGCTGTCGAAAATCTGTGTAGTGTCATCCGCTCCAAAATAAAATCCGATCCCAAGGTCAGATAACTCGACCTTCGCTTCCTCGTAATTCAAGTTGGTAGCAAGCACCAAAGTCTCGTTTCCCTTTTTCCATAATCCCACGTCTACCCTCGCAACGGTGACACGCCTAAAGGCACTCTTCGGCTCAAGGATGAAGGTTTTCATCCTCGCGAACGCTACAGCCAACGCAGAAGCAGAAGTTTTAATATCGTTCGAAGTGGGATCATCCCAGGGAACTATACCTAAAACAAAGTTCAGCATGGTACAACGACAAAGGCACCAAAAACAACTGACCCAATGCACCATGGTTGAGTCCCACAATACTTTGTACCACAAACTCTTTTCCCGTTGGAACCCTCTTCCAGTACCTTGTCAGACAGGTGAGTTGAAGTTTATGTATTATTCCGATGCAACTCACGATGAGTTGCCAAACGCCTGCGGCACAGTCCACACAGTCTTGCTCAACTCCCATCCATTGATCCATATTCTCTCGTAGAATTCGTCCATGCGCGAGGAGATATCCTCGAACTCTCCTTTGCAATTATCGCACCCGCAATCCCCATAGTCCTCAGTGCACACAGTGCCCCATTCCGTCGAAAACGTTACATTGTTCCCTATCATGTATGTATCCTGCATGAGGATATCAGCGCCACTCGAATATGCTGTAAACTCATAATTCTGGCAGTTGAGAACCAATGAGATGGGATGGTATCCACCATCGAGTGAGGTAATTTGATCGTAGGCCAACGATGTTGCGTTTAAAGCGTCAGAGGTGCCATCTGGTTCGTCGGCGGTGTACCATAACAGCAGGTTCGCCCGAGATTTTATACGATTGACTTGTTCCGTAACGGATGTCGCGTTTGTATACGTCCTTTGGATGTTTGCTGAACGGTTTAATTATGGCATACGGGATTTATTCAACTTACCATCTCATATCATACATCAGATATAGGCCGACGCGCTCCATTTCGTCAAGGACCTCCTCCAACGCTTCGAGGTCGTCAAAAGGCGGTACTGGATGCACGATTGTAAAGCTACATGTTTGTCCTATCAATTTCCGAAGAAACCTCCAAAAGACAACGAACGCACCCTTGCTCCTTCAATTCGGCCAATACGGACAAGTTGTTCATTAGATATGGATCGAAGCTGGTATAGAAACCAATGGGGAAGACTCTTTCATAAAGTGCGTCGGTCGACAGCCTAGCCAGGAGTGCACCCGTGCGCATATCCATTTTGGTCACCGACCCAATATCCGAGGGGGGTGGCGGGAGATAAGACAAAGCTGCCTGAGACTTGAATCCCTCTCCGGCTGAGCAAGTAATCTCATAAGGGTCTGTCCTTGGTTCCAAATCGGCGAGAGAGAAGGGAAGAATATATTTCACAGCGTTCAGTGGAACCTCACCGGTCGTGAGGATTTTGCCGTCGACAGTAACCGTAACGTTCAAAGTCGTGTCATCCGTCGTTATCTCGGACGCCCCAAAAAGTCTGCGGTAAGTGACTGGGGTGTCGACGAGAATAGAGACCACCGTGGGATCCTCGTCGTTCTGGTCCTCAGGGAGATATGGCTTTATGGCTGGACCACAACGTAAAGCCAAGAGTGGCGAAGAGGAAAGTTCGGGAACGGGGAATTGACCTCCTGCAGATAGATAAGTAATCAGCTCGCACAATGTAAGCAAACGCACCCGGAGGCTCTATCGGTGATGTACTCATGTAGTTCTTCCCGCACCTTGGTCACGGAATTAGCTACGGCGTAGAAACATCGTGATGACTCACCATGTCTGAGCCCCTACCAGGGTATTAGCAACAGCCAGCAAGAGTACTGTGGTGCTCCTCATGGTGATAACAAGAGGTTGTTTTTCCTCACGGACATGCTTCTGGAAGAAGAATCGTATGATCCAGGACTACGCTTCGTTGTTGAGAAATATTGGGCGGCAGGGATCTTGGAGCCGTCTCAAATCGTTCCTACAGCTGGAGTTGTGCTTTGTGCGAACGATGTGATTGTATCGTATCAGACAGACGATGAACCATGGTGGGAAAAGAGTAAACGGTGGACAGGGGTAATCTGTTGGATGTTCTGCGATACTGTACTTGAGGCTTCATAAACTACATACATATTACACGTCCTTCCTTGTTGGCCGTGATTATAACATCCCTACGACTGCTTCGTAGATCTCGACGTTGACATCGGTGATACCGTACTCTCCCAGAAGATCCCAGCACTCGCGAACCACAACAGTGCCATCGTCGCCAGATAGAGTCTGGCTTTACACCTATCCAAAGGACGACGGGGATAAACCAAAAATCGCCTTTGCCCATGGGCGAACCACACTTATGCTGTTCCACTTCACCTTCGTTTATCTGCACACATAATTTAACGACTTGAGCAAGGATTGTAAGCACGCGCACCTGGATGTTGTATGTTACATAGGCTGTAAACCTGGCAGAGATCTTGCTGACATTTTGAATCCTTTGGTGGTCGTGGAGTCGACACTGGTATTATTTTCTCGCGTCGGACACGCGACAGTCGGCCATGGGCCGTGATCATGATGGGAAGCGCGAAAGATGTTCATCACACGTGACATAATTCCTTCCTTCCAAGTTCCGCCACAAATAATCGAAGTCAAATGAACTCGATCCTATCTCCTTATCGTCTTCCGTGTTGGGAAACTGTCTACTATATTCCAGATTTCGTATCAGTCAGTCCTAGCGACATTACTTATGCCTCGTCAACTTACATTGTTCACATTCAGGAAGATGAAGAGAGACATCTCATTCGTAAGGTACGTCTCCAGTGGCTCTATGTCACTTTATTCTTTAACCAGCACTGAATTAGATCCAATCAACGCCCCAACCAAAATGGAAACAGCTCACCAACAGACGGTTAGTTTCATTACCCCGACCCCACTCAGACTCCGCACCCTAAAGTCTTCATTCTGCTAGTCTTCAACTTCTCGGTGCGAAACCCTTGTTCTGCATATAACAAGACACCTGAAAAACTTCAAAGGTGGTGAAATGACCTCCAAAAACATCCTTGTACCTCAACCTATGCCCAGCTATGTGGCGCAATTGTGCGTATACCTCTCATGGACATTTACACGCACATGAATGCTAACCATTAATCCAGTCCAGATCTAATAACTCGTCTTCGTGATAGCGGCGTCTTCAAATCCTCTCCTCATGGACAACCGAATCATATCATCCTAAACGAGGTAAGCACTCTCATAATGTATAAACCCATCAACGATCCACTTCAACACATATTTAGTACCGTTCCGGCCAAGGAATCATGGTACGTGTTAGCTTCATCCGGTATTAGAACCATCTTCACTTCTCTAGCCACATCAAGATGGACCAGCATATCATCCTGTCGTTGCCACAGTATCCTTAGGCTCGCATACTGTGTTCCATTACTACAAGTACACGACCGAGGACGTACACAAAGGTCGAAGTGTGGAACCTATACCTATATTGTCCCTTCTGCTGGAGCCACGGAGCGTCGTCATTACCACAGACTCTTTGTACACTCAATGCCTCCATGGGTGAGTGTAAATCGGCGATCCTCTATCTCTCCCTTGGGCGTATACTAATACCGTAACAGTATCGATCCTCTTGAGGTGGATCAATTTGCGCCAGGTACCTTCGCGGATTCCAGAACTGTGGTCGGAAATCAGGGCATCCTGACGACTCCAGAAATTCAGCAGGTGGTAAACGAAGGTGGCGAGCTAAAGCGGGCTACTCGGTATAGCCTAACTTGTAGAGATGTGGAGAAGGTAAAAAGAGGCCCTGTCTGATGTCTCAAAATCGAACTATATTCTGTGACAAACACGAAGTGTGGCAAAACCAAAATTCAGACCTGTTATGTTCAAAGATCAAACTCAACCTCCCAACGATGCTCAAAAGCAAATATCCCTTGTGCGCTTGTTGCTATAGTATTGTCTACGGTTATTTAGAAGTAGATCACAGGTATGTGCTAGCGTTCAACGTTCAACTGGTGAATATGGTCAAAAAAGGACAGTATGTGGCACAAGGAAAATGAGACTCAGAACATATAATCAGAGTCATCATAGTAGTCATCGTAATCCTCATCACTGTCCTCGTCGGGATCGTATTCCACTCCATCCCACTCCACGTTCTTAACATACTTCTCTAACGAGTCCACATCGTCCGAATACAAGCACGAGCAGTCCTCAAGCACCAAGGTCCCAAGCTTCGCCTTGTTCAACCTCCGGTAGCGCAACATATTGCGGAGCGTAGCGATCCCGTTGTTCGCAAAATCACCGCCGTAGATCGCCAACTTGCGCAAGTTTGGAAATATCATCTTCTCTTCGGCGCGCTTCATCTTCTTTTTGACTCTGGGTTCATTGTCCCCGGAACCAAGAGCTGAAATAGCATACGAACGATCCTTCACGTGTCGCAAGCACAGTGAAGAAAGACGGGTGGTGCATTCGAGTACGGAAAACGTACTCTTCATGATGTCCTCGCCAGTCAGGTGGAGCACACGAATGTCATTCAGAGGCATCGCATCACCCAAGCTGCGCAATATCGCCTGGACAGCAGTGGTCCCGCCAGTGTCGGGTCGCATGGCTGTAGAGTACCCAAAGAGCACTGTTACAGATGTCTCAGCAGGGGGGCAAATTGTAGACTTTGACTTGGTGCGCCATCCGTGGACAACGAGGTTGTACGCCACCACAGTGGAAAACTCCCAGCTCTCCATGGGGAGATGCAAAAAGGGTGTCGTGGAGCCTGTGCAGCTGTTTAATGCTGCGAGGGCGGGCGCGAAATCGAGGATGGGGCTCGGGCTGGAATCGAGGGTGGGTTCCCTGATCTCTCGCATTGCAACATAAACGTTGACTGAAGGTGGAATGGTGAGAGAGAATAGAAGTTGTGTGAGTGCTGGTGCATGGTCCAATAGTTCTAGCTTCGACAGCTTAGGGAGGTGAATGGGATCCGCATGTCGTGAAGCTGTTCGATAGGAAACACTGTCTGTCGGGACAAGGACGTGATCAAGTTCCAACGTCTCCAATAGGGGAACACTTGCCAACACCTTCTTCACGAGCGAAGGTGTAGCGTGGGTAAGACCGGGGGATTTGATAGACAGGTGTGTCAGATTCGCGTTGAGGATGCCTGTGTCCAGCTGAATGCCACATCGTAAGAGACAGAAGCTCCTCAGCCTCGGGGTGTATGCTCCGAGGAAGTTGGAGGGCAAAGTCACACACTCCCCGTAGGAGCTAATGTTGAGACTGTGCATAAAGGGGGCGGGCTGTAGTAATCTTTCATTGGCCAATTCAAAATCCCGTGGGCATCCAGAGAGATTAAGTTCCACGATCCGAGACGTGTTGGACAGTGCCTCAAAAACAACGGTACGCATGGCCGGGGTTTTGTACCGCAAGTCCACGTCCACCTTCAAAGGCGCGTCTTTAGACCGCTTGAGCATTTCGCAAGCCCAGTCCGGCGAACTCTTGAAGTTGAGGTTCGCCCATAGCACGGGACACGCGAGGGCGACGGCTCGGAGATAACGGCACGCTTGGGGCAAGTAGAACCATCTGCCTCTGATTTCAGCACGTTTGTCGACGACGCGACAAAGCAGGAATATTTCGCAGAGTATTTCGACCGGGAGGCGGCAAATGGGCGTGGCCGCGTTGCGTTGCGTTTTTAGCGCGTGAATGGCTTGCTCGTGCCTTTTTATTTCGGCGTCAATGTCCTCCATTTCTCTTGAGATTGGAGGAGGTTTGATGTCTGTGAATGAGTCGGTGAAGGCAATTGGGCAGAGGATGAGGAGGTACAAATCCGTATCGAAGAATCGGTCCCGCAGACCTGCTGCATCGCGTTAGATTGGTACGAGCGCGAGCAGTATATAAACAGTACCAGTGTTGTTCCGGTCAACGGTTAAGGACAAGGGTCAAACGTAATGACTGTTGTCTATTCAGTGACTTTGATGGTTTAAGGATATGTCGTTGACCGTTGACCTTAATCAATTAGTGCGGACCGGTCTCCGGTCTGTGCGATCTTGTCAACGAAATCCAACGAACCACCCAGATTGCTATCCTAACCTGGCTGATAACCCAAATATCAACAGACGGAGAGAGGCAATACTCGCAAAGATGGCCTCAAGTGCCCTTGGCCGTGCCCAAAAAGCCCGACAAACAAGCAACCATAAGCTTGGCAGCATTGTTGGATAAAGCATAGTAATTAAGACGCAGAGATGACATTCAATGATACTGTGCTCCCACCCGATGGCCAGGACACTGGCGACGTTGTGGCGCACGGAACCGGAAGGAGCGCGGCAGATATGCGGCATATGCCATCATCGGGGTCTGAATGCGTGAGAAAGGTCAAATCTGGAAACCTGACTTAAGGTCAAAGGTCAGTGGTACGGTCAACACCATTGAATATTCATTGACCGGAACAACACTGAACAGTACACAGCCCAAGTGCGGATGGTCGGTCGATGGAAACCAGTTCAACGACAAGTCGGTGATGGCAATGCCGGCCCGGGGTGCAGATTCCCACCAACGCGTGAGGTTCAGAGCGTACATCCTCAATCCTGTGTATCGTTGCTTAGCTATGACAAGCGGATGTATATCTAATGCAAGACAGCTCTGTTTCAGAACCACTGGTTGTTTAGTTGACATTAGCTGTGTACATGCAAGGCCATGAATGGTCTCCATGACTATTGCAATTGAGTATTATTTTAAGTTGTTCAATACCATTCATTCAATTGAAAGAAACACCTGTGATAGACGTCTACCTGTCGAAGATAATTTATACGACAGCAGGAGTTCATTTAATAGAGGAGATTCGTGTTTCCGTCCGATACTTATTACTTAGGCCAGAATACATCAGTCATGGTACACTGTCTGGCCATCTCAAACTATGATGTTGTCAGTCCAAAGATCATTCCATGGTCATGAGCAGTAACGTATCTGTTCATCCGTCCGACAGACGAGTAGTTTCTTCATGCCAGACTTTTGTTTCCCAATCTCTGACACAACTTTCTCCTGCTGGTCATCGATCCCCTCATTCGTCTCATCGTCTACCCCGTCAAAACCCAAACACGACAACTTCACTCCAATGGCTTTTCGCAAGCCAGCACCCTTTTCCCCAATTCCTCCGGAGAATACTAAAGCATGGACTTCACCGCCCAGCTTGAGGTGGTAGGAGCCGATATAATTGAGAATCCTATCGACGAAGAGATCAAAAGCCAATCTGTCGACTTCGAACCCTTCCTGCGCCCGTTGTGTAATGACGCCGAAATCTGTCGTTCCAGTCAGAGAGCTCCAGCCAGACTCTACGTTCAGAATTTGCTCGGCCTATAGAGAAAATCAGTATGCATCCGCCTATCGCTGTGTGTGCCTGCCTGAGTAACGTGTAGCTCAGCAGCAACTTTGGGATCGTGGCTTATCCTTCCGGCTTTATTGGTGTAATGAAAGATGAGGCTGGGGTCGACTGCTCCGGAGCGTGTGGCGCCGGGAAGACCGTTCAGAGGTGTCAGACCCATCGACGTGTCAAAGGAGCATCCTGCCTTCACGGCACATACTGATGCGCCCGAGCCTAGGTGGAGCAGAATGAGGTTAAGGGAAGACGACGGCTATTTATCGTCAGAAAGAGGGCTCCATCAATATGAAGCTATTTACGTACTTTGTTGAGGAATTCAGAGACCGAACGCAGGATGAATGTGTCTGTGACAGCATTAGTACGGAGATGTCTGTGCTATGATACATACAGCTGAGTCCATGGAAGCCATATTTCTTCAGGCCGCGCTTTTGGGCTATATCCCGGTCAATCGCATAGCTCGAAATATGCGGTGGTATCGACCGATGGAACGCAGTGTCAAAAAATGCGATTGAGTTAGCGTGAGGCATGCTAGAAATGCATGACTGGATGATAGCAAGCGCTACGCCGTTGTGTCTGTGAGATGGTTGTGAGATGGCAAATTGATTATGGCGACCTTGTCTTACAAGGGAGCCAAGTCAGAGAGTTTTTCGATATGATGGTAAGTTTCATCGCTGATTACAACAGGCTCTGAGTAATCCCCACCATGGACCACTCTATGGCAGACCTGGATGATCTTCTTCTCGTCGACGCCAGCTTCGTGCTGCAAGGCGTTGAGAAAGTGGTCGAATCCTGAGGCGTGATCAGAAATGGATTTAACGTCCTCGTTCAGAGTGCGTGTAGAGATTTTATCGGACGTCGGTTTGAATAAGAAGTTGGCAGGAGGAGTAGTGATGTTGGTGATAGATGAATTTAACACCAGAGAGGGCTGTGACGAGACGAGGAGGTAGAGAGATATCTTTAGGGACGAAGAGCCAGAATTGCATGAAAGGATGTATCGGTCCTCGGAAGGAGACATCGTGGATTCAAAACAAGCATCGAAAGTTGAACTCGTCTTGATATCATCTTGATGTCTTTAGACTCCAAAGTGAGCGTCAAACTCCAAGACTAGCGCAAGGTGGCGACGACATGGGTGACGTCAAACGGAGAGACTCCGATACCACATTTGTGGGGTAATGAACAACCTCTCGAGAGAGAATGAATTCAGTGTCGAGTCAATCAGGGGAATAGGTTGAAAGAAAGCTTCGGGTTGCCTAAACGAGACCAAATATTTATTACATAAGCAGGCCAATCAGAAGCGCTTTTTCTTGGCTCTTTCCACCCTTATCGGGGTCTCAGTTGTACGCAACCAATGCTCTCATCGCTCCGCCCATATAAATATCAAGTCATGTTGTCGTCACTCGACATACGATGCCTGGTCAAGAAATATTTGAATCCAATCCTTCGCCAGACAATTCTCTTCTGCCCGACACGATTCTAGACTTGAGCGTCAAGCTTGACACCAAGGATTATCTTTCGGACGATGAACTCAAAGCCGTTCAGCACTTCAGTAGGGCTGCAAACTATATCGCGGCTGGTGCGCTCTTTAAATCTTTTTTGGTGCTCCAACTGAATGAAGAAACAGCCATGATATTTCTCAAAGACAATGTCTACTTGAAAGACAAGCTATGTCCCGATCATATCAAACCTCGTCTTTTAGGCCATTGGGGGACGTGCCCTGGCCTTAGCCTCGTATATGCCCACCTTAATCGGTATGCAAAGTGCATGTCCTCGAGAGATACAATTAATTTGGATGTAGCATAATTCGCAAAACTGGTCTTGAAGCGCTCTACGTCGTTGGACCTGGTGCGTTCATTTCATCATCTACACCCTGGCCTTATCTTTCTATCAGGACATGGTGCACCTGCCATCTTGGCCAGCCTATGGCTAGAGGACTCCCTAAAGCCGTTCATTCCCAGATTCTCTCGTAACACTGAAGGATTGCAGAGACTCGTCTCAGAGTTCAGCGCTCCTGGAGGCCCTCCGAGGTTTGCGGACTGATTTCATTCCATTTCCGAATCTCACGCACTATGCTAGTCACATCAATGCTGAAACCCCCGGTGCCATCCACGAAGGGGGAGAATTGGGCTACGCGCTCAGTGTCTCGTTCGGTGCCGTTATGGATAAACCTCACCTCGTTGTTGCATGTGTTATTGGAGACGGTGAAGCAGAGACGGGTCCCACAGCAACAGCTTGGCATGGATTCAAGTATATAGACCCCGCAGAGTCTGGCGCCGTCCTCCCAATTTTGCACGTAAATGGCTTCAAAATATCTGAACGTACGATCTATGGCACTATGGATGACAAAGAGCTCGTTGCTCTATTTGTGTTCGTATCAGATTCAACTGTTTTGTTTCCCTGTTTACTTTTCCGGATTCTGTAGCGGGTACGGCTACCAACCCAGAATCGTGTGCGAAATGGAGAATATCGATAACGACTTCGCTGCTTCAACAGAATGGGCGCTAGTCGAAATCAAGAACATCCAAACGGCCGCACGCTCTGGGAATCCGATCGTAAAGCCTCGTTGGCCTATTATCATCCTTCGCAGTCCAAAAGGCCTTACTGGACCTAAATCTATCAACGGGGAGCTCATCGAAGGTTCTTTTCACTCTCATCAAGTCCCTCTTCCCAACGTCAAGAAGGACAGCGAGGAGCTTGCTGCTCTTGAACAATGGTTGGAAAGCTACAGGCCCGAAGAGCTTTTCTCGAACGACGGTGGTCCTAACGAAGAAATTCTGAGCATCATTCCCGTGAACACCGAAAAGAGGCTCGGGCAGAAGGCAGAAGCCTACAAGGCCTATAATCCACTCAAGCTACCCAACTGGATTGAATTTGGCGTCCAGAAAGGAGCGGAAGAGAGTTCAATGAAAACCGTCGGCACGTTTTTAAAAGGCGTTATCAACGAGTAAGTCCGTTTTCTCCTTGCTTGCGATTTATTGAATTTGTTGGTTAGTAACCCCAAGAACTTCCGGATATTTTCCCCAGATGAGCTAGTTTCGAACAAGTTGGACGCCGTGCTCGAAGGGGACGGTCGAAACTTTCAGTGGGACGTTGCATCACGCGGGAAAGGTGGTCGGGTCATCGAGATCCTGTCCGAGCACACTTGTCAAGGCATGCTCCAGGGTTACACGCTCACCGGAGGCACTGGGTTGTTTCCCAGCTATGAGGCATTCTTGGGCATAATTCATACGATGATGGTGCAGTACGCGAAGTTCACGAAAATGGTCCATTTTCCTGTTTTGAATCCTGAGTGGTAATTGATGCTCGTTATAGGCTGTTGAAACTAAGTGGAGAGAAGCGGTCAGCTCCATCAACTAATTGGAAACCTCTACTTGGACGCGGCAAGAGCACAATGGTTTCTCTCATCAAAATCCGTACGTCTTTTTCTGCGGAGTTGGAATATATCTCATAATTGCCTGTCCTAGGTCTTTCATTGGAGCTGTCCTGAACCTAAAAGCGACATCGGCGCGCGTCTATCTGCCTCCAGACGCCAATTGTTTGTTGTCGACGATGTCCCACTGTTTGAGGGCGAAAAACTACATAAACCTCATGGTGGGTAGCAAGCAACCTTCTCCGGTCTGGTTATCGCCTGAAGACGCAGACCGACATTGTATTGCTGGTGCATCAGTCTGGGGGTTTGCCAGCGTAGATGAAGGCGTCAGCCCTGATGTGTACGTTGTTTCAAATGGATTCTCGTTGTTGTATTAAATTTATGTTAGGGTACTTGTCGGCATCGGTGTCGAGGTTACTTTCGAAGTCATTGCTGCTGCGGCCATTCTTCGAAGACACGCGCCTGACCTTCGTGTCCGTATTGTCAACGTCACTGACCTCTTAATTCTTGCCGTACATGGGTCGCATCCCCATTCTCTCTCAGACGAAGCATTCGACTCTCTGTTCACCTCTGACCGCCCAATTATCGTCAATTACCATGGCTATCCACAGGAACTCAAAGGATTGCTCTTTGGCCGCCCGAACCTCGACAGGATGATCATTCATGGCTATATAGAGGAGGGCACGACCACATCACCATTCGACGTAAATGTTCTTTCGCTTTCTATCATCTCAAGTTTTCCTCACGTTCGGCTATCATACTTGTTCTTGCAGATGATGCTTTGCAACCACACCTCACGGTATGACGTGGCTCGGGACGCCGTCCGAATGGGCGCAGTGTTGAATGCCAAGGTTGCGGTTTCGTCGCACATGATGGAGAGCTACCTCAAGCATCTCGCCCAGAAGGCCCAGGACTACATTTACACGCACGGTCAAGGTATTTAAATGTCGTTAGCCCGAATCTCGTGTAGCTAATTCGCGTTACAGACCAAGACGACATATTTGCTGTTCCTACTTTTGATTAAGGGCCCAAGACTACGGGATATGAAGAATTCAAGCTTTTAGTGAACTAGAACATTCAACTGTAGTATAGCAACCGATGTTTATGCGATCTTCTGTGTTAGCTGCGCGGTGTCCGAGGGTGGGGATGTTAACTTGAACACAAGTCTCGACTCGTGGCGTTGTGGCGAACGTGAATCGCCTCAAGAACGAGTAAAGAAAGTAGGATGGAGTTATATCGCGCGTCTTGTTGCGGCTCTTATCGAGAATACCGAAATCTTTTTAAGTGGGACAGACGGTATGAAGGGATGATGTACGGGGACTTGAAAGTTGTATTTGGGAAGATCATTTTCCATTCCGAGTCTGTTAGATACTAAATGACAAGTATCCCACAATCATTTATCGGCCTTAGAGCGAGAGATGCAATACATACCGAGTTTTAGGTGACTTGAATTGAACTTTCAAGAGCAATGTACTAAGTCCGTATAGAGTTCATCCTGCTGCACCGTGCCCGAGCAAGAGAAAGAACTTAGTAGGGATCAAATCGTTGGATTTCACCCGAGGGATTGCCTGCGATGCTGAAAGAAACAGTGGCAAAAGAGGTAGTCAATCACAATTCGTCGTAAGGTATGGAGGTGTCCGTTCTTGGGAGGCATCGTGGTTGGGTACTATAAAGGTCTGAGGACAAGAGAGTACGAGAGTATCCATCCAACTCTACTACAACCGTAGCCGTAGTACTCATATCAGTCTAATCTCTCTGAAATGTCTTCCTCCGGCAACACCAACGTCAACGTGAGCATGCGCTGAGCCGTTAGACTGGGGTTTTGACTGACTGTGGTTTCTCCTTAGGGCGTCGTCGACAAGAGTTCACAAGACTATTATGATGAGACTATTCGCACACCCCGCCGTACGCCTATGGCCTGCCAATACTGCCGTGGTGAGCTAGCCCCTCGACGTATCGCGGTAGGATTTTGACCAGTGTACGTCGATAGGGCGAAAAATGAAGTGTGATGGAGGCCGCCCGTCCTGCAGCAACTGCGATCGTCGCCAGCTTTCCTGCAGCTATCAGCCAGTGTGAGTCCGGTTGAAATGTGGCGTCACCTAACATATTGATGTCAGCCTTTAGGAATGCATCTGGAGCCAGCTCCTAAGAAAATCGTATTTGTAACGGGTTCTGTGTATAGAATATTTCGTTACTATCGACGAAAATATATTTTCTTGCTCGCAAGGGATTCTAGTAGCTCACCGTGAAATTAAGAGCCCAAGCCAGCCGTGAAAGTTGCGATGGACGAGCTAGAGGATGGCACTTCAGTCTTTCATACAGCCATTTCATTTGAAAGGTTATTGCCCCAGAAATGAGGGCAACGCTGGAAGGCTGTTCAGCGCGTTTGCATTATTAAGGAGACGCTGTCCCTTGAAAGATCCTTACCAGAATATTTGAATGATAAGCCCTGCTCTGAAAGGTCCAAACCTAGAGTAGATTATCTTGATCGAACGCGTGACAAAAGGGTTCGTAATGTGGCGTTGGATAGGTCGAGCTGCGAAATGGGTTCAAAGGCTGACCAAGGATATACTGTTTCATATCTGAATATGCGCACCGCGTACAGCTCTTGAAGACTTGAACGCAATCCTAGGAACGTCGAGATTCCAGTGAGCACTATACAATGGTGGGAGACCTATCAATGTCTGAAGCTCTGAGAATTGGTATTCAAATATTGAGGCTCCCAGGGTCACATGCCATCTCGTGTGTTCACTTCTACTAATTCTACGCAACTTCTACGCTAGAACAGGTGCGAAAGCGTCCTTCGAATCGTTAGAGCTGATTTCACATAACAGTTATCGCTCTATGTGTATTTATGTGGGTATGTATGACCACCAAGCAAGATACATCACACAGGAAATATCGTAAATATCATTCAGCCTTGAGGTCGGCGTAGCTCGTAACAGATGTAACCTTACACAGACATTTTCTTTTCGTCCTCTTCAATAACTACCTCAACCGATGAGGTCTCGCTCTCCAAGCCCATAGCACTGGTATCGTACCCGTTGGCTTCGAGGTATTCACGGAACTACTTCATAGTCAGTAACCCTGAGACCGATACTAGACAAGATACGCACGGCTTTGTCCTCCTCGACCATTCCATCATGCGACAATGGCTTGATGAACAAGAAAGTGACAATCGCACTCAAGACTGCGAGACCACTGCCGATCCAGAACGGTCCCGTGTTACCTTTCACGGTCTTAGAACCTCCGAACGCTGAAGCTAACGTGAGCAAGCAGAGAGATCTACAGAGAATCCTACGGACCTTCGATTATGGGAGGGAAGCCTACAACATCATCAAATTTCCTCATCGCTGGCGAGATAGGAACTGGCACTTACACCATGTTCCGACGAAAGCACCGACTTTTCCGATCGCAGCGGCGATACCGTAAAATTGGCCACGAATAGCTGTTGGACTGGTCTTGGAAGCTAACAATCCGAGATTGTTTCCGGGTCCTGGGTGGTATACAATCGTGAACATTGATTTTTCTCAGAAAAAAAACAAGGTAGCACATACCGAACTCGCCACATGACAAGAAGATACCGTACACGACCTGGGATCGTTCAGGCTGTCAATGATTCTCAAGTGAATGCCAACTTTAGAACTTACGGCGAAGGCAGCGATTCTGTTCGTCAGGCTAAGTATAAAGTAGTCAGAAGATGCGGGATGGGCTGATGGTTTCAAAGCTGCTTACTGGGTGTAAAGACCACTCATGATGAATCCAATGACGGCTTGCGCGAGGAGACCGATGATCTGGTACTAGAGTTAGATAGTACGAGGGTGGGGGAACATGCGACCGGACCATTGCCCATTTGGGACCAAGATAATCGACAGCAAATGCACCACCAAGCGCTCCAGGTAGGTAGAACAAACTATTTTGTTCGGATTAACGCTAGGCTGTCAAGGAAGAAGGAAACAAACTTTGCGACCACGTTCCATCCAAAAATGACAGAGAGCTTCTCGGTACCTCCAGTGATACTGCAAGAAGATTAGCAGGGCGTAACCACCAAAGGAATATCATCTTACTTGTCGAAGACGGTGGAAGAGTACAAACCGAACTAAGTATTTCCTCAGCTTGCGATTGAATGAGAGGACTACATGTACATACCGGGTACACGATGAAGTCGTATAGGAACCTAATGACTGAATCAGAGCCAGATTACGGAAATACCGGATACAACGTACCAAGTGAACGAGATGGCAGCCAACGAACCTCCATAACGCTTGAGGACGAGAATGTACGGGATGCGGGCATGCTTCATAGAATCCTTGCGGTATCTTTCAGGTTCCTGCATCCGGATACGCCATATAAGGACAGCGAGTGCTGGGACGACACCAAGTCCCAACGAGAGACGCCACACGGCGCGGAGATGGTTGTCCCCAAAGCTGATGAACATGAGCAATTCTTGAAGGCGTGTGATTATTACGACGACTTACATCCAGTAAAGCACGAGAGGCACGAAAGCAGCCACGACAAATCCAAAATCGATCATCACGTCTGTACACCGTCAGCATAGACATGGGCAAGGAGCAGGGCGGACTAACTGGTGGCCAACTGGAACCATCTGTGCTGCGCCTTTTTACTGATTGTTGATTCTTCTGAATTTTCCGACGCCGCCACGGACCCACAGGGATACTCAGCACCCACACCAATGCCAAGGAAGAAACTGGTGGCGTAGTGTCAGGAACACGGCCTTGGAGAGAAGTATGCGTCACTCACCGCATAGCCGAGAGCATTGCCAAGAGGCCGCCAACGCTGTGGTGCGCGCCAGTTGAAGCGGCAGAGAGTCCGGAGAAGAGGGCGACGATACCAGTTGCGAGCATCTGTGTATTCGATAAGGACTATCCTGGAGGTAGGGGTTGCGCAGAGACGCACCATGCCAAATTTACGACCAATCTTGTCTGACATCCATCCTGTGCATAAAAAGCTTGGTCAAAACGGAGCCAAATTGGGAGCTGGGCACGCACCGAAAACCAACATCCCGACCACTGTTCCTGCGAATGTAACACTGCTAACAGTGGTCCCGTAGTCGTGTGCCTCGATGGCATCCGCGCCATAAACTCTGGTCAAGACTAAAGGGAAAGTTGAGCGATAAGCAGTCGATAACAGTGAACACTGCTAACGAGTTTTGACTGTCAAAAGCACATGGTGGTCAGTGATAGAACGGTATTGACTTTTAAACAACGCTCTCACCACTTCCGATGACACCGTTCGCATAACCTGCTCATAGTTCAGTTCAGCTCTTTTTCGGTTCAGATGCCGACATACCATCCGAAAATAATGCTGTTCCACATCTGAAAACAGCCTCAATGGTTGATAAAAATATCAATAAAGAGAAAACTTACGCGAATATCAGGGAAACGCTGGATAACGGAGCCATCGTATTAGGGAAAGGAAAGCAGTCCAACTGTCCATCTGTGCGCGGGGCTTTTGAATGAAATCAACAGGAAGCATATCAGCATTCATCCAGGGCGCCATCGGATTCCATACCACACCGTTCTAATTTCGGATCGCTGTATCAAGCCGGAACTTCCATGTCAATACGCCACATTCTTCTTACACACGTTCAATGTATCAGTGACATGCACGTGTTGGCCTTCCGTGTTCCAACTCGCCCAAGACCGCCCGTTGGAACTATACTCTACTCCGCATCGCTTTGTGCCACATGCACTTATCACAGACTCATCACTGCTAGCTCCCTACTGGTCCTTATCTTCCCTCCGATACTGGAATAGCGATTACAATTTGTATTAGTACACGACTACGATACCACCAGCACTTCAGGTGCAATCCTCTGCTCTACAGTATCCAGCCGCTTCACCCACTCATCCAGCCTCTTCGCAACGCCCCCGATCTGCTCTCGCGATAGCACACGAGGTTGCACCCAAGTGATCTGCGCCTTCTCGTCAACCTGATCCAGCGAACCCTTGATCAATTTCAAGCTGAGCGCCTTCATCACCAAATGCTCAACCTCGTCCAATGGTAGGCGCGTCTCTTCCGCGATCGTCTGGAACGACATGGTACGATTGTCGGCGCTACGCTTGAAGACAGATTCGATAAGCGCCATCAAGCAAATTTTCTGGCGAAGGAAAGCATAGTTTTCTTGGAGAATAGGCTATTCTTGATATTAGCGCGTAGTCCTGAAGATGGGCAACGGCTTACCTCTTGGGGAAATAATGGTGCTAAGGCTTCAAACTTGCCGATGCTACCCTCGTTGAAGGTGAACAGAAGACGCTTAATCCACTCATGCTGGGTACCGTTCAACGAATCAAGTATAGGGTGCATGAGCTAACGAGCTGTAAGCGGCGTGTAAACCAATTTCAGCGAGCGACCTACAAGTTCACCAAAGTTATAGATCGTATCCGCCAAAAACGCAGATATCCCAAGGTCATGAGCTCTGGTAAGTTGTTCTTCCGGTGTCATATCAGTGGCCAAGTCCACACATGCAAGATATAACAAAGAGTTGCGGTAATATGGGGCATACTCTGCTTTCGCCTACATTATGGGTGAGCATGCGAGCGAAAGAAGTCTTGGGATACGCTCACCTTGTAGTAGTCGGCAGCCAGAACGTAGTACGCAGCATTCACGCTGGGTTCCACACCCTCAAGAGGGTCCAGTACTTCCCAAGCTTTGTCGAGGTCCGTCTTGGTTCCCACCAGATCAGCGTACACCAATTTTGCGTGTCCAATCGTTGCCAGCAGTAGAACGTATGGCTCCTTCGACTTTTCCGTGTCCAGACGTGACAATAGAGACGTGAGGAAGGTTACTTCTGCTTGCGGATCTACATAGCATCAGCACAGCAGGCAGGTAGAGCAAGGACCAGGTCAGGACGTACTGTCGAGTTCTTTGGAAACCTTGACAGCCAGTTCCGCGAGTCTAAGCTGGTTGATCTTGGTTTCGAAATCTCGCACGAAGCGCTCGAAGACATCTACGCGAAACGGCGCCGAGGCGGGATGGTCTACGAATTGGAATAGCTTTATTGTTAGCTGATGCCATAATCTACACAGAGATGATCAGCTCCAAGTAGCTAGGTGGAGGACGCGTTGCGTACTTTCTGTTGTGTAGCGTCTTAAAGGATTCAAAGAATGGGTGCAGTTCAGATGGCGTATTGGAGAGTGCGGTGGCGATGAATTCGTCGAGTACCAGTTTGGGCGCCTTTGGGGCATCAATATCCATCGAAGATGACATTGCCGACGGTGAGCGAGTACTTGACAACTGTCGAGCTCGTGGATGGTGGTGATGAGCTTGACGTGACGCGTCGCAGCACAAGGTGTAGAAAAATATGTACAAATACAGTAACCCGTCGAAGAATGCACATTCTCTACGTAAACGGTTTCCCTACCAAGATTTGCATCCAGCTACCGTTACCCTCTGCGGGCTCCAAGTATGTCTTTGTAAAGCGTTGTCGTTGTCGGCACAGACTCGCTGTTTGCGTTTCCGTTGATTGAGCTGTCGGCGACCGAGAGAGATCGACACCATGGCTGTATCTGAATCCTGGTAGTGTATACAAGTTGTATAAAGCACTGGGCAATCTTCTCAAAAAAAAAATTCAAAACAATGCGACGCCTTCGGTCTCTTCTCATTCTGGCGAGTTGCTGTCTAGGAGCCTTACACTCTACATCCACTCCGGACGCCAATAACTACTATGTCCTACACCACGACCCAACCTTTGCGACGCTAGCTGAAATAGCCGAATTACTCTCCATATCGTCGAACCAATCGGGGAGCTGGAAAACCATTGGCTCGCACGAGCTGAACTACCCAACGATGGAAAAGACGAAACGACAGATCCCGTTCTCGCGCGACACGAACGACTGCGTGCTCCCGCTTCGCTTTTTTCGAGAGAAATCGACGTGTCTTCTGCAGTGCGGCATCTGTCGCGCGAAGTATCTCACAAGGTCTCACTTCGAGCTCCTCCTTCGTTAAAACGGGGTCCTGCGGAGGACGCAATTAACCGTCTGGCCATCTCCGACCCTCTCTTTCCCGAGCAGTGGCATCTTACTGGCGGACCCTCCCAAAATACGCTGAACGTCATTCCGGTCTGGGATCAAATGAAGCTAACCGGGAAGAATATTACAGTGGCGGTCGTTGATAATGGCGTATTTCACGAGCATCAAGACCTCAAAGACAACTTCGTACGTCCGCCTACTACATCAACACGATGTCATCAACGTTCAACATTCACGCTGAATACTTACTATCAGGACATGAAAAACTCCTACGATTACGTCTCCAAGAAGGATACGCCTGAACCTCCAAACACAGAAGATAACCATGGAACCATGTGCGCTGGCGCCATAGCCGGAGCCAAGAACGATGTGTGCGGTGTAGGCGTCGCATTCAACGCAAAAATTGCCGGACTACGCATCATGGATGCAGTGCAATCCGTGAAACACTCTGACGAGGCGAAAGCTATGAATCATGGTTTCCAGGATGTAAGTATCTATTCTTATAGTTTTGGACCAGAAGACGACGGAGAGACCCTTGGACCGGAGGTGTACGTTCTCGAACAAGCACTCTTGAAAGGTGTCAACGAAGGCAGAGGCGGTAAGGGAAGTGTCTTTGTCTTCTCAGCTGGAAATGGTGGCCTTCCTGTAATTGGTGACAATTGCGGCTACGATGGGTATATAAACAGGTGAGCTCAAATGTTTAAAGTAAAATTCAAACATCAAGTAATTCTTCTTTAGTATACACAGTATTGCTGTCGGGGCTCTCGACCATACAGGCAATCATGCGCCATTTTCCGAACTTTGTGCATCGGTTATGGTTGTCACGTCCGGCGGCTGGGATGACAGGAACATTGTGAGTACTTGCATGCGTTCCGTTCTCCTCCTAGTTCTGACTGGATTATCAACTTCCAGGCCACCATTGATACGACCGACGACAAAGCATGCAACACGGAGGATTTCGTCGGGACCTCCAGCTCAAGTGCATTAGCCGCTGGCGTCTTTGCTCTTGCCTTGGAGGCACGCCCGGACCTTACGTGGCGCGATATGCAGCATCTCTGTGTGAACACCGCCAGAGTGGTCCACGAAGGCGCGGACTGGGAGCGTATGGAGTCGGGTCGCCGGTATAGTTACAAGTACGGCTTCGGTGCGCTCGATGCGTACGAGTTCGTCAAAGCAGCGAAGACATGGGAGCTCGTCAAACCCCAGACGTGGATCAAGACGAAGCCCGTGCAGCTCAGGCAAGGACTATTGCCTGGAATGGGCAAGGGGACGATGGATGCGACGGGGGCGTTCTCGGGAGGAAAGCCGCTTTCGGGGACGGCGTTTTCGGAGAGTGTCAAGGTCACGAAGGAGATGGTAGATGCTGCTGATTTTGATGTGATTGAGCATGTACAGGTGAAGGTGTGGATCCAGCATTCGAGGCGGGGCGACATTGAGGTGGAGATTGAGAGTCCTGGGTCGAAGAAGGTGGTCAGCTTGTTGGGGATGAAGCGGCCGAATGACAAGGCCGATACTGGCCTACGAGGCTGGACGTTCACGTCACTGAAGCACTGGTATGTCTTCTATTCTTGAATGATGACAGTGGTTCATGCTGAACCTGTGCGTATGTAGGGGAGAACAACCTCTAGGGGATTGGGTGCTTCGCTTCAAGGATCAAGGGAACGAGAACAAGGGGAATGTCATTGGGTTCAGCGTGACCTTCTGGGGCAGCGCGAGGAAAGACTCAAAGGACCCGGTACTATTTAAGCTCCCTGTTGACGACAAAAATGTTTTTCCACCTGTATCAAAATAATTGACTTGCTCCCGGTAATTGCGATATCTTACCCAGATCTTACCTCATTGAAACGTGGCGCACGGAGAGGTATAAATTCCACCGATAAACTGCCGGAAATTGACGTTGCCCTTGTACCACCACCACCGGCCCAACATGACGAAGAGCAAAGGAGTTATATCGGCCCAGCCTTCAACGGATATCTGGCGCAAGCCACCGTCGACAGACGTCTTCAACGCGCCAAGCGTACTCCAAACTCCCATCTCGCAAACGTCTTTCAATCGCGCGCGCGTTACTTTCATCGCGCCCTGGAAATACCGCTACGACCAAGGTGGTCTTCTCCTCCATCTTACGAAACAAGGCGAAAAAGACAAGTGGCTGAAAACTGGCGTCGAGTTCTACACCGGTGCCCCGTTCATAAGCACCGTTGGCTGTGATCGATGGGCCGATTGGAGCATCTATCCTACTGCCGGAAATGACACAGAATATACTGTGGAGGCTAGAAGGGAATCTGACGAGCTTGGAACGTCGTTATGGGTGTATCGCCTGATTTTCGATGAGGATGGCAAAGAAGTTGAGAGAGTGCCGTTGAGAGAAGTGCCGTGGTTTTTTGGGGATGAAGAGGGTTGGGATATTGCTGCTGGTCCCTATGGTGCGCGCCCCGCGGACAAGGACGCTACTGGGGGAGAGTCACTGGAGGTTAGCTGGTGGAACTTGGTCGTTGAATGAAAGCAAAGCAAAGAGACGTGTTTAGCACGATGTACGTTGACAGTATCATGTTGCATACGGCATGGCACCAAGACCGATCCTGATGGACAAAGCCTTGACGCGACCAAA
This sequence comes from Flammulina velutipes, assembly GCA_011800155.1. Taxonomy (NCBI): domain Eukaryota; kingdom Fungi; phylum Basidiomycota; class Agaricomycetes; order Agaricales; family Physalacriaceae; genus Flammulina; species Flammulina velutipes. Next base: position 1,217,659 of record CM022374.1, on the reverse strand, counting down.
TTTACGGACACACAATTACATTGAGCTTGACCAAGAGACAATATCAATGGCTGTGCAGAGTCATATTAGGTCAAAGACAAGGTAGATTGTTAAAGTGGCGTACCTATTAATGTTCCATGCTATCGTCCCGTGCTGCTTTTGCAGCCAGTTCATTCCTATAAAAAAGAGCATCGCGTCAGTGAACGCTGTACACCTTCGTCCAGAAGAACGCACCTAAGCTGCACGCTGAACTCATCCTCGATATCATCGTCATCCCAATTATCCTCCCACAGTTTATCACCGCTGGATTTAGCACTGCCAGGAGCCGTTCCACCCAAGTGCGCCATATCCGTCTTGGAGTCGTCCCAGTCTGCAGCACAGAATTGACACCGAGGACCTTGATCATTTCGGGAACAACGCACCAGCGACTGGGAATTCTTCAAACTCATCGTCCTCTTCGAGAAATCCAAGATGGGCCTGTTTGTCCTCGGATGTAGGCTCTGCCTTTGAAGTGGATGCTGTAGTCGACATTGAATTGTAGTGGTGGTCAGTTCCAAAAGGCGCACGCGCTGGGTGACGCGTTTGTTTGTTTCCAAAGCCGCCGGCATCTGGTTCGCTTCAATTCCCAGGGTTTGCGCATTGTACTCTCTTTGTCGCCACCAACTTATATATATAAAGATGAAAGCTATGGGTCCTAGCCCTTGTATCCACTATGGCCTCGAGTTACCGCCCACTATTCACCCATTCCCCGCAGTGGGTCATGACCATCCACGGTATCCTCCCCCCGGAAATCATTGACAAAATCGTCGACCAATGCATAGACGACCCAAAGGCACTCCAAGCCTGCGCTCTCGTCTGTCGCATCTTCTCTCCCCGGGCGCGTCTCCACCTTAACGAACATCATTTGGTCTTCCGCCTCCGACGGGACGACGCCAGCCACGGTCTCATGAAGTGGATCTATGCTTTACACGACGAGAAGCGCAACAAGATTAAACAACTCGTCGTCGACGGCACCGAATGCGACCCCGACCAATCTTCCGTCCTCGTCAACGCTCTACAGCACCTCCCCTCGCTGCGCCGCATCACATTTCGCAACTTTCACTGGGTGCACAATATGTCCGAGGACGTGGACGACGCTATCAATAGACGGGCCTTCGATTCTATCACCCTCGACCATGTCCGCGTCTACAATTTTCTGGACCTTTACTGCATCACGCAAGGTTCTAAAAAGCTTCGAGAACTTAAACTTCTTGGGGTGTCGGCCGGAAGTAGGAATGGCGACAGTCTTGCGGACTGGGAAGAACGGATAGTCGTAGAACGCCTGACCCTCTCATCCCCGCTCTCGATATACGCGTACTACAGCCTGATAATCTCTATGGCCGATCTACGAAGTCTCTCCTTGGAAGTGGACAAGGACGGCGATGTATCTGCCATGTTCTTCCTTGCCGATTTCTTCCAATCAGATGATTCCCTTGGATTACAGCATCTTTCTGTCAAGCATCTTGACTCTGCTATGCGTATGTTTTCTCTCCATCTCACAGTTCACTTTTCACCAACTCCAATACACTGTTTAGCGTATTCAAAGATATTCGATTTCCGCAATATCAAGTCTCTGCATATTGAACTGGGCCTCACCTCTTATCTTGTTGGACAATGGTTCACGATTGTACGAACCCTCACTGCGACGAAGCTGGAAGATATCGTATATCGTATCCATCTCGACATTTCTCGCCTGGAATGCTACGATTGCGATTGGTGGACTCGAATGGACTCGTCTTTGGCACACCCGGAATGCGAGATGGCCCTCAAAAGCTTTACCGTCGAATTTCGCCCTTTTGGGAACCGACTCGCTGATGCTTTTGCTGCGATGGAAATAGTGCAAGAAGTTTTCAAAGGAAGGTTTCCCAGACTCAGAGCCATGGGTGTCGATGTCCGGTTTGTCGTAAGTCTTCTCTTCTTTTGTTTGAAAGAAGTTACTGACTTGACGACAGGTATCTTATTCTATGTATAATCCCAGCCCGCTGGCTTAGGCGTCGTCGTTGTATCCGGATACTTGCTGTGTAATCGATTCGGTTATCCGGTATTTATGAAATAGGTCCGTGTTCCAAAAAGTTCATCTTTGGGGCGGACAGGCGTAGTGCCTATCGCCAGATAGGACCCGGCTTGTCGAGCCCAAATCCACGCAAATAATGATTCGGGCAGGATGGTAAATGCACGATGGGCACGCTGTCTGGTTTGTAACTGAGATCGCTCTGGCACTACCGACGGAGATAATATCGGATGCTGAATAAATGGTTTGCGCTGTTCAGGGAGAGCTCGGAGGACGACCGTTAATTTTGTCCTCACAGCATGACAATAATGACAGCAAATATACACGGTTTCCGCACTCGGAGAGCACTGAAGGCGATACCTTGGCGGTGCCACTCGATGCTCTTCGGAATGTAAGCTAGTCACAGTGACATGCGTGACATTTGTCATGAGTAAGCACCGGGGTCGGTGATTGTAAGCTAGTCAGCAAATTATAAAACAGTCCTGATGAACACCTCAACTCCCTTTGGCTCCTCTACTTGAACACTCTGTTTTTCCAACAAACAACTATTAACATTTCCTATCCGGACTCTTCATAGCGCCGGCTCTCCCTTACGACCCAAGCTATGTCGACCAACCGTCTAGTCAAGATAACTGTCATCAATGATTTCGTGCGTTCTTGCTTCTTGCATCCAACAAGCCATCCTCAGTTTCTTCTAGGTCTGCCCGAATTGCTACATAGGCCACCATGAGATGCTCAGCGCCATCTCGTACGCCAAGGCCGTCCTTCATCTCCCGCTGACATTTGAGCTGGAATTTCGGCCCTACCGCCTCATCCCAAGCCATGTCCTCAACGAAAATACTCCCAAATCCACGCGCATCGATTTCTTCAAGAGTCACCTCGGCAAGGAAGCCTTTGAGGGGTTCAAAGACAACACCGTCCTCAAATGGGCAGAAGAGAGGAAGCTTAAAATGTGCGTACCCATTCACGCATGTAGATTAACACTCACGCCGTACAGATCGTTCACCGGAATCATGAGCTCATCCCTTCGCGCCCACCGCTTGTCCCGAAAAGCATACCTCCTCGGAAAACAGAACTTACAACTTCCATTCATCTGCGCCACCTTCAAAGCTTACCTCGAGATGAACCAAGACATCTCAGATATCAACGTTCTCGCCCAGATCGCTGAGGCTATCAAGATTATGCCCAGGCAGGAGGTGCGTCCTCAATCCACGTCCCAACTCCGTGCTTACTGAGACATCATTCAGGCTATTGATTTCTTGATGTCAAACGAACTCGAGGCCGAGGTCAACCAGATGTGTGAAGAGGCAAAGAACGCTGGTCTCAACGGCGTTCCGACCGCTATTATCGATGGAAAATGGCTGATTAACGGCGGCCAGTCCAGCGAGGTGTTTGTCCGGGTTAGTCGTGTGCGCCCCTTTTCTACAGATTCCGCACTGACGCACCTCGCAGATCTTTAAGAAACTCTCTGACTGCGGGTCAGTATCTGCTGCTCCGTCCCCGATGGCTCCGATGATGGATACCCAGTCCATGTCCATCCTGTGCTGATTATTCCTACCTTTCATCCTTTTTATTCGTGGCTCCCCCGTCACTTGTACTTTTCTTGATCGATACCATCCTTTGCTGCCCCGTTCCGGACCCCACGTTTTGTTTCCCTTACTATCTAGGTTATCTATATGTTGTCGACGTAGGTCGACTTCGTCAGTGAGCAATGCACGCACGTCTGCTCTATGTCCTTTTAATTCGTTCCCGTGGAGATCGCGTAAGCATCGGAGTGTACAACAAGTGTGAGAGGCCTCTTGCGCAATGGGTCCTTGACAACTATGTATTGTGTCTCGTCTCTCGCCACAGTAATCTTCGCTCCGCCCAAGTTCCTTGTAATTGTAGCGGTGTTTATCGCTTTTTTGCTTCTCGTTTTCGCGGCTGCGCCACACTCTGGTCCACGAAGTGAGCTCACACCTTAATCTTTCCCTTCTAAATTACGGTCAGTGAATATGTATATATACCTAATCATCATGGGCGTCGTTCATTGCCTCTTCTATACATGCGCCGCGGTGGATCGCTGCGGTCCTTGATCCTGCCAGCGCTCGTTTGACGGACGTGCAGTAGGAGGCAGTGCCCAAAGTCCCTACGTATAGAAAAGTTAACGTAAAATTTACACGTTGATTAGAGCGTTGCGCAAAACTTAGCTGTACATTACAACATTTATGCTTCGCAGTGCCAGTAATAATTGCACAGCACTGCATCCTTGACCCCGAGCGCGACTAAAGTCCTACATGATACGTGAGGCTTGAGAGTACTAGACTGCATGGTGGACCTCCGCTGCTCTTTGGAATTACCTTTACTCAGAAGTAATTACATACACGTACTATATTTGATACTTCAAATTATCTTAGCTTATCACTGTATATCGAACTGTGGCGAGCAGGGAACTTGCGCTACCGGCGCCGGACTGATACAAAGCCATGACCATTGTGCCTCATAAGAGATCGCATTACCCACTTAGACCAAGAAATAGTCGGACAGGCTATCCGAGGGTATGAACTGACTACGACCGCGTGAGAAACTATACATACCTTCGAATCGCAGTCACGTGTAAGTCAACTTAATCCTGTCGCTACTCATCCGTAAGGACGCGTCTGCCTCTTCCAAGAGAGCTGCGGGATTTCTTGGCTGAATTTACTGACGCATGCTTTAAGACTAAGCGCGATGTTCAACCGCACAGCGCAGTCGGAGCCAGGTCGATGAAATGCGATGATGTCATGCCGGAAGATTATATGTATGTTCATCGGCTGCCTCGTTCACTCGTTCACCCTTCTCTCTCTCTTCTCTCTCCGAGATTCTTCAATCATGATATCCTTCGCGCATAGACACTGGGCGTATGTCTGGATTCCGATGGTGACCGCGTTCATGTGGTTTGGTAGGTTTTCACTGTTCAGCGCGTGATGCTGAGCTGATAAACCATCCAGCAACGCTTTTGTCTATGTTAATAACGTGGTTAAGTACAGGACGACCACAATATGGTATATATCAGCCTCGTCGATTTCATACACCTAGCTCAATCGCACTCTCCAGTCTCCATGGACGGAAATGTACCCTACATATCTGACATAGGCGCGGATATTTTAAAGCCGCTCTTCATCGTCGGATGCTGTTTTACGGGTGTCGGATTCGCTTTATCTCTCACAGTAGAGCGTATCTTACGCCATAATGGACGGTATGTTGTTCTTTTTCGCGCCACATACCCAAAAAACTTACTCCGGTCTATTTAGGCTCGTGCCTAACATGCGTCGACGAGAAAAAGTCTTCAGCATCCTCGCCATTATATCCGCCATTGTTGGAGGTGCAGGTCTCATTCTCCTGTCCATATTCGACACGAAACGACATACGACTCTCCACCGTCTTTTCCTTCTCATCTTCATGCTCGGTGTAGCGTTTAGCGCTCTCTTCACGATCGTAGAGGTACATAACACACTCATTTTGATCCCTAAAGCATAACTAACGGAGATTTCGGTTCTCAGTACCGATGGTTAAGCAAAGATTTTGCAGACGTTCGGGAATTACGGCGCGCGTACCTCGCCAAGGCTATCATCGCATCGATCCTTGTTTTATTGGCTGTAGCATTTGGGGTTGCTTTATACAAAAGCACTGATGTCGGAGGTATTCACACTCAATTTCTCCCGGCGATGCGACGCGTCAACTCAATCGTTATCTAGGTGTCTTGGAGTGGGCTATCTCCTTCGGCTACACACTATATCTCCTTACGTTCTTCTTCGACCTTCGAGCATCTAAAGGGATTCAGGATGGACAACTAAAGTCCACAACCTTTTTAATGCGTGCGCGAGGGTCATTACGCGCTAGTGGTACTAGTAGAGTGTAGACGCACATGTATTCCTTCACGACACTGGACATTACATCAATACATAGTATAATTACAACAGTCGGACTTGTAAATGCTAGCGGGACCTGAGGGTAGACGAACCAAGTCTGGAGAAAACAAAGGCGTACAGATCCCTGACGCGATGTTGCTTTGTTTGTGCCGGTGCGGCAGAGATCATCCACGTTGCGAATCGGGAGTTACCGATCCCCTCACCGACGAATGCGGAATTTTTGCAACTCGACGCTCATCACAGATTCTGGACTGTGGCGCACACGCGATCTACCCTCTTGTCTCAAGCGGGTGTCTGCTGAAAGGCTGGACTCGATCATTGGACTCCGCAACTGGTGAAACCTAGTGCCACTTGGGCCATCTTCGATACAAACAGCATCAGCCACCACCCACCCCAGAATGGCTTCGGACGGTGTTGCTTCTTTCTTTGCTCGCGGTTCTTCCTTTCTTCGAACCTATAGCTGGAACTTCTACGGTATTTTTACATGCCTCGCGTGGTCCCTAAATTTGACTTCTGGCGTTGAATTTGAAAAGCGAGGGCTTTGTTGTTTTCTGTTGCTCCACGCACTTTGGCCATAAGACAATAAAACTAGTCCCCTGATGTTCGGCTCTCATGAAAACGTGGTTGCCGGTGCCCTGTATCATCTACGTAGCGCATTACGCCACCGACTTGCCCTAACTTGCATCCTTCACTCTTTAGGTTAGACACTGGCTGACACTGGGATATGTGATAATTAACGCCACATGTTCCCGGAAGCAACTGGTATGTCTGTTCCTACCGCCTTGGACGGTGCTGACATGGAGTTAGGAGTCGAGAAATGTGGCGAGGAGGCACAATAACGTGGACGACGGAACTTCAGCCGGCGGTAAAAGCGGCAAGTATTTCTATTGAACATCGACGATCGTTCTCGCCAAGGCCGGCGGCAAGCGCAATTTGCAAAAGCGTGTCTCAGACAAGGAATGAACATGAGTGTCGATACTCTATTTTCCCATATCTCTGTGTGGGTTGCTGGCATTTAGAATTTATGGATGCACGATAAACAGTCCGGGATACGAGCTGTAGCTTCTAGAAAATAGTGCGTGCAAAACCACGCTTTCGCTGATAAGTTAGGGTTTACACCGTCGACTACCTTTCCCCTGGGGCGATCATGTGTGTGTTCTTGTGCGTGGCGAACCAACGAACTGGAACCCCCGATCTAATTGTTGTCCAGTCCGCACATTTTCTACAAATAGCGGGGTTCTTTTTCATCCTGTAGGTCTTTTCTTCGTCTCATCACCCCCGCACACATCTTCACGTTTTTCTTTCACTCCTCATTCTTTATTCTTCATGACTGGACCACTCGGATGGACGCCGGACAATGCTGACGGCGACGACGTTGATATCGATACCATCATTGACGAAGACTGGGACTCAACGTCCGAGTACGAAGCTGCCTCACCACGCTCTCAGCCCCACCCACGCGCACACATCCCTCGCCCGCCTAACGCCTTCATCCTCTTTCGTAACAATTTCACCAGGGAGAACCAGCGTGGCGGCCCAAAAATCCGTCGCCGGCCAGGCAGCGCCCCACTCGAGCCGTCCTTGTCCAAGCGTGCCGGGAACGCTTGGGGCGCGATGAGTGAGGCGGAGCAGACACCGTGGAAGGAGATGGCCGACGCCGCCAAGTTGGAGCACAAACGTTTGTATCCTGACTATCGCTATCAGCCGAACAAAGGAAGATCGGGAGCTGGTGGCAGGCGAGCTAAAGAGGACGCCACAGGGTCCTCCCAGTTCAAGAGGGCCGTGATGACTCGCATGAGCAGGCGGATCGTGTCCTCGGTTTCGTCCGCGTCGTCGCCCGTCTCACCGTCGTTCGCTGACACGCCACCTCTCATGTTCGCTGATCCACTCTCTCCTGAGTCAGCCTCGGACTCGCTATCCCCCAAGTCGGACGACTACTACCGCTCGTCCTCGCTGCCACCGATGGAAGCCCAAACGCTCACGCCTACGTCCGAGAAACGTCGATCGCGCTCCTGCGACACCGACTACGCACTCAACTTTCCATTCACGGTGTCCAGCGACTTTATGTATTATCAGGCCGAGGTATGTCAACGTCTATCATCAGTCTACATCTTTTATTAATTTCTATCATTCGGCAGCAATACCACCCCGAGTCTGAATTCAACTCGAACGACTTCTACGAACCCAGTCCTCCTGTGGCTAGCCCGAGCTCCTCGAGTTTGGCGGGATGGAACGGGGAGTTGGCCTCCTGGCCATGGTACTCACCACAGCCTTCCCCGATGAACTACAGCTACGAATCACTTTGATTTCGGTCAGTTTTCTTCTCACTAATTACCTGCTTTACCCTTACCAATTTGAATAGCACAAAGATAAAACGAACGCATCCCTACTACTGTATCCTATAGTTCCTCTCTCCTTGCGCCATGCGCCGCTTCCCTCTCTCTCTTTATGCTCATTCTGTTTCCTTACTACCACATCCCGGCCTTCTTTCGATTGTATTATACGCCCGTGTTACTCCTAATCGTCTGTCCTCTGCCCCCCTTGCTGTATATTAGTCGTCCTGTGCCTCTCTCTATAAACTATAATGACATTTCATTATCATACCCCGTCTTCTTGTGGCGTTTAGCCGATGCCGGTTGTTTCCCGAGTTTGATTTGTATTTCAAGCAATGTGCCATTCAGCTGCTAAAAGTAAAGATAAAGAGATTTTGGATGCGCCAGGAAGTATTGACCTATCCCCTTCAGCCTAGCAAAATGTCCGAAGGGTCGATTTTGGTGCGCCACAAGTGCGCTCGGGTAATACTTATCGCTCTTCAAAGTTCAAAATTACAAGGCCGACTAGCTCAGCTGGTTAGAGCGTCGTGCTAATAACGCGAAGGTCTTGGGTTCGATCCCCACGTTGGCCACATTGTGACAAAGACAGAATTGTTTTGAACAAGATAACTTCGCAAAACATATAATTGATGCTACAGTAGGAGTGACACGTTTTTTGTCAGAAGATAGCGAAGCCAACAGTGAATTATTTTTGCTTGCCACAGTATGTATGGATACAATAGGAACGATACGATACATTCCTAAATCTGCTTATACGTTTAGCTCGCGGTCAAGCTGTCTAGCGAGAGCCATATCGGCTTCCTCCTGCTCTCTAACCCGACGGTCCCGTTCTATCCGTTGTCGGAGAATAGCCTCCTCACGTTCTATACGCTGACGTTCTTTCTCTTCCTTCTCCTTGCGCAGACGATCCGCTGCCTCTTTACGCTGACGCTCTTCCGCGTCTCTACGTTCCCGCTCCTGGCGAGCTTTACGGTCTTGTTCCTCCCGAAGTCTGCGTTCACGTTCTTCCTGTTCCTTGCGTTGACGCTCCTGTTCCTCCTCCTCTAGGCGCTGACGTTCTTCCTCTTCCCTGCGTTGACGATCCTCCTCTTCGAGTCGGCGCCTATGGTCTTCCGCTTCTCTACGCTGACGGTCCTCCTCTGCACGGCGACGCTCCTCGTCTTGTCTACTAGGTGGAGACGGATCTCTTCTACTTGAAGGTGGGAGAGGCAACGGGCTCTGGTAGCGAGCCAGAAGGTGGGGGTCTGGTAGAGTGTGAGCTGGAGGCTGATAAGGTTGTTGTGGCGGTGGGCGGAACGTCTGTTGCTGAGCTGGGGGAGAGTATGGCGGCTGAGGTGGAGGAGGGTAGGATCCGTGGTGCTGGGGGTATGGTGTGTGGGAAGGGGCGGGATAGAGTGTTTGGATCGGGGCAGGGTATGATGATTGGACGGAGGCTGGATAGGGTGACTGGGCTGGAGCGGGATAATGTGTTTGGGCTGGAGAGGGATAGGATTGTGACTGGGGTGGCGTTGGATAATGCGCCTGAGGCGGAGGTTGATGCTGTGGTTGGAAGTAAGGTACCGGGGCCGGGGATGGTGTGGGGTTGACGTTGACGTTGACATTTGGCAGTGGGAACATTGGTGGCGCTCCTCCACCATTCCCTGCGGATGCGTCCCATCCAAATGGTGAATTATCCGACGGGCGTCTTGAGTGTGTCTGTGGTGGTCTGGGGGCACCATTAGGTGGTCTGTCGTAAGGATTGGGAGCCTCGGTGGTTGGTCTATCGTATGGACTGGGAGCTTCAGTGGGTGGCCTGTCATATGGATTGGAGAGGTATCCCGACGAGCTGGGTGCATACTCTGAGACTGGCCGAGAACCACCTGCTTTGGGACCGGGTCGCAGGATGGTTGGCACTTTGGGTGTCAGGCCAGCGCCCTCGGGGAGAGGGGGGAGATCATCATTACGATGTTTGGGTGAGAGGGACGACGTTCGAGAGTGAGATGTTGGAGCAGGTCGGCCGGGCTGAAGTAACGACGGAACAGGAGGCCTCGCTAATCGTTCATTGGGCGCCCACTTGCTCGGTCGTCGCATGAGCGGCTCGTTGGCTGGCGGCATCAGCATTGGGACTTTGGCCTTTTTCTTTTTCTCTGGTTCCGGGGGCGGAGGTGCGTTGGAGAAGAATGTCATCTCGAGATAGACCTCTCCCCGCTGTACAAGCTCGCCGTCCTTTCCGTTCTCCATCTCGAGCGGCACCCAGTCGTCAAATTCCCCTGTCTTTAGTGTCTCGGTAATGTCGAGCTTTCCTGTTCCAAGATGGTCGCTCGACCTGGGATCCTTACAGTAACAAGATATTTCCAAGATTCGTGCTGCATTGCGCAGGATTGGGAATCGTAGCTCAGAGTCCCAGACAGGCGTTTGGCCGCCCTTGACATCGACCTCTGTCTTTTCAATTTTTCCTATCATAGAGTCGTTAGCGGACCAATCCATGGTCGTGTAGAGATTGTACGCACCATTCAAAGCAGCCTGAGCGAATACATCTTGCTTGTAGAACGAATGCTTGTCGATGAGGTTGCGTCCTTTGAGTATGATGACAACGAGTGTACCAATTTCATCCATGGCGCGAAGGTGTATCGAACACTAACAGTGATTAATACCTTTTTATATGGCAGTCAAGAGTCAAGAATAAAGCTGTGATGGGTACCATCAATTGCGGTGCAGGGCGTTTCGCCCGCATTCTTGCTTCTTCTTCACCACCATTATCCACTCCGCAGTATGATATAACACCTATCCTGCGCTCCCGTGAAACCAATGATGTTTTCTTGATATATGAACCGACAGTCTTCTCCTCGACAAGGCAACCTCTACCCGACGCAGTTCATCCCGGCCCGTCAGCTCCATTTTCCCAGCCAATTTTTCTGCCATTGCCATTGTTGAATTTATGATCCCTGATGGAGAACAATGACCGTCGAAATCAACTAATATTCCTTGCTCACTCCCTACCACCATGAACGATTCAGAGTTGCCTTCCCAAGTCGAGGGAATGAGCATCGACGACAAAGTCTCCTCAGACGATTCTTCCGAAGAGGAAGAGTTGGACTGGAGAGAAATACAAGAGGTACGGTACCCGCCTTGCCTGACATTGACATTTTTAACGCGTACCACAGAGCTTCACCTTGGATTATCTAGAGGAACACGAACCATGGCTTCCCGACGACCTGCCTTATCAGCTCTATCCTGACAAGGAAGAAGACATCTATCCTCCTCTAATGTACTATGGAGTCGCTGTGACCACTGCTGAGCTCTACGAAATTGCAGGAATCCTCAAGGAGCAGATATTCCCCGATGGAGACACCTCCGATCTTGTTATGTCCGTGAGCAATTTCTTCGACTCCATTGCCAAGTTGGGCCCGGGACGTGGAAATGTTATGACGCATAGGTGCTGGTCTCGCGAAGGTCACATCGTAATCGCTTTGGTGTCAAATTACACAGTTAAAGACATGTACCCCGCTGGACCTGCGGGCGATGTGGCTGCCGTCGTCAATCAAGTACTCAAATGCGATCCACCAAAGGTGCCCAAGTGGTACCTACAGGAGACTGACGACATGCCAACTCGATTATAATGTGTGTAACCTCATCGTTCATGTGTCCTATAGTCATTGATCTATACAAGATCATCTAGGTTATCAGTGTGTTCCTTTCGATAAATGCGACGTCGTATTCGCGGGACAATTCCGTCCATATTATTATTTCCGAAGTGAATGGACATTTCTGGACCAACATTGATTTGAAGTCTGGTTTGACGTACAGGAATGCAAGGAGCGCTAGCGGACTTCGTCATAAACTTCCTGGTCAATTATCCTGGCCTAAGGAAGTGTCGAGATTGTAACTTGCAGGGATGTCTTCAACACAGAAATGAGTTGGTGACACCGTAGGATCTCCGCGGCTTTGAAGAGTTTCCGCTTTGAAGGTAAGGTTTCTCAGGTCGTCAAGCATGAAGGGCAGGGAAGACAATATATCTCCACAATCAGGTGAATTTTTAAGTACTTAGATGGAGCACATGGTAATGTTGAGCGTACAGTATTGGACAAAGGAATCACAATATTAATCCAATGGAAGGATGCCGACAGGGCACAATGACCGGACTGGCCTAATATTTCAGTGGCTTGAGGGTTGATATCTTACCATCACTCTACTATGGGCACATTACCCACACAAATCCAAGGCATGAGGCTCGACGATAAAATCATCTCAGATGAGGAGGAGAAACTAGACTGGAGAGAAATACAAGAGGTGTGGCATCCGCATTGGTCGACATGAACATGTTCAATTAACACATTCCAGAGCTTCACTTTGCGATATCTGGAGGAACACGAACCATGGCTTCCCGATGATCTACCTTTCCAGTTTTATCCTGACAAGGAAGAAGGCATATACCCCCCTCTGTCATACTACGGAGTCGCCGTGACCACCGCTGAGCTCTACGCAATTGCCGATTTCTACAAAGAACGAATATTTCCCAACGGAGGCACCTCCGATCTTGCCCTTAACGTAAGCAATTTCTTCAACTCGATTGCGAGGTTAGGTTCAGGACGTGGACGCGTTATGACGCACCGGTGCTGGTCTCGCGAAGGTCATATGGTTATCGCTTTGCTGTCGAACTACACCATCAAAGACATGTACCCCGCTGGACCTGCGCACAATGTGGCTGCTGTGGTCAATAAAGTACTCCAGTGCGATCCACTCAAGGTGCCCAAGTGGTACCTTCAAGAGACTGACGACATGCCAACTCGACCATGATGTGTGTATCCTCATCTTTTATGTGTCCTACAAGTACTGATCCTTGGCGTAGGAATGTAACTTTGTCTCATAACGTATACGCCACACTCGCTCGACAATTATCGACTATTGTTCACTATCCCTGTATAGACAAAATAAATCCTCGGAGCTTGAAGCTTGAAGGACATATCGATGGATATCGATTTGCTTTTGTAGCGAATTCATCAAATTACAGCCTCACCGAGACCGAATATAAAGGTTACAGTGCAATGCATATACCAAAATGATGATGCATGAAGTGACTTCTTGCTGTAGAGACTCTCGTACAAAACTCTTATGCTACCTCGTAAATAGCGACTGACGGTCACTGCACAATGTCAACTCTCTCCAATCTCCCAACAAAATTCTGTAGTCAGAAAATGATCTTCCTCATCGCAGCAGCCCCGCGCCTAAGTCTACCTTCCGCCATAGCCACAATTTTTTCATTCAACAGTTGTGATACATCTGCATCACTGAGGTGTTGCTTGAGGAACGCCACTTGGACGTCAAGAATCTCCGGATAACTAAGAAGTGGCGGCGGGTACAGGTCAGATATGGATGCAAGAAGGGGCAAAAATACATACTTAGATGAGAAGACCGATGTGGTCTCGTCGATGATGTTACTGGTCGTTAACCCATCTTGAATGGCTGCGAGAGAGCGCGCTTTGAGAGGGATTAGATGAAGTTTGTCTGCTAATCGATACAATGATTTCGGAGACGTATTGTTGGGAGAGAGGAATGTATCGTCATCGGTATAGATATATGATAGTACTGTTTTAAACCTGAGACGAAAGGTCAGCGTACACATGGGCGCTACGAAGAAAACCACAAACGTCTTGTACGCCACGACCTTGACAATGATGGTGCGGATGTTATCGCCAGAAGCATCGTGCGCACGGATGGTCTCCAATGTGAGGGGCTTGATACACCGCGAAGAGCTTGGAGATGGTAATTCGTCGGATGGTCGCGGCGGAGGGACAGAAGGTAAGGTGTTTGGAGCGGAAATTGGATAGTAACCGCTGGAAAGTGACGATATTCCAGAGGAACTATCAGAAGAGGCTGGCGATAACAGATGGTCTTCTTCTGTGTCGCTATCATCGTCATAATCCCACCCGACAGATAGGTCCTCCTGAGGCTCATTGTCCACCACTGACAAATTGTTAATAGAATGCATTAAAACACAACAACTTGAACGCGCACATTTATCCAGGACATCGCTTCGTCCACGTAAGAGGTTACTAACTCCAAAAACCTCTTTGGATCCTTCGAGGACGAAACGAATATCGATAGGATTTCGTCCATCGAGGGTGGATAAGGCTAGCTTTTTATCACGAGGAGAATGTGCTATCTGTAACGGAGATGATATGGCAGCAGTTGCTGGAAGCCTGAACTGGATCGTGACAGAGAACAGTATGTTAATGAACTTCAAGGAGTGTATAGTCACTTTCTTCAGCACCACACGGTGCCAATCCGAAGGAGCTGTTGGAATTTTAACGGAGCTCCTGGGTTTGTTTATTACGGGATGTTGCAATTCGACAGCCACGGTCGTGTTAGGGAAAAGACAGCATGAAGCTGGGGAGATGAAGATTTCCAGATTGAGTAGCTTTTTCGACTTTTTAGTCGCTTGAGCAAGGAACCTCCAGCCCATGCCAGCCTGTGGACTTTCGTAGGAAGAACCAAGGGTCATGTCAACAGAGTACGAAGCTGTCCAATATGGCCCAATATCGTTGGCGCCCCAGGCATCGGGCACATAGAGGGAAAGGGTATTGGCCATGCTGGGTGGAGGAAACGAGAAAGAAACGAGATGCGAGCCTTTTCAATACTGCTAAGCGCCGAGGGGTCATGGTGTGTGAATTTCTACTTCGAGTAGCTTGAGCAAAAAACTTCTAGACCGCGGACTTTTCAGAAGGGTATTTAGTGCTGGCAGAGGTTATGTTTTCGGCAGAATACCAAGCCATCCGAGTCCAGCATGGGCCAAGATCGTTGGTACTCCAGACATCGGGCTTAGACTGATCTGAGTGCATGAAATAAATAGTAAGTATCGGTTATGGAGGGTAGAAGAAACGAGGAAGAAACTAGATGTGGGTCCATCTCAACATACTTAATGTCGGAGTCTGGCCATAGGAACGATTGTCTTCGTACATCTCATACAGTCAGGAAGCGAGACTACCACCGAGGGTGAGGTTAGCCAAAGCCTAGGGAAATCCATGGATGCGTATTTGGCCCCGGAACTGACCGTACGAATGTGTGTCGAACCCTGTCGAATCGTTTTACACAGATAACGAGCGAGAAAAACATACCATATGTGCCATAATATTTTCGGAAGTTATAAGGTACAAGTCCCACGATCCTTTTTCGGGTTCTTTGGTTTCCTCCCACCGCCACTTGCCCCACCTCGACTACCACCCCGACCTTTACTACCACCCCTCGCCCTCCCTTTACCACTCCCATGGCTGTCTATCAAGCTCTGAGCCAAAACCTGCTCTTCAACCCTCACCCGCTCCTCCTCTTCCTGCCACCACCTCAAAAACTCTTCCTCCGCTAAACGTGCTCTCTCTTCCTCCTGGATCTCTACCAAGGATCGCTTGACCTTCTCCGGAGTCTTCATCTGCTGAGACTGTTGGATCGCCGCAAACGACATCGCCACGCCTGATGGTAGAGGCAATTCAATCACTGGTTGAGAAGGCAGAGCATTCCATGCCTTGTGTCTAGATGGGGCTGAGCAATGACCTTGCAACGGATTAAAAGAGGCGCTCACGAAGACGATACATGTCGGGCAGGGGTCGCAGGCTTTCCAATGACGCTCGGCTTTACTGGAACAAACACCGGCCCCAAGCCTTGGGAAGGTGGTATCGGCAAGCTCGCCATCGGCGTCCTGGACGAAGAGGCCTTCGGCATGGGACTAGGCGACGACGAGAGGGAAGGGAACACTTCCGACTTGCGAGACGACGGTGGCGTAGACGTGGGATACCTCCAGGGTGAATCTGAACCTGTGAGCGAAGACCCTTTCGTAGATTGTCGAGGAGGTGTGCTAGGTAGAATTGGAGCGGGCCCTTTGATTGCGGCAGTCTCAGCCATGACAGAGCGCATGTCCACACTAGAAAGTACATATTTGAGTATGTATAATTTGAAAGCATCGAGGTTACGTACCGAGGGGTAGACGATGCCTTCCACGGAATAGGTCGACCTGGTACCGGCGGCGGAAGATCGTCAGGCTCTTCGTCCATAGTAAAGATATCATCATTCCCATCCTTCGGTGCCAGAATCGGGCTAGCAGGTGCAGCTACCCGAACATGTTTGCTACTGCTGTTGTCCATACTCATCCTCAGCATGCTCGGGCTCGGTCTAGGCGAAGATAACTTGATCGACTGTCTCCGCGTCAGTTGCTTGTTCGAATGCACGATAGGAACGGGAAAATCCTCCAGTTCCGCCCATTCTGCGTGCTTGGCCAACGCCATGATTCCCAACAGGTTATTTCTTGTCGTGGGTGACTTCTCCGCCTGCATGCTACTGACGAATTGGGATAGCTGCTTGATTGCGCTAGGATGGAGAAGGTCCAGCATTCGACTCTCCAGAAGACTTTCGATATTAACGGCAATGTACTCCTGTACACTCCGGGTTAAGTCCGGAGCGCTGTAGTGTGTGGCTTCGGAAAGAATGTACGCAGCATTGTAGATGTTCAAGAAGCGCAGTATCACAGAGGAAACAAGGAGCACCAGCCGATCAAGATGAAGTTCGGTCTGTGCAATCATGTTCAGAGAAGTTTTTGGTTTGGGATACAAGGAACTTACCGCAGCACCCATAACATCAAACATGAACTCGAGAGCTACGTCAAGTGAATCGGCAAACTCTGATAGATCAATCAGCAATGTGTAAAGCCCTCAAACCTGAGAGCGTACCGAGGACATGGAACATCTCGACACCTTCTCCGCAACACACAAAGCGCAGTACATATCGCATGACATGCCATTTCCTATGCTTCATGTCCACTTTCACTTTTCCCTTCGCGTCCCTTCTCTTTCGCGTCCACTCTTCCTCTCCAAAGAAGTCCGCGAAAAAAACTGTTCTCGCCCGTAAAATCGCAGAATGGCAGTGAACGTCTTTATCCTGAAACTGAAGCACCACATCCGCATCTTCATCAGGGCATAAAAACAATGCCGACATGTCCTTCATCATCATCGGCTCCGGTATCGTCTTCGTAGCAGCTGAAAGGGCCTTCGAAAGAGCATAAAGATCTAGAAGTCTAGCCAAAGTTTGCAATTCTAATTTGATGCGAGAGGAATCCATGCGAGGAACAGAAAGTCGACGGTCCCATATAGCCAGCACACGGTCTGAATAGAGATAGTCGAGAAGGAGAAGAACAGACATTGGATGACAATGTGTGATTGTTAAACAGGGTGTCCCATTAGAGAATGTAGTACGCAGAGAAACTTTTGAGGTAAGATCCTGAATGGGAGAGGCTCCGCGAAGTAGAGAGCGAATATGATGGCTTCGAGCACTGAGTAACACTTTGTGAACGGGAAAGACATGCTTGGATGATGACACGACGGCTGTCATATCAGCCCCGTGGGGCAAACGTTTTGTAGTATCGAAGTGCCAACATTCCGTCTTCGTTCTTTTCGCAAAGATGACATTGACGAGTCGGGATAAGCGGCGCGAATCCTCCCGGATGTGGATATCACTGTCTTCCTCATCTTCGTCGTCGTCCTCCTTGTAGGACGCGTCAAGAGGTTTCGAATCGTCGACATCGGGGATCATAGTAACCAAAGGTGGAAATATGTCGGCCAAGTCTTGGGATATCGTGTTACCATGTTGTGGGACTGGTTTGGGCGAAAAGTCGACGCGTAAGGCGCCAAAGGCACCAGTACTATTGGCGCAGACTGCGACTACCCGTTGGATATAGGGAACGACCTGGTATTTTGAGGCTTTGCTGGATATGCCACTTTTTCTGGATCGAACGAAAACGTGGCCGGACTCAGTGCAAACGATGAGAGTGCCATCACTGCCTACCGCAATATCCTTTTAGTGAGCGATATGTCAGGCTCCATTTCCGTCGTCAGATAAACCACAACACACCTTCGCAGCACTGAGCTGTTTCTTCAACGTCCAAGCCGGACTAGGTGTGAAAGCTTTTGTCAAAAAGGTAGTATTATCCGACTCGATTGGGGGCGGAACCGTGAATACGAAGACTTCGCCGTTGGAAGAGAGGAAAGCCACTGTTTCGTCGCAGCTTGTAACCTTGGTAATATGGGCGCCTTTCACAGCCTGTGGCGGGCGGTATGGTTGGATTTCGTGAGGAAAGCCATGAGAGGGAAAACTAGGGGAGATCAGAATATGTTCATATATCTAAAGTCTTGAGGCTTACTTGATCTTGAAACTCCGGTCACTCCAAATGCATATAACGTCTTGAGAATTAAGAAGGCAGACCATCGCTGAGTCTGTCAGACACATGGAAACGACGGGTTTCGTGATCTTTGATACCCGTCGAGGGAAGATCTGCACAGGTTGGGCAGTTTTGTCGTAACCTGAGGAAACGTTGGCCCGATGAAGAAGAAATAACACGTTAAGCTTACCCAGCTGTCCATGATTCGTCCCCCAGGTGAAGACCTCGGTCGCTGTCCAACATGCTGAAGCGGTCTTGGATGCGGCAATTCCTTGAACAATTTCCTTCTTCAAGGGGCCGACTATCTTCTTCGGACTGACTTGGACAGGCTCTTCAACCCGACCAGAAGTTGTTGTCTCCACAGGATAGCCCAGTTGAGAGAATCGATTCAAGCCCCAGCTGAGAATCTCGCCACTTTCGGTCAAGGCCAATGTGTGATCTTGTCCCAGCGCTACCGAGACTACGGTCTGACTCAGTTGAGGAATCTGAGTCAGGCTATATCGTGTGTGTTGACCGGGGCCGAGCCTGACAAGAAATCGTCAACAGAGGGCCTACACCACAGTGACAAGCCTGACCGTCCTCCGCTGCCAAATCCACAGGCGCGTACGTTTGCCCTTTTCTCGGACGTGACGATGAGTGTATGGAGTTTGGCCATTTGTATCTCTTGAACGGAGAGTGGGAGGAAGCGAGCGTAGATACTGGACGTTTCGTCGGCGTCTTTCTGAGTAATGATTACTTGGTCGGGGTGCAGGCGATCGTTTCCGTCACCGAGTCCAAGAGCAGCATTACTAGAAGGAAATGAGAAGTGATAATTTTAGTTTCCGCGTTAGTGCGCACCGATTGGCTCCCCAGGTGAACAACTCTGCTCCCGAAGCAGAGACCGGTTTCGTCCCTTCGACAGTCGAATTGTATAATTCAAACGCAGTGTAGCCTTCGGTGTCCTTGACTGTCATGTCAATATCTGCATGTTCTAACAACAGAATACTGTAAAGCTTCTTTAGAGTTGTTGGATGGGATGTAAGACGACTCACGCAGCGGCGATATTGCCATGATAGAGAGCACGGTGAAGAGCAGTCCAACGATTCTCCGTGTCTTGGACGTTGACATCAACGGCTGGATGACGCAGCAACAGCCTGAGATACTCCAAGGTATCTATCGATGTGCATGCTAGATGGAGGACAGTCCTGCCTAGCCTATCGCGCGCGTTGACCTGAGCAGCGACCGCCATGCCCACTGCTCCGCCTTTGGACCATGACTTTCCACCGCTGCTGCTGCTGCTGATGCCAGCTGAGCGTTCATTGCTGACATCCAACAAGCGCTGGAAGGCTTGCTGATTGCGAAGAGCAAATTGCACATGAAGCAAGGTCATGCACTGGATGAGAGACAGACAAGGGCGACCGAGAAAAGTCCTGTTGACTTTTCGATGGGTCGAGAGCTTGTCCTAGGTATTCGTGGCACTATCGAGTGCGCAACGAAGCGGCGATAAATAATAGTGTACGCAGCTGGTGAGAGTAAGAGGACAACGTTCGTTCAATGTACGTCAGTCAAGCTATCCCAATTGAGCACTGATAGCACGTTCGCGGCCGGCAAAGGATTCCATTTTCCAATTTCCGTGGCTTCAAGCTTGCTTTACAGTACGTCCTCTCAATCGGGGGCGCTTCGAGATCTCGTAGGGTACCACTATTCAACACGTCCAACTAATCGCGTCAACGCATCTCGACTATCGGATAATTGATATGCAAGTCATTTCTCTTGAAGAATGTCGTGACGAAGTCACCGCGTAGAGTGAGCAGTGTTCGAAGGATTGGACTCTCCCGGGGATGTTCTGAGCCGCGATAGAAGAATAAGGTCCAAGCCTTTTGAATTTAGTATGTGGCGTCACTGCGTTCCTTCATATTGGCCAGGAGCGTGTCCCGAGGGTGTTAGTAATTGTAATAAAAAATACTAAGAAATTTGGTGGACAAACGCCAGAGGCAATGCACAATCAAAATATAGTTCAAGCCCGACGAGAACAATGCAATAGTCATGTTACGCCACACACTATTCATTGTCCCTGAATCCATTGCCCAGCCCACACACAGCTTGCCTTCTCACCACTACGACCCCGCCACTCCGGTAGCCCTGACTGCCAACATCCACCCTGCTTCCAACATGTATAACATGGAGTGCGAGTCGTCATCGTCATTCTTTGAGAATAACACTGTAATGCATAATCTTGGACAAGCCATGAGTGACTCATTCAAGAGTAAATCGCACGCAAAACTCCTCCGATACATGAAAAATATCAAGGAAAACCTACCCGAGTTGCAAAAGCAAGAAGCCAAGTGGGCTGCTGAACAGAGTGTTCGGTTAGACAAACAGCATATTCATGTTCGAGTTGTGAATGGGCACAAGCGCAACAGATTGCAGGGGGTTTGGGACAAAAAGGAGGAAGAAGTGATAGTGCCAACAGGACCTGCAGGTCACAATTTTCTCAGCCCACATCCAACGCCACGTCCAACACTGGGTGATGCTATCCGAGAGCCCAAAGAGTATGCGAAAGCTCCCGCAGGATCGATTTGGCTTCGTCCGATAGTGTGCCGCCCTCATGTCCCTAAAGGACCGTCCAAAAGGAGGGAAGGAAGCCAAATCGCAACCACTTCGGTCCATCCATCGTTGAAACGCACACGCCCTGCAGAAGAGTCTGACGATGAAGAGGAGCAGCCACCCACCAAGAAGCGTGTCCGTTGGAACGACGAGAGTTCCATCATTCCAACCCAAGAGAAGATCACACTTCCTGGGCACGAAGCGTGTATGAACATCCAGGAAAAGCCTAAACCTGGGTCTCGAGTTCAAGTTCAACTTGCATCCTTTCCGCCTCCTGCGTCGAAGAGATCACCACTCAAGCTTGTACAAGCGCCGACACCGATACGAAGGAGCGAATGGCGAAGGATAGAGAAGGCGAACGCTGCAAGACGAACAAGAGTCGAGGATCTGCGTAAGTGGGTTCTCCTCAAGTCGACGCTGAAGCTAAAGCCTTGAGCATAGGACTCGAATATTTTTAGTATACCCCAGCGCGCCATAGGACTAATGTAGATGGAGCAGTACTTACCGAATGTTGCGTAGGATTTATTTCGTAGGTCGTAGGGAATCGCAGATAAGTGTATAGCATACACCAGAATAGATACGGACATCTACCAATTTGACATCGAGAACGGCGCGCTTTCCACTTCCTGTTCGTATTCCACCTCCACCCTCGGTCCCTCTGTAAACAAGGTAAGAACACATCGGATGAAGAAGAAGAGGACACGCACTTTTGACTTTCTTGTCTGGTCGCTTGCGCGGAGGCTTTGCTGGTGGGGGCATTTTCCTCTTTCCCAACGAAGATTTGGGTCCGACATTTTTACCATCGTCGTTGGAATCATCTGAGTCTTCTTCATCGTCATCCGACTCCTCGTCCTGTAGAATACGTTGTCAGTAAAAGAAAGAATTGATACAATTCGAAACTTACCGCAGCCTCCTCCAAGTCACTGAGGCCATCGTCCTCATCTCCGCTGACATCACTGACGAACTCCCTGTCATCCCACTCGTCCTCCATCTCCTCCTCAAGCTCCTCCTCGTCTTCTTCATCCGTCTCGTCGTCCAGCATATCTTCGAGTGCCTTTTCGGAAGATTGTCCCTTCTTTTCTTGATCGAGGACTGCTTGCCATACACTCTCGTTGACGTTGAGGGGAGCGTCTCCGTATGCTTTTGATTTGAGACGCTCGATGAGTTCCTTTTCGATAGACTTTTCGAGATGCGCGGCAGAAAGGGCTTTTCGTTCCCTGACAGCTTCACGTCTGTCGAGCTTTTTCTTGACACCGATAAGTTTTGGTCTACAGATTCGTTAGCAAAAATGGATGGATAGATGGCTAGAGATGGCGTACTGTTGTCGCAGTTGTAATCTCCGCATTTTTATGAGATACTGGGTTATTTTTGTTACACGCTGCTTGCATTTGTGGATCGTGAAATTTGGCCAATGTATTAATTCGTTGTCTATCTGCTGGAGGCGTTATTATGAATGGTTGAAAGAGGGAGGGAAACGCGCCTGCTCCAGAGCCTTCGTATAATTGCTGGAGAGTTTTATCTTTTCCCACATCTTTGCAGGCGAATGCGCCCGTTCGATGGTTTTCACAAAGAGATAGAGGACACCTGGGAGGCGTTAGAAGACGTAGATTGAAGCGTATACATGTACGCACCCTCCTTCTCTCGAATGGTAGCATACCGGGAGTTGGCCAAAGGGCATGATTGTCTGTTGCAGAGACCAGTAACGTTATATTCGTTTCGACAGAAATTCTGGGTGGTTGTTCTGCGGACATTGAAGAGGGGTTGACTGCAAAGTGGAAGGAACTTACTTCACTTTATAAGAGCAAAACTGGGTGTTGATAACCGACCAAATGACTTCGTCGCTCTGCATGGTGGCAAACCAGATTGAAGCTAAATAATTTCTTGATGATCGGGTCCCTGTCCAAATGAGGCAGGGGCGACCGGCAGATGCCGCGACGGACGTGGCATGCAATTCAACTCTAGCTCAAGCTTCAACAATCATCTCATTGCGCCTGCTTGCAGTCGATTTCTCTCTACCGGTCACTCGTCCTCGTCTTTATCATGCGTTTACTGTCGCTCTTGGTCCCTCTCGCCGCCATCTTCCAGGCAGTAGTGTCTTGTACGTTTTTTCTAGACGAGAAACACATCGTATTCACACTATGTAGCTCCTACTGAAGACTCTACTGGACCGGAAATTCTCGTGGTCGGGTCATGGCCAGAGTCGAATCCCTTTGGTCGTACGTTCCAGTATCCTTTCCGCCAGAGTTCTGGCTCACGACATTCAAAGATATCATAAACGGCGAGAAGAATGTTCTCATGCTCAGTATCGAGAACCGGTCGCCCCAGAAAGTCACTCTTTTATCTGTGGCAGGAGCTATCCAGCACTCCGAATCGAATGCGTTGATTAAAAATGTATGTCCGTCAATTTTGTTCACTACCGCATACTCATTCTTGTCCAAGCTCACGACGACCACGTCCAGTGCACTCCTTCCGGAAGGAATTAAGATTCAAGTCCCCTATACTTTCTACAGCGAGTGCGCATATCCCCTTCATCGTTTATTCCATATACTCACATACCTACAGGTTCAAGGTACGCAGTCATCCAAGGATTTCAATATTTTCAAAAATAACGGTGTATTAGCCCGGTGACTTGCGTCTCAATGTTTGGTTTAACTACGAATCAGAGGTACGACATGTCAAACTATTTTTCGTCAACTAAACATGTTCATAGGGTGTAAACTATCAACTCGCGGCCTTTGACTCCATTATCACTGTCGTCGAACCTGAGGTCTCCATCCTCGACTTCAAAATGTATGGTTGTTCACTTCTATTCCAAATGCATTTCTCATACGTTGCAGGATCTCCACCTACATCATGATTCTTGCCATCTTCAGCGGCGCTGGATACCTTACCTACGTTTCCTTCGCCCCTCAGGCCAAGAAGGTCAAACGCTCCCCTGCAGTCAGCGCCCCCGTTGGAAATGTTACTGCGACTGGAGCAGGCGGTTACCAGGAGGAATGGATCCCCGACCATCACATTCGTAAGAACAAGTCCAAGAAGGTTGGTGCACTTAGCAGTGGTGATGAACTCAGTGGCGGCGAGACCAGTGGCGCTGAAGGCAAAAAGCGCAAAACTAAGAAGTAAAAGTTTATGCTTTACTTGAAGGGAAATCATCTGCTGTGTATTGTTTATTCAACGGGTTGTGGACAATGGATACAAGCTATTACCCTGCAGTTCTGTTCGTGAGAATGCTCTGCTATCTTGCCGCAATATCATATTCGCCTTGGTTCAGAGTACATTCCGTGAGCATCGTCTCATCTACATCGCAACTATCTGTGTCTAATCCCCTCTGTCCTTATCAACCAAGAAATTGATCATATCCTCCATAGAAAACGCATCAGAAAGATAGACTGCCGGAATGTCGAGGTCAAGCCCATCCCCGACACGTTTCCGCAGTTGTGCAAACATGATAGAGTCGACTCCACGAGCATTTAAAGTATCGGAAAGATCTAGATGACGACTATCAACATACACTTCCTCAGACGAGCAGGAGAGACCAACCAAGTTCTTCGTTTTGCGGGACCTCCAAAACCGCTTTCAGATGTTCCACGAGCTGCTGGCGTATGTTGGCTTCAGTCGACACGCCGTTACCCTCAGAAACCAAGGCCGTATCCTTCTCACCGACGAGAGAAGTAATCATCTCGTCCATCGAAAAGACATCAGACAGATAGATGAAGGGTATGTCTACTCCAAGCCCTTCACCCACTCGTTTTCGCAACTGTGCGAACATGATTGAGTCGACACCACGGGCGTTGAGAGTGTCGGAAAGATCTACAATTATTGAGGATGTGTTTTTGTGTATGGGAATCTGCAAAAAGGACAGACCTAGGTCCTGATTTGAAGGTACTTCGAGGACTTCCTTCAAACAGTCGATGATATCTTTGCGAAGATCTTGAGCGCCACCATTACTGTCCGCATTTGAATCTTGATCCTTGGATTGTCCGACAAGGTATGTGAGCATCTCTTGGATGGAAAAAACCTCCGACAAGTAGAGAATAGGAACGTCTATGTTGAATCCTTCCCCGATGCGCTTCCTGATTTGGCCAAACATGATAGAATCGACACCATGACTGTTTAACGTCTCGGAAAGATCTGGAAAGTATATTGTCAGGAAATTTTTGAAACCGCACGAAGCGCACTAACCAAGCTCTTCAGTTTCTAGGATACCCTTCAAGCAGAGAACGAGTTGGGTGCGAAGGTCGCCTTCCGGAACATCCAATCCGCCATCCTTCTTCGTCGGCTCAAGCTCTCCCCCAGAGACACTGGAAGGAGGAGAAGTCGCAGGAGTCAGAGTGTTAAGAGAACCTGGGAAGAGATGACGCGATGGTAAGTAGGTCGGGTAACGTCGCACGCGTTGGAACGGATATGTGGGTATATCTGTCTTCTGCAAGGAATTCTCGCTCGATTCGTACAACGCCGCAAAATTGGGTGTGACGTTATGGTTCTGCACGAGTTCAGCCAATCCAGAGAGGAAAGCTGTCTCTTGATCGTGACCAGCTTTGGCAAAGAGAGCTACGGTAGACGCTCGGGTGACGGCATTGGCTTGAAGAAGAGACCAAGCCACGGGTTGTGGTCCAAGGTCGACGACAACTCCTATAGATGTATCCTTCTCAATGACTTGGGCAGCGGTCGAGAATCGCACAGGCTCTCTGGCATGCTTCACCTGAAAATACAAAGTCAGTCACTGGCTTCAGCCTTCAGCTTTGTGGGAGTAACTTACCCAATGCTGGGGGAAGAATGTCTTGCCACGAGGAACCATACCACCTGTCAACGTCGACAGGAGTGGGATACGAAGCGGTTGATATGATATAGCGTTCTTTTGAGACCACTCTGTAAGGCCAGGTACGGCATTGTCTACACAAGGGCTGTGGAAGCCTTGGTCGACCTTCAAGCGAGATGCCTTGAGGCCTCTTGCCTTACTCGCTGCAATGATCTCGTCGATCGCTGAAGACCATCCAGAGACCACGGTGCCAGATGGACCATTGTAAACCGAGATTGTGAGCGATTCCGTTAACTTGAGCTCATCTATGATGGTTCGCACAGCCATGGGGGATCCAGCTATTGCAGCCATACCAGCTGGCTTTGAACCAGGCCGAAGGAGACGCGATCGTGTGACGACAAGATCTAATGCAATTTCAAAAGACATGGCACCAGCAGCAACTGTATAGGTGGTCAGCATTTACAATTTCATACTCAAGAAGAATCTTGCCTGAAGCAGTGATTTCACCCAGACTGTGGCCGAATACCAACTTGGGCTCCACCCCCAAGGTCCGAAGCCACTGCAGAACAGAGTACTGATAGACGAAGATGCAAACTTGATCGACCTCGCTGCGGTTCTCCGAGGATGCATCAGCGCTTCCTTCTTCCAGTAGCAAAGCATTGATGAAATGCCCCGACAAAGTAGAAGCTTGTGTCGCAGCCTTCTCGACGATAGAGCGGAATCCTGGATACTGTCTGGCAAGCTGGGCAGCCATACCTGGAAACTGAGTACCTTGACCTGAGAAGACGAATGACACGGACCCGCTCTTCAGCTTGTTAGGTGTTCTACTGGATAGCCTATGGTCGACTTGGCGTATAAGGTCGGCCATGTCCTTCGCGGAACAACAAAAGCGGTATTTGTAGTGTTCGCGGCCCACGCATGTCGTGAAGCATATGTCACTGAAGTCGTCTGGGCTTGAGTTCTTGAGGAAAGAGGAGTATTCGACCAAGTATGCGTCAAGGGCGAGCTGCGTCTTCGCGCTGACTACGAACAGCATACGCCGAGTAGGACTTTGAACTTTCTTTTTCGGGACAGCCGTTGGCGCTTCCAGAATGGCTCCAGCAAGTGTACCAGCAAACCCATACGACCTGGAAGAAAATAAGAAAGACGAGAGCCCAATTGAAAGGTTGTACTGACATCACAGCCGCTCTGTAAGGACCACTTTGTTGAGGAAGAGGTGTCGGTTGAGAGGTAATCAGCAATGGCACAGCAGAACAGTCAAGCGCAGGGTTGACATTGTCGTCGTTGTCGTTCAAATGATTCAATCCAGGTATGACCCCATTCTCGAATATCAACAACGCCGTTAACGCCCCGGTCAAGCCAGCAGATGGCTCGGTATGTCCAATAACAGACTTCGAAGCAGACACCACCAGTGGGCCAGATATACGGGGTTGAGATGAGGTGTAGGCCTCATTGACTCCTTGTATCTCGCATAGATCGCCCAAGCGAGTTCCTAAGATATGGGTGAATACAGGGCTTCACCGATGTTTTGAAGTTATCTAACCTGTACCGTGGGCTTCAATGAAACTGAGAAATATGTTCAGATACGCTTTAGAGGACATGGACTGGGGAACGGGTCACTCACTTGATATCGACTGGTGAAAGAGCTGCCTTCTTCAGCAAAGACCGATGTAGCTGTGCTTGAGCCTTTATGTTGGGAGCAACGAGACCTTGAGATCTCCCATTGTGAGATATTTCTGTTGCTAGAACGGTCGCCAGTATGTGATCCCCGTCGCGCTCGGCCGCACTACGCGTCTTGAGGATCAAAGCTACAGCTCCTTCCGAAGGGACGTATCTGTTGTATCCGGGTCAGAGTCTACGAAACCAAAGCCACATCAGGACTAGAGCGTACCCATTAGCATCGGCAGAGAACACAGCACATCGACCGTTGGGGGACACCATTCCCTGTGCAGTTAAGAACCTTGCAAAACTTTCTTCAATTTTCTATTCCATAACCAACAGATATGTATCACCTGAATGATCCAGGCCAGCAGTGAACATTGCTGCTACAGACTATTGCTGTTTCGCCACTGCCTGATTTCAAGTAGCTGATGGCTATGTTGTTGATGAGTGAGGTTGGTCCAAAATCGATGACAGTGCCATACCTTGATCCATGCAAACAATTCCGCCACTACATGCAGTATCCACAGTTATGGAGGGTCCATGCACATCGAGGAGGCTGTGGTGCGGGTAAGTACGAGGACTGGGACTGGTCAGACGACAGACTAGCTGATGCGGCCACTAGTCGTGCTAGGCGCGCGTCCTGTCCCATAGAAGCGAGTATATGCTAAAAGCAGGTACAATGAGTTCGAACCAACGTGTACGAAATTCATCACAAACCGTCGTATCCTTGTTCGGCGTTCAACAGCGTTTCGAACCCGTCGTCCTTGACAGCAACATACACAGACGTATTTGTGCCTTTCACACTGGACAGTGGAATGTTGGCGTTCTCCAGGGCTTCGAATGAAACTTCCAAGGCAAGGCGCATCGTTGGCGAAACGAAGAAAGCCTCGGAGGCGGTGAGTCCAAAGAAGTTGTGATCATAATGAGCGAGATCGACAAGCCCTGCTTTGTTGAAATTGATGTCATGAGGGTAGAAACTCGGATGGTCCCATCGGTCAGGTGGTATGTCAGCGATAATGCTATCGTCCTTGGACATTAATGTCTCCCATAGCTTCTTCGAGCTGTTCAAAGAGCCAGGAAGGCGGAATGCCTTTCCAACAACCACAACGTCGTCATCCTTCACAGACGACAACGGCGTCGAGTTGGAAGGTGAACTTTCGGCTGCTGCCTTGACGCCATTCAGTTTGAGTATGGTTGCCTCAGTGAGGGAAGCGAGGTCAACATGGACGTAGCATATGTTGACTGGATACTGAAGTTCGGGGAATTTGTCGTTGAGGGCATTCGCTATAGCGGTGGCCATGAAAGAGGTGAGTCCCAGCTAGAAACTCTGTTAGAGCACTTCAAGATGAATGATTATATGATGCCTACCTCGGCAAAGGAGAACGTGACAAGTAGCTCATCTTCTGTTACACCTGTGATTTCAGTGACAGTGGTCTGTACAGACATTCGAATCTCTAAAATGTAATTGAGCATTCCATCTCTCATGTCGAGGAGTTGTACTTACCTTCCGGAGACCTTTGGGGTTTTGGAGAGATCAAGGCTTCAGCGTCTTTCGTTGAGGAGAATAGGGAACCGAACTCTGCCTCGATCTTCTTGCGGAATACGTCTCCCTTCCTAGTGACAGGTATCGTCTGGGGAGGCTGTAGAATACGGACATGAGTCCAAGGGATCCTGAGAGTAGGGGGAAGTGATTTATTGATGGGTGCGAGTATGTTTGCGATTTCAAGAGTTGCATTGGTGGTGAGACCGAGCGCTGGTTCTATTTGAAGAATGGCACAGACGGTAGTCGCAGCTCCAGACAAGAAGTTGTTGCCAATTACACATGCGTTTGCAATCATGGGATGCGAGCGGAGAGCATTTTCGATTTGTCGGGGATCGAGTGTTTCGCCACTAGACATCTGCGTTTTCAAATAAATATCTTTGTTGAAAGAAAAGGTTGAGATGATTTACTTGAATGAAGTCGGTCTTTCGCCCAACCCACGAGTAAAGTCCTTCACTTGTACGGTGATATACGTCTCCCGTCTTGAAGGTAACACAACCATGTGCATCAACAGAGAATGCCCCGTCGACGCGCCTGATATATCCCTGAGGAAGCAATTTGCTCTTGACGACGAGTTCTCCTTCTACGATTTGTCAAGTTAGTTACTTGGATCGTCTTTCCAATACATACTCACCCTCAAACGCCTCCTCGCCATCTTGTCCAAGGAGAGAAAACTTCCCGTCAGCCAAGAGTCTATCGGCCGACGAAAAGCCAGAGCGCGAGGCTTCAGCAGGTCCTGCAAAGATAGAACCTGCAGTCTCCGTCATGCCAACTCCAACCTTGATGCGAAGACCATTCTCTGTAGCCCATTCTATGACGTCCAAACCAAGCATAGCGCCACCGCATTCCAACATCTTCAAGTGTCGCAATGCCTTCAGCAGATCGCCGACGTCGACTCGGAGGCCGCCGAGAGCAAAGCTTTCCTGATTTTCGCATAACGCCTTTATTTCGCTCAGGATGAACGGTACGCAAGCGAAGGCTACGACGTGCTTCTGGAGAAGACACGACACCACAAGAGAAGTGGGGTCCCGTTTCTGCGTCGCATCTTTCGAGCCACTTCCATAGGTCGACGGGACGGAGGCCAACACGTAACAGCCCGCATTGAGAAAAGCTACTGTGCCGATATCCTGCATATAAGCTAGTACGTGTGACCATGGAGCCCAGCCGAGCACACGCGAACCCTCTAAGCTCTGTCCCGCTGGTAGATTCCGATACCACCAGGCTAACTTTGACCGGCAGTTACTAAGAACAAATCGGTGGGTGAGGGGAACGCATTTGAGGTTACTGGTGGAGGAGGCAGACGACGTGAAGAGGTAGAGGCAGGTATGGTCCGTGTGAGGAAGAGGGAAGTGAAGGCCTCGAGAGACTGCTGGATACTTTTGCGTGAGCCTAGGAATTGTTCCTTCTCCAGCGCTGAAAAAGTGGACAGGGATATTCATATCTGCGAGTTGGTGCATTAGAAATAATGCAGATTACGCGTAGCTGTCATACCTGTTGCGACACGTCTATTAACATCGTCCGACTCTGGGAGCAGTAGAAAAGTAGGCGCAGCGATGGCGAGCATCCCCGACAGTAATTCCGACGGCACATGGACGTCAATGGGAATGAAGATTCCGGAAAGTTTCCACACAGCAAGCATGACGGCAAAGACATAAGGGTGGTTCTCGGAAACGACAGCGACCTTCGGAAAGCGTCCGTATTGCTTCTTCAGGTCGTGGGCGATGCCCGAAGATACGATATCCAGCTCGCTGTACGTCCATACATCATCTCCACACTCTAGCACGGGAAGACAAGACGCCTGAACGCCCATGGCATTGTCGCAAAAGATTTCCAAAAGAGACGAGGAGCTGACCTCATGTTGGGGAGGCATGGAGGGGAACTCTGTGGTGGCAGCTGAGCACCATTTCCTTGATAAATAAGAGTTCCACGAGTTGGATGACACCTATCTCAAGTGCGTAGCATCGCACCGAACCCTTCAGTCAGCACCGATGGCGGCACTAGTGAGGTCGAAAATGTCATCCAATGGGGTACCGATGGCAAGTTGACGAGTTCCATTGAACGCGGTCTGACGTTACACGTAGCCGCATAGAGTCTTGGCTATCGACAAGGTTTGCCGCTCAAACGACGCGTTTCCGTCGCGATCTAGTGTCTGAATAGAGTAAATGACATGGTGGTGGTTGAAAATCAAGAGATGGAGCACAGCCACCTTGAAGCCTCCAATCGAGACTCCAGGCGAAGTGCGTCGTCGGTTTCCTGCACGTAGGGATCTTTGCCCCGCAACGGTGACAGCCATCTATCGAGATCCCTTCTGGATGATGGTCTTGAAGTTGATAGACAGTTTCCCATGTCCTCTTTCAATTGGTGGACCGCCTGCTTGAATTCGAAGTATGCCATTGTATACATGATACGCATACCCATAGAAAAATACGTTATGTACCATTTAATTCTATGGCCGCCATTGTACTCCGCAATGCCTAGCCTCAGAAACATCCCGTAAGATCTATCAGCTGTTTATTATCAAAATCCAACGCCCGGGCGTGGTACTTAGATCTAGCACGCATCTCATGATCGTTGTACATTGAACATATCGTCTCTGTGACTATTGATGGTACTAGTAACTACTCATCCGTCTTGTTCTCGCCCTCTCTCTAGCCTACAAGTTACAACACGGTTAAGGACTTCCGTAGTGGTCTTATATTAAGTTGGTAGAAATCCATCTGCCAAATAGACTGATTTAAGTGCCTTGAACAAATAATTGAACGCCGTGGCGCTAGCTGGGAACAAAATGCGCCACATAACCTTGATCTCAACCTCGATCAAATCCAAGCTGAATATACAACATTACCATAATTTTCTTAGCGCTGACTAGTATCGGAATTAGAGCTATTCTCAGTCGTTTTTATCCAGAGCAGTTTCAGATATCACATCGGTTTGAACACATAATCGTCCATTTATTAACAACATACTTCAGAACACCAAACAATATCCTAGATAGTACAGCATGGGCGGCCAGAAAAGTTGCTCAAGATCGGCTCTGTATGGCAATTTCACTGCCCCGAATACGACGCACGAACCAATCGTCGATGCCGAGCTATGAAAATATTATTATCAGCACCCAATATCACCGACACCGAATCACACTCACATCGTTCTCCGGATTCTTTGGAGTAACCGTGAATCGCCTAAAGATCGAGGCAAGCATGACCCGGAGCTGAACCCAGGCAAGATTCTTTCCAATACATGCACTAGATGACATTCGTCAGCCCGTGTCAGTATCAAATCACCAAACATAACATGACGTACGCAGGACCATCCGAGAAAGGCTTGAACGCGGCAGCCATCCTCTTCATCTCCTCTGGGGTTCGATCAAGCCACCTTTCAGGACGGAAGATCTCCGCATCCTCTCCCCACACACTCACCTCACGATGAATGCTGTAGATGTGTACCCCAACTGTGGTACCTCCAGCGACAGGCCTGCCAGCAATGACAATACCACCTGGAGGCGCAACACGGGGGAGGCCACCAGGGACCGCGGTGTATATGCGCAGAGTCTCGCTAATGCATGCTTCGAGATAAGGCAAGCGTTTGACCTGATCCAAAGTGATACTACGTGCGTCAGGCAGCGCTCTATCGAGTTCGGCCTGAAGTGTGGTCTGGATGGAAGAGTTCCTAGATATGTTGTGCATAGCGGAAACGAGAGAGCTAGTCGCAATGGATGTCAGTTTATGCTCCAAGCTACGCAGGGAAATAACAGACTTCCTGGTAGTGTCACTTCCGGCAACAATCAAAGTCAGAAGTTCAGCGATCAAAGGCGCGCGCTCGACTTCCTGTAGCCAACGGTCAGAGATACAAACTTGAAAATCGCGAGTAGCAATACCGAGGTGGCCTCCTGCCTTTGCAGCATCCTTCCAACCAAATCGGTATCCTCGATCGATGCAGGCCGAGCAAGTCTTCTAGTCACCAATCCAGACGTAAACTTGGCGGCGAGCTGCGCGCTTCTGACAGGACCTTTCAAGACAGCCTTCCCGAGAGGTTTCCACCACGCTGGAAGGATACCGACGAAGTAGTTGTATGTTTCTCGACTTCCAATAATCTCCGTCAAGTGCACGTCAACCGTATCGTGGTCATCCTTCAGCGCTTCGGTATCGAAGTTGAGACGAGTGTCTTTGGCGACGCTGACGACGTCATTCTGTGAATTAAGCATGCCCAAAGAATGCCCAAACAGAAACATGCTGAGAGAATCAAAAGTCAGATATCCGCACCCTTGAGATCTTGATCAGGATAAATTCGCTACGAACAACCACATAACTCACAAGGCAGACAGTTGAACCAAGTCTTTTTGCCGGCTAGGCCAGCGTAACGCGTTTCCCACATATCGAGCATAGTCTGTATCCCACGAACAGCAACAGGAGCAAACCCATCCACCACTGCTGGCGTGAAGAGATGGTACATCATCCTGCGTCTGGGCTTGTGGTCGGCAGTCCGCGTAGCGAAAATAGACGGCAATCCAATGGTTGCAAAGGCATCATAAAAGCTGGACTTGGGCGCATTCGCAGTCCTCGAATACAAATCACCAAAGGCATCTGGATCGGCGAAGGATAGTTCGGTAGGCGAAATACGAACAACGGGGCCTGTAAGAAAAGTTAATGCAGGACACACCCAGGGCATAATATCATACCATATTGCTTATGCATTTGATACACAATTTCCGAGCGACGGAAAGTCAAGCCAGTGAAGAACATCCACCCGTACGAGAATTTGGCAAAGAAGGGTCCGGGGTATCTCCTCAGGCTGTAACGGTCGACGAAGTAGACATAAACATTGATCCCTGCAACAAGGAGTAGTCCTCGAAGAACAAACTCCCACGCAGTTAGATTTCCCAGTGAAAGTGAAAGCATGGGGGTCCTGACCCACAGGTATGCTCGTCACAGGTTTAAATCCACAAGGCCAGTGGGCATCAATCGAATTCGCCCGCTATCGAGCCTACGTCCAGGGTAATCTCCATATATGAATGCCGAGAGAAAATTCCATTGCGATGGCAGTCAAACGACATTGTGTAGAGATACTCATCGAGGCTAGTGCGTAAGAGACAGAAGTATCCTTTGCATAATCCTCAAGGTTTGATGCGGATTAAACGGGAGTCGGGAGATAGATATGTAACAACAGTAAGGAAGCTAGGGCAGAGATGAATATCTTGCCGTCCTCTCGCAGATAGGTGTGGTTTGGTGGGCTATCAACGGCAGTAACGTGTCGGGACTGAGAAGGGAAGGCGGCAAAGGGCAGGACACTGTAAGAGACCAGTGGCAGATGATCATTGGCAGATGTCCTAAGGAGCGGAGGAGAATAGTCGAAGAGTGTTCCATTAGGAAGAGGACAGATCCGCTGTATGCCTCAAGGCTAATAACGTACACGTATTTTCCGTGTCAAAGCTGAGATTCAGATGTCGC
This sequence comes from Flammulina velutipes, assembly GCA_011800155.1. Taxonomy (NCBI): domain Eukaryota; kingdom Fungi; phylum Basidiomycota; class Agaricomycetes; order Agaricales; family Physalacriaceae; genus Flammulina; species Flammulina velutipes. Next base: position 1,183,236 of record CM022374.1, on the reverse strand, counting down.
CTGGATGTAGCAGAAGGGACATTCCATGTAATACAGTATGTTTAGCTTGGCATGAAGTCGGCGACGCCCGACGAAAGCAGAGTATTGTGAACCTGTCAAAGCATATTGAGTTTTAAGTCAATGGCAAGGAAATCTTGATCGCCCAATGCCTTCATTTTCTACGCATCTGACACGCTCAGGCTGGCCCCTGGTTCTGTCGTAGAAGAAAAGTAGCGAAGAGTCGCTGTGACCGTCAGGAGCAAGTCTCATCAAAACAAAGCCAAATTCACCGACTCCCTCTAACCCCCATGTCAACAATAACAGAAGAGCAAAAAGCTGCTGTCAAAGGTACGCCCGTCGTCTCCGAGGTCGCTACACACTCATTTGTATCAATTTTATAGCGAAGGTGGACGCCCAAGATGCCTTCATCCGTGAGTCTTGGGTCCGTGCTATGGAGGCACGCCTGGTACGCGACGAGCTCGAGAAGTGCCACAAATCAGAGGGTGTCAACCACTATGAGAACTGCAAATGGTTGGCAGAGAAGTACGCTGGTATGCTCAAGACGAATAAGGTGCGTGTGGCGTCGGTCTGTCATCTAGAAATTCATACCGAAGTGGCCTCTAGGTGCAGGGATACAGGACCATAGACGTTTAACGCCGTACCAAAACAACAATGCCACCATATTCGTCTTTCCTTGAACGCACCGTCCTCAACACTGTCAATTCCGACTTGAGCCGTGCCATTGCACTTTCTCTCTCGGTTTCTCTCTGCCAACGCTCGATGACTCTTCTCCTTCTACGCGCTCATTGACGGCATTGGGGATCTCAAGCATAACCGTACCTCTCATGTTTTCCCTGAGTCAAGTCAATTCAAATCGGTCATTCTTTATTTTTCTACGCCACACATCCACCGCTGCTCTGATACCCATTGTTCTTCTTTACTACTACTAAATCGTATTTAGGTTTAGGTCCAAGTTTAAGTCCTCTAGTCCAGGTCCGTTGAATCGTAACAGGTCAGGTCATCATGAATTCATGTCCATCACAATATTCATAGGCTCATCTGTAAGTAGGAGCGCACGATAAGTGCAAGGTTATCACCGCCACAATAAAGTGGGACTTACCAACGTTGTTCTGCCATACAAAGGTCATTTCCTGGACAATTTAATCACTGGCTCATGAGCTTGATACGTTTGCGACGTTCAAGGAAGAGGGAAACGACTTACAGGAGTGATAGCGTAACGTCGCCGTGGACTTTGGCCTTGATCGTCACCTCGATGTCGAGGTTGATGTCGAGCCTCAACTTCAGTGTGTCTTTGCCCCCACTTCCGCCTTGCTCTGGCTCCTGCTGACCACCTACCAGGCCACCTGTGAGGCCTTTGGCGGTGTCGGTGAGGCCTCCCACTGGGTTTTGGGTGAGCTGGCCTGCCGGGTTTTGCAAATCGTCGAGGGGGCCTTGTTGACCACGGCGGCGGCGGCGAGTAGGGCGGGCACTATCAGAGCTAGTGCCCACAGATGGACTTCTGGGGGCGCGTGAGCGGTTTCGACGCCTTGATTGCTGACGCTCCTGCTGTGGCTGTGGTTCGGGAGAGCCAATACGCGAAACGGTGGGCGACGAGGTGCGGGAGTTAGATTCGGATGCCATGGTAGGAGGATAGAAAGGCAAGGTGTTAAATGTTGATGGGGCGTCAATCGGGACGCTATGGGGAAGGACAAAAGAGACTTTAAAGAGCAACTGTTGGGAGTCAGCAGGAGATGAATGACATCAAAAGCCTGTCAAGCGAGCGTTCTTACTGCGTCATGTTGATGGTCCCTTCGGTGTGTCCTTGATAGATTTGCGAAAAGGAGATAACTCGTACTTCTTCAACCTTAGCTTCGGGCTGAGCCTACCGGAAAAGGGAACTTACTAGTTACACAGACAGATAGTACTCTGGAACTGCCGTACAGCGCGCTCCACCTCGACGTGTATGAAGCAGCCGCTAAGAGGCCTCATGAGCCTCAGAAACGTTACATAGTACATGACGTTGCTTTCCCTAGTTTCGAAGGTGGCGAAATTACCGCGAGTGCCAATTTTCGCTAATAAAAGACTTCGTCTTGAGATTGACCTTCCTATATAGTTATACTCTGCCATGGTTTTTGGCATTATCGGCATAGCAGCAGCAGGCGTCGCTATCCCTCTCTCCGCCTCATCGACCTCGACGTCCGTCATTGGCATCGCGCAGGGCTCGAACGCGCACCAGTCAGGGGGCGCACAGCGCCAGGAGGAAGCATCTGATGTAGACAAGAACGATCCTAGACTCGCCAAATTCACGATCAGAACTCAATGCAACTCGACGGCTCCTGGGCGGAGGTCAGTGCACAAGAAACAAATTGTGCTGCGAGACGGAAAAGTACGTATTTCTCTCCTCGCAGCTGTTAAGGAGGGGATTCTCATCGACACTCAGCTTTATCTCGACGAGGCAGACCCACGGCGCCGTAAATACAAGGACGGTCATGCCTTCTCTGGATTCTACATCGAGTACCCTTGGGAGAAGAAACCGCTTGGTCTTGTTAGCACCATAAAGCCGGATCCTCCTGAGCTCAACTGGATTTACGTCGATAAGACTAACCTCCACGTCAAATATGGCAACAAAACCGCTAGTCTACCTCACATTGCCGGTCCTTGGGATTGGACGGGGGATCAGGAGGGGGTAACCCTTGCGGAGGAGGAGGCCTTTGTTGCGATGGAGGAAACGCCGGGTAATTGGATTGTCTGCTACGACGCAATGGATGACCATCTTCAGAGTGCAGGAGCGGGTACACGGCGCGTGATAGAAATCTCTTTGAATAGGTACCTCCTGTAAATCGACATCTGTATACTTGGATATTTGTCGTGCTACTACGTATTAATACTTACTTGAACTCGTCCTTAGTACAAGGCTCGCAATTATCTTCGCCGAATTTAGTATTTACGTTGAAAGTATGACGCATAAAACATAAAGACGAGTGATCGGTTGCCTCCGATCACCCGATTGATCTCGAAATTAAAAATGCTTCCGTTCACCCAGATCTCCGAATTTTTCTAAGAGCAGCTGTTCAAAGGCAGGATGATACTGTAAAAGTCAGAGACTGTAGCTATCAAGCTGAGAGAGAGGGCTTTCATTTCGCCGGAATTATGCCGGGACGTACACCTGAGACACTTGCACGCCATTTACTATATGATCTACGTCACCTCAGCCTCACCACCGCTACAGCAGCCGTACACGTCTAAAGCTCCTCCATCTGTTAATACAAGTTTAGGTGAAGCTAATGACATAGAGGCCAGCATCACAGAGCGTCACTGTGATGTCAACCTGTGGCGTCTGCGGGGCTCTTCAGAGGTTAAAACAGCTTTGGAAGTTTAGGATCTGCCAATACTAAATCAATATCCATGTCTCAAGTAGACCCCCAAGAATTCCAGAGACCACAAACCGAGCACGCTCCCTCCGATGCTGGAACTGACAGCACCGACAACCGCACCCCAGACGAAAAACAAGCAGATAAGGAGCTTGCTGAACGTCTATCTTCCCTCATTGAGGATGCGAACTCTCGCGTCGTTCCCCTCACCAAAATGATCCGTAAAGTGAGCTATTTCGTTGAATCACGGACTCAAATATGTTTACTGATCCGTGAACTCATGTAGCACATTGAGAATATGGAGGCGCGCAAAGAAGAGGACCGAAATGAGGACGAGCTAGTCCAGCAGGTCAAGCCTCTTCTCGAGCAGGCGGAGAAGATCTTGAACGAGACGCAAGGCGCTGTACGTGGTGCCGACCCTGACAAGCGCCTCTCGAACAAAGCAACCCGCCACACACAAGATCACAAGGCAACCCCCGAGGAGCAACGGCTCGCCGAGGCCTTGAAAATTGTAAGTTAAAATTATATCTGGTCCTTTCAACAATGTTCTTAATGCGCCACTGGCAGCTTTTGGAGGAAGTCGGCGGTACGATTGAGTGGGCCAGAAACAAACTCGATGCTTTTCCCAAGGCGAAGCGAGATTTGGGACCTCTCTTAGATGCTCTTGGCCGTACGCGTTTCCTCCCACCTTTGACTAGTACTCATGCTGACTGTGCTTGATAGAACCTTTGACACAAATTGTCGGTGGCGTCGGCTTGCTTCTGGCTGGCGTTCTAAACCTTGTCGGAAGACTGCTCAGCGGTCTCGGACTTGATAGCTTGTTGAAAGGCATCGTATCCGCTACTGGGCTCGATAAGATCTACTCAAGCCTTGGTCTTGGGAAATGGTTGAACAGCAAGTAGGACAATTGGATAAATCAAGAAATAGACACAGTGTACATAGAGCGGACCAAGTACACTGGTATCTATTATGTATATTATAGTACAATCTTTGTGACACGTCTCAAAGTTATCGTGTGCGCCACCCGAGTTTGATCGGCATGAGTCATCCGACAGCCGACAGTACATGGACATGTCGTCGCCACACTATGGGCGACTTACAATGTTGAGATTCATTTTACGCCACGATAAGAGTCGGATCAGTATTATCAGTAGGATGGTCCTGCGACCTATCATCCCTGATCTGTGTTCATTCACACTAATGTGCAGATATTCTTGTTTCAACCTTTCCCAGAAGGTACTATCTACATACTCCCAAGGTAACGACTTGACACCTCCCCTAAATCAACTTCGCCAGTGAAATAGTGTTGTCGTCTACACTGTGGCTGAAATACGCGTTCTTCAAGAAGGTATCGCCAACCTATCCGTACATCAGACCACCAGCATAGAAAGGCACAGGAAGACTTACAAGCCATTGTGTAGCGGCACCAATGTTACCCGACCCAATGCCAGAAATACAATCTCCCTCTGGGTCAGTGGGATCAAGAGGTTGGAATGCGAGATCACGAGGATCGATGGTGAACTCCTGACCACCGAATGTGAGGGCGATGCTCTGGGTTGTTGTACATGGGACGGTGAATCCTCCTTGTCCATCGGTAGTTGCACCGTCGATTTGCTGGTGGATAGCAAGAGCATCCGCAGCCGGAACGATCATAAGAGTTGTGCCAGTATCCAAAATGGCAGTACGTCCAGCCAATCCGAGGTCGACTCCATCAACGGTGGTGCTGTCTACGTCCGCCTCCCAGAAGCCATTTGCGTTGACGTTGTTAAGAGTAACGAGCGTCTTCGCATCAAACTTGGTTTCGTCCAGGCCACTGAACGGAAAGAAGAGAGTGAGAAGAGTCCTGGACAAGTTCCACTTTTACGCACCCAAACGTGATTTCTCCGTCATTGAGGCCGTCAGCTAAACGAGATATTTTGTATGAGGTGATAGCACCGTCAATCAAGCCAGCAGCAGCCAAAGCCTCAGGGGGTGCTATAGAACGTCAGACCACGTCTTCAATTCTGCGTATCACACTTACTTGGAACACCTTGTTCTGATAAAGACTATTGAATGATTGAAATTAGGTCCAGCATAATAGAGAGGGCCATGACTCACAGATTGTGCGAGGCCAACAAGGCCGTCGAAAGAGGTCTGATCACTGGAGAACTCGACACTCTCGGTCGTCGCTACTCCAAAGTTGTGAGCATCGAGATTCAGGCCAGCGACGACGATATTGTCTTGGACGATGGTTCCCTCGACTGCACCGGTACCATACGTGACTTGGAAGGCGTCACCCGAGTCTACAAAACTCGACGAGCTCTGAGCACCCAGGAATGTGTGTGCACCCTAAAAATAGCCACATAAATGTAAATCAAAAGTGCCACACTGGTTGTCATGCGATACGCACGCAGTCACCCCCATCTTCAGAAACACAGTTCTCCCCACCAACCCAAGTATCAGCTGAACCGGAGTCCATGAGGAGAGAGAAGTCTTGCGGAGGTGTGCCCATCTGGATGGTCGCGAGATATCCGACGTCGACAGATCTATCATCTATCAGCTCACATGAGACAATCAGTGAACAGTGTGCACTCACTCAATATCCAATCCAATGGAGTTGTCAGCAGCAGGTTCCTCAGCAGCGGTTACAGTATCAGAGTCGTTCGCGGTAGTCGTAGAATTAGAATTAGAATTGCCAGCAGAACCGGAACCCGAAGCGGAACCAGCTGCAGCTCCGCCCGCAGCACCACCGGCAGCACCTGCAGCTACACCGCCCTTCCCTTTGGTAGTGGTACCATTCCCAGCCGCGGTCGCAGCTTGGTCACTAATAACACTGTCAACATTATGCTAGGAAATGCGACAAAAGTGTAACATACTCATTATTGTTGTTGCCGTGTTTTCTGTGACCTTTCCTCAACGAAGCCGGAACGACGACGTTGCTGTGAGGGGTGACACCACCGCGATTGAATCGCTTAGTGTTGGCGACGGGAGGAGTATATCGGTTGAAGCGCTTGTAGACTTGCTCCTGCTCCAAAGACAGAACACGTTTCTGGATGTTGCGGCGGAGAGCCTGATCGGTAGGAACCTCGTTACCCGTCATCCGTGCTAGTCGTCGATTGCCGCGGTTTAGGTGCTGCTGTAGGAGCTACAATAGGTGTGAATTATCGAATGTGGGTAAACAAAGCACACAACACGCACCACCTGTGGGTGGACATTGCGAGAGCTAGCCTCGAGCCGTTTGAGTGGAAGGGTGACAATTTTCGAGGCGCGTTTGTTTCTGATCACCGGAAGGGCCTCCACGTCTTGCATGAAGAGAATGAAAAGAATGCCTGCCAGAAGCGCACATAAAGAAAGACCGGAATGCATGTTCGCTGTGAAAGAAAGATTATATGGCTTGCTGGAGAGCTGAAGGAGGGAAGAAGTGAGAAAATGTCAGAGGCCCAGCCTTGGGAGGCACAAATAAATGGAAGGGAGGAAGGGGTGAAGAAGAATGGATCATGACTGAGGTGGTAGGCAACCTTTTATAGTGGAGCAGCTGCGCTGGTGATCGGGTAATACAAAGGCATTGACATATGCTCCCGTGTTCGAGAATGGGATATTTTTGGGCGTCCTCGCGGTCGTGAGTATAAAGCCCCCCGATTGCGATTTACATTCTGTATATCTTGAAGTAGCTTGCCTTGACTAGATTCTGTCACTCTGGGAACAAAACATGAAAGGCCTGGGAGCCTAAAAGCGAAGAACGAGGTTAGATCCCACGATAGATCGTATCATCGGATTGAGTAACGCTTGTATTCTGAAATAGACAGAGTCTATTATTAGAGCTTCGAGAGCTTCAGCCTGGACGCCGCTGCTGAGTAGTCAAGATGAGGGCTTATAGGACGAGAGTGCTTTTGGAAAGTTTCCAGCACATCACGATATAGGTCGCTCTGTACACAATCGTTGAGTACGACTCTCCCTGGGTTATAGACAAACGTACCTTGATCAAACCCCAGACGCCGTGTCTCGCGTTGGCACTTGCTACCTCACCCACTTCCACAGCCCGAGCCAAGACGGCTTCCGTATTGCCTTCCACAAGATGGTCAACCAGTCCGAACTCGAGAGCTTCCTTGGGCGTGAACATGTGCCCTTCGAGGGCAACCTTTCGAACTGTCTGACCATGGGGGACTTTGGCTTTGAGGAGTGTTGCAAAAGATAACGGCCAGATGGCACCGAAAAGGACCTGTTACCGTTGTCAAACGCTGTCATTGTGAGTGTTCTGAGAGATGTACCTCGTTCATACTCATAAGAGCCCTTCTCTTGCTCCCGTCCGTCATGACACGGTAATCGCATGCCAGAGTTAGCATCATGGCGCCAGCCATACAGTGGCCATTGATTGCGGCAACCGTGGGGACTAGAAATTGTTCTAGTGTATGTCTCATGATGCAAGTCTTAACTCACTCGGGAATGTCAAAAGCCGAGCAAGTAACGGGTTGAAGGTAACTATGAAGACATCTCAGCAGATGTCGGCATGCATCGTTTGGCGTACCTGGGAAGAAGTTCAAGTCCTTGATAACGTTGGCAAAGTCAAGTCCTGAATACTGTGTCAGCTCAAGCTCGACCCCCGAGAACTCTGTGACAGACCGTTGCTGAAGAACTTCTCTTGATTCCTGGCACCGACAAAGATCAATGCGCCTTTTGGGCCATCCTTTTCCTTGTTTTGCTGGGAAACGCGCCATTGTTCTCGCCAACCCGTCTCTACGATGTCTAATGCCGGCTGCAATCCCTCTTCGACCATTTGTTTAGTTACACGATTGTCGATGCCGTTTTTGAGCTCGATGATCCATAGCCATTCGCTCGCTGCGTCCTGGTTAGCTCAACATGTTCACCAATGGATAACGAAAAAGTCTTACGATGAGTAAGAACTACAAGAGGGCTAGCGGAAGGCAGGCTTATTGGGAAGGACATGGTGGTCGCAGATGAACGGAGTGAATGTATGTCCATCTATTGCTTAGCCGGCGCAGAGCCGGTGTAAGTAGTGACATGTGATATCATGTGGGGTAAGTTTGGGGAAAGCCAAGTTTAATGTGGTCGTCGGTCAAGACAAGGGCGGACAAGCCTTGAATTTGCTGTAGGATGGTGGTAGGAGCGAAAGATGAGTTGAAATCAGGCGTTCTTCTTCTCGGCTAAATCCGGGGTTCCAATCTACACTTGTCACTTGGTACAGATGTTCATATCGTTGGAAACACAAATCGAAAACGTAAAGAAAGAATGCGAATAGAAAAAGTTCATAACAGGCGTGCAATCGTCATCTCGTTCGTCTCTTGGCTTGTGCTGAAGTAAACATTTTTGAGGAAAACGTCTCCCAGCTACGTAACGACTCAGTTAAAAGGCTCCAAATGAAAACGAGCCAGCTACACGCACCAACCACACCTTTGGGCCTTCTCTGCTGACCCCACCTTGACTTATGCCGGACAAGCACTCTCCTTCATCATCTGCGGGTATCCATGCAATATCCTTGGGGTTCATAGGAAAGTCTTTGCCGCCAATTGTAAGCGCCACAGACACAGTGGTATTGCACGGTACCAGCCAGGCCCCCTCTTCAAAGCGAGAGGAAGATATAGCTCGGTGTATCGATGCCACATCCTTCTGCGGCGCAAGAAAAAGGGTCTATTGGTAGTTGGTCAGAGTTCAGACAGTTTCGAGCCGAAGTTTCGTACCGAGCCTGTGTCCACAACAGCGGAGCGGTCGACCCAGCCCATACTCTTTCCGTTGACTTTCACATCGTCGATCGCCATTTGCCAGAAGCCTCGTTCATTAATGTTCTTCACAGTGACGGCGTGAGTCGAATCGTAGCTCGCAGAATTCATCCCACCGAGCGTTAGCTCGCCGTCGTCCTTGCCGTCAGATCTCCGAGGGATTTTAAACGATGCAATAGCGTGGTCGATGTGACCCTCATCCTTCAGAACTTGCAGAAATGTCGGAGTTACTTGGCGCGACGCTTTCTATAGAAAACAGCAAGGAGTCAGATGCGTATAATAAACGGCAATTCACTAACGGATTGGGCAAGACCGAAAATGCCGTCAAAAGGAATGCCATCTCTAGAAAGAGCGAGGTTTAATTCAAGAACAGACACTCAGGTGGAAGCCCTACTGTGTAAAATCGCGGCTTTCGTTCTGTGCTATGCCAAATTTATGGTGGTCGACGGTCAGGCCGCCCAGAGAGACACGATCGGTGACAAGAAGACCAGAAACAGCGCCTGTTCCGTACCAGATAACCCACGTCTCGTTACTCGCGGTAAACGAACTGCTAGACCGCGGTCCAAGGAAGGTATGAGGTCCCTAAGATGTGTCACGACAGCGGCAAGTTGAAAGGAACGGAACATACACATCCACCGCCGTCATCACATTGACAGTCCTCTGCTCCGACCCAAAAATCTGCCGATCCTGTGTCGATGAGGAGCTGGAAGGTTCTCGATGGTGTACCTATCTGCATAGGACAGTAATCTGGAAAAGAACATGTTAAGATATCATTTACATGAGAACGTGGCAGCTAACATCCGACGTCTTCCGCCCTGTAGCCTAAGATCAGGAAAGGAACGAAGGAAAATAGAATTCCTACTGAATCTCAAGGTGTTCAGAGTGTGAATTTGAGTCTGTCTTGTTCGGAGACAGCGCATTCAAGCCTATCCTATTTGTCAACATAGCTAACAGCTCCTTGTTTAGCAGAAGAGGAAATCCTTGTGCAGCTAAGAGTCGCTGAATTCCCCTGTTGATATGTTGTTGATGGACCTATAGCTTTATTACACAGCAGATCGAAGAATGTAGCAAGATTCCACACCACAGGTGGATCCCCGCCGTCCAGGGTGTGAGCCTGAGTCAACGGAACCGACACCAGCGCTAGCGAGTCGGTGTCGCTTCCAGACAAGATCGGTTTCGCGAAGGAACAAAGCGATGCAAGCAAAAGGAAGGCAGCACAGGTAGATATCATCGTAAGAGGTCGACTGGGTTTCGTTTTATGGCAGAACAGAAAGAGCGTCGCGTCAAAAGAATGAATGAGTTTCAGAAGGTGGCAGTTCGAAGCTAAACGGGAAATGATGACGTCACGCGTGGAAGTCACAATTCAATTGTGCGCCACATGTAATTATCCGTATACCAGGGCGATGTGAAAGTATGCTTCATCATTGAACTTCATGAGGTGGCCCAATGGCTTCACATGTCCTGTATTAAATTGTTGAATGACCAAGCACATAAGTATCAGTATTTCTTGTCTACCTCTGCCTCTGGGCGGGGTCTAGAAGCCGCTGGAAGTCAAGTATTGCGAGTAAAATTCACGGCGGGTAACTTGGTAAATGGCTGAACAATGGGTATGTAAAACACTGAGCAAGGTGCCATTGTTCTCCCAATTAGAAGCGGATGTCTGGTGGCAGTTGATTGCTGCTACGCTGCTGGCTCAGCTGGCAGACGCCAGTCACCGTTAGAGACAAGAGGTGAGCCCGATCCAGATCTTGGACACGAATCCCACGACCCCCCCCCTCCCAGAATATGGAAGGTGAAAGATCTCGTGACCTGTCGGCAGCCAAGCGGCCATCGTTTGGATCAAATCCACGTTTCTATCCAGAACCACGACATCTGCAGCAGCGTTCAAGCAGCGTCGTGCGCGCATAACGCGTCTATCCTCTTTAACTCTTTTCTTTCGACATATTCACCTCATGGAACTCGAGCTCTGTAAATAGCTCCTACCATCATCAATCTATCCATGTATATACGGCGCCATCATCCCATTCATCGAACTCGAACTCGAACATCTTCACACTCAACAACAAGGAGAACTTGCCAGCTGAACGCGGAGATGCCAGCAAGGGAACACGTGGCAAACAGTCGGCTTAGGCCATGTGGGGCACGTGGCATGATCGGTTTCCAAGATCTGGATCGGGCTCACCTCTTGGTTAGAGAGTGTGCATGTCGTAAGCCGGCAGATGGCGCGTTTTGCCTGGGCCGGAATGCTGTGGTGGGTTATGGGTAAATACAAAGACGATGTGCAAAAAAAAAATAGGAAAAAGAGGACGATAGCCCTGCGTGATTTTTCAAAGCGACTGCAACATATATTGAAGAAAGAAAATTGCAAGAGCAGCCAGCAGGCAGGAGCAAGCTGAAGTAAGTTATGTTGGAGTTGAAGCCACTGTGGTGGAACAAACAGGAACCAAACAAACCCAGAGATTAGTTACATCTGGTCGTCGCCGGTGCTGACGCCCTTTCTCTCTTTCCACCACGTCGTTCACCACTGTAGAGACGATGCAGGCTGCTGTTCACCAGCTGCAGCCTCAAATGCTACCCCAATACTCGCGACAGTCGCTCAATGGCCTTGGCTCAAACGCTGCCGGTCCTAGTATCTTGCCTACGCCTCCCGTGGTCACTCGAAAGCGAAAACGTGCACATCAATACACAGTCAGCTACAGCGAAGTCCAGGAGGTCGACCACGACGGACGCCTTCGAGATGTTATCATTATCGAAGACACTCCGCCTCCAACAATGTCACCAGCTGCCTCGATAAACGGAGGCTATTCGGCGTCCTACCAGCCACCATTATACTCAGCGCCTATTCGAACTCGCGCGCGAGCTGCCGCCGAGGCGCAGGCTCTATCGGCGAGCACTTCATCTACAATGCTCGCACCGCCAGCCAAGAAACGGAAACGGGAAGTCGAAGAGGTCCGTGCGCTCCCAGGAAAGAAACCGGCTCTCGGTGCCCAGCACTCTCTGGCCTCCACCCAGGGAAAAGCATGGGATGCAAAGACTGTAGCCACGTCTGACGAAGTGCGTTTCTCTTCTCTTGAGCTTAGCCTACGTGACGTGTTAATGAACTTTTTTCGGACCTAGGCATCCAAAGGCTCACTAGCCTGCGACGACAAAGAGGGCCACTATATCATTGTTCCCAACGATTTGATCCACCGACGCTGTATGTCCACTTTTATTCACACCATACATTCAACTGACGCCACGCCACAGATCGCACCGTCAAACTTCTCGGCCAAGGCACCTTTGGCAAAGTCGTAGAGGCCGTTGACACTGAAACAAACAAGAGAGTGGCTATCAAGATTATCCGCGCGATCCAGAAGTATCGCGATGCCAGCAAGATTGAAGTGCGTGTCTTACAGAGACTAAAGGAGCGCGATCCGTTCAATCGCAAGTAAGTCTTGTAATTTCTCGTCGTACACATTTCTTATAAGTGCTCCCCAGCAAATGCGTTCATCTTGTTCACTGGTTCGATCACAAAAACCACATATGTCTAGTGACAGAGCTCCTGGGCATGTGTGTGTATGACTTTCTCAAGGAGAACGACTTTGCCCCGTTCCCGCGACACCATATCCAGTCCTTTGCCCGCCAGCTGCTAGGCAGTGTAGCATGTAAGTTGAATTTATCCATACGGTGTCACGGATCTTAACAAAGCTTGCAGTCCTCCACGAACTCAAGCTCGTACACACCGACTTGAAACCTGAGAACATCTTGCTAGTTCACAACGACTTCAAGGTCGCCCACATCCCTGTACCGGGCAAGGTAAGCTGGTTGTCATCCTCATCCGCGAACCTTGTTGCTGACTGTATCTAAGCGTAATACCCCGCCAAAGCCCAAGCGATTGCTACAATCAACAGATATCCGCCTTATTGATTTCGGCTCCGCTACCTTCGAGGCTGAATATCACTCGACCGTCGTCTCTACGCGGCATTACCGTGCTCCAGAGATAATTCTGGGTATGTGATTTGTTAGCGTGCCGAGCACAATGTCTAATCTTGCTGCTTTAGGACTTGGCTGGTCCTATCCTTGTGACGTCTACTCCCTAGGGTGTATACTGGTTGAATTTTTCACTGGAATAGCACTGTTTCAGACACATGACAATTTGGAACATCTGGCCATGATGGAGATGGTTATGGGGAAGATGCCGGAGCGATTCGCCAGGCTCGGTGCTCGCTCGAAGCCCGAATTCTTCAAAGAGGGCTCTAAACTAGATTGGCCCAAACCAAAGGCTACTCGACAGAGTAAGAAGGACGTCCGCGCTACCAGATCACTTGCGGTTAGTCATTGTCCCTCACACGATAGAACGACCTGGCTTACGGACTATTTACAGGAGGTAATACCGCCGACAGATCGAATCAATGTACAATTCCTGAACCTGGTTCAGAGGCTTCTCGCTTTCGATCCGGCGCAACGTATAACGGTCAAGGAGGCACTCAATCATCCCTACTTCACACTCAGCATACCAGAGGAGATATGACACGTCGAGTGTCCAACTCGCTGGCTACGATTCGCTCCACTCCCTCCGTTCACGACACCTCTACTCCCCTTACTGACAGCTGCACGGTATTGGATAACATTCCCCGGGTGGAATCTGTATATGCTTAGAAAAGGCAACCCCTCCATACATTTTTATCAAGGCACTCATCGCATCTTTACCATCATTCTTTGACCACATTTTGTGTATATTTTCTTCTTTACCTTTTTTTATAACCTTTTGCTTTTCGGTGCATGTTTACATTCTTTCTTCGCGTCTTAATTCACCATGTAACACCAGCTAGCACTCATATGTACGATCGTCATACAATCATGGTTCTTTTGGTGCACAACTAGCTGTGGCGCATTAGGATTCGGCCCTCTATCCGTAACGTTGTGAGGATCTGAGGACAGGGCATGTATCTCTGCCAGGCATATGTAACATTGTGGATATCTCAAGAAGATCCCTCGTAGATCGAACCCTTGATCGCTGGCACCGTGAGCGCCACACCTAAGTTATGGCAAATGGCGCGGACTTTACCTTCCATTTCGTCCTAAATGAACCACACATCTTAAAATGCAAGATTGCGTTCAACGTTCACCGTTAACAATTCATAAATCCATGTTGGTATCTAGCACATCAAATCCCTTGAAACCTGGAAGTAAATAACCGACATCTCTACATGAACATGCACATTCCGACGGCGAGGAGTGCGAGAGCAGCAGAAGGCTTCACGATCCCAGCAGCGTCCGAGTCCGCAGTGGAACTGTCCGCACTGGCGGTGGAGCTGGCAGCAGGAGGAGCAGAAGAGCTCGAGCTGGCAGCCTGGGAAGGCGCGCCAGGTGCCGAGGTGGATGACACCTCGAGGAGGACGGCAGCCAAAGCCTCTTCAGGGAATGCGGTGACTACTTCACCCTCCGGGTTATACACGGCATTCCATGCGACTGAGTAGCCGGAGGGAAGGCTGAAGAACAATGAGGATGAGAGAAGATGAGGCAAGGCAATGCCACTTACGCGGTGATGGTTTGGGTGGGAATGACGAATCCGGATGGGTAGATGGCAGTCTATGGAATGTTGGGCGGCCTGGGTTGTAGAATATAATTGCAATTTACCTCGACGACATAACCCTCGGTGAAGAGCCCGTATTCAGACTATTAGCGAGGTCAGATATTACTCTTCGCGAAAGAGTGGGAATGAAGCTTACCAAGAACTCGTTGTTGATGACGGGGTGTCCAGAAGGGAGTACACGTCCCTCCAAATCCCGTCTTCCAATAAAGTAAGTCCATAGTATCTGGCAGAAAAGATTGAGTGGACGTACTCTTCAACAGGAGCGCAAGAAGCAAGTCCAGCCAATGCGAGGAGAGAGATGAGTTTGAAGGAGAACATGGTGAACTGATGAATCTCTCGAGAGCTAGTGCTATCGTTTTACTTCGTCAATCCTGTTCCCTTTATATTCACAGAAGAATGGCCAGGAACGCGAAAGGTCGGGCCACCTTCGGTTGAATTATCCGAATCCCTCCATGCTTAAGCCCCTCAGCTGATGACAGGCCGCCAAGGGTGTATTCACCCAGAAGAACGGATCGAAGCCAGAACGTCCTCACCGTTGAGGCGACGTCCTATATCCCTGTAGTTTTGCCTTGGTGGCAGTTGTAAACGTAGTGGGCGTAATAAGAAAGCGATAATGTCTGCGTTCGTCCTCGAAAACGATTAGTAACGATACCTCACCAGTGGCTAAGACTACGACTTACATGCTTTCGCATGAGGATGAGAACACTTCTACGTGCCTGTGCACCTGTTATCTGATAAGACAACATGGCAATCATGCCTGGGCCTCATCTAATCAGATATCCTGGGCAGGCCCAACGCACGCCACTCGCTGCCACTCGGCAAAGATACCACCATGTGAATCGGACGCGGAGGATAGATCCGAGGACGAAGTGTCCTGTAAATAATGAGCAGGTACGCCTTCTCTCTGTGTCCACGAAACAGCCCACATTTTTCGTAGCTTGTCAACTCACATCATGCTCTTTTTGGGTGCCATTTCTAGTGCTGTGATCCTTGCCTTTGCGCCCACTGCTCTCGCGGCAGACGCTGCGAAGTGTGGTGCCCATGGCTGGTCGCTCACTGTCAACAAAGGTCAGAGTCCTTGTGAGATCGCGTCGCTGATGGTCGGCAAAGGAAGTGAGTACCTTTCCAAATCACCTCGCTCGCGTACGAGTTACTAACGTATTCCAAGGCATGCCGGAGGATTCGCCCTACTCTCCTCTCAGCGATCTAGGACAAGATCGTTACACGATTCCTTTGCCCGCGGAGGCAGACGACCTGCGATGCAACCCAGTCTTCTACAATTTGGTTGCTGGGTGCTCAGCTTGTCAGACCTCGAGCAGCACTACATGGACCGAGTAGGTTACATCGCCTAGAAATTGTCGCACCCACTGAGTTCGTAAACTAGCTGGGAGACTTGGACCGCTCACTGCAAGAACGTCTCCGGTGTTGGGTGAGTAACCCTGGTAGTGTCAGAACACGCCTCATATTTATCGCCACTCACAGATACATTGCCTCTGTCATGCCGTACGACACCCCTCTCCCCAACTGGGCCTTCGTTGATCCTCTGGCCACAAATGGAACTTTCAACGCCACCGTGGCTAGGGCAATTGCTGACACCGGTACGTCAAGGTTCAGACACCAAGAAAATGATTCTGATAGAAAAACAATCAGATATCCCCGAGACCATTTTCAACGTCAAAAGCGCCACCACGACGGACAGCGACTCGACAACTGTCGCCGCCTCTTCATGCTCCAGCAAAGCCGGACCCATCGCAGGCGCTGCTGTCGGTGGCGCTGTCGGTGGCGCTCTTCTCGGCGCCCTTGTCATGCTGTTGCTTCGCAAGAAGAATGGCCGCAAGGATAAGGATGGAAATGCATCCGTCCACTCACGCGAATCTGAAGACACCATTATGAGGGAAAAGGCCCAGAACCGTGCTTGAATGTACTTGAAGGAATTTATCAGGATATCGACGATGATGATTTTCATGTGTTACGCATTTCTATAATACAGGTCCTGCGATTCTGTCAGTTTGATAGTATTCTATCGACAAACTCACTTACTTTTGGATGCACTATACTAGTACGCTTCCACGAGTCTTTGGGTGAAATAATCGCCAGCCTACGACACGTGAGGATAGAGACGAAGTAGCAAGGAAAACACTCACCTTAATCGGTCCATACTTTTTAGACCTTTTCTCATCCCAAGTACCTGGTAAGGGTTCAATCATGGTATCGTACGTCTGATAAGACAGTCAAGATAAGGCGGTAAGTATTAGGAGCATGTGTACTAACTGGCGCACAGAACTGACAGAGATGTTGATGTTAGAGTGTGGCGCAGCGCAGTGAAGATAGGACACACGTAAGGAATGGAATATCTGGGTGGTGTAATATCGGCGTTCGATTCGCTGGAGATAGGTGCGACGACTCGATGAACAGTACTTCGAATTGTATCATTAGTCCCTAAATTTCAGTCATCAGTACTTCAGTCATCGACAAATGTTGATTCGAGACGAACAGCGCATCATCAAGTCCCCAGCATTGACTACCATGCTTCCTTTGATGGGGATTACTGGCTGATGAAAAGTGAGACGAACGAAGCATCTAGCACTGCCGCGAAAGTTGACCTTGAATGTACCAGGTGACGAAGGATCCTCCACCTCAAGACCACCGACATCGTCTTGGAATAACAATGTAATCCCACCAAAATCAGAATGAGCTCCGATCCGAGCCACCTTCTCCTCTTCAAGATCATGCCGTGGGATGCTGGGATAATGAGCGAGGCGTATCTGGTTGTCCGACCCAGTAAACGCCGACGTAAAGTGCGATGGTGACAATTTCATTCCGCAAGCCATCGCCTCGAGTATATCCAATGAAGCTTTGTGACAAATCTTTCGTAGGATACGTTAGTAGACTGAGTATTTTCAGAGTGAAGAGAGATAAATCACGTTATAAAATTCAAGGCATGCTTCTTTAAATCCCGGAAGAACCCCATCGGGGGGCCAGATATTGGGCATACCAGCGTTGTCCTCCGCGCCACAGTCGAAAGTTTCTTTACAAGATGGAAGCGTCTTCTGACTGCGAAGCCCTTCTCTTTCTCTCTGTACTATTTTTTCACGGAAAATAGTAGAGTAGCCTAGCGAGTTTCAACATGACGCATGCTACGTAGGAAGAGACTACTTACCTCGATGATGAGCGCCTGAGAGAGGGTGGGGTGCTAGATCCTTTACTTCCAAAGGCTGAGCAAAGAAACGTTTGGACTACGAGCTGTCAGTGATATTGGAGAATTAGTGCACCGGGAACGTACCCAGTCCATCATGGCTGAGACTCTGGCTTGCGGCACACCATGATTGGTGAGGACGACGAAGCCGGTTGTCTGAAGCGACTTGATGATAGAGTTTGCTGTAGACTCCTTGGCAGACACATCGCCAGATAGGAATGGCTCAAAGTCGATTGTTGCAACGATAGACATGTTGGTCTGGGTCAGAGTAATAAATTGAAAGTGGGGTAGTCATCTCGTCCTTTGAGTTCAGGAGATAGGGTGGGTTGATTAGAGAATTAACGAAGTCTGACGTTCCCTGCTCGTGGTTCTGGCTATACAAACAGTGAGCACACATGCTGAGTATTCAGTCAGACGGGAGGGCAAGTGACTTGAAATTTACCCCACGTTATCCGTTCCCCCGTCTCTGATATTGTTGTCTCCTCTTGGACTCTCCTGCCGGCTGTCAGTCGCATTCTGCATAGAGTCCTCATTGTACTATTGAAGTGACAGATGCAAGGGGAACGATAGGAGATGTGTATATCCGCTCACGCTAGTCCGAAGAATTGTGTATCCAGTCAATTGAAGGAAAAGGCTCCTTGTCGTCCGAATGATGTGTAATTTGGGCCATCTTTGCCGATTCGAGGTCATGTCGAGGAGCAGGTGAGAAGGTGAGAGTTATTTCGCTTTGACTTAGTAGAGATACAGAAAAAGTTTGATGCTCTTCTCAACCTATAGAGAATATCAGCACATGTCTTATCCTCAGCTGCAGGCCAAATGACTTACTAATTATTGTACCATAAGTTCTCCCCTTGAATATGAAGCTCTAACCTCTTCCAAGCATCGTTTACTGTAAGTAAAGAGCAAGTAGAGAATGGTGAAAAATGGTGAGCGCACAAGCGTCACCCGGCAGGCAATGTGACTTATTGTACCCCACACTCTCGTCTCTCTGTTTGGTAATGAACCACCATCGTCGCTACGATGCTGATTCCATTCGCGTTGTGCTCCCTTGCCTGCGCGTACGCGTCTCCCAATTTTCCTGCCGCGTCTTCAAATCTCAACCTTGTCAACCCGCTCATAGGCAATACGGGTCCTGAGCCAAACTACGCTGGTGGAATGATACCGTCGGTGGCCCCACCGTTCGGCATGACTCGCTGGGTCGCGCAGACCCATCAGAACTGGGTCTCCAAGACGCCATACAACTGGTCCGACTCCGAGGTCATCCATGGTTTTGTCGGGACACACCAACCTGCCATTTGGATGGGCGAAAGTGGTTTGGTCGCTGTCGTACCCGGCCAGAGCACAGAGCCAGACGGTCCGGTCAATGCGCTATTCGAGAAGCGAGGATTGCGCAAGACTTCTGGCAGTGAATTTTTTGGTGTTAGTATCTACCAAGTCGAACTGCAAACGGAGGACGGCACTATTCAGGTGGATATGACCGCGAGTCCGTTTCTTCTTCATCTATCTTCAACTGAAACTGAAACTTGCCAGCATCTAGGGTTGGCCATCTGCGCTTTAACTTCAAAGCCGCGTCCACGGCGCATCCATACATCCTTATTCAAGCCTCCAGACCATCCGAGCTCTTCCACTCCACTCCTACATCCTCTCATTTCAACACTTCCTATCCCGATGGTTTTGTCCAAGTATATTCTTCTGAGCGTCAGATATGCGGATACAATACCGAGATGCAGGACTGGGTCATTGCACCCGTATCGAACCTAGCCCACGTCGAACAACAGAAACGCGAAGGAACTGGACACGGTGGTTTCAAAGGGTGGTTTTGTGCCCGTTTCGACGCGTCATTCGACAGCTTCGGTATCGTCCAAGGCACCAAAGAACTTCCAGGCGTAGACGAAGGATCTGGGCCAGAACTGAGTGCTTATGCACGATTTGGGTACCCGGAAGACATATCGGAGCTAACGATTAACGTCCGGATCGCCACTTCTTTCATCTCAATGGAACAGGCACTTGTTAATCTCGAAAATGAGATACCAGATGACGTTAGTCTATCACAGACAGAATTGAAAACACGCGCCGAATGGGAAGAGAAGCTTGGCCGAGTTCAGATTGAAGGAGGTACGGACGATAACCGAACGGTCTTAATGACGAGCGTGTATCATGCCCTTCAGTACCCCTACGAGACTCACGAGTACGGCAAATACTACTCCGCATACGACGACCAAGTCCACGAAGGCGTTTCCTACTCAGGATATTCGATATGGGACACTTATCGCGCGGAATGGGGTTTCCTCCTCCTAATGGCTCCCGAACGTATTCCAGGCATGATCCAGAGCATGCTCCAAGACTACCAAGAGGGCGGGTGGCTGCCTATGTGGAAGAACCTTATCGGTGAACAATGTTTTCTTCCTTTTACTCAACTACTAGCGTACTGACATATCTTCACAGAAACTAACATAATGATCGCAACACATGCCGATTCTCTCATCGCGGAAGCCGTTCTCAAAGGATTCGAAGTCGGCTTCGACATTAATTTGGCCTGGGAAGCAGTGTGGAAAGATGCCACTGTTCCGCCTGTAGGCGATCTGGACGTGAGATACGATGACCGAGAAGAGGTATGTGTCCTGTAGTCAGAGCTCGTCTCATGCCGTAGCTGACTTTGTCACAACTAGGGTGTTGATTACGAGGTGCGGGCGGGATTGTCATCGTCTTATGCAGTAAACGGGAAGGGCTGGGTCGCGGATGACATTCATTCGGAATCCGTGAGTCGCACATTAGGATATGCATGTGAGTGGTTGGCGGGAAATGGAGGCGTGTCTATTCTAAGCATCTTGGCAGACGACGACTATGCGCTGGCCTTGCTGGCTGAGCACTTGAACAAGTCTTCTGACATCATTAGCATGTTACGTGACCGCGGAACGAACGCTCCCTGGCTAGTCTGGAATAGCGACGCCACGTCCCAAGGGGATTATCCATCTAAGGAAGATAGAAAGAAGTTTGAGGGCAAGACTAAAGGATTCGTTCAAGGGAGAAACGAGGACGGATCTTGGGCTGGTGAGCTATTTGGCTTAGGAGTTACGTCTTGAAGACTCAACTCTGGCAGATTCCACGTCTGGTTTCACTGAGGGCGATAAATGGGCATATTCATTCGATATCGTGCACGATATCCCGGGACTCATTGAAAAGAGAGGCGGGAAAGAAGCTTTTGTCGATAGTCTGAATGAACATTACGCAGGTGGTTGGGATTGGTTTGGTAACGAGGTATGTCGGACTTTCCGCGACGTATCGGTAGTGCTCATTATTTTGCAGCCGTCTCACCATATTCCTTACCTGTATGCACTAGCTGGGCGCCCCGATCTCACGCAGGAAAGAGTTAGGGAAATAGCCGGTACCAACTTCAACGCCACGCCTTTCGGTCTCAGTGGAGTAAGCAGCCTCTTGTATCCGCTCGGACCCTATCTCATCACACGATAGAACGAGGACTGTGGACAAATGAGTGCTTGGTACTTCTTTGGAGCTTTGGGATTCTATCCTGTGAACCCCGTTTCGCGAGAATATGTTCTGGGATCGTGAGTTCCCCGTTACATCTACTGGGGTAATATCTGAATTTATGCAGGCCTTTCTTTGATAAAATAACTCTGCACATACCGGTGCCTAACCACGACACAGTACAGGATTCGAAGTTCTACGACCCTAAAACACATTCGTATGTTCTAACGGTGGAATCGCCTGGCGCGCTCGAGAGTCCTTACGTTGACCTCGTCTATGTGAATGGTGCTGTACGAGATGGAGCTTTATTACATTGGGACGATTTTAGCAAAGGCGGTGATGTTCGATTCGACATGGCAACGCGAAAGAGGCGGGAGGAATATATCCATGAGGAGCTGTAGGTACTTGAGCCTTGTTGAATGTTGAGATTTATTACTGATCCCCTTGCAGTACGTATGTATAGCGGGCGCCATAATCGCCAGTGAAACGAATAGTATCTCCACGGAGAAACATGCGAGATTTTTTGATACGCCGAGTAAAGTTGACGAGTGCTCCGTTAGGTACATATACCGTGTACATGTATATGTGCGAGATGCGCTACGTCCGTGCTAGCTAGATCTAAGCAGATCGTCTCTATAAATCGTGTGGCGAATAGCGACGTAGATCCTCTAGGTTAGTGCCACATTTCGGAGGGTATACCCGACGCTAGATGCTAAATATGTTACGGCCGTGCCGCGTTACGAAACACTAGTTTGTGCTTCGTTGAGAGTAATTTTTTCCCTTTAGATTGTTGGAAGCCTGAGCGCGCAGCGAATATTCCCATAGGCTATTCCTCGCCACAGATGGGTAAATCGACGCACAAATTTTGCGGGGTCCGGACCGGAGAACGGCGAGACCGACGGAGCACGTCATTTGAACGCGACATGTAGAATCGAAATTGCTTGTTCCCATATTACATGTTCGCCTAGGTTGCTACTTGCGACAAACGACGACGACGAACACAAATGGCGCCCAAAATTGATCTACAATCGCAAGGAAAGGGCTCTCGCGACCTTCCCACCCCAGATCCCGAGTCACCAGTGAGACTAAGGAAACCATACCGCTTCTCGACGCTGTGCGCAACCGTCGAAAACCCCAGCCAAAAGGACCAGTATGGCAGCAGCTCGGTGCCCATATACCAGTCGGCGACGTTCAAGGGCATAAACGGAGAGTACGACTACAGTAGGAGCGGAAATCCTACGCGGAGTCATCTTGGTACGTGTTGCGTATTGACAACAAAGACCTCGTCTCATTCCAACCATAGAGCACCATGTTGCCAAAATATCATCTGCAGGCCATGCCTTCGTTGTTTCGTCTGGAATGGCTGCTCTCGACGTTATACTGCGTCTGCTCAAGCCAGGAGACGAAGTTATCGCGGGCGACGATCTGTACGGCGGCACCAACCGCCTCTTGACGTACATTCGCACCCACATGGGCGTCGTCGTCCACCACGTCGATACCACCAACACTGATTTAATTATCCCATTGATTCACCCAACAAAGACTGCAATGGTCCTACTCGAATCTCCAACAAATCCGCTGCTCAAAATCGCTGACCTCGCTGCCATCGCCAAAGAAGTCAAGGAGAGAGCCCCAGACGCTATCATCGTCGCCGATAACACCATGATGAGTCCTTACCTCCAGCGCCCTCTCGAGCATGGGTGCGACGTCGTCTACGACAGCGCCACCAAATACCTCAGCGGACATCACGACCTCATGGCAGGTGCTATCGTCTGTAACAGAGACGATATTGCCAAGGTATGTATTGACGCCGCCTCGCTTCTTCAGCCAGCGCTTATTTTTGCTCTAGCAACTCGCATTCATCATCAACTCCGTCGGAAATGCGCTTACCCCCATCGATTCTTTCCTCCTCCTTCGGGGAATCAAGACTCTTGCCGTCCGCATGGATCGTCAGCAGACGAGTACCGGTGTCGTCGCCACATACCTGCATTCTCTGGGCTTCCTCGTCCACTATCCAGGACTCCCATCTCACCCTGGCCACGATGTACATCACCGCATTGCAGATGGAAGTGGTGCTGTTCTCAGCTTCGAAACTGGCGACAAAGCCCTAAGCGAGAAGATTGTGGGCAGTACTCGTCTTTGGGGTATCAGTGTAAGTTTTGGATGTGTCAATAGCTTGATCAGTATGCCTTGTGTGATGTCGTACGTCTTACGCTCCTTCGAACCTGTGATCCTTGTTGAAACCCTTGCAGCCATGCCTCCATAGACCCTGCTTTGCGCGCTGCTCGCGGACTACCGGAGGATTTGATTCGCCTTTGTGTGGGCATCGAGGATTCCACGGACTTACTGGATGACTTGGAACATGCCTTGATTGACGCGGGAGCCATCGAGTTGGATCTAGCACAAAACAAGTATGTTAGAGCTCGTAAACCGGTAGAGGATGTCATTAGCTCCGCACTCGGACGACTTGCATTAGATGGCACAGTGGAGTCTGAATGGTTCGTCAGTGCGCCAGGGAAGGTTATTCTATTCGGTGAACACGCTGTCGTCCACGGAGTCGTGAGTTAATGTTCCTCGGACAACCAATCCCGCTTTTCCTAACCTTCATCTTTTAGACCGCCATCGCTGCCTCGGTAGATTTGCGCTGCTATGGATTGACGTCAGGAAGGAATGACGGAAAGATATCTGCACATTTCGGAGATATCGACAACTTCTACGCTGAATGGAACATCGACGACCTTCCTTGGGATGCTGTAAGGCCAGTTGCGATGGATGAGGAACACCCCGAGTTACTGGATTTTGCCCTCATCGATGCTATCAATGCTGGCCCCCTCAAAGATCTCACCGAAGAACAAAGTCACGCAAGGGCAGCCGCTATTGCGTTCCTCTACATGTATCTCGTTTTGGCGCGAGGCACTGTCAGGTAAAGTTCCACCCGTTACACATGAACGAATGTCTGACTGTTCCTTAGACCTTCATTGAACTTTACTGCACGGTCAACTCTCCCCATAGGAGCTGGTCTTGGATCTTCCGCTTCGTTTTCAACATGCGCAGCCACGGCGCTTCTTTTGATTCACAAACGTATCAATGTTCCCCCTGCGGCTAAACCAACCACAGGAGACCATATACATTTCTCCCATCAAGGACGGCGTGCTATTCCTACCGCTGTGGCGGAGGAAGTAAACCGTTGGGCCTTTGTTGCCGAGAAAATTCTGCATGGCAATCCAAGTGGCGTCGATAACAGTGTTGCTGTCTATGGTGGAGCACTAGCTTACACACGCGCCGGCTTCGAAAGGAAGAGCGGCATGGAGACAATTTCTGGGTATGATGACTTCTCGCATTCCGAACTACTCGCTCCTCATGCCCTTTGTTCTGCAGATTCAAGTCATTCCGCTTCCTCTTGACTAATTCAAAGATTCCCAGAGACACTAAGAAGCTCGTGGCGGGTGTTGGTCAAAAGAAGATTGATGCAAGTTCATTCTTCCCATCCATCGGCGAGACATACTTACATGACATGTTCAATTAGGAACCCGAGGTCGTGGCTGACTTGTTGAGTGCCATCCAGAGCATCAGTGATGAGGCTCGTCGTGCCCTTGCAGACCCTGAGATGGGACGTGACGAATTGTTATCTGTCATATCCGTAAGGAAACTCTTGTTAGATTCTCGTTTCTTCATCTTTAACACCCTGTGAAGGCTTTCATTCGCGAAAACCATTCCCATTTGGTATCCCTTGGTGTCTCGCATCCTACGTTGGAGACTATCCGAGAGACTACTCTGGCAGCACCATATGGACTGAGCACCAAACTGACTGGCGCCGGTGGCGGAGGATGCGCGGTTACACTTATCCCTGACGGTATGACAAGCATGACCATGCCCGAGATTCTCATCTAAGACTACTCCAGACTTCAAGGACGATCTGCTTCAAGATCTTCTCAAAGAAATCGAGCAGAACAACTTTGATCCCTACCTCACTTCGGTTGGAGGCAGTGGACTTGGTATTCTATCGCCACACGCGGAACATCGAACCAGAGCTGCACGCCCGACTGTCGTACCGGGTCAAGTCACGCCGCCACAAACACCATCGCCAGAACAGCAGCAGGAGACGACGGAGTTGCGTCCATCTTTCGAGATGCAATCGATCGAAGAGCTGTCTCCGTGGGCGGACAGCCTGGGTCGCTGGTTGTATGTCTAATCCTAGATCTTTTTTGTTATCTGTAAACATGTAAATAGCATAATTCACCCGTACTACTTGTGATGAACACACGGAGGCAGTGCAGCGAAGGAACAACCAGGGGGCCCTACTAATCTTAGGCTTCCAGTGTCAAGCGTCAAGTGGCGCGTATCTGAACAAACCAAATGGTGGACAGCATGAATGTTAGAAGATTCTAAAGAAGGTGCTGGAGGTAATCAGAGGGGCAGAGAGTGAAGGAAGGTGGAAGGAAGTGCACTACGCCCCACGGAATGTGGCGTTCAGGCGGCTCTTCATCCACCTTTGCCCTTGGAAGCACCATAAGCCGGACTCATCTTGCTAATACATGATGGCAGCGCTCGTGCATTTAGGCTAAGGTCCGGACCAGAGAACTTGAAAGTTAATTAGGTTTTCGGACTTTCTAGATGTCAGGGCATTTGGCAACCTAACATCTAGACCAGCTGCTTAGGTGGAGCGGGGGGCGCTGGTTGATATAGGCCGTCTGCCGATGAACAGCAGACGAGGTAGATCTGCTAATGGTTGAACGACTAGTGTATCATTGTTGTTAAGCCCGAAGTAAATCAAGAACGTTTGCACGGAAATCTGATCGCGAACCCCACACTGGGGAATAAACGCGTCGATTATCTGAGCATCTACTATTGTCTTCGACGTGATATGAGTCAGGATAACAGAGGATAACGCGTTATCCTGGGCGAGGAGTATGTATTCCAAATATCAAGTCCTTGGTGTCTTCCCAACCCTGCCGTTGCAACTCTTCGAGGAGATGGCGATTGGATAACGGACTGCCGGAACGTTAACCAGGCACCCGATGGATATAATCTTTCCGTTACTTCACTCCGATATCGTGATTCGCTGTCTCCGTTCGCTCGCTCTGAAGAACGTTGTTGATAATATTTACAAATAGACGGTACAAATGTACATGGTGAGCTCCCCGACATTAATACCCTCCTCCCTCCTTCCTCCCCGTAGTAGTGTTTGATTGTAATGTAGGTCCGGCCACGATAATATGAATGGTACAAATTAATTTGAAGGTGAAGCATGGAGTTCAGAGCGATGAACGCGACGGACGAGAATCGATGGCGATGTGGGAAATCGATGGAAGAGGAATATGGATTGGGTGCCAAGTGTCGGATGAATGAGAATAGATGCACTGGCACGAGAGCGTCGCTGCACGGGGTCAGGCTTCCGTGGGTTGCATGCGACAAGGAATCGATTTACCTCTGCGTTTACTTAAACGGACAACCTGGTGCGTGCGCTCCTCGCCAGCCACAATGGCAGCATTGAGGTCCGTCGTTCATGTTCATGTCGACTGGTGTGGTAGACGTCTCCGAGCGGGAGGCTGGGGCGGACATGATGGTGGACGACGAGGGACGTGTCAAGATGATAGAGGTTGTGAGACACATATTGTGCAAGACGCGTGCTGGGTTTAGGACTCGAGGCGGGAGTGGGAATGAACTGAAGTGGAGGGATCCCTACTCCCACTTAAATATCTTCGAACCGGCACAACGGCACCCAGAACATGGCAGGGTCAAGCATACACCATCGTTACCAGAATGGGACTAGTTTCTCAACTGGCTGATTGCTGCGGAAGTTGTCTCGTCGTGTCACTGTAAGTATGAGGTGTGTACCGCAAAACGCCGAGCTCGAGACCCTGTGAGAAGAAAGAACGAGCGCGTCGTGACGACGCCCTCGATCGTATATGAACTGTGTTCCTTTCTCATCCCACGCGACAACAAAGAACGGGAACAAAGAAAGCAATAGATGAAGCGTACATTCATCTCGGCTAGTGGGAATACGGGGGTCCAAGCGCTATATCCCTGCGCGTTCACACAGCAGGCGCCCCAGAGCGGGAACGAGGCTACACAGCGTCAAAGATTGCCCCACTTCGAAACAGATACTGCAATTAATGATTCATGAAAGGTGTAGAGTTCAAAAATACATACCTGCGTGTAAGCCACGTCGTGTACATCTACACAAACAGCCTGAACTAAAAAGGTTAGGTTATCAGCGCAAATGACCGACCAACTCATGATCATCAAAAGAATAGAATAGAAACCATCTCCAAGTAGCATAAACTGGTCGTATTTTCACTTCTATTCCGAGATATCCGGAGACTTAGCCGAGGTAGAATAGCCTGAGAATAGCTGTAGTGAATTCGAAAGCTGTCTATGACACACTCACAGTCCTTGCAAGAATCCTTGGCAAGAGAACCGATGTATACAATCGTTCTGGATTCAGGCGTTCCTTGGACTTGACCAAAACATACTATTCCGGTGTATGGAAACTACCGCGAATTAGTGAAGACGGTTGTATCCTCACATCCCCGAAGGTGCGATCATCTACAGGCGTCTGTACTTCTTGTCGAATTCAGTATCGGCCATACGCATATCGTTAAGCTTTAGAAACGCACCATTACAAATGCTGTTCTTCAGACGAGGCGTCATCCAGGGCCCTAAAGAAGAAAGGTATATCACATTACAGAGTCTATTATCCTGGCAGTGCTTGCCCTGCAGTCCTCGGGAAGCGAATGCTTGATGTAGATAAGATGCACATCCCATGCCACAGGTTCGTCGACAATGGCGGTGTGTCTCCTCCTCCGAGGCAGTGTGGCCAGGTGTGGCCTAGAGACTTACTTCATGTGATGAACGTGAGCCGCAACGGATAGACTTAGTCTTCCTCTTAGATCACCGTGGTCATTGCCCCTCGTACCACGGTGACTCGCACAAGCGTACTGCCTTCGTCTGACAGCAAGTCAAGAAGCCCGGAATGCAAGAATCCCGCCGGTCTAGAGCAAGAGCATGAGAGTCTGCCAGAGTCGCGTCATGGTCGCGGTCATGGTGCAAAAAAAGCGCCGATAGAAATCAAAATTTATCAGGACGCGAGATGCATTTGAGAATCCAAACACTCTCCAGATAGTAGCGAGCACCGTAATGTGTACGTGTGGCGTTCCACCAATCGGGTTTCGGAACTGATATCCGGCGGTCATTGCCAGTCGCGAGAAATTGATATGCCAATCTACTCGCTCCATATTACGCTCTGTGCATGGTGGCGTTAATGGTGATACGAATAATGCGCGAGAGCATAGCATAGCCACCTAATCCATAGGCTCTAGGTCCACAGGCTGGAAAGTTGGAAAGACCGAGGACTTCACGAAATTCAAGCACACGAGTAGGCTTGCAAAGTTTGGCACAGTAGATCGTAGGTTAAGAGTCGGGTCGACATGATTAGACGTGTTGTCGTCTTTAGGTGTTATTGTTCTAGCCTCTATCTCTTTCAATGCGCACATTAGCTCTGAGGACAAATCGAGGGTTCAAGAAGGTACGGTGGAGATATTGAGGGACCTGTAAGCAGCTCCATCGTTGGGTTATTAAGATCCCCGCTATTAGAAGATTTCAGGAAGGACCTGTACAGTTGAAAAGCCTAGATCATGGTAATGCATATGTCGGGTGGCGCGAGGTTTAGAGCGAATATGGTGGATGCAAGGGCTAGAATGAGTTGATTAATATGCAGCAAGATTAATTGATATGTCATAATACTTCGGAATCAAAGGTGACTGCTGTTGTCAGAAAGTTGAACGTTGAACGTTAACGCTGGCGGTTCAGGTTGAGTGTCAACTTGCCCCGGGTAGGCAGCTTACCGCGATCACGTGCCTTTGAACGACCTTACCGATGTCGTCGTCGGTGAACTCTGAACCGCAAGTCCTACGAGACCGATGTCGGATACAAGCATGAATAGATATGGAGTAGTATTTGAGCATAGGTACATATCGAAATAAATATAAGAAAGATAGGGATTCAATATTGTCATCAAGAATGTCGGGGGAGCCACTATCACCGCATCCTGTTCTCTCTCAGCCATTCATTCAATTTCCACAGGAAGTAGTGTGACCAAGCGAGTACGCTTAATCGCACGGTGCTCCAGACCAAAATAGCGTTGTGTTTCAAAGCTCCAGCTACACAAGACCTATTGTCAGCTCATTCATGGCACATATCTTGTCAGACCTACTCAAGATTCCCTCTAACCCAATGGCCCAAGGCAGTGCCTGTACGGAGTTTAGTTCCAAATCAACAAATGCACTGCATTGACTGACAATAGAGGTCGACATCTGCATCGACGTCGGATCCCCACGAGGGTAGATCCGACTTGCCTTCCATAAATCGGGCCATCAAAACGTTAAAGTACTTCCCAACATGATCAGCAGCAGCCTGAAGAGTCATTCCTTCGGCCTTCATGAGCACAGTGATGATGTTGTTCCCAGTGTGGCCTTTGCGCTGCTCCATGTTATAGGAATACACATCCTAGGAATAAATTAGCAAGCAGATGTCGAAGCGCATGGCCGAACTCACGTTCGCCCAGCAAACAAGATCTGCTGCAGCCATATAGACTTTCATAAACGCGGGATCGTCGAAAACATACTGGGGTAAATCGATTCCCAACGCGTACTCGAAAAGTCCGAAGCAAAGGCGTATGGCGCTGTTTTCGCGACGTAAATCGGTGAATGCCGCGATGTCGAGGACTTGGCCCATCTCGCGAAGCTCGGCCTCATGAGCCACCGCGTCGATGTAGTCCTTGCAGTGCTTTAAAAAGCGGGCAGCCGTATTACTGCCCGCCAATGTCGTGTAACGGCGCCTGAAACTAGAAGGAGGTAAATACACTGACAACTTGACCAATAGCCGTCAGCTTACTCGTGGGTCATCCTGCATAACTTGGAGCTATCATTGTAGCTCTCATCGCTCATAGCCCGGAGGAATATGTCGCACGTCGCACGAGCGTCTCGTCCATTTTGGTCATCACTAATCTCATCAACTACGAATAGAAGGTTCACCTGGAGCATGGTGAATAAAGTTGGGACGGGGAGCGCGAACAACACTCACAAAATCGCAGCATGTGCGGAACTGTTCATACTCAGCATATGGGTATGTATGAGAGACGAGAAGTTCGTTATAGCCTCGGTCGAAGAATTCACGTTTCTTCGGAGAGAAGACGTCGTAGCTCTTTATCCAGGCGGCGGACTGTGCGGCAGCGACTTCATAGTGCGGGTTAGTCCCACCAGTCAACGGACATGCGTGTAAGAGATCAGGTAGAATGAACTGAGCGCGCGCAGCAGGGACCATTGTGAGGAGAATTAGGACCAGGTTTGGGATGCAGAATTGGTTCGCCCGTTGCCATTTTATACCACTTGACCCCATTCTCTAAACCCTGTCTTCGATCGACTAGCGCACCTGTGTAATCCAAAGGCGCAAATCCACAAGAGTCAAGGCTTTCGGCGACCAGCGTATCGCGCATATGAGTCCTGACCGATCAAGACATGAGCGGATCGTGTAGTGTTTGGTTGCCGAAATGTCAACGACTCAAATTTTTGAAGCGCTTGGAGTTCAATGA
Source organism: Flammulina velutipes (assembly GCA_011800155.1). NCBI lineage: Eukaryota > Fungi > Basidiomycota > Agaricomycetes > Agaricales > Physalacriaceae > Flammulina > Flammulina velutipes. The sequence goes on along the minus strand of CM022374.1, from coordinate 1,152,323 downwards.
CGGAGTCGTTGTTGGTCACTGAGTAGAATTTTGCAAGAAAATGTATGCTGATGGTCCGTTTAGCCACGACAAGACAGACACGAGCATTCGTTAGTTGACGGCCCCACCGTACATAGTTATACCATTGTAACTCAGCGAAATGCTCAGAGTCATTGGTGAGCAAATCTGTATTGATAATTCAGTGCCACATAACACAGAAAAGCTCCATCCAGACATACGGACATCTTTTGCACTCACAAATCACTTACGGGATTGGAGCAGTCTCATATCGGTATCCTCCGAAATGTGGCGCTAATGCCATTTCTGGATACAGTGGCATGCGGTGGCGTTCAAAGACCAAGCACATCATCTTTCCGAGCACCGTTCCTAGACACGATTCAAATCAGTTACAGGTGAATCTAGATGATGAAGCGTACATGAGGGCTTACACTTAGACCACACACAAGGTAGCATCTAGATGCCTGGAGTGACAATATACACATGCCAGCCTTTTGACAAGGAGCGGTCAACGGTAACGAACAGACAAAGAAGCCGAGGGAAGCCAGCTCGTTCATATGCAGTGAAACGACCGCCATGCACGGCTGACAGGACTGGAACTTGGATTCTTCAGTAAACGGTACCGAGACTGTAGGAGCTGCTAAAAACTTACACTTCATAAGCTATAGCACATTGATAGGTACTGTCCCCATCTGTTTGTTGCTCCCGCATGAATATCCCTATATGATCAAGTTTCATAGTGTGGCGTCAAGTTCGGACTAGCCACTTGTAGTTTTAAACAAGCCTCCGAACTTCAAGGTGAGGTCAATAATGACGAAGAGGATTGAATGAGGTTAGACCAACCAAAGTCTGGGCTTCCATTCGAATCTCCGTCTGCAGTAATACGCATTGGAATTCCAGAGGCCGGTCATTAGTCAGTTCTAGCCTGTAGAAGGCAGCTCGCAACATCAAAAATTCAATGTCTGCGTGTGTGTAAATCTCGCTTGGTCCGTCCTTGTGGTCCTTGTAGCGCGCTGCTCTAGTTGCCATCATAGTCGCCTTGAGAAGCTAGCAACGGTGATTGTTGTCCTCGTCTTCCAGTCGGTTCGGGATGGCCATGGTACCGAACCGGTACCCGATAGTGCTTCGATATCCTACACTCTGGAAGACTTGGACAGGCGACTGGTACAAAAATGTGTAATTGAGAGGGTCAAGGGGGTCGAAGATAATGCAATGTCAATAAAATACAAAGAGTTGCGATAGGTAAGATATCTGAAGGTTGCCGTCAGTTGACGAGCATTGAGTCTGCAGTTATACTCACAATACAGTCAGCTAGAAACAAATGCGATAACTCGCATAACGTCCCGCAGTTTCACTAGGTCTTGTGATTTTTACAACTTGACCACGACGGAGACCATAGTATCGGGCAACTGGGTCAGCCAACTGGATTCTCGGCAGTTGTGTCTCCTTCAGTCGACTACAACCGAGTTGAATATAGAAGAATAAGAGGGATCGGAGAGGACACTTACTATTTCTGAAGCAGCATTTTTTTCTGGTCGGGACTGAGAACGTTGTGCATAGGAACCAATGTGTGGTGAACGATGTTGACGAGTAAATCTGACTCTGAAAACTCTTCTAGCCGATATTGAGAAGCCATTGCCACTATGACCTTTGAAGAGTCAGATGTTGGAATATAATTCGTGAGCCGACTCACTTTGCGAGCAGAGGGTGTCATGTTCCCAGGGAATACGATGATACCTCGGTGTATTTTCTTTTCTTCAAGAATTGACAACATTCTGCGCGCAGCATAAATCCTCGAAACATAGAAGAAAAAGGAATCACACACTTTCGCATAGTTTTGACGCCTACGCTCTTCTCATCGGAGAAGTATACGAATATATTATCCTCCACATCCTCGGAATGGCTCGTGAAGAAATTTAACTGATTTCGACTGTACGCTGCGTCAGTTAGACCACAAGGATAATAGAGGGACAAGTTGCGCACTCGATTGTACCGGCCTGAGAAACATAGGTCTCTCTGAACTGATTGAGGTCCATAAGAATTTCATCGTCCGAGACTGTGTAACCCTGCAAGCTGGTCAACGTCGACGTCCAGACTGTCGTGAAGCACTGCTGACTCTATCCTTGACGAGTTCATGAATTGTTCGGTTGACTTTCCAGAGTTTTGCGACTTCCTCGTTATCACCCATGGCGGTCAATGGTAAAGCTACGAAAATTTCGAACTCCGATCATTCTCACTCTTACCATGCCGCCACCACAACATGCAAGTACAAGTAATGCGCCAGCGATGGCTACGCTGACTCTCACGAATATTGTAATGGTGAGTACACTGGTGCCATTGTCAAGTCGCCCACTGAACATTACCCAGTCCAAACTCAAGCCGGCGCGTATCTACAAAAACGCTGTCGACACGGTCCCCGCGCCTTCGGCTGGCTTTAGCTCACCGCGACCACCCACTCAAGGACCTCGACATATCACTGGAATGTCGTTTGACGACCGAGGTGATCAGGTCATCACAGCAGCCGAAGACGAAACGTTTCGTCTGTACAATTGTAAAAGCGGAAAGTATGTCTCCATCCCATCTTGAAGAATAGTATTGCTCATAAGGTTAGGCCTCTAAAGACTCTATATTCCAAGAAATACGGCGTAGATTTACCCCGCTTCACGCACAAGAACACCGCGATAATACACGCTTCCACCAAGGAGGACGACACAATTCGCTACCATTCCCTCCACGATAATAAATACCTCCAATACTTCAAAGGCCACAAAGGCCGCGTCATATCACTGGAAATGTCGCCTTCCGATGATGGCTTTATGTCTGGATCTCTGGATAAAACTGTACGGCTGTGGGACCTGCGAGCCCCGTCGTGTCGCGGTCTCCTCCCCCTCCCAGCCGCACCTATTGTCACCTATGATCACTCTGGTGTAGTGTTCGCCGTAGCTGTCAACGAATATTCTCGCATAATGCTGTATGACACAACAAACTACGATAAAGCTCCCTTCCTCACCATAACACTCGAGGACGCGTCTCTTAGCCTCGTTTCTTTCCCTCCCCGCCCAATAGTAATGACTTCTCTGTCGTTCTCCAGCAGTGGAAAATACATACTCGTTGGCTGCTCCGGAGACGCACATTATGTCGTCGATTCTTTCGAGGGACACATACTCGCAAAGCTAATGGGCCACACCGGCTTAGAGCGACGGTCTATGACAACCCAACCCGCCATCGAACCCACGAAGGGATGCAGTGGTGAAGAAGTCTGCTGGACGCCAGATAGCAAATTCGTTGTCAGCGGTAGCCTGGACGGAAAATTGTATGTGTGGGACATGACGAAATTACCTGCACGGATGGGATCTCCAGATACGAGAATAGCTCCTCAGGTCGTCAGACCCCTAGTAGTCCTTGATGGGCACCCAGGACCTTCGCGGTGTGTTCGCTTCAATCCCCGTTTTGCCATGATGAGTACTGCTGGCGCTGAATTGGTGAGTTTGAATCTATCAACGTGGAGAACAGAATATTGATTCCGAATATCAAGGCATTTTGGCTCCCCGATCCCTCTGGAGATGTCGAAGAGGCTGCACGTGAAATGCTCAAGAGGAAGTCACATCCTGCATAATTACCATTGGAGAGGTTGCGAATTTATTTCACTTGCGGTGTATGTAAATTAGTCGCGCTACATTGACGGCTCCGGGCCGGACCCTTTAAATTTGAACCAGCATCAGTCTTGTACTCTTGGAGCCTTCGTAGTTTTTTCTCAGCCTGAATTCTTTCTGCATGCTCCCTATCCTACGCCATACCACGTCGTATATACGTGTCCGTCTACCTAGCATCTGCCTGCTGCGATATGTCCATCATCATCATGGATCCTTGGAGTTACTTCCCGTTCCACCCAACCTTGACACGCTAAATACGGCTGAGGATAACGCTGAAGCCCGCTTCTGGATAGCTGCATTCAAGGACAAACCTATCCCAAAATCACTTGTCAATTTTACTTTTTCACGAAGCTCAGGACCAGGTGGACAGGTGTGCGTCTTCAGTACCTTTCAATATATTTTGTTCTCAAGGTTTTTACAGAATGTGAACAAAGTTAATACCAAGTCCACGCTACGGTGTGAGGTCGAGTCGCACTGGATACCCTCGTGGGCAAAGCCAGTCATTAAGAAATCTGTACGTGTCAACTGAGATTGGTTGGACTAGCTAACAATCATCCAGCCATTCTATGTTTCCTCATCGCAGTCAATCATGATAACGTCAACCGTGTATCGCTCGCAGGCTCAGAATATAACCGACTGTCTCCAGAAAGTGGGGAAGCACATTTTCTACCGCGATTGATCTAACCCTTCATTAGCTTCACGCGCTCATTTTGCAAGCTGCAGCAGCCTCAGTGCGGAACGAAACGTCAGCGGCGACGCGGGAGCGTGTGGCTGGCCACGAGAGGGCAGCTAAGGAAAGACGCAAATCAGAGAAGATGTATCGGAGTGCCATAAAGCAGTCACGGTCAAACAGGTTTGATTGATGCAGTTACATACTTATGTGTGGCGCTGCGCCGATTGTGCCCGGCGTGGCATGGTACAGGTATTGGGTAGTGAGGAAGGCTCGCGCTAAAAGTATTTGGGACCGTAGGTTGCTGATTACACTGCTGGTTGACGGATTATATTGGGGTGGTAGGCGGTCCATCTAAAATAGCGGCTTGAGGTTGCGACGCAATTGAATTGGTTTCATAGGATAGAAGATTAAGTTCCATACACACTGTACGACACCAATGACACTAAAGCATCATATTACCATCAACATCTTGATGCTGAACGAGGCTGAGCAGGGCCACAATGGTTGCTTGGTCGTGTTTGGCGCCAGACCAATAGACAGGCGCACCGGGATAACCGCCACCACCACTCCTTAAAAGTTGCGGCCACCTCTTCGTCAATCTTCTCTCTTTTACCGCATTTTTCAACGTTAGAATGGCAGCACGGGTGCGTAGGCGCTCCTGCCTGTGAATTGGTGGCTTATGTGCATCTCGTTAGGCTCAATTCTTGCGGGAGTACAAGCTAGTTGTCGTCGGGGGTGGCGGTACGTTTCTTCTTCATTTCTTCTATTTACACAGCTCAGTTGACAGCTATTAGGTGTCGGAAAGTCTGCTTTGACTATTCAGTTCATTCAGAGTCATTTCGTGGACGAGTATGACCCCACGATCGAAGGCATGTCTGTCTCGCTGGCTTCATTTTCACTCAGGGTCATAATATCTGCGCTCTAGATTCGTACAGGAAACAATGCGTGATTGACGACGAGGTTGCGCTTTTAGACGTGCTCGACACGGCGGGCCAGGAGGAATACGGGTACGTTATCATTCTCACTACAATCTGCTTCCGGGTCGCACTTTATTTTAGCCATGCCTCTTCACGTAAACGCGAGCCCTCGCTGACGTCGAATTTGTAGTGCCATGCGAGAGCAGTACATGCGTACAGGAGAAGGCTTCCTCCTCGTGTACTCTATCACCTCGCGCAACTCCTTCGAAGAAATTACGACCTTCCATCAGCAAATCCTCCGAGTCAAGGACCAGGATTCCTTCCCTGTCATCGTTGTTGCAAATAAATGCGATTTAGAGTACGAGCGTCAGGTTGGCATGAATGGTACGTCTTCCCCTCCTAAGCGTTAACAGCATTTTCTCATCAACTTTTCAGAGGGTCGTGACTTGGCTAAACACTTTGGATGCAAATTTATTGAGACATCGGCGAAGCAGAGAATCAACGTTGATGAGGCTTTCAGTAATCTCGTCCGTGAAATTAGAAAGTACAACAAGGTGCGATCTTTTTCGAGCTGGGTATCGTGCAGGGACTGAATTGCTTTGCGCAGGAACAACAGACTGGTCGCCCCATGATGCCTGGTCCCGGTGGCTCTGCACCTGGTCAATATCCTGGCAAAGAAAATGATGATGGCGCTGGAGGATGTTGTGCGGGTTGTGTAGTTCTCTGAGTCGATACCCCTTGCTTTTTTCTGTCCTTTTTGCATCTTACCTTCTTGTTTTCTTGATTATGCTCTTCCACCACCTTCAGACTCGCGGAACCAATGTCGCTGTTGCACTTCTCCAAACAAATTGTACATTATTTCATCTTTGAACCATGATTTACGACCTTTTGACCCGTCACAAATACACTTGGCCATTTTAGTTGATTTCCTTTGGCAGCAAGTACTGCATACAGAAATACAATGATTCTAATGTGATACGTCGTACTCAATGGAGGGGCACCTCGACCTTCCGTTGACCGGGGAGGTCCTCCCATTTCTCGCCCGCTGCCTTTTCTGTGTATGAACGCAGTCAGAAGGGAAGTTGGGATGACTGGTTGCAAATAACTGACCGGAAGGAGGCTCCTTGACATCTTCTTCATTGACGAGGCGAATGGTGTCAATACCAAGTTCATATTTACCTTCAACATCGCTGTGGCCACCAAGCAAAGCGATGTTAACACTCCGGAGTTTCCGTTTTCTCATTACTTCCGGCCGCCTTGCTATCTGCCCATGGTTCGTGCGCACAAAATTAGAGAATGGGATCTAGAAGACGGGAAAACATCAGGTTGGATAGATGGTTGGTTGCACGAGTGGTTTGACTGACAAAGAGGTCTTCCCATCCACCGTCCGTCCGTCGAAAGAATAAACGGTGCTGCCAGATATCGGCCTGGATATCACCCTCGGTTTGGAGATTGACGAAATATGCCCCGTGCGTCTGTGGGTCTCCAGCTGCGCGCACGCGCAGCGCGAGGTATTCGTGAAACTCGATCTCTTCGAGTACTTCGCCAAACAATGTCGGGCGGCGCTGTGACATTAAATATTTGAATGCAGAGTAAATTTAAAACTGCATAATACACACCTTGTTCTGTATTGCAGCGTATCCACCGCGTGCTTTGCCTTGAAAGCCAGGTCGGAGAGCGAGACTCATCTGCCCCCAGAACACGCCCGTTGCTGGTTGGCGCGACTCGTCCAAGTCGAAATTCACCGTTGACGTCCCACCAATATCGTAGTCACAGCCCATCTTCCAGTCACCGATGCTCTGGCGGTCGTGAAAGCTGAAGATGGTCCGTGGGGCGCGTGAGGGCGCGAGTGTCCCAGTCATATGCACGGCTGACCAAGGTCCATAAGAAAGCTTCACAGTCGTTGAATGCACGCACTGTCAGTCACATTTTGCCGTAGAATCTGGCCCGTTCTCTTCCAGTAGTTGGCCCAGCTTGATAGACGGCTCATAAGCAGCGTTTCGGGTAAGTTTCGGATCTGACATCATCAAATTGTTCGAAAATAAAATCCCAAAAAGGAAAGGAAAGAAAACGGAAGTGTTTATGAATGGCGCCTCCCCTCCTACCTTTTTCTTACTGTAAATATAGGTCCTTAGAATGATTATCATGTTTCCCATCTATCCGATGCTCCAAGTCCTTTACGACCAGACACCTGACACCTAGCCCAAAGGGGACATTCCTGGCAGACATCCTTAGTGGCGCAGTTTTTCATGCGGTTGAATCGGATTCGTAGAGCTAAAACTTGACCATTTGGTCCCGGAGAATTACAGAAAGGTATTCAAATCTAACTCAGATTTATGCACGTCGGATACGATACCGCAACATGTCAGCTATGAAGTTGAACACATTGACCCAGCTCGAGAGCTTCCAGAACTTCTTAAAATTCTGAAAATAGCCCAAAGACAACGATATGGTATTTTTTGTATTTTTCAGATACTCAGCTGTATTTTACGGACCTTGACTGAGCATAGGAGATACAATACATGATCCTGGTAGTCTGGTCACAGAGTGTCACAGTAGACATCAGTGTCAGTCAGTGTCACACTTTAACATTGTTCTGCGTACTTGGACTACTGGTGCACACACATGGTCCTTAACTGCCTCTGAGAGTATTGAAAATATTTATCATGCGCAATGCATTTTTAGAAAATTTATCAGAGCTTTGAGAGCCACTGGAAGCTCCTCAATGCAGGCAGCCAGGCTGGAGTTGGAAAGTAAGGACTTCCAACGTTATCCTTCATAATATTAATAACAGTAAAATATATCATGATGTGAGGGACTTTTCTGTGTGAGGTGCTCAATTTTTTATACACCGACAGTTTTCGGTGGTGTCGTTGCCTTCCTAAGTTCAAATGTTCGAACGTCCAAGTTCGCTGCTGGAAGATTTCGGGACGACAATAGCCACGCTCATTCATTGAACACAAAATGAAATGCTATATATATATATGTATGCTACAGTCCCTTAAATCCCCAGAATCCAGATTATATATATGAAGTCTTCATTTTATGTGCCAGTCTAATGTCATCCAGCGTAATAGACGAGCGGTCGCACATTCCTCTAAAAATGCCATCCGTATTATATAGGTTGGTAGGTGTATCGAATTCCTGAGAGAAAGGTCAGTCGTCGCTCACAAAAAGAAACCGTGACATACAGCAATTTGGCCGGCATCGAGAACACATATCCGGTCATAAGCAATAATGGTTCGTAAACGGTCTAGAAAAAAGCATAATTCAGTCAATGTGAGCCACGCATGAGAGAGAACGAGTAAACGTACGAGCAATACACAATATCGTCCTGTCCGCGAATTCATTAGCGATCGTATCTTGTATATTTCGATCTGTTTCGTAATCCACCGATGCTATATATCACTGAGTTGAAGGGTACATCTGAGGGTTTAGGAGTTTCACGTACCGGTTGCCTCATCCAGAATGAGGATCTTTGAGTTCTTGACAAGGGCTCGAGCCAATGATACCAGTGAACGTTGTCCAATGGAAAGATTAACTCCCTCGTCCTCGACGACAGTGTCCAGATTGAATCGACTGGTAGGCGGCGTCTGGGCACCACTCGGAATTTCAGGATCCTCTTTTACATTGTCCACGAGATAAGACCTCTTCAACGCGTCCCAAAGTATAGCATCGTCATGTAGTCCGAAGGGATCAAGGTTTGATCTCAGAGTACCCGAGACTATAGAAACGAAAAGTCAGCGAAAAGTCACAACTAGGGAAACATCCACGTACAAAGCAGCTATAGAAACACATCAGTCAGTAGTTTCCAGAACAATAAAATCCACTGACTGCATCCTGAGGAATGATAGATAGGCTCTTTCGCAAGTCGGTCAATCCCAGAGTCGATATATCGATTCCGTCAATCGTAATTGACCCAGACGTGAGCTCGACTAGCCGGTACAAAGCCGACATGATGGAACTTTTTCCAGCACCAGTCCTGTACAACTCGCGTCAGTTGGCGCGTAAAAGAATGTAACGAACATTTTACCTCCCAACAATACCAATCTTCTCTCCCGCGTTCACGGTCATCGAAACTCCTAAGCGCAATTGATCAGTCAGTTCAAAGTCAGCTTACACTGGCCACATACCTTTCAGTACCGGTGGGAGCTCCGGACGATAATTAAACACCATGTCCTTGATTTCCACCCGTCCAGCATTGGGCCACGACTCTGGGGGCTTCGTACTAGGCATGTCGTGTGGCGCCTCCTGGTCGACTTCAGTAGCGTAGTAAACAACACGCTCCACAGAATTCATGTCATTCTCGACTTCAGCACTCTGACGAACGAGCCATCCGAATCTATATATTGCGCGTCAAAAAAAGGGGAACATCGTTGAGAAAGAGAGGATACTAACGCTTGTTGCACGCTGAGAATGTAAGATAGAACGACACCAGTCTGAGAAGGCGAGATCGTGAAGCGTGTCGCCACAGCGAGTATGGCGACGATAAATGTTAGAAGAGCTCCCAAGAAATCCAGCCGGACTCCGAGCCAGCGCTGTAACAACTGTGAGAAACCCACCAATAACTGTGTAGTTGGGAGCACATACCTGATTGGTGACGGTCAACCAATATGCCCTATTCTCAACATCTACGCGATCTTCATTCTCCTTCAAGAATCGCTTCGATTCTCCATAGGCTCGGATGGTAGCTAGACCAGACAATGACTCCGAGAAGTGCGAATAGAGCGAAGAGCGCAGAACTGCGTCCAGTCGCTGAGGCGGTACCGTTGTCAGTATGTTTCTGAAGTAACCAGAAGGGAGCTTACTTTGAGCTCTCGGGCACTCGCACGATAGAAGATAGCCGCGTATACGTATACAATAAGAATAGAGAACACGCCGATCAAGAACCAGGGAATGATGATGCCGATTAGTATGATAGCTCCCAGGATGTTGGAAAAGGTAGCAGTAAGCATGCGCAGTGAGTCTAGTCAGTATATTAGAATGGGTTCCAAGTTGCGTTGATCAAGATGAACATACCCCCGAGAGTGTTGTCGATGGTATCAATATCCTTGGAGAAGCGATTCATGATACGACCCAGCGGCTACACAATGATTAGATCTTCGGTCAACTCGACATACTAATTGACGTACCGTGGTCTCGAAAAATGACATCGGAGCGTGCATAACCCGTTGAATAGAGAGCTAAAGGAACATAAGATAACTATCAGGGGATAACGGAGAGCCTCGACTCACACTATGCAACTTCTGAGACGCAAAGAACGTCAACATGGCAAACGTACTGCCCATGACAAAGAACGAGACCGCTTGAGCAACTCCAAGCCCGGCATAGATCCCCATCTGTCAAAAGTCAGTTACAGCTCTCCCGAAAAGTCGAAACTGTTGCTCACGTAGAAGCCTTGCGTTTGATTCCATTCCCTAGATAGTACCTGTTAGATCCTATTGACAATGATCGGCTTCCAGGACATACCGCTCTTGCCAATACACCAGCCTATACCATGACCATTAGAGTTTGAATCGCGCCTCATGAGCCAACCACTCACCAATATGACGACATCACAGAGGTAGCCTGAACGAATACTAAAGAAAGCACCAGCACCGGCAGTACCAGGTATCCTTTCCCTGCTTTCAAATACTCCTTATACACAGTCCCGCTTATCGAACCAGTGTTGCGCTCTTCTTTCTGCATGATTGCATTGCCACGGACAGCTGCTTTCCTCTTAGCGTCGTCGTCCTTCTTATCCTCACTTTCAATGGCATCAGCCTCCTCCTCCTTCTCCTCCTCCTCGTGCTGTTCCTCTTTACTGCCAAACTCCTTGAAGAACTTGCTGAATGGCCCATCGTTCCGCATCAGCTCATCATATGCGCCCCACTCCGCTAACTGTCCATCAGCGACAGTGTAGATGTAATCCACTTGAGGAAGGAAGTGCAGCGCGTGGGTAACAAGAATGCGCGTCTTGCCTGTCGAGGAATCCTGTAATACGTTGTGGAATACGGCCTTGCCAACATGGGCGTCAAGGGCGGATAGAGGGTCCTATTCACCGATTATTTTAGTATTTGCCCTGAGAGATTGACGCCACCGCTTACATCAAAGATCTGGATATCCGCGTCGCAGTATACGGTACGGCAGATACTTAAGCGCTGCTTCTGACCACCAGACAAAGATATTCCCTTCTCTCCAACTTCGGTCATGTCACCATTGGGCAACATGTCCAAGTCTTGCTCCAAACAAGAATCCTTAACCGCCTTCCAATACTTATCTTCGTCGAATGGTCGTCCAAAGCAGATATTCTCCCGGATGGTGGCATTCTGAAGGCAAGTTAGCTTGACAGAGCGCGTACTGAGGAACGAGACTTGCCTGGATCCAAGCACTCTGAGGGCAGTACCCAACACTCCCTCCAAACACAATGCGGCCCTTGTCGCCTTTCGCGTTCGGAAGTCTCCTCATTTCGCCAATGAAACCTTGGAGGAGCGAGGTTTTACCCGCACCGACGGGACCGACGATAGCCACCAGTTTGCCACGCGGGATAGACATTGAGATATTTCGCATCTCGAAGACGTCCCCCTCTTCGACAGGTATGTTGACTTCCTCCGTCTGTTTTCCTTTCTTATGCTTCTTATTCTTCTCGTCCTCGGCTTTAGGTGGCGGTGCGTCCCAAGAAAACGATACATTGTCAACTTCCAACGCAACATCGAGGTCGAGGTCAGTTTCAGGATCGTCGTCGAGAATTTCGCCGGTAAACATTCCATGCAAGCGCTGAGAAGCATTGGCCGCGTCGGCAATCGAGGATAATGACATCGCTACAGAGAACGTAAGTACAGTCCGATCGTCGACGTCGCAGGCTTGCTTACGAAGGAACATCAGAGGGAATCGTATCAGCGTAAACAACGTCAGCGCGGTGAAGATCTTGGCCGGGTCCATATCATGCCCACTGAGAGAGTATGTGATGAACGACAAGACGGCAGCCAGGACAGGCATCGAGATAGCCACGGCGTTGTTGGCGGACCGAACGACAAGCAAAGAGCGAATAAACCTGTCAAAAAGGTGAGAAAAGCACAATTATCAAACCGACTAGCCACTTACGCCATTTCTTTCCGCCTATACCCTTGTATACGTTGCAAGAACGGAGCTTCCCACGCAAAGAACTTGATAACTTTCATGCTTCCTAATAGCTCCTGCAGGAGTTTCGCGCGCTTATCGGTCCACACCATGCTATTGGCGCGGAAGCCAAACATCTTCTTCATGACCCACGTCTGGGCCGGAGCAGCAAGAATCAGGAAACCAAACCCAGCCAGAGCACTAGGACCCAAATTGAGCAAGAGTAGAACGAGACATATGGCGAGCTGGATAGGCGCCGTCCATGCCTGAGAATGTCATCGTTAATCGATTGGCCAAACCTCGATACCACCACGTACCATATGGAAGAAGCCAGCACAAAAGTCGATCCGAGAGACATCGGTGGATATGTGGTTCATGATGAGGCCATTGGTAAGTTTAGAGCGGGCCCGGGAAGACAGACGAAGGGACCGGGAATAGATGGCGTTGATTAGGCCTCCGCGCAGCAAAACTCCGGTGGATGCACCTCGGTAGAAAAACTGGTGAGTACAGAGGGAGCTAATAACTTGCAACACCAAAAGTAGGAAGCAGAATCCGATGCCCTTCCCTATGGGTGGGATGGAATCGTAATCGCCCGACCGATGAGAGGAGTAGGACTGGGTGCTGAATTTTATGATTTCCTACAATGAAGGTAAATAGCCAAACTTCAAAGCTGGAACGAGAGCAACAGACCTTGACGACGAGAGGACTCGTAACTGAGGCAGTGTCGCCAATAACTTTGAGGATACCACCGGACCAGAACCACCATTTGACGCTGTCATTCATGGCATAGACCAAACTAGGCTTACGCTGACCGTCCTTCTCCCGCCACTGCTTCTCCTTGGCGACTCGGTTACCTCGAAGCGTCCACCAAACTGCCTTGAGACCAGGCTTGACCTGTCCGCTCAAAAGTCGGGCGTTGTATTCCTCCGCGGCTACGCGTCGGCGTTCGAAGGACTCTGTGATCTTGTCGCCAATGAAGGCGGCGCCGCGGTGGTCCTGCAGTTTATACAAGTCCGGGGCTTCGAGTGGCCGTGCGTAGCCCAAGGAGAGAAGTGGCGTTAACCAGCCGAACGTTAAGAGGTCCACCCAGTTGGCTTGAGCCTCGGGGATCATGCTCGATTCTTCAACACTGGTCTTTGGTGGTGGCGCCTCCATCGACAGGAACGGCACACGTTTCCATCTAAAAAAAACTAAGTTGAATGAATGTGATAGAGTATAGAAACGCACACTGGACGAATGTTGATAGCATGTTCGTCCTGGTCATGCAAGGTGCTACCTTGCTCGGATTTTGACTGGATAGAAGATTTTTCGTTCATCAACTTGACGGCGAAAGCGAAGGAGCTTCAATGGACAGGTCTATCTCATGCCGGTGGTTCAGTAAATCCCCAGAATGAATCAGCGAGATGAGAGTCATAGTTGATGACTACGCCGGTTGGAATCGCACCAAGGCACGACCACGTGGACGAAGTAGTTGCGACGCGTAGCATGATAACCGTCGTAGTGTATGGTTCTCAATGCCAAAGGCTTTGGTGTCTCCAAAATTCTAGATTGGAGAATTGTACTTATGACTTATGGGAAATGGAGACTACGCCACACTCAAGAAAAATGGCCTCCTTGCACGTATTGAAATTGATACAACATATAATACACATTTGATTTGTTTCACAGTCTGGAAAGAGAGGGAAAAGGGAATTAAGCCGAGGCTGCGTTCTGAGACGAAATGTCGATGCTCAAAAGATCCTACACGGCGGTCAGATTAATTCAACTCAGACAAGTATAGGAACTCACCAAGCCACCCCGGACTTCTTCGGGCGAAGGCATCTTGCCTAGCCTGAACAAATCGACGGCCTTACTGACTACGGGGTCGTTTTGCATACTTTAAACAGGGGTGTATTGAGATAAAGAGATAGTGGACAAAACCCGGCGGGCGTACCTGCACACAGCGATTATCTTGCCTGCCGATACATAGTAGGCAATGAACTGCGCGGGAGATAGTCAACACACGGTTCAAAGATAGAGATATCACTTCACCTTCATCTCCCCAGGATTCCCTTTGATGATGACATCCTCGTATCCAGCACCGTAGCCACAGTACCTTAGCTGCTGACCCTCTGCGATGATATATAAGCTTGGGTCAGACAAAGAACAAAATGGAACTTGCGAGCGCTCCAAAAGATGGGAACTTTGTCATATATAGTCGGCTCAGTGGCAATGGTCTGCCCGAGCACACGACCGTGGTTCGTGGCCACCTAGACGCAAGTGAGTTTATGGCCCATTATTGAAATATATTAACGCACGTCCCAATGTTCTATGCGAACATGTTTGGAAGAGCCCGGAATTTGGGGTGCGTATGCAATGTCACCTATTCAAATGTTGTATGAGATATGGAAGGCCTGATAGAAAGGTACTAACCAATGGCAAAGACATTTTTGACACCTGCTGGAACGTTGACCACTCGGAAGTATTCATCGACCTTGACACCACCATCCTTCTCTAGGTCCACTAGTCCTCTCAGTAGCTCCGTAGCTGGTGACACTCCGACAGCCATGATGACAACGTCAGCAGTCAAGGTCTCGCCATTGACGACGACTCCGGTAGCCAGTTTATCGTTCTCCTCGCTAGCAACGATTTTATCGACTTTGCTCTTCATGTGGAACTTGACACCTTGCGATTCGTGGTACTGGTTTGGTAGTAAGTGACTAGTTAATGAATGGAAAGGGCAGAAACCCCGACCTTCATAAGACCTGCCCCGACAACCTTGCCCAAGACTGCTTCGAATGGGACTTCATCCAGTCCGATAACGTCGATGGAAGCGAGCCCTCGTTTCGAGACAGCAGCAACGAGCTCCAAACCAATGAATGAACTGCCAATGACTACCATTCTTTTGCCCTTCTGAGCCGCTGTAAACCAAAATCAGGCATGAAGTATTACGACGAGCGAGGGATGACAAACCGGCGTCTATCTTCTTCGAATCCTCGATACCACGCAGGGTGTAGACGTTCTCTAGGTCAGCCCCTGGTACAGGGAGACGGCGCGAGGTTCCACCAGTCGAGAGCACCAAACGGTCATAGATGAGGGTATCTTTCTCGTCAATGACGACCTTCTTGTTAACAAGGTCCAGAGAGGTCACCGTCTACACGAACGCGTTAGCCAACGTGGAGGAGATGAGATATGACGGTAATTACAACGCCTGTCCGGATGTTGGTGCCAAACTTGATCTTCATCTCCGCAGCGTTCTTCCATTCTATCTTGGATGCATCGGTAATGAGGGCTTTGCTCAGCTTTGTCCTAGGGAAAAGGTAAACATCCAGCAGGTCCATCATAATGCGACTCAACGACGCACCTATCAATGGGCGTATGAGGTTCTTTGGAAAGAATGGTGATGGGGAATTTGTAGCCCGACTGAAAGAGGTAAGAATCATGGTTTCTATCAATATTTCAATACTCGCACATTTCTCAGACTCTCCATGACCCCAAATGCTCCAGCGCCTCCTCCAATGATGATGGTGCCCTTTCCGACAGCGTCGAATCCCGTGGTAGACAGCTTCGGCGGACGAGACTTATTCTCGGGGGTGGTGTGGTCCGGATTGGCGGTGACATAGATTTTGCCATCTGAGACGTGAGCTTCAAACGAGTGTATTCCAGCGGGGGCAGGGGCATCCTCTATGCAAGCACAATAAGATTCATCCTCGCTCTGATGATAACCACATACCGATATCTCCAGTGCAGACATTGAAACAAGCTATTCACAATGAGGAATCAGAGATATAGCACAGGACTACAGAGATCTTGACCAACCGCCGTGCCATGGGCTGTGAAACAATTTAGAACGCGCACATCCTGAGACAAGCTTCACTCACCATCTAACAGATCCATCATAACTGAGGACACCTTTGGCCAACGGAGCGCCGTAATGAGTGCAGAATGCACTCGTTGCGTGTATCTTGTCACCCAAACGGGAAACAAGCACCTTGCCCTTTTCGAACGCGACTTCTTTCCTAGAAATCAGTAATGATGAGCATGGGAAACACAGAAGCTTCAAGAAACACACATTTCTCCATCGTTGAGCTCGGATTCGTCAAGGACGGCGATCGATTTAGCTTGGGACATTTTTCGAAGATGGTGGTAGGTGACAAGACGCGATAGGCGTCTAGGAAAGTGTGAGAAGATGAGCATTCTGAATGTGCGGAATGTACGTACTTTAAGACAGTTTCGGGCTCCAATCAGAGCGTGTCTATTCGTCATTGACATCCGCCTTTGCAACGCATTAGAATCCACATGTGATTACCAATGTTGTGTATATAAATGTCAAGGGTTGTATGGCGGATATACTAGCCTTGCTGCGAGCATCGCCCTACTTGTGCAAGCTGTGAGAGCACAACCCCGCTTTGCGCAGACACAAGTGCCTGGAAGACCATCATGACGCATCAAAACGTCCTCGATTCAGGCATCGCTTTAATTGCCAATTGGTCTGCTCGAACGTCAACGAAATTTCTCCACGTTGGCACAGTGCATGAATTTATGCTACCGCGTTTAGAGGTAAATAATCCAAAACTACGCATACGTTTACGCGCCCATTGACATTGTCAATTGTTGAATCAACCCGACGCGACGCGTTATGTCACGCCTAACGTCACTTGCTCTTAACCGTCATCCTCGATAGTCCTCAATTACTCTTCGATGGCCCCAGCGTCGCCCACAAAATCCCGGAAAGGCAAAGAACGTGCCACAGACATCGAAAACGCCTACGATGATCTCTTTCCAACCATCACATATCGGCAACTCCATTCACAAAACCAAGGCGTCAGAGATCCTCTCCGCGTAATTGCCCTTTGCGATAGTGACGCGTTCTATGCTGCGTGCGAAATGCTTCGTCTTGGAGTTACAGATAAACCTCTAGTTGTGGTACAGTGGGGGGCAATGATAGCAGTCAACTATCCGGCCCGAAAGTTCGGCATATCTCGAATGCAAAAGGTCAAGGATGCCAAAGTTCGATGTCCAGAACTCATGGTCGTTCATGTTGCTACGTATAGGGAGGGCGACAAGGAGCCAGGTTACTGGGACAACATTGATGCTCGGACTCACAAGGTAAATATCTTTACGGCATGTTCGATGCGCCACACATAGACTCATTCACCTGATTAGGTTTCGCTCGACTTCTACCGGAGAGAAAGTGCGAAAATACATGCTATGTTCCAGGATCTGCTCCCGGACGCGGAGATAGGTGAGCCCATTTCCTGGTTATGTTGCAACTTCTCAACACAAAGCACCGAAGAAAAGGCATCTATAGATGAAGCCTTTATAGATTTCACCAAACCCGTGCGGAAACTTCTCCTTGAACGATACCCGTACCTCGCCGAGGTCCCAGAGGACAGTCCAGATACCCCCCTTCCGCCACCACCGGCAGTTCAATGGGAAGGATTGGGGCATATCATCAGGGATGAATCTACATCATCGACGTCTTCCACAGATGATTTTACCACATGGCATGACGTCGCACTGGCCATCGCTGCTGAACTGATGCACAGCGCAAGAGAAGAAATCCGGACGAAACTCGGATACACGCTATCAGCTGTTCGTTGACCTGCTTCTCCTCTCCTAACCCCATTTTTTTACATTGGACATACATAGGGTATCGCACGCAACAAATTTCTCGCAAAGGTGTGTTTCCCGTCGAGTGATTTTGTGCGGTCATCAATTTACTTGCCAGTTGAGCGCGTCATATCGCAAACCGAATAGTCAGGTGCAACTCTAGTCACTCTAGTCTAGCCCAGACATAGTCAAACCTAATCCTTGTTGAAGAGTATTCTGCGGAATGTCGCTATTCCATCATACTTAAAGCCTATGGAATTCCAGAAGGTATGAATCTGTGGCGGTAGAACAGATCCGCGTTGCTGATCCAAATAGATACGATTTCTGGGTGGCAAACTCGGAGACGCGCTTGCGAAAGAGTATGATGTGTCCAAAGTGGAAGACTTACTGTTCGTACCTTCTTCGTCTGTATTGAACGTCATCTCGTAATACTAACCAATTCTCCAGCTCCATAAGCTTAGGTAGGTTCAGCTTTGACCGGCGGCATATCATGTTGATTGACCTTTCCTCTTGTAGATGATATGCAACAGAAGTTTGGGGAGGGTGCTATCTGGGTGTATGAAATACTCCGGTGAGATAGAAATCAGAAAATGTTTTGTTCGCATCTCATAATATTTGCAGAGGCATAGATCGTTCAGAAGGCGAGTCACCGGGCGCCTCTACATACCCTTTTCCCTTGTTAATCATCCCGTAGTCAAAGCCAAGTCGATTGTGAACAAGAGTATGCTGGCGTCGAAGAATCTCCCTCAACCAATTACCAAGGCCGGTGAAGGGTACCACTGGATCAGAGTTCTGTCCGCCGAACTGGCCTTGCGCCTTAAAGATGCTCGGGAAGCAAACCCAAATTTATGGCCGAAGACTATAGTGTTGCATGCTCGCAAGGGTAAGTGTATTAATTGGGTTGGGTTTCGCGATATGAATCTAGCACAGGTTATGATGTATCGCGGTCGAAGCAAGCAGCCTTCGCGTTCAATCGCGATTTCGACGTTGATTATATCGCTTCGGCGGGGGATAAGTTATGGAGAGAACTCGTTGGGAACTCTTCTGTCATGGAGGTAACGAATGTGCAATTGGCCTTCACAGGTATAGAAACGGTCGAGTCTGGACTGCAACGCATTGAAGGCTTCTTCAAGAATAGTAGTAAACGTCCGAGAGAGGGTGATCAAGTCGAGGCTGCTGACCAGACCTCATACACTTGTTCTCGATGCGGCAAGGAGTTTGAACTGTCAAGTCCATCAAGCGGGGACGATGTTGATTCAGATGGTGCTCTCGCCGTGCTCAGGATGGAGCATGATGATTGGCATTTCGCTAAGGATCTTGCTGGCCAGCCTGACGACCAGACGCCACCGAGGCAGCCTGCGAAGAAGAAGAAACGCAAGAAGGACGTTGAAGGAATTGAAAAGTTTTTCACACGGAGGTGAACCTTGTCGTTGCCACAGGGTTGGGTGATGGTTGCGAGGACGACTGGCTGGTGTTCGAGAAGGACCCAGCATGTCATACTTCTGTACTACATACACGCTCCGCGCTCTCAATCGAAGTACATCAGCAAGAGAGGAGAGCAATTGCAAACGGATCGTAAATACAGTCAAATATCGTTTCATTTATGGCTCGGAATCGGCGCGGAGTTTTTTGTTTCGGATCCCTTTTCGTTTCTTTCTACATCGTTTCGGTTTTTGTTCTCTCCTTTTGTATCGGTCTCCCTTTGCGTATTCTCCAGCAGGATACTTTGACGTGACGAGGCGCAGAGCGACCGGTCTCGTCGTCTTTCCAATTCTTTAGCCCGCTCACTGTCTGGTACTTTGCGCGAGTTTCTTTGCCATGGCCACTTCCTACTTCGAGGCTACTTTCCCAATCAGCAACGCCAATTATGCAGGACTGCTCGTCGTAAACGTTGTGGCCATCCTATCGACATTGGCCCTGTTCACGATAATTGTTCGCGTGGTGTGGCTCGCCGTTCTTCGATTCTACAAGCAGAACATCAGCCAAACGAAGGAATACGTCTTTTTCCACACGCAGCTTGGATACTATGCAGCTTGCCTCCTCGTCGCCAACATGTTCAGCAGCGCCGCAGGGGTAATGGGTGTACCGTATCTCGTCCAGAGATACATACAACAAGGTGCGTCCTCTACAGCCTTCCCCGTCCGGTTTGCTAAACGACCAAAGATCCGCTCTGCACCGCCCAAGCTCTGTTCATGCAATTCGGCAACGTTGCTACTGCGTACTTCACCGTTAGCATCGCTGTGCACACTTTCACCTCGCTCGTCCTGCGGAAACGGCAGTCCGCCCTCGTGTATTCCACGACAATCTCTATGGGCTGGATTATCTCCGCACTCATCTGTACGCCACCATCCATCCGATTGTTTCACCCGCCATTGACGCATCTATCTACAGCCGCGCTCCCCTTGATTCTGCCACACTCGCGTGGCCCGATCTACGGAGAATACTTTCTGACTTGCGGTGTGAGGGCGCAATATCCTCGCCACCAGTTCTTGCTACATTTGCTCCCCGTGAGTTGCTACCCATCCATCCGATGAATTCTAATAGTAAACCCGAAAATAGATCTTTATCGCTGCTGTAGCTTCTGTTATACTGTACTCACTCATCTTCCTGGTTCTCCGCGGCACGCTTGTTATCAAAGGTGGCGTCAAACTCACTCTCAACCCGGAGGATCGATGGACTGGAAGGTCGGGGGAGAACTACCATCGTTTCATAGCGGGTATTGCTCGCAGCATGCTTTGGTGAGTCCCTTCTATAGGAAATCAGTGATAGACTGCTAACAGATTGATACAGGTATCCAATTGGTAAGATCATCTCGAATCTTATGCATGGAAGCTCATCTATTTCCTCCAGCCTACATCCTCCTGCTTGTCCCATATTCCATCACAAAGTTACTCATCCTTTCCGGATTTGCTGTCGCCTTCGAAGCACTCATTTTTGCCTATGTGTGCTGGTCTATTCTCGGTTCGTCCATTTTTACTATCATTCTCAGTAAGAGTACGATACTCATCGAGCTACAGGCGTCGTCAATGTCCTCCTCCTGTACAACACATTCAGGATGCTCTACCCTGCTTTCGAAACCAAGTTCACTACGAAAGGTGAAGGGGAGAGCTTTGCCAACAACGAGAAATTCCGCCGCCTTACCCTTGGCGACAACAAGTCTGGCCTTGGAGATTTGGAGCGTAGCGTCCAGGATTATCGCACCTTCGAGACCACTTCGCCATCTTACCCTGAGAAGACCGCAGCTGTGCCAAGTTTTTACAGCTACCCCGTTTCCCCTCAGGCGTCACCGTCACCTCCATCTGCCTACAACCATGCGATGTCTTCCGATCATTATCGC
The DNA here is from genome assembly GCA_011800155.1 of Flammulina velutipes. Taxonomy (NCBI): domain Eukaryota; kingdom Fungi; phylum Basidiomycota; class Agaricomycetes; order Agaricales; family Physalacriaceae; genus Flammulina; species Flammulina velutipes. The sequence continues at coordinate 1,131,056 of CM022374.1, read as the reverse complement.
GCCGCATCTTTGAGCTCGACCAATTCGCGAGGCTCCCAGTCTGTTGAAGGCGTGGATGTACAAGTGCCCGGAAGGACATACAACCAGATCTCTCCCCGTGGCCCAGCGCTTCAAGTGAGGAACATACCTTCCCCCGTCAGTGGCAGGTCAATGACCACGGAAACCGCATCGACACGCCGCCTCCTGACACCATCACCAAATCAAGAACGTACTTCGGCATATACGTATCAGGCATCTCCCAGGCAGCAGCAGCGACCACTCATTGACACCAACCGAACAGTGTCAACTGCTTCATCTGCCGATTTGCTGAACGAGATTAGCCGATGGGTGTCCGAGCAGCCAGCGGATGGTACAATGCCGAGTGTTGCGAGGTCTCAACAACAGGCGCCTACATTTCCCCGAGCTGTGGCGACAAATTCGAGACCACGTCTAGCATCGCCAACGGGGAGCCCGGCGCTGTACAGCCTCAGGTCGCAGTCTCCCAGTGGTAGCCCGGGTGGTATCCCGTCAAGTCCGAGCCAGTACGCGCCTAACAGCAGTCGAGCGGCTATCCCAAGGATTGGTGCACCTCCGACAGGGAGATTCCACCAGCCACGCAACGGTTCTTTCTGATTGAACAATGTACTATGCAGGGCAATGTGCTTACTTACTGTACTTAACACCGACCAGCACTGGCTTGCTGCTGGATATAGTGTAGCGTTTATAGTCTCTGGCCTGGTGCCCATGCCACTTTCCTTCATTCGTTCATACTTGCTCAAATTTTTAAATGTATTAGTAGAGGCTACGAGTCGGTCAAAATAAACTGTTGAACGGTTTCGGATTTGTGAGGTTCGAACCTGAAATCCGTGGTGGCGCTCAGACAGGTTGTATTCAACGAATTTTCGGGAACTCAGTCTTCCGCAATTGCTTCAGTCATACCTCAATATTCGTAAGCATCCCTTCTATTTCTCGTAGAGGCTGGTTAACGAGACCAAGTCATACCCCCAGAAAGACATCTCCTGTCATGGTGGCCGACGTGCGCCACATACCAACAACTCTAGATCAATAAGTTCCCGAGAAATTCCAAGATCAACGATTATTTAACATCGCTGCAGAAACATAGTAAACGAGATCGATTGGAGGATGGAAGAGAAGAGAGAGCGATATTTGGCTGTAATGCAAGTATGTATGTAAGTATGTAAATCTCATGGATTACAATGGTGTATTGTGAAAAAGCAGAAACAACTAGAGAACGATGATAGATGAAGATATAGAGGGTACAAATGGGATAGCGATGCGATAACACAGAGAAAACATGCAAACGTGAATGTGGCGTAAAAATCGGAGCGTAGGAATCAGCCATCCATCAACTCCTGAGCGTGGAAGGGCCTCTGATCAGACGAGGAACGCAGCGAGCACTCTCTTGTTTGACAAGGCTTGGAGTGATTGCGCGGTCCTCACGATCTGGAGAGTCGGGGCCTAGATCAGACGGGGCGGGCGACGATGGAGACAGCACCGGAAGACACCTCTGGCGCGTCGCTGTGTCGCGCGGACTGCGTGGCTTTGGCACATACTGATGTACCCGCTTCCGATGTCGCGTCAGAGACCCAGGATCGGTCGTGGCAAACGTGCAATCCGGACAGCGGCGTGACTTCTCTCCAGTGCTTTCGAAAAAATTCAGAAAAATCCCGGGGACACTGAAAATCAAGAATACTCACTGGGTCCTGATATGCGTTTCGACGTTGGATTTTTGCATGTTGGCAAATTTGCAGAATGGGCAGCGATGCATCCTGTGGTAGAAGGCGGCGTCAAATTTACGTTGCGATCGTCGAGAAGAGAAGAACCGCACAGTTCCGCTTTATCGACAGCATGGGTCCGCATATGCCTCGCCAGGTCACTCTTCCTTCCTATCCTCCGACTGCATACTTTGCAGATAGCGCCGGAATCGGTGGCAAGATGTGTTGGGTCGGTCTTCGAGGTGTGTGAGTGCGATCTACACAAGGGCAAGGCAGTGAGTATACTACCTTCTCAGCCCGAGGCATTGTGGTGGGTAGATGAGAGCAGATGAAGGTCAGGAAACAAGAGCTAACACGCGAAATGCGAATGTTTTCCACGTGTCGGGGGTGTTGGGTCCTCCCATGAGGCGCTTTCCGAACCAGGGACAAGAGCGAGACCAAAGAACAAAGGAAAGACATCTGTACAACCCAAGTACAACCTCTGGATTACTATATACACGACGGAGACTATTGTAAATGAAGATGTGGGATATGTACCTATCATGCGACGAGAAACAGAAGACAACGTGAAAAATGCTACAATGCAGATCGCAGTGATTTACAACAAGATGCGAAATACAAACCAAAGAGAAAACGACATTCACCCAGTATTACGGCATCCCTAACTTGTGGAACATCTCGTCCAGTGTCTTGAAAGCGACAGGCTTGACGAGGCTAGTAAACGAAGATCAGATACGACGTAAGGGTGACGTTGTAAGGACAACATACTATCCGTCAACTCCAGCGTCAAACGCCCTTCGTTTGTCTTCCAGAGATGACATGCCCGTAAGAGCCAATATTTTGGTACTAAAGTGAGGGTCCGATGGATCCGTTGATTCGAATTGGCGGATCTCCGCCGTCGCACCGACACCATCCAAAACAGGCATCGACAGATCCAAAAGTACCACGCTGGTTAAGTGCCGCAAAATCAATACAGGTAGCTATCATTTCATCGAAAAACACGCACTCAAAAGGACCCTCTTGCGTATAAACGTTCACACCATCCCTGCCGTCCGCCGCGTCACGGAATTGATACCCTTTTCTCGATAACCATTGAACTCTTGACGGACATTAGGACTTGAGAAGATAGATGTGCGGGGATAATAAACATACAACAGGTTTCTTAATATCGGGTTATCCTCAACAACAAGGATCTTGAACGGTTTCAATTTGCTCTGGATCGTGCCGACCGATGATTTCAGGAGTGTTCCTCCAGGCCCAACCGTTATCGTAGGGGAGGTCGTCTCCGGTTCCTCTTCGCTCGATTGCTCGCTCGTTGTAGATAGACGTCTCCAGGATGTAGCCACAGTAGGATGTATAGTAACAGATCGCGATATGGATGGCCGTGTAGCCGCCGCCCCCTCTATAGCCCGATCAGAGTTCCTCCGCGCCGGCAGTATGGTCGATATCGAGGTTGATAGACTGCCACCGTCGCCATCCGAGAAATTGCTGACCCGCTTTGACATAAATTGAACGTCGGCAGTTTGGGCTTGTATCTTCAAGGCATGTAGACAAAGGTTCAGAGTTGCACGGAGCCGAGAGGGACCTCCCGGTTTGAACACCACACGACAGAACCCGCCGATTCGCTCGTACTCGTTGCAAACCGACATCACTTGGGGGCTGCCACGCGAGTCGCTGAGAACGATGAATGGCTTCGAGATGTCGTGCGCCTGTGATGCCTTGGCGATAAGCGAGACGTCTTCGTTGAGAATGACGATCATTCCCAAACTTCCACGAGGATCCTGAAGCTCGAAGCCCCACCAAGACGTGAGATATATCCGCAACGTGCTCGCCAGAAGCTGTACGCCAGGATGTTCCGTGTCAAACTCGATAAGTGATACCGTAGGTGGATGCTGGGGGTCGTCAAACTTGAAAGGTTCCATGTCTACGCAAGATGAGTCGCCTTCTTCCTCCGCTTTATCGGCGTTGAAGATGACTTTGATTTCAGTGCCAACTCCCTCTTCACTCCAAACATCTATTCGCCCTTCAACGCTGTCAGAGCGAATGATGCTATTGACAATGGCAAGGCCAAGGCCTGTCCCCGTTTGGAGAGGATTCTCCTGCGAGAAGGGATGGAAGAGCTGATTACGCTGGAAGTTCCTACTAATACCCTGCGAAATTTTGAGAGTTAAGTCAGTGTACACACGATGTTTTTTCGTACCTTGCCGGTGTCCAATACTGATAGCTCAATTTTGAATCGGCTGGGCGGATCGTCTTCGGCGTGAGGCAGCTGCCTTAGCCCAACATGCACGTAGCCATTCTGAAAACTGATGAACAGAGGGCGTGGGCGCCGTAACACAAACACGCACAGTGGTAAACTTCAAGCTGTTCCCGAAAAGATTCATCAGAACACGTCGAATGCCTCCTTTCTCACATTTCAGAGTCCATCCCTATATTTCTGTGAGCTTGACGAAGTGAGGAACACAGAATTTACTGACCCCAGGACGACGGCCAATGTCAACCACCGTCTCGACGTGGTTTTGCTTTCGAGACGATTCTGTGACTTGAGGAGGTGAGTAGACACTGCCAATACCTGTGTCGTCAGAAATGGCCTGTCGGGCACGATGTCCAACCCAGCATCCATCCACCGCTTCTTCGACCAGTTGCATAAGGTTGACCCTATTTCGGATTATGAGTTCTGTGTCGTCAATCGAAGAATAGACATACTTCGCTGGTACGATAACATTCTCAACACCGCCAGACTTGGAGTTCCCACTCAACTTGGTAAAGTCTAACACATGGTTGACCGTTTCCACGAGAGATGTCCCGCATGCCTGAATAGTCTGCAAGAAAGAACACTGTGATGGATTCAGATTACTCTCATCTAGTAATTCCGCTGCAGCTAAGATCTAACAAGAAAATTAAATCACGATGAAGAAAGAGAAAGTGTAGAAACTTACTCCATGTAATGGCGTCCGTAACTCGTGGGAAATACTTCAATGTTTGTAAGTACAAGCCCACCACGCGAAATGTTATGAACGTACTTTGAGATGAAAAGACTCTTAGCTTTATCAGCCAAGATCATTCTTCGTTTGAGCACCGCAGACAGTATGATGACGCCTGTAAGAAATGCATGAATATCATGCCCAGAACGAGTTAGCGCTTGATTGACCTATTGCCCGTAAATATGACAGCTCGTGTCCTTCCAACTGAACTAATATCAGTCCAACACATAAATACACTTCAAGAGCCGACTTACAAATCGTGTTGATTCCTCCGCCGAGTTGTAGGCACACAACAAAGCAAAAGGTCGCCCGTCAATGTTGAATATCGGCACGGCTAAGAAAAGTATCATTTGCGGACACATTTAGGAGAACACTTCACTCACTGAGTGCGTAAGAAACTCGCGTGGGTAAGAACGATCTCCAACTCCGGTCAACAATCCCGTCCATGACCTTCCCATCCGGATATTTGTCGAAGAATTGGCCAAGCGAGACCCATTCCTCAGGACTGAGCGTCCGCATCTCAGTTTGCTTCGCTGGATCTCCATGGTGCATAACGACACTGACGGTACCCTCGCTACTAGCCAGCATGTGATGTACACTTGGTGTACCAGAGGTCGACGAGGCACTGTCCGACACTGAAGGGGGCGTGGTTGAGCCAGGGGGTATCATAGCATCCGCATTCACGTCGCAGTGTGATACATCCATGACAATGACATCGTCCACATCTAGCGTCCGCTGAATCAAGCGTGCTGCCCGAGAGTAGACCTTTTCCATTGACCCAGTTTGCAAGAAGGACCGATGTTGATGACCATGCGAATATCTAGGCTTGATGGGAGGACGGGGTGAGGATCCTGCAGCGACACTAGGAGGACGCGTCGAAGGCATAGAGGGGGGAACATCCAGATGCTGAGTGGAAGTGGAGGGGGAAGTAGCAGTGGAAGGGGGAACGGAGGAAGGCGAAACGGGGGAAGGCGACGACAGACCCTCGTAGATCACCGGCGACGGTGCAAATGCAGTATGAAGAGACTTGACCGGCGATGGGGCATCTTCTGGACATCGAGGAGGCGGTGTCCAAGGGGGAGTCAGCGAAGGGGTCTCGGGAGGTTGAACAAACTCTAACGACATAGTGTCCGTTCTACCTTCCTGGGCAGGGGGATTTTGAGAAAGGCTGCCTGGGGCAGATGTGAATCCAGCTGGCTGACCCCCGATCGACACTACAGTCGGGATCTGGTCGGATGACGGATGTGTGGCCACGATTGAAGGTAGATTGAGTGACGTCGCAGGAGGGTGAGGGTCGGAAGCAGCAGAACGATAAAGACCAGGATGAAGCGACGTGCGCTCACTGGGAGCATCGGCAGATGGAATAGCTGGTATCTGAATACCAGGTGTTGGTGTGTTGGGAGCAGAAAACGTGGAAGGTGAACGAACTGAAGGGGTCACTGCCTGAGAGACGCTGGTCGATTCGGAAGGTTTTGTGGTCTCGGGTTTCGACTTGACTGACTCCTCCATGTCAATCTCGACACATTCTCGACTGAATTGCTCCATCTGTACGATTGTTGAATCACACCGAGAAAGAAGAAAAATAAATTAAACGGACCGATCGCTGTATCTTGTCTCTTATTCTCAATTGAATCTGCACCGAGTTTAGTAGGTGTCTGTGCATGTTGGATAGAGAATCACCTTATCCCTCCAAAGTTCCATCTCCCGCATAGCAATTGCGGCGAACTCTTTTAGGGTATGTCGATGCCTTGGGGTAAAGTCGTCCCGTGGTGCATCGTCGATGACAACAAGTCTTTGAAGCCGTCAGCACCGTAGACAGAGTTTGACGCCGCGGGTACGCACGTTCCAACATTGTAGCCTTCGGCTGTGCGCAGTGGTGCGCCTGCGTAGAAGCGTATATGCGGAGCCTGTAGGACTAATGGCTACGGAATATCAGACGCTGCGTCAAATACCAATCGCGCAACTCACATTAGAAGCGAATCTCCAATCCAGGTGGGTGTCAAGGACGATCAACGGTTCATCATCCCTGTGCACGCATGAGTATAATTTGGAGAAGGGGATATATTGCGAACCTCTGCAAAATCGCGTGTCCACAGAACGAACGAGCTCGTGAGCAGGAAGAGACTTTGATGCCCCCTGAGAAACAGGTGAGCATTTACGGCATAGTATATTTTGAGTTGAGAACCAACATTCTGACTTGAAGTATCTGTGGAAGAAGATTAGGAAGCGCTGTCACGCACATGGGTTGAAACTCACAGCTCGTTGCCGTCGATGAGGCTGATATAGACACCTTTGGTATTGAAAACAAGCTTTGCCAAGTGTGCGATGCGATCGAAATTGACGTCAGAGGCCGTTCCCCAGAGATTGAACTTGTGGAGAGCGCGCCGTCGTTCCATCTCGTCTGGTGGATTGGGAGGGGTAAGATATCCCAGCGCCGCAAACGTTTCACGATCGCTGAAACCGATCCCGAGGCCAATGGGCAAGGACGGTGCTAAAGGAACGGGAAGTGGAGCGGAGCTTTGACGCGTGAGGTTAATTCGCTTTGGGGTCGTCGTGGATGAGCCGACAGAATCTGATGGTGGCGGGAGGGCGTCATGATGGCTAAAGTAGTCGGACGGTGTGTTGGTGAGGGCCTCTTCGTCGTCGTCCTCCTTGTCTTCGAGTACATCGTTCCCCGGCTGACTGACTCCCTTCCAGAAATTCTTGAGCATGATGCGCCGCGTGCCACCCGGGGTCATCACGAATTCGTTTGGAGACTCGTCCGGATGCACACCTGGGACAACGACGGATACACCGCGCATGGGGTCAGTGAGCTCGTGTTCCGGACTTGGCAGCGCCAATGGTGAAAGGTTCACGTGCGTTCCGGCTAAGCGTAGCGTCGCGGCGGACACGACAGATGAGGGAGTGGCAGCCGTCTTGTTGGACGTGATTGGCAGGTAAAGGTCAGGTTTAATGCGCGACGTCGTTACTGGTGGTGGCACGGAGGACGATGAGAAGGAATTTCGCATTCGGTGCGCAGTGCTGGATGTACGCGCAGGTTTCCTGTGCGGGATAAAAGTCATCTCAAATTCGTCCGTGAGATCATCGTCCACCGAGGAGATGCCGAGCGGTGGATTGGGAATCTTGTGGGGGTCCCATCTTCCTGCTGAGTATGCAGCGATAAAGGTATCCCAGTCGCAGGCGTCGGCATCGGTTGAAGGCGAGCAAGTGGCGGAAATAGTGGGAACTAGCTGCTCAGCATCGTTGGCGTCGTCGTCCTCGACGAGTGTCTGCATTCCGTTCGGGATGAGCGAGTGTTGCTCTCTGGCCGGCGCTGTCGACGGGCGTTTGCTCTTCATGGGGGTTTCATCCAAAGGACCGAAAGGACCTGGTCATGATTCCAAAAGTCAAACGGCCAACAACAGCTCCACGTTCGGAAAATGCCGAACGACGTCAGCCCGCTAAAATCCTTAATTGGGACGCGCCTCTCGCCACACTCTGGAATGTCCTAGACTTGGTATTCTCATCGTATCTAGTAACGAGTATATTCATCTCTATGGCGAAGGAAAATATGTAGAAAGGCCGCCACAAGCTCCCATTCCATTCAGTCCAATGGCAGAATAAATAATACCCGACCGTCTGCTGATGGAATAGAATGTATAATATGTTGGTCAGTCCCCAATTCATGACGCGCAGACGTGTGCCTATGGTCGGCCATGAGACAGCCGTGTTCTTTGTTTCTCTTAGCCTTGTGGACGACCTTCCGAAAGACTATCGTCAAATTGTGGTGGCAGTGGTCATAACAAAGGCTCCACCTACCAGAACGGAACACCACTACGAACATTCCTCGCGTCCCCCTGGTAGATGTGAACGGGCCGCGCAGAGGAGCACTGTGTCATGACTCCATGTATCCACCCACAAGCACAATGCTGGACAATTATCGACGATGATTCCAGGGGTTTCCGTAGATTCGTCAAGCATCAAAGCAAAAGGTAGATACAGTACCACCAACGGCCCATTGTCAAGCCTTCAGGCTCCTCAGATATGAATGGAAGCCTCGTAAGCGAGACGGGATATTCAATAAGCATAGCCTTGTAATTCCGTAGCGACAGTTTCGCTAGATACACATTTAAATGAGTCGAGGAGCAGGTCGAAGATCTGCATGAAGAATAATTGTGTCCAGAACAAGTCCGCCGTCAAAAATGGTAAGCGCTCCTTCCCAAGTTCAAGCCAGTCTCCCAGATTTTATCGCAAGCGTCTTCCACAGCCTCAGCCCAGATGAACATGTACATTTGTGCTGGTGGAAGAAAAGACAAGTAGATGGTTGAGCCTGCCAAACAGCATCAAACAAAATCTCTTGCCGTTCATTGACGACTCTGCCCTCCAGCTCTTGGCCTCGTCGACTCCTGTCCGTCGCTGCCGACCGACCGACATGGACACCGCCTATAAAGGCCTCGGAGCTCTCGACATGCTCTGCGAAGTCGCTGCCACCCAGGAGCATACAAGCCGCTACGAACAATCCAAAACTACCAATATTCCCATAGATCCAGCACTCAGCGGCGAAGCCGTGATAGACCCGGCACTGCGAGACGATGTAGTTGAAGATATTATTCCAGAGGTACGCAGCACAGCTAGCGGCCGTACGCGGTCGACACGGCGCGTCGCGTCGCAGTCATATAACTCCCATCAACTTTGCTGATTTTCCCTCTAGCCTGTCGCTCTCTGCGAGCCCCTTCCATCTACCAGAGAGCCCGACTGGCTGTCCCAAGGGCCGCAGGGCGATCCCTACGCATACCTTCCGCCGCCACTTCCACTCACATTCAATCCCATCGACGAACCAGAGCCAGAACCAGCTACACCCACCAACAACAAGCGAAAGCGACCGAAAAGCAAACCGGTTATTCCCAAGGGCGTCTGCTATAAATGCAATGGCGTAACCAACAACATGGCCGGCGAATTGGAGCAACTGCTCAATTGCATATATTGCGGTACTAGTGGTCAGTCCGTACCCCTTGGAAAGCATTCTCCACGCCCTTACCTTCGTATTTAGCTCACCCAAGCTGCTTGGATATGCTCGGGATGAACCTTGCGAAAATATTTGCAGCTGACTGGGCCTGCTCAAATTGCAAGAAGTGTGAAGTATGCCACAAGGCGACGCGGGATGTGCGTATTGAATTACCCTCGTTGTGCTGCAACTAACCCCATCGCAGAGCCACATGCTACTGTGTGATTCCTGCGACACAGGTGGCTACCTTGTATCTACCTCCAATGTCTACTTTCGCTGACAAAAAAATCAGGTTGGCATGCAAGATGTGCAAAACAAGAATTCCCAGACAATGACAATGCGTGGTACTGTCCCGACTGCCCCGAATTCGCCGTCCCACATCCACCTGCAGACGACTCGATGGTCGATGAAGACGCAACCGAAATAGATGGGCCCTCCCTCGCACAACACGCAACGACGTCTCACATTCGTGAATCCTCAATAGCCTCCTCACACACGGCCCCAGTGCAAACAATATCTGCAAAACGACCTCGTCGAAAAACTAAACCGAAAGCGCTTGAAGAAATTGAAATTGAGCCGGAGCTGACAATGGCCACGCCGAGGAGCAGAATTCGGTCACCTAGGAAGCCTGCAAGGATGTCGGCAATGGAGCCAGCGGTCGTATCCTCTTCAGCACGTAATTCAAGGAGAAAACGACCCGAGCCTCGGACGCCACGAATGACCATACGACTGAATCTGGCAAGAGGGAAGGGGAAGGAGCGGGAAGAGGAAGACAAGAATCCGTTTGAAGATATGTTGACCTCCGAACAACGAGATCTACGCAAGACGAAGCCTGTCGACGCAGATCGCGTTCGCTTCGACAAATCGTTGAGTCGCGCACAGGTCCGTGGCTATCATTCCCTTTCTCCAGCGAGTGTTGACTATCCCCTATAGCAAAAGATCCAGCCTCTGTTTCCACCTCCACCCCTCCCAGACGACCCCGACGAATCTAGCGCAGGACCATCTTCAAGACCTCTGCGCTCGAATGCCCAACCACTCACTGCGCAATCTATAACATTCGAAACTCCCCCTCCCGACAAACTCGACGCAGCTAACCACCATGAACTACGAATACGAACTGTGCACATCGGAGACTATGACATCCAGACGTGGTACGATGCGCCGTACCCTGAAGAATATACCACCCCGGAAGGGACTCTCTGGATATGCGAGTTCTGCCTCAAATACATGAAGAGCAAGTTCGGCTATAACCGACATCGGGTTAGTGTTGACTTTTTGACATGAGATATGCTCTCGCTCATATCTGAACAGCTGAAGTGCAAATCGCGGCACCCTCCTGGAGATGAGATATACCGAGATGGCGACGTATCGCTGTTCGAGGTGGATGGCCGGAAGAACAGAGTGAGTTTTCTACATTTGTAGGTCATGACTGGGCTGATTTTCCGAAAGATCTATTGCCAAAACCTATGCTTGCTTTCCAAGATGTTTCTAAATCACAAAACTCTCATCTACGATGTTGAGACATTCCTATTTTATGTCGTCACGGTGGTGGACGAGGACGGCGCTCGATTTGTGGGCTATTTTAGCAAGGAGAAGGCTAGTCTCGCTGGCTATAATCTGAGCTGCATCATGACTCTTCCGACACGACAACGACAAGGGTGGGGGCAATTTCTTATGGACTTTAGTGAGTTTGATTTGCAGTTGGTAGAGAAATGTGCTAACATTTGTGTTAGGCTATCTGCTATCGAAGAAGGAAAAACTCCTGGGCTCTCCGGAGAAACCGTTGTCAGCTCTGGGGAGGATAGGGTACGAGAGTTACTGGACTTTGGCAATCATGCGATTTCTGGAGACGTCGCAGCCTGAACCGAGGCTGGAAGGTATGCTTCCAGTGTTACTCTCAGCTGGGACATCGCGTTAATTCTTTTCGCTAGATATCGCTTGTGCTACTTCGATGACCGTGGAGGATGTGTTCCATACGCTCCAGCTAAACCGGATGATCGAGGTTATCGAGGCGGCCAAGCCTATTGTGAGGCCCTCTCCTGGCCAGGCTATCCGGACTGTTCGTGGGCGGAGGCAGTCTAGTCGCAAGACCTTGAATCGAGTTGTGCACGAGAAGAAAAAGCATATGGCGGAGCAGGAGACGAAGGCTCCGTTTGAGGCTCCTCCTCGATACAAGGTTGTTTGGGATGGACGGGATGTGGACGAGAAGCTGAGCCACTGGGAGTCGAAAGGGCTAGTCAAGGTCAAACCAGAGAATCTGCGATGGAGCCCGTACATCATGCAGTCGACTGGGGAGACTGGAGCGTCCTCATCACAGGCGTTGACCAATGGGACGACGACTGAAGCAGCCTCGACAGACAGCCTTGCACTTGCGTTATTTGACGATGATGTCGTGACGCCTGCCGAAGAAATTCTTCCATCGATGGGCGTCGATCAGGAGGAAGAAGCCTACCCGCGTTCTTCTGGAAGCCGCACCACAAGTGAACCACTTGGAGAGGAAACCGAGCCTGGACGAACGCGACGAACGCGTCGTGATCGGTCTCCGATGGGGACGCAGAAAAGGGGCACTCGTGCTCAGGATTCTGAATCGGTTCGTACCCCGGCTGAGATGACGATGGAGGAGAGTCTGGCGTCTGTGATGAACAATGCGAGTGCACTTGGGCAGACGCTGACGCTGAGGCGTGGACGGGCAGAGCCTGTGCGGAAACGGATTCGGTTGACGCCTGCGCGTTCTCCTGACGCTGCTGTTCCCCGGTCTGCAGAGTCTACCACGAGCCCGACGAACGAGAATGATGTAAAGTTTGAGGATGTGGGTACGCCGATGACGAGCCTTACGAGTCGACAGAGCGTGCCTAGTGATGATTCGCTGTTTGGGTCGTGGCCCACGAAGGAGGGAGACGGAGACGAGGACGCAGAGTATGATTCTGAGGACGAGGAGGAGGAGGAGTAGTGTATACATTATTTATTATTGTATTTGGCAGCGACAACTAAAGCAAACACTGTGACGAACCATGCGCGTGGACAGACCGACCCAATCTGGTCCAATCCAGGATGGCCAGCCAAAAGTAAGAGCAGCTACGACGAACTGAGGGTTAGTTGTTGACGAGAATGTGTTTAGCGATGGGCCACCGATGCAATATACGATTGCGCCCAACGACTCGCGGCGGGACGCTGGGCTGGACGGAACTGTGCGGTTGTGTCGAGTTGCTTTCCAAGCTGGTTCACTCACCTTTTTCTTCTTCTTTATTAGGCCCCTTTTTCGCATCCGAGTCTAGGACAGGCTCTGGGAAATCATTTGCCCCCATCCGCCTACCACCGCCCAACCGAGTACAGAATATCCCCTTCGCCGTCCCCAATACACCCCCATCACGCCCACCAACAGCATGTCCACTCCAGCGGCTCGTCCTTCACTGGCTCGACGTCGCCACAGATGTCCTTGAAGCGCAAGCCAACGTCGGACGCGCCGATGGCTTTGCAGCAGCAGCAGAAACGACGGCGCGACACCGACGACTCCACCACAAACACCGACGCATACGATGCGGCGCAGGGCGCTAAACACTGGACGGACGACGAGAAGACCAAGCTCTTCAACTGGCTCATGGGCCCCGGCCAAGACGAGCACTGGAACGCGATGCGCGCGACCAAGAACTCGTGTCTGCGAGATGTGCGTTCCATGCGTTTGTATGCATCTCAATTGTGTATATACTGATGCGGACAGCCCAGTGCGCGGTGCAGGTGTTTGGGAACAAGAAGACGTATCAGGCCCTCAAGGGGTGTTATGAACGCAATTTCAATCTGTTCAAGCAGATATATGCGTTCGAGTCGTGGTCCCATCAGATGGGCGGGAACGTCGCGTTGGGCGCGCTGAGCGAGGCAGACAGACTCAAAGAGTACGAGCGACGGCTCCAAGGCGCCAAGAAGGCTGGCGGAGACGTTGGCAATGTCACTGCTCGCACAATAGACCACTGGCATCGCGCCGGTTGGTATCAGCTGTTCTACACTCGGTACATTTCTACTAGGCCCTTTTATAACAAAAAAACTAATATTCATTCAGATGGCACGGCGACCCAGCAACAACGAAGCCAACGTCCACGCGTACTGGCATGTCCCAGAATCCCGGTGGCGACGACAACGACGTCGACCTGGACGACAACAGCCTCGATTTCGGAGAGTCAAATCTCGCAGCACTCACAAATTCGCACGAACCCCTTACGTTTATAAATTCTCAACAACCGGCGCCGCCGCCACCGCCACCTCAGCATCCGCACCAACAACCACTCCCGCATCAACACACCCACCCTCCGCCACATATGCCACCCCCACCGCCCCTGCCCATGTCCCCCCACCCTGTTGAGCACGCGATGATGCCCCCCATGGGGAACGTCCTCCTCCCACAGGGCATGATCAACGCCCTCATGCAGTTCCTCCAAATCCAGAACCAGACGGGCAAAATGAAACTCGATTATCTGAGGCGCAGGGAGGAGCGCGAGGAGAAGGAGGCTACCCAGCGTCGGGAGATCGAGAGGGCCCGGCTCGAGCGGGAACAGCAAGAATTTGAGTATACGAAGCATACCGCGAACCTCAAGCAGAAAGCCGATAGGGCTATTGTGCGTTTGCTTTTTTTCTGTCGCTTTTTTTGGTCTGTCTGACGTTTTACGACGTATAGGCACTGCTTGAGAACCCGAATGTCGATCCATCTGTAAAGGCAGCAGCAGGCGAATACCTCAAGAAGGTTTTCACTGCTGATTAGAACTTTGTATTTCACTGCAGGTCTCACTTAACTTATTTATCTCTCTCTCTCTCTCTCCCTCAGCATCGACCCCCAACTTGTAACTTACTCTATCTACACACTCGCACTGTACACAGCTATGCCACTGCTTTTCAATCGGATGCAATTATCAGTTCGACTCGGTAATGTCCCTGACATGACTTGCAAAGCAAGCCGGCTTTGTGGACACGCTTCTTCGACTTGACTTCTTTTTCCACTCAGACTGGTTTGCGATTTTCGGATGTTCCAAATAGATCCTTCACAGTACAAACAACAAGTTTTTTTTCTCCTTCACTCGCTCTGCTCTCTTGACGGGCTGCTGTCCCTCTCCTCCTTGTGCTTCTTCAATAGACGATCAAGAGCCTCCTTCTGCCCAACTGCGAGCTCTCCGGACTGGATCCCGCTGTGGTAAATTCGCAGAAGAGAGTCCACGTCGTCCATAGACTGTGTGCGCACATCCGCCAGCTCCTTGATCTTGTTCGTCGCGTCCTTGATCTACGCAAACACCGTCGTCAGTGAGCAATCCCTGATAGCAGTCAACAAGGATTTACCTCTTCGTCAGAAAGCTTGAGCCCGAGCTGCTCCACGCGCGACTTGACAGCGTTCCAGCCAGTCAGACGATGTCTAAAGAAGCACGTGAGCCTCCTCTACCTTACCCATAGAAAAACACGTACCCAATAGAAACATATCGCGTGAGACCAAAGTCCTCCGGCTTGAGGATCTCGTACGTGCTCGGGTTGTTCAAGATGGCCTTGGCATGAATACCTGCCTTGTGTGTGAACGCACAATAACCCCTGCAAGTGAAAAAGGTCAGAATAGATACGGGAACGGCGCAAGAGCAACGAACGTGATGGGGTTCATGAACGGAATGTTGACCTCAACAGCCTCAGCGACCAAGTTCTCAATCTCGCGCAACATGGGCAGATTATACTTGGACTTGACATATTCGGGGTTGGCGGCGTAGAGACAGGCGATGAGACCACCTAGAGGGGTGATCCCGACACGCTCTCCGATACCGAGGACGGCTGTTCTCGTATAATCAGAGACTAGACAGTGACCGGGTTACGGTTGCGACGTACAGGTATCAATATGTGTGGCTCCGGCCTCGAGGGCAGTGTAGGCGTTGGCAATAGCTGTGAGAAACGGAAACACGTTAGACACCACAGGGAAACTGAGACGGAGAGGCGCGTACCCATGCCAGTATCATTATGCAAGTGGATCTCGATATCGCATCCAACGACACCACGCAGAGTCCTAACGAGATCATACACTTGTCTGGGGTTGGCACATCCGACAGTATCTGCTATACCCACCCTGTTCACACCAATCTTGTCCACCGTCGAATATATCGACAAGAGGTCGACGAGATCTGAACGGAAGGAGTCCTCGGACGAGAAGCGAACTTCGATGCCCTTGGACTTGACGAACTCGATGACCTCGATGGCGGTCTTGGTGATGTAGGCCATGTCCTTTCCATGAGAGAATTCACGTAGGAAAGACGAGGTCCCGATGACAACGTCCACACCATCCACACCTAATAGCCATTCGAGTCAGAAATGCGCAAATAATATAACAGACATAGACATACCAGTCTCAACAGCAATCCGGGCATCATCCATATGACACCGAATGTGCGTAAGAATCTTAGCCTTCAATCCAAGCTTGCAGATAGCTTCACAATCCGCACGGGACTGTTCTGACGCGACCGGCGAAGTGAGCTCAATGTACTCGACGCCGAACGCATCGAGCGCCTTGGCGATGGCAATTTTGGTCTTGGTGTCGAAGAATGCGTTGGCGAACTGTTCGCCCTCTGAAAAAAAGTTTATTAATATGGGGGAGAGATGGAGATAGGAGGAGATAGGGTCGAACCTCGCAGAGTGCTTTCGATGATGCTGAAGTTGGAGATGTTGGAGAGGAAATCGGATGCGCGGGGTGCGTAGGGATTTTGTCGTTGTTGTTCCAGCGTCTTAGCGTGTATGCTGGGAGCTCCCCTTTTGCCGGTACCGTTCATTGGCACTGCGACCATCGGCTCGCCTGCAGCGGGAGCGTCTCCGTTTTGGTGGGGGCACATTATGTTTTTTTCGGGGAGATGGTAGTGGTAAGAGATCAAGTTGCTTTCGAGTTAAAATTTAGGAGCGAGTCATGGAAAGCCTTTAAGATTCCAATTTCGTCATTTTCGTCAGGTGATCAAGAGGCGACCAATCAGACCGTTGCTCTTCGGTGGTTGAGTCCGAAATCAATATGATCATGAGCCAGTAGGATTAGGGAGATACAGTACATGTAACGCGTATGTGTGGCCGTAAATTACATTGACGTGGTATAGAGGGCGTAGCGATTGAGTAGTGCGTGATCGTAAAAGGGTCTAAACAGAAAACTATTGAGTGGCGCATTCAGGCTCGTGGCCCTCATCGTCCTCATCTTCCCAGTCATCATCGCCTTGGCCGAACTGGTGTGCAAACCCGTCGTCAAAGAAGTTGGGGCTAGCTGGAAAAGAGCGATCACGCACTTCGAGAATGTCACTCTCCTCATACTCTGACTCGTCGACTACCTCTGGGAGAGGGTCCAGGTCACTTTTTTTGGGTGGTAACAGTGCCAAAACCGCCTGAGGGAATGACGTTTAACAAAACAGCTCCCAAGAAATTAGAAAAAAAAATCCTCACTTTGGAATCAACGGTATTCAGCCATTGCGAGTCGGGCATTTCAATGTCAAAGACAACATAAAGGTCGCCCTTCTGGTCTGGAGACTTGTGGATAGGCATGCCCTCCCCGCGTAGCACTATAGACGACTCGGGTTTGATGATTTTCCCAGGAGGGCTCGTCACTTTAATTCCACGACCATCTAAGTGGGTGATTAGGATGCGGGAAAAGCCAAATAACGCTTCCGATAGCGTGATGCTGATATTGGTGAGTAAGTCATTGCCCGACCGCTCAAAGCTGTTGTGCGGGAGTGCTTTAAGAACGAAGATAACGTCGCCTGCAGGAAGTCCGGGCTGGTGAGGATGTTAGCCGGTTTTCAGAAGATAAAAAATTGCAAAAACCTCTTGGTCGCCAGCTCCAGCGAGAATAATTCGCTGCTTGTCGGACATTCCCTTCTCGACAAATATCTCTTGACGCTTCTTCTCCTTGACTGTTTTTGCGCCTTTGCATTTCTTGCAGCTGTAATAGTCGGTCAGGTATCTCAAAATAATATGGGGTGAGAGAACTCACGCATCCTTCGACCTGATCTTCTCTCCTTTACCCCCACAATCTTCGCACATCGTGCGTGCATTGCCGAACATCCCAGGTCCAATCTAAGGTGTGTCAAATTTAGTATAGTAGTAGAGTCAGTCATTCCACGCACCTGTGTTTGCCTAATCGTCCACCCCCTGCCCTCGCACGTAACACATTTCTTTGGCTTTGCGTTTCCCTTGCCGCCAGTGCTGGTACCGTTCATGAGCCCAACGCTCGTCACCCTTCAAATGAAGACTCACCCATTACACGTACCACACGACACCTGCCTCTCCATGTCCATCTTTACGTGCTTCCCGTTATATAAATCCCCCAGCGAAACCTCGTAGGGGATGACCTCGTCCTGGCCCTTTGTTCGTCGACGAGGTCCGCCGCCTCCACCACTCATGTCAAATTCGAAACCAAAGCCTCCGGGGCCCCCACTAGCGAAGAATTGGGCAAATAGATCATCCATGCCATGTCCACCACCAGCAGATGCGCCGGCTCCGGTTAGTCCAATGAGACCACGTTCGTCGTATATCGCACGCATCTCCGGGTCCTTGAGGATGTCGTATCTGATGAAGATAATGAGAAGGACATTTCCCTAAAACACGCAGCCAACTAACGCAGCGACCATCTCTTGAAAGCGTTCACTAGCATCGGGGTCGTTAGGATTCTGGGAATTATGAGCAACGCGTTGAATAATACACAGACGGAGCGCACCTTGTCCTAAACGTTGAATTCGGCGGTTAGAAGCGCCTGGCAAGAGTTCTGCGGGATGAAACGTACGGGGTGCTCGACTATGGCCTGTGTGAAGGGTTCGTTAATGTACTGGATGCAGTGGTGAAGGACGTACCCTTTTCTTGTATGCCTTTTTTATTTCCGCTACGACGTGTAAGTATGTGATACCACGGCGCCGAGATTGTTAGCCCGACCTTCGCTGGCGGTGGGAGACACTCCCAATAGATCGTACAGTTCTGTTTCTACGGGAGGCACTGTGCATATGGTGAGCGAGCGGTCAACGAAAGGCAGCAAACAATTACTTGTCGGTATGAGCGGAAGATGCGCGTCAAGAAACCCGAAAGCGTGTTTCTAAAAACTTCGTGGGAAAGTCCGGCGGCACTATAAATTCCCTCTTTTCTCTGCTTCCTTCCACCACCATCCCTGCCATACAGTGAGTCTCTA
Organism: Flammulina velutipes; assembly: GCA_011800155.1. NCBI lineage: Eukaryota > Fungi > Basidiomycota > Agaricomycetes > Agaricales > Physalacriaceae > Flammulina > Flammulina velutipes. The sequence continues at coordinate 1,112,213 of CM022374.1, read as the reverse complement.
CCCTTTTTTCGTGTTCTTATGATGCTATTATAACTTTATCTACATTGTCCAACGTCGCGTTCTTCGCTTCGTCTGACGAGAAACCCACTGTTCACTGATTCTTTTTGGCATTTTGTCTCGCGACATTGTTTCTAACGCATCTCTTAGGATCCTACCCGTTATACGACCCTCCTCGGACTGCATGTCATACTACTTATGCGCGTAGTTTTATGTAGTACATCCAAGCTCCCCAGCTCATACGCGTATCATATAGATGAACAATGAACTTCTACTTCGAAGCAGCAAAAACTCTCGATAGCCTCGACTCTAAGAAGGGCTCTATCAAAGGTATACTTGCGACGCTACCCGAGAAAGATCGCAAAAGAACGGCAGCTCTTGTTATCGAGACTCTTAAATGTACTCATCTTTGTTACCGTGTGGCGTCGCTGACAGCTATCCCCAGACAAAGCTCCACTGACCCAGATCATCACCGACGTCAAATTGCTGAAAGAAGAAAAAAAGATCACCTCACTTAGCCTCGCGCTTGTGCTCGTTCACGACGTACTTTTCGCGAAAGGCATTCAAGCTGGTGACGGCCCAGTCAAGCAAGCCGTACTGCGCCATAAGACGCGTCTAAATGGCGAACTGCAGAAGCTCAAGATCAAGCGTGGCATCACGAATAATGCTCAACTAGCTGATAACGGAGACGAGCGGGCTGGCAAGTTTTCATCCCACTGCATCAAGTACCCTGTAAAACTGACATCCGAAATCATAGCTCTCATACCGCGCTACGTCCGTGTCAATACATCTATGTGGTCGACAGACGACGCGATTCAAGAATTTACAACCAAAGGCTTCACACTGTCCGATCCGTCAACCCCGAAGTACGCGTCTTCCTCAATCATCGTTCTATCTCTCAAACAATTTATTAACCAGAGGCTTTGCGCGCGATGAACACATCCCAGACCTCCTGCTCTTCCATCCGCAAACCGCGTTCCACGACAACAAATCCTACCAATGCGGCAAACTCATCCTGCAAGACAAAGCGTCCTGCTTCCCAGCCGTAGTCCTCGCGCCCCCCAGGAGTAAGCAGGCCGTCGTAATCGACGCCACAGCAGCTCCAGGAAATAAGACTTCCCATCTGAGTGCTCTAATGGGGAACGAAGGAAAGGTATGTTCCATTTGGTTTTCAAAGTCCTTAAAATGACTCATGTGTATCTAAAAGCTGTACGCTTTCGAGCGCGACAAGAAACGATTCAAGACTCTCCAAATGATGACATCCAAAGCGGGCTGCAAGAACATCGAAAATCTCAACCAGGATTTCTTGACCACGGACCCTTTGGACGCAAAGTTTGCCAAAGCAACACATATGTGAGAATTGAAGCATGTCACTGCTGATATTATTGTTGACTCTAGATTCGTTGCTGCTATAGCTTGTTAGATCCCTCGTGCAGTGGATCCGGAATAGTCAACCGTCTGGACCATCTCCTGGCGACAGGTCGGTCCTTGTGTATTCTATCCATCCCGACCGTTTGCTCAGGCTTTGTAAACAGAGGAGGAAAACGACATTGACCAAGAAGACCGCCTCAACAAACTTGCTTCGTTCCAACTTCTCATGATAAAACATGCCATGAAATGTAGCACTAAGCTCTTCCTCCATTGACATAAACATCTCTGACCTTTACAAAGTCCCCGCTGTACAACGAATCGTCTACTCAACCTGCAGCATCCACGCAACAGAGAACGAACATGTCGTACGAGAGGCGCTCAAGTCAACAGAAGCCTCCGATGGACAGTACATACTCGACTCGCCCGAGAACGTCCTTCCCACCTGGCATCGCAGAGGTATTCCCGAGGAAATGGATGATCCTGGTCAGAAATTTCGTTGCCGGGACCTTCCAAGATATTGACCTCACACCAGCTCATGCATCGTCCCTCATTCGTTGTAGTCCCGGCGAGGATGCCACCAACGGATTCTTCGTCTCATCCTTCATTCGTCGTTCCGTTACAACAGGCGATAAGCGGAAACACGACGTCGATATCTCTGAAGGTACCGAAGCGACGACGAAGAAAAAGAAACGGAGGAAGGCAAAAAAGTCCTCAGTCGTCGAATGAGAGATTCACACGGCAATCGAGTCAGGAGAGAATGCGCTACATTTCGAAAATTAATGACAATAACAAAAATATCTGCAAGGTTTCCGTTAGTAGGAAACAAAAGCCTACGTCCCGACAAGTGTTTCCAATAAATACGGACTGGTTCGTTCTGCAAAGTGAAGGTTTGGAAATAAGGAGATGAAGATGTGGAACGCGTGAAGAGAATTCAGTACTGCGGATTGTTAGCAGACGAAATGTGTCAGGTTTTTGGCGATTAGTTTTACTGCCCGTAGTAAGAGGCGTAGTTGGAGGAGTAGTCTTGAGATTGTTGTGGGTATCCTTGCTGCTGGTAGCCTCCTCCTCCCCATTGCCCGCCGTAGCCGCCTTGTGCACCTCCATAACCGCCGCCTCCATAACCTTGAGACTGCTGTGGCTGGACGTTCGAGATCCATGCTTCGGGGCGACGCCAAGGAGGGATGTTGGACCCGCCGCCAGTAATGTCGTGACCGGCCGGAGGCGCTTGCCACGAAGCCTTGTTGGGGTCTCCGCCTGACGCAGGACCTTCACCAAGTTCTGCCATCAAGGATGCGTACTCCGAATCGAAACCGCGAGCGTTCATGCCAGGAGGACCAGGAGGAGGGGGTTGAGTCATGGGAGCGTTGGGGTCCTTGTTGACAGTACAGTCGCGAGCCATATGGCCGGCGCTGCCGCAGACACGACAGATGATGTTTGCTGTGAAGTTGCGCTGTTCCGGACAGTCGTACTTGCGATGGCCAACACCGCCACAGTTTTGGCAGACCTGGTTCTCGTCGTCCCGAAGAGTACCATTGAGAGCGGCGAGTTCGCGTAGTTGATTGCGTTTGTGATCATTCTGACCTTCCGGAGTCGACGCAGCCTGAATAAATTGTTTAAAGAGGAGCACATTGAGAGGTATTGAGATGTTTACCGTCTCGATAACCCGATTGATCATTTTGACACAGGCTGTAACCTTCTCTTGAGTATCAGCAAGGATGAGACAATGCAGGTCTTCTTCAGCGTCGTCAGCAAACTGATCCGGTCGGACCTTGCCCTCTTTGACACTCCCTTTGCCACGAATGCTGATTTTGGCACCACTTTCCTTCTCCATCTTCTTCAAGCTGTTACCACGAGGGCCAACCAAAAGACCGAAAAAGTTGATTTCTGGGAACTCCTTGACAGGGATATAGACTTTGTCAGATGGGCGCTGGGAACGCTTTTGCTGCTGATATTCGACGGGTGGGCGGAAGTTGGGGTCGTTCTTCATTGCACGATCAACGAGTTTGATTCGTTCGTCTTCCAATTTCTTGCGGTAGCGGACTTCGCGGGTGTTAGTCCTGCGACCATGGCCGTCGTAGGTAGGAGGAGGTGAAGGGGATCTAATAAGGAATGAAAAACATATCCTGAACTTGAAGAATAAAATATTACCGCTCGCGTTCGGGAGGAATAAAATCGTTAAGGCGGAGCTTTCTGTTGATTTCTTCGAGTCTAAGGTGAATAGCGTAGTTGTCGAGCTGGGACTGAGACACGCCAGCGGCAGAGATAGCGGTTGGGAGACCAGGGATTTCGGTCTTGACTTCGCCCCAGCGGGATCGTCGTTTGCGAGGAGCGTTGGGGTCGACTGGTAGTGAGTAATCATAACAGGTCATGGTTAGTATAAGGTTAGTACGATGTCAGCCAGTGTTCGAGAAAGCATGCAATCTGACATCGCGCAAGAAGAGGACGGGCGTGCTGGCTGCAGCTGGTGTTAGAAATGTTAGGCTTACCTCGAGGATCGCCTGCAGGAGACTCGTCTCTGCCTCTTTTGCTAGGACTTTCTTGCTCTTGATGCGCTTTCGGGTACGCTGAAGGAGACGGCTGAGCTAGGCGAGTTGGCGTGTCGCTTTCTTCAGACGGTGCTGCGCCGAATCTGCGTCGATTTCCAAGAGGTACTGGAAAAATAGGTAAATCAAGAGTCAAAATAGAGGTGAAATACACACCATCATTTGTACCAGTAATCTGGCGAGTCGCAGGTCTCCACATTATGCTCAAATCAAGAAACAAAGGCGAAAAGAAGAGAAAATGGTGGTACCAGGTCAACCGTCAAATGCTCCGTCCGGCCAACCGGCACGAATTCAAACTCCGTCGGCTTACTTGATTGTCTGTTCTTGTCGACGCTTCCGAGCTATACTCTTTCGTTCGGACAGTCATCATCGTTAAGCATGTCTACCAAACGTGCAGCCGATAGTATGCATTTTCCCGCTGGAAAGCTATCTAATATCACAACTGAATGTTCTCTGACTCAAGATTCTGTTGCTGGACCTTCAAAACGACCGCGACGGCACCAAAACGCTGACCCAGACTATCTTGAGATTACCAATGAGGACGACGCTATTCCTCCTTCACCTCCCGATGAGGGCGTGCGTGGCAAGATGCCTTCTATAAATGTAGGCGCGCTTTCAGCCAAACTGGCGGATGCACGACGGAAAGCCCAAGAGTCAGAGGGCAATCTGTCTTCTATTCAACTTCATAGGCGGCGCCAGGATGATCTCGTGTCGCACATATTCCAGACCCAGGACTTCTCGCCGATGCCCTTGAAACTTGACCATGCTTCCCGTCCGCTCTGGATAAGTCCTGACGACGGTCACATCATCCTGGAGGCGTTCTCGCCTATTGCTGACCAGGCTCAGGATTTCTTGACTGCTATCAGTGAACCTGTTAGCAGGTGTGTACTACTATACCACCAAGCAACTGTTTTGTAATGTTCCCTATAGACCGGCTTTTATTCACGAATACAAGTTGACGACATATTCCTTATACGCCGCTGTCTCCGTTGGTCTGCAAACTGAGGACATCATTGAAGTAGGCGAACATTCTTCTGTCAGTCGTATATGTTGACTAGAACCTCTCAAGGTTTTAAATCGGTTGTCCAAGGTATGCATGATTTACCTGTCCGAATGCTCGAATTCTTAATGAATGTTCAGGTTCCCGTTCCGGATGAAATCGTCAACTATATTCGAGGATGCACGTTAAGCTATGGCAAGGTCAAACTTGTGCTAAAGCACAATCGCTACTTCGTCGAGTCTAGCCATCCGGACACCCTCCAACTTCTCCTCAAGGACAAAACCATCAGGGAGGCGAGAATCATTACAACTCAAACCGACAACAGTATCAAGGCTGCAACGTTTACTACTTCCAAAGCGCCTGTCAAAGGGAACCTAGTCATTCCAGGCGTCAAAGAACCCGAAAAGAAAAAGGACGACGGGTCGAAAACCAACGACCCCATTTCATCTGCAAGCCAGGCCGACGCTGATCTCTTCACTTCGGTTGTCGGGGTTGATGGAGGTGAGTAGACCCTTTCATGCTTTCGCTTCTTTCCTGATATTCGTCCCAGACGAGATTGACGAAGATGATGATAACGTGCACTCGTTCGAAATCAACGACGCCAAAATAGATGTGTGTTCAGTCTTCTTCTCCCCTATAAGTATCTTGATTGTCTTTCATAGGAAGTGAAGAAGAAATGTAACGAGCTTGAATACCCCATGCTCGAAGAATACGACTTTCGAAACGACACCGTCAACGCGAACCTGGACATTGACCTGAAGCCTGCCACCGTGATTCGACCGTATCAAGAGACTAGCCTTAGCAAGATGTTCGGAAATGGGTAGGGCCATCCATCGTCGGACTTGGGATTATTTTTCTCATTTCCCTATAGACGCGCTAGGTCAGGTATTATCGTCCTCCCGTGCGGTGCAGGCAAGACCCTTGTTGGAATCACCGCCGCCTGCACTATCAAAAAATCATGCCTCGTTCTTTGCACGTCTTCGTAAGTCTTATTGTTCTCGGTATGGCACGTTTCGTTTTAGTTGACCGATCGTTGCAGCGTGTCTGTCATGCAATGGCGGTCTCAGTTTATGCAATGGTCCAATGTGACGGACCGCCAAATTGCTGTCTTTACTGCTGACCAGAAGGAGAAGGTACATTGTGCTCCCATTGCATGAAACTCCGACTGACTGAACCCTGCTCTAGTTTGCCGGTGATAGCGGTATCGTGGTCTCGACATATTCAATGGTCGCGAATACGCATAATCGCTCGCATGAGTCGAAGAAAATGATGGAATTTCTAACGTCCCGTGAATGGGGATTTATCCTGCTGGACGAGGTGCATGTTGTACCGGCTGCTATGTTCCGACGTGTGGTCACCACTATCAAGGCACATTCCAAGCTCGGCCTGACTGGTGAGTCCCTGTTTTTATCTCGTTTCTGGTGGTGTCCTCTGATGTTCTTGGTGCAGCAACATTGGTCCGTGAAGACGACAAAATTGCTGACTTGAACTATATGATCGGACCTAAGCTTTATGAAGCCAATTGGATGTGAGCTTCTTTATTTCACATCCATTTTGGTTCTTTCTCACTTTAACACCGAACTCTATCAGGGACCTTGCTGCAAAAGGCCACATTGCAAATGTGCAGGTAAAGTTCATTATCTCGATTGCGATTGTACCTGTCAAGCTGACGCGTGTATCCCCTCGTTTTCCAGTGCGCTGAAGTATGGTGTCCAATGACACCGGAATTTTATCGCGAATATCTGCGAGAGCAGTCACGGAAGCGCATGCTGTTATACTGCATGAACCCCAACAAGTTCCAGGCATGTCAATTTTTGATCAAATATCACGAAGATAGAGGTGACAAGATCATTGTGTTTTCCGACAACGTTTTTGCACTTGAGGCGAGTACCCAAACCTGCGGATCTGAAGCTTAATTTAACCGGGATGGATATAGGCATACGCCAAACGTCTGGGGAAGCTGTACATTCATGGCGGTACGGGCCAAGTAGAAAGGATGAGAATACTCTCCTGGTTTCAGCATAGTCCTCAAGTGAACACGATTTTCCTATCAAAGGTGAATTTTATAGGCTCCACCTTACGGCATTACGCGCTAAAACTTTACCACAGGTCGGAGATACATCGATTGATTTGCCCGAAGCTACATGCTTAATTCAAATCTCTTCTCACTTCGGATCACGACGGCAAGAGGCGCAACGACTCGGTACGTAGGCGTCATGGTTCAGGGTGAAATAGCGAGCTACTGAACGCTCCATGTATAGGACGTATCCTTCGAGCGAAGCGGCGAAACGATGAAGGCTTTAATGCTTTCTTTTACTCCCTTGTTTCCAAGGACACTCAGGAGATGTTTTACAGTACGAAGCGGCAGCAATTCCTGATCGACCAAGGTTACGCGTTCAAGGTGATCACACACTTGGATGGGCTAGAGGACTTGCCAGACCTTGTCTATCGCACCAGGGATGAGCAGATTGAACTAATCCAGTCTGTGCTGATTGCGAACGAAACCGATGCTGATCTTGGAACGGACATACGAGCCGGGGAGGGAGACCTGGCGGGGACAGTAACGTCGAAAGATTTCGGATCTGGACCTACCAAGTTCCCTGGAGCGCAGAGGACGACTGGATCTCTGACGGCGCTGAGTGGTGCGCAACACATGTCATACGTCGAGCAGAACAAGTCCGCGAACAGGACGATTGCGAAGACTGCGGCCCCTGTAACGCAGCGACACAAGATGTTTGCGAAACGCGACAAGGATGTGGCCGCCGCGCGGAAGGCGGCGCGGGGGACAGGAGGTGGGCGCACGTGAAGGGAATGGACTCGGATTCGGAGTGTCGGAGTTGGATGATGGGGCAGGGTCGGAACGGATTTACCTATCATGTTTGTGTCCTACAATGATATACAGGTTCACGTGCGAAATTCTCGCAGCAGGATAGACACGCGGTGAAGAGCGCAGAATGAAGGTGCCGGCCGCTGGCGAGCAGACAGGGGGCGGGGGAATTTTTCATTTATCGATGCTAAAGTCTGGAACAACAGACCGAACGATCGATACCTTGATATGGGAGTCAGAAGACTATATATGGACTATCGCACGTGACAGTAACAGAGAGTTATAGGCCCGATACATCGTCGCGGACGGGCCCTTTATATGTCCATCCGATCCCTGTACAATCCCTTTCGTTCCCATTCTGCCTTTCGACAATCTCGAGATGTCCTCAAAGCGCGGCCGCAAACGCAACGACAACCTCCCGCCTAATCGCGCTCGTGACGTACAGCGCGCATTTCGCGCTCGACGCGCCGCGCATCTCCAGGTCCGCCACTTTCCCCTTAGGGGGGATGTGAAATTTTGCTCATTTACATATACACTTTTCATTAGGCGCTTGAACAGAGAGTCACTGAACTCGAGGAGGAGAACAATACCCTCCGCCAAGCTCTCAATCTCCCGGCTGCCAATCGCCCGCCTCTGGGCAAAGGTCCCACCGGAAAGGACAGACCAAAGTCGTTTGAGTCCTCTTCTGCACTCCGTTCAGCCTCCTTGACGCTACGTGACAGTCGGGACTCTTCGAGCTCCCCGGACTCGACACGGGCGAGTTCTCTATCTCCTGGCACTATGGCTTCCTCGCTGCATGGTCGCAACGTACCGGACATCGACACGGGCCCTTGGGATCAGTCGCTTATAGTCGGCGATCACTCAGACGTACCCAGCTCGTCTGCCTCTTCATCCTATCCGCTGCCTCCGATGAACGCCCCGCTCAAAGCCTATCAGCAACATAACACATACCCTAGTCCAGTTGCTCAGTCACGCAACACAATTCCCAGCCCTTCATATCCAACTTATCCTCACTCCGATCGTCTTACGCCTTCGAGCTACAACGACAGTCCGGGATTCAACACCATGCGCGATATCCGGGATGAGCCCCGGTCTCACACACATTATAATTATTCATCTCAAGGTTACGACCACCATCCCCTGCCCCCACCTTCTCAGAGTCCCCCGTTATCCACGCCACCGATCCATTCAACTTCTTACCATTCACCCCGCGAACCTTCAGTACCATATCCACATCGCCGTTCCATGACAGAGCCGCAGCATTACTCTATAGGGCCAGGCTTCCAACACTTACCGAATCCTGCCCAGCCACATCACACTGCCATACGCCTGCCCTCTCCTCCCGTTGTCAACCACCACCATCTACCTCGAAACGTGTATGGTTCAGACAATCGCATGAATCCGATGTCGTGATGTTCCTTACGTTGCCGCGCACTCAGCGCCTCACGCGCCATATTTATCCCAACATGGACGTTGTTTGTTACAATACTACTACCTGAATGATGTTTGTATCTTTATTGCATTGCTGAAAAGCTGGTATATTTACTGCAAGTATTAGATGTACCCACTGCTTCGTTTACCCTAACACCGTACCCACAATACTACCCTTTAATCTTGTTGGCATGTTTACCCACTTTCTGTCAAGTTATAGGGTGCCTTCCCTCGATCGTGACTACAGGCTCTAGCCGCATGCCATGTCTTAGTAGAGTGGCGTCGCCATATAATTCAACTTAAAAGTACACCAACTCGTCATCCGGAAGAAGATCATCAGGTGCAGAGTGGGTACAGTGCTCAAGGAAGTTTCAAGTACTATCCCCATGCGGGGACCTAGACAGTGCGGGACGGGAAGAGTTCCGCCTACGTTATTGTATCGTCGTGCACAAGTCCAAAAAAATCGCTGGTCAGCCAAGTTTACGGCCGTCTGTTACGCTCGCCCCACAAAGGGGGCAGAGACAAGACACGTTGAGGTCCAGACCCGTGCACCCCAAGCCCAAAAAATTGTATGGCTATACCATCGATCAACATATGCTATCCACGAGAACTCCATACAGGAGACAAACAGGAGGTACGGTCTAATAGATACCTGAGGCTGCCCAGCCGGACTCAAAAAAAATCACACTGACCAAAACTAAATACTTCAGTTCATAATACTGCACCAATCCACCATCCCACCGGGCCCATACTTGTGCTCCAACCATTCATTCGCGGATTTAAAATGACCGTTCCCTGCGAAGCCTAGATGGGCAGAATGTGGTGAAGGATGCTATAGATACGTATGAGATTTGGAACCCCGCAGGAAGCATCAAGTAACTTACAGCGCTCTTGAGTATCAGATGTTTCGTCTAACAGCAGGTCAAGCGAGATGTTCGACGCGCAGCAACATTGTGGAACTGACCGTGTTAAGTTTGGCCACTCGTTTCGCCGCGAATGCACCCCAAGCGAGGAAAACAACCCCACGACCGAACCCTGTCTCTGAATTCACGCCAGGGAGGTTTGCACCACCGTATCTATCGATAACATCGACGACTTTATCGGTAAAGGTTTCCCAGCCTTTTTCAGAATGAGAGGCAGCATTATGTGCCCGGACGGTCAAACATGTGTTGAGCATTAATACACCGCTGGCCGCCCAAGCCGATAGGTTGCTAAAAAGGGTGTGGGCTCAGCTGATTATCGGAAGAATGAAGGATGCATGGTCGTACCCATGCTTCGGCGCCACGAATTCGGGGTACTCTGCCTTTATTTCGGTATAGATCTAGAGCAGTCAAGTCAATTGAATGAGACTTCTGTGCAATGCGCCACCTACATTTTCTAGAGACGGAGGTGCAGCCACGCCAGGGGGAACAGAGAAACAGAGACCTTAGAAAGCAAGTCATTTTCCAGACACAGACGAACCACGCCTATGTCGCACCATGGGCTTGACCACGTCCGTGATACGGATCCTGTCCAATAATCACTACCTTTACTTTACCCAATGGCGTGTTCGACCACGAGTAGATGTCCTTTGCTAACGAAATGGGAAGCGTAAGGGTAAGCGGGAGTTGAGTTTGAAATCTTGTGATGAAGGTTACCTGGTGGGAACACTTTGAGCGGAACTGGGCTATATGATGCGTCGCGCACGCCTTCTTCCCACAAGAATTTCTTGAGTGTGATGAAGTACGGCTTTCTTATCTCGTCTTTGAGCATCTTCAACCTATGAGTCATGTCGCGTCAGTGCTGGGATTCCCCGACGAAAACGACGCGACCTGCCAGCTGTTACCCATTGTTTCGCACTCCAGCTGCAGTAATTCCCTGTCAGACTCGGAAAGGGACTCGAGGAATGCAGAGAGGGAAAACGGAATGGCGTTCAATTTAAGAGGGCCAGTCGCGCTCGCTGAAGTTTTTAGCTTCTTCGTGTCTCGGCCAGAAGAGCTTTCCTGAGATGACGGAAACATTTCCCTCAAATCGCGTTGCCGCTTTACACCAGAGCTCGAGGCGGCTGACGGTGTAGTGCCGCTCGCAGAAGAAGACTGAGAAGAAGAGATAGACGGTGCAGCTGCAGTCTTTCTTTTATCGGTCGTGACCTCTAAATCTTCCAGATACACGACAGAATCGTCTGGAGAGGACATTGCAGCAAAGAACAAGAGAGTGCTGTCGTCGCGTCGCGCGCGTAAAGACGAAAGGCTATATTTAGTCAGCAACAACCCACGTGTCAGCGTTTACCTCGTCCACGCCGGCCATAATCACGGACTCTGTACTTTGTTTCTCCCACCACGTCGGACGACTTTTGGCTGAACGCTGGATTTAATTCGCGTCGACGGCGACATCTTCCAAACTGCCTCGCTCACGCTCTTCGCCGTCTCCGCCATCCAGGACACCCGCTGGACGCGGTGACACCATTCGGCGATCAACGGTCAGACCACTTCGCAAAAGACACAACACTATCACTATAAACGCGCCACCGAATGGATCTCCTAATGTCGAATGGAGCTCTAGCTACCAGGCAGGGTCGTCCAGGTGAGCGAGAACGTATTGATAGATTGAATGTTGTGTAGTGACTTTATAACCAGCTCTGGGTCGAACCATGAGAATGACGACGACGATGACACAGAGGATGAAGGCCCGGTCCACTTCCGCGGTCGAACCTTCTCTAATTCTCGTCTCGCCAACACCCAGCCTCTCAAAAAACATCGAACAGATGCTGACTCGCCACAGCGCTCTAGTTTGAATGCCGAAAGCCCCATTCCTTTCACGCGTTCTCGTTCCCCAGCAATCAATCGTATGCAGAGTAACGGCATCGCAGCCATGCGCAATGCTTCGCCTGCCGTATTCGCGATGCCAACATCGGGTCCCACCACAGTCTTCCCCTCGCATCTCCAACTACACGTTCACTGTGTCTTCTTGCCATGGACATGGACTTTCTCTATAGACTCCAAAAAGGCCGGCGAGTGTGTACTACTTCTTGGTTCTCTACTCTACGCATGTTCTAAGCTCGCCGACACCTCAATAAACTCTCCTGTACAGCTGTATAATCTATGGACCATCACAGGTATCTAAATTATTAATTTGTCCTCAACTTCGACTCAATCGGTCTCTTCAGAGCTGCAAATTCTCTTTACTGCCGCATCTTTGTATATTATCTGGACCCATAGTACTATTCAACGGGAGCAGTCCTTGCCCCCGCGCCACATTTTCTCTAGTCCTATTTCAATATCTTTATCTATCCCGGACATCCGAAGACCATACCCCCTCCCAGCTCGTCTCGACTTCCGCGACCAGAAACGTAATTCCGGTCTCAATACCCCTGATAAATCGTCGTTCGCCTTTCTCTGGATGTCTGTACCAAAAAATTACAGGTAAGTAACGCTGACTCGATACTTCAGGTCTATTAAAACTTCAATAGAGACTCAACTGACGACGGCATCCTCACTGGCCTGTTATTTGGCCCCATGATCGCAACAGCTCTCCTCTACTCCTCGCTAAACCATCTATCCTCTGGCTCGGATATACTCATACCGTTAAACTGGCGCATAGAAGCACCTTTTATTCTTAATAATGCATCAGGGACTCATACAGCTCTGGAGGCTCTCATTCTCTCGCGATTTAATCTAATCGACCTCTCCACGCTCTGCTCTTCGATTTTACTCTTCCAAGTCACGAGTTCCCGATGGCTTGAGGATCGCTATCTGAAGCAGAGAGAACTGCCAGAAGGCGAACGTGGTTCGGTTCCCCGGCGGGAAGCCCTCCGAACATGGTATTATATCCTGTTCACCGTCGTCGTCAGTCTCTCCAGTCTGGCAGCGAAATTCGTCCTTCAAAAACTCGAATCGGGAATATGGCAACGCAAGTAGTTGATTTTTCTGTTGGCGGTATTCTGACGCTCTACCAATAGATATGACCTGGTTCGAAGTGTTGCTCGGAGCCTTGATCTACCAATTCGCGTTATATGTTTGCCTTCGTCTTGCCCATCGAGTATTCACGCTAGGAGAACTGGGTCTGGTGTGCTTTGGCGGTACTGCCCTTCTCATGGAGTTTGGCAACGTGAACATAGCAAGAGTACGTACACCGCGGAAATTAAAGCCACGCTAAACTAATTCGCTTCAGTTATGGCCACTCACAACTCCCTTCGTGAAAACCTATCGTCTGCCGACACCTCTACTTATTTTCCAGATGGCACTGGTTGCAGGTTCCCTTTTGAGCGGATTTATGCTATCACCTATCTTAGTCCTCTCACGTCACATCGCACAACGTCCAGTCAGGAGATTGCGCCTCAAACCCGAGGATAAGCTTCGGCAGCGCCGTTTCTTAGCCCTAGGTTTCTACAGCGGTCTTTTCGTCATCGTTGTAGGGCTTATAGGCATGTGGACGTGGTGGACTCTGGGAAAACGAGACCCGTGGCTTTGGGTTATCTTTTGGATTCTGGAAGGACGGAAGAAATGGAGCCGGCCGGTGCTTTTGGTGTATTGGGGGTTGCTAGGGACCGTCAGCGTTGGTGTATGGAGCCGACAGCTTGCGAGAAATCGACGGTTTCGTACTTGGGGTGCTAATGGCGAGAATTTGATCGTGCCAGGGGTTTCTGTCAGCATGAGCTCGAGTGTTACTTCACCGCCGCCTCCGTCGCAGCCAGATCCAGTGACTGGGTCTGGGGCCACACCTCTACCGTCACCGCCCATCCTGGCGTCGGGGGGATCGTTGGGTAAGTCTTTCCATAACTGAAGCGGGAATCATTCGGCTAATGTGGGATTTCTTCTTAAGCTACCGATCTGTTCGATGCTGCTGACAAGCACGTACCTACGCTCAAACTGAATGCGAGAAGAAAGACCTTCCATGCTCTGGCCGTTCTGATGTTTATCCCTGGCGTGGCGTTTGATGTAAGTCGCCTTGCTTATACATTACATGTACCTCTAATAACGAGATACGTTCTAGCCTGCTTTTACCCACTTATGTTTTAGTGCTGCATTTGCCCTATTTACTTTCGCCGAGTACGTGCGATACTTCGCGATCTATCCGTTCGGGGCTATGGTGCATTTATTCATGAATGAGTTCTTGGATCATCGGGATAACGGGACAGCGATCGTTAGTCATTTCTATCTCTTAACGGGATGCGCGGGGAGCCTATGGTTAGAGACATACAATGGGTTTGTAACAACCTCCTTTTCGCCCCTTCCTGTACTCACGGGTTTTCTTTCGATAGGCCGACGAAGCTCTTACAGTTCACGGGCATTCTCGTTCTGGGCGTGGGTGACGCACTGGTATGTATCTATCCGCCCAGCTTGTGAACATGGGTTGTTAACTTCTGAGCCAGGCGTCCATCATTGGGAAACGGGTTGGGATACACAAATGGTCGCCGACTACTTCGAAGACCTTGGAAGGCAGCTTGGCCTTTGCTGTTTCCATCATCACTTCCGCGTGGGCGTTGAGATTGTGTGGACTGGTCGACCCTTTCTCTGTGCGTGACTCGCTCCCTTGGTTCTCGGAGTTCGAACTGACTGAACCTGGTAGACGAAGACTTATACCATCGTCGTGAGCATTGCTGCGGCTCTGGAGGCCTTTTCGGACCAAAATGATAATCTTACTCTGCCGCTGTATTTGTGGAGTATGTTGGTGTTGGCAAATCCCTAGAATAGATCGATGTCGATAATGTATACGCTTTGAACTCAACTCCCTGTAATGTCAATGGTCGAATGACGCCACATTTTTAGAAGCTACGTCGGGAGGACATCTGTGGGTCCATGTTGGCAGCAGTTTGGATTGGATTATGGAATTCGAGGTGCTTCGCGAAGTGAAATTAGGATTTTAAAATCATGATCGATCGTATTACGAGACGAGGGAATTTGAAACTTTTGTGGCGCATGGTTATAATTGAATTCGCGTGGGTGAGACCTCCAGGTACCACGACGTGGCGCGAAGTGTGGCGTGCATGAAATTAACAAAACATGAATTCTATACTACTTTCAACACCTAGGCACGTACCACAGCTAAAGGTATGCCTTCATCTGCCACCTGCAGCGCTGCACCCCACATGTGGCGCAATGCCTGCTTCATCGTCGCCAGTTCCGTCAACGCCTTGAACAGCCCATCTTCGCTGTCCTCCTGTCTGTACGCACACTGGTAGGAGTACAACTTCCTTCCATAGTCGACTGCCCTTTGATCTCCAATGACAGCATACCCTTTTACAATTTGGTAGAGAGTCCTTCCATAGTGTACCGACGCCTGAACGCCCTCTTCCTCCATCTCCTCAAGCCGCTTCAACGCGGGCTGGATCCACGTATCCAAGGCGTCATCTGGATCCCTCACGACCGGCGCTTTGATGCGGGCGTGCTCGCGAAAGATTTTGCGACGTGCATCGGATACTTCGTGGTTTAGGCAGGCGGGGCACTTGCACTCGATGGAAAATGGCCGGAGCGCTGTTTTGCGTTCCTCGTATGGATTGATTATCTCTACGTAGTTGACAGTGATCTCTTCATCCGGTACGATGTCGCGGACGGCGCGGATTTGCATTGAAAGTGAGCTGGTGTCCCATGTGCGCGTGACGTTCGGGCAGCAGCTGTGGTTGACTCGCGAGAGATCTTTACACACTGCGCTGTATTGGGCTGCTATGTCGTCCTCTCGGGAACCTTAGTAGGATTAGTACGAGGTCGTTCAAAGTGGGAAAGGAAACAACACCTTTGTTCCGAAGGCCCTTTCCAATTACCAGGCCGTTAGAGTACAGAATACCACAGATAGGTCCAGTATTGCCTCCTTCGTAGCGATTCTGAAGTTCCATGTACGCCTGCTGGTCCTCAGCGGGCATGCGGCTGAAGAGACGTCTGAGGTGCATTTCCTGTTGGTGAAGGGATACGGGAATGTACGTGGGAGCAACGAGAAGGGGACGCTCATCCAGGACGAGATCGCCTACGAATAGTTTGCGTGTAGCGAACATGCCTTTGCCCATACCAGGCACCTCTGCGATACGGTGGACGGGGCCGTTCTCAGGGATAGCAATGACCTTTGGAAAACCTGGCGTCTCTGTGATCTGGCGCCAGGCCCATCCAGTTATGAGGCATTCAGTGGTTTCGCCTGGCAAGCCTGAAGGCTGCCTCGTCATAACGAAGCGCTGTTCGTACTTGTCTAAAGATAGACGAACTTTAAACGTCATTCAATTAGAAACGAAGTGTATCTACCTGCGTTTTCCGAGTCTAAGTTTATAGACTCGAGCGGTTTGGAATCATGGTCCTTCGTGGGATGGGTGCCAGTCACTGTAGTCGTCTTCTTCGTCGTGAGGAAACCGCGTCTCATTGTGGAACTAGTCCGAGTGGATGGCGAGAAGAAAGAACAGGAAAGACGCTGACGAAGCCATTAGGAGAAACCACCTGTATATGGAAGATTCATGGTTCGACGATCTTCCTTTCTTGGCTGTGATGGCGTGAAAGAAAGTGGCTGATCGAGGGCAGCCCAAATCGGCTCTTATTGATTGTCGACAATCCCTGTCAGTTTAGCGTTGTTAATGTAGACAGTTGAGGATTAGTCGACTACTCCCTCGAGGCAGCGCTTCATCACATTCGCGTGGAAATTGAGTTTGACTCGGATAAGACACGAAATCTACTTTAATAACACCTAGGCGTGCACTAGAGCTAAAGGTTCGCCCGCGTCTGCTACCTTTAGGGATGCACCCCATAGAAACGACATTGCATGCTTCAGCGTCGAGAGTTCCGTCAGCTCCAAGAACAGCCCATCCTCTGCGTCTTCCTTCCGAGATGCGCGCTGGAAGGCATACAGTTTCTTCCCGTACATGACTGCCCTTTCGTCGCCAATGACAGCGTACCCTTTCACAATTTGAAGAAGGGTGTTTCCATAAGCCGTATCCGCTTCGACACCCTCTTCCTCCATCTCCGCAAGCAGGTTCAACGCGGGCTGAATCCACGCGTCCAAGGCCTCGTCCGGATCCCTAACTATGGGCGCATTGATGGCGGGGTGCTCGCGAAAGCCTTTGCGACGTATATCGGAGACTGCGTGGTTGAGACAGGCGGGGCACTTGCACTCGATATTATGTTTGCGTAATTGGGCTTTGCGTTCCTCATAGGTAGCCACTGTATCTATATAGGTGAGGGTGATCTCTTCATCCGGTACAATATCGCGGACGGCGCGGATTTGCATTGAAAGTGAGCTGGTATTCCAGGTGCGCGTGACGTTCGGGGAGCAGCTGTGGTTGACTCGCGAGAGATCTTTACACAGTGTGACGTATTGCGCTGCAATGTCGTTCTCTCGGGATCCTTTGAAAGGTTAGAACGATGCGATTTAGAGAGAGAATGATATGGTACCTTTGTTTCGAAGTTCCTCTCCAACAGTGAAGCCGTTGGTGGATAGGATGCCACGGATAGGTCCATTACCGCCTCGGTGGTGGCGATTCGGAAGTTCCATGTATGCCTGCTGGTCCTCGGGACGCATGCGGTCGAAAAGAAGTTTGAGGATCTTTTCCTGTTCGCGAAGAGATGCACCGGGGATATACGTGGGGCACACGAGGAGAGGACGCTCATCGAGGACCAGATCACCCGCGGACAGTTTGCGTGTCGCGAACATCGCTTTGCCCATACCAGGCACCTCAGAGATACGGTGGGCGGGACCGTTCTCAGGGATCTCGATGGACTTGGGAAAACCTGGCGTGTTTGTGATCTGGCGCCAAACCCATCCAGTTATGAGGCATTCAGTGGTACCATTCGGCAAGCAAGGCTGCCTCGTCATAATGAGGCGATGTTCGTAGTCATCTGGAAATACACAAATTCTAAGCGTCGTTTGACAAGAAACGAAAAGGTATTCACCTGTATTTTTATCGATGGGTAAAATTTTCATAGGGTCAAGTGATTGGCTGGAATCATGGTCCTTTGAGGGATGTGTGGCGGTCGAAGTTGTGGTCGTTCTGTTAACGTTGGTCTTGAGGAAACCTCGTCTCATGATGGGGCTGGTCTTAGTGGATGACGAGGGGAAAGAGCAGACAGGAAGCGGAAAGAAGCCATTGACAGAAGTCGCTTTTATATAGCCAGTAGATCTGCCTTTCTTGGTGCGTGATAGTGTGAAAGACTGTGCTGATCGAGGGTCGACGTAACCTAAAAAGGCTGTTAATGATTGTGGCCGATCGCATTACACGTTCAACGTACACGATACCGCCGTCGAGGATTGCCCTTGTATTTCAAGTCATACAAAGACAATACTACTAGACATAGGTCATAGGAAAGTGCATGCCATTATCCGACATGACCTTTGCCAAACCCCACATTTGTTTCATCGTCTGCTTCAGCGTCGAGAGCTCCGATAAATTCCTGTAAAGGCCATCCTTTGCGTCCTCTTGCCCGTGTGAACACTTGCAGGCGTACAGCTTCTTCCCATAGATCACCGCTCTCTCATCCCCAATCGAAACATAGGCGTTTAGAACCTGATGAAGAGTCTGTGCGTAGAGTAGTGACGCCTGGACGCCTTCTTCCTCCATCTCCTCGACCCATTTCACTGCGGGCTGAATGAACGCGCCGGCAGCCTCGCCCGACTTCTTCACGAGAGGCGCCATGATGGCGGGGTGCTCGCGAAAGACCTTGCGGCGTGCGTCGGAGACCGCGTGGTTGGAGCAGGCAGGACACTTGCACTCGATACCGTATGGACGCAAGTCAGCTTTACGTTCCTCGTAGGGAGCAAGTATTTCTGTGTAGCTGACGGTGATCTCTTCGCCCTCTGCGATATTGCGAACGGCCCGAATTTGCATGGAGAGTGAGCTGGTGTCCCAGATGCGCGTGACGTTTGGGCAGCAGCTATGGTTGATGCGCGAGAGTTCTTTGTAGACGGTAGAATATTGCGCTGTAATATCGTCCTCTTGTGAATCTGTACGAGGTCAGGATGGGGAGATTGAAAGGGAAAAGAAAACAATACCTTTGTTCCGAAGCACACTTCCGATGCCAAAACCGTTGGTGCGGAGAACGCCAAGGATAGGCCCACTGCCGTCGTATTTATGGCAGTTTGCGAGCTCCAAGTACGCTTGCTGGTCCTCCGCTGACAGGCGCTCGAAAAGCATCCGAAGGACCCTTTCCTGCTCGTAAAGGTTCGCCTGCTTGACCTGTTCTGTGCTGAAGTGGTCTGGGATGTTTGCGAGCATGATAGGGATAGCGACGGGGGACATGAGGAGGGGACGTTCATCGAGTATAAGATCGCCTGCGGAGAGTTTGCGCGTCGCGAACATGCCTTTTCCCATGCCTGGAACGTCAGCGATGCGGTGAGCTGGACCATTGGCAGGGACAGCAAGGGATTTTGGGAAGCCTGGAGTTTCCACGATCTGGCGCTTCACCCATCCAGATATGAGACATTCAGTAGTGATGAAATCCACGCCGGGAACTTGAGGCAGCCTTGTTATAACGGTTTTATCATCACCATGAACAGTACGAGCGTCCAGTTCCACGGAGCTCCCTTCGACAACCGTGTAGCCGTCTGGTCGACCTGAAAAATTGCATTCTTTGAGCGTTGCTGAAACGAGAACAAGTGGGCGATGTTACCTGCATCTTCGACAACACCCACCGAGAGTTTCATAATTTGAGGAGGTCTCCTGTGATCGTGGACCTTCATGGGTTGGATACCACTGGCGGTCGGCACCGTTGCAAGTGTCTTCTTAGACTTGAGGAATCCGCGTTTCATGGTGGCGTCACTGCAAATACTGAGATGTCGGGAGATAAGAGCCGAGTCATTAGTGAAAACAGCTTTCTTAATGAAGAGAAGAATGGGGCTTCCTTTGGATCTCGCTACGTGTGTTGATCCAAGTTGATCCAAAAGTTCAAACTCAGCTCGCCCCGTACGTGTACGACCAGACGACAGTTCACGTTACGAAGAGGCATACCAAAGGTATACTTACTATAAATCGACGGTTAGCTTTACGATTGTGGGTCCATGTGGGTAATAGTTTGGGTTAGAGGTGATATTAAGATCGTGATGATCGAGTCGATCGGATTTGAAATATGTGTGGCGCATGGAATTTCGAGGACAAAAATCTCAACTAATACAAATTCGTATAAATACAACAGCACCTAAGCGTAAGTCATGAGCAGTGGCATGCCATTGCCCGACATCAGCTTGGATATACCCCACATCTGGCCCATTGTCTCCTTCAATGTCGACAGCTTCGACAGCTTCTTGTACAGCCCATTCTGTTCATTTGCTTCCCTATTTGCACGCTTATAGTCATACAGCTTCTTCCCGCAAATCGCCGCCCTCTCGTCTCCAATCGAAACGTACGCGTTTAAGACTTGATGGAGGGTCTTGCCGTAAAACGGAGACGCCTGCACGCACTCTTGCTCCATCTCCTCGATCGACTTCGCCACAGGCTGAATCCACGCGTCAATAGCCTCGCCCGGTGTCTTTTCGAAAGGCGCCATGATGACGGGGTGCTCGCGAAAGACCTTGCGACGTGCGTCGGAAACTACGGGATTGAGACAGGCGGGGCATTTGCACTCGATACCATATGGACGTAGGTCGGCTTTACGTTCCTCGTAGGGAGCAAGTATTTCTGTGTAGCTGACGGTGATCTCTTCGCCCTCTGCGATGTCGCGAACGGCCCGGATTTGCATAGAGAACGAGCGAGTGTTCCATGTGCGTGTGATGTTTGGGCAACAGCTGTGGTTGATGCGGGAAAGATCTTTCCACACTCCAGAATATTGGGCCGCGATGTCGTCCTCTCGTGATCCTGTGCATGGTTGGTATGGCGTGATTCAAAGGAAGAAGAAAAATAAGAGGATACCTTTGTTGCGAAGCTTCGTCCCAATACCAAACCCGTTCGTACGTAGAACACCAAGGATGGGCCCACTACCGTCGTGTTGGTGAGAATTGGCGAGTTCCATGTACGCCTGTTGGTTCTCATCGGACATCCGGTGGAAGAGGATTTCGAGCAGCTTCTCCTGTTCGTGAAGAGATGCTTGCTTGACCTGCTCTGTCGTGAAGTGTTCTGGGACCTCATCGAAAGCAACGGGAATGGCGACCGGGGACATGAGGAGGGGACGTTCATCGAGTATAAGATCGCCCGCAGACAGTTTCCGTGTCGCGAACATGCCCTTTCCCATACCGGAAACCTCAGCAATGCGGTGGACTGGGCCACTCGCAGGTACAGCAAGGGATTTTGGGAAGCCTGGAGTTTCCACGATCTGGCGCTTCACCCATCCAGATACGAGGCATTCCGTGGTAGCGTTCGCAGAGGCGGGCTGCCTTGTCATAACGAGGTTATCGTCGTCGTGCACAGTAAAGGCGTCAGATTCCACGATGCTGGCTTCGGAGACGGTGTAGCCCTCTGGTTTACCTGAACAGGTAGAATGAGTGACATACTCAATTGAACTGTGGACGCGCTTACCTGCGTTCTCGACGACGCCTGCGGTCATTTTCATGACTGGAGGAGGTGCACTGTGATCGAAGACCTTCATGGGCTGGTGGCCAGCTGGCATGGTCTTGGTAGTCTTCAGGAAACCGCGTTTCATGTCGATGGTGGCAGCAATAGTAGACGATGGTGAAAGATAAGAGCAGGCAAGAATCCACTAAAGGAAGCAGCTTTTATATCAGAGAGAGCCATGAGATTGATCTCGGGGCGTGAAAGTACAAAGCGAAGGTCCACGTTGGATCAAAGAGGTCCAAAAATTCAGACTCAGCCTCAACGAAGCGCTAGTAGTACAAGATTGTGTAGCAATGAACTTTGATAACAATATGATCAAGCATTCATTTGCTACGTGAAATACCCATCTTGGGGCTCTTTGTATACTCGATTGTGATCTCCTCTCCCGATTCAATAGCACGAGTTGCAATAACTTTCATCGACATCGATGCGTCCCACCAGGCATAGGCCGCGTTAGACACAGAGCTATGATTGAGGCGAGAAATCACGTCGAAGGTCGCCGCATATCGTCGAGTGACATCTGATGTATCTAAGCGAAAGGAAAATTAGAACATACTTATAATGAATGTTAAAAATAACGTGTATACCTTCTAAACCATCCATGAACACCTCGGCGCCAATCATGAAGCAATTGGTCCTAAGGATGCCTGAAATTGGGCCACACCCTTCCACCTCGGTGTAGTCGTTCGGAAGTTTCAGAAAGGCTTCCTGCCTCCATTCCGGCATCCTCTCCAGTACATTCCTGAGCGTCTTCTCGTTTTCCAGTAGGACTATACGTTCCTCCTCTTCCTTGGTCATGTTCGCCTTCTTGAACACGATGGGCACACGCGGTGGACACACGGGCGTCAACATGAACGGCCGTTCGTCTATGATCAGACTCTTAGCCTCGATGGCGCGAGTGGCGTATACGCCCTTGCCCGACGTTGACATTCGCAACAGTGGCTCCGAGTTGTGTGGCAATGGCTTTAGCAGGCGTTGATAGCGCGGGATAGCGAGGAGTTTTTGTCTGACGAAAGGGGAGATCATGCATTCGGTTTGGACTTCGCCTGGAGGGAGTAACTCTAGTGGCGGTTGGGAGGTGAGGACGAAAGCAGGCATTTTCCCCGGAGGCGGCAGTGAATCGTACTTGACGCTGTAGTTCAGAGCCAAATAATCGTCGTCTAAAAGGATACGAGTTGAGGCATCGTTCGGCCTGATAGTAGCTCGGAGACTCACTATCAGTAATCTCCTTAGGAAGCGAGCTCGTAGACTCGTTGGGCACTGACAGTCGAGTACCGTTAAGGAATCCTCGTTTGAAGTTCATAGTAGGAGTTATCTAGTGAGTGATCAATGGAAATGTGGGAGTGATGAGTGATGAGGTCCTTACCACCGACCAACTTCATCTTTATATACTGACTGACCCGACCGAATTTGGAAGAAAGAACCTTGCCTCATTAGCCATCGCGACCAGCTAGAAGAAAGGAAGAAACATCAAAGCCCATAATAAAGAGCCATAGCGCAGATCCTACCGGCCCAAGATGGTCATGCATGATTATATGTCAAGTTGTCAGGTTGCCACAAAAAAACAATAGAAGGGCCTCTCGATTTGGAACAAGAACCAAGACGTGGGTCAAGCGGCGGCGGCGTTTATTATGGGTGGGCGCAACTTGCCGGCGAGACAATTACAGGGAGCGATGGGAACTGTATTGGAGGATGAGAGCTATGTGTTGGTGAGAATTTCGCCAATTCAATCAGAACAAAAAGGCTTCGAGTTGTGCCCTAAATTTTAGCGGACGTGGCAGTGGAAGACTGAGAGTGTTTGTTTCCTTGGTGTTTCCTCATTAGGATTGGTGCCACGTGTGCTGCTTGTCTTTACGCCACTCGCTTTTTAATTCATGGCTAGCTTTGTTATCTCTTCTTTCCATTGGCTGCATGGAATACTCAAAAGTCGCGCTGAGCGCCTGCTCCTGTGCGTGCTTGCTGCTGGTCCAGTGCCGCGACACGTCGCCTTTATTATGGACGGGAACCGTCGGTACGCGCGTATAAACCACAAGCGCGTCTCTCAAGGACACGCCGATGGCTACCTAGCTCTAAAGCGCGTAAGTACGCTCTTCGTGTAGGAACAAAATTGCTGAGGTGTAATACAAGATTCTAGAAATATGCCTCCGGCTGAATATCCAATGCGTCTCTGTGTACGCGTTCGCGATAGAAAATCTAAAACGCGCACCAGAGGAGGTGGAGGCCCTCATGACTTTGTGTCAATTAAAAATGCTAGAACTCTGCGAGCATGGGTATGTCCAATGCCTGGTAAATAAATAGAAAAGCACTGATGACACGCAGAGACCTTTTGAACGAATATGGTGTACGCCTAAATGTGATAGGGAAGACAGACTTGTTACCCAAGAATGTATTAACTGTCATAAACAAAGCGCAGGCCTTGACCAAAACCAATTCACGGTATGTTCTCCATGACTTTTCAACTCAATTCTCCATATTCAGATCTCAAACTAGATCAATTCTCAACATATGCATGGCTTACGCGTCTACGGATGAAATAACTACGTCTGCTGAAATATGTATACGAAAAGCCCTCAATACCAACGACTTGCAAGCCCCATTCAAATCAACATGTCTGTCTTTTGCTGATGGTCTAACCAGCTCCATAACGGACAAGGATATTGAAGAGAACCTAATGTCAACTCTTGCCGGTAGCCCTCCACTGGATGTCATCGTACGCACAAGTGGCGTAAATCGACTCAGTGATTTCTTCCTGTGGCAGTCTTGCGAACGTGTGCAGGTGCATTTTTGCCCTACGTTTTGGCCGGATTTTCGCCTGTTTGATTTCGTGCCGATTTTGTTGGACTTTCAGCGCCGAGAGTGGACGAAGGTATCGTAGCCAGACATGCTCAGGTACTTCGATGACTTGGAATGGAATATTTGCCTCGACACCGTTGATCTGGGACAAGTGCAGACCGGCCATGGTTCACGCGTTCACGACGGATAAGCAAGGACGCGAACAGATCTACCGACGGAGTGAGGGCTGGGAATTATGCACGCGATATCAGGCCTCAGGTGAACGCCGCCGGCATAAGTATGTTCTGACCTTGATTCTTGCACTCATGGTCGATCCTCATCTTCACGACGAGCTCGCCTCCAAGAGGGAAACGGTAGCAGCACACACCCGTTTCGGGACTATCACAGGTGGCCGAGCCTCCAATGGTTCAGCTGTTTTTCTTGGTTCGCACTTGGATCCTATGTAATTCATATAGCGGTGCTAACTGAAGATTCGCGATCAGAGGTCCCCTACGCGCTCCCTCCAGAAAGGTTTTCGGACCCAGTGCACTTGCCTGAAGGCCACCAATACGACGTGAAGAAGGAATACATCTACGAAGCCAGCTGTGAGTAATATTGTTCATATGAGATGAAAAATGTGAATGACGGTTTCTTATCAGACGGTTTCCAGCCTCATAACGATGGACAAGCCGGTGGTATGAGCAAATACTCGCCTAATAATGCATTGCTAACAGTTCTGTGGCGTAGGTGGAAAATTCGAAGATAAAGTTGGCCTCGGAAAGCCCACGGAAAATCCGTGAGAATACCGTGCCCCTGGTATCAAATAAGAATGTTCACCAATCACCTGCAGTTTGTTTTTAAACATCGTTGCCCCACCCGCATTCCCGTCCAAAGCAGGATTTCCTGTCAAAGTCTACATCCATGGCGGGTTAGTACTATAAGTTTCTTTAATTGTTTGAAATATCTCTAAACACATAATTTTCACAGATTTCTCCAATTCGGCTCACCCCATGGGTTGAAGTCACAGAACCAATACGTAGCGGCGGAGAGAGAAGAAGTACATGTCTCTATCGGATACCGTCTCTCGGCCTTTGGCTTCCTAGCGTGCGATGAACCAAAGGTAGCCGGAAACTTTGGTTTCAAGGATCAGTGGATTGGGTTGGAATGGGTGCGTGATAACATAGAGGCCTTTGGAGGTAAGTATCTTTCCTACATGTCTGTCTCACCTACCAAACTGTATCCCAGGGGATCCAAACAACATCACTGTTCAAGGACTGTCTGCCGGTGCTCACTCCGTGCACCAGATACTACACCACGCTTCGCGACTCCCGCAAGGCGTCAATGCGCCCTTCCACTCTGCCTTGTTGATGTCGAACGCTATCGTGTAAGTAAGGGAGACGCAGGCAGTCGTACATGCTCTTGACACTTTCAACAGTCTGCCACCAAAAACCCGAGGCGAATTACGTCCGCAGTTCGAGGCGCTGTGCCATGCTATGGCGATTGACCCGAAATCCCCTACAGTTCTATCGGAATTGCGAGACGTATCCCCAGAGAAAATATGTCAAGTGATAGAGACCGATGCAGTTGGAACAGAATATGGAACATATCGAGGATGCGTCGATGATGAATGGCTGGCCGCAGAGCCGACAGCCATGGCCTGGCAGCGTTCCGGAAAGTTTGCTGAAGCTCTGAAGGGGAAAGGCGTCAAGAGTATCATCATAGGCGAAACCTCCGAAGAATGGTATCTCTATTCCATCGCGCATCCAATCCAGAGCCCAGTGGATATCGTGCCCAATTTGGAACGTTATTTCCCTGACTCTGTCGTGGCTAACGCTGTTGCGATGTACAGGACTCTGCCTCCAGAAGCCGGTCCTGCGGAGAGCGCCAAACTCTTTGGTGATATCCTATCTGACTATCAGGTGTATCTTCCTGTTCGGATTTTGGCCAGAGATTTGAACAAGGCTGGATTTCCCGTTCTGAGATATCAATTTCGTTGGACGCCTGAGCAGGTTAGACCAGAAGGTACGTACATTGAAGTTGTGCCTATTGACGAATCCCTAAGCGTTGTCATAGGTTATGTCACACACGCGACTGACGCTGTGATATGGCATCTACGGATTCCGTTGCTTGACGAGGCCCAAGTCAGAGTGGCAAAGGAGTGGATTCAATGCATCGAGGCCGAAGTTCGGAAGCTTGAGGTTGAAGGAACACCTCTACGACCGATGGACCAAGTCTTTACGTTGAAAGAGGACAAGACGATGGCATGGGTCGAGGACGCGGACTGGAATGACAAGATGAGGTTGTTGGGGACGTTGCCTAACGAGTAGATGACTTCGAAACCAAACTAAATGCAATATAGCAATGGTCGATATGTGAGTCGCTAGGGCTCATTGAACAATGCAGGATTCCGATGTTCATTTTGGGAGATGTCACGTTACGCCACGCATTTGCTTTTCATTGTTTCCATCGAGCCGTTGTCCAGTATAAAGCCTTGTCTTCCTACTACCACCAAGTCTCCAAATCTCCACCACCTGTCCTCGTTTTACACTCTGAAAACCACCCATGTCGATATCCAGCAATAAACTCCAGTATCTTTCGTCGCGACCTCGTATGGCGTTGAAGCTCATCGAAAATACCCCATTATCACCAACCGTGGCACAGGGAATGCGAGACTCATTCAGAAGGAAATCGGGAGTAAAATTACTCCAATATAAGAAGAATATCAAGGAAAACTTACCCGAGTTGGAAAAGCAGGAAGCCAAGTGGATCAACGAGAACATCGCTCGGGCGAATAAAATGGAACAGGAAGATAGATTTGCTGCGTGGCGAAAGTCCTACAAGATGCAGAACACCTCCGAGGTGGCGTGGCCGTTTGGGAACAAGAAGAAGGGGAAACAAGCAAGGCGCCGACGATCCTAGAGACTCGGGCGGGACCGAAGTTTATCAGACCACCCCCGACTGCACGTCCTACGCTCGGAGATGCTATTGAAGATGCCCAAGATCGACCAAAATCTCTCGCGGCATTGGGATATTCTCGCCCAATGGTGCATCGACCTCACGTCCCAAAAGGGGAGAGAAAGAACAAAAAAGCGGCTGTCCCAGCGTCCCTTCAACAGTTGCGTTCATCGTTAAAGCGGAAGCGCGTCGTGGATGAGTCCGAAGACGAAGATTTGGACCAACCGCCGGCGAAGAAATCTGTCCGCTGGAATGACGAAGCCACCCAGACATATCTGATCCACACTCGAGATGATATTCCCCCACATGAGCATGGAGAGTGCATGGAAATACAGCCCAGGCCAATAATTATTGGGCCAGCTGTGACCGCAGTAGGCAGGAGTCTTCCCCCCGTGTTTGTGCCGAAGCGGAAGAGCTCTGAATGGCAAAGGATGGATGAGGCAAATGCAGCGAGGAAAGCCAGAGTTAGCCAGGTGATGGCTTTGCGCAAGTGGGTTCACCCAGACGTTGTTGATAGGCTCATCAAGTCAACGTCTGCCTACTGAGAAAGAGGGACCGTGGATGCTGGCATTGAGAACGGTCTCGGATGCTGTAGAATAATGATGGACTTTTGGTGTAGTAATTACTCACCGATTCGGATGATGTGGTGTATATATAATTCTCCTCGACCAGACGCGAATGTTTATTGGATAATTTGTTTTTGACTCATTCTTCATCTATTCAGTCTGAGTTAGTATAAGCCAGTTAAAAGTCAATACCAAGCTGGATGTCTTTTCTGTTTGTGGACCCTTGCATGAGGCTTTTCTTGCAAAAATATCCCGCCTTCAGAGAAGATTCCGTTCATAGCATCATCCATCCTGCTGAGAGAAAATGAACACAGATGCCTAAGATTTTCCTCCCAGTTGCCCAGCAGATCTAGAAGAGCAGTCTGAACTGTTCAGTCAAGTCATCGTTCTAAGAAATAAGGTGTGAAATATCTGAGCTCCCAGAGTCTACAGCGTAGGTCCCCAGCCATTCCTGGAATGAAATTAGAGTTGCAGCGCAAGGATAAGATGGTGGCGGCGCGGAGAATTGAACAAGCCGAAAGCGGCAAATCCAGGCAAATCCTTGACTTTTACTCTCACCATCTCACGTTCACGCATGGCGACTATTGAATCGCCACAACGCCTTAACAAACCAAAGCGGATTTCATCGCGTACAAGCACGCCGGAACCATCGAAATCTCGACCCAAAATCAGGAGGAACCGTGTCACCGCCTCTACGCTTCCCTCAACCTCAAAAGTGACTTTGGATATCCCATCGAAGCCTGCGGACCTACCACAACCTCCTAGCGAGCCAAGATCATCTAGACGGAGCAGGAGGGACAAGAAATACGGGCGAAATGGTGTAGATGGGGAAGCTCCAGAATTCGGAAACGGCGTGGATTTCATCGACCTGGTGGACTCGGACCAGGAAAAGGATTCAAGACGACGTTCTCGTAGCCCAAAACGAGAAAAGAAGGAGAAAAAGAATTTCGAGAAAGATGACAGGACGAAACGAAGGAAGAAAAAGGGAAAAGGTATGTAATTACCGTTACACTGCTGCAGTTTCTTACGCACTTTTTAGAGAGAGATGAGGCACCGGATGCATCACTGAAGAGTGGTCCTCTTGGTACCGGTGCAGATTTTATTAGCTTTGTGGACTCTGAGGATGAAAAGGGCGAGGATGTCACTCCAGAAGACAGTGAGTACACGCCTAGATCAACATCCCGCATATTAACTCCAAACAGAGCCAACAGAACGAGAATGGGACAGAGGGAAACGACGCGCGCGCAGTCTCGACAGAGCAGATGAACGACGACGAGAAAGGGCCAAGTACGAGCCTCAATCTCGCTATTCCAGCCGAAGGCGAATACCATGGCTTGAAGGTGTGGAATTTGACAAATGCAACAATATAGCAGAAGTGTATGTGTCTCGCCATTATGTCCTTGCAAATAACACACTAACAATCCCGCAGACTATTCCAGGAAGTGTCCGCGTTCACGAAATGGATGTCACCGACACCAGAGGAAGACGAAATCCGCGGCCTCGTCGTTCAGCGCATTCGCAACGCTGTCGTGTCACAATTCGGGGACGCACGCGTTGAACCGTTCGGAAGCTACGCTACAAAACTTTACCTGCCATCTGGGTTCGCCTTGCAATTCATTTCTTTCGACGCCAAATCTTACTTTTTTTATCACAGTGATATCGATTTAGTTATCATATCCGACTCCATGGCCTACAACGACCGCGTCAAGGTGCTGCACGCCCTTGCAAGCACGCTCAAGCGCGCAGGCGTAACAGATCGCGTGAGCATCATCGCCAAAGCTCGCGTCCCAATTGTCAAGTTTGTTACGACGCTTGGCATGTTCCATGTCGACATCAGTATCAACCAAGCCAATGGATTGGTTGGTGTGGAGATGATCAATGGCTTCCTGAGCCGTATGCATGGCGAGCAATGCCTTGCTCTCCGGTCCCTCGTCCTCATCGTCAAGCTCTTTCTCAGCCAGCGCAGCATGAACGAAGTCTACACCGGCGGACTGGGCTCATATGCCATCGTGTGTTTGGTCATCAGCTTCCTACAGATGCACCCGAAGATACGCAACTCGGAGATCGACGTTGAGCGCAATGTGGGCGTGCTGGTCATGGAGTTCTTCGAGCTGTATGGGTGCTTTTTCAACTATGGTGAGACCGGGATTTCTATACGTGATGGAGGAACGTATTTCAGCAAGAGGCAGAGAGGGTGGTATAACGATTACAAGGGGCTTATGTTGTCAATTGAAGACCCAGCTGATCCATGTACGTCCTCCAGCTTACTTGCGTGAGATGGGCTGATGAATTGCCTAGCGAACGATATTTCTGCTGGCTCGTTTGGGTTCAGCAAGGTCAAGGCGACTATGGCTGGTGCACATAGCATCTTGACCTCCACAGTGTACCAAAAAGCTGGTATCCTCAATGCACGGCGATCTGGTCAGGCTGTATCTCTACGAGAACGTTACGACCCGGAAGATCTGAGTATCCTATCCAGCATTATGACTGTCCCTCAAGAGGTGCGTGTCTATTTTACCAAAATTTCGGAGGCGCCTGTACTGAATAGAAACAGACTATCAATCAACGCCGCGTGGTCACAGAGGTCTATGATTCGGGAGAGCTGCATCGTATCTTGGGCGTACAGCCCTTGGCAAAGGTGCACAACGGATCGGTCAGTAACAGCAATGGGAAGAAAGCATCGGTGCCTTCGCCTGTTTCGATATCGTCGGATATGGAGATGGAAAGTGACCATGAAGAGGATGCACCACACGGGCACAAGCGTTCGCGTGACGACGAAGACGAGGAGGAGAGTGGGCGATACGGTATAGGGAACCGAGAGGAGAAGGAGAGGGGCAGACCGCCTCCACGCAAGAGGCGGCGATTGGACGAGTCCCTGTACACCACGGACGATGATGATACTGATGCTGAGGAAGATGGCGAGATGGAGAGGGACTTTCTTCTGTCTAATGGGATTGGCGAGGATGCGGATGTGGATGATGTGGCCTCGAGGGAGAAGGTTATAAAGCCTAGGAGCAAGAATGGGGACAGGAATAGGCAATATTGGCTTGCGAAAGCGAAAGGGCCACACAATGGTCAAGATGGTTTCGGGGAAGATGGCGTTCTTCCCGAAGTAGAGAAGTGATGTACATAGGATGTATATAATTTAGCGAGCGAGCGACGTTTATGGTGATCCCAGTGCTGTAGCAATGTCGCAGACTCGTCAGTCTACAACTGCTCAATCGCCAGGAGTCTGATGTGGCGCCACATTCAATATTGGGTATTGTGGGTTACAAGTTGGGAGTGGTATTAAACAGGTACATACGAATTATTATAGTAAACGGAATCCTGCCCGCAGGATGAAGAAATTAAATAAACTGATGATGGTGTCCGTTGTTTTTCTGAGCCCTCACTATATCTCGTCCGAGCCATATGCTCCCAACTCGCCTTTGTGTATATCATCTGAACAACTCCAGCCCATCGTCCGATCTCAGTAAACCCTCTACGGCGTCGCGTCAACAAACGAACAAAACTTGAATAAATATAAAATAACTCACATACTCCGATACAGCCTCTCCGCTCTCACATTCTCCTCCAACACCCTCAAATTCACCTCCCCCAGCTGAAGGTCCATAAACGCGTACTCCAACGACCAATGCGCGACCTCCCGCCCAAATCCCCTCCCCCACATCTCCGGCCGAATCATGATCCCCCATTCGCCGTCTCGCGCCATTGTGCTCATCCCTACAAACTCTTTCGTGTCGAGCGTCTCCAGGATGACGAAAAGGAGTGATCGCTTTGAGTGCAGTTTGTCGACAAGGAGCTCCATCGTGCTCGCCGTCCGTGAAGGGTCGACGCGCGGGTCCGTCCATAGGTCATCGACGTTTTGGGTATCTCCGTCCTCGAATGGTCGGATGGAGAGACGAGTAGTTTGGAACATGGGGGCCCAGTGAGAGTGGCTGTCGTAGACGTATACCTATAAGTACCTGTCCGAGATGAGCAGCAGCTACAGCTGCGCAGGGTGCGCAGCACCTACAGCTCCGAAAATTCCTTCCCTTCTAAGTTAAGTCAGTGGCAACCGGAGTGTAAGCGTGATCATGATGATTCGACCTACGTACTGAGTACTGTAAGTATACCAAGTAATGATACAACCCAATGCAATTTAAATACGCGAGTGACGAGTTTGTAATGTAGCGAAAACAACTTTGACCAAGAACGATATTGAAAAACTTCCACGGAGCGAATAAGAACGAACGAATGATCTATTCCTCCTTTCCTTTCCCTTTCCCGGTGTCGGATCCCCACAGAACATCATCAACCTCCGCCTTCTTCTCACCGCCAAGGATGCTATAATAGAGTGACATCTCCAGCGTCTTGATGAACCCAAACATAGCAACTCGTCGCTGATAGATCGCGTATAATGGATATTTAGAGCGCGTTATCTCCTCCGTGAACAACGTGGAGGAAAAAAAGAGAAGAGACAGGCAGATAGCCGACGTCAATGGCCACAATGGATATGCAAATCGTGCGACCACATCGTACAAGTGTTTCCTTTCAATCTCGTAGAAAGGCGTCTTGGACAAGTAGGAAATAGTTGATTTGAAGAAGAAGACTATTTCCTGGAGAGTGTAAGTCGGCACGGCGGGAGGGTCAGGTGTCAGGACAGGGAACAGAGCGTTGAGCCACTAAAGACACTATATCAGTACCTAGTTAGATACGTGACAGACAACGCTTACCCAGAACAACTGTTCGCAGGTGAAGTTTGGGTGGCGAGACCAAGCCCACAGTCCCCGCGTGAGGAAGCCGCGCTTCGCGTCCGCAGGTGTCCAAGCGAGACGGGATCCGGGCCACTGCTGCGCCTCGTCGTATTGTCCAGTTCCGTTGAGGTAAGAGTGCTTGAATGTTTGGAAGGAGTACTGCTGATTGTCTGAAGTAAACTCGACGACCAAAGTTGCCAATGATAGAAGAGCAAGGATAACGTCGGATGTGGTCAGAGCTGTATGGGGTTGCTTGGCGGCAGCGATGTACGTGGGCAAGCCCAGGAGAAGGAGCAGCACATTTTGAATGCAGGCAATGAAGGAAATGTTGATGACTTGGAAAGCCCAGGTAGGGATCTTTCTGCGAAGTACGACCCAGCGATAATCTTCGTCGCTGAAGCTGAAAAGGCCACGACGGTAGGTGTTGTAGCTCAGTCTGTTGGATGCATGAGTTTATCGACATCGTAGCGTATAGTGGGTAATGTACCTGGTCATCCAGGCAACTGTCAAGCCAAACATGACGAGAGCGCGAGGACTGTACTCGGTTGCCGCAAGGGAGAGCTCCTCGGGCACATATGGACACAGTGGGAATGGCTGTTTGTATCGTGGCCAGAGGGGAAGCAGCGCAAAGTACGCTGAGTAAATTGTGGGCAAGAATGTCCAGACGCGGTCAACCTGGGGCGATTAATTAGAACAGCTACTTCGTTGCAATACTACAAGAACCAACCTGGGAGACGTTTCCTGTAAGCACAGAGGCAATGTACGTTCCGACAGTTGATGCTGCACAGAACTGGAGAGGCCACGCCCATTCTGGTGGGAGCGAGTGCATCGTGGTTGCAGTTCAAAAAGCGATTCAGTCTCTCGATTCAAGGACGCGATCATTGCGTCACGCGAATCCCACGCGAAATTATACCAGGCCGATTTCGCTGATTTCGTTTATTTCGCTCTGCTTCGAGACCGACGTTGCCAAAGGCGCGATTATAATTTCAAATTTGACCGCCGAGCGAAATCAGCGAAATCAGCACACTCTGAAAGACCCATTGGTGGCGTACAATACAGTTTACAGTTTAGCTGCTGCTAGAATGAACGACGACGACATCTTGGATTTGACCTTGTCCACATCGCCCATAGACACAGGCCGGCAGATATGAGCATGGTTATATCCCAACCTGTCTCTCCCGTCCTTCCCGCCTTCTTTGAAGAATTCTGGACGCCGGAGAAGAGACACAACTACAGCGCCACCAAGCCCAAGATTATGTACCAACCCATACTTCCCCTGCGGATTTGAGGCTGGAAAGAGGTTGGGTGCTTGCATAGGACCCGCCCAGTTTCGTAGTTGCACTACATGTATCGTTAGATCAACGCAAAACATAAGCCAAGAACATACTAGTGATGTAGAAATGCATTCCAAGTCCAGTAGCACCGAGTGGGTGTCCTTTGGCTTCGAGTCCACCACTGGGATTGATGACATACTTTCCGCCATACGTGTTGTCTCCCTTCCTTACCATGTCCAATGCGCCTCCATCAGGACATAGTCTGAGAGCGTCGTACGTGACGAGCTGCAAAATAAGATCAATTGGTATAGATACACATGTCAAAAACAGGCTCCGTACCTCGTTGGCAGAAAAACAATCGTGTAGTTCGACCACACCTACGTCCTCCCTGCTAGCATGTGCATCGGCAAATACTTTGTCGGCGCACGAACGTGTCATACCATATCCTACAATGTCCATCGCGTCCATATTCTCATACGCGGAGAGCGTATCAGTCTGAAGCGCGGTAGCCACAAGCTCAATCGCCTGATTCTCCAACCCATGTTTATGCACAAACTCCTCGTTCGCCAGTACGCAACACGCCGCGCCATCCGAGGTTGGACTGCACATAAAGACCGTCAATTGGTCTGTGATCTTCTTTCCGTCGAGTACCTGTTCCACGCTCCATCCATTTTGGAATTGGCTGTAAGGATTATTGACCGAATGTTTGTGGTTCTTGCTCGCAATTTTCGCCAGGTCTTCTATCCCACCACCGTACCGTTTGAAGTATTCTTTGGCCGCATTATCGAACATGCGTGGTGCGCCGGGCCCGTGGTTTCCGCCGAGTTCTTCTTCAGCTTCTGCGCTGCGTTGATTCAGTAACGCGAGGGGCGGTGGGCGGTCTGGGAAGTTGCTCCCAAGGCTACCAGGTCGCATCTGCTCGAAGCCGAGCGCAAGAGCGCAAGAAGCCTGGCCATAACGGACGGCGGAACTCGCTAGATACAACGCGGTAGAGCCGGTGGAACAATTATTGTTGACGTTCGTAATTGGGATGGAAGTTAATCCAAGTGCGTAGAGTGCCCTCTGAAATGATTTAGCTTCATTATCGGGAAAGGAGAGAATCAACGGACTTGGCCTGCAGTAGAATCACCGTAACAATAGCCGACGCTAGCGAGCTCAATGTCATCGTAGGTAATACCGGCGTCAAGAAGGGCTTTAGTGGCCGCTTCAAGGCCCATCTATCGTCGAGTAAGACAAGTAGTACTTATGACTTGATACAAGGTACTCACGTCCTCGGTAGTGCGCAATCCTCTGGGCTATACAGGTGTTAGCAATATATAAACAAAACTCTGAGAGACATACCTTGATGAACGCAGTGCATCCTCCGCCAATGATAAATACGCGTTGTGCTGTCTGGGACATGGTCAAAGCTAGAGGAAGAGATGTCAGTTCGCGAATTTAAGAGTGCTGATCATGGGTACTACTCGGCTATTCAGGTTCCCGGAGTAGCTGCCGAAGGTCAGCGGACTGATAGAGATGTGCGCCACAACAACGATGCATTCACGACTGGGATACTACAGTCAATCTCCCTCCGCGTGAACGCCACGAAGAAAGGTGGCAGCAATGCCTCTGTGCGCAATGATTTCTCGATCCCGCCACGGTTTCCCGAATTCTTCCAGCTCGTCCTCAATTTCCTGCAGCCGCTTCTCCATCTCTGCCTTTTCTGGAGGCGTTGTCTTCTTCTTGGGAGAGAAGACAATGTCCACCTTTGCACCCTTCTCCAATTCCTTCTTGATGCTCTTCATCTTGTGAGCGATATCTCCAGGTGCCACGCTCCAGCTGAACTGAATCTCCTTGCGTTCGTTCTTGCGCGTGCGCTCTTGTTTCGCCACCTTGAGCTCCTTTTCCTTCTCGCGTTTCAGTTCGCGGTCGACGACCTTGATAATAACGCGAGGCTCCGTTGTCGCTATTTCAATTTTCTGCTCTGGGGTGAGGGATTGGCGGAATTCTTCAACGTCGACCTCGCGCAGGGCTTGGCCTTGTTCTGCGAGCCATGCGCGTTCGTAGGGTATTTTCTGGCGGTATTTGGAGGACAGAATGGGAGAGTAGTGGAGATGGCGAGGGGTATTTAGAGCAAGTCGAGCGACTGCCTTACGGAATACAATGAACGACGCCATTTGAGAGCATGAAGAGTCTGGACTGGACTCGGTCCGTAATTTACAAGAGCCCCGGCATTTCCCGGAAACTGTTAACCTCAACGACGACGACAAGTTTGACGCTGGACGTGCGTGCTCATCGTCCAGTTCCCTTACTTTGTTAACATCTTACAGGCATGATAGCATTTCTATGCGATGGAATTGGCCAACCAGCGCCATAACTCGAGCGTTGAGAATGCGACGATGGACATACATCGAGCACAAGAAATTCTCTGCACTGTCTGCGCGTGTGCTCTCTCCTAGCGTTCAAGCACCGCCTCCGCCCTCGTCCGATTCTGCATCCCTCTCCAACTTCTCTCCCTCCCAGATCTCCCTCGGAGCATCCCAAGCCATCCGTCTATGTGTCGAAAACTCGGACATGCGTGGCGCATACCACATCTTCAACTCTATCCATCACTCTCAGCTTGTCGGATTCGCAGAGCAGACCCAGAATGCCGAGCTCATCCGCTTGTTTGAACCATATGCTCAAAAGACTGCCATCCCGTTACCACCCTCGTTAAAATCCCGCTTGTCTTGCCATGTCCTCATCCACGCCCTCCTACGCAAGGGCTATGCCAACCGCGCTCAAAAAGTTTGCCATTGGATGATGCAAAACAGTATTCCCATTCACCGCCGCACCCTCGAGAGCGTCGTGCACGTCTTCACGACAACGAAACCCTCGATGATTGTTGAGGAGCACGCGGTTATATTTCACGGCCTCCGCGCGCGTCTGACCTCCCCTTCCATCCTCGAGCCCAGGCCTCAGAACGCCAATCTCAACTGTGTTATGCATCTGCTTGAGGGCGCGCGCGTCTTTCGCCAGCGCCGGACAGACGCCATGTTCTCCATGTTTCTCCAGTCATGCCTACTCCAAACCGAAATCATCCTTGGTA
The DNA here is from genome assembly GCA_011800155.1 of Flammulina velutipes. Classification (NCBI taxonomy): domain Eukaryota; kingdom Fungi; phylum Basidiomycota; class Agaricomycetes; order Agaricales; family Physalacriaceae; genus Flammulina; species Flammulina velutipes. The sequence continues at coordinate 1,075,244 of CM022374.1, read as the reverse complement.
CACTCATATTCGCAGCAATCGTTCATTGCTGGGAGATGAAAGAGGCGGTCGCAGCTGACCTTGAGGCCATGGTCAATGCCGGCGCTGACTTGCAGGCGGAGGAGCCTCAGCAACTCGCCACGTCCTACCAGCACCTTCGCGAGGTCTCTACCTACCCATCTTCTATCGCTATGCAGAGCATCCTCAAATCCATTAACGATCGGCTGTCTAACCACCAGGATGACGCGAAATCTCGTGTTGATTTCGACTCGTCACTACAGGCACTTGCCAACCTCGTCGTACTCCTCGACCTCCGCCAACTTCCGTTCGCTGACGTCGCCCCTCTCCTTCGGGTGATGTACAACTGTCCCAAGGTCGATAGAAAAGTCTGGATCTTGGACCAGAATGGCAAGCCGCGACGTGTAGTCGCCTACGAGTACTTTCATCGCGTTCTCGACCGATTGGTCGAAAGTTTACCGTCTCTTCAAAGGCCAGCTACCAACCACAGGCGACTGCAAGGCCAAACCTCCGACCATCGCCGACCCGTGTCTGATCTTCCTCAACGGAGAGTCACAGGGAAGATGCTCCCTCCGCTCGACCTTCATAGCTGCAATACCCTACTTCATCATGTCCTCAACAAACAAAAGTCGACAGCCCAGGCAACCAAAGTTCTATCACACATAGTCGAACGTACTAAACCTTTGACTCCCGATTTGACGACTTACAACATCCTCATTCGATCGGGTACACGGATTGGACGAATGGACATCTCTGACGCCGCCCTCCTCATCCTGCAAGACGAAGCGTACATGAAGCGCCTAGGTCTTACTCCGGAACAGCGCACCGTGGTCATGAAGCTCGCAAACTCCGATGTTTTGTTGTCCCCCGCTGCCACTGCCCCGCTGGTATTCCCTGTAATCCCTAGTGATGAAGTGAAGATGCCAGATATCTACACCCTTACCTCGTCCATTGTCCACATGACCGAAACGCGCAACTTTGGGGGCATTACAGAGGTGATGCACAAAGTCTTTCCGCGCCTGTCATACCTCGACGTCTTTACTCCCTCTTTGGTCGGAAAGTCATCTGGCCATGGCACTCGGAAGGGAGAGGCCGTCGAAGAGCAGTACATTCGTCGCGGGGTGGCGTACGGACCGCGGTTCTTCTCCGTTTTGATTACGGGACTGATGCGTGGAGGGAATGTTGGATTGGCTGAGCGCGTTTGGGGTCTGGCGAAGCATGCTGAGCGGGCTAGTTGGGAGGAGACGACTAACCCTTCGAGGAAGCCATGGAGGTTGCCTATTCAGGCGTACACTGCAATGGTTCGTGGTTATGCGGCTGAGGCGTGGTATACAGGCAAGAATCCGATAGTGAAGGGTTGGGGGTATGACCTTGTCTCGTCGCCGGGCATGAGGATGGGCAGGGGCAGAAGCGAGCTGCGATGTGTTGTTGGCAGGAGATCAGCCTTTGCGATTTACCTGGAGCTTATGGACGGGGCGATGAAGGAAGAGTTTGCTGAGATAGAGAAAGAAGCGAGGAATTTGCGGATGGTGGTAGGTGGGGCAGCGCAGCATCCGATTCCGGATAAGAGGTTTTACGAGACGGTGCTGAAGGCATTGGTGCATCGTAAGCTGCTGGAGAGCCCGAGGGACTGGCTGCAGTCGCTGAAGGAGGAGATGGTTAGCGGGGAGGGCCCGGTGTATGTTGCACGCCCTGGTGATTCTTTCCATGTGCAAAGCGTGAAGAGGGTGGTGGAGGATATGCTTGCAGTTGGCATGGATATTCCACCTGGAGTGCAGTATTTTATTCGACAAGAGACGACTAACTTATAAATCACGGGTCTCATTTTACAGTATGTAATAAACTTCAGAATGTTCATAAACTGTATGCGATGTCGGAGCCTTTTTCACTCCGACTCAAGGTGGACAACGAGTCGTTTAGCCTCTTCTTGGTTTCGCTCCACCCCACGTTGAACCTCCAGCTCCCAATCTGTCCCCAGCCAAACGACTAGGTATTCACCAATACCGACTAGGAAGAGAGCCAAGACTTGACCTTGAGTGATATTAGCTAAAGTGAAAGAAGATATTAATGGATGTCTGCGAACCAATCCAAAGTCCTTGCAGGCCCAAACCACCACGGAAAGCTAGCCAGATTCCAATAGGCAACGCCAAAACGTAGTAGGCGACAAGATTGAACAGGGCACCTAGGTGTTGCCGGCCTGTAGCGAGAATTATCAATATCGGTGACTCAATACCGAAGACGTGCGAAGCTTACCTTGACCACGCAAGACTCCGCCACACGAGCCAGCAAGACCATCTGCGACCTGGAAGGACGCGACTAGCGGCATGACCTTGCTCACGAGCTGTACCACGGCAACATCGTCGCTGAAGAGATAGCCAAAGACCTATCCGCTATCAGGCACCCGAAAATGTGAAGATTATGCTACTTACATCTTTGCTGGCCATCATAACGACCAATACAAACACACCAGCGATTGCGCTAAGAAGTGCCGATGCGTGAGCTGCGCGCTTTGCACCTATAGCGGACCGCGAGCCGATGAGGTTCCCGACGCGGTTAGACGCTGCGACGCCAATCCCAAAAGGCAACGTGTTCAATACTGATTAATAACATAGGTCAGTAGGATGATGAACTTTTGGGTAAATAAAATTACTTTGATCTGTGGTCATTATGACCGACTGGGCAGCCAGAGGGAGAGAACCGAGACGACCGGCGGCAAGCGCCACAATTTCGAAGGCGGCCCTGAAATAATATTTGCTTAGTGAAAAGAAAGCCAGGTTCTAGTAGACTTACCATTCGGTTCCAACCATAAGGATGCCTGGAATAGCGAGTTTCAGGAAGGTATAGCAACTTCGCGGCTGGAAGATCGAAGCAGGGTTAAAACCCCCCCAGCATCCGTTACGTCGATGAGTAGGCGATAGGCATGTGTACACAATGAGAAGAATAAAGGCCAGCCAGTATGTTATGGACAAAGCCACCGGCGCTCCTAGTAAACCCAAGACGCGCACAAAACCGATGTTCAGGCCGATGTTAATTGGGAAGATCACAACGAGAACAAGTGTAGAGGCGCTCATGATACCTTCAGGACATAATAATTAGTAGGTAGTTGCAAACATTGATCAGCGGACTAACCTTGACATTGCAGATATTTTTTTAAGCTTTCGAATCCGATGTAACCGGGTGCCCCAAAGATAAGAACGCGGAGAAAACGTTGAACATCAGCACTTAGATCTTCAGGCTGTCCGAGAGATAGCAGGATCGGCTCGATGTATGCCCAGAGAAAGGCGACTGGAATAAACAGCAGCCACAGCAGAACGATGCATCGCTGGAAGTGGACGGAGAGATCTGTCGGGCGACTTCCGCCGGTGTATGCCTGTGAGCCCAGAGTATCCAGAGCCGTGGTACCTCCAAGGGCAACGCACCATCCTGAATTACTGTGGGATCATCGTCTACAACGCGGAGAGGAATGGGGAACTAGCCAGTGACAAAGGCCAGCATCAACGAGAATGCGGCGACGGAGAGCTCTTCGGGGCCTAGGCGTCCAGCGATGAGGATGGAGACGGTTTGAACCGAATTTTGGAGTATGTACGAGGCGATAACTGCATAATTCGAGAGTTAGTTATGGCTTCATGAACGTTCTTGTTCGGCTTACCTGGGGTCGAATCGACGGCAAGCGAACCTAGCAAACGAATTCCCACGTGATCTGTTGGACTTGCCTGCTCGCCATTATTGACTTCAGTGGCAGAAGCGGACGAATATCCTCCTTCGCTGGCTGGGGAAGGCTTTCGAGCGCTGGAAAGCAAAGGATCGTTCTCCGAGAAACCTTGATGGGACATGGCACAATATTGAGGAAGTCTGGGGCTCCGGGGTGTTCGATTTATAGGGCTTGAGTTCCTCTTATCCTTCTAGATTCTTTGCGGACCGGGAAACTGTCGTAAAATGCTTCATTTCAAGTGCGGGCTCCTTCCGCATTTTCCCTTATCGCTGATCGTAGAGAATACCCAGGAGCATGGGTTTGCCTTGAGGCAGGACACGACGCAATTTCCATACATTCTATCTCTGTCAGGGGGCTATCGTATTGGCTTTAACCTGAGATAGGCGCCTTCTTGAAACTTAACGATCTCTCACGCGACTTTACTCGTTCCGGAAGTTTCACTCGGGTATAAAAACTACGCTGTTTCCCTCGGAGGCTTCAGGATCTTTTTTGACGTCTCTTTTACCATGAAGCTCATCTCTGCCTTAACCGTTTTCGTCGCTCTCCAATTTGGCTTGGTCACTGGTCACGATGGCCACGACCACGGCGACCAAATGCCTCTGGACTATGTCAAGTACCCACTTGAGCCTCTCTACCGAGGTCTAAATGGCGAAGGTGTGACATATCATTTGGTATACCGTTTTTTTTTCTAACTGGTTTTTTTAGTTACCGCCGACTCTATCTTCTCTGGTATTACTACGTTTGCCAGGCTTCCGTGGGTTCAGTGTCTCTCCAAGGACCGAAACGAAGCTTTTGATATCGCTTTCATTGGAGCGCCCTTCGTTGGTTTTTCTCTCTTCTTCTTTGTTTCTCACCTGACTCGTTTTAATCAGGATACTGGTACTAGCTATAGACCTGGTGCACGCTTCGGTCCTGGTACGGTGTTCATTTTCCATGTCTTCTTAACATTCTGATGAACGACGTCGATAGCTGGAATACGTGCAGGTTCACGCCGCCTCACGCTCTACGGAGGGTACAATGTTCCTCTTCAACATAACCCCTTCCGATCGGGCCTCAAGATCGTCGATTGTGGCGACATTCCTGTTACGTGCGTTATCTCATTTTTTGAAGTTCGATCGGAGTGGCTGATAGGTAAATCAACAGCCCGTACGATAACAAGGTCGCGATTCAGCAGATTGAGAGCGGTCACAAGTCTCTCCTCCACCGTGAGACGTACTCGCCCTTGGAGAACAACTCTGTTACAGGTGAACCCTTGACCCCATTGGCTGTGGATGGGAAACATCACCCTCGCATTATCACACTCGGTGGGGACCATACAATCGTGCTTCCCATTCTGCGATCGGTTTATTCCGCTTATGGCCCTATTTCCGTCATCCATTTCGACTCGCATTTAGGTGAGTAAGTTTAAGAGTCTTATCTTTTCACTCCTAATACCTTTATCTATCCGCAGATACTTGGAAGCCTTCCGTCTTCGGTGGCGCACCCTCTGACGTTGGTGCCATTAACCATGGCACTTACTTCTACTGGGCCAGTCAAGAAGGCCTGATTAAAAACGGAAGCTCAATTGCAAGTGTCTTTTTTCTTCATTCGTCGTTTTTCTCAGAGTCCCGATACACATTTCCACCTCCATACTCCCAAAAGTGCTTTGATCCTAGTTTATCGTTTTTCTCTAGCACGGCGCCATCCGGACGACCCTTTCTGGCCTCGAAGACTACGATAACGACGATGACGCGGGCTTCCAGCGGATAGAGGCTCGCGAAATTGATACCATCGGTTAGTTTCCAATTCACGTCCATCTATCGCTCACCCTAATATTGGTTCTCGCAAAGGAACGGATGGGATTATCAAAAAGATTCGTGAGGTAGTCGGAGACTCCCCCGTCTATCTATCCATCGATGTAAGTGCCACTTTTATCCATGAAAACTCGTCGTTAAAATTTGTCAGATCGATTCCATTGACCCAGCTTTTGCACCCGCCACGGGCACGCCGGAAACTGGGGGTTGGTCCACTAGGGAGCTTCGAACCATCATTCGAGGCTTGGACGGCCTTCGCATTGTCTCCGCTGACATCGTTGAAGTGGCACCGGCTTATGACACCAACGCCGAGTTGACAACCATGGCTGCTGCAGATGTATGTCACATTCACTATTTTCCTTCCAGCCTTTGACTATTCCTTAGGTGCTCTTCGAAGTTCTCACTGTCATGACAAAGACTCCCTTGGGTAAGTGATAGATATCTCCAAAAGTTTCGTAAAATCTCTTTCTCCCATTATCTCTTTAAAATGTACTTGATTTACCTCTACCAATCGAAAAATGTTATGAACAAATACGAGTGGCGTAGTATTAGTGTTAAGGAAATATTTGATCGACCAATGAGAATAGGGAGGGATTGTCCAAAAAGGGTCAAGTCGAAGCAAGCCGAGGTCGTTCTCTGATTGGTCGCTACCTCTCCTTCCTCTTTCAATCATCCCGCCACATTTACTTCTACCCTGCAACACCTATCAGCCTCCAGTTCTACTCTGCCTTCTACGAACATCCTCAATGTTATCGTGGACAAATGGATAGGCAAGATAGCGCATATTTCCAACGGGCCACCGTCCCCACCGAATCGGAATAGTTCGAGAAAGCCCGAACAGTGATAGCAGATAAGCTCAGCGTATAATTATAGGAAGGTACGTACTTCTTCTCCTTCTCTATCACTATGGACGATTATACGAACAAAGAGAAGACGCAAACAACTACCAGTATCCATGTTGTACCAGCCCAGTCCCAGGACGCGGTCAAACTCGCAGATGACGCGCGACTTGCAGAGCTTGGATACAAGAGCGAATTCAAACGCGAATTTTCGGTGAGCATCGAGAATATACATTTGCTCGCCGTCTTCTGAAGCCTTTGCAGCTCTTAGAAACTATTGCGTTCTCCTTCTCGATCATGGGCGTTGTCGCCTCTGTCTCGTCCACCCTAGAATTTGGTCTTGTCAGTGGTATGTTACTCTTAACTCCGCCCGCACACACCCAACTAACACGCCGCAGGTGGACATGTCGGCCTTGTTTTCGGGTGGCTCATTCCCAGTATCTTTGTGATGACCATCGCCTTGTCTATGGCCGAGTTATCGTCGTCGATGCCGTACGTTGCTCTTCCGTTCAGCCCTCTATTGTTTGTCGCTAATGAGCGCCTCGACTCAACAGCACGAGCGCTGGTCTGTATTACTTCTCTGCAAAGCTGGCTCCCCCCAAATACGCCGCCCTTGCGAGCTGGATCACAGGTCAGTACGTAATGTGCTCCTATCGCAACTTTCTGAATTACGGTACTAGGCTGGGCCAACATCACTGGTCAAATTACACTCGTCTGCTCAATTGATTTCACCTGCGCCCAGATGATAACCACTGCAATTTCCGTGAGCTCGGACGGCGCTATCATCCTATCTAATGGAGCAACCTTTGGGATTCTGATAGCGCTCCTCTTCACTCATGGAATTGTCTGTTCCGCGGCTACTGGTGTACTGGCGCGCCTTAACTTGTTCTACGTTCTTATCAACGGCGAGTTCGACTTTCATGTTTAACAGCTATCGATCCTAGTTCATGGTCATAGTCGGGACCACCGTCGGAGCCATCATATCTTTGCTAGTAGCATCGGGAGGCGAGAAGGTGTCGACTAAGGATGCATTCACTCTCTTCGAGAATAACACTGGATGGGCGAACAGTAAGGACATATCATTTACTTCGTCTTCCTATTGGGTTGACGTTTGTGACTAGATGGCTGGGCTTTCTTGCTTGCATTTACAGCGCCCATGTGGACATTGACAGGATGTGGGTGTTGTGTTACCCCAGATAGTGTAATCTATTAACACCCTTGCAGATGATTCGGCCGTTCATATTGCAGAGGAAGTTGCAGGTGCAGACCGAGCAGCTCCGATTGCGATCATATCAGCCGTAGCTGCGACTGGTGGACTCGGCTGGATTCTGTTGATAACGACATCGTTTGTGACTACCTCCATTGGTGATCTCCTGGCGTCGGAACTCCCCCTTCCCATGGGGCAAGTTTTTCTGAACGTTCTAGGGAAAAGAGGCATGCTAGCTATATGGTCGTTGATTATCGTTGTCCAGGTGAGCATGCATGTGTTTTGGTCGTATATTGTGTTATGTTAAATTGTCTCCTCAGTATGTGACTGGTGCAGCTCAAGGTGTCGACGCGTCGCGAGTCGTATTTGCATTCGCCAGGTCTGTTCGTCCGAAAGATTCATTGACTTAGACTAATTGTTCAGAGATAACGCCCTCCCTGGCTCAAAGTACTGGAAAAAGATAAATCCTATCACTCAAACACCGGTGAATGCTGTCTGGCTCGTGATGTTTGTGTCTGGTATCTGTGGAGTTCTCGGATTCTCGACTACGGCATTGACCTCCCTTGCTGGGTGAGTTCATGATCCATGGTCAGCTGAACACGAAGGTACTAAAATGTACGTCTAGATCTGCCGTCATTGGTTTGTACACTTCCTATGTTGTGCCCATTTTGTTGCGAATCACCTCTGGGAGAAAAACTTTCGTTCCCGGTCCGTTCTCCTTGGGACGTTGGTCTACTCCAATTGGCGCCATCGCTGTCTCGTGGGTCACATTCATTGTTGTACTTCTTCTCTTCCCTCCCGGGCAAGCAACAACGGCCGAGGATATGAGTACGTCCCAACTTTTGATCCTATTAGTTTGTATCTCACGAACGCTCCCAGATTACGCTATTGTGATCATCGCCGCAGTCTTCATCTTCGCAAGTGTGTATTGGGTTACTTCAGCGCACAAGTGGTTCCACGGACCGGTGAGGACCGTTTTCGACGATGAAAAATCTAGCACCTCTTGAAGTTTTTGCCTTGTTACTATACGTAGTTTTGAATAGAGATCTTTTGTCCTAACCGTGAAGCTCTTAGAATCTGGTCGATCATCGACTCTCAAGCTTTTCTTCACGCCTATGTTATTGAGCTCATGCTTCTTCCCAGTGTACACTACATCGCCCCGGGCGAGTCGTTACAAGCAGTGGCGGAAAACGACGTTGGTCCATCGATGGCTCATGGACATTTGGAGTGCGGATAAACTTGTAGCATGGTGCATACCTGGCAGGGCTCATTGCCACCTAAACTAACACTGCCCTACAGGGCGCATCTTTGGGACTGTACGACAGTCGATGACGATGTGTCGAATACTTTGGCGCTATTACGCCCACCAGAACGCGCAGTAGCGCGTGCACGCCTGTTAGAGTTACTGGATAAGGCGATGGCGCGTCCTAGAGACATACAGCATCTTCTGGTTAGCCCACGCACTCACGACCAGAACATAGAGGATGCGTTGCGTGATGAATTCCGATCTTCTAGGTTGGCCACAATCTTAGAGTCTATTAGTTTCGAGAGAGGGGTTTCCCAGTTGTTAATTGGTTTTCGAGACAGGCATACTCTACCTGACTACAGAGTACCAGCTGCCTACCGAGACGAATCGCGCGCTGGCAAGAGCGACTACACATACTCGGAATTAGAACTGTTGAATAAGTATGATTAGAAACGTTGGACATAAATGGCATCGGCAATTACCTGAACTGGAGGGGCATATAGCCTATATGGGCGTTCCTCGACATCCCTCTCGTTATTAGGAAGCCATCCAATTCCAGGTACTGGATGTATACATCCCCACGAACGTCTTCATGTTCCCACCCAGGAGGCATCTCCCATTCAACCGTCCAAGCCTGTCTCTGTGGTACCACTAAAACATATTTGACCTCAACAGTCCATCTTGTGCCAAACTTGCGTCGAAGTGCGCGCACAACGTCGTACCCATCGGATGTGCAATCCTGTAGCAAAGGTGTCGTTACTTGTATCATCCAAATTACAACCTCCCTGTCGCTAACAAAGTCGAAGAAGAAAGCGTCGAATAGGCTTGTATCACGCCGTAGTGGATAGTAAAGGGATTCATCCAGTAAGACCTGGTCCAGAGAGGAATAGACGATCAAAAGACGAGATTTCACGGGGATGAGTGACGCTAGCGAAGAAGGTCCACGTCGTATCGGACCAGATGTGATTGCAGCAGGTCCACGGGAAGATATATGTCCATGCCTGAAGATCCTGGCGCCATGTCCATCCATTACAAGAACCGCAGGACCAGTATCAACTGGGAAACTATTCGCTGGTCGGTCTCCGTCGCTGCCGCGATGTGTAAAGCGAGATGATTGGCCTGGTACGCATGTCATCTTGGCAGAGGGATGATTATAACGGCGGCCACACCGAAAATCTTCCTTGCAAAGATATCGAACAGCCAGTGCTTCCAAGACCCAGCTTCCTAGCAAGCTTGATTCCGGTACAATTGGACAAGCCGCCAGAAACTCTTCCGCCTTTGTCATTGTCAGAGGGACGGTGCGTTGCGCTAAGGATGAAAACATTGAGTATGACTTGAAGTCAAAGAAACAGATATCGTCGTCCGAGAGACTCGGCTGTTCTCTGTTCATGAGAATGACGTGACTATAATAGGACGGTGGTTTGGAGAAAGGAGAAACGAGCATATCTAGCAACCCGTCAGTATCCACCCATTCGCGAGGTCCAGTACGGCTGCTTAGGAGGTGGTTGTGTAGATCGCGGGGGAAAGGACCTGATTGTCCGACCTGCTCGGCGACAAACGCAAGTGCCACCTGCTTATCTGAGGCCTGGAGTACTGCTCGTTCGTGTAATGGGAGTTGTTCAAAGACTGCGTTGAGCTTGAGGCTGATATAGATATGTCTGATGTTAGCCTGAACCAGGGAGCAAGATGTGAGCTCACCTTTCAAGAAGCTCCTCGGTCGTCCATGGAGCTAGTAACAATCGATGAGAACAACAATCTTTTTGCATATGACGATATAGCTCCTTCAGAGGTGGGACGGTGTAGACTGGGAACATGATGGGGAGAAGCAGCTGCGGGGAAATGGGACGACCAGAGCCATCCTGGAAATCCACAATCGACCATATTCGCGTAGATATGTGGTATCGCATTCCACTGCCTAGGTAGTTGAATTGAGAAGACTCTAGGTTCCATGGTCCAAATTTATCCATCAAGAAAGTCTGCCCGCGCTTCGATGTAAAGAAACATGGTTTTTGTTCTGCCATCTGGCCGAGGAGACAGACAATTCCTGTCGCGGAGACTCCTAGGAATGATTAAGCACAGGGAAAGCGAAATGAGAGGAATGACAGACCATTCCCAGTTTGTCCTGTGAGTATGATTCCGTAGGACTCGTCGCGATGAGCTTGGTGAATACGATCATAGGTATACGAAACATCGTCTCGCAAGAGCATGCGTCCAGCTGTATCTTCCAGGAGACCGAACGCAGTGTATACTGGCGCCTGAGAAATGCAGATGATACGATCCTCAAGTGGTTGGCCCTGTTGTCGTTTTTCTTCGAATTTTGCTGAGCCCCACCATTCCGTGTAGAAATCTGTCCAGAAATCGTCTTTTAATGGTGTCCATTGACTGTGATAACACCCCTTTGTATGTTTGCATGATGGACAACACATAGAGAAATAATTCAAACTCCGCCATAGGCACGTTCACGTGGATATCATCGGCGCCACAAAATTGATAGACCAGTGTATTTTAATAAAACTAGCAGTGTAGCCCGTGGCTCTTACTGAAATTGATAAGAGTGTCAATAGGCATCAAGGCGCTCTGCCGCATCCATCTTCGATGGGTGCTCTCGAGCCCCCGTGGAAGAAGTAATGAATCCAGTCACAATTATCCCGTGCCATCCCGTGCCCTCCCATACTTAATTTATATCTTAGGGAGTGTCAGAGTAGTATTTAGGTCTGTCTACGGGAAACTGTCGACTATCCCGTACCCCGGTGGATCCGTTCATACCTGTACTTGAATATTACCCTTGAAATTGTCCTCCATGCTATATTTTATTCTCCCGTGCACGTTACATAAACTACAGTACATCGCTCTGGCTTTGGAAGTCGTCTGCGTGATGTTTTAAACCCTTTCCTTACATGCAATTGTCCACTCATGCTTATACTACCTCTATCTCACAAAAATTGACCAGAAAAGATGTTAGTTGCATGCATAAAGATATATTCAGTATTGAGGAAATGGTGCCCCGAGGGCAGCTGAAGTGTCAACAGGTCGATGACGGGTTCCCGCCACAGTTGTTTAAACATTTGACACCCGGGTCCGCTGTTACTCGGGTCCCATCTCCCTTTAATAATAAGATAATAAGATTAGGTGTACACTAGATGTTTACACTATATGTTTGGTAGAGTCCTCTCCAACAACACCTATAGGGAGGGAAAATGAGGCTTTGCAGGTTATATCGTGAAGACCCAACACTTACCAGTGATGAAGTTGTCCTGGTCTTCATTCGACAACTCCTCAAGGCTCTTGCCCTTCGTCTCAGGTAGTAAAAGAGTTGAGAAGATACCAGTCAACATGAAGAACGCAAAGATCTCGAGACTAATGGCATGGATTATGAGCAACCATCACATCGACGAAACGGACACACTTACATATGCTTCACAAACTTGCTTTGACCACCAATATCCTTTAGTCGGGCAAAACCAACTTGTGCGACGATGGCGCCGAGCTTACCGCTAGCAGCGGATATACCATGCGCGGTTGAGCGGTAGCGCGTCGGGAAGACTTCTCCGGGGATGACAAACGTCGTGGTATTGGGACCAAAGTTTTGGAAAAAGTTGGCGAGGCAGTACAGGAAAACGAAGGCCTTCTTCGCGGAATCTGTAGCGTTGAGCTTGTCGAAGCCAAAGCCTGCATACTCTCAGCATGTGGTCAAATCTAAAGGAGCAGAGCAAACGTACCCATGATGACGAAAATGATGGTGAGCATAGTGAAGCCCATTAACTGAATGGGTTTGCGCCCCCAGGAGTCAATGAACAAGAATGTCGCCCAGTAGCCGGGAATGAGACCAGCCACAGAGATGATCAAGTTGCCTACACAGATATTGTGTAGATTATCGTACACGCCTTGGGATCCTGTCGAGACGGATGAACCAAATCCGATCGCAGTCAAGATGATACTGGAGTTGAGACCAAGACCATAGAACGCAATCTGAAATGCGTCGTCAATTCCGATGGACGTGACAGTGGTTCTAGAAACTCACGTCAAGTGCAAACCATGAGTACGCCGCGCCGAAGAGGACCTTGAAATTCCTCCATTGCGAAAAGTGATGGCGGAAGTCTGCCCAGCTGGCTTTGGGAGCCTGTGTATGCTGAATGACGGCATCGGGATCGCGTTCGGACCTGCCAGTCGTTAGAACGTTCTCTATGTCCCGCGCGGCCTGTTGGAGATTGCGTTCGATGTCCATGGTAAAACGAGGAGTCTCGGGGATGGTCAGGCGGAAGTAGAGAGCGACGACTCCAGGTACACATCCGAGACCAATAAGGAGACGCCAGGCGTAGTCGACATGCTCATAATTGGGTGCAGTGTCGCCAATGATAGCGTTCTTGTATGCAGCAACGACGATGAAGCCCACCAAAGCGGCGGCTGAACGGTGATAGTTAGACATAAGTTGTAAGTTGATCTGATGTGAATTGGCTTACAAAAGTTACCCCATCCTTGAGATGCGAAGACAGCGGTCATCATCCGACCACGGATTTTCGTAGATGCGAATTCGGAAGAGATAACTGCGCTGAGAGGGTAGTCACCACCGATACCGATGCCCATCTGTGTAGAGAATGAGAATGTGTTGAGTTCTGAGACGGAAGCGGAGACGTACAACGAAGCGCCACACAATGAGAACACCAATGATGTTGACAGCATATCCGGATCCAGCTAAAGCTTGGGCGAAAGTTCCGACGATGATGATAATGAGCTCGAAACCGTCTGAATATGTATTAGTTGTTTGCTTTGAATGCGAGGTTCCACTAGACTCACACATCCGTTTACGACCGACGACATCGGCGAGCCACCCGAATAGGAGTTGACCACAGAGGGTGCCCACCGGAGTCGCAACCTTTACACCAAGGTCCTGGTTGGCGGATAGTTTTTGGTCTAAGGAGGCGCATTAGACACATCTCCGGCGAGAAAGTCGAGGAAACTCACTGTGACCGTAGACGTAGCCCAGCATGACAGAGGCAATATTGATGGCGAAAATGTCATAGCTGAAAGACGATGATAAGGAAAAGGGATTGAATGCTCAATAGAGACGTACGCATCGGTGAAGAAGCCCACGCCAGCCACCGCGCATACTTTTACATGGAACCATCTATCATGAACTGGTCAGACGAGCAAAATTCAGGAAGAGCTTGGCGATAACTTACGAAAACTTGGCATTGTCAACCTCCGCCAGGGCGGCACGACGGCGCTCATCAAGGACATAACCAGAAGAAACGACTTTGTGAGCTGAGTCGCTCGCAGAACTGGAGACCTTTTCTGATGACATGGTCGTCTTGATTTGAGAGGGATGAGGATAGAAATATCGGTACAGGAGGCGTTTATATACCGTCGGATATCCCCCACGCACGCAACTTGAACGGAGTCAACGGCTGGCATACTTGAAAGTGTAAATATAGATTTGCACGTTCGTAGTCTTTGAGCCAATCAACGATCGCGCACACGACATCTGGACTCTTCCGGCTAGATTGGGCTCCATTTCGATTCTCGTAGCGCCCCACAGCGCCCCACCGAAAAGACAACTCGTTTGCGTAGAAAGAAAATGTAGAAACGCGCTTCGAGTGTGCTTTTGGGTCCGAGTTGGTGGTAGAGGAAAGAGACCTATTTATAGATTTTTCATCAAATAGATCAGTTTGCGGATACCGACCTGAGGAAACCTCAAAAAATCAAAAAACTAAACGAACGTGCGGGTGAAACCAATGCGTATACGGTGTACCGCAGTGCCCTGACCGGCACGTATTTTGACAGGCATAAATGCTCTCCATGGACCGTTCCCACCCGTTTGGCCTCTCCCAGTAGACCCACCGAGCCTTCGAACATAGATGCCTCCGAAAGTCTGAGGCACACATTTCATTCTATGATTGAAATGGGGATACTATGGTGAGACGTGCTTACCGGAAGGCCGTTCCTGGACGATGCTATAGCTCAGAAGATGTCTGAGACAGCCAGCCGATTGAGTTGCGTTGGATTGCATGTCGTATGCTAATGGTAACAATTTGAACTGCAGCGCTATACCGAAAGCCACTCTTGGAGAGAAAACGAACCTGACGGTGACGTACTGTTCCCACGCACTCTTAGCTTTAGACTTGCTTCTCGGAAGAATGGCGACTCGTTCTCGAGTTATCTCCTTGTATAAAGAACTTCATGCCCTTGGAAAGGACTATCCCGATCCGTCGTATGCATTTCTTTACTGGACACTGATTGAAGCGGTGACGGATGTTTGTCTAGATACGATTTCAATGGCAGGATACGCAAAATGTTCGAGAGTACGGTATTTTCCTTGGCATATAAAAAACTATGACGGCGATACTCACCTCGCAGATTAGAAAACAGACATCTAACTGACCCGGAAGACATCGAGAAGGCAATCAAGTTCGGGGAGTACATCAAGAGTGGTATGTCGAATCAGAACCCTCCTTTGCAAGATCTTACGCCACACTTGTACCATAGAGACTCTAGCTCTGTATTCGCTACGGAAATACCGCCATCTGAGGCGTATGTATCCTGAACGTGAAGACTCTCCATGATGAAAGCATTGTTTGTGATTCGTACTGTAGCCAAATATACGTACAGCCACCTCAGGGCGCATTGTTCAGACTGGAGGCACATTGCCCTCTCACTTCCATCATGGCGGAGAACGCGTCTGGTAGCTCGTCTATACCGGAAGTACGAGCTACAAAGGTGCGCAATCCTTTGGATTCCCTCGACTCGACTTGATGGATCTCAGCGTAAACTCGACGACGCCTTTCAAACACTAGACGATGCCGTCTCTCAGCCAGAATACCAGCCCCGACCTCTCAAAAAATCCAACACTGCACGGTCTCTCTATTCTACTTTGGCGAAGTATGGAATTAAGACTAAAGATCAGTACGTCGTCTTGCATTCGCCACCGCCATCCGAATGTGCTCAATAGATATAGACCCACGGGATCATATTCCAAGAGTACGCCACATCTCACCGCAATATTGTCTCGCGCCGCGACACGAACTCGAAAGGCGTTCCCATTCAAGTTCTCCGAGTCAGTCCCAATATCTGCAACGTCGGGGGCGGAATATAGACCATCTTCAATCTCGTCATTTCTGTCAAGACTGTCGAGCTACAAGCTGTCGACGTACGCGAACAAGCCTCCGGTCCTGGATGCAGTGGCTGCTGCGAAGTGTGGCTGGATTAACGACGGGAAGGACAGACTGCTATGTGGCCTGTGCAATGCTTCGTGGGTCGTCGCAGGCAGGGAGGGGATGTCACGCGAGGCGGCAAGTGTACTCGTTGAGAAGCAGAAGGTTTCCCTCGTCACATCTCATAAAGACGGATGCCCTTGGAAGACACGGCAATGCGATGGTGCGTATTCGCATTCAAAGACGTTTCCTATCTCACGTACCATAGCCTCGATTTATCGCATTCCGCTCCAATCACCAACCACCACCATACGCGACATCAAAACCAACGCTGCAACACTGGAATCGTTGCTCGTCGATGTTGAAGTCAAACATCCTATGGTGAGCCTCGTCGTGAGCCACGGACTAATTATTTCTGACAAATCAACAGACCGCCAACCAAGTTTCCTCTTTAATATCCACTGTGAAACTCTACACCCTATCCCAAACCGAAACGACAGATCTACTTCCAGAATCATCAGATACTGCGTTGCTCACCTCTCTATTCGGCTGGTCCATTGCGCCACCACTACCATCCCTTACGCGTTCATCATCTTCCATTTCCCGTTCCACTTCATTAGCTCCATCTGGTACTGGAACCCCTACACGTAGTCGCGCTCCGACGCCCTCTCGACTCACCTTCCCTCCAACAAATGTGAAATCGGACACCCTTCTTCATTGCGCTCTATGCCAACGTCGAGTTGGTCTGTGGGCTTTTGCACCTCGTTCTGATTCCTCTGTCTCGAGTCGCACACCTGCACGTCGCCAATTCGATCTGTTGAAGGAACATCGCTCATATTGTCCTTATGTGGTACGCTCGACGATAATTCCGTCGTACAGTCATATTGCACAGCCACTGAACACAAGTTCCGCTTCTCTGAACGGGACTGGAGAGATGGAAGGGTGGCGGGCCGTTTTGGTAGTCGCTTTGAGGTATGGGATGGCACAGCGGTCACAGTTAAGTGGGAGACGGGTCCCTGAGAGTGAGGACGGGCATCCAGATGTTGCAAATGTTGACAGCGGTATAGCGGCTATGGTGGAGGGAGTTAAAACGCGAGGGGTGAGATTTTCCTCTACTTCGTGTGATTCTCGTACTGATAATGCTGCAGGGCAAAGAACTGTTGAAGTATGTCAAAGGATTGCTCGGGTAGACAAGATGTACTGGTAGTGGGTCGAACAAACTTGGATTTATGCACCCAAGGTATAGCACACTTCCTCCGCCCAAGACCAAGTAACATAACCTTCGCTTCTCCGCCAAGATCTCCCAATTAACGCTTTGTTCACGTGAGCCTTTTGTCGCTTCTGTTTCTGTTCCGCCGCCTCCAGACCAAAGCCGCTCAACGTCCCGGTGACCGTCCCGACGAAAGACTAACGGCGGCATGTGTGGTTATTCACTTGCTTCTGGTTCTCACTACATCACCAGGCTCTCTCCCTGTCCATTAGAAAGGTCTATCAATCAGCCATCCTGTCCAGATGCTCTATGTTCCACGGATCTTTTAATATGGGGTGCTGGTCGATCATCTGGTGTACGCGACGCACTGAGGGACCGCGCTACGGCCCGTCGCACTGGAGAATCCAGATGTTGAGTATATATAGGGTGCAGTGGGCGGGACTGCTTATACATCGCCAATATGTTGTATAAGGCTTTTGCTCTGCTTGGTGCTCTCTTATTCCATGCCTCAGTTTCAGTGGCATTCACCAATCCCATCAAGGCCAGAGATGGGTCTGATCCCTTTATGGTTCGTGTCATTTTTATTCATTCTGCTAAAGTATGACATGGCTCATTAGATCATAGGTTTACGATGACGGATATTATTGTGCGAGGTTACATGCATGTGTTCATTTGTACCCGCTGATTGCAAAGTGTAGATTTGACTTCGACAACTTGGTCTAACATTCAGCTTACACGCGCTACAACCATTGCTGGTTTGAAGACGGCTACGCCAAAGGTCATCTGGAGGGACAGCAATACTTCCAGGTCGGACAATCTTTGTATGTTTTCTCGTCATTTGATAATGGACAATTTCTTATGTATTTTACTTGAAGGGGCACCCGAAATTCATTGGCTGGAAGCTGAAAGAGCCTGGTTTTTGTAAGTTCTAAAACTGATTACCTATGGAATCTGACGCGAATCAACGTTATGATTAGCTACTACACTGCAGGATCAAAAGACCACAACTTGGACAATCAACGAGTCCATGCCATAAAAGGATCTTCGACCAATCTTTGGGATTCTACTTGGGAGTATGCAGGTATACCTACGTTCAGTGGCGTTCCTGAGATAAAAGCTGATATCCGTTCCGTAGGACGCATCGATTTCCCAGGCAAAGACGAGTGGTCCATCGATGCAACAGTTTTATTTGTCGGAGCGGAAAGATACATCGTTTACTCGACATTTGACGGCGACGGTACGCTTCACAATAATTGTAAGATCGCCGTGAATACTGACTCTGTTGGTGTTTGAAGATCAATGCCTCTACATTGCGTATGTCAATCCACACGCATGCGTTCATTCTTACGTTAATTAACTAAACTCACTTTCAGACGGATGACTAGCGCGACGACCGTTGAGGCACCATCCAAAATATCGACTCCGACGCTCTCTTGGGAAATTGAGACGGCAACGGTCAACGAAGGGCCTGGTATGCAACTTCTATCCCTTTCTTGAACTTCGTTTGATAAACTTGTTCGAAGTCGCCCTTTATCACGAAGGTCGAACTTTCATCGTCTATTCTGCTTCTGCGTGCTGGGGCTCTGGATACGCTCTTGGTAGACTAGAGTTGACTGGCTCTGACCCGTTGAGTGAGAGCTCGTGGACTAAGTATGAGGATGCCATATTCCAATCGGCGAACGGGTAGGTCGTTCTCGAACGTCGTCAGCTAAAAGCTAACTCATTCCTACTCCAGTGTCAATGAGGTATGAGGAACAAAGGATGTCCTACTCATGCTGATACTCGTAATACTTAGCCCGGACACAATGGTTTCTTCCTCAGTCCCAGTGGAAACCAAACATGGAATGTGTACCACGCTTCCACCACGGTGCCAGCTAAATGTGACGGGAGTCGTTACACCGCAATTCAACGTACGTCCGTTCCAACCTCTAGTGGAGTTAACATACTTATCTGCATATACAGCGGTTACTTGGAACAGCGATGGAACTCCTAATCTTGGGGCACCCAGACCATTGACTGACGATATTCCCGAACCTGTGTAATATGTCTAACGATGAAATTTTGGCCTACAGCACATCGCGTATTCATTTCCTATTCACTTCATGCGTCCACCCTCCACAACAACAATTATTTCCACTGGTTTTTCCGCAACAGAAGCGCATCTATGTGCCAATTGATCAGCGAAACATTGAGTGTCATTGAAGTATTTTATTACTTACCTTGTGGCCAATGTCAATATTCGTACGCAGAATAGCTTCCCAGTTTGAATTGGGCGTTCCGAGGTGTTCCGTCCCCACGCTGAACAGCTTGACGTATGGTACGAAATAGTCCGATAACAACCTAGTGCACCACAATTTTGTCTCGCTGTAATGAGCCGTGACGATATAGGTCAATGTGCCTCTGAGCGACCTTCCCAGCTCTCGTTTTCCCATCTCGATGAACTGAGGCCGTTGCGCCCAAGTCCCTTCGCAGATCCGAGCCAGTGTGGCGTCCTGTTCAAGGTCAATGACCATGGCCCTTACAACGCGAAAATGCGCCATTGGCGGCTTGTTGGTGCGCTCATTGGGGCTTATCCGCTCGATTTGAATATCTAGGAAGCACCTATTATCCGCTCCTGTATTCTTGCGAAGATCCAATGCCGCGATAGTTGCGTTGCGAAGTGTGGCGTGATGATATTCTAACCATGCCATGAAATGCGCCCAGGCTTTTGGGTCCTTCGTGTATGTTTCGGTAGCCTTTCGATCTATTGCGGTGGCTTTGCAATTGTCCTTGTGTATCTTCCAGTGGTTTCTTTGGCATTCCCTCGACTGATGGATACTGGTATTAGTGAAGCGTCGGGCAAGACCGTGACAGAACCGAAACAGGACGTACGCAATACACACTCGCCTGACACGCCGCACACACTTGGAAATCTCCGCCTTCGCACCGCCTGACCTTGAAGCATGCCTTGCAGTGCTGGTGACTGTGGGCAATGACTCCGGAGTGTATCAGGAAAGGCGAGTTGGGATCTGAACCTGGACTTGTAGAAGAAGACATGTTGTGTAGAATTCCAGCTGATGAGATATCAGTCGTCAACCAAAATCCACTCGTTTGCTGTATCGAAGCAGATCTTACCTCCCAAGCAGTTGTGGCGAGACCAGAGAAGACCTAGCCTCGTGTAAGATATATATACGTACACGATCCTCTCCAGCCAGGGTCAGAAATGACGACGAACTGAATTCAGTCAGTATCCACTGGCATAGGTTGCGACGCAAATGCATATGTTACCGATAACGAATGAAGGGTATAAGTACTCAACTTAAGACACAACGACAACTCTGGAGCCTGTCACCAATTCTTTCAATCCGTTCATGATGTCCTCTTCGTCTCCACAATGCGCTACCAGATCTCCCCGCAACCTAATCTCCTTGACGCTTTCGAAAGCTCCCGCGATCCATGTCCCAAGCGTTTGAAGATCCACCTTAGCGGACGAGAACTCGATCTGCACAACATTTACCAGTCGCATCGCCTTCTTTGCGCTTGACGACGGCGCTACATGAACACGGGCGAGCCATCCAGCGTCGATGACAACCTTGAGGATGACCATGGGCAGTCTCTCCAACTGTCCCACTGCCAGGAACGACTCCTTCAACTTCCTCATCACCGCGGCTGTCCCCTCCCAATCTATCCCTCTCCTCGGAGAGCGCCTCGGGAATGTTGTCACCTCCCGTAGATTAGGGAGAGGCGACGAGGTGATGTAGACAAGTATGCGCCACGGTGCCTCCACTCTTTTGAGCTGCCTTGGCCCTGGAATGGGAGTATCTAACTCGGGCATATACTGCTCCTCGTCTGATACACGGATTGTCTGAAGTTTGGGAAGCAGCGCAAGGAAGGAGAATATGTCGTCGATAGTGATGTCGGGACAATGAAGGATAGAAACTGACACTAGATCACGGGCGAAGATTGCTAGAGTGGGAAGGATTGCGTGCCATATGTGACCTGCCAACGCGACGCGAGATAAAACCAGCTCTCTCAAGCCGGGTAAGACAGATATTGTCCAGTTCGATAGAGGTGGGAGCAAGAGCATCGATGAACGAATGTCCAGAGTCTTGAGTTGATCATTGTGTCGAGATGGATTGACGAGTATAACATTTTCCCCCTTCCTGGAGCGAGAAAACACATAACCAGGACCTTCGATGGCTGGCCCGAAATAGGATGTACCGCTCCCGACCATCCGAGTGGCCACTGATAGTCCCCGTGAGTAGGAGAACTGATATGCGTATCGCATCACATTCCCGTCGATGAGACATATAGAGATGCATCCCTTCTGCAAGCACAAGTCGAGGAGGTCGCCTATCGCGGTCGACCACGCGGAAAGAGTGGCGTCTGAACCATGAACGCTTTGCTTGTTCCATTCGTCACCTGAAAACCGAAGGGTCAGGTAGGTGAGGGAACTAAGCTTCTCGAGAAGACAATGTACGCGAGCCAAACTTTTCAGGATCGCTGCGTGCACTGCTGACGCCGGATTAGGGAGCACGAGGGCGTCCTCAAATGTGCAGGAAAGATGCTCTATTGAGGGGACGAAGAGTGCCGCTCGTAGGCCAGATATAGCATCATGCTGTGGCTCATATGCAGTGCGAACTGTGACAGCAGAGTAGACGACAGGTTCAGATATTCCGAAATGAGATAGATAACTGCTCAAGCAGATATCGTGCAATCTCTTGCAGGTAAGAGATGTACGAAAGAGCTGAACGATTTGTGTTTTGTCGTTCCAATCTAGATCATCGTGGAATATCTTATGTAGGAGTTCGTTGGGCAATTGAAGGAGGGGGAACGAGTTCATGGTGGTAAAAAGCCAAGCCGATTTGACGATCACGTTCAAATCATGACATCAACTATAAGTCTGGAATCGAGTATGTTACGCGTTCAACATTCAATGTTCAGTTGCTCTAGCTCTCTTGGGTTCCAAACCAAAAGTGATCCAAAACTCGCCCGAATCCAAAGCTCTTCCCAATAGACCAACGTCCCGAGGAAGCGCTCGAATTCCGTTTTCAATAGTCAACTCGCGAACCCATTTCGCGCGCTCTAGCGACCACGCACTCGCGAGCTCCCACCAATCGTACACGCGACCATCTGTGATCAACCAGCGGCTGAACCCAGCTAATGGTTTTCGATGAACCGCTACGATCGCACGGGCGACATCCTCTCCATGGATAAGATGCAGGCTTCCCTGAACGCAGGTCAGTTCAATATACAGATATGTACCCAGAAGCTTCTATACCTTAGTTGCCAATGCTTCTTTACTGGGCGCCACACGCTCGACCATATTACTGACAGTCCGCAAGTTGCCCCAAAGCCCGGCGAGGTTTAGGACAGCTCCGGGAAACTCTTCTTCAGCAGCAGCGCGCTCGTTCTGCGCGTACGGAGAGTGTCTATCCTGCCATCCATGCGTGCCTTTGCTCCACATACCAGTACTTCCTAGCGCAATCCAGTTCGCTTTCCTTCCATACCCATCGACGAGGCGAGCTGCCCATCCTTTCTTCAGTGGAAAGGTAACGAGAATGGTAGTAGCATCCGGAAGCTGAGAAAAGTCTGCAGTCTCTGGGAAGTCGAACGGAATCGTTGAATCAGAGCCTTTCCGAGACGTGGCGGCATAGGAAATTCCCTCAGAATCACAGAGGGGAACGAGAAATGTAGACGTCCAGCCTGCACCTAGGATAAGAATATCGACCGTCATGGTAGTTGGAAAGCAAGGTGGGAAGAATCGCCGATTCGGGAATGACCGAATGACGGGGAACTTCGAAATCGAATTCAACGATGTAGAATTCATTTCAAAGGAAGTAAAGAATTGGAAGAGCGGGAGAGCGATACTTTTTGTAGGTAATCGAGCGAGTCGTCCGTGTCAAATAGCAGTGGCATCTACAACCTTCCGCCGGTACGTCGTCTCTTACAACACACCTAACAGTGCCAAAGCACAGGCCATGACAACGAGAGCAGCACCATTAGAATACCCGAGCTTGACGGCAGCATCTGTTGCGGACGCGGCGCTTGGTTCAGTCTCGGTGCTGCTGCCTCTCAGGGTGCTTGTACTGGAACTTGTGCGAGTGCCGCTGCTGGTGGACCTGGTAGTGACATTCGCGGTTGTTGAACCGGTAGATTGTGTCCTAAAATTATTAGCAATCGCGGATGGTAAGCAGAACAAAGACTTACTCAGCCGGTGTCGTAGACGTTGGCGAAGTCGACGTGGACGGAGTCGACGTGGTAATCGCGTTTTGAATGGAGAAGGGGCCAGTGCTCGAATACACGTCGTTGATATTGGCAATGTTGACGAATTGAATGCTGTAGTCCGCGCTGTGAGAGACAATGAGCAACGCCACACTTGTTCGACAGCATTAACTGACTTTTCGGGTACAACTGGGAGAGTGAGCGTAATCGTGTTGAGAGACGGGTCGACATTATTGGCGAGTGCGATTTGTCCGTTCGTGGTGGTGGTAAG
This sequence comes from Flammulina velutipes, assembly GCA_011800155.1. Lineage (NCBI taxonomy): Eukaryota > Fungi > Basidiomycota > Agaricomycetes > Agaricales > Physalacriaceae > Flammulina > Flammulina velutipes. The sequence continues at coordinate 1,051,617 of CM022374.1, read as the reverse complement.
CTCAATGGTAAAGACTGGGTCACCGGGCGAGCTGGTCCATGTAATGGTTATAGACGTCGACGAGTAGACCGTATCTACAGGCGAGGCGACCTGGAGGGTAGCGAATGCGGTACCAGCAAAAATGAGAAAGGCGAGAGGGAACATGGCGGTCGTAGAGAGAAAAGAACGGTGGCTTACGAGCCTTTTAAGCTAAAGGAAATACACGTGACTGTGGCGGCTTCTACTCGCCTCAAGGCTCATACTAAGCGGACATTGAGCAGGGGTATGCTTCTGAGGGACAGAAGTGCCAGGACGGGCCTCGGGATTGCGCGTTTCAATGAAAATGTAGTAATGTATTTCGCAAGCAATAGAAGACAATCTAGAAGTGGTTGGAACATCTCGCTGCGATAGAGTATTGTCAGTAATTTTTATATTACAGTTAGAGAGAGAGACGTACCAGTGCGCCGTCTAATGGTACGTTGGCGTGTTGGCGGGAAGGAAAGGCCATCATTGAATTGTGGCATCGCGGAGGGCATACCTATCATTTCGACAATGAAATCTAGCATAATGGGTTCAGAAGCAGAATTTGCGGCTCAAGTCGGAAACCTCACAGTTTGTGGCGGTCAGAATAGGAGCACTTCATGATGTTAGGAGCTACTTAAGGACAACGAAGAAGTATTTGAGGTGGCTTACCCGTAGCTTGGAGGGTAAACGAGAACTACATCCGGTTTTGGTTCCCATTGAGGGGCAGGAGGGATGATTGCGAGGCTCAACTCGCTAGATAGTGTGGTGGTAGACTGTGATGACATGGATGCAGGAAGCAAATTGTGTGTGGGAAAATTGGCCACGTCCCTGGAACAAGGCTTACTATAACACTGACACTCAACTCGTCGCAGTACTTACCGCACCTCAACCACGTTGTAGGAGTATCGTGTATGAATGGTTAGTAGACTATGTAATGAAGCACGTTCAGATACTTGGGACTAGGTTTTGCGGTCACCATCAGATGCCGTTGTAAAGATGCCACGAAGCAGTGTGTAACTATTTACCATGGCGTCGCTGATGGAAAAACCTATACGATTGTAGCGCCACAATGGTGAGAGAGAGCGAGGCGCTGCCTGTTGAATTATTTCCATTGAGTCTATCTATAAGGAAATCCTAACTTTAGAAGATGGCATTAATGAGACCACTTCCCACAGCAGAGCCTGAAATTCATCAGTTCAACGTTCTGAAGGGTTATACGAAGGTGTCACCTGCTCCAAATCCGACACCACCCGCAGCAGAGTGCGCCAGCTGAGAGTAACGGGTTTAGCTTTAACCTTCACTTCCAATAATGTAGACTGACCGTGTTCCCGAGACCATCGAACTTGCCCGCTGGCTTTGGATCAGCAGGAGACGGCTGTTGTACTGGCTGTGGCTGCGGCGGTGGAGAATATGGTTGATATTGCTGGGGAGGAGGCTGATATGGCTGATATTGGCGAGGTGGCCCGGGCGGGTAGGATGGCGAGTATGCCATCGGGGGGCCACCAGAGGGCGGGAATGGGGGTGGATTGTAGCTCTGAGGCGGAGTATATGTTTGAGGCTGATGATAACTCGGAGTGGGAACTTTCTCCGGAATGTGCTTCTCAGCAGGAAGGCGTTCAACGTAGTTGGCAGGGAACAGGCCTTCGGAGCCTTTGTTCCGGCCTGTCCACCAATCCGCATTGGTTTCTGCGACGATATCGATTACATCGCCGGGGGAGAATGAGAGATCGTTGGGATCCTGGAGGCAATGGTCAACAGTTGGGTCGCTATATTCATGACCAGTGAACTCACTGAACGATCTTCGTTATAGCCCCATATGGCCCGGCCCCTAGCGAGCACAGGCCGTGTCGTTTCGGATGGGGACGTCGATGGGGGTGGCGGTGCTGAACGAAGCAATAAATTCTCTGTGCTCTTCGTAAGACTGGAGACGTCCGAATCTGAGATAGTCGGGAGTTTTGCTATGATAGCCTGAGCATCTGGAGCGGAAATCTGGTGCTGAGACACAAGGAAATCTATGTTCTGGCGTGTCTGCGAGACGATATGTTTGAGCAAAGCGGTAGAATCCATGTTGTGAAGGCAAGAAGGAAGAGGCACAAAAGAGCCGCTCGGCGCCGCAACTGAAAGTATTCTTGGGCGCAAAATGCCGACTTACGCGAGTCTATGAGTCAGTCTGACTGACGCTAAGGAAATCTATTCCAGGCGGACAGTGACTGCGGCTGACATTCTCCTTCTCCTTCAACTTCCAAATACCAAAGGTGAGCAGACCACGAGCAAACTGGATTTACCTAGAGAACGTGAATGGTTAGCAGTACACAGAATAATGGTAGTAACAGATGTAGTACCTGGACCGAGAATCAAAGCGAGGAAGTCCTTGGCGGTTGATGTCCAAGTAATAGTGGTCAAGGTGTCTAGTATGATATATAACCACTGCAAAACACCCGTACATGGAAGAGAAAAAGAAAAGGGAGCTAAAGATCAATCCCTATTTAGGTAACAGGTTGTTATGCGCCACACACTTCATCGGTAGATGCCGACGGCGCGTTGACGCGTCACTTGTCTTCTGCTTTCATGGCTGACAGTCTTTCTGAAGCATGCACACCTCTAAAACAGGCGTATGATACCTGCTTTAATGCTTGGTTCGAAGGGTATTTAGAACCTGCCGTGTCAACATCAACCCAGCAACAGTCGCGCGAGGCCTACTCAAAACAAAAGGCGGAGGAATTCGAGTCCAAGTGTGGAAAACTATGGATATCATATAAGGACTGCGTCCAAGTGCGTTGCTTAAACACCTTTTTACCCATTAACTTACAGTTCCGGTAGAAAGCCTTGAAGGAGAAGGGTCTGGATAATTTATTGCAACAGGCGCGAGACGAACACCCTCTCAAGGAGCCGCCCCCGCTGCCTCCGACGTCTTCGAAATGAAACATTTCGAATCATTGTATTCATAGGTGCGTTCTTCATCTGAAGACAAAACAAAGGTCGTCAACTATCACGTTCTAGCATAATATACAGATCAATTAATGTATCGTCCAGCTCAGCAATTCAACCTGTATCATAAGGACTCGACGACCTTCTGACCGCATCCATCCGCTGCGTCGACTTATTCCCCCACATGCCCATTACCTTCGGGCCGCACGTATTGACACTGTACCAACCTTCTGAACCATGTGGTATGTTCTTCGACAGACATATAACAATTTATTTTTATCTACTGGTGGGTATAAAGTCTACGAGCTCATCAAGTTGTTGTCAAGCAATCGCCATGCGACTCTCAGTCTCCTTCATCGCGGTCTCGCTCGCTTCGGTCGTCCAAGCGAATTCCGGTCAAGTCCCCGTAGTGGACGGTGTTATTGGAGGCATTGGGAATGTCTCAGCTGGTACTCTCAAAGCTTCTAACGCTGCTATTGTTACCACTGCGGGAAGTACAAGGGTGACGGAAAATTCAGGTGTCTGCGGTACGTTGGCCTTGACTCACAGCACCAACGAAGCTAAACACCAGGCTTAGAAACAACCCCGGATGTATACACGGCCTCCGGGTACGTAGACATTGCTAACAATAAGAGTATATGGTGAGTGTCCCGCCTATCGAGGTCACTGCGAATATCAATGCATCTGAAGGTTCTGGTATTTCGATGCTCGCAAAAACCCGGATACCGCTCCATTGACTCTGTGGTTTAATGGAGGCGTGAGTGGGTTTCCATATCCAATCCAGCATTCGTTGAACAGACTTTGGTAGCCTGGAAGTTCGAGTATGATAGGCCTCTTCCGGGAACTTGGCCCGTGCAGGATTACCAACGATAGCTCCACCGTCACCCTCAATCCCTGGTCGTGGAATACGGAATCCAACCTTTTGTTCATCGATCAGCCAGTGGGCGTGGGCTTCTCCCATGGTACTTTGGACGTGGGAACATCCCAAAAGGCGGCTTCGGATGTTTGGCAGTTTATGCAATTCTTCTTGGCAGATGAAAGATTCTCTCATCTTCAAGACCGCGAACTGGCTATTTGGACAGAATCGTGAGGCTTTCCAGTCCCTAGCTATATCATTCACTCAAGCATGATAAGATACGGAGGACATTACGGACCCACTTTTGCCTCGCATTTCCTTGATCAGAATGATGCCATTGCTACTGGCGAAGTGGAAGGCATTACCTTGAATCTCCGGGTGCTTGGTGTCGGTGATGGGCTGACGGTGAGATTGTTCCTTCACTTCGGATACGAGCTTCATCTGAATGTCTTCGTATAGGATCCACTGACACAATATCCCGGTTACATTGAATACGCCAAATCGAATCCGTACCATCAGCTCGTTGCAACATCTGTCATCGACCTCGCCAACACGACATGGTCTTCGCCGTCAGGATGTAAACCCAAGGCGAGTCCGGTACTATCCTAGATACTATCGTCTTGACTTCCCGAAGATAACGGCGTGCTATGATGGGGGGTCGGACGCCATCTGCTCAGATGCACAAAGTTTCTGCAATCGCCGTATCCTGAGCCCTCTCGCTGGAAATTGGGATGTATATTATGTCCTTGCTGCCAATCCCGACGACTATCCGCCTGATTTCGCTACCTGGCTTAACTCTGTGTCCGCTAATATCGGAGCGGAAACTAGTTGGCAGACTTCAAACGGGCAAGTGTATTCCAACTTTGCTGCGACTGGTGGGTGGTTTCAATTTCAACGTGGTGAAAAGGTTCTCACAGATGTGTACCAGGTGACTGGATGAGAAACTCGAGACTCGATCTTGAAAAGGTAATAGATGCCGGGGTGAGTTTCTTCTGATCACTACAAGTCGACTGGGTCTCAAAGCAAAGCAGGTCCGAACCATCGTTTACGTTGGAGATGCGGTAAGGCTTTACACACGCCACCTTTGGTGGTGACGCTCAGCTTTGTGCAGGACTACATTCTCAACTATCCTGGAATTGAAGCAATGGTGGGTCTGGTGCATGATATATATGTTTGCCTCCGTTTAATAGTCCTACTAGATGGACATCATGGAAACCCGATTCAGCGATGAATACGCCGCTCAAGAATATGAATCCTATACAGTCCATGGAGAGGAGACTGGTCTCTTCAAGAACGCTGGTACTTTATCCTACCTGAGGATGTTTGGGGCTGGGCATGAGGTTCCTGCTTACACTGTTAGTATTTGTCCCTCCGGTTAGCAGGATATAATTATACTCACTCGCTTGTGAACAGTATGGCGATCTTGAAATCGGAGAGGCCGCCTACCAAATGTTTTCTCAGATCATGAGGAATGAGAGCTTGACATCGACATGAATCGAGTCTGGGTTCTTGTAGACTTGTGTAACGCCTTTTTTCTTTGAGGACGCGGCAGGTATCCATCCAAATGTATACGATGAATGACAAACAGTACCCACCGAGAAACTCGAAGGAACCGCGACATACTCAAGCGAAATGGTCACTTCCTGCCTGGGTCGTGGCAATTCACAACTTAAGTCACGAAATCACAATCAACTACTCAAAAGGCCGCCTCTCCCAGCTTCTCACGGCTTAACTGTGTGTGCATACCATTGTAGATGACTGAGAGGTCTTTCACGGTGCTGTTATCCGCGATAATATTTCTTGGACTGAGATGAGCCTGCAGTAATGCAGCGTGAGAACTAACATTATTTTCAGTCTCTTGCTCCCATCATCTGCATAGGGGTACGCTATTTTCTCCTCATAATGCATCATTATCCTCATTGCACATAGACCTGCTGATATGATATCCTCTGTTACGTCCAGCATTCCTGCACCACACAAAAACCTACCTGATGAACTTCTTGTCCGGATATTCCGCACGGCCGGTGGCGCAGCTGTCTCCACCGGGGGGAGCACCAGAAACAGGATTGGCCAAGTCTGCAAGTCCTGGAGACGGCTATCACGTACCACACGGTCTCTGTGGTCCGAGATAACCATTGAAGTTTTTGACGATGAAGACAACTGGGGTCTCCCTGTAGAGCCAGATATATCTATCAAGCTGGTAGAACAGTGTCTCATTCTGTCGAAAACCCATCCTCTTGACGTTCGAATTGCTCTAACCGCCGAAATCTCCGAGTCTCAGAGTGCCACGGACCTCATTGACCATGCCATGTCACGTTTGTTGGCCAACACGATCCGATGGCGAACCTTCACTTGTATTGGATATTCAATTACCTCCGAGTTATGCACGCATTCCAATCTACTACGCTGGAAAGTGTTACTTTGGGGTGTACGGAAGGGCTTGAGACGCTCTCTGTCACACTGGCACAGCCGGATGTCGCCTTCTCTTCCTCCCTTCGTCGGCTAGACATCAACTTCCCTTTTCCCCAGATGCAACCACAGTGGTCCAAAATAACCTCCCTTCGTATGGGATTTACTTCCCCGTCGCAATGTCATGGTATCCTCTCCCAGTCAACAAATCTTATTTCACTCCACCTCATCCATATCGACAACTCACAACCTGCCCCCGTCAATCAAAGCCCGATCCTTCTTCATGACCTTCGTCAACTCAAATTATCAGCCTGCGCTGTTAACGACTCGATACTGGACGCCCTGCGGCTTCCTAATGTTGATCAACTATACCTCATGCAACCAGGAAGTAGCGGAGAAGGAGAAGACCACCCTTCTCATACAATCTCCCAGGACAGTTTTTGCCCCACCAACTGGAACAAAACCTCAATGGAGAGGATCTCTCGCCTACTTCGTGGATCCGTTCTTCCTCTTCGCGTGTTAGACGTGGCATGGGCCATCGATATCCACGTTCTTTTGCCCATCATTCGTGATTATTGTCAAGAAACAGAAACATTCCGGGTCGAGCTAAGTGACCAGAATATCAGGAGCGCATCCTTCCTGCTAGACGCCCTTACATCCGCCAAAGACCCCGTTCTTCCCAACTTGTCGGAACTCGGTCTTGGATTTGATCATTGCCGTTGTGACGACACTCTTTTCAAAGGTGAAAGTTTAGAAAGGATGGTCCGGTCTCGATGGCACGCAGTCACGGCTACCAAGAAGTTGCGTGTCTTGTATCTTTGGGGAGGTCGCGATAAACCACCATTTGGTTCCTATAATCTGGATATTTCTGAGATATCGAAGGTTTACGAAGTATCATCTCTCAGCTTCACGTTACAGGAGTTTTCGGAGGAAGGACTCAATGTCAAGTGGATTTATGAAGGCTATAACATTTTGAATAGATGTCGTATCGATGCTCAGTTATTTCAATAAACATCCGCACAAGTTTCTTCTCAAGAAGTGCAATAGCCTGACTGGTTGATACCTGGAGAAGGCTTGCGCCACATATCTTGCGTAATTCAAGAAATCTCCCTGTCCACTGATTGTTTTGCCTGTAATCATGCTGGGACCATTTAGATCTGCTTCTGACTTTCATCATTATTTTTCTCAATATCCAATAATGCAGCTTCCCGATCTCAGAGAGCTTGTTTTCAGAAGACTGAGAGTAAGTATTATCAATAAAGTGACGCGGGATATCATTGAATAACGGCCATTAAATGTAACGATGTCATATAATCAATTGACCGAAGAAAGAATGGGTTTCCAGTGTCCAGGTGTGATGGGAGGTCTTTGTTCAACCTCAGGAGGAGAAAAATGGATACGAGACGGTTTAGGTAAGTGCGAAAGCTGCAACGGAAGGGCAGGCAGGCGCCGGAAATTGATAAAGAAGGTGTTAATGTAATGCTGCGCCACATTGAACTCGAGCTCTAGGAATTCATCCATGCTATAACCCTTGTCAGGACAAGGAGCACTAACCGAAGACGGTATACTTCCCGTCCATTTCATCATTAACTGCTTGAGAGACCAGACGAAGGGTGCCCGAGTCATCCAATCCAACTCGGCGAGGCCTGTGTTGGCCATGCCCAAGTCAATGCGTGTGAGCATTTGATCGCCAGATCGGAAACAGCATTGCAAGAGGTTATGGTGCTCTGGTGTTGCCCCCCACTCGGACACTTTGCTGTCCAAGTACATGAGGTCCAGCCTAAACCCCATTTCCCCTACATCCCACAAGATCTCTCGACAGGCCTCTAAATGGTCGGAAAGTGCGTTGTCCATCACTTCTTCGTGCCACCTCGGAGTCACTGAGCTTGAGATAATGTCGACGTCGGGGTCGCCTGCACGAAGCTCAGCGACCTTGGCAGCAATTTCGTCTCGGAAGCGGCCCTCCTTCTTGCCAGCCGCCGACTTGGGATTAGCTCTCACTGGGTCGACGTCGAGACGGCCTTCCAGTAGCCATGTCCTCCAAGCTTGATGGCTAACGACCAACCGCTGCCACACGGGTACGACATCCGGCCCTTCGTACAGCGATAGAACTACGGGGCGCAATCGAAGCCATGAGCGAATGTACAATCCTCGTTTTTCGTCGTTTTCTCCAGCCACAAAGATTTCTGGACGCGGGACAAAGTATCCGCTAGGTGCGTCCACTTTGCATATTTTGGTGTCGTCTTCTGTTGATTCGAGAGCCTTCACCCAAGAGGGAACTGGAATGGGGAGAAAACGATGGTATGATTGCCTGAACACATTGGCTTTTTTGTACGGCGCAGATGTACCTGATGACAAGACGTTCGACTTAATACAATACATTACGAGTGTGCACACATTTACTGACCTTTGTTCCCTTTTCGCTGTGGACCTACTTGAACGGGGCGAGAGGAAGAAGAGGGTAGTGGTAGTGGACCGGTGGGACGAGGTGCTAGAGTGAGCGAACGAGCGTAAGGGTTTTCGAAGTTGACGACATGATTCGAGGTCCACATGTGCATCCGATGATATTTGTCACGGCTGAGAGGCGAACCGTTGAAGATTGGAGGGAAGCGACCATATGTCCGCTCGTGCTCGTGAAGGACGATATCGTGCTCGACTGGCCACTGAAGTGGAACGACCTTGAAGCAGCGAAAGGAGCGCCCCAGTTTGGCCTCGCGTATTACCCACACGGGGCATCCAATAAAGAAGAGTTTATTTGCAACTCCACTGTTGAACGTGAAGGCACCCATCCATTGAGTCTTGAGAGGCAGAGGTCTTGCTGGGAGCTTGACCTTGTCGGCCAGAATAGGCCAGACGTCTTTCATGTACCACTGATAGGCCCTGAGTTCCAATGCTGTACGCTGGTAGAGTCGTAGAATGAGGAAGACGCGAAGGAATGGCAGACGAGTGTGCTGCAAGTTCATTTCGAAGTGCGTCAAGACGGCACGGTATCTGTTGAGGAGTGGATTATCCGTTGGAGCGTCGTAGCCGGCATGTTCATCACAAGCATCTTGGACAGCCATTTGTACTTGTGTGAAGAATCGCGTGGTCAAGAGGCCTATACCGTGAGCGATGCTTGTATCGATTTCGAAGTCTTGTTCTTTGGTGGGTGTCGACCAAAGTCCTGCCAAAGGGCCATCGTCGCAACGGCGCTCGATGCAGATGTGATGACCGTATTCCGAAAGGAAAGTTTGCGGCCACTGGATATGGTCTTCTGGGCCATACCGATAGTCCGCTCTCATGTAGACCGATTGTGTGTTGCCCAAGAAGGGAGCAGGAATATAATCTGCATTCGGAGACGTGATTACGAATGGATAGTCTCCTGATATGCCGCCTACGACACCATCGAGGGACGTGAGAGCTACGGAAAATCTCAGAGAGGTGATACTCGAGTTCGAAGAGGCTTACGATTGGTTTGAGTAATGGGTGTTTGTAATCCCATGCTCAACATAATAGTAGGGTCATCGAGGAGTTCTTGGTGGTATATGTTAGACATGGTGCTGGGTAGACTGACAGTTATCCTCGATGACTAGAGATAGAAATTTCAAGCGCTTACAGACGACTGTTCGGTGGAAGAAACCGGCAATAGTGTAGTGAAGTCTAATCATAATGTCAATACTCCGATACGTTTAGATGTTGGAAGCCCGAGAGAAGACCATACCCGTCGGTACGACGAGCGTATCAAGCAGCTTTTTGCGCAGTTCTACAAGAACAAAGGTCGATTTACCTTTCTTTGACGATGCCTGGTCAACGGCTGCTCACAGCGACGCGTTTTCAGAGTGATAGTCCGATCAAAGTCATGATCGACTTTGAAATCGGAAAGCCCGGACCGTTGTAAAATTACGAAAGCAAGTCTTAGTTCACGAAGAATATTACACAGCTGCAAAGCATGGATTTCCAAGGTTATGGACTACTGGCGGGAGTGACGCCAAGAACGCCACGCGCCCATGTGGCATCCCCAGCTAGCCTGTTGGCGAAAAAGTCACCTAACGTAGTGCGAAGTCTCTGCGAAAAGATAATATCACTCTCCTGGGACAGGTCAAGGCCGTCTGCCATGTCCGACGGCGGGTGTAGCATGGAGAACGCGTCCATTACAGCCTGTATCAGAGGGCTCGAACCGGCGTCCAAACCTGAAGATTCGCTGCCGACCACCTTCGCACCACCACCTTCGACGAGACCTTTGCGAATGGCTTCCTTGCCAACTCCCATAAGGCCGCGTATCGCCCCTTCCCGAGTACCTCTACTTTTGGAGGGTGAGATGAGTGCAAGTAGGAGTGTTTTCATTATACGTGGCGAGAGGGATGGGTATGTCGTAGAATGCTGGGTGAGAAGGCGTGATAAGGTTTGAGAAGCTGATGTTCGTAGGAGTACAGCGTGCGACGGTGGGAGGGAGGAATGGAGGAGGGTTGACAAAATGGGAGGTAGTATTTGGTGTAACTACAGAAAGTGAATACGCATGGTTGATAGACGAGGAAAATATGACTCACGTATGGCTCTACGAAGAGGGTCTTGTTTTCCATAAGCGCGCCGATAACATCCAAGAGCACTTCGAGGACGCGACCGTCGGTTTCGCTTTGAGCACCATCCTTTAGTGCTCCGACGACTCCTTCGCCAACCCACTTGATCAAGTAGGGTAGTAGAGCTTGGAGACCCGCGTCGTGTTTGAGACTCGCCAAAGCAGCCGCCCTTTTGACATAGTCGGAGGATGGGGGAAGGAGCGAAGAGGTCAAACGGCTGTAATATAGCTGGAGCTCTCGCGAAAGGACCTGCTTGACTAGCTGTTGTTGTTGCTGCTGCTGTTGCTGCTGCTTCTTTGTCTGCGCTTGCGTTGTCTGTGCCCCGTTTCCGTTCAAAAACACAGCCGATTTATCTGCGTCGGTGTCGCGAGGTATTGCAGGTGGATTCTCGGGGATGAGAGGCTGGACACCTTCTACTGCCAGCCAGTGTGCCGTATAGCTTATTCCTGGAAGCATGGAAATCTTTTCCTCTCGCAGGACGCGGTCAAAGTCGATTTCCTCATCTTCGACAAAGTAGACGGGTCCAGCAGCAGGCATATTGGAAAACGGAGGCGCGCGCCTGAAGGTGACGGGATTGTGGGACGTGTGGCCGTACAAAGGCTCGATATTGAGGACACGAAAGGCCTGGTCGATGTCAGATGTGGTCATTGTCGTTCTGCGTCCATGGCGCATGAAGCGGGCTGCTTCCTGCGTAAGATCAGGGCATACTTTTGTTATAAAAGTATGGAACGCACTTCGATAACTTGGTGCAGTCTGTATTCAACGTCGCTGGCCAGCGAGGATGCCACCGACTCGGCGATGGAGATGTTCAAGAATTCCGCGACATCCTTCAAAGACCGTTCAAGCGCTGGTCAGTGTCCGATGGATTTATTGTTTACCTTGACTGCATCTGGTTTGTATGCCCCAGCTTGCTGGTTAGCAGGTCCCTTGGATTTGGCGACCTTGCTCATCGCTGCAGACAGCGTAGATGATGGTTGAAGTTCAGGATTGTGCGGCATCGACAACGGTCACGCGTCTTTTGTTACTCTCATCACCACTAGGCTGTTGTCCTATCGTTCTTCACGATGAACGACGCTGGGCTGACGCCGTTAAGTCGACCGACAGGCTCGCAACTGAGAGTTGCTCAGAGCATGCAAGAGCCTCTGTCCGATGGATTCAACGTCCGTCTTTGTCTTTCAGCCTCTTTCTCGCTACTCAACAGCACCACTTGCAGTTTCCGGATTTCAGGCTTGCCAGGAAGAAAAATCGCGTCGTTATATGTCCCGAGGAACTCAATATACCGCCACCCCATTCCTACAAGCTATTCGCGACTGCCAGTTCTAAAGGATGGTTTGTTGCCGCGACGAATAACAGTGCGTTGGCGATCCTAGAATGCTGCAACTATCTAATCGTTGACAGGTATCATATGCTCTCCCCTCAAGGATCTCCAGGATGCTCTGGAAAGCGACGACGAAACGAAACCCACATTCTCTCCCAAGCGAACTGTGGCGCTTCCAGCCCAACCAATCATTTTGGCATTCTCTCCTTCCGAATCTCGTCTAGTCCTTGGCCTATTCGATGGTTCCATCTGCTTCTTCGCGACCGCACAGTTATTCTCTGCATCAGGCGAGGTTTCGCCAGTGCAAGTTCTATCACATTCTTCCAGCCCACCTCGTCAAATAGTAGCCAACCCTAGCAATGATGCCGACCTCCAGGACATGTTCGCCATTGTGCGAGCAGATGGCAATGTTGAGATAGTTGACAATGGCTTCCAGCTTCAAGGAGGTTGGACAGCCAGAGAACTTGACGCAGTAGTCGTTGCAGGTGAGCAATCTTGACCGTCGTTTCTTTCCTTCTTCTAACGCATTAAACACTAGCCGCTTGGTCTCCCAAAGGAAAGCAAATTGCCCTTGGATTGAGGCTCGGTGATATTGTGGCTTTTGCCCCTTCCCAAAAGGCTCATGTCCAGAAACACGTTCCCCCTACGTGCAGTATCACTGGCCAGCTATCCTCGCTTACATGGCTACCTGGTCCTGGATACAACTTCCGCACCAGCTACGTCCCGGCAGATCTGGACAGCGATGTCTCAACTCATCATGGCGTTCACGTCGACAATAAAGCCTCAACTGTTCAAGTCACTGAGCTCACTCACCCATATCGTTTACCTGGACGTCCGACGCAAACTGCTTATATCAGCATTCTGACCAGGTGGGACCAGGACGCTATCTCGACCGAGCCACCATCTGCGCGAGTGGTATTGATTGCAGGAGACATGTCATCTTCAGATATCGAAGTCTTTGGACGAACAGAAGATCAGTGGTACTACCACTACCAGGATAACCAAATGACCGTGCCGCTAAACGAAGAGTCCGAAGACACAACTTTGCTCTCCTTAGATGTGGATCTGTGCAACTCAACGGGAAATCCCATTCTGTATGCGTATCTGAATGATGGTTCTATTCAAGCCTGGTATGCACATCATAGCAAGCCATACGCTGGGATGGTCAAATCTGAAGGGATCGTTTCGAATTCAACGACTCAGCCTCAACCATCCGGCACATCTGCGTTTGGACAACCTTCGGGCACCCCATCGCCCTTCGCACAGGCCTCAGAACCTGCCAAGTCACCCTTTGGGCAACCCTCAGCATTTGGACAGCCCCAGACTACGTCTCCCTTTTCCCAACCACAACAAACCTCTACGTTCGGGCAGCCCTCTACCTTGGGAGGAGGATCCAACCCCTTCGGGGGTGGGACCTCTGGATTTGGAACTGGCTTTGGCAGTGGTGCATCGCAGTCGGCTTTTGGAGGTGGTCAACAATCAGCGTTCGGAGGAGGCCAGGGAAATGCACAACAACAATCGGCATTCGGGGGTGGGGCGCAGCAATCAGCTTTTGGATCCTCGTCAAGTGCGTTTGGCTCAGGCGCTGCCAGTGCGTCGATTCAAGAGGATTCCATGGCGGAGGATGGACCTTCGTTCGGCGGTATGTCTCTTGGCGGCGGAGACGCATCTGCGTCCCAGAAACCGGCTGGAGGAATTTTTGGGGCACCGGCACCACCACCTGATCAATCGACCACAACCACAAATCCGTCACCATTTGGAAGTGGTGTTACTATCAAACCTCCCAGTGGGTTTGGAGCGTTCGGAGGAGTCGGATCCTTAGAAAACTCGCCTTTCGCACCGAAGGCAAGCACACCGAGCACGTCAGCGTTTGCAACAGGATTTTCCAACTCTTCAGCCCCTCCTCAAACAAGTGCATTCGGAGCATCTGGTGGTGCATCCACATTTGGTCAACCTTCGTTCGGCCAGACTTCGAAACCTGTCTTTGGACAATCGGCGTTTGGACAACCGGCTTTCGCACAGAAACCTCCCGTTCCCGCTACAACAACTCCATCGGCTGGAGGAGGGTTCAGTAACTTTGCTTCTGGTGGCCCTTCTTCTTTTGCCGCTGCCGCTGCAACTACAGCCACTAAATCGACGGGCTTTGGAGGATTTGCTTCTGGTGGCCCTTCTGCTTTTGGTGCAGCTACAGAGCAAGTCAAGCCTACTGGTAAGCACTTCATTTTGCTGGTCAAGTTTAGTTCTCAATCTGTTTTACAGCGTCTGAGCCAACGAAAGCTACTGGCTTTGGAGCTTTTGCGTCTGCGGGCCCGTCTGCCTTTGGCACTAAACCTGCGGACTCACAGCCTACAGGTGAATCATTTTATTTGTGCTAGTGGTGTACGTATTGAAACCTTTATAGCGACCTCTAAGGCAACCGGTTTTGGATCTTTCGCTTCCGGCGGACCATCGGCTTTCGGTGCACCAGCGAAGCCTGCAGAGGAACCAAAAACTTCTAGTAAGGATTTGCTACCATTCATTTTCACATAACTGATCAACCTCAGCGTCTGAATCTACGAAACCAACCGGTTTTGGATCTTTTGCGTCTGCGGGTCCCTCCCCCTTTGGAGCGCAACCACCTTCAGACAAGACCTCTTCTGTCTTCGGTTCAGCGTCTCCTCCTGCAGCTGCTTTCGGAGGAAATGTTTCACCAAATGCACAACCTTCCGCCTTTGCCTCCAAAGATTCCCCAGCGCAAACGTCTTCACCATTTGCAAGTGGACCGGTCTTACCGGATTCGCCCTTCGGCAAGGGTCCGTTCGGTAGCCCGTCCAATGCGCCAGAACCAACGAAAAGTCCATTCCAGCAGACTTCAACGCCTCAGTCATCACCTTTTGGTGGTGGGAGTGGATTTGCGGGTCTAGCGAACTCCCCTTTCGGGAAGGGCGCTTTTGCCCCATCTTCTTCGCCTTCCCCAGAGCCTTCTGGATCTCCTACTACCAGCTCACCGACATCTCCGTCTCCGTTCATGACACCCTCGAAATCCAATACCCCAGCCAACAATGCTTTCTCGAACATTAGGGTCACTGCCTTCCAACCGTCAGAAGGGTTCGGAGCATTTGGTGGTGGCGCCAAGAATGAAAGCTCTCCGTTCTTCAAATCGTCAGAAACAAAGACGGCGCCACAAGTCTCTGCGTTTGCGAACTTGACTACCGCGTCAAGTTCATCGTCGCCACCCACTGCGACACCGACGTTTGGCGCCCCGACTTCAATTAGCACTCGCTCTCCATTTGGCCTTCCGACGACAACACCCGCTGCAACACCAACGAAACCGAGTACTGGCGGGTTTGGTGCATACGCTAACACGACCTCTGTATTTGGGAAAGCAGCCGAGGGCAAAACTTCGTCATTCCAGGACCTGTTATCTGGGAAGAAGGGAGAGGATCCAGTCAAGCGTGCCTCATCGCCGCCTAAAGCCAGTGAAGATGGTAAAGCTACCGCACCGTCGACACCACCTCCACCTCCCCCAGAGACTGTCCGTGAAAGTAAGGACAAGGGCAAAGCGAAGGAGTCGGATGATGCTGAGCCCCAATCGAAAGAGAGTGGTTCCATGTCTTCGGTCGCGAGCTCTTATGTGGACGTCTCCCATGAAGATGGGTTCGATGGAGAACTCCGAGAAGAAGACGACGACGATGAGGATGCGAGGTCCTTCCTATCCCAGAGTGTTTCATCTGGAGATGAAGAATACGACGAGGATGAGGAAACGGAAGAACGGGAAGATCATGATGAGCACGAAGAAGAGGAAGAAGAAGAGACTGATGAGGATGAAGATGCCAAATCGCCAACACCGACTCAGGTTCCTCTCCCGCCCTCACGATCTGCCTCGAGCACGCCTCAGCCAGCAGAGGCGTTTCTTCCAACTATCGTTGAGGAAACTACCACACCACCAGGTTCGCCAGAGAAGAAACCTTCGCCACCTGCTGCAGCCACGCCGTTACCATCTATTGGCCTCGGCAGACCGCCGAACACGCGCCCTACACGCAGCTCACCTCTTGCTAACGCCGTATCGGAATCCGAAGACGACACCGAAGAAGAGAAAGCTCAGCCTGTACCTAAACCACGCCCTGCCTCACCTAAAACGCCCTTTGGTATTCTACCTGTAAAGACGGAACCTGACTCTTCTACGCCTACCTCGCGACCGAAAACTCCTCCACTCCTTTCGTCGTTTGTTGGTAGCGGAGGTCTCTTTGGTAAACCACCTGCCCCGCTGAATCCCAACACGCCCACGTTCACGCCTCCGTCCAGCTTCAGTCTGCCAAAAGCGGGCTCTCCTGCATCTCCGTCACCATTCGGTCCTCAAGTGTCACCGTCTCCTCCAGAAAAGCCGGCAGCTCAGGGAATGATGCCTCCGCCAAAGATGCCAACCTTCAATCCCCCTCCGACGACCCTTCCCGGGGGAAGTCTATTCGGAAAAATACCGCCTCCTCCAACGCCTCCAGTACCGGCAGCGGTACCTCTGACGGCACCGAAACAAGCACCTCCCCCACAATCTGCGCACGTACCCCAACGGCACACTTTCAATCAGGATTTGTATGAGGAAGGAATGCAACGGGAATGTGCCAAGATGTTTGCATTGATGGTTCAAGAACTTGAAATAGTAAGTCGTAAACTTCATGTAACACCATATTCTTACCTCCGTCCAGCTTCGTGCTCTCGCCGCCAAAGGTAACAGTCAAAGGGAGGCATATACGAACAGAGCAGGAGGCTCGTCAAATAAAGCTGATTTGGGCGATCCTACCAAATGGGCTCCGGCGGATTCCCAAAAGTTCAAGGAGACCTTATTGACCTTTTCTGAGGATCTAGAGGTCATTCGAGAAAACACAGATGCTGCTCAACTCTCAGTGAAGGAACTAGGCAGTGGTCTTGTACGAGGTTCGTGTTTTACGACATTCGAATAACTTGACCTGGCTGATGGGTTGATACAGCGAACACTCGTCGAGAGGAGATTGATCGCTTCAGCCGTGCGAAAGAAGATGAAGATTTCAAGAAGATGTTGAAGGCACGCTCCCTCGGTCCAGAATTGCTCGAGGCGAAGGCACGACTAAGGGGAGAATTGATGCGCAAAAAGAAGGAGATTTCTAGGCTTGAGGATACGTTGGCCGAAAACAAAAAACGGATGACAGCCATGAAAAGCCACAAAGGTGTTTTCAAGTACGTCCGAATCAAGACTCGTTCATGATAGCCTCTAATTCAGTTCTTAGATCTCCGTCTCTAGACACCGTCAACAGAACGTATCGAAATATCGATCTCGCTATTCGCCAAGAGCAGGCAGCGCTGGAAAGCCTAACCAAAAGAATGGCCGCGGTCAACTTTTCGTCATCCAAGTCCCGATCGCCATCTGTCGGTCCTTCCAGCCGTGACTCCCGTCTTCCCGACGTTAAAGCTCCCCCACATGTCGCTCCATATGCTGTAACGACGGCTGCGGCTCTGAACGCCGAGCGCTCTGCCCAGAAGTTGAAGAACGCTCTGTTTGCGGTACGGCAGGAACCACTTCTGAACCAGCCCAAGGCACCCAAAAAATCTCCTCCCGTTGCTTTCCTATCCTCTTCTCAAGCCCAAGCACATGCGTCTCCAACTGGGAACAGAGCTTTGGGAGCCACTGGGCTAAATTTCAATACACCCATCAAGATTCAAGGATCGTTGTTCGCTGATTCATCTTCGTCATCAGCACCAGCAGGAGCTTTCGACTTTGACGACGACGGAGACAATTTCCATTTACAGGAATATACACCGACGGTGAAGAGCAGGAAATCCAAGAAGCACGGGGGAGGATTGTTCAAGGGCGCGACTCCGCCCGCACCGCCTTCGTTTAACTGGGGACCGCTGCCGTCATTCCAACATGATAGTAAACAATCGAGCGCTGGGCCTTTCGTCAGCATCTCTGGTGGAAGGTCTTGAAGATGTACTAACTTTAGTTTTGTTGTCCATGCCTGTGATGTAAGTAGGATGTATGTAATAATTCAACGAATAGTCGATAGATACTGGCGGCCTCTCTCAAGCACGTCCACGTCACCGAGCATCCAGCTCACATTAACACCTTCATTCACCGCCAATGACTGCAAAAACCAGGAGAGGGCACATGTCGCATATCGCTGGTGTTGCAAAGGGTCCTCTTCGGGCCAATCCTCTCCCAATGACAGCAAGGAAAATCTAGCTATTTGCGCGACACTTGGCTCTTTGGAGCGGGAGATCAAAACCTCCTCGATGGATTTGCTGGTATAAACTCCGTGAGTATACCTAGACGACGTCCCGTCGAATGCGTCCGAAAAGCGGATTTCCAGATCCATAAGACAAGGAAAGAGCGTGCTGGTGGGTGTTGCTGACTCCCCAGCCTTGACGACTAGGGAGTCGAGAAATACGATCGCCTGTACATGTCGCTCAATCACCTGTGCCCAGAAGTGGACGCTAAGGATGGTGACAGATCTGCAAAGCCGAAATATGGGACAGTCCTCAAGATTGACGTCCCATTCGATCTTGAGTGCTCGAAGAGAACATTTTGAGAGTTTGAGCATGGTATGCACACGCTTGATCATGGTAGCAGGCCCGCTGCAGTCGTCGCAGCCGTAATCTTCGTCAAGGTGGGTGTGATACTTTTCCTTATCGAAGGATTTATGGAGTAATAATGAATCTAGGTGGGGAAACCTGAACAGTTCGATGACATCTTGCGCAGCGCAGGGTGATAGCTCGAGCTCGAGGAGAGATCCGAGCTCAATTGGAGTCAATCGCGACTGGCTACTGTGACCCGGTTCTTCGTACGCGAGGTGCGTCAGAGAAAGATGAACGAGATTGGTCGTTTGGCGCAGTACGTCGTAGCACACTAAAGGGCTATCGAATCCGATGGCGAGGGATACGAGGGTAGACCACCTGAGAGTGATATGCGGGGAATAGGCATTAAGGGCGAGGTGCAGCAGAGAGGGTGGTAGGATAATGCTTTCGGGCACGACGCCCGCACTAAAATGCTTGTAAGCCAGCTGCAGCCTCTCTAACATGGGCAATTTTGGGCATAGCGGCGTGAGGAAATACTCGATAGCCTGCTGGGATCCATGGCACACCAGATTGCGCCACCGAAGGCAATTATCAGCTAAAAGGGCAAGTGGCCTCTGCTGCAAGGAGTATAGATTGATGCGAAGGAAGATGGAGAGAGGCTGGGGGTACGATAGAGCTAGGCATTGATCCAGAAAAGAAGTGTTGGGTTCTTCCGACGTCTTGTACCCAGAAGTAACAGTCTTGATTACTTCTATCCTGATGGAGGACCAAAGGGAAGAAGTAGATCGTGATACAGTGCGCCACAGCTTGCACACACAGCCAACGACAGCTCTGGGAGCCCCGGCGGAAACCAAATCATCCTCGAGGAGGATAAAAATGCGCACAAGGAGCTCCGGTGGAAGCCGGCGTACTGGGGCGAGAAGAGACTCCCACTGTCGAAGTCTGAGGTGATTGAGTATGGTTTCGGGCTCCACTTGGTACGGATCTCGTTCCACTGCTGCCCGCAACGCTAGAATTTCCGCTCGAATGGTGGATTCAACTGATGGGCTGCGTGGATATCCTTTACGCGACATTGCAAGGACTCCATACTGGAATTGACGAGTATAATCCGCGTCGTGTTGCATGATTCAGATATCTATTAAGTATAAATCAGCATCCGCTTGAAGTTAAAACGTTGTCGCGACCCACAGCGAAGGAGAGAACAAAAGAGATGTAGAAATTTCAAATACATACATAAGAGTACAGCAGAAACGTGAAAATTAATTATTTAAATATATCGAGCAGTACAGAAAAAACGAGAATGAACTGTCTGTCGTTCAGACAATTAGAGTTAATGCCAATCGACATAAGTAGCTACTTGTAGTGAAGATGTTTTGATTCAAACATAATCTCCGAAGTGAGATCAACAAGGTGCTGACTCTATCCTTAAGGACTCGCTTGATATTGACCGAATACTAAAACTATATAGATATTGTGAGCTGTGGTACGCTACATAAAAGTCTCGATAAACTTCTGGACTTCCCCCAACATATCACGCCCTTCAACGATAAACTGCACATTGATGCCCTTTTGCTTCTGGCTACGAAGATAGAGTGAGAGCGCAGATGTCTTGTAACGAAGCGTGATGCCATCGTCCGGAATAACCTCCAGTTCCAATCTCAGTCTCTTTAGCATGCCCCCACCCGGTACATCCCATCGTGAACGTAACATCTCCTCCAAACGGTGCCCACGAACCAATATGTCCTCAAACACATCCGTCACGATCTCCAGCTCCGCAAGACGCGGAAAAAGAGCAGGCAGAGTGAGGAGCTCAAGCGTTTCATGAGAATCGTAAGAGATACTCGAATGTAGATTGATCCTCAGACGCGTGAGCGTGGCTCCGTGGTCTTTGAAGGCTTTCAAAATTGTAGAGGGAACATTTGTACCACCGATGTCCAGAACGCGGACAGAGCATCGCGAGCGCTCTATAAGAGATTGCAGAATTGTCGTCGCGTCAGACATAGAATCGACACACCCGTTCGGATGCTTGATGGTATGCTGATCATACATAGGCTGGGCGAACTCTTCGAGGAGGGGAATGGTGATGGTGTTGAGAAGAGGGACAATGGCACAGGCGTTCACTTTGAAAGTCCGTAGGCGACTGAGAATTAGAGGGGGATATTCGATCTCTATATGTGGTCCAATATGGGTGACATAGAGAGAAGTAAGATTGGTCGCTTCCGTAAGAAACTCGTAACACGACTCGTCTTCTTCGAAGGGTCCTGTAAATGTTGTCAAGATCCCATATGGAAACATGAACAAGTGATGTGTTATGGAGGTTTGCAGGATTCGCAGATTGGGCACGTATACAGGATCTTCCATGTATTCGTGGTAGAACTCTCCTCGGAAGGTTATGTCGAGAGACTCCAGCGTCTCAAGGTGAAGGAACGCCAGCCTTGCGTCGATGTTCGGATGGGTTTGCCTGCTTTCCCGGATTGACGGTCCGCTATATCTGAACGAGCGCCATCGAGTAGCGTGGCTACAGAGAGGCCGCAAGACGTCGTCGACGTAGTCAACGATGTTGTGCTCCTCGTCGGGGTCGATGATACAGTCAAAGTTCACAACTATATCCAATGGGAGGGGGTAAGATAGAACGAGACATTGTTCGATAAGCTGCAGCATGCAGGACGGTTTTCCCAGACTGTCATTCGGGAATTTGAATGTGGCTATGATGTCGATGGTTGACCAGAGGGATGGGGAAGAACGAGAGAGGGTGCGCCAGTGTCGACAAACGCGACCAACAATGATTCGGCACGCAAACCGCGAAATGAACGCGTCGACTGCGTAAGAGAAAACGAGGAGAAGTAGTTCGTCAGGGAGCCGACGGATGGGGGCCAGGAGGGTATCGCAGTGTCGAATAGATAGGTCTATTTTCTGGATCTCCATTTTCTTGGCCTGTATTTCGTCCTCTATACGGGAAACCTGAGAAGACAGAGAGTCCCTTGTGGCCCGAAGGGACGAAAGTTCGCTGGCCGAAGTTCGCCCTGTTCGTATACATAATTGCGCAGTACTCAGCGTATCCATGGCTGTAGCTTATAGTCAGTCTATGTCTATGGGGTCAACAACCTTACTAACCGCGTTCCAGATGAAGGAGGAAGCGTTTTTACCCTAACCCTAACTACAACGTAGAATAGATCCAACTTCCCACGCTTCAAAATGAAGGATAATGTCCGTGCCCCTGCGAACCATTGGCTGCAAGATATCTATCTTGTTAAGGAGGCTGAAGTGTTATTACATCCCTTGAACTCAAAAAAAAAACCACTCGGTTGACATAAGTCCACGAGCTTGAGGCCTCCTTGACTTCGTAGATAATATACCAAGTAGCATCTCCTTCACCGATACACCTGGAATCTGTCCGGTCAAGTCATCAATTGTCGTTGTAATCAGATGGCTTTGTAGCTGTACAATAGTGAGTAGCAGTCGCGAAAACGTTGAATAAAAGTTACCTGGACGGCTATCCAACCAGCAGTCCTTCGACGCCATGGATGACCTTTCATGAAAAGTTCCACGATCACCATACCAAAACTCCATATATCTGTCCTTTCATCGTATTGTTCACCTAACAGGAGTTCGGGAGATGCAAATGAGGCAGTTCCCGGCCGAGAAAGAGACCTGTCTGCAAACACCATGGGTAAGCACAACGTCTTGGCCGAAATATAGTTGCTTACTGATATCTAACACTGTGGCGCAGCCAAGGTCTCCGATTTTGACACAACCATCGAGCGTGATAAGCAGATTGCTTCCTTTGAGACCGCGGTGGATGATTTTGTTGTCGTGCAAATACGCAAGACCTTCGATAACTTGACGAGCGAGCACTTTGATATCACGCTCCTCCAATACCACGGACATGGCAAGACGATCCAGAGTCCCTCCAGAAATGTACTCCGAGTAGATCCAAAATTGCCCTTCATCCTCGTTGAAAGAAGAACTGGAAAGAGTAAATTAATGCGATTTTAAGCCAACAGCAGACTGAGAATTGACATACCCCAAGTAGTCGACTACGTGGTCATGGCGCAGCTTCGTCATCGTCTCCCGTTCTGTCGCCGCTTTTACGATTCCATGGTTTGTGTAAATGCGTTTGGCTGCAATACATCTATCTGTTCCTTTCCTCTTATATGCTCGCACTAGCCCAAATGCGCCAAAACCAAGATGTGCGATTGATTCCCAACGGTCGCTTCCGTGAATGGGCTCGCTGATGGCACTTCCAGGCGCACCATGACGAACGGATTTCTTCCACAGCTGTGCATGACAATGGAGAAGGACATATGTGTATAATCCGATCTGGAAGGCGGATGCTTCACTCGATGGAGGAGGGCGTGAACCCATTGTGGCAGTGAGGCGAGCTTTCACCAAAATACCGATTGTAGGTCTGAAGCTGTCCATACCAGGTAAATGGATCTGTATTACTAGCCAATATACAGTAGACTTACGGATAATCGCCACCAGTTATCAAGGTATGCCTGTAACAATGGTGTCAGAGAGACGGTGATGGTCATTGCGCCACTACATACAGCAGTGATTCAGTGCTAGGAAACCGGTCATCAGGTGACGACGAAAGTGAGAAGGCATTCCCATACATGTAATCGTTGAATACTCTTGTTAAGATTGGAAGACCTTCTTCGAGACATTCTGTCGAAGGATTAATCTTGATACTATCAGCAAGCCAGTCCAGGAAAACTGAGGATATCGACGACATGATGGAGGTAGCACGGAACACAGCTGAGGGATAGGACAGAAGCTGAGGGGAAAACGCTGTCGGTCAGAAGACGGACGCATTACGAGCAAGTTGAGTAAGAGCGGACATGAATCTTTCTTTTAGAAACAAACAACCCCCCTCCCGAATATTCAGACTAATCAACATAATTCAAGAGCAGATGACAAGTCGAACAGCGTAAATAGAGAAGACTTAATTTAGATATGTCTCCTTCTCGAAAACGAGTTCAAGCAATAAAGCTTCAGGAGGTGTCGACCCGATGATATAACGCAGTGCTTCATGTGCCTTCTCCGCTGTGCCCTGCCGTATCAGCACCGGCAAAAGATCGTCGAGAGGTTGGAAGGATGTCTGACAGAAAAGGATATGAATCGGACTACCCCATCACCCTCTGCATGTACGGGCTAACCTTGAGATATTGAAAATAGAACGTCAACTGCCAGAGGTCCAGGAGGAAGGGATTGTACTCGTTATCGTCGGCGATCATCTTCGGGTACGGATGCGCATAGTCACATAACTTCAAGTCGTTGAATGGCATACCCGAGCACAGACACTCGTCGTAAGGACGATCTTCTGGGAAGCAGATGGCGGTCTCGAAGTCAATCAAGTAGACACGTGGCCGACTTGTCGGTAGAGTTTTGGTCCTCATCGATTGGGGCTGCCATTCCACTAGGAAGTTGTTGTGGAAGGCATCCTGTCACAAAGATTAGGAAGAGTCGCCTCAAGGCGAGGATGATTGACATACTCGATGGGCAACGCGTTTTCTATGAATAAAAGCTAGGGCCTAGATAGGAAACAATTGAGCAGCTAGTCAGTTGTATATAATCGGTCTAGTACCTCCAGAGCTTGCAGGAGCATGTCCATGACGTCCCCCACGGAATTCTTGACAAAGTAGGCAGTTGGCCCAAAAGAGTCAGCCATACTTGGTCCGGTCAGAGGAAATAGCCCGCAAACGATGTCTTCGAAATGTAGCTCGCGGACCATTGGTAGTACGTGATTGTCGGCGAGGAGGGTGTTCGCGCCAGTAGCCAACCGGCGCAGGGCTTTGAGACACTCGTGGCCTTCATCGTGAATGACCATAAGGCGACAGACTAGGTCTTGACCCTCTCGAGTCCGCACCACGCGTTTGAGGGCATTCTGAGTGACAATAAGGGTTGAAACATGCATGAATCAGAACAGGCAACATACATTGTACGAGAAAGAGCGCGCGTCCGTCCATAGCGCTTCGCTTTCGAAATTGGACGACGTCGCAAAGAAATAGCCACTAGCGATGGGTAAATGTTCGACGCGTTGGTAGGCACAAGGGCCTCGAGGGGATGGCCAACGCTCCAAGCCATGTTTGACCAAAACCGGCATGAAAGGTGCCCATACAGATTCTTCCGCGTCCCAGTCTGGTCCAGGAATGCGCCATGATTGTAGACTGTGTGGGAGCTGAGTACGTGGAAAACGTCAGTGTGCTGCAGCGCCTATCAAAAGCAGTACTACCAACCTTAGCGCGCAAACGATGGTCTCCTGCTCGCCAATAGAATAAGGCTCCTACTAGTCCAGCAATAGTTGTAGAAACGCATATCGAAGAGGCTACTAGGAAATCAGTCTGAGTCATTTTCCTCGAACGATGGTATTACTGACAGCAACAGTGGTAGTCCAACTGAAGGACTAAAATTCAGAATTTCGTTGAGCAACCACGATCACATGATTCGAATAGAATTGCGTTGTTCAAAGTTAAAAATTAAAATGCATTGCAACCAAAGTAAGCAGTAGATAGTGCAGACGTAGCCCATACGAGTTACTACTTCAACACGGCAGAGGCCCCGTCCATCTCTTCCTCCCCCACGCATCGTATGCCACACCCCTCATATTCCAAGCACTCTCCTGCTTCTGCACGTTCCCTTTCACGTCTGTCACCCTCGAATAGACGAGACCATTACTGGGCACATCCTTCAACTCAACCTCCCACAGCGTCCAACTCCATTTCCCTTCCTGATAGGTCATCGTCGTGGGTACCCAACTATGGCCTCCATCAATAGAGACATGGACAGCGGAAACATTTCCATTTCCACCAGGGACAGCATATCCTTTGACAAAGAGGGTAGAATCGGAGGTGTATGTTGCTACTGCCACGACAGAATTGAGAGGTAGGGAGGTCATGGCGGGGTATTTCGACCATAGATCGGCAGCGGCCTGTTTGCTTGTTACCTATCATCCAGTTAGTTACGTTGAGAAATATGCTCAAATGGCATTGAAAGGACATACAGTTGGTGGAAGGACCTTGTAATCTCGTTGTTGATAAAAGTTGGGAGATTCGTCGGGGGATATGGTTATAGTGTCAAGCCACTTTACCCATCTCGCTCCAAGGACGCCGGGTACGACCAGTCGGAGAGGCCCGCCGTGTTCTGGAGTGAGAGGCTCGTCATTCATCTACAATATAGATATCAATATGTGCATTGTTCTGAAGACGGATGCACTTGCCTCGTACGCTAGGAGAACATCGTCATCCAAACTGAAGGCGCTCTCAATAGGAACGGAAGATCCGTAGTATTTGTCGTCCTGGCATAACGTCGCGTACGAAGCGAAGGTTACGTGATGACCGGCTTGCATGTGGACGCCCAAGTGCGTCAGTACGTCGCGCAGTCGTGCGCCGGCCCAAACACAGTTGGCTATGACTCCGTCGTTCCACCCGACACCGTTCACAGGCTTGATAGCTCCCATTTCGTTACGTCGGTTCCCCGCACACTGAGAGCAGAATTCAGGACTCACGAAACCTCGAGGGGGAGAGAAAGTAACTCACCTGTAAAGCGGCAACAACGCGGGTCTTTGTAAATGTCTTCTTGATGTCTGGCAGAGATAGGCAGTTCTTGGTCCCATTGAGGTTGTGTATCTCTACCACATACTCATCCTCGGGGAATGTGCGAACGGGGCCGTGATTTCGACAGTAGACGAGCTCTTCAGGGGTTATCTGAAACTCGACAAGTGAGGAAGAGGGAGGTTCAGCATTGAACGGTTGGTGAGCCTGTATTTCGAGCAGTTCGGAGTGAGGTGGTTCATTCGAATAATCCATGGTGGTGGTTGAAGGTCAAGAAGGTGGGCGGCTCACATGAGGACACAAAACAGGGCCAAAGTTTTATTCGGAATTGCCTGGCCCCACGGTCGCTGGTTCTTGGGCGATAAGCGGGCGTACAGATTGTCTCGGGCGAATCACAGGTGAGAACGGCAGGCGTGCAAGTGACCTGTGGATATGATTTCTGAGAAAACATGGGTGTCTACTTTACTATGCTTTCTTGGTTTACAACGCTTGGCCAGGAATTAAGGCTCCAGAGATGCGGGGAACGTTCCCTCTTCGCGCTGCTCATCCCATTTGTCAACCTGCGAATGTTTATTGAGATCAATCAAGAGAGTGTGGCGTTAACATACCCAGGCATCTGAGGCAAGTCAGAATAATTGATTAGACATGACGAAATGGAGACGCACTGGGGCACAGAGCGCGGTAGGTGCGCTTGAACTGATTGCACGGGGCATAGTCGTCACCCTTGGCGGCGACGCATTTGAAGTAGTCGACGTAGCTCTGGAAGCTGTCCGAATTTAAGCAAGCTCGAATTGAGAACTGGGATCGATAGCGTACCAGTGGCGGGTCTGGTTCTGGTTGGGGAAGCGGCCTTGAGGGTATTTGAGACGACCGAAATGGATTTACAAGTAGAAACGCACCGTCAAAGCCGACCGTTTGAAGAACGTATTTGCTAGCGAAAAGCTAAGTAAATCTGAACGATATCGTAAGCAAAGTAATACCTGGAGAGTTCTTGGGGTTCAGACATGGCGGGTGGTGATGGTGGTTGACTGCAGAACGACTTTTGTCGGGGCACAGCGGAAACATGCTGAGTCAGCACGCCTGGACTTGGACATTCATCTCGACCACTCTCGTCTTTCTTTGCTCGCTATCATGAACGGTCTACTCGCAGAAATCGCAACCAAGAGAAAGTCGCTCGCCGTCGACAACAGCGATGAGCGCCCCTCAAAATACATGCGCCGAGGAGAAATCGAACGTCTGAAGGAAGAGAAGGAGCGCAAGGCCAAGGAGCAACAAGCATCCCAAGACCGTGCTGCCAAAGAGGCGGCGCAGGCCAAGGCAGCAGCAGAAAAGGCAGCTAAAGTATGTTCGCGCTACCTACGATCCACCGCTAATGTGTACTGATTTAAACATTGGAGAACAGGCCAATGCACGCTCGTCCAACTCAAATTCTCCGATGCCTCCTCGCGACGATGTAGACTCTCCAAAACCCGAGGGCGCATTCAATATCTCTATTGACGAAACGATACGTCGATTACGGGCAAAGGGACAGCCTATTCGTCTCTTTGGCGAGACAGACAAGGATCGCCGACTTCGCTTGCGCGCCTTGGAACTCATAGAGGAGAAGGGCCACGACCGACAAGGCGGCCAGAACGACTTCAAGAAGGCTCTCGAGGACGTCGAGAATGTCGAGCGCGAGATGCAGGGGCAGGGACAGAGCACGAAAGGCAAGAAACGCGACGACTCTGACATCTCGCCAGATGCAATCCTCGACTTGACTCTCGTAAAGGCTGATCCCGATAAACTGTATCCCGTCATCTACTACGCACTAAAGCGCGTGCTCAAAGAGTGGGGCGAAGCTATGGACGAACGACCAGGTAAGTCATTTGTTTTCTTGTACTAGAAGCCTTTCATTAAATTCTCCTCGATAGAAAACATCAAACGAACACACCAGGGAAAGCTAGCGGCAGCTACGCAAGTACAGTCGGCGGAATACCTCAAACCATTGTTCAAGCAGCTACGGTCAAGAGTCAGTCATCATGAATTACACTTAATCCAATTGACACTTACGCATGTCCAGTCGTTACCGGCAGATGTCCTCGCGAGGATGGCAGAGATCGTTCACTATATGCAAAAACGCCAGTACCAACGGGCGAATGATGCATACTTGCGTCTATCGATCGGCAATGCACCTTGGCCTATCGGTGTCACCATGGTTGGGTGAGCCTCCTGTTTCACGGCGTCTCAGACATGACAGCTCACGAGCTGCCAGAATCCACGAACGTTCGGCTCGCGAAAAAATCTCCTCTGATCAGGTGGCGCACGTCTTGAACGACGAGGTCAGCCGGAAGTATATCCAAAGCTTGAAAAGGTATGCCCGCGTGATGGTCTCGCGCATCTGAAGAATACTGATCAGCCCGTAGGCTCCTTACCTTTTCCCAAACGAAGTATCCACCGGAAGACGTATCTCAGCTGATGGGATGAAGCGCTGTTTCTTTTTGACTATTTCGCCGTGTTTGTATTTCTTGATAATCTATTCGACGTTATCTGTCTCCTTGTCGATCGGCTAGCAGTGCCTGCGCCTCTTTTTCTGGCCAGTAGGCTATACCCATCCCCGCCGACAGCACAGTAGGCTAAGGTCAATCGCGCTGTCACTGTCAGTGCGCGGGTGGTTCAGCATATTATTTTCAAACTACACTCCAGATCGAAGGCACCGGGAAATGGAAGGACAAAGAGAGAGGATAGAACGTTTCCAAGCGTGGTGCTTATTGACTAAATTACTGGGGCCCAGACATTGCACACGAGGATCTCGAGATGGAAAATTCCCAGAATGAATGAATGTCGTTGAACGTGTGGGCGATGAAAAAAATCGTTCTCTCTGTTTCCTCGCAAATCTTCCTTACATTCCCCGACGAAGAAAGCGCCAACGGCGGCCGGTACAAGCATATGTATATACCCCTTTGGCAGTTGTCGCAGATACTACGCATCAAGCCACCAGAAATGAACACGCGGCCAAGCAATATTCTCGTGCATCAAAGTACAGGGAACACCACCAAAACCTTGTATCGCGCAGAACCGATACATATCACATACTTGTAATTCCCAACTTTACTTTTTACCTGATTTTCCACCTTTCTTCGTTCGAGGTGGTCCACCCTCGCCAGCGAGGGCGTGCCCCGTCTCCGCGATGTGCGTGAAAAGCTTCGTCTTGCTGGCAAAGCTCGATCGACACACGTTGCAGGTGAACTAGGTCGTCGTTAGCCCACACGTAAAACGAGGAGGATACGCGCATTAATACATACCTGAGTGGCGGACGATTTTTCTGTCTCCGCTTTCTTTATTTGTTTGGCGCGTCTTTTGTCCCGTTTCGACTGTTCGGGTGCTAGTGGGAAAGGATGGATGGGATTCGCAGGACCGTCGTCCACCCCCGGGCCCTCTGATCCATCCACATCCTGCAGCGTCCCAGTAGAGCCGGCATCGGATTCTCGCACCCCTGCCCTCACACCTCCTATTGTTCTCGCCATTCGTTCAGTCTTGGTCAGAGGCTCTGAGGGAACTTTCTTCGTTTGGTTCTTTCTCTGTTTCTTCTTAGTGCCGCCGCGCTGCGAAGGTTCTTCTGGAGCACCGGGTTCAGCTACACCGTTTTCCTCGAGAAGAACTTCTGTGGGACCGGGTGGACTGCGAGATCGCGGAGGGGAAGGTGGCGTCGAAGCCGCCTCAGGTGATTCAGAGGTCTCTTCGTCCTCGATGTTAAGACCGAATTCCGCATCCTCGGCCTGCATTTCGAACCGAAGGCGCTCTACTTCCTTCAGGTGCTTTTTGCTTCGTTCGTGACTGTCCCAAGCTGCTTCGCTGCGGAAAGACTTGCCACAGACGACGCATTCCCACTCTTCACTTTCCTCACCTTCGCCGATAGCCCAGTCTAAGTCGTCATGCACCCCACTAGTGTCAAGTTTTTGCCATTCTTGCTCTACGTAGTCGCTCGCGGCTACCGTGTCCTTCTCCGGAGCTTTTGTTGAGCTAGATGACGCACGAATCTGCGCGTCTTCAGTTTGCCGGGCTAGATGGGCTTTGTAGCGCGCGTCTCGTTTACGCAGAAACCTAGCCAAAGACTACATATACAGCTGATTAACACATCCTCCGATGAATGAATAGACGCTTACTCGGATAGTTTCGTTATACTCTCTACGAGCGTCGTCTCGTGCCTTCTTGTTCTCCTTTTCCATCAGCCTGCCGACGATAAGAACGTTTATCTCGTTAACAAGATGGAATAAAATCGGTACCTTCGTACACGTCTATCGGGGGCTTCTGACAGGTTCCATGTTTCTGACCAAAGGAAATCCTTGTTGCTAGAAAAGTTCATCCAACTGTTGTAGAACGTCCGAGCAGCCTCTAGTTCATCTCCCTTTTGGGCGGGCGCCCAAGGCCAGGAAGAATATCCAAACGAGGGCATTTCGCTATCGGAAAACATGGCTTCTTCAGCCTGAAGTCTCGTAAAGAGATTCCGATAGATGGTGTAAAATCCCTTTGAGATGATTTAATCAGATCCCGACCCCTTCACTAGACTAAAACACGTACTTTATCATCATCACCGAAACCTGTCCAGATCGAGGCGTCGAAAAATTGGGCAAGATGCCTGACTGTTAATCCTCTATCACGTGCGCGGGAGGGAGGAGCGCCACGCTGAATATCTTCAAAGACGGTGTCCGCATCCGGCTCGGGAGCTAGAGAAGCTCTGTGGGAGTCGTACCATGCGCGTTCCTACTTGAACGTGATGTTGGCGGTGATATCTAAGGCTAAAAGGTGCGATTCCTTACTTGTTCATCACTAAGAACCTACGGGGATCTCATCAAATTAAGACAAAAACGGAGCGACCAGGTGCCAACCTCGTAAGCTTGCTGCATTGTCGCAAAACGATTCGTGGCGCCGGCAACATCGTGGGGATTTTTATCAGGGTGATGAATAAGTGCAAGTCTTCTGAAGGATTTCTGCCAGGGATTTCAATGCGCGAAGACGGTGGCACAGGACGAAATCACCGACTTTGATCTCGTCAGCAGTTGCGTTTTCGTCGACGTCCAAAAGCTGGTAATAGTCGAGGGCGTCTGTCGCCGGACCATCGGATGCGCCATGCCCAGCTTTAGACTCTCCTGCACCCATCTCGGCCGCAAGATCGTAGTTAGAGAGCAAGCTGTAATCCTTCCAAATATAGCAGCAGCAGCCCGATCACTTTTGATCAAATAAATTGTTCCGAGGCTTGAACGCGACCTACCATCCTCGAAAAACCTACACTCTGCCCATCCTTCTTCCACCTCTCTAAAGACAATGTTCGGCCTTGGCTCAAAGTCAAACTCCGACTCCCCACCGGCACCAATCATGGGTATGTCACTATTTCAATGCGTGGTCAACCTTCGAACCACCGGGCACGGGAGTCCTTTCTGAAATCTGTCCAGATTCAGACAAGAAGGAACAAATCATGACGGCAGTACGCACAGAACTCGCACAGGCCAATGCCCAGCTCCTTCTCGAAGTATGTTTTCTCCCTGGGCTGTGACACGTCTTCCCCCGAGGGTTGACAGTTTTGTGATAGAACTTGAACAATAAATGCTTCAAGGCCTGTGTTCCTCAACCTGGAAAGGCTCTTTCTGGCTCTGAAGAGGTACGGAGGGCCATCAATTGCCTTTTTGCCACAGACTCTCATTTGGTATGTCTCTAGGCCTGCTTGTTGCGGTGTCAAGAGCGCTTTATGGACGCTTGTACGTGAACTCGCTGCTTTTTTATGACATAGTTCGCTGACACAGCTTCTTTCTTTCACATTTCCCTTTATAGTCAACATCGTATCCCGGTCATACCACGCTCGCCTAAGTAAGGAGCGAATTGAGTCGCTTACTAGTGAGATAGACAGAGGCTTCTAGAAAGTTTGAATTGGGTACTTGTAAACAGCAAGGCGATTCACTAATAACAACAATATAATCCAAAACTTGTGCTGCGAAAGAATGAAACGAGTAAGTTACAATGAGTGAATGAGTGTAATGTCCGTGCGAGATGAATGTTGGATACAGTGGGAATAGTAAGTGCGGGTATGGCGAGAATATTATAATGATGCGATATTTGGTCCATGGAAAAGAGCGGCTAGACAACTGTCCAGAAGTAATGAGCGTAAAGTAGTGTCCCAATCGAAATGGACGATAGTGTGGCAGAATAAATGAGCAAGGGTAAGCTGAAAGGTGGCAAATTATGCTCTGAGAAAGAGATTATGGTCCGTAGTTTATTGTGGCGCGGGATGACCTTGATATCCCGGCATTAGCGAGCTAGTAGAATATCCCTGCACAAGATGAGGCGGTGGGTGAAATGGGGTCGTCAAAATAGGCGGTGACATTGGAGCCTCGTAGTCGCCATGCGCGGGTACCATATGTGCATCGTCGACGGTGTGGCGGCCGTAATGGGATGCGAATTGCGAACCCTCACGGTAGAAAGCACGAGGCGCGGGCTGCGCAAGATAGGTCTGAGACGACGACGTAGCAGGCGCAGACCCAGGGACAGCTTGTGACAGCGTCGGGACGAGGTTCGCGTACTCAGATAGCATGTCGTGTTTCCCATCCGCGATTGGCGAAAGGTCTGAATAGTGGTACGAAGATCCGAAGCCGGGATCAACATGGGAATGGGGATGAGGCTCAGAGAATGTGGATGGGGTGAGCGATATCGATGAAACTGATCGCGATAAATGGGACGGTCGGTGGCCTGAATACCCTGACAGCGAGAGCGGGGGTGGGCGAGAGTGGTAAGAAGGGGGATGACGCTCAGGACTATGACCATGGTAGGTCGAGGCCTCAGTCTTGAAATGGATAGATTGAGCCAACAGGCCTTCCATGGGAGGACGCGGAATCTCCATGTGTTGCGGTCCTCTGTCGGCATAAGTTGGGGAATGCAAGTAGACGTCGGCAGAATGATTCCGCTCACGGAGATTCTGGACTAAATGAGCTAGTTGTACGGCCCCACCAATGATATTATGGCGTAGGGAATGAGTGGCCTGCGAGCCCTCTGTCCAGTCGCCGCTCGGCGTCCAAGAGCGGGTGTTTCCAGACGTACTTTCCATAAAAAATTTAGGAGCCTTCGACAACGTCAATGTCGCGAGCGCCGTCCCCGGCCCCGCGTTGGTGAATTGAGTGGCGGTCACCAAGTCGAATGGGACCTCCATTTTGAAGCCTATGCCTGCTGATAAAACGAACCAGGCTAGGAAATGCTTTTGCTCGCAGACGTAGGCCACCAAGTCGTTCTTGCCCGTGTTCGAGGCGATCCGACGCCACGTACCGATGGAGAGATCGATACATGGGATGATGGTCACAGCTGGACAGTGGTGTATTAGCGAGCGCGGAAATGACGAGGGCCGGACGACGTACGAGCATGCTCGTGAATGAGAGCGAGTAAGTCGGCTTGACGGTCTTTGGAGAGGACCAGAGGAACCTCGGGCGCAGACTGGGCACGAGGCCGTTGCTCCTTTTTCTTGAGCTGCAGTAGCTTGGCCTTCGCACGTCTACCCACACATTATCCCGTTAGCACACGTACACACCCAAGCGAATATTAAAGAACATGCTAACCGATTCTGAAACCAAACCTGCGTCTGGCGTTCCTCCATGCCGAGCATTTCGCTTATCTCTTTTCGGCGGGTGGCAGTGGGACTGCGTTCCACGGAGAAAAACTGCTCGAGGTGGACGAGCTGGTCGGGGGTGACGCGCGAGCGTTTTCGGCGCTCGCGTTCGGATTTGGTGCCATTGGTTGTGGAGGTGGAACGTGTGGGACCGGAGGCGGGCTCCTTTTCCTTTTCCTCTTCAGCATCGGGCGTGTCCGAGCCGCTGGGAGACGGCCGAGCAGAGCTTATAGGCGTGTTGGGCGACTGAGATGTAGCAGATGCCCTAGGCGAGGGTGTAGCGGACGCATCAGAGGCGTGGTACGAGGTGGGATCAATACGCAGAGAAGCTCTCTCTGCGCGGGTATTGAATATATCTCTGGGGGTCATGGCCGTGGCTAATTAGATTATTGATATTAGCAATAAAGTTCACGATATTAGCATGGGAGCGAAATGAACCTACAATCCACAAGAGATGGAGCCTCGCCGTAAATTGGCTGCCAGTTTGGAAAGTTTCGTATGAGTGTCCAGATGAACAGACGTGACGGCTTGGCCGATGATATTATAAGGGAAGGTGAGATAGTCCGGGGCAATAGCACGAGCGGTTGTGAAGTGACGGATTAAAAGAGTGTGGAAAAGTGGGACTAAAAGGGAAGAAAGCTGCTTGACGCGTCGATGGGAAGGTTAAAGAGTGGAAAACGCGACGGAGCTCTTTACAGGGTTTCCGTCGTCGGTGCTCTAATGTTTGTCAATCAGATCTAGGCACCCGGGACAAAGGTGGTTGCGCAGCTGGGAGACCAAGGCTGCTGAACTTGAACGGATTGTGTTGTGGGCGTCGTGAATCCCTTGAGGGGAAAGGAAAGGGAAAAAAAATTCAACATGTAAGTTGGACAAATGGAGAGTATGAGCGAATCTCCAGACCAGAATGATCCGTGAATCTGGTCGCATGCGGCAGAGATCTTTTTTATTCGAAATTGTCAGGGTCCCTCAGGGTGGCTGATAGGATCTCGGAATGCTGAACAAAGTTCGTGAGAGAAAACGGCTCAGACTGGAATTTACCAGATAATATTCTATGTTGGAGGCTAGGTACGCGCCATAAATCATTGGGGTGCAGCGTCATCTGATTTCTGGACACGCGCCTGACATTTGTGCGCGGCTAGGAGGCGTTTGACGCGTCGATAGTCTGTTTGCAGGCCAAAAATCCTATCCATGATAATCCATCGGTCTCTCTGACGATGTGATTGATCTTCTCGGTGGCGTTGTGGCGATGAAAGAGGCAAACGACGACAGTTGCTAGCACGAGCGCTGCGACCCTGACTACGTGCAACTTTCCAAACGGGGATAAGGTTAGTAAGTTGAGTGATTGTCCCTATGAACCAATATTCGTTCTTGCCCTCATATGTGCTACCCGAGGGCGCTACCCCCGCCACGATCCGAGCTCACGCATACCTCCACCATCTCGTAGAACCACAAAATGGATAAACGTCGGATCGTATTCGAAAAACTGCCTCCTCGTACCCCGCATCCCAATACCTTCTGGTGGTGATTCTTCGAGTCACCATCTCACATCTGATACGCCCCCGTCCCGTCGGATAAAATACAACAGAATGTAGCCTCACCTCCCTGAACGAGTCAGGCAGAATCCCGACTAACCCTTCGACGTCCACGTGTATCGGTGCTGAGCAAGGTTTATGAGAATATTAGAACCTAGTCCCCGTGGTCAACGGCCACCCAGCAACGAGCTGGAACGTCGAGACTCAAAGTCGGGGAACGACGGTTGTCGCGCCACTATAGTGCTTATACCGGCGAGACCGACATGCGTACCGACATGGAGACAGACCACGCAACGTCGAATCTTAAGGTTTTCTCAAGCTTGAAGACCGGAAAAGGATCGCGTCAACCCTTGTGCGATCTAGATGCAACCCAAGTCGGCGGTTTGCGAACCGGGCGTCTCATGCCGTTCTTCCAATGTTCAGAGGCTTTCAGAGGCTCGCGAGTCGAACGGGAGATTCCCTGCCTCCCTCGCGAAGCATCGAGGATCATTGGCGCTAGCATTACAGGAACAGGTACTTTCGAGGGCGCGATCTTCTGAAGGGCGTACAGGCCGACAGCCCGGAACCATCCGGCCATCAGATTTCAAGAATTTCAAACATGGTGGCGTCGACGAACGCCCATCAACGTCAACTCTAGACCCAAAGGGGGATACAGCGCGCCGATTATCCTCAACTCTATCTTGCGGTGCAGCGACGCATGTGGAATTTGGCTACTATTACAGAAACACAAGTTCATACGTACCGTACTCTTACCCAAAGATATCCTGCGGTGGCATGCTAGAGGAACGTACCGTACCATACCACAGTTCTGCGAATGGCCCCTCGTGATATTGTGACAACAAGATACTTACGCACATAAAAATGAAAGCAGAACCAATAAAAACAGAGGACGAGGGGGTGCTGGTGCAAAAGAGAGCGCGCGCCTGCAAGCAACAAGCAATCCTACCCAGAAACAAAAGGCAAGCGGTTACCTTTGCACTTGAGGTGGAAGCTGTTGTTCAGTAGCGAGGACGTTTAGAATTCCTATCGTCATACCCGCCTGGGCCGTCGGGGCGCTTAAGATCCTGACGATACCCACCGCCACCGCCAAATCCTCCACCAGGAGGACCCATGGGGCCGCCTCCTGGCGGGCCGTTGAATCCTGCTGGAGGTGGTCCACCATAACCATTACCATTGTCGAACCCGCCTTGGAAACCAATGCCACCGCCTCGGCCACCCCTATAGATGTCAGCAAAGTGCAGATAGAAGAAATGAAAGAGAATGGTATTACCTGTAGCCACCGTCTTCTCGTCCACCAAAGCCGCCACGATCTCCACCAAAGCCACCACGATCTCCGCTACCAAAACCACCTCGGTCTCCGCCACCAAAGCCGCCTCGGTCGCCACCAAAGCCTCCGCGGTCACCACCATAACCACCACGGTCGCCACCGCCATAGCCGCCACGATCCCCGCCCCGGAAGCCGCCGCGGTCGCCAAATCCACCACGGTCACCGCCTCTGAACCCGCCGCGGTCGCCACCAAATCCACCTCTGTCGCCACCAAATCCACCACGGTCACCGAAGCCACCCCGGTCACCGCCGCCCCGACCTCCAAATCCGCCCCGCCCGCCCCGGAAGCCACCGCCACCGCCACGATCTCCAAAGCCACCGCGGTCGCCAAAGCCTCCTCGGCCACCGCCACCGCCAAAGCCACCACGGAAACCTCCGCGCGCTGCGGGTGGCGCAACAGGTTCTACTTTTTTAGGCCTGCCTCCGAGTCCGCCTCCTAGTCGTCGTGGTTTCCAGCCACGAACGGTGCGACCGCGTTCAACGTCGACCAGTATCCGTTTGCCCATTATCTGAAGCCCATCGGATTCCTTGTACGCAGCTAGATGAAACGGTTAGTATAAGAAGTTGAACAAGGCAGAAAGAACGCACCTTTCATATCGCGTTCTCGCTCATAGACAACGAACGCGTATCCCTTACTCCTACCCTTCTTGTCGCGCACTATCCTTACGCGTTCAATGGTGCCGTAGCCTTCAAACTCCCGGCGCAAGTCATTTTCATTGGCGCTTTTGTGCTGCAAGTAAAGTCAGTACGTGGCGCCGCAGTAACAGAGAGCATACGCACTAAACGTGAGAGAAACAGCGTTTTATACGGGTCACCTACCGCCTCTGCATCATCAGTGGGTTTATCTGCTCAACTTTAGCATGTGCCCAGTCAGGAGAAACATAAGAAACTCACAAGTTTCCTTTGCCTTGATAAACTCTTCTTCCTTCTTCTTCTTCCTCTCTTCTCTCCGTAGCTGACGCTTCACCTCCTCTGCAAGCGTAAACGCAGGCTCTTCACCCTCCTCCATGTCGTCCGTCTTGCCATTGGTAGCGAACAAGTCACCAGTCGCCTGCTCCTTCAGCTGCGCGAGAATTTGGCCAACTCCCCCGACATTTTTGTTCCGAATGCGGTTGATATCCCTATCCAGCGGTCGAGTGTATGCGAGAGGTGGTCGGGGTGCGAATAATTTAAGCAAATTGGGGGGTAATAAATGGGTCCCAGGCATGGTGGCGTCGTCGTCGTCGTCGGGAACAGCGATGGGAACAGTGTCAGCAGCCGAACACCCTTAAAACTCCGCTTAAAACATGCGTTAGGTAATAATCGAATTTCCAGCGTCTTCCCACGGTCGATGAAGCTGCCCTCCGTCCTGCGACGCGCCTCGTCGTCCGTCGCGACGCCGACGTTCTCTTCTTACTTTTTTCATAACGCGCAATGGCTCGCACAGTCGCAGATACAGCACCGACGACATCCGCTGCGTCTCCTCGCTGACCCGGTCCAAGGCGCACGGGAATCGGCCAACTTTAAGCCAGTCGCTATCGGTGGCCCGTCGCAGCTGCTCGGGATATACGCGCAGCTGAGCAAGTCGCGGCTCACGGCGCTCATGGTCCTCACCGCCATGGGCAGCGTCGCCGTCTCGCCCTTCCCCGTAACAGTCCCCACACTCCTCGCCACAGCAGTCGGCACAGGCCTCTGCTCTGCAGCGGCCAATACCTTCAACCAGCTCCAGGAAATACCATTCGATGCACAGATGGCGCGCACGCGGAACAGACCCCTCGTCCGACGCGCAGCGACTCCATTGCACGCTGCTGTGTTTGGTACCGTCACCGGGATTGCAGGGCCAGCGCTATTGTGGACGATGGTGAACCCTGCTACTGCATTGCTGGGCGCTGGGAACATCGTACTCTACGCCGGCGTCTATACATGGATGAAGCGTCAGAGCATTTGGAACACCTGGGTAGGCGCCGTCGTCGGTGGAATCCCCGCGCTTATGGGCTGGACCGCGTCTGGTGGGCATCTCATCCCCGCTCAAGTACACTACTTCCTTCCCTGGATATCATCCCTCACTCTAGACATATCCCACATCGACAACATCCTCTCTCCATTTGCCTTGTTCATGCTATTATTCACCTGGCAGTTTCCCCATTTCAACTCCCTATCCTACGTCGTACGAGGCTCGTATGCCCAGGCGGGCTACCAGATGCTCTCCGTGCTTGATATCCGCAAGAATGCCTTGGTTGGGCTTCGCTACGCCTTGCTCATGATCCCCCTCTGTTCCATCGTCTTTCCGTTATCGGGTCTGACAACATGGGCGTTTGCCCTCACGTCGCTAGTGCCCAACGGGATATTCGTCAGCGCCACCTATTCGTGGTGGAAGCACGGGGGCGAAAAATACGCACGCACAGCTTTCCGCCATAGTCTGTGGCAGCTCCCTGTCGTCCTCGGACTGATGATGTTCCACAAGAACGGGATGGACTGGACAAAATGGACGAGGGATGAGAAGGAGGACGCCAAAGCTGTAACTGTAGCCGCCAATAATAATGCTTGAATTTACAATGGGTCAGATCTCAGAGTCCAGCTCCACTGTTCCTTTATCTGAATTTCCGACAGACTACATGCACGTTCGCCGCCTGTTTATAAGACACTAATAATAACCTACTCCTCGTCCAAAACAAATATGTTGGTTACATATGGACCCACATACAACGCCCCGAGCCACAGATACACATCTGCGCACATGTACGATCTCTCCAGATCTCCTCGATCCTTGGGCCCCGGCAAACAAAGCCTAATTCTGCCTCGAGAATCATGTCGCGACGGGTGCAGAAGGATACAAGTTCCTGGCAGATCAGGCATCGGGCCTCGAGAACTTGCATTTGACTTGTAGCGGGCCGTGGGCTGTGTAACTTGTTCTCCCATAACCATAACGAGGCATCCAACTCCCGCTGTTATCGTCCGCTCGAACTTTGGAGAGGCCAGTGCGAAAATGCTGGGAGCGAGAGCGACGGGTGTAATAGAGCCATGGTTGCGTGCTAGGTGTTGGGCCTGATCTTTCAAACGTGCTAATAAACACTTTCAAGGCAAACAAATATCTGGTTCTAAGACCTCGAGTACAAAAGAGAGCTGTTATAATCGTAATTTGACCTTACTACTCCGAGCTACTGTCCTGCCCTCAGGATTACTAACTCGATTGCAGCTCCCCCTCTCCAGGCCGAACAAAGAGCTGCGACTTCTGCTCATGTACGAGGAACTGATTCTCGAAGAATGCGATCCCTTTTGGCCGTGTACTGGATTTAGAAGAGTAACATCTTGATTGAGTAAGCGATGCTTGAGAGGAAGACGACCAGAATATCGTACCGAGGAGGGGAACGAGAGCACGGTGGGCCCATCGCGGTGACTGGCCTGGGAATCCTGGCAAGGAAGGGTAAACGAATTCCGAGGAAAAGCTTGAAGACAAGCGTCGTCAAGTTGGCCACAATCGATACGTATATCAGCAGCCTTACGCACTGTGCAGCTTTTCGGACGAGTAGAAAGTCTCTCATATGAAAAGTGAAACTAGAAAAAGAGGCGCAGATTTTGGCGTGACGGAAAACTTGATTTTCACAGTTGCGATTCCGTACCCCAAGACCGACACAATGCCATGTGAGCTCCCATGAGACAATGAACTCGAGTGCAGGCATGCAGTCGAGTTTAGATGTGCTACCGCTCGTCGTCGTGAAGCCACTGAAGTTAGTAGCCGTGACCAGACAAGGTGTTCTGCAGGTTCGTGGTCTGCTTTCTTTGATGTTGCTGGTGGGAGTAGAACGAAAACCATACTCAGAATCACCCAGGGTTTCTCACCACTGACCAAGTAGTAGCAAGTAGAACAATTAGCACGTCTTCAATTCCTATGCGCCTCAGTAAATTCCAAGGATCCGCAATGATAAATTCACCAAACGGCACCTCGAAGTTCTCGGGTCGGAGTCACGTCGACGCAACAGACCGATCAAGACTCAGAAATTTGGCAATAACTACTGTAGACATATCAAAGGACGTATATGCAACCTAGATAGAAAATGAACAGTCACTACACGGCTTATAAGCAACGATACATCAACATTCTCACTGTCATGAACCCGCCTTTGCCTTCGCAGCCTCCCGTCTCTTCTTCAACGCATCCAGCCGATTCTTCATCACCGTAACCTTCATATCCGCCTCCTCCTGCGCCCTCTCCTCCTCCATCAACCGATCCATGATAAGCTCCCTCTCCTCCTGCTCCTTCCGCCTTCTCTTCTCCTGCTCGTCCACCTCTTCCTCCACGACCACCGCCTCTTCCCCCCGCTGCGGAGGAAATCCCTCCGGCAATTCCGGCGCCATCACTGGCTCAGCAAAGACAGTCGCCCCCTCGTACGTCTCCCGAAAGTCCGGCGCGTTAACCACCTCACGCTCAAAGCGCGCGAATTCGTCGTCCAAGTGTGGCGTTGCCTCTACTTCCGCGTCGACATCCATAGAAGGAGGGGGAGGGGGAGCACGTGAAGGGTCAGAAAAGAAATCAGCGGGAAAGCCACCCGCGTCATTCGGTCTTGACTTTTTAGATTCCGGTTCTGCCATTTCTTCATCTTCATCTTCATCCTCGTCCTCGTCTTCGGATTTTCGTTTTCCCAAAGCAACAGCAGCGGAAACTCTCTGCTCTTCCTCCTCTGCGCGCCGTCGTTCCTCTTCGCGCAGACGAGCAACAGTCGTCCGGTGCGCTTTGCTGCCTAGATGACCTTCCCAGGCTGTAGAGTGTTTGATTATTGTCCCGCAGGCAGAGCATCTTAGTTGGCCAGAGGCAGAGTATGTGGCTAGAGGGTGCGTTATACGCGCTTCTTGTCGTTTGGCCTTGAGCAGGGCGCGTACATCCGCCATGGCGGTAGGAGGGCAAGAAGAGTTGATTACGTCAGAAACCATTGTTAAGGTTAGGGTTTATGGCTATAATTGTGTGGCGCAAAAAAGGGAATGCAGATTTAAAGGAGGCATCACTTTCGAAAACTGCTGGAGCAACAAAGGGGTACGGATTATTATAGGTTACCGACTACAAACAATCATTCCTAGCCCAAAATCGGGTCAGATGAAAGAGTCGAAATACCCACACTTCGTCGGGTCCGCGCGCCACAAGAAGATTCAAAGAAAGTATTTCCAGAAAGATGTCAATACAGCGCACTAGAAGGGATTTCTGGTGGCGTGTAATTTGACAAGTTCAATAGTCCAGTCCGGAAACCGCAGTCCGTTGTTTCTGGATCGCGAGCTCGCTTCCTGTATCCCCGGGCTCGAGGAAAGTAGGATGGTGCTAGGCGTTTTATAAATCCGTAGAGTCGGGGAAGATGGGTTCTTTTGCCTATCCAGGAAGTGTAGGCTTGCCAAGTGCTGGAGGGGATGAAATATTTTTCGCAGCTCATGACCAGAGGTATAGCTTGAGGGGCACTCAGGTATTGGTATCGATTGCCCCGTATTTAATAATCGACCTGGAGACGAGATGGAGCATGCTGCCCGTGGAACACCCATGAAAGACACATATAGACAGTTCTGTAATTATCGAGTCGAGAGGCGCCATAAAGTAGCAACGTGATGGTTCAGACCAAGTTGCCAAATCCGTACTTACTTTCCTTCATCGTTCATCGTTCACCGTTCACCGTTCACCGTTCATTCCAGTCTTCGTCGTCGGATGCCCTCAGAATCCTTCTGCCGCGTTGTCGAAGACGCCAAATACAAGACTAGAGAAAAACGGGAGAGGAACGACAAGCCGCAGCCATGGATTCTCGTCAAGCTCATGGTGCCCATTACCTTTGGTATCATGGTCTACGCGGCGTACGTCTACATCGGCAGAACGTGCGTACCAGCAATACGAAGGCAAAGTAGCATACTTAGCAAGGGTGGAGGCAGTGCGTGAGTTCATGTTTATTCGTCAGGTCCTTACTCACTTGTACAAGTCGCATTATTGGGGGTATTCTGCCCTCTGTTTATATGGATGGTATGGGCCTATGCCGTTGTCGTATTTACCCCACCAGGATTCGCCCGAGACGTGCGTAGCCCATTCATTCAGCCACTAAAGCCACTCATTTCTACACCAGCACGTCCCAAAATCCCCTCAACCGCCACCCAGCGCTCCCGGCCCCAGTCAGTCCTTCGTTCCCGCCAATGGAGATATCGAATCCGGGACACTGCAAAATCCAGCTCGCAGCAGCACATTAGTCAGAGACAGAGACAGCATCGGTGGCCCGTCCTATGAAGACCTCGAACTGCGCGCAGCACTCGAATCCAACGAACGACATGATAATCTTCTCAGTCCTAGATCTATGCTTCCAATAAGAGTCATTGATCATGATGACAAGGCTCCTCCGCACAAAGATCATGACCTCCGAATAAAGATGGCCATGATGAATGTCGAGCGGAGACCGCCTATCACTCCTATTCTGCTCCCAGAGTATCGCTATTGTGTGCGAGACGAACTTGTCAAGCCCTATCGCGCACACCACTGTCGCGTCTGTGGCACTTGCATCCTCAAATACGATCACCATTGTCCATGTAACTTAATTCTCTTCCCACCTATACGCACGCACCTAACATACTTTCCCCCAGGGATCGGCCAATGTGTAGGCGCCCGAAACCACAAGGTATAGAGCCTTACGCTACCAAACTCTCTCTTCCTTCATCCCCCTGATCTTTATGCAGTTCTTCATAAACTTTAACCAAGCAGCTGCCGTCTTCACCGCTTACACGTTCGCGACCCTCTTACCGTATACCATACGCGCTCAAGATGATTTGGACGTGCAGCACGTCGTCATACTAGCTTTGTACGTCCAACAGACTCTTGGCTATGATTTTGATGCTAACGAGTTCCTTGCGTACGTTAGAAGCGCCTTATTCTGCGTATTCACCATATCACTATTTTTGTCGCATATGCGACTGCTCTACCTCTCAGAGACGACGGTGGAAAGCATGCGCGATCGCAGTATATTGGATAGAGAAGAGCATGTTATGAGCGGGGCTTTGGGGCTTTGTGATCTTTCGTATGTTCTCTCTTGCAATCATGATGACCATTGCTGATAGACTGGATTAAGGACAAAGAAACGTCTTCGGGCGACGTGGGACCAGGAGTGGGGGCGCATTGGGAAGGAGGGCAATATCTGGTGGTTGGAGTCGGGGAGGAAGGGTTGGGAGGAGACTATGGGCAGCTGGTGGGTGGGGTGGATATTACCCGTTGGGAGGGGATTGTCGAATGGGCTTGATTATACGCCTAATCCGAGGTTTGATAAGGAGGGGAGATGGCGGCGGAGGAGTGAGTGGCCTATCGAGCTGCGGTGACAACGGACATCATCTAGTACGCATAACTATTCTATAAGGCATTGTTTGACACCTCTTCTGTATTGTACGACATACACACCATGCATGAATCTAATGAGAAACTTACTCTGAACCCGAGCTTCAGGACAAAGGAATACACTTTGCGATGAGCAGCATTGATGAAGTAATCTCACAGCTTTATATGTTGCAACAGCCGATAAAATTCTAGGACGCTCAGTATCAATAGAAGATGTGTATCTGAAGTTTTACCATCTATAGTTTCGAGGCTTAAGGGCGTGGATTTGGCTACGTAGGTATTGCAAGGCTGGGAGAATCTATTCCCTCTTCTGTTTCCTTACATTTATTAAAATACCAGAGAGCAGTAATAGTAAGCTAGAAGACAGAGCCGGATCCATACCAGGACTCATCTATTGAGGCAGCACGAATTAAAGAGTAAGAAAGGCACGTCCTTCATTGAACGACCAATGAGAAAAGAGTCAGTCGATCGACTTTTCGGTCAAAGGTCGTATTTTTCCCTTTTGAGAACTCCAGCCTCGATGAACATATCTCGCAGAACCCAAGTCCATTGAGCATCCATTCTATTCATCCCATACACACGCTCGTGATATTATTCAACAGTGCGAGATTATACCATTTGCTAGAAAGTAAGATAAGGAAATAAGTGAATGATCACCGACTCGGAGTCGCTGTACTCGAATCGTATAAAGATAAAAGGAACGAGACTTAAAGCATGTCCTTCTTACTCTTAAACACCACATTCTTCCTCTTGAGCACCTCTTCGATAACCTTCATTCCAGCGAGGACCTTTTCTTCCTCGAACCTGCGGCCGACGACTTGGACATTG
Source organism: Flammulina velutipes (assembly GCA_011800155.1). Lineage (NCBI taxonomy): Eukaryota > Fungi > Basidiomycota > Agaricomycetes > Agaricales > Physalacriaceae > Flammulina > Flammulina velutipes. The sequence goes on along the minus strand of CM022374.1, from coordinate 1,006,840 downwards.
AGTGGGAGACCATGCATCTTCTCCGCGTCGTATACGGACCACGCAACCCGACACTCGGGGCTCATCCCCGCATACTCCTCGCTCGCCTCAAAATCTAACGGCAGCCCGTCCACCTCCCTGTCCACGTTAGTCACCGGTATCACACCCGCTGCGTAATCGAGCTACAAAAAAATTGAAATGAAAAATCAGAACGCTCTAACCAAATCTGAAGTAGGACTAACCATATTAAACAGAAAAGTATAACTCGCGCTCATTAGGGAAGATTTTGGGCCGTCACCATGTGCGAGGGCGGGGAAAGGGTGCGCGACGGTGAGCACGAAGTCGAGACCCTGGTTCGCCCATAGATGGTGCCATTCATCGCGCAGGGCATCACGCTGCATCACTAGTTCACGCTCCTCGATGAGCGTCTTTGCGCTGATAAACTCCGGTGCTTCAGGCTGCGCACGCCCGGTAACGTACCCCCATACCCGCCAAAAGGTCTTGACGATGAAAGAACGCGATATGAGAGACAATATCGAACCTAGTTCGGGGCGGAGCGTCTCGCCTGGGAGGAGTTGGGCTCGGACTTGAGAACCTGGGGAAAAAAGAGGTGAGTGGCGGAGTCTTGGGGTTGAGTGGGGCACTGACCGACGTCCGCGAAGAATAGTTGGTAGCCTACTTCGAGGACTGGGAGGATAGGGGCTGAGCTGGGAGCAAAGAATGAATATGTGGATGATGGGAGTGGTGATTATGAACGCACAAATTGACCACTTCGTGACCTTCGGATTTGAGGGCGTCGGCAACCGTCGACAGAGCCCGTCTGCACGCGGGCGATGGAGGTAACGTGTCTAAAGTTACACCTTATTCGCTGCCCCTTGACGTGAGAAAGCATTCACGCACGATCTGTCCATATGATGCCCCATTTCAAGCGCCGTCCGTCCTCGAGCAAATTCACCGGACGCCAGGGTAACGGTACGCACTATGAGCGGAAAGAGAGTTTAGCAAGACGGCGTCACTCAAGAAACGAAAACGAACATACCGTGTGGTCATACATCCACGGCTCCATCTCGACCACGCGCCTGTAGAACTCGTGCAAGTCGTCCAAGCTGCCAGCCAGCGGTCCAGTAAGAGTAGGGATGGACTCCAGTCCAGGCATGGCGCTATTGTTGCCTATCGATGGAAAGCGCCCGACGCTGCCTTTCAGACTCCAGAGGCCACAGGTATGTGCGGGTATCCTGACACTGCCAGCAACGTCGGACCCTATCTCTATTTTGCTCGCGCCCCACGCGACCATTGCACCACCGCCACCCGTCGATGCGCCAACGCCGTACTCGCTGTTGTAAGGATTAGACGTCCGGCCGAATATCGCAGAATCTGTCTCCATCGCAAATAGCGCCACCGGTACGGTGCTCTTGGCATGTATCATGGCGCCCGCATCCTGCAGCAGGCGGACAATGGCAGCAGACTTGGGCACCGGTTTTCTGCAATTCCGCGCGAGGCCGATAGTAGTGTCGTGTCCTGCGATGTCAATGGAGTCTAGACGGTCCGAGAAACGTCAAGCGAACGTTGAAAGAACCGACGGGAGAGCCCACCTTTGACACTGATTGGCACACCAAGAAGCGGTCGTTGATGGCAAACCCGGTCGCTGTCCGTGTCCTGGCCCGGTCCCCACTGCGACAGCGCAGACGACAGCGCCTCTTCCACCAGAACATCGCTCACGCAATTAGACTCTTTCTGAGCAACAAAAACCTTCTTCGCATAGGCTCGCATCACGTCTGATGGCCCGAGCGCGCCAGATCGGCACTGACGAACAAGTGTGGCCAGAGAGAGTGCGTGTATCTTCTCCTCGTCGGATGTCAGAGGAGCAGAATAGGACGCAGACAGCGCTGCCATCTGACGCTCGCGTTCGCCTCGTTTCCATTCACTGTACGCCATGTCAGAGACGGAACACAAGTTGCAGGACAGACTGACCAGACATCTTTAAGCCCGAGGCTGGTGGACGAGGAAATGGAGGTCGTAGGAAAGCGCGACATCTGAAGCGAGAATCCGCACGCAAGACCCTCGCTTCTTATAATGTTCTCAGGCAGAGGAAGACGGCCGAGGAGATAATAAGGGAGCAGTAACACAATCATACAGGGCGATTATAGCGGAGATCCCGAATGCTTGTCGTTCCACACGCTAGGGTTCGCAGCATGGTTAGCGCTCTGAATAGGAAACCTAGAACCCAACCGGTTTTGAGCCAAATGTCGTCTGCTAACCCTTCATCTTTCAAGGCGATTAGAAAATGGAAGTCCTTGCCGCGCTGGCGGAAATGACCGAAGCACAGAGCGGTTCCTTTCCCGTCCTTTCTCCAGGCAAGTGTGCGGAGGGAAAACTGCGTCCAAATACCTAAGGTTGCCATTCGATTGACACAGTTGTTTGGTAGCCGACGAGGCACCAACGTTGGAGTGATCGTGCGCATTGAATTATCGAGAAGCCCAAGGTGAGCATCGCCGTGTGACAGCCGGTTAACTCGAAATACACACTGCAAACCAGAGATCTCAGTACTAGAAATCGGAGCCGGGGGTGCTCACGAAAAAAAAGTCTGTTAATGATGATCAACGCATCAGACAACCGATATCATGCCAGCGTACATACCAACGTAGTTGAGATACTCTCGCAGAAAGATCCTCCGGGGCCTAGCGCCGGGCAAAGCATTGAGTTTCTGAGCCATGACAAGGTGAAGGGCGTTATGTTCCCTTGTTCTTGTTCCGCCAAAAAGAATTATGTGCGCATTCCGACCGACAGCGGGGCGGCACTATCTTGCTAGTTGACAAGACCCCAGTTTCCGCAAGACGCGCCTGATTGGAAGGTCGATGCCAATGCCATGGATAAAATGGATGTATAGTGCCGGCATCCCCGATCTGTATGTTTTCATGACACGCGTAAATGGAAGACCTCTAATAACCTACTAAATGCCGCCTCGGGCGCCTAGTCGGAAATAATACTGTCAATTATGATAGTCAGCATTGTAAAGGATGGAGTACCGGATAGTTCACATACCTGAACCTCGTCCTACCTCGTCCGACAGTATCTCAGAAAAGAGATAAACACAAACTTGGCCCTGGAAAATGTGCGGCGTTGAACTCACGTCGTCCGCTTGCCACGAAGCTGCCAATCACGTCGATCATGATACTACCCACTAATTCTTGGGAAGGATAGAAGAATCGACCGGATAGCAAGAAAACCGTAATGTTGAACACATCTGCACATACAACGACCCACGCATAGTTGAGTTTGAGACAATCTGTCTGGGGTCTGGGGGTGGTATGTCAATCGGCCAGGACAATCGAGTTCAAACGATGATGAAGGCTTCTACTTCTTGACCGGATAACGCCTGTACCAAAGAAACTGTCAATGTCAGTAAGGGATTCCGGCCGTGTCTTCCATGAAAGAGAACAGCCGCATGCAGCTCTGGAAAAAGAAGGCCAGAATCGAGGGATTCTCCTCGTGAGAAGAGGACCAGATTGTGATGTCCTTCTCCGACAGAAGCGAGGTCATAAATTGCGCTTTAAAAATGAGGTTCAACTCTAAAAAAGAAAGGGCGTTCCGTAGAACCAGGACGTCGTGATTAAGCTCAGTCTTGGGCCCACAAGTCGACGACAATGACGGTTGAATAGAAAGCAAGACGGCTGACGTAATTATATATTTCTTGTCCAAGAACGGTCACGACCAAGGTGAACTCTGCATATTTCACTAGCGGTGTACACAGCGGCTTTAACTCTGCAAATTTATGTCGTTCAGTGACCTGCGCGCCGCCCGGAAAACAAAGTCCTATGTCGACCGTTCTTCAGGTCCAAACGTGCACGAACCAGTGATCGTCGACCAAAGGGAATCTGTTATCTCAACTGATATTTACACGTCTCTTCCGCCGGCGATTGACATTCGCACCACAGACGCATCTGGAAGAGGACTTTACAGTAATGCGCAGCTGACCTCAGGTGAGTTGAACGGAATTCAGAACCGCCACATGTCTGACGTATGGGAAGGCTCCGTTCTACTGTCTGTAAAGCCCCACGTAGCCGCACTTTCCATAGACAAATTACACGAATACTGCTCGTATTGTTTCTCGCCTGCCCAGCCAACAGGTTTGAAACGATGCACCCAATGCCACCACATATACTACTGTGATGCGGTAAGTCATAGCATGCCCCTTCACACCCTCGTTTTCGGACTCAAGCTAGTCTCGATAGACGTGTCAAACGAAAGATTGGTCTGTCCACAAGCACGAGTGCGCGTCTCTCCAACGCTGGGCTGCCGCCGCTCCATCCCCAGAACTCGCGATACCGAGTGACGCAGTCCGGTGCATTGCGCGCATCCTATGGATACGCCAGAAGAAAGGTCCTACGAGCGTCTGGGTAAGTGTTTCCCCTTCTTCACAGGCGCGCGTCCGTCTGATAACCATGCTCAGAGTCGAGAAGTAGATTCAATGCAATCTCGTTAGTACCCTGACCCTTCGTATCTACATCGCCTAACGGCTGTCCAGATCGAAAAGGTCTTCCTATCTCCGCAGCAGAAATGCACACACATCTAGCACATTCTCTGGTGCAGTACCTTGGCCTTTCGTCTCCTCAGGACCTGGCGGAGTTCGGTATACACTCTGCTGGAGAGCTTCTTGATCTCACGTCTCGTGTAAACTCTACTCCTGATATCTCGTTCAAGGCCTCTCTGACCTCCATTTAGTTTACGACGAATACATTTGCCGTCACCGATCCGACGTTGACTCCCCTGGGTGCCTCTGTCTCGCCGGTAATTGCTCTTTTCAATCACTCTTGTCAGCCAAACGCCGTCGTCGTATTCCCAAGAGCCTCCGCAAACCCTCGTACATCGGAGCCCGCGATGCAGGTAGTTGTAATCCGCGACATCATGCCCGGAGAAGAGGTAATCCTCGTTCCATCAACTCTGAGATTACACAGTTCTCATCTCTTTCTCAGATTCTCACTGCTTACATTGATACTACGCTTCCTCGCGTTCTCCGACAGCGGTTACTTGAGGAGACCTATCATTTTGATTGCCAATGTCAACTTTGCACGCTTCCGCCCCCAGTCGACCCACGGGAGTCTATGAGATGTTCAAAATCATGCAGCGGTGTATGCCCTTTACCAACCGAAGGTACGTAGTATCTACGTTGGCTTTGTCATTGCACCGGTAGCTAACACGAACACAGACAATCCCTTGACGAGATGTGATCGGTGTAAATCTGCAGTGGCGTCGACAGACGACGTACTGGATGCCGTCCGCGTAGGCCAGCAAGGTCTAGATAAAGCTACCGCTCTGCAATTCAAAGGTAAGCAACCATTTTATGATTCACAATACCCATCTTTCTCACTAGTATCTCTTTCAACAGATCCATCGAAAGCGCTACAGCTGACTTCAAAGCTGATCCCAATCCTGACATCGTCTGGCCTCACACCCTCCTCACACCCTCTCCTAGGCCTCGTCCTGCTGCAAAAATCATTCCCGCTGCCGGATCCTCTCACACAAGATGCGTTGGACGACAGCATTCGAATAAGCTCTAAAGCTATCACGGGGTTGTTGGCTATGCATCCGGAGGGGCATCCCGTTGTGGGCATCGCTCTGGCAGAGCTTGGGAAATTGTTGTCCGTGGATGAACCGTCTCCATCCTCTGCATCAAACCAAAATGGGACTTTCCCGCCTTCTGGGCCGCCTCGCGTGAAGATGGCGTACGACACGTTGTTGAGGGCCCGCGCGTCGTTGATGGTTGGGTTTGGAGAGGTGAATGAAGGGGGTGCGGTAGGGCGTGAGGTGCGGAATATGATTGCGGCTCTGGAGAAGGAGATTGAGGTGTGGAAGCAAGGCGTGAAGAATGTTTTGGACGATGTTCCGAAGTGATTGGGAGACGATGGAGCTATCGCAACATTCCGAAGATAATGAGGATATCATCTTTGGTATCTATATATCCTTAGCTATCGTCTATCCTTGCACTGTGCGTATGTATGTAGATAGTTAGCAGCCATTTGGTGCCCTGCACAGCAATCATATTATCTGTCCCTTTAGGGTTACGACTCTTGTTGACAGCTTGACTGGTGTTCAACTTTCCACTTTCAACGTCCACGTCTATTGCTCTGAGCTAATCTTATTAGTACGTTCACAACTCTGCAAATTCAATTACTCATTCTCTAATATAGAATTCGATGGTTTACGACGCGTCCAACTTAGATCTCAGCGAAATGCTACGCACTGGACAACAATTGCCCACCGCTGCGATTCCGTCTATTCGTAAACGCAAAATAAAGCTGCTGGACCGTGCCAAAGAGCTCCAGCGCGAGCTAGACGATACACTTGCTGGTGTTAGACACTGCGACGGTATCTTCGCGCCCATACGCGCCCTCCCCCACGAACTCCTCCTTCACATATTCTCCCTTGTTGGCGACACATCTGTACTACCAACGGCAGACAGAGTTACCATAAGTCGCGTCTGCCGACATTGGCGCGCCATTGCTACCTCTTCGCCCGACTTATGGTCAACGATCGACATCTCCATTCCTTCTACTCTGGCCGCAGAGTTGGTTACTCCTATCCTATCAGTGCTGGCTCAGTGTCTTGTCCTTTCTCATCCACGCCCTCTTGACATATCAGTCGACTTCTACGCACACCGTGACGATATTGAAGGCAAAATCCTGGAACTGTTGGTCCATCATACATTCAGGTGGCACTCATACAAACACACAGACGTGTGTGTGGGACTCGAAAGCTTTTTCAATAGAGTTTTTCCGCTTCAACTTCCAAGATTGCAGACGTTATTGGTCGAGTTCCGGGAGGAGTACAGCCTGCTGTACGCTGTGCACTTGGAGGCTCCTAAGCTTCAAACCATCAAAATGAACATCCCAACCACGCACCGGGATGACTTCTCGACATTGCCATCACTCACCTCGTATTCTGGTGTCTTTGAGGATGACGGATTCGGAGATTGTGCGATTTTTCTCTCCAACGCGTTGGGATTGTCGAATCTCCATATCAAACACATCGCGCAGGGAATTGGCTACGCAGATCCTGCACCCCTAGTTCACAACCAACTGCGCGCCTTGACCATCGGAAGCTGCGCCATCTCGCCAGCCATCCAGTATTTCTCATTTCCCAATCTACAAGAGCTCTCGAAACCTGCAATACTGGCAACAGAGCACTGCACTCCTTGCATCAATCGCGAGGATATTGAGTCGGTCACCATCATCAGAGACCTCGTACACCGATCCCAGTGCCCCCTCCGTATCCTTAACATCAGCCAGATCCCCGCTACCTTATTTTTACAACTCTTTAGGCTTTGCGCTTTGACGCTGACCACCCTACACGTCTTTTTCCTCGATTCAACTGCCGAGGACACGCTCCCGCTCATCCAGATGCTCACGATTCCCGATAACGCGACTGAATCTCCCGTTCTTCCTCATCTCTCTGACCTTGCTTTCGACACGAGTTCAGTAGATGATCACTTGTTCAAGTTGGGGGAGCTGGAGACGATGATACGCTCGCGGTGGGATGTCAAGGCCGGCGTCGCCAGACTAGAGAGGTTGAGGTTATCAAGCGTGCTTCCCGTGTCGTACACGTCGGCATATGGATTCAAAACCTCGTCGTTGTCCATATTTTTGAGAAAGTTGGCAAATATTGGACTAGATGCGACCTGGACTATGCAGGGGAGGGATATTTTGTGCGACTGAGAAAGATAACGATAGACCTACAGTAATGGCTAGATAGATCTTGATAAATTTAAGTTTGTGGTTAGGGTTACCGACTATTCCTTCAGCGTTCAACGTTCAACTCTCACTCAAATAGTCTGTTGTCAATTGTATGAAGCTTGGAGCCAGAACAAATTCTAACCGCTCACCTTTCCAATAGATTCCGAAGATGGATGCGCCCGAGTTGGATCTCCTGGAAATGCTTCGCACTGGACAGTCATTGCCCAGTGCTGCCGTTCCTTCTATTCGTGATCGTGAAATGAATCTAACGCGTCGTGCCAAAGAACTTCAGCGCGAGCTTGACGACACCTTTGCTGGCATTAGACACTGCAAAGGCCTCCTCGCGCCCGTACGCGCCCTCCCCAGGGAAATCCTCCTCCACATATTCTTTCTCACTGGAGATACATCTATACAACCAACGGGAGCCAGAGCTGTCATACTCCGCGTCTGCCACCATTGGCGCGCCATTGTCACCTCTTCGCCCGACCTATGGTCGACGATTGACATCTCCATTCCCAAGACATTCACTGCAGACTTGATGACCCCTATCCTATCGGTGCTGGCTCGATGTCTTGTCCTTTCCCACCCGCGCCCTTTGGACATATCAGTCGACTTCAACGCACACCGTGACGATATTGAACGCAAAATCCTGGAATTGTTACTCTATCACACATCCAGGTGGCGTTCCTACACGCACAGGGACGTGTGCGAGGGGATCCAATTCTTTTTTGACCTCTTTTTACGCCTGGAAAGATTGGAGGACTTATCGCTTGAGCACCAAGGGGAGTATGAACAGCTCTATCTGCACTTCGACGTTCCCAGTCTTCGAACCTTCAATACAAGCTTCGCCATACACCCGGAATGGACCGTCTTACAGTCATCGGCATTGCTCACAACCCTTCATTGTATCCTTGATGATGATTGGGCTTGCTACAGTCTCCTTTCCAAGATGTTGAACCTGTCAGCTCTCCATATCAAGCACATCGCACTGGCTCAGGAAATTGAGCCTGAACCCCCAACCATTACACCGCTGTGTCTCAAACACCTACGCACCTTGACACTGGAAACTTGTGCCATCTCGCCAGTTTTACAGCACTTCACATTTCCTAGTCTAGAAAAGTTGTCTATACCCACTGGCACGAGATCATTTCTGGGTATAAACCATTACACTCCATGCGCAATTCGCCAGCACGTCGAGTCGGTGACTATCATCAAAGACCTTATATATCGCTCCCAATGCCCTCTCCGAGCTCTCGACCTCAGCAGCTATATTCCCCCTACCAACTTTCTACCACTCTTTGAGCTCTGCGCTTTGACTTTGACGAGCCTTCACGTCTCTTTCCATGACAATATGTCCAGCAATCTTTCGTTGATCCGGATGTTCACCATCGAGGATACGACTGCATCTCCCGTTCTCCCCCATCTCACAGATCTTGCTTTTACCGCGAATATGTTCTCTCGCGTATTCGAGCTGGAGGAGTTCGAGACGATGATTAGCTCTCGGTGGGACGTCAAGGCTGGCATTGCCAGACTAGAGAGGTTGAGGTTAGAAAGGGATCATCTCGCCGGGTACACGGGGGTGACAAGCTTTGGATTCAAAATATCCTCTTTATCTATCTCTCTGCGAAAGCTAGCAAAACAGGGATTGGACGTGACATGGATTATCCATGGAGAAGATATATTGAAAGACGGGGAGTATAACGAGAGGGCATTACACTTATAGATACTTCGAACATGTCAAAGTGTCTTTACCGAAGAGTCACGATATTGATGATTTTTGACTGCGCCACATATCGCGTTTAGCACTCAATTGCGCTGCGCTTTCCAATCCCGGTCTGTTATGGGCATTAAATTATATATCTTTCGAGTACGTTAACTTATTTTTGGGCATGCGGAGTATAATACGCCACACCACTTCGAAATCAAACGCCCATAATAGAGCCCTCCTGCACTGCCAGGTTTGATGTCCCCCTAGCCTCTCGCACCGCCTCGATATCTTTCTTCAACACCTGTTTCTCTCTATCCCACGCCTCCTTAGCAGCTTTATGCCTCTCATCCCGCCTCCTCGCATTAGCCGCCTCCTTCTTGTAATTCTCCACCTCCTTCTTTAGCTTTGCTGCTTCAGCCTCTGCAGCTACGGCTCGTTTCTCTGCTTTCCCTATCTTTGTTTGCTCCAACTCTTCTGGGGTCGGCGCGACGATGTCTTTGTTGTGTCTGGCTTTTCTGGCTTCTAGCAATTGATTTTTGCGCTTCTCGCTAACGCGGGGTGCCATCGCCTGAAAATACAATAGTGATGAGCATTTGAACACTTGTGATAAGAACAACTACAACTAAGAACTCACCGGTGGGAAAATTCGTCGCCTGCCGTACCTGCGTGGTGTTCAAAGTTCGAGATTAAGCCTTGAGTAGATCTGAGAGGTTGGCCATATGGCATCCCACAGTAAAGAGAAATGTGTTTACAGCTTGCTTCATATATCATAAATTAAGACTCTCGGCCTACTACTATACAGCAAACGACGAAAGAGAAGCAGAAACGAGAAAAGGTCATGCACAAGTCCGTTCATAAACATAATTAGTATGTCAACAACAATCTTCTCCTTGATTCAACTCTTCACCGATAATTGCTGTAGCCATTGTAGCCTCCAGGAGGCGTCGTACCCCCATGTATCGTCGCCTTCACTTTTGCGTATGGATCCTCAGCCGCGTATGCCATCGTGCGACTCATGCCTCCTCCGACCTGCGGACCCAAATCAGGCTCGGGCAACACAGGAGGAGCGTAACCCGTCGACGACGGAGTGCCTTGATATCCCGTATAACCCGACTGTCCCCCATATCCTCCTGGCGAGTACCCAGACGGCGCGGAATCTTGGAATGCGCCGTAAACGTCCATCGACTGCCTCCCTCCCCCACTCGGCGGGGAAGCGTAACCAGAAGTAGGGCGGGCTGCGGAGTATCGGTTCGAGTCGGAGAAGGGATCCTGGGGCCGTGATGTGGGCTGCGGAATGGCACTGGGACTGTCATCTTCATCTTCGTCGTAGCTGTGCACCGCCTCGTGGTCGACAGGCGCGGTGAACGGTGGGTCTTGGGGCTTGCGGCCATGTTTGAACGACGGACGACCTCCTCCTTTGCGCCATTCCCATATCAAAAGGGCCAGAGAGGCTGCCCAGAAACCTAAGACGCTGTCAGACAGAATTGATAGTTAAAGAAAGGAGAGACGCACCGAAATCAAGCCACAGGAATATAGCAGCAGCTTTTTTCGTGCTACACCATCCAGGCAAGGCATTCGTAAAGTCATCGCCCCTGTCATCGTTTGCACTGGGGTCTTTCGTGGCGTCTTTGCAACCGGGCTGTGTCCAAGCAGAGATGGTCACAGTGAAGCTGTGCGATCGTCAGAAACTCTGAAGACGGGCGATGTAGCTGAAAGGGACGCACGCAATCAATAAGCTCAACGTCGTGCCAGCGCCCGTAAGAATGAATCCGACGCGTAGTTCCTTCATCATACGGGCGAGACGCGCTAGTTTGTCGTATTTTTCGTAGATAACGGGAACGGCGAGCATGAATGACGCGATTAACATCCCTAGGATGGTCACGAAGAGGGTGAAAGAGGAGAGGCCCGCTGGGAAATGTTCAACGAATGCGCGAACAGGGAAGGAAGATACTGACAAGGTCCTATTTTCCATTTCGCTTGGAATGCGGCAACACTGGCGAAACAGCACATGGCGAGAAAATTGAAGAATATTTGTGAGGAGTGGAAGACGATGGCGGGTTTGGATATAATCATCTGTTAAAATGTCAGATATCAATGCTAAACGCGTATAAAGTGTTGAAGAGAAACCCAGAGCCATGCTACCCATACTAGAGGGACAAACAGAAGGAAAAGGAGGGCACTGGAGCTCTCTCCCATGCAAGTATAAGGGTAACGAACATGATTAAGTAAGCGGTAGAATGCGCTTTTGACGCCGGCGTCACTTGGCGTCACTTGACGGCTCGTAGGGCACAGGGAAGGAAAAGAGAGGGAAAACAAGAGCGCCACGCACATCGTCTTCAAATCGTGCATGCCCGATTCCTTGACTGCTAGATATCCCACCGCCGGATGTTGTGGCTGGTATCGTATGTCTTCCGCTTCCACTGTTTGGCATGATCTTCTCGAATCCATCCCTCAACGTGTCCATTAACGGCATTTTGAGGACAATACTATGGATTTAGATAGCGTTAACGTTATGTCGTGTGTTCGAGGTCGTCGTGGTCGTGGTTACGGTCCGTCTGGGGTCGAGATAGACGGGTAGCAGCGAAGAAAATGAAGTGGTGGTGGTGGTGGTTAAAGGCCAAGAGACGGATGATGTACTCGGCGTCGGCACGAGCGCAGCAAATGCTGCGTCTGTTGGTGGTGAAGGGAGTAGCACCGCCACGTGCCGCTTGCCGATCCCGTACTATGACGCAAATTTGCTTCCTAAGAGCTAGGGTTAGGGTCCTGATCCTTTCCTTCATTGCCATTAGCCGGTCAGTAACTCACTTGGTTGTTGAATAGGCATAAACTGATTATCAGCTACAGCCATGGCTACACTGAGTACAGCACGATTCAGTATACGTGCTGGGCGAACTTTACCTAGCGACGTTTCGTCCCTTCGTGCCACAAAGGATTCTCTGTCTTTCCAGCTTTCTCGTTTAGAGGAAGAAATAGAGGCCAAGAATGCCGAGATCCAGGAAATAGCCATGTCCATTCAGCATTGCGATATCCTCCTCTCCCCCGTCCGTCGCCTCCCTGACGAAATGCTTCTTCGTGTCTTCTCGTTCGCAGTCGACACGACCGTTTCGCAACTCGCTTGCCAAATCATTGTCGGACATGTTTGTCGACGATGGCGCACCCTGTCTCGATCTTCCCCGTCGCTCTGGTCAACCATCCATATCTCAGTCACATTCCCGAACGGCAAGCAGTGGAGCAAGCCATCCTGCAAACCGCAGCTTATCGAGCAGTGCCTCGTTCTATCCCAGCCTCTTCCCCTCGATATAGTTGCCACTTTCACCAATGTTACGGTCTCTGAACATCGACCGAAGATCGCCAAGTATGTCGACGGAGTGTTGGCACTTCTCATCAGCCACGCTACTCGATGGCGCTCGTTTGGGTATAGTGGACCCTTCATTCGCGCAGGCTATCCAAACATCGACGACAGGCTGTCATCTCTTCGTCTCAAGACGTTGGAGTCTCTCAACATCACTTTCCGGGATGAGTCCTACCACGAACTTGAAGAAGATCCTGTCCACGTTCCCAATCTTCGAATATTGCATACCTCCACATTAATCCATGGCTTCGTTCCGCAATGGGACCTCTTGACAACATTTACGGGCCCCTTTGAAGACACTACCTCGTGTTATGAGTTTCTCGCCAAAGCGACCAATCTTACTTCTCTTCATCTCACTCACATCGGGCCCTATGAGAACGCCGAGCGTCCTCCCCTAATTCTCAAAAACCTACGCACTTTCCTAGTCAACTCCTGTGCCCTTGTTCCCCTTCTCAATACCTTTGTCACTCCCCTCCTCGAAGAGTTCACCGAGACCACTTATGATCAGAACATGCTGTATGACACCGTCAAACATCCGAACGAGTGTACCGAGCCCGGATCTGACGCAACTACCATTCTGCGTTCTCTCGTAGGGCGTTCACGATGCCCCGTCCGCTCTCTGAACATCGGCGGTGCCATGCTTCCATCCACGATTCTCCCCATCTTCAAAGAATGCGGGGACACGCTCACTCATATAACGATCAACCTATATACCAACGCATCCTACTCGGACTCCGACGAGACGCTAGAGCTGCTTACTCTTCCAGATCTTTTTCCATGTCTCGTGGAGTTGGAGATAAAGACTGATATGACTGAGGACTGGCTGATACGCGGGCATCGTATGGAGGAGATGTTGCGCTCGCGATGGGACGTACCGGGTGGCGGCTCGCTAAAGAGACTGATGCTGGAACTGAAGGAACTTCCGGATGACAGTCCCTCGTATTGTTACAATACTTCTACGTTAGCGCACTATCTGAGTGATCAGAAGGACAAGGGTCTTGATGTAGAGTGGCATATCGGAGGGTGCGACATGCTGGCGGAAGGCAAGAAGGCCTTCGAGGCTTTCATGTAGTGTTATGCATATGTAGTACGTCCATTCCTAGGTCTCATCAATCATTCACAACGCTCTATTATATCATATTTGAGAAAGAATAATTTTACAGTATGCCACTTAGCCTGGGAAATAGGCGGACAAGTACGCGAGAGATTATAGAAGGAGGACTGTCCTCGATCCCGATGGAGTTTGCAGTGGTCGGACAAACCAAGTACTTGCGCCTATTGCTACCCAGAGACCTTACAAGCTCATCGAATAGCGCCCGAGCTTGGAAGGCGGTCGGACGCTTGATAACGTCTGGCTCCATCAGTGTAGAGAAAAAGGGCTTGATATCATCTAGACCTTTGTAGTCCTATAAAAAGGGTATCACTCATTGACAATTCCACGGTCAAGGACTTGCCAGGACTTACATCGAAAGTATTAAAGAAAGTCCGGCCCAGCTGATGTACATCCACGGGGAACGGATTATAAGGAACGTCATTCGACATTTCTGGTGCGTCTCTGTACTGGCCGACGCAACCTTTCGTCCGCGCATGTTCTATACCATCTGGGTAATGACGGACAGTCTGGAAATCGATAAAGTAGTACCGCACAGGAACCTTGACACGGCATCTCTTCCTAAATTTGATGCGCCTGTAATCGCATATGTCTTGTGCGTCCTGCTCATAGAAGCGAAATCCTGAAGGTACGACATGTGTGGCGTCCATCACAATATTGCCGCGGCAAATATCTCTACGCGTTGTCAGAAAATCCTGAATTTATATACAAATTAATTAACTCACCGATGAGCCAATTTATGGTTGTGGAGAAAGATGAGACCCTAGATAGAGGAGTTGAATGTGGCGTCCTTTACTGGTTGAAGGTGTGGCGCTCACATCGAGCATCTGTTGAATGAAGTCTATGACCTCTTCGCAGCAATGAAATATTGACCCCCGTCCTATTTCTCGGAACATGGGCGTTACGAGGAAGACCTCACCAGTATCGGGGCAATCAACGGTGTCAAGAAGAGGAATAAGATGATTCATCTCATCTTTCTCGAGAGAGTCCAAGTATTTGGTGAATTTCTCCTCGTGGCTTCCTTTCCCCATCCTTTTGAGAACGACTTTTGTTTGGGAAGGTCCTAGAGCGTCCATGACATTGCCAGCGTACTGGTTAAGAAATTAGAATGATGCGATTTCGAAACTATGAATTGACGCACACTCATCATATGTGTATCTCCTAGACAACGAATCATGGCTTTGTCCATCGTCCATCCTCGTTGGATCCAGGACGGGACCCAATCGGGTCGATACCGCGGATTGAGCAAATATCCTTGAGACTCGAGATATGGCTGGATAGCCAGCCATGTCAGTTCACGAGGGGAGCGGCCATATTTGTCAAAAGTTTCCCGGATTGCTTTTATCTCTGCATCGTACTCTTGTCGTGTCATCGACATGTCAGTCGTGGAAGTGGGGATAGTCAAACAGTTACATCCTGGGCCTTATTTAGCTAGTTCATTGACTTCAAAACAGGGGGTGAGACACTATCATTAGGGGCAATACCGTGACAAAGGTACAAGGCTTGCCGACAAACATAGTCTCCCATTGATAGTACAGTGGACGCCACCCCAGAAACTTCATGGAAAGGAGCCCGCCGGCCCGGGACTACTGCACGACACTCCTCAGCCACTGTCAGTGCCAGCAAAACCAAGGATGGCTTAAGATTTCGGCAGCACTAGGCCTCGCACTCGGATCCATCTTCAACATCGCCCTCAACAACGCCACAAACTCACTGAAACCGTCCACAGCCATCCACCCCGATAACCGCCGTTCCCATTCTACATCAGCCGTCTCCTTGGATATCCCTATGCGAAGAAATTCAATCAGGGAGACATGAGACGGGAGAAGGAGACATACCACGAATACTCTCGAGATATTGCGGCTGGTCCGTCGCTTCCCAGTGCGCAACCCACTCTTGAGGGACCTCTCCGGATAGCTTCGCCATCTCAACTAAGAGGTTGTTGGTCGAGGATGCGCGGTAGAAGACGCGGACGCCTAATACCACTTCGTAGAGCTACGTCCAACCCGTCAGAACATCCTCAAAGGTGGTGGGAACGAAACAATGCGCACCGTGCAAGCAAGGGACCAGACGTCGCTGGCGAACGTAGAAGGAGCTCCCTCCTTAGCTGTGACCCGCTGGAACATGATCTCGGGCGCACATACCGCCGCGGGCGTGCACGCCGGGAGTGAAGCCTTCGAGTCGCCGACGATCGAAGCTAGATATGAAGGTGAATTAGAGCAACGAACGTAGGTGTCAGGCTAACCATTCCCGAGATCCATGATCTCCACATGCATGGGTTCAACGACCGAAGATTTCTCCAGCCAGAGGTAACATTCCAGCATAGAAATCGGGGGCACGATATACGCCGGAAGCCCCTCGGGATGAGGAGCGTGTTCCATGATAACGACGACAGAGACATCGGGTGTGCTAAAGTAGCTAACGACGTCTTCTATAGAGCGCGTTTCGAGCCGTGGGAGGCGAATTCCGAGATTATCTGAGTGGATATCTGTGGAGCCAGTTTGAATTTACGTGCGACTTGAAGGTGTAACCGTTAACGATGAACTTACCACCGTGTATCACGCCATGGCTATGAAGAAACGCGACGCCCTGCACGATTTGCTTGCATACCTCTCGCGGTCGTTTTTGGACCATTTTTGTGAGGCCGTTGGCGCTGAATGTGCCGAGGACGTCGTGCACGAGGACGATGTGTGTGCCGTTTGGACCGTGAATCGCAAACGAGTCGAGGAGTGATATAACATGCCGCTCCTTCCCATGCGGCAGTCGGCCAAGAACATTGAGCTCGTGCTGAGGGTCCGCCTCCGCCACACATATCTTCAGTGCGACAAGACTTGAGCTTGGACTCGCGCTGTTTCTTCAGTTTGTGTTACATACCAGTATGCGCCAATGCTCACGACTCGGAGGAAGACACACAGCTAGCCAGCCAGACAGTCGAGAAAGTACCTCGCCCGAGCTTTTGAAGAACGTGGTAGCTTGCTATTTCAGACCTGAAAAAATCTCCTAGCCGGACGGGATGGTAGCCTCCAGTGACATAGCGCTCAACGTTCTCCGCATCCTCTTCTTCGCCCCAGAACAAAGGATATTTAGGTGGGGCGCAGGTGAACATGGTGGCATAACAAAGAGAAGCAGTCGCCACACAATAATTTAGCTCTCAAGGCTTGCAAGTAAATATTACATGTATCAATCACCGCAAAAAATTACGAGCGACACAAGCTCGAAAATATACATCTACATCTAATAGTGAAGAAGGACCGTAATGGAGTGCGGCGCGGTAAGTAGGTTAGAAATTCTTTACCAGCGGCCACCTCCGCCACCTCCGTAGCCGCCGTCACGGCTACCACCATACCCTCCTCCACCACCACCTCCATAACCGCCACCTCCTCCACCGCGTCCACGTCCACCGCCGCGTCCACCACCTCCACCACTATAACGACCTATAGATTGATCAGTAACGAGATAGGAATATGGTTAACAAGTACGTACCGCGTCCGCCACCACCGCCACCATACATGGTCATCTCCTCCAATTGAGGAGGAACAACAGCCTTCGCCTCCTTGAGGATACCAACCAGTTCACGGGCAGACTTGGCGTTATCGGTGGTGAAGTAAGTGTATGATGTACCTGTGAGACCAGCACGCTACACAAAAGTGGTCAGTCCATGATAACATGAATGGGAATGAAGACGCTTACTCCTGTACGACCAATACGATGAATGTAGTCTTCACAGTTATTCGGGAAATCGTAGTTCTGCGCACAAAAAGTCAGTTGAAGAAAATGATGAAAGCAAGAAGGAAACGCACAATGACATAGCCTACATCCTTAACGTCTGATAGTAGCAAAGACAGAAAGAAAGGGAAAAAGTCAACATCACACATATATTGGAAAGAGTCAAGCGCTTTGAGAGGTGGGACCCTCGAAAAAATATGCGAGCAGGGAATATGGGGAAAAGGAAAAAACAACTCGGAACCACCATCACAATGTACAAAAAGTCCAGGGACAACTGTGAGCCCAGGAGGTAACTTGCAAGAACCAAGAACCACGGAGCCCAGTCCCAAGATCTTGGAGTAAAACTGCGGGGGTCGAGCTATTATCGGTTGGATACGGTCATCCCCAGTCGTTTACCGTCATGGGCCGTACCGACCCAGAAGATCTCGCAGCGCTTGAGAATATGAAATACGTACCAAGCCCACGCGATGCAACATCCGTGGCTATGAGGATAGGTGAACGACCCGCTTTGAATTCTCCAAGGACCCAGTCACGTTCGCGCCTGAAAAGATGTTGAGCAAAAGGGAGGTCAACCGAAAAAGTTATAACGCACTGTTCTTTGTCTCCGTGAATAGCCAGTGCTGGCCAACCTTCCTGACGAAGATATTTGGTGATGTCGTCTGCGACACGCTTAGTACCGACGAAGATGAGGACCTTTGCATTCTCAGCGCTGATCTTGTCGAGGTGCTGCTCTAGCTTGCCGCGTTTCTCAAAGTCGCTGACGACTTCGACAATCTGTGCAATATTGTGGTTGGCAGTGAGCTCCATGGAACCAATGTTCACTTGAATCATGTCTGTCAAGAAGTCCTGGAGGAATCGTCAGTGACAGTGCACAAAAGATGAAAGTTGAAACACACATTTGCAAGTTTCTGCACGTCCTTGGGCCATGTAGCGCTGAACATCAAAGTTTGACGATCTGGTCGGATTTGGCTGACAATCTTACGAATCTGAGGTTCGAAACCCATGTCAAGCATACGATCAGCCTCGTCCATTACCAGGTACGTCACACGGCGCAGGTTGGTCTTGTTTGTTTCGAGCATGTCAATGAGACGACCGGGAGTAGCAATCACGATCTCAACACCACGTTGCAGGTCACGAATCTGGGGTCCCTTAGGTGCTCCACCATAGATAGCTGTGTTACGAATGCGAGAGTTGGAACTGTACGAGAGTTAGCATGGAATGATAAATTAAGCGCCGGTGAAGCTTACCCGAATTTGGTACATTCTGACTGTATCTGAACGGCAAGCTCACGGGTCGGAGCCAACACTAATGCAATCGGACCATCTCCCGGGGAAAGTAAGGGCTGACTAAACGGGATGTCAGCATACGGCAAGGCAACAGCATGGTGAGACACGTACGCATTGATATGAAGTGTTGCTGGTAGTGCGAAAGAGATTGTCTTTCCGCTGCCAGTCTGGGCGATAGCGACGACATCACGACCGGTGAGCGCCATAGGCCATGCTTGGCACTGGATAGGTGTTGGCGAGGGGAAACCTTGGGCACGGATGGTGGCCATGAGGTAGTCGGGGAAGCCAACCTCCTCGAACGAGGTGACTGGCCGGGGCACACCACGTCCTGTTACCTAAAGAGAGTCAATGCGATGGATAGAGAATCGCAAGAGAAAGACTAACCCGAATGTCTTTTAAGCGTCTGAACTCCTCGATTTCCCGGTCGCTGCGCGCAGAGACCGCCTTATCCTCGACGTAGAAGTTCTTTTCAAAACGCTCCAATTTTGTGGTGGTCCAGTCGACGGTGTTGAGGCCGTTACCGAGATGGTTCATTTTGTCGCCTCCGCCTCCACCTCCGCCCCAGCCAGCGCTGCCACCTCCACCGTAGCCACCTCCACCACCGCCGTATCCACCACCACCTCCACCTCCACCATATCCACCGCCGCCACCACCGCTGTAACCATTGTAACTCTGAAGATTGTTAGAACGTATGCAGCTACCAGAGCCACTGTGCTTACCATCTTATTAGTGGAAGGAAATAGATGATGAGTGTAAGAGAAAGAAATGGAAATTTTCTTTGCAAAGCAGGCCGGGCATAATATGTGTCAACAAACGGATTAGGACGGCCCGATCAACTGTGGCCAAATTTAGAGAACTAATTATCCTGTAGTAAAAGGGTTCGAGAGTCTGAGGAAACCAAAAAAAGCAATAAGTAAGATGATAGAGTAGGAGCAGTTGCATAACGAAGGATGATGTAGGTGTAGAAATGCATGTACAGAGCGTAAAAAGTCGTGTGCAGCCAGTGAGCTATGAAAGAAAGAAATATGCGTGCAGATGAGATGTTACATGATGATGCAGCTGCCGTTGCCAGGTTTCCTCCTCTTCTTGGGAGTCAAGGCTTCGCGAGGATATCTCCTTCTCATCTGTCGCACTAGATCCTCGAATGCATCGCTGACATGCCAGTTTCGTTTGGAAGAGGTTTCGTAGAAAGGGTGACCCCATCGGTTGGCGAGATTCTGTATAGTGTTCTTGTGCACTTCTCGTTCGCTTGTGAGGTCCATCTTGGTGCCGACGACAACGATTGGAATATCCTAGTGGGCGCCTTAGCGACGTGCGGGGACATGTGAGCGGACGAGACTGACCGTTTCGCCTCCTTTGATCTGATATATCTGTTTGCGGAGATTATCGACCTCTTTGAGGCTGGCTTCTTGAGTCAAGCTGAAGGGTGTTAGACACCTCGGACGGAGGAAACCGAGGGAGTATACCTGAAGACCAATACGAAACCTTTGCCCGCCTAAATGGAGGTGAGCATGCGGAGTAGAGGAACGGGATAGACATGAAGGACCTTGATGTAGACTTCGTTCAAATTCGTGAATTGTTCAGCACCCGCGGTGTCCAGAATTTCAAGCTGGCAAGAGTTGGACGTAAGAAGGAGCGGCCAGAGTGCGCGAAGACGACTAACGGAAGATAGCTCGCCGTCTATCTTTACAGTGCGCCGGTACTCCTCTGTTGTGAGGTAAGCGGGGGAAAGGCGCCAGGGAGTAGGAGACGCACCTTCGATTGTTGGATCATAATAATCTATGAAGACGTCCTTGATGTAGCGCACTAGAGGGGGATAGTGTGAGGCGTGCAGCGACGAAGGCTGGCTGCGACGGACCTGTTAAAGCAGACTTTCCGACGCCTCCAGCTGTTTAACGGTGTGAGCGACGTTTACAAAGGCGGAGAGAGATAAATAGTACCTCCAAGGACGACCACATTGAACTGGCGCATTAGTGCGTTCAGCCCAGATAAAGGCTTGACCTGGACGGCGCTGACCAGAGCTAAAGAGAAAAAAGAGGAACAAGTGCGAAAGAAAAGAGCGGATCTGGAAGCGAATGGGCGTGAGAAGCAAAATATTGCCAAGCAGACTCAGGTTTGTCAATGGATGCAGATAAGCACGTTGTCATGAATCCGCGAGTATTCCTCGACTTTGCCATCGACAATGCCCAGTCGGGAAGGTCAGTACCAGCGAAATAACCCATATACTTTCATTTCATGCCCCCTTTAGGGTTATCTTTGAGCTATTTGCCGACACTGCGCCAAAAACGGCCGAAAAGTATGTTTATTCGTCTTTTAGCTGCGCCACGAACTGACGCCGAGCAGCTTCAGAGCACTATGCACCGGAGAAAAGGGCCAGACTGCATCCGGCGTGCCCTTTTACTACAAAAACAGCATCATGCATAGATGCATCAAGGACTTTATGCTCCAAGGAGGAGGTACACACCCATACATCTACTATTATCGCGTTCTCATTCTTTCCAAGATTTCACGAAACGTAACGGCACCGGTGGCGAGTCAATATACGGCGGAAACTTTGCAGACGAGGACCTCTCTCGTCCGCTCGACTCTGAAGGCCTTCTCTGTATGGCCAACCGAGGCCCAAATACGAACGGTTCCCAGTTCTTCATCACCCTGAGGGAATGCCCCCATCTCAATGGCGCGTCCTTCACGCCTCATGACCATGCGAATCTCATCTTCTTACAGGCAAACACGTTGTCTTCGGCAAGGTCATCAGAGGCTACGACGAGGTCATCACAAAGATAGCCAACGTGCCCACTGACGAAAAGGACCGCCCAAAGGCTCCAATCACCATTTCAAACTGTGGCGAACTCGAGTTGCGTAAAGGTCCGTTCATTCACGAGGCTGCTCCCGCGCGTGCTTATCTGTGCAGCGCCGGTCAAGCGTGAACGATCTCCCTCACCTGACAGGAAACGATCCGCTTCGGTCTCCTCACGTTCCTCTAGCGTCGAATCAAAACCCCGCCGCAAGAGCAAAAAATCAAAATCAAAAAAGAGCAAGAAATCAAAAGTTGAAGAGCCCGAGGATGTCCCGAGGAGGCCAAATGGCGAGACGGAGGCAGAGTATGATGCAAGGCTCGAGCGGGAGGAAAACGAGCGTATACAGGCGCAAAAAATCAAAGAGCTGGAACGAGTCAAGCAATTATACGAGGACTCGTTAGAGTCCAAGGATGGCGTCCGGTTCAAAGGTTAGCTCGATGCTCGGTCATGTTCTCGATGCTCATAATTGTATCAGGTCGCGGGAGGATGAAGTATATCGACCCAGAGACTAGACGATGAGAATCACGTACGATGTACACGTTGGACTATACTCAAACGGATTAGCCTTCTCATCATTGTCCGACCCAGGATTTGCCCCCGAGGCGGGAACCTTTTAATTCCCGGGCTAGCATGGATAAGTTCTAGCAAGCTCTCTGGGCCGGTTCGTGTTCCTCTTTTGTCGCGAAACAGCTCTGGGCGCGACGAAGGTGTCGTTATCGCCGTGACCGTGTCGATGCTTCTGTTCTTTTCCCTCTCACAGAACCTAGGTCCTACCTGGGAGGGACGTGGAAGATCATGAATCAATGATTGTACACGTTCATCTGGGTTCTGAACAAAGTGTCAATTGCTCATTCGATACGCGGTGTTCCAAGTGGCGTTGTTGCACACATACTAATCTGACATTCAGACGGGTCGAGTTTTGTATTGATGATCATTCAATGAATAGTGAGCTCTCTCACCATACCTATCTTGCCCGCTATTTTCTGAATACCGTACAAGCTTCCTCGATGGATAGGCGGATACTTGACCTTTTATACAGGGCGCTCTAACGCTTAATAGTAAGCAAATGAATTCTCCAGGAATTCTCCCATGAGGTTCCGAACTTACTGAACAGGGTTCACTAGGAATATCTTCAAACCGTCGCTTGTTCATTTGTTGGGCGCGTCTAGGTCAATTCAAAAGAAGTGCTTGGTAGGTTCGCAATCGATGTCGGTGACAGAATGATTGCCAGTGAAACCCGTCATAGGCAAGAACGAATACAGGTAACCGTTTATGCGTGTGCATAATTGTCCAGGGTAAACCCACGGTTTTCGACCCCTTGTACAAGGACCACGACGAGCATCGGGGATGCCTGGTCAGGACCTCATCATGCCCCGACCATCCAAGAAAAGGCGCCTTCCGCGCGCCTGTGATCACTGCCGGCAAAAGAAAAGTAGGTCATCGTGATACCATACTACTCGACATTCTTCTGACATTCTTCGAGTTCGCTGTAGGTAATTTGAGCCTGCTCCTTTTCTTGAGACTTGACCTGTTCAGGCAACAGCGAAGAAATGCCCGGTAAACAATGCTCGAGGTGTATCAAGTTCAACTTGGAGTGCACCCACTTTGAAGCTCTAAATGTATGTGTTATTCGTGTATTTTGACGCTGAGGATGACTTTTGATTATAGAGTATGGGCACAGCCAAGAGGTTAGACTGATGTTCGTCTCAATAAGAATGCTAATGAATGATATACAGCTACGTCCAACAGCTCGAAAGTCGTCTTGACAGATTCGAGAAGCTTTTCAGCCAGGTATGTATATACTTGATATACACCCTAGCGCTTCACTCAAGCTAGTTCAGCTCCTTCCCCATCTTGACATCGAGCAAGAGATTGATCATGACTCCAAAGAAGGAACACCCGAAACATCTGCATCGGATGGAGGTACCACGCCTGGTGTAACCCAGTTCATCCTGACCCCAAACGAAAAATACGTCTTTGGCAAATCAAGGTGCGTTATCCAGATCCAAAATTGGGTGGTGTTCTGAATACTGAATACTGAACTTCAGCATGGTTCACACCATTGCTGCTGCTTTTCGGATGAAGGCGCGTCGTTTGGGGAAGGGCACGAAAATAGACACGGAGTTATCCTTTGAGAAGCGCGAGGAATTCTGGAAATTCGAATCCGTCAGTGTGATTTTTCCTGGCCTCTCTCTTAGCTCATCAACATTGGGCCTGACAGTCCTCTTTCTTTCGTCCACCGTCTCCTACATCGACAGACTACACATTCCCCGATGACGCTCTCATGGTGGTTCTCATCCACCGGTATTTTCGGAACGAGAACAGCTACTTGCCTCTTATCCACCGTCCCACCTTCGAAAACGCCGTCGCAGGTCTGTTACATCTGCACGATAGACAGTTCGGAGCTGTCGTGCTTCTCGTGTGCGCTCTCGGTTCGCGACATTCCCAAGAATTTGTAGACAATACCGGGGAAGTGGGATCCGAATGGTTTCGACAGGTTGCATCTAGGAACCCGGAGATGGCCTCGAACCGTGGAGTCGCAACGCTGTATGAAGTGCAAATACATGCAGTCAGTACATTCAAATAACTCATTTTCCATTTCGCTGACTGGCAAGTAGTTGTCGGTGATGTACCTACAGTATGTTGGCTGGTGTGAAACTGCATGGGCGCGCATAGGGCTTGCTATTCGGCGTGTTTTGGAAGCGGGCGCACACATCCACAAAGAAACTTTCCCGAACGCGGAGGATGAGCTGTGGAAGAGGGCATTCTGGTTCGTACTTACTTAATTTTCAGGCTTATGACCATTCTTATCATCGCACCAGGGTTTTGTTCGTCCTCGATACATCATCATTATCCATGGGTGGATTTCCTATCTCTTTGGACTATGGAGAGTGAGTGATTCAATGGCTTGCACATAAAATCCTACACTTATTGCAGCATATCATTTATCACAGTTTCGACGTTGATCTTCCGATCGAATGCGACGATGAATACTGGGACAGCTTCGTACAGCCCGCAGGAAAACCCTCGAGAATTACCTTCTTTGTGGCCTTGTTGAAGCTCATGGAGATTTTGGTTTCTGTTCAACGTAATGTGGTGAGATTCCAGTATAGGTAGCTTCACGTCTTGGCTCATCATCATATCTGAATCAGTATCCCACCCGAAAGCCATTGGTAGCGTGGAGTCGATGCCCTTCAGAGCATGAACTTCATTCAGCCTTCGATACACTCTTGCGCCAGTGGAGTGAACAGATACCATCTCACTGTGAGTCCATGATCTTTCTAGCTACCCAGGATTACTCATTTCCCTTACGAACGTTTAGTGGTATGGAATCCTGACACGCTGGCAGAAGATGCGATATTTTCCCACCAATCCGGGTTCCTACACATCATATACAACTACATTCGCGTTCTTGTTCATCGTCCATCTGTTCTACAGGCGGATTCAATCTTACATTCGCCTAGCGCGGCTGTGTGCGCCCAGGCGGCATACTCTTGCCTTGACGTCGTCGCGCAGATGAAGAAATGCGGGTATGTGGAGAATCCCCATTGTGTTGTGAGTTCCAACGGTCTGCATTTGGACGAAACTAAAGAGGTTACTTTTAGTCTTACGTTACTTCGATCGTTATGACATTGGTGCTTATCATGTACGCGAAAGGCGAACCTACCCACGCAGATACGAAGCGCATCTATGCCGCGCTGGATATGTTACAATGCCTAGAAAAGATGTGAGTTTACATATCGTCTCACCGCACATACTTAACAATCGGAACCATGTAGCATCCCGCCAGCAGGCGCGTTCTGGTGATTAATGTTCTCTTATTATGTAACGCTGGGAGCGTACTCACACATATCCTTGCATTAGGGATATTCTGGCAGACCTATCACTGACAGATGTTGACCAAAACCTTTCCGGACGACGTAGTTTGCAACCCGGAGGTTCTGATGACTTGAATGGCGTCCTTGAGTCCAGACGAAGACTAGAGGATGGAACGAAACCCCCGAGGCCCTTTGGGAACGTCCCAGGAGATGCTGACTGCGTGTACGACCATGCCAGCGACGTCTCACCAAACCACGACCAAACCAATTTTGGATCTCAAGTATCCCCAAGATCGTATTGCCCTCTCCCGTTCGTGGCACCCGCGAGCACTTCGAGCCTCGCACACGCTTTCGTGCCAAGGGAGGTGTGGTGAAGTAACTTTCCGGCCGTTTATATGTTAGCCTTACACTAGCAACATTTACGCGCCACATAGAAGAATAGCGCGAGTTGGTCGAAAGATAACGTCGTAGAGAGATTATGATACAGGGAAGGTATACGTATACGAAGTAGTCAAGAATAAGCGACAACACGTCGATAAAGAAGATAAATACGTTTCAATCAATATAAGTACTTGACG
Source organism: Flammulina velutipes (assembly GCA_011800155.1). Classification (NCBI taxonomy): domain Eukaryota; kingdom Fungi; phylum Basidiomycota; class Agaricomycetes; order Agaricales; family Physalacriaceae; genus Flammulina; species Flammulina velutipes. Next base: position 980,754 of record CM022374.1, on the reverse strand, counting down.
CGAAAAGAAACTAGAGAATAATCAAGAAACACTGGCATCCAAAGCCAGTAGAGAAGAATCCAAAATCAGCCCATCTCCCTCTATAATCGAGGCGGCCGTATCCAAAATATCCTTCGAGGTTGAAGACGATGTCTGGGGCGGATCCAAATTCATCGTTGGGGTGGCAGACGAGGATGCTGTAGGTGCATCCAGGTCTTCCGGCGTCATCAAAGACGGAGACGCCGCCGTATCCAATACTGCAGCGTCCAAAGTCGGCACCATCGCCTCGCTTTCTTCTTTCTTTGCTACTTCCTTCCCACTCTCGGCCGTCACCTTCCATCCCCAGCCCAATACATCCCCTCGTCCGATAAAGGTCTTCTTCCCTTTCACCTTCCTCTCCTCGATGCCTTTCTCCTCAATTACCTTCCCCTCCGGTTCCCCAAGTCCAAAGTTGTCATCCTCATCCTCAGGTCTGAGAGTCTCCCATTCCTCGTCCTGATCTTTCCACGTATGCGTCTGCCAGGCCCTATGACGTCCATCACGTCCCACTCCCCATTCCTTCTGCATCTTTCCGATGAAGACGCGCGACCGCTGCATATGAATGTGCACAGTCGGCCACTGCTCCTCAGCTGGCGTGGAGGTCATCAGGGTATCGTTCTCGAGCGAAGCCACAGCGCGCTCTGTCGTCGGCTCAGAGCCTGGTGCCTCAGATGTAGATGCCTCGGCAGTGATCATGGCGCATGAGGTCTCGTTGTCCGTGATCAACTCAGAGTTTGATAATGATATATCACCGTGCGCTTCAACAGTAATAGGAGGACCGGAGCATTCGCGAGAATGAGGGGATTCGCTAAACGGAATCAGTCGCAAAACCAAAGGAGATTATTGGATGATACATACAACTCAGTGCTGCTTCCTGCCTTGCTGCTGCTGAGATCCCCGTCGACGAGAGTGGCAGTCGAGGCAGAAACAGAAGTGGCGTCCAAATCACTAGTAGGAGAAAAAGTTCAGTAAAACAGCGATACTTGTAAGGAAGCGCTCACTATTGTATCGTCGCACGAGGCCGGTCCACCTCGATCCATCCAGCACCTATTCGAGCACCAAACGGAGTATACAATGGGCCCCAATAAGCCAAATCCTTCTCTTGAAGTTGATGAGATATTCGTTCACGGAGAGCTGGGAGGTTAGTCTTCCCACCCAGCCGCGACGGGGGGATATAACCATCTGGATTGGGCACATAATCCCGGGGCGGAAGGGGCTTACGCTTGACCATATTTACCTTTGGCTCTTTCTTGGGACCTCTTGGCGTAGGTCGGATACTCTGATAAACTTCTCCCCTTTTGCGAGAGCACTGGTCGCAGGTGCAATATCCTCCACAAAACGGACATGGGTGGATCTTTTCACCAGCTTTGAACGTAAATGGGATACCTGCTGGAAATCTAAAACACCGACAGGTTAAAACGCGCGGAAACGTGGCCCAGAGAATGATTACTCACCTCGTAGACAAACACCGTACGCAAAAGTGTTTGTTCGGACACACGCTACAGCGCGTGGATAACCGATAGGAACGATTTCGACACATGTGACAAAACGCTTCCACCGGACCTGTGGGCCAAGGAGGGCCCATTGCTGGGGGAGCTGGAGGGGTAGCAACGACAGAAGGACTTCGAGGGGATTCTGGCAAAGCAGGAGATGGAGTCCTGATGATTTCCGGCAAAGGTTCGGGAGACACAGATCGCGCAGACTCTGTTAGAGTCGAGGGAGTGCTAAACCGCGAAGGTATGGGGCTAGGGGACCGACGTTCAGGTGAGTCGCGGCTGGTCGCTTTGTTGACTTCCTCCTCATGATCAGACTCGGATTCAGAGTCGCTCGACGAATAATCCACGAGCTTGACTGTGGGCAGAAGAATCATGGGGTTTATCGTGCCCACGCCGCCGGACCCTGGGGGTATATCTTTCAGTGCTTCCAGATTCGACGTCATGCTTCCCAGATGCTTCTCGACCGTATCTTCTGTGTCATCCCCTTCGACATCCATTTCATCGCGCAACGGCACAATATCGTCCAGGCCAATCGAGGATTCGTCGTCGTCCTGCACTGCAACCGTCTCGAGTTCCTCCCCCTCGTCGTCGTCGTCCCCTTGCTCCTCCTCCTTTTGCTCTTGCTCATCCTCCTCATCTTCGGTCTCCACCACGCAATTCTCTCGGTCATTGTACTCCTTTTCTTCTTCAATGTACCGCTTCTCCGCCTCATCTCTCGCTTTGCGTTGGCCATAACCGACAAACCACATGCTCCAATAGTCATCTTCTTTCTCGTCGTTGTCCTCGTCCCAAACTAGTAGTGGACTGCACTTTCCGAAACCAGCACAAGGGACGACCTCGAATTCAACTTCCTCTCTTTCCTTGGCTTTGCTCTTCCCTTTCCCAGTCGGGACCTTCGAAACGCCTTTATCTTTCCTCGGCTTCCTTTCCTTCGGATGAGGATCTCGATCTTCATCGTCCCGCACGCGTTTACCCAACACCGCGCTTTCCCGCTGACTATTGGACGCATGCGACGGTGTTGTTGATTTCTGATAACGCCGCTTGGATTCCTCCCACTCCTCTTCCTCCCATCGCTTCCTCTCTGCCGACCAATCTTGAGTCACTTGAGCGAATCGAGGATAAAATACTTCCTTACTCATAGGGCGGCGATGAAGGGGATTGCCAGTCGACGACGAGGTATATACGATACCTATTAATGAGGGATGAGTACGAAGAATAGAACAGAATGATAAAATCAGCACCTTTCCCCCAGACATCTTTAACACGCGGAACCTCAACAGTAACTTCGAGTCGTGGTTTCCAAGTCGCCTTTGCTTTTCCCTTGCTCTTCGCGGGAACCTTCTCCTGGGCGGCAGTCCGACTCTTAGTTCCAGTCGGCTTTTTTCGCTTGGGGGAATCGAGGGGAATCGCTGGGGAGTCTGGTGGTTTCGATTTCGGCGATATTGGAGGCGTGAATAGCGAGTCACATAGCTCGTCCTCCTCGTCTTCGTCTTCCCTCACGTGCTCTTCGTCATCGGACAGACTCGTTAAAGCACTGTCCTCGCTGTCCAGCTTGACTACCGATTTGGGAGGGGACGAGTGGAAAATGAGTGGAGGAGTCTCATATCGCGGTGGCGGAGGAAGCCGAGCTGAATCCGTCAAGGAGCTGGCTATTTGTGGCGGACTTGCAGATGTATCGCCTAGCGAGGCCGTAACAGAGATAATGGAAACATCCTGAGAACCAGCAAGCGCAGTACTGTTGACGATCGACGCCTAGAACAAAAAGCGTTAGACAATTAGAAAACTCTCAAAAACGAACAAGTACCCCATTGTGCTTCGCCGAGTGAATCGTTTCTCGGTTAGCACTATCCCTGCGCATCGGGGACGCATGGTTTGACCTTGATACGTTTGGAGAACGCTTATTCGTCGTATTCACCCTCAGTGGTGTCTTGACACTGTTGGGTTTACGCGAGTGGGTCTGCTCTGGCATGAGCGCCGCGTTCGATTGCATTGCAGCGTTCATCGCCGAGGCTATGGATATCGCGCAGGCAGCATTGGTACCGCTTGTCGATGATAATTTCTCGCGTTTGGCTTGAGATGGGGATGCAGATGTCGGCTTCCTGTATTCAGCCTGACCTCGATGCTTGATATTTGTGACGGGCTCCTAGTTGTATCCGTATCTGAGAAACGTCCGCTGTCCCAAGTGGACAAAAGAGGGACGTACTAAGTCGGATGTACCCTCATCAAGACGTTTGCGTTTCCTGGCGGCTATTGTGGGCGACATCTCTAGACAGTCCAGTGAGCCTCTCGATTTCGGAGACGAGTGATTTGGGCGAGCAGGAGTAGATGGCTGTGATACCATAATGGTCGACGAAGTAGATGCCTTGGCTACTGAAGCCGCCACCGGGCTCACCATCTTCAAAATAGATAGTTAGTCGTGCTTGCTGAAGCGCAAGCTACTCACCACAGGAGATGTCATTTCATTATCTGTCAAGACAGTCCATCCGTCGACTTGTTCGACCTGTTGACTTGTTATAGTTCCACTACCATGCTGCTGCGTCCGTATGCTATGTCCGCCCGGCTGGTTCATAGTATCAGCTTTGAGTTGAATTTGGCGGTCGTAGTGGGCCAGTTTTGGAGGAGAAAGGTGTCCATCCCAATTATTGAGGGAGGAATACGCCATTCCAACGCGTCGCTGTTGACGGTCGAAAGGCAAAGTGTACCGAGTGCCACGTGAGCCGACGGCCCCGATCAATCATTTTTTGACTCTTGTCACTTAGCCCCTATTAAACCTAGATTAAACCCATGTCGATAATCCCTCCCGATGTTCTTGCAGAGATATTTCGTCTATCCATAGGCAATCCTGTGGCGGAGGAGAAAAATAGAAAAGCCATCGGTCGCGTCTGCAGGTCATGGAGAAGAATCTTGCTCTGCACCAAGTCTCTGTGGTCTACCATTGTTATCCAGCCTATGCCCCTTTCTGGAAGACATCCCATCCAACAGCAGGCTAATACGAGAGACGCCCCGGACGTGTCTTGTCTAGTAGACTGCCTTACCCTATCATATCCCCACCCTCTAGACATCTACATCTCTCTTCCTGTCTCAATAACCGACCAGCGTCCGTTACTCTCAGCCGCCCGACTCCTGGCCACTCATTCAATTCGCTGGAGAAACTTCTCTTGCGTCGCTCCAGGATGGTTCTTCAGCTTTTTGGACCACATCGAGACATTTCCCATCTTGGAGACAATCACGCTAAACGGAAACACCCCGTACTCTACCGATAGTGGAAAGTCACCAATCTCCTTCTCCTCGGCTCTCCGCTCCATCAATGCCAACTTCAATCTCCCGCGGCTGCAGCCACAGTGGGCTTCCATATCAACCTTCACTGGCGGATTTGACAGCCAAACCAATTGTCACGCCACCCTCTCCCAGTTGAAAAACCTCACAACCCTCCACATTACCCACCTCGTATATGTGGAAAGAAACGATCGTCCCCGATGTACATATTTCAACCATGTTCACCATCTCACTCTATCCCAATGCGCCGTTGTCGCCACACTCCGCGAGTTTAGGTTCCCGAAGCTACTTCAACTCTCGCTCACTCAGCCTGGGCACCACGTAGAGGCCAAAGATCGCAGCATGGGATGTCCGAACGAGATTGTTGCAGCGGCAGACATCATCAACCACTTGATTCACCTCGTCAATCCTCCTAGACCCCCTGGAATGTCATACCTCGGTAATCAAAAGGCGGACGAGCCTACGCTACATACACTCGATGTCTCCTGGTCCCTTGACCCATGCCTGCTAGAGCCACTCTTACGCACCTATCAGGAAAATATCAAGCACCTAAAAATCACATTCGTCTCGGACAATATGGACAACGCCACCGCCTTCTTCGGATCGCTCGTTAATCCGAACGGCAACATCCATATCCTTCCCAACCTACGCACGCTCGACATCGTCGCTCCTCCAACTCCTGGCAACAGTTTTTTTCGGGGAAGCTCCCTTGAGACGTTGATCGTCGCATTGGCGAAAGCTCCCTCGAAACTGCAAAGATTGAGGTTATATGGGGCTGTTTCCGTATCATATATTTATGAAGATCTGGATAATACTGAGAAGCTATTCGTGGTATCCTCACTATCGTTCAAGCTATTAGAGCTGACGCAACACCATAACGACAAGCGACTGGAAGTAGAGTGGAGAATGGGACGAGTGGACATACTAGAGAAGGCACGTAGGCACCAGCGTGCAGTACTATTCAAGTCAATGTAATGGTGGATATGTCACAAAGCGATTAGCCTTCTCCCTCCCTAGCCTGTTAAGAAGCAAAATATCAGAATTCGTCAACCCTCCACAAGCATATCGTCTCCTTCAACTATCCAAGTCACGTCCAACCCATCCCTCTTCAAGCCCCGTAAGAAGAGCTTCAGCGACGAAGACCTGAGTGTCAACGGCATCGTCCCTTCCGGATACACCTTCCCCTCCAACCTCAACCTCTTCAACCTCGAAACAGCACTACCCCATCGCGAGCCTATCATTCTCTGTGTCTGCTCTTGCTTGAACAAGATATGTTCAGTGGAACTGGAGCAAATCACGATGATAAGGTCTGTAAGATGAGGGAGGACAACAACCCCATCCACATTCTCCGGGATGGTAAGCAGCTCGATCGCAGGAAGGATGTCATCCGAGCTTTCAGAGTGAAATTCTAGATGTAATGTAGTCACGGCGGACGTGCAGGGCATCATGAATGGCTGCAGAAAGGTGGAGGGAGGAATCAAGTTGCCGATCTCGAGGTGGCGCAGAGAGCAACCCGAGCGCTGTATGAGACCTCGGATGATATCCATGTAAGCGGAGCCGACACACCGGGTCGGATGGAATTCCATGTCGTACAAGGTGTATGTGTTGGGCATGGCGAAGCATTCGAGATTGGGGAATTCGAAGTACTGGAAAGCGGGGGAGATTGCGCAGAACTGGAGAGACAATTTTCGAAGATTGACGAGAACATGGGGGCTGAATGGAAATGAGGGAATATCGGGATTTGGACCGATGTGCACGACGTGTAGGGTCGTGAGGCTTTTTGCGTCGCAGAGGAACGAGTAAAAGTGTTTGTCGTGGTTGAATGCACCAGAGAATGTGGTAAGGGTGGTGGTTGCTCGAAACTCGCATGATGGCAGATTTGTGAGTACAGTGTGGAGGGCGGGTGCGTCGAGTTCAATCAGATACAAATCCTTACTATCGTATTCTCCTCGATATCGAACTTCCAACGACTCCAAGTTCAAGAGCTCTTTTCCGAGTATTGCAAAAACGAAATCGACGGTCGTACATGGACAGAGGCATTTGAGGGAGCGTAACCGGGAAGTATGGTTGTCAAGTAGATAGAAATACTCTTCGCTGATGTCGGAGTGAATATCCAGAGTCACGTCTAGGAGATGAGGGTAGGAGAGGACAAGACACTGTGCCAGTGCATGTAGATTCGGCACCCGCCCTCCTGCGTATGATATGTCGATCTTGGACCAGAAGGCCGGGGAAGACGCGGTGATAGATCTCCAGTGGCGACAGACGCGTCCTATGACAGTCCTGGCGCCCATACGCGCCGCAGAGGTGTCGCCCGTGAGCGTGAAGATGTGCATTAACAGCTCACGGGGTAGAGCGCGTATAGGCGCGAAAAGTCCTTCGCAATGTCGCAATTTCGCAGCAGCAGCAGCGTATTCCTTTCTGTGCGTCTCGACGCGTTGCATTAGGTTCCTTTTGTATGTATGCATAGTGGGAATGACGGCGCTGGGAACAGGTTGTCCGACGCGAAGCATCTCGAGCAAATCCATGTCAGCGATGTCGTTCACCATGGCAGTATCCTCCTATGTGCAGCCTTCAAGTCAGATGCTTTTTGTGAGTCAAGTTGACCCTTGAGAGACCGTTTCGACGTCACGTCGATCAGGAAGGAGGTCTGACCCTAACCCCCACGGCGACTGAACTTCAAGGTGACCACTGGCAGTGAGTCCGTAATACTAAACAGAGCCATGACTTTGTAGACTCGGATGGAAATACATTAAAACGTTGACGCGTTCCTCAGAGTCTAGATAAATGCGGCTTGCGGCAATCATACACATATGCCAGAACGTTTTCTACTACAACAACTCGGATGGAAATGGAAGAACGAAACTTTTCGAAGATGACAGGACCACAGATTCGGCACTGGTGTGCTCTCTCTGAGGCTGTAGTCGTACGGAGGGATATAGATAAACGTGGATAGGCGCCATAGACCTCTCCGCAGGTAAGTGGTTTCTTTTTGGGGGTTCATTGAGGACAGTTTGATTCGCAAGTATCTCGGGCTTCACATAGTAGTACACATTGAGATGGTAAAGAAAATATTCGTGACGAGTGTGGCGAAGGAAATAAATCAAGTCGCCAGAACCACATCAGCCTGAGTGGTGTGATGACTCGGATGATATGCATCTACTTCGACGACTGAGCGACGAAGTGCTTGTAGCCGCCCCACGTGTTATAAGCAGGCTCGTTCGTCGATGCGAAGGACTTGCACTCCTTCTCTAGCGCATAAACATCCGGGCAGTTGATGAGACCGTTGTTGTGTAGGACACGGATGGCCTCCTTGAACCACACGCGGCAGGTGAACTTGGGCTCAATCTGAGCATCGGCGGCAGGGGTACTCATTGGGATGGCCTTGAGGAGACGATAGATGGTATCGATGTCGGCTTTCTTCCCTATCTGGCCTGTCACGAAGTAAATACCTTGCGGGGAAGGCAGGAAAACTAGAAACGGTACGACTTACCAATCTTGATGTCTGCGGCCAATGAAGCGGACGTGAGAAGAGAATGCTGGGGCAACGGGTCCTCGAAGAACCAGTGTTCTCCGACCTGCTTAGCGTGCAGCTTGTAGGCTACGCTTTGCGTCACAGGGAGGCAGATAGACCAGTGGAATTCGCCGGGAACGGAACGCCCAAATAGGACAGCGGTGATTTCTCCAACGACAAGGGAAGGCATTGCCTTAGGACGCGTAGGTTAGAGACGAGAGACGAAGTCTTCTCTGAGAAGAACTTACGATGAGTGGGATACGAAAGTAAAGAAAAACGGGGGAGGTCCTGGTGGATAGGGCAGTCCTGAGGGCGTCTTTTATCTCAGAAGGTCTGGATAGTTATCGATGAAGAAATATCTGTAAAGATCGAGACATGACTGAAGCTTCGGCGAGTAGCGACGATCGATAGCTCGAGAGGTAACAGCAGCGGAGATATTTCTTGATGAGAATACATCCAGAGTGTACGCGGAGAGCTGTATGAGGAAAGGTGCGGTTGGGTCTCTTTCTACATTCCGGGAAAAGAGTCAAATTTGCCAATCTGTGGACGTCCATGCCGATTCTGTTGCCGTGTGGCGTCGTGGCGTCAGAACGCCGCAACCTCTCTCTGGCTAGATAGATGAGCTAGGTCCTCGTCAGCCCCTGCGATATATTGAGTTTTATCCCATATTAGTGGTATAGAGCGTAATGATAGATAGCAGTTCCTTATGCGAGTTCGCATCCCGTAGTGGCGCCACAGTATGAGAGGTTGATATGGAAGTCGTGAGAAATAAATCCAAAGAAGGAAACTTCGAAAAGGTGACCTCGTAGCCTCCGCGGTACCGAAAACGTGTGAAGAAAAAGGGTGAACAACTCCAGCAGCGGAGTCGAAGCACATAGTTGTTTGCCAGTGAACATGAGGACTGATCCTACACATTTTCATCCAGGAAGCACATTAAGGACCCCAGATTCATCTAGCAACTGACCGATGGCGATCCTCCTTCGATGAACGTGGAGAACCTTGGACAATGGAGATTGTGCAGAACGAGGTTCCGGGCCGGCGCCATGTGCATCCGATCAACTCGGCACGTGCCCATTTTAGTTCAAGTGCACGTCTAACTCACGCTTCATTCCTACTATTTCCTCAATTATGCCTTCGTCCACCATTCTCACAACTTTTGAGTATACAAGGTGGGTCTGAGAAACAGAGTCTCATTACTTCTCCTCATGCTGTTTAGACTCCCCACGTTGACTAGTTGGCTGTGGTCTTTGTGGCTTCGCTTTCCCCAGCTGTTTCGCTGTGGCGTATACAAGATGGCTCTCCGTTTCCTCGGTCGAAATCCATCTGTTCGTAACTCTGTGTATAAGCTGCCATTCGGAATCTACGCCAAGATTGTGCAGGTTCCGGATGAAGCGCTTGTCATGGACTTTGTACGCAGGAACACAACTATTCCCGTTCCCACTGTACTCGACCATGTCTTTGGGTCATGGGGTGAATACGGTCCATGGCTTATCCTGATGAACGCCTTACCTGGAGAACCTCTTTTCCAACAAGGGCAGCCAATCCGACTAGGGACCGCCACCGAACAGCAAAGACTTCACATATCGCATGTGCTCTCTGACTGGATCGGACAGCTACGTCGAATTCCCCCACCACATCCACAAAGAGTTAGCGGCTTCCTTGGCGGTCCCTTACTCAGTTACAGGATCGATTCGAACAACCGAGTTGGTCCATTCGCTAATCCCGCGGAATTTCATGCGCAAGAGTACTGTACGGCTTTTCCCAACTATCCACCGCAGACGGACGAGAGAACCAGACGCCTCATTGCTGAACGCCCAAGCAAGCAGTATAGGATATGCCTGACTCATGGCGACATTTTACCCCACAACATCTTGGCCGACGAGAACTATGTTCCTACGGGGTTGGTAGACTGGGAGTGTGCGGCATGGATGCCAGAATACTGGGAAAGAGCAGCTTCGTTTCGCTCACACTTCAGCAGATTATATGGGTGGAGAGAGATTGTACTGAACGGATATCCGGAGTACGACGATGACATGACGCTCGAGCAGCAAATTCAGACGTGGTTCGATGCAAATTAGTAGCGCTTTGTATTCATATAGTATACGTACTTACATCTTGTCTATCCCGGTTGGCAGCCATCGACCAGATTATCGTGCACTTGAACCAACATGGGCACGTGCCGAGTTGATCGGATGCACATGGCGCCGGCCCGGAGCCTCGTTCTGCACAATCTCCATTGTCCAAGGTTCTCCACGTTCATCGAAGGAGGATCGCCATCGGTCAGTTGCTAGATGAATCTGGGGTCCTTAATGTGCTGCCTGGATGAAAATGTGTAGGATCAGTCCTCATGTTCACTGGCAAACAACTATGTGCTTCGACTCCGCTGCTGGAGTTGTTCACCCTTTTTCTTCACACGTTTTCGGTACCGCGGAGGCTACGAGGTCACCTTTTCGAAGTTTCCTTCTTTGGATTTATTTCTCACGACTTACATATCAACCTCTCATACTGTGGCGCCACTACGGGATGCGAACTCGCATAAGGAACTGCTATCTATCATTACGCTCTATACAACTAATATGGGATAAAACTCAATATATCGCAAGGGCTGACGAGGACCTAGCTCATCTATCTAGCCAGAGAGAGGTTGCGGCGTTCTGACGCCACGACGCCACACGGCAACAGAATCGGCATGGACGTCCACAGATTGGCGAATTTGACTCTTTTCCCGGAATGTAGAAAGAGACCCAACCGCACCTTTCCTCATACAGCTCTCCGCGTACACTCTGGATGTATTCTCATCAAGAAATATCTCCGCTGCTGTTAACTCTCGAGCTATCGATCGTCGCTACTCGCCGAAGCTTCAGTCATGTCTCGATCTTTACAGATATTTCTTCATCGATAACTATCCAGACCTTCTGAGATAAAAGACGCCCTCAGGACTGCCCTATCCACCAGGACCTCCCCCGTTTTTCTTTACTTTCGTATCCCACTCATCGTAAGTTCTTCTCAGAGAAGACTTCGTCTCTCGTCTCTAACCTACGCGTCCTAAGGCAATGCCTTCCCTTGTCGTTGGAGAAATCACCGCTGTCCTATTTGGGCGTTCCGTTCCCGGCGAATTCCACTGGTCTATCTGCCTCCCTGTGACGCAAAGCGTAGCCTACAAGCTGCACGCTAAGCAGGTCGGAGAACACTGGTTCTTCGAGGACCCGTTGCCCCAGCATTCTCTTCTCACGTCCGCTTCATTGGCCGCAGACATCAAGATTGGTAAGTCGTACCGTTTCTAGTTTTCCTGCCTTCCCCGCAAGGTATTTACTTCGTGACAGGCCAGATAGGGAAGAAAGCCGACATCGATACCATCTATCGTCTCCTCAAGGCCATCCCAATGAGTACCCCTGCCGCCGATGCTCAGATTGAGCCCAAGTTCACCTGCCGCGTGTGGTTCAAGGAGGCCATCCGTGTCCTACACAACAACGGTCTCATCAACTGCCCGGATGTTTATGCGCTAGAGAAGGAGTGCAAGTCCTTCGCATCGACGAACGAGCCTGCTTATAATACGTGGGGCGGCTACAAGCACTTCGTCGCTCAGTCGTCGAAGTAGATGCATATCATCCGAGTCATCAAACTCAGGCTGATGTGGTTCTGGCGACTTGATTTATTTCCTTCGCCACACTCGTCACGAATATTTTCTTTACCATCTCAATGTGTACTACTATGTGAAGCCCGAGATACTTGCGAATCAAACTGTCCTCAATGAACCCCCAAAAAGAAACTACTTACCTGCGGAGAGGTATATGGCGCCTATCCACGTTTATCTATATCCCTCCGTACGACTACAGCCTCAGAGAGAGCACACCAGTGCCGAATCTGTGGTCCTGTCATCTTCGAAAAGTTTCGTCCTTCCATTTCCATCCGAGTTGTTGTAGTAGAAACCTATAGGACATGAGAGGCATGCGGCGCATCAAACGTTCTGGCATATGTGTATGATTGCCGCAAGCCGCATTTATCTTGACTCTGAGGGGCGCGTCGACGTTTTAATGTATTTCCATCTGAGTCTACAAAGTCATGGCTCTGTTTAGTATTACGGACTCACTGCCAGTGGTCACCTCGAAGTTCAATCGCCGTCGGGGTTCACCATCTGTATAAATTCCATTTTCAACCGCGGAATACCTAGGAACATTGTCCGACACCAAGCATCTCGAGCGCGTCCATGTTAGCGACGTTTTCAGTTGAAAGGGGTGGAATCCATAGTGTAAGTCTTTCCCAATCATCACTTGCTTTGCCGTTCCATATTCAACGTTCATTCAGCTGCATGCACGTACGGCCTTGAAATCAGTCAGCATCCATTGCCTGACAAAGACACATCCGGTCCGCTATATAAACCCCTCTTCCCAAGTCTGACCCACAGCTTCCCGGATCCCATGACAGCACAGGACATATGACATCTCCGAAATCAATCCTCGTACTCGGCGCAGGAGAGCTAGGCAATGCCGTGCTCGACGCCATCCTCAGCCACCCATCCTTCGATGATCATTCCAGACTCAGCGCCCTCCTACGCGTCACCTCCAGCCCCGCCAAACGATCCCAGATCGCCGACCTCGAATCACGCGGAATCACAGTAGTAGACGGGGACATCGTCGTGGCGTCCGAGCAGAAGCTCTCGGAGTTGTTCAAGCCATTCCATACCATCATCGGGTGCACGGGCATGACCTACCCTCCCGGCACCCAGGTAAAGATCGGAAAAGCAGTCCTTGCTGCGGGTATCCAGCGCTACTTCCCATGGCAATTCGGTGTGGATTACGATGTCATTGGTCCTTCCAGTTCCCAGAACCTGTTCACCGAGCAGTTGGAGGTACGAGCTCTGCTGCGGGAGCAGAGCCAAACACGTTGGGTGATCGTTTCGACGGGCATGTTCACGAGCTTCCTCTTCGAGCCGGCCTTTGGCGTCGTCAGCGCTGATCGGCGGACTGTACACGCACTTGGAAGTTGGGGGAATCAAGTGACGGTGACAGTGCCCAAGGACATCGGGAGAGTGGTGGCGGAACTAGCTTTACAAGCCCAGGAAATCGAAGGAGTTGTTTACATCGCGGGTGATACGGTCAGTTATAGGCGCGTCGCCGAAATCGTGGAAACTGTCTTGGGAAAGGAGGTCAGCAAGGTAGAATGGACGATAGAGATTCTCAAAGCCCAACTGGCCAAAGATCCAGATAACGGTATGAGGAAATACCGCGTAGTATTCGCAGAGGGAAAGGGCGTGTCCTGGGATGTCAAGGAGACATTTAACGCAAAGCGTAGGCTGAAGCTTGAGTCGGCGGAGGAATGGGCCACCAAAAACCTGAGTGTTTAAAATAGATGAATATGATACTCTAGGTCTATGTCGCATTATGACACAAACTGGGAGTTTGTGCCTCTAGTTTCATCCTCTACGATTCTAGCAAGGACCGTCTTGAAGTCGACAGGTTGTCCAGGTGCGAAATGGTCATAAGTGACTTTGCTGGCAAAGGCAATCTCGGCAGTCATGATCTATAAGCGAGTCAGATATAGAAAGAGGGCGACTATTCAAGAGACGCACAAGAACCTCAGATGTTAGACCTTTGATTGGAGAGCCCAAACTTCTGAAACGGTGCATGCGATAAGGAGTATTTCCCAGGGGCGAGAGAATAATATCGTTTGTATTCTGAAATGATGTTACTTGGATTGTAGTACTGTGGGTAAGGGAAAGTGCTACGTGGAACTCATCTGGATAGAGCCAGTCCTCAGAGCCGAAAGGTACGAGTGGCTCAGTTTTGGAGAGGAGAGGATCAAGGATAGCTTCCAGAGGATGGCTGAAGATGTGGGAGACTTCTCCTTGGGAAGGGCGCAGAGCGGTTATGACGCTGATGTCGGTCAAGAAAGCAACGACAGGAGTGACCACGAGCTTGTGCATAGATACGAAAGGCTCCAGCGTGCAGAGAATGTGGATATGTGGGGAGTCCATGGGTAGCGCGACTTCTTCGTGTGCTTCGCGTAGCTGGTATATGATAAGGGCGCGGCGATGTAAAGGACAGCAGAACATACAGCGGTGTAAATGAGATCTCGGTCTTCTTCATCTTTCTTTCCTCCTGGAAAAGCCGTTTGTCCAGCATGCGTTCGTAGGTGTTTGGCGCGAGTGGTTAGCAGGACGCGTAGTTGGCCAGCTTCTTGGAACAAGAGGACGAGGACAGCAGCAAGTGATTTTGGGGGGCGAGATGACCTAGCAAGTAGTCAGTAGGAAGCAAGCGCCATGATTTCTACGACATTAACAGGTCAATATTTTGGTGTCCATGTGCAGCCAGACGACGAAGAGCAGCTCGATTTTGCTCTGTAAATCCAGTGAGGTGACCGTCCATCATGACAGTTATAGTCAGGGTCCCATTGTTCCCGATTCGGACCTTTTGTTGAACGCGTTTGATTGCACGTGTTTATCAACGACTTGGACCCTCTGCTTGACTTCTTACCATCACTGCTTCGGCATGTCCGAGCGAAACCCGCCCTCGTCGTCGTCGTCAGGATTGTTCTCGGGCGTCTTCAGCTTTATCTCCAACGAGCTCGATGCATTCATCACAACTGCAAAAGGCGGTACCATCTCCGAGGTGCGTTGAACCCACCCATACAGCTCACAGTCTTATGTTTCCGTCATAAGAATCATCCCGTTAATTTACGCGTTTCCGAGAGCAAAAAATCAAGGTCAAAGCTTCACAGCGCTGCGAAACCGTATCGCACGTCCCCAGCGAACGGTGCTGCCCCAGGAAGCAGGCGTAATCATGCGAAATCCCACTCTCCGCCGAAAAGACGCGCCAGGCGGCCACCATCACCTTTGGAATGCTCTGAAGAAGGTGCGTGTGGGATCCAAGCTCAGAAGAGGAGTGCTAATCGTAACCCAGAGCTCTCAGCGACCGACCGCTCACCCACACCACCTCCCCCACGCCAATCAGTACTTCGCCGTAGGATGTCTGTGACCATGCCTGGATCACTATACCCGCGGTCTCCATCCCCCGAGGATAGCACCCATGCCCAAACCCAAGAACGTCACGTACGTTTCCAGTCCGCTACGCCCAGACGACCTTGCGAAGACGCGCCATCTACTTCCTCACATCCACCACCAAGCCCCCAACCATTTCGCTCTCCTCTTGTTCCCTCCGTAAAGACAGCCGTCAGTCGGTTCCAAGTCGGTCCGCATGATGCCAATCCCTCAATTCTTCTACCAAAAACTTCACCTACCCGACCTGCAGCGAGTAAAAAAGTTACAGAACGTATTGAAGTATCTTCTTCTGACGAAGAGTCTGAGGATGAAGATTACCCTCCTCGGATAAGTGCAAGCGCCAAGGGCAAGCAACGAGCGTCGACGTCTTTTCTCGACGGCGACACCTCTGGTCACGTCCGTGTCTATGGAAAAGAGCGCGAACTTCATGATGCTCGGGTGCAGTTCCGCAAAAACGAGAGGAGATGGGAGGAGGAAAGCAATGCAGGCCGTGACGACGACGACGTAGCCACGGAGCGGTCCCTGGATAAAGAGAGGATAAAAATGCTGGAATTGGAGGTCAAGAGGCTGAAGGACGAGGTTCGTATGTTGGTCGTTCCCAAGAATGATTCTGACTTTCCTCGTAGCTCTCCAAGCGACCATCTTCCCACATGTTCCCCCCTCCACCACCGCCTCCGCCGCCACCGCCACCACCTCCTATAGGTCGATCCTCATCAAGCACCGTCAAAACAACTTCGTTCAGCGATGTACGTTCTCTTCTCAAACACGCGCCACCTCCGAAGGAGGCCCCAATCAATCCCGGACCTACGAAAAGACAAGGCCAGCCCACTATAGTGGGGGCAGACAAGATGGCAGCTTTCTTGACTGAGATGAAGACAGTCCGTCTGAGGAAAGTGGCCTCCGCAAGTTCCCTATCAGCGCCTCCTCCTCCAGAGAGCAGTTCAACAATCTTCAAAGATCGCAGCTTCCCCGCTGGCTCAAAGCTATCAGAGAGGATCAACAATCTATACTCGTCAGCCTCGTTTTCCACGTCCAATACTACATTGAACAGTTCGAGGTCGTACGACACGTCTACTAGTTTCACCGACCTCCGTGGCGAGAAGAGAAAGCGACAGGATAGTAGCAATGACCTACGGAATATATTGGGTATGTTCTTTTAGACAAAATCCGCACTTCTTATTCATACTTACTTTTCCAGGTGGAATGGCAAAGCGCCGATCCAAGGATTCACCTGCAGGCAGCGTTGATTCTCGATTCCCCGATAACGCTTCTTCCGCTTCGCAACCACCTCCATCGGTGTCGTCCAACTCATCCTTGCCTTCCTCGTCTTCCAATCGATCACTAGAGACTCAGCTCCGTGATCTGACCTCACGCATCCCTCGTCCTGCTCCTCGCAAGCAATGGCGATTCCCAACGGCAGCAGAAGGTCCTACGCCCTCTCTATCTTCCGATAATGGCGCTGAGAACGATGATACAAGCCTTGATGATCGACCGCCGTCGACACCGCCCATGAACTCTGGTTTTGTCGAAATCCAAGTTCCTCTGAGGAAGGATGACGAGGATGGGGACGATGCGGTACCCGACGTGGATATGGACGATGAACCCCAGCGTGTGCCACGGGAGAGAAGACCGTCAACGCCCTACAAGAAGCAAAACGTCTTTTCCAAACGGCCTCCCATATCTCCTCTTCCTGCGCCTTCGCCCCGACGACCTCGCCCTCCTGTTCGGGGGCCAAGAGCATCCATACCAACTCCCGCTCAGGACGAGGACGACGATGAAGACGACGATCCTCTGGCGATGCCGTTCCCGCAGCCTTCAATGCGGGCTGATGGTCGCGACTCCCCCGTTCTTCAATCTGCCCGAGAGAGAAGACACTCCAGGCAAAATAGTGCCGCGTCGACCTCTTCGAGGAGACGCGATACGTTGGATGAGGAGATGAAGAGGTCTCTCAAGGCGCGCGCGCAGGAAGAGGATGATGAGGATGATCTGGACAGCGGGGTGCTTGTTGGGGTTGGGACGCGTAGCAAGACGCGAGGATTCCTGGCGCGGGGAGGAGCAGGTGGCCCGCCTGTATTCATGGGTGTTGGTTACGTGGAGGGAGCAGAGGATGACGAAGAGGAAGATGAGTTGTTGACGGATGATAGTGTTTATCGCCCAGAGCCTCTTCCTTCGTCGCGAAAGAAGGGGAAGGGGAAGGGTACCACTTCGAAGAAGAAGGGCAAGGGGAGGACATGACTTATTTACTACTATTATCTGTTGAGATTTCTTGTTTTCGCGCTGCATATGCTATCGATGTCTGTATTTCTCTGTATTTTAGTGGTGGCGTCGCCGTTGGTGTCATTTTCTTGGTGGTGGATACTACTGGTATGGTCTGCGCACTCTACAGGACAATGAATTGGTCTGATCGTGCATGAGAACAACGAAGCAATGGAACACATGCACGTCAATCGAATGAGCCAGCTGCAGGGCACATCTAGCTTGGGGTTTATTCTTTCACGGTGCGTTGGCACGTTGTTTTTATGTGGGAGTGACGAGTATCCCCCAGTTCGATGTCGTCCGCTCACGATTGAACCTCGAAAATCAACATGGATTCAAAGAGCTCGACCTAATGTTCCCTGACCACGTCACCCAAGTGGGTCCTACATGGAAACTTTTGTGTATCTATCATTATGCAGATAAATATGAAGCGATGTTCAACGACAAAAAAAGGTACCTCAAAGCCTTGCGTGGGTTGAGACGTCAAGCTCAAGGCTCTTCAATTGGTAAGGGAGCGAGATCCTGGAACAATGCGCATGAGCACGAATAGGGACTCAGAGACAAATCACTTACTCGTCATGCCATCCTTGCAAATCGAGCTCTATGTCTTTTTCCAAAAGATATTTTATATCATCAGTGATATCACCGCGGTAGCGAAACATAGCACACCGGGGACAAGAGCGTTTAGCCACTCTCGAAACTGTTTTGGATAGTTAAAGTATGGGGGTGACAGGAATCAGATTAGAAATTGACCAAGTTAAGAATATTATCAGATATTATCATTAATTCACGGAATTGTCTTAATTAATCTTGCATATATCAATGTGATTGAAGGTCTTACATAGTAAACCTGTCTGATACGCAGAGAACTACCTCGAAAAAAGTGATTTCTGCCCTTGTACAAAGTAGTAATTTGACGGAATGACTAATACATATTGTTGATACAGTTATAAACATGAGAGAAAGTCGTCGAGATAGTCCATATTTCCAAAGTTTCCACATATGTACCTAGATATCATTCTTTGCTCCGACTGAGATACGCGTCACCCTGCCAGCGTCAGCCGCTTGGAAGCCGGTCTTCCTGAGGGCCTCACACTTGCGTTTCTTTGGCTCGCATTTGCCCGGGTCTCCCGCGCCTTCGCCCTTTGGACGCCCGCTTTACAATCGAGAATCAGTAGGTCCTTGAGAGGCCAGATATCGGCATAGTTCAGAAGCTGCGGGTATTTAGTAGTGGCCTATGACAAGTCAGATTTTGAGTTGGGTCATCCGAAGAAAAGATTTACCTTTACTTGAACGGTGTCGAGCGCATCCTGGGTCTGCAGCTCGTAGCTGACAGACAGGTCGAGGTGAGACTTCGCAAGTTCTTGGACATAACCCTAGCAAACAGATCAGTTTGGACTCCAAGAATAAGAACTTATGGGGGATACTCACACAGATGTCCTCCGTCAACTCACCGAGCTTCAGCCGCTTCTTGAGCTGATCTCGGCCGCTGCTTTTCCCGGGATATGGGATCTTGATCGTCGTGACCTCCGAAGGAGAAAGAATGGGTCGAGGAGGAGGTGGGACATCAAGTAGAGAGGCTGCGCCAACGTCTTCGGCTGTCGTTGACATCGTTCTAGATAGTAGACAAATAGAAATGAGATATGGGATCGAATTATTAGTAGATGTAATTGCTTACCCTTCGTTGGTTGGTGTGGAATCCGAAGGCGAGCTAGCAAAACAATGAGTTAATGGTTGACAGCGTCTAAAGCATGACTTACTCGCGACGGTGGGCCTTGAAAAAACGTGTGAACAATGTTCGCCGACGTTGTGTTGCTTTCTGGTACGGGTGAGGGTGTATGTCATCCTTAACAGATAGTCGAGCGTCTTGAAGAGCGAGCGGGGACACAGAAAGTGTCTCCTGCGCAAATCCAGTTTGCGCAAGGGTGAGGACGGTGGGAGGCTTTGGGTACGGGCGACTGGCGTGAGCATCTACCAAAGGTGTTACTGAAGGGATCTTGGGCATAGTGGGAATGGAGCTTACCGTCGTTCACCTCGCCATATTCATAGAGCTCAGGACAATAAAAGAGCCGAAGATAGATGAACAATAGACAGGTCATGTGACAAGGTTCGACTCGAAGCAACTCCTGGACAATAGGATCCAGCCGTAAGATTCAACGGATAATTAGATGAAGAGAACACTTATTGTTGAGCAA
Organism: Flammulina velutipes; assembly: GCA_011800155.1. NCBI lineage: Eukaryota > Fungi > Basidiomycota > Agaricomycetes > Agaricales > Physalacriaceae > Flammulina > Flammulina velutipes. The sequence continues at coordinate 961,005 of CM022374.1, read as the reverse complement.
CAGATGGTCCAATTGACGTACGCTATTGTTATGGCCTGGCGAAACGGGTTGCTTTGGCAGGTTCGACTAAGTAGATATGGAGCGTACCTATTGTTCCTCAGGCTGTGTCCATAGAAATGTATGACGCTTGGTGTTGGGAGTCGTCGGTATCGAACAATTGTATATTATATTGGAGGCATCCAATTGTTTGCAAGGCAACATATAAGTATTGAAGCGAATAATCCAGCTGAAAGACATCACCAATGGGCAAATTTTACAGCGCTGTCAACACTTACAACAAGCGAAACGTCCTCCGAGGCCATGATAGCCATGTATTGTGCTTGGCTGTCACCAGTAGCTGTGCAGGTTTCTAAACCTCCCGGGAGATCCGGTTTGATTAATTACTAAACATCCCTTTCCAATGAAATAGCTATCCGTGCACAATTTCGAAACCTGACATTCTGCTCTCATTGGCCCAGCACTGTCTCAGGCCCCATCCCGGCAACCACCAAAGCGCCTCGGGCTTAAACGTCACGTCCCAATCCATACAGATCCTGAAAAAAGGACAAACAGTTCAAATTTGCTGTAAATAACGCCACTTCCGTGGATATAAAAGGAAGTACCAAGATGCGGAAAAGTCCCAGATACGAAACAGTCCTATTGCATCCCGGTTATGATTGCCGTCGCCGCCGCCACTGCGTGCGCGTCCATCGGTCCCGCCTTCTGCCCGCGAGATGGCTCACTCCGCAACCAAAGCTTCTCAAAAGCGACACGTACATCCAGTAACCCTTGCGCCTGTTTCCGAGCATACGCAATACGTCCATCGCTGACCGCCTGCATTTCCTCGGCTAATTTGGGCCTATCAGCGCGAGCGCGCCATTCCCGCTCCTCCCATCTCAAGGAGCGCAAAGTTCTGCGCATTTCCTCCTTTAAGAGTGCTACCTCCTCCTCCCAACGGTCCCTGCGCGCCAGTGCCTTCGACCACTCGACACGCACACCTAAAGATAATCAGTCTCGGGGGGAAAAAAATTCAATGTAAGTGCTTACATTCGTGCAGGAATTCTTCCTCCTCGCCAGGCTCACCACCGACCGTCCATATCCATGACACTCTTTGCCGCGTCGACCCCTCCCCCACTTTGTCAGATTTCCTTCCCGACGCAGTCACCCGGCTGTCCCGACCAGAAAGTCGCCCCAACTTCTTGACGGACAGTGAGTCAGATTCCCCCGGCGAAAAGAGTTCAATATCCTCCTGCAGCAAAGGACGAAACGCCGCCGTCGATGTCTGTCCGACCAATGCAATCAACGCCTCACGTGCCCTGCGGTACTTCGATGTTGCCTCCCGTATTTTCTCGCCAATCAACTGTATGCATGAAGCCGATCGTGTCGTCTGACGTTGACCAGTAGTGTTAGCGTTGCGGAAGTTGACCAAGTGCCGTCGAGCAATGAGGCGAGCGCGAAGTTCCAGCAGTGCGTCGTTGCATTGTCCCCGTCGCAATGTCGCCTCCTTTTGACGCAGAGCCGGTGGGCACAGACCCTCCACATTGACGTCGCAATGAGACGGTAGGTACAGTTTGATGTCCTCTGCCTCTAGTTGAGGAATATCCTTCTCGCCCTTTTCTCCAGCCTGCTTCAGATGCTTCTCTCGTCGTTCCTCCTCTTCATCCTCCAGGACCTCGGCCACACCTGGCATCAACCGATCCTGGTGGCGTCGAAAGTGGTTGAGCTTCGCCAACCATGCAACGCGTCTTTCTCTGATTTTTCCGTCCTGATTTGGCGTCACAGCCACCGGGGCGCTCTTTGCCATCGCCATTTTCCGCCTGTTAGAAACCAGTTAGAACCATGATTTTCATGTCATGTATGACTCACTGCGCCTCCTCCAGCTGCAAGCCCATGACCAGAAATGCTCCCATCGTTATCGACTTCACGTGACGCGTCTTCTTTTGGGGCGTCCCCTTCGACTTCGTGGGGGCATGATTCCCTGTTTCGGAGTCGGAGTCGGCTCCATCATTGTCCTTGCGCAATAGCTGCTCCATCTCCTTGAGTTCAGTGGTATGAAGCTCCGCACGAACTTGCGCCTCCGTCAAGCTGTCTGCCAGGACATCAGCATCAGGTTTCAAACAGACGCAGGACAAATACTAACTCTTGCCAGGGGGGCGAAACGGGTTTGGTTTTGTATGATCTCCCTCCCAGTCGCGCACTCGCTTGAGCCAATCCTCACGTAGTTCCGGCGTCAATGTAGCCGAGATCTCGTTGAATGCGTCGACTTGAACAACTTTCTCCAATAGTGCAATGCGTAATCGTCTCGCTAGCGTAGAACCTAAGACAATGTCATGAACATGTAGCACAACACAGTAACGAGACAAACCTTGATTCGTATTTTTTTTGAAACTCACTCTGTTGAGCAAGTCCTCGTGGTCGTCGTGGCGCGCGCCTGGTTGTTCTTCTTTCGTAATGTATGACATGGGGTTCATGACCGACCACACTCGCTCTATACCCTCGCCATCCGTCTTTCCAAGCCCCGGTTGGTACTTCACAGAATTCTCCGTCTCGCAATCAATCTCGTGCACGTTTCCATGCCAGATTGGAAGCGCCCAAACGATCTCCGACAAAGTGGGTTCCCGGAGATTTGGATGATTGAGTGCTCGCAAAGGAGCCGGCAAGGCAGCGATCTGTTCTCGAATGTATTCCTGGAGAGCTAGCACACGACGTCTGAAATGTTTGCTATACTGGCAGGCAATGTCATAAGTCACTGCCGTCTGGGTCGCCGACAGATGGCAAAGCACCCAATGCAGGACAAAATCTGTATTTTTATACCTAAAACTTGTCAGCTACAGCGTCGAACGTCTTGAAAATAGAACTTACCGCTCGCCCTTTTCAAGATCTCCAAGCCCAAGCATAAGCTCATGTCGAGCGCAGATGACTCCCACGACCCCTGCCCAACGCAGCCCCGTCGTAAATTTAGTGTCCTTTTGCATCAACGCCGCAAAGGAGATACAGCTCGATGCCTACAAATCATGTCAGACACTCTGTTATAGAAACGGCAACAAAAATTACCTCGTCTTCCGTTACATATTTGCGTAGCCAGTTGTGGTATAATTCATCTGGCACTTGAACGCCTAGACCAGGATACAGTGGAGGGTCCAATCTGGATGATTGGCGCATTCGGCAGACCATTCGAAAATTTGCATCCACGGAGAGAGTGGGACGGTAGAGATATCTGGGCATGGATATAAGACATCATGAAGCAAATGAAGAGGCGAAACGTACTGCATTTCCTTCGGAGCAGATTCCCATCCAAGGGGAAGGTTGATGCCAACACGTGGACAAGCCCAGCATTTGACGACAAGGCTTCCTGTCCGTGCAGACGCGAGCCTACCAGGGGTATGCGCGATGCCGGATCGCCTCACACGAGCCAGGAAAGCGTACTGGCGAGCGACTCGGGCAAATACTTTATAGCGATCAGGAGGTGGGTCTGTCCCCCATGGATCTGACATATCCTCCAAACAGGTCACGAAGTCCCGCACATTCAATGTTCCGACCACTTTCAAGCGCCGGTACAGATCCAAAACCTCCATCGTCACGACTGACTGTGGTATGCGGGTCGTCGCTGGGTACCAACCATCCCGAAACAATTGCTGCCATGGTAGGATTCCTAACGATCGATTGCATGCGCAGTACCGACAGTCTACGACGTGCACGCCAGTGACGTCCATGACCGTCAGTAAGCGTGGTGTGGGGTCTGGCAAGATGCAGATTCCACCTCCATGGTTGACTTGATAGACAAGACCCATTTGGCTGAGGGAGATACGAGCCCAAAATCCAGAACGCCAAACCTGTTTGGCGTTCAGCGGTGCGCTCACAAAAATAAAGGAAATTTGTACTCACTTCGATCTTATGTAGAGGTGTTCGCTGGTGGCGCTTGAGACAGCACACGGCGCACTCGTGAAAAGAGCCACACGTTCGGCATCGGTAGAGCTCTTCCACGGAGCGGGGATGGTCCTGAGCCTCGACGTCCCGAGCCTCGACGTCCTGGACCTCGACATCCTGAGTCTCTTCCATGCCCTTGGCGACTCTTCCTGGCTCCGTGGTTGACTCGAGGCATGGAACCCCGCAGGTATCACACTGCCAAACACCATAGTCATAGCTTCGCCCGTGGAAACGAAGGCTCTCGCACAGAAAACTGTCGATCCATGGTCGCCAGTCTGCCATAGGGTCATCCTGCAACCAATTAGGAAAACGACCTCGACACTATCAAAACCAAGGCTCACCGCAGCACGTTTCTTCCTCTTCCCTGTGTCCCTCTGCAGCTCGTCGTCTGTATCAGACTCGTTTTCCACCTCCTCTCGTTCAGTGGGATGCTCGGTGGCCTCTGGAAGGGGGTCGACCCAGTTGTCTTCGAAATCGGCAGTCGAGTATTCATCGAGGCCAGTCGGCGACGGCAATTTGGACGATTCCCCAGCGTTGGGTGGGGCAGGTTGGCTAGCTTCCAGAGGTTGGGTAGATGGACGGCCTTCCTTATCCATGGTGAAAATGAAGTCAGTGGTTTTTTGCCCATTGTCATCCGGGGAATCAAACAGAGACGGCTCTGGCGCATTTTTACGGGGGCGTCCTCGTCGTGCAGACATTCAGCGTTTCAGGGATCAAGTCGGAAGCCTCCAGCAAGACATTGGAAATTTTTGTCATCGTTGTGTGTTGTTAAGGGTGTTGTCTGGTGTCGTTCCCAAAGTAGATTGAACGCGTCATCGACCGTATGCGTATAGTATTGCTCACTGAACGTGTGTTAGAGGCAGGTCTATGGCTCAGCTGTTTGAGATGCTCTATTAGTACCACTATGGGACAAGTCGAGAGTTCGAGCCGGACGGCAGCTGTTTTATTTTTAGTTTCTCACTTGTACTTTAGCGTCTTTGGTTCGTTAATTCGCCGCACCATTAAACATTCATACACTTTCACGAATATAAACCACACATAATAACACTGTTTTATACAATAGACATCACCCAACGAGCCTCCAGTCCACGAAGCATACGACACCTGCTATCACTATCAGACTTCAACATTTGCACCGTCTGACTAAACAACGCCTGCTTGACGCGGTCTTCGAAGTAGGAGTGGGTTTTCTGCCATATGTCAATGCCTGTAGATCTATTAGTGATCCACATTTTTCCCCTTGACGAGCACGTACGCCTCGAAGAGATGCCCGAGCGAATCGGATCTGCCAGCCATAGAAGATTACCAGCAAGGAACGCCAATCGTTGAAGCGCAAAGCGAAAAATTGCCCAATCATCGCCTTCAGGGAGCCCCAGAGCCATACGGACGATATTGGGATATGGTCGTGTGATAGTGATGCCGCCCAGATATTGTAAATCCTCCATTGTGCCCACTCCTACAGCGAGCAGACGTGGAATTAGAAACGATGCTTTCAATGCCTGGAGTTCTGTAATTAGCTCCTCGTTCGCTGTAGAACAGTCAATACCAATATACACTCTTGCCAACCAAGTGACATACCTGACATCGATTCCCAGCCAACGTTCGACGAGCCCCCACGTACTTGATACATATGGGCCTTGATGATACTGTTGGTCCCCGACTGAGATTAGTATTCCACAATGCTCGACAATTCAAGCAACTTACATTTGAGCATCATCCGACGCCACATCCAAGACCTCTGAATTCATGGGCACCATGTCGAAGAAGCAAGAGATAGCAAGCAGCGTACCTACGGGTGCGGTTTGCAGGGAGTCCGTGAATCAACATGTGGTGCAACATCTGGTGGCGTCACATTGCAAATACCTTGTGGCGTACGGAAACTGTATCAGACCTTACGATCAGACCTTACGGGCGAAAGCGGATGATAACGAGGGGCCAATCAATGCATTTTGCGATATTCTGAAACTAAACAGGTCTAGCGTAATGGGTGAGGACATTGAGGAGGGAGTGCCAGTCAACTGACTGAGGCTGCAGTTCAAGTCCCTTCAGAAGGTTGTACTTCACCGCCCATCCATTGCGACCTTGCATTTCCAGACAAAGCTGAACAACATCGAGATGGGTGTAGACTCCGATGAGCGCAAACTTGTCCCGGAGGTGACTGAGGTTGTTGTTGTTGAGCAGGGCTACTACCTCGGGGTGAACATATGCCTCTTCCGCAGGCTTATACCAGCCAGGCGCATCCCCTTCCCGTAGCCCAGCAGCAGCTAAAAATCAAACGATGAGCTTTAAAATGACGCGCTGCGATGGGATGCGATACATACGGATGTACATGACCGCGGCGCCCAGTTGATAATCCTCCAGGATAGGTCGTTGTACGCGGAGAGATGCACTGATAGAGCTGGGAGTCGATGTCAGTCAAGTAAACAGCGTAGGAAACATTTGACCCACGCTTGGCATTCCGCAACGATTGCTGCGGGGTCCTCCTCTTCTGAGTCATAGGGTCTCTCCTTGGGTGAGCCGTGAACGAGGTCGTTGGCTAGGCTAGAAAGGACATGTCAATATGGTGATGCAAGGTCCGAAGCAAAATTATACTGGCTTTGAGCGTTCCAAAAGATCTTTCGTGGGCGCACTGCCCCGCTCGTCTTCGTCGGAATCCTGTGTTTCAGAACTAGGCGTACTAGTGAGTACACAAAAAAAATGGGGCAATTTTTGGCCTACGTGGGGGGTTTGCAAACGACTTTCACAGCCTCTTCGTCGTCCGAGTTCTCGTCAGAGTCAGATTCCTCGTCGTCAGTCTGGGACGACTCAGAAGCCTTTTGGACCAAGTCTTTCCGTTTTCCCGCAGAACTGGATTTACCGGCACTTTTGCCCTTGGACAGTGTGCGACCAGGCGTGACAGAATCCTTGCGACGACGAACCTCGTCTAGCACCCTCTTCTTCTTGACAAAGGCCAGTATGGCTTGGACTTGGCCTGCGACGCGCTGGACAGTGACCCTGGCAGACGGTGTTGGCCCCGACCGACGAACGACGATGGGAGCTGCACCTGGACGTCGACCAAGAGTTGGAATAGGTCGACGAGTTTTCGTGCGTAGAGACGAGAGTCTACGAATCTTGGCTACCTTTCGTGGTGAGGTGATCAGTTCGACATCTGAGTCGACGCTGAGGTTAACGTCTGAGTCGTCGTCAGCCATGGTAGAGAGAGGGCAAGAATTTGGAACCTATTTGACGGCAACGTGCTTGCGTTTCGGTGCCAGTAGACAAGGGAATTTGATCCATCCTTGGTTTTTCTGGCGCGACAACATCTATGTAGCTGCTGCGCCGTCACAGTACATGGGAGACGATGGTGATTCATTGTAGGGCTGCGCCTGTGAGTACAAGGATACCGAACACAGTGTGAGGTGATGGTTTAAAGACGAGAAAGGTGCTGCTGGAACCACCGGGCCGCTGTTTCCGCGTCGTCGGAGACGTCGACGGAGGGCCATAGTAAGAGATCTAATAAACCGATAGTCTCCGGACTAAGCGGGATGTGATTCTACAGATGATAAGTAGTGTGGGCCAAAAGTTTTGTGTACAAAGTCAATATAAGGGTTCAAGCCAAAACCACAATTCCTTAAGACAAGTATGAGACGTCCAGTCGTATTACAGACATTGACTTGCCTAAAGAGAGCTGTAACACTTACATTGACCTTAATTCTATTCTATACAGCTCCCAGATCTGTTTTATAGTACAAACCCCACCGAGAATTGACCTTGCAGTAGGTAGTTTTGTGATTATGAAAAAGTTTCGGCAATTATTGCAGCCTATACAATGGCATAATGCTCGTTTGACATTGGAAATAAGTAGAACATCAATAGGACATGTATATAGCACCAATTCCGAAGTATCAGGAAGTCAGAACTCAGAACTATGGCAAGTTCGAGGGTATCTAACGCCACAGCGGCATTTGCCGGCGATGAGTTATATCTCGTAGTATGCCAACTTTGGTCGTTGGCACCGGTGGAAATGGTGTCCTCAATAATTTAACCATCGTATCAAGGCAGCAACGAGATATATCATATACAAGCTTTATGGAAGATACACGGGGGATAGTTTATTCAACGTTACAGTCCAGTGGCTCGAACACATCCCGACTCCATCGCCTTTTGAAAGGCTCGGCGCGCGACCATCTCGTCAGTGTAAGAGTTCTGCACTGATCCCGAGACACCAATGGTGCTGACTGCGCACTGGATGCTAAGGTGAGGTCGTCAGTAATTGATACGCCACAAATAAAACTGGACAGACAAGCAGCGGTAAATCCCCGGGACGGTTCCAACTGTGACTACATACCACCTGTCGGTAATGGCACCCACGCGGAGGGCTGCCAAGGCATCGATGTCGGGTGGGATTGGAAAAGGACGCGCGACACCCGGTTGGTTGCGCGTCCAGCCTTGGTTATGAGCATAATCAAATGCAGCGTGGGCATCCTCGATTGTGCGATAGCCCTGATAGATAGCACCAGAAAACCGCGTGACAGCGGCCTTGCATGCAGGCCTACCAAAAGAGTTAGACGGCCAGGAGGCAGGTTGCAAAGCTTTGAATGTAAGATACGTACCACTGTGTGTAGACGGCGGGAGCGCGTCCAACAAAAACAACGTAGGCGTCAGCCTTTTCTCTGGGCTTCTGGCGTTTCTGGAGCGCCTGGACGTGGAAACCTCGCGTATCGCGAAGGTACCCTGCCTGTTCCCTAGCGCAAAGGTCAAATTAGAAGGGAACCACAGGAGTGAAATAACATGCCACTGCGCGGTTAAATGTACCTGGTTTCCACCGTTTGGTGCGGAGAGACTGTAGACAGTCTGATCATCGGGGCCGCGGAGTGATAATTCATTCATCAGCTCATGCAAATCGTCGGCTGAGGAGTGCGCCTCCGTCGAGGCCAAGGAATCAGATGAGGCTGAGGCAGTAGAGGGAGCGATCGATGGCACAGACGACACACTGAGTGATGTAACTGACACTTCGCCGTCGCTACTCGAGCCATCCTCAGAATATTCGGTGGGATCGTCGTCACTGTCGGAAGCGACGACAATGACATGGTTACGTGGAGGCATGGTGGAAGTGAGAGGGCAAGGCAAATGTCACATTGTTGTGGCGTTGATACAGTCACTAGTATGTCACGTATATACCACATGCTCTAGGCTCGCGACAAAAGGTACAGATACCCGACTGCTAAGAGGGCCAGAGTCCCAACGATAATGCGCCAGTTGGCGGTAATAATGACTTGTCTAAACAGAGAGTGAATGACAAAGACCGAAGGAGCAAAAGGTAGAGGACTTACGGGCTATGCTTCCTTGCGCGGCAAATCTTGACTTCCCCCAGCGCATTAAATCGGTTGAATTCCTGCACGGCATGCACCTGACTTCTCGATTTGAATTTGTAGCCGTCGGTCATGCCATTGGTGAACGAGGTGGCAATAGCGCTGGGGTACGACTTTAGAAAATATAAGGACAGTTGGTTGAGACTCGACGTACCTGTCAAGCAGGATACCAACCCGACTGCCACGAAGAACGACGTAAAATGTCGGCTTTCTGTCGCCATCGATCATGCTCATGGAGATGAGGACGGGGTGAATATCGGTCGGGGGGACTTGGTCGAAGGCACGGCCAACGACCCAGTGGTGGGATTCGTCTCTGTAAGTCACGCCGGGCTCCGTGAAATATGGTGCTCCACGGTCGAGGGAAGCTACGGAGTGGTTAGCAAGGTCGCATCATTGAGAAAAAGGTAGACTAACGGATGGAGACAGACTTCTCTGCCACGGTCTGCGGCGGTGGGAGTCCAGCGCCGTAAACAGGGGAGGAGACGAAGGTTGCCATGAAACTCGAGGTGGAAGTATCAATTAGAAATGCGAATAAAGAAGACCAAACAGACTTTGATTTATAGCAAGATTGTGGCGTATTTGAAAATGAAGCCCGATGCAGCAGCGCCCTGGCCATGCGAGACGGTCACACAGCCGCCGCCATTCACGGTCCTGTAGCAAACGTCTTTTGCCTCACTCAGTAAATCCGCCACAATGTCTCCCACCGCCACACGTGCTCCGAAGTCTCCCTCCAAGACGTCGTCGAGCTCATCACCAAAAAAGAAGGCCCTCTCCAAGAATGCGGCTAAAGTGGCTAAGAGCCGATACGTGAAAGTGGCGAAAGGCGACCGGAAAAGCAACAAAGGATGGGCAGAAGGTCAACGCGATTACCTATTCCGACTGATGCTTCCCAGCTACCTCAAGGCTCGACGCGAAGGCTGGCAAGCAGAGGCACAAAAAATGTTGGAAATTCAAAACTGCTATCATCACCACTTTCCCTACCCAATGAAGGATACCGACGAGCCAACTAGCCTGGTTTTCGACATCAAGATGACCCAACCCCCGGTTCCCCCAAGCCTCAGTGAAGAGGAAACAAAGAAAATGTTGGAGTATATTAGGGAATATAACAAGGTGCGTGAACACAAAACGACGTGTGCTGTAACGACGAAACTGACGGGAGCTCCACTAGCGTATCGCGACGCGTATGAAACGTTTGGCGCAAGTCGAGGGCAATGACCCTACTACGGGGCGAAACAGCCAGACTGAGGCCGCGTTCAATCGGATCCTGGCGACACTCGACCCCGCGAAGAAAAAGGCGCGCTCCGTCGTCCAGCATTGGATGCATGTGAATTGGACGGAGGGGAAGATGGTTCGCGATATCGTCGCCGACAGGTGGGCTAACCGCATGGATACGTCTATCGAACCGGAGCCGCCAAATTATCGGATGGCGGTGGCCAAGGAGTTGTTCGACGTTCTGCCGGAGGAAGAGAGGGAGACATGGAAGGAGTCTACACAGGAGTACAACATAAGGTTGAAGGGCGGGGAGATCAGCGAGGTGTCCAAAGAGCCTCTCGATGTCGCAGCGTAAGTCGAGCACCTATTTGTCTAGTCCAACCCGCTCATGTTGCGCTAGAACGGTGGCTGCGGCTCCCGGCTTGCTGTTCCGTGTCGCACGAGCCATAGAGGAGCGCTCATCGACACGTATCATTTCCATGATGGCTGGTCCGATGGCATCCTTCGACGGGGACATTGGTTTCATGATGTAAGGCCACTTTAATTGCTGAAAGAGCTATCATCTGAATTTTGAGATTTAGTATCAGTGGAGACAAGAACAAGGCCGCCGCACCTCAGACGTTTCCGGAGTTTATCGGGCGCGAGAAAACGAAGGAGCTAAAGGAGCTCTATAAGGCATGGGTGCTGACGTGCTTCACCCAGGAAGAGAAGCAAGCCGTCATAATCGAAGACCCTTCCACTGTTGACTGGAAGAGTCACTTCGAGCACTTGAAAAGCGAGAAATCTGCGGAGGAGAGCGCACGAGAGGCGAGAAGGGCGCGGATTGCCCTCAAGGCGATGAATTATTTGCATCAACAAGGGCGTCACGTGCCAGAGACGAACGTGTTGATGTATGAAGCTGGGCTGCAGCTGATAGCAAGCGGGGAAATAGAGGATGTCCCTGGAGATGGGGATGGCAGTGGTGTCCAAAAAAGTGTAGGGGAGCAGGTCGAGCGTACGCCCCCATCGTCCGAGTCAAACCCGCCATCTGCTGCGAAGGAGACGTCTCCGCCTGCTCGACGAGAGCCATCCGTCCCGCCTCCTGGACGCGACCCATCCGTCCCGCCTCCTGGACGCGAACCATCTGTCCCGCCTCCTGGACGCGAACCATCTGTCCCGCCTCCTGGACGCGAACCATCTGTCCCGCCTCCTGGACGTGAACCATCCATCCCGCCTATTCCACCTGCTGGACGCGAACCATCCGCGGTCCCGCCTACCACGCCCGCTAGACGCGAGGCCTCCATTCCGCCTACTCCACCTGCTGGACGAGAGCCATCCGTCCCGCCTCCTGGACGCGAACCATCCGTCCCGCCTATTCCACCTGCTGGATGCGAACCATCCGCGGTCCCGCCTACCACGCCCGCTAGACGCGAGGCCTCCATTCCGCCTACTCCACCTGCTGGACGAGAGCCATCCGCGGTCCCGCCTGTTAGACGTGATCCATCGACCAGAAAACGACCTGCATCAACGTCGCCTGCCCCTTCACCAAAGCGCATCGCTCTATCAGTCAGGAAAGGTTCTTTATCCGGAAGCGAGGAGATGGATAAGCAGTCGGCAGGGGAATTGGTTGAGCGGGTAAAGGGTGACATCTTGGAGGAAAAGAAGGGTACGCTGGCATGGACGGTTTCGTGCTTGACAGAGTTCGTGGAGGCTCGAGGTGGAGAACAGCTAGCGCCGCTGATTATGAGTCTGTTGACATTAGAACGCAGGTTTCGAGAGAAGGGGATCAAGGCGTCACCTAGACAAAGCATTCCAAGTGGTCAGCGTCCATCCCTAGTGGGAGCGTGGATAACCGCAGGGAGATGTGATCGCGCTGCAGGACAGAACATGAAGATAGAGGATGCGCAGTTGCGAAAGTTTGTTGCCGATGTTTGTGATTGGTGGGACGGCATGCAACCTGCTTGGAGGATTAAGGGCGATGATGGGTATTGGAGAAGGGAGTCTTACACCGACCAGTGGGGGCAAATGGTTTGTCCTGGAAGGAATGGCTTGTTGTCTGTTGTCGCGGTCTTGTCGTGGTGGGGGCGTAAGATTGTGGTTGACGACAGCGAGGAAACACAATGGTTGATGATGGTGGAAGACGTCAAGTGGGTGGTTGATGGTTTGATTGCAGCCGTTTGATTTCGTAAGAAAAACGTATATTACATGTAACTCCTTCACAGAGGGAATGAATATTCTTCAAAGGTAGCGCTTTGACGTGCACGGTCATATTTTGAAACATTGATGAAATTATAAGTCGTAAAGTTCAATTTACAAAAAGGCAATAGGAAGGTTCGATCCAACGACCTAAGACATGACTATTTTCAAACTCCATAGAGCGACACGCCACTGCGCCAAAGTGCTACAACGTATGCTCCAGAGTTAAGGTAGTTAGAACCGTGTTTGTCGAATAAGTGGCGGGTCTACGGCGCGGCGAGGGGCGGGAGGCGGTGCAGAGAGGAGCGGGAGGGGGTGAAGTGGCGGTGTATAGGAAAATCAGGCGAGGCAGGATGGATGTAAGGGAAATAGATCATTATAATAACGTACAAGGCCTGCCGGGGCTCAGAGCGGTTGGGCGAAGGGAGATAATGAACCTGCGACGGAACGATTAGTATTTATAGAACTGTGTAACGGTCAGCATTTATGGAAGCGTGTCGCGCGGGATATGTGGCGCAACCAGAAATTCTCTATATGGGCGCGCTACGGAAGAGCCGATGAAGGCGACGGCGGTATACCGTTAGAATGAACTCATAAGACTGTTTTAAAGGTAGTCAGAGTGGTAGGAAACCATTCTGGAGGGAAGGGAATGTGGCGGAACCGGGAAATACCACCCGCATGCTAGATTTAAGCTAGCAGCAGACACCAATTAAAATGATTACAGTGAATGTAATGTGAACCGAAGGAAAACGGGGACCGGGCGGCGTGCCGGCGGACAATTTTAACAGCGGGAATGTGGCGCACCCGGGAAATATAACCCGCATACCGCTAGGAGCTCATTTCTATATATACCATTACAATGAATGCAACGTGAAAATAACCAGACAAACGGGAATAAGCAGCGCCGGCGCTGCGGATGGGCGGGCGCTGCGGATGGGCGGGCGCTGCGGATGAGCGGGCGCTACAAGTGGCGGGCACGTGGCGGCGCGTTCTAATCTACGGGAACACCCGTACGCGGTTTTGTCCCAAAGGCGGCGATGACAGCTTGCAATGCCGAAGGGTTGCCGCTTCCCGATTGGGATGTCCTAATGCGTGCATGTGCCCCTGTGGCTGTGCGGGGCCGCGGATCTATAGGGCTGATTAGAAACAATGCATCCGGATTAATCCGGTGTCTGATTAGAAATTATTGTCAGCCACAGCTCTGGCTGTGGCGGAGAGCGGTAAGCTCCTAGCAAGCGGAGGTGGGTGTACTTCCTGTTCTCTGATGGGTTGCTGACTTCCTCTGGAGGTGGAGATACATCAATTATCTGGAGCTTGGATGAAATGAAGGAACTGCACCGTTTTTCGACGTTCAGCGTCCGAGGCGCCACAACTGCGATCACATGGGTTCGACGAGATGATAGTCCCGACGAGGGTTTCATTTACGGTACGCTGGAAGGTTACGTTAGCTTCTGCAAGTACCAAAGCGAGGTGAGATCCCACCGGTGTATATGCCGACGGAGTCACTTACCTTCACGAAGAATGGTATCGAAGAAACGCACGTCATCAGACTGGCGTTCCCTAGCGAGATCACATCTATCGCGTACGATACCGCAACGTACAGACTGGCAATTGCCAACAGAGAGGGCTCAGTCGCTCTCTTTTCTGTGAGTCCTTCGACGATGCGCAAGACAGCGGACTTGTGGGCGATCCGTATCGACAATTGTATCCCGAAAACTATTGCCTTCACCTCAGCGAAGAATATCATGGTTTTCGGTCTCCATGATGCGATGTGAGTCCTTTTTCCGGTTGGTGCGAGTCTGATTGACTGAATATGATTAGCATGGTTCTCAATGCGAGTACTGGACAGTTGAATAATGACCAGTCGATGCTTCATGGTATCAAAATGTGAGAAAATCATGTTCGATTGTAGTATTCAAGACTAACATACCTCAAAGTGGGGCTGCGGCTTGCAATGCCACGCACAACGTATTCTGCGTGGACACGATCCTCGGGGGAGCTGCCCTATACAGAATGGATGATGCTACGCGCCTCAAGGATCTCAAAGTTCCGCGAAAGAAGGAATTAGCAGCCCCAAAACAGGTGGCACTCGCAGAGGACTGCACGGCAATTGTTAGCGGCAGCGACCATGGCATCGTGTATGTATTCGATCGGAAGACAGGAGCTTTGAAACAGAAGCTCCGAACGAGGAAGGACACCTGGGTTCAGGCAATTACTGTAAGTCTGGTGTCGCTCGTCGAAATCGTGGTCTAACGTACAAAGACAACCGCTATCAACGGTGTACCAGCTATCATTGCAGGTCATGCAATGTCGAGCAGTGGGAGATGCGATATATTTGTCTTCAGGAAGACGTGGGTGCATCGCGTAGTTTATATATTTATCGTCCTCTTTGTCTCTGTCCTTGGGGTTCTTGGTGGTAAAATGGCCTATACAGAATCAAAGGTCAGCAATGATTCCGTAGTATGCCACCTGTCATTCACCTATTTTCCAGATGACGATAGGACGATACACCCAGGAATTGTGGTCGACGTGGAGGCCATATGTATCTGGTAGTATCGTTTCAGAGGTCAGTCTCTAGTCTCGCGCGCGTAACAATAGCCTTACCATTCGTTAGAACACTACTTTCGATGCAGGTACGGTGGGACCGTTAGTCCATGAGACTTCGGGAGATGATACAATCGGCATCGATTCCACTGTCATCGCTGTCGCCGCGATTATCACAGCCACGACTAGTACGACCAAGACGGTCCCCAGCGATTATCCGTTTGAAGCACTGATCGACGATCTCCCAGCCGATGTTTTTCTGACCAACGGTACATTAGTGAAGTAGAATAGTCTGAATTGTCATGGAGGCCTACCTCTTCTTAAGTTGAATGTGATAATTTAATCTATCCAGCCACCCGAAGGTCTCCGTAGTTCGTAAAATCTGCCCGAGCTTCCATATGCTGGATAGAGACCCCCAACGTGTGCAACGGCGTTGCCAAATCACCTCGCTAGTGGTAAATGACACATAGTCATCAAAGAGGGGCTGTCCTGAACACAAAGTGCAGGATAGAGTGATAGGATGACCCACAGTCATCGTATTTCTAGCACACATAGTTAATTTTGAAAAGCGATCGATAGAAATGAATCAAACACAGTCACCTAGTCTATAATGCCCTGAGGTCTCAAGTCCGTGTGCCCAAGACGCTTCATTTTTGGAATGAAACGAATATGTCGATAGGCCTCAACGAAGACGACACATAGTCATCCAAGTGATGTTATTCTACACGCAAAGTGTAGAATAACACGATGACACAAAGTCATCGCATCCGTCCAGCGCTGGCGTTAGTCTGTATCCATTCGGCGCTGGAGATGGTGGTGAGAGATCAAGCTTCAAGACGTGCATGTGACAGTCATCAAGTGGCGATCACATCGCGCCAGTAGTTGATGGTACACTTGGTTTACCGCTTAAATACGCAGCAAGAAGAAGACAATATGATTATGAATGTAACTGTAATTATGAATGTAACTGTACAAAAAAAAACTACGCAATGTTCGAGCAAACACGAAAATAAATAGACGAGTGTTCAGGCGATCATATATGGTACAAACGGAGGGCGTCCAAGAAGATCATACGCTATCTGTAAGTAATGTCCAATCAAAATCCGTTCCCAGTGCTCATCGTCGCGGAGAGGTATATGCCCAAGAACAGCTGCCGGCAGTGGAACTTCCCACTCACTCATGAGATCTCTCCACCTTTCAAGATAAAGGCTCCGGATATCCCAAAATGAATGATATAAGCCTCTGGGGGTGCCAGAGGGATCAACGGTTGTCAGAGATCTCTCGGGGAAGATGGACAATAACTTGTCCGAATGGTCCAAGTCTTGGCCCAAGGCCTCATCCGTCCCGGGGGCGACCGACTTCTTGTAGAGGCGATTGTCGATGTACTGCATGTCATAACGGAAGCCCAGCTCAGAAAGCTCGCAGAGTATGACACGACGTTGTCGGATGTCGGTCTGGTCAAGCTCAGACGGTGCGATGAGCGACTGTTTGAACTCTATACCTTGGGATTCAAAGCATCGGCCCAGCAGCTTCTTGGCGTCCTCAAACGCTGAACGTGACACCGACGACTGCGTGTTGCTTGACTTCTCGCTCGTTCGAAGGCCCAGGATTGATCGCCATTGCTGTGTTCCAAGCATGGGAGCAGACGACGCAATTCGAAAGATCAGAATCTCCCGAAGATGGCGATACTGTGCGAAGTAGTCCGACGCTTTAGCTGTATTGACGAACATACTGGGCGGGGGGCAGGGGTACAGGTGTTTGGAGGGGCGATCTTCGAGGAAGCGGGTAGACTGGAGATTGATACGAGCGTTCATTCCTGTCCAGCTTTTCGGTATGATGGGACAGTCCGCTCCAGCGAGATCATTGAAAATTCCAGCCGGCATATCTGTTATAGACAACATTAATAAAAACGAGCTGTTTGTCGAGAATACGAAACTTACTAATTTTGACAGTTGGTCTTGTCGCGCCTTTGCCTCTAGTAGCAGGACCCGCGCGACGAATGTCTTTGCGCTCCTGGGTCCTCTGTTGAGTCGAGCGAACGGGTCCAGATGCAGGGGTAATAGACGAGGATGATGCTACAGACACTTGGCGAGCGTCGAGTGACTTAGCATCTTGGAAGCTGTATGGGTCACGGTAGGTGATGAATCGAGCCACATAGGAGGACATTGCATGCATGGCATGAACCGACAAGTGACCTTTGGCAAAAACGACGGGGAGGGGCTTATCTGGAAGGATGAAATCCTTCCACGTAGAGAGTTGGCGTATCGACATGATCTTGATGTCGACAAATGCCGACCATGGACGCAGAAAAAAAGTTGGGATCTTGCAAGAAAGGTACATTTCTACGACGTAGAGGGCGGCAGTGTAGACACCGACGACTTCAACCTGGAGCTCGGCATCATTGTCAGGAGGTAATCCGTTCATGACAGGCCGGTAGATTTTCATGTATCGTATGGTAGCCAAAAGCAGGATCCAAGTACGCTGAAGACCACGCGTTAGGACCCGCAAAGACATGATGTCCTTGGTTAGAGATGCGAGCCGATCCATATAGAGCTCCATACGACGCAACAAGAGAGGGAGAAGGTTTTGGAGATTGCCTTCCTCAGGAAGGGTTCTGATGTATTGTTCGGTTTCAGCTTTTAGAAAGTTGACAGAGAGCGTGAGGGAGGCCAAGAATGTGGTTTTGATTCTACCGAACCCTGAGACGACACCTTGCACCCAATTCACGTCCTCTGGCTTGAGGAGGGCCCACATACACCGGTGGGTGTGAAGTGGATGCGTAAGATCTTCCGACCGTGGACAGACGGGCACGACCGCAAGCTGGGGGATCGACTCGTGGTACCATTGTGGGGCACATACAAAATCATGAGGACCGAACGAGCCGTCCCGGTATACCATTACCTCTGCTTCAGGCGGAGGCGGGGGGATGGAGGGGACAGGTCGATGACATGTGATAAAAGAACCTTCATAGATGGTACCCACTACGCCATCATTAGCCTTTAGAGTATCTGATTCGGACGTTAGTTAGTATAAGAATAGAGTCTTAATGAAAAAGAAAGACACGAAGTCTTCCTAACGCCCCCGTGTACAAAGCCCGAAGCTCTGTCACCAGACGAACAAGAATTGGTAGAGTTGCGACTCACGGGGCTCGCCTTCCTTAGGCGCATACATGGTGAGATCTTGCAGGCGTAGGAATCTACTCATAGTAGCCATTTGAGCCTACGAAAAGTTAGCTGGCACCTGTAGAACGAAGAGCGCGCGTACGGAAAGAACAAGTTGATGAGCGCACCGCGCAGGGAATAATAGTTCAGTTTAGATAGGTGAATTGACTCAAAGTCAATGCACAGACAGAACACAAAGTTCTGAATTGTGATAGCCAAAAACGCAAAGTTTTTGGGTGCCCGGAGTGACGGAATACGACGTTGATGATGATAGTGAAAGAAAGAGTCAGGACTACACCGCCACCGAGATAATTTCCGCAATGCTCAAATTTCAGTCAGGACAAGTACACCCAAACGGAGGTCATTATTACAACGAGTTTGAAGACAATAGAGAGAATATATACTGAGTACGACACTGTTATACATATGTAAGATCTGAGAGTATACAATTAAAGATTAGTGATTACGACGTCGTGCCAGACGAAATCGGCGTCCTCTACGAACATGTCCGAGCGCTTCAGTTGCTCTGCCAACCACGAGGCATCGTAGAATGGCTTGTAGAGCCCCTCTGGTGCACGCTGAGTACTGACCTCGTCAATGTACCTGCGTTCTGTCGCTATCACCGTCGGGACTCCCTTTAAACCAGCAGTCTTCGCCTCCCTGTCGACTGTTTTGAGTGCCAAAGAAAGTGTTGCGTTCCTCCACGGAGGTCGTCGAATCAAATATACGTTATGCTGAGTGCCGTCGCTCTTAGTTTCGATGGTAAACTCTTCGTCCGTCATAACGTCCGGACGACATTTAGCGATCCCCGTTGCCCATTGTCGCCAAACGGCAAGGTCGGGGGGTGGTGGTTGTACGGATTCCTTCATTGAAAGGAGAACCTTGACCCAGTACTTGCGATTATTGAGTTTCTGGATCATGTTTAGCCTATTAGTGAAGTTATCATAACGAGGGACTCACCGTGGTGCGAAGAGTAGTTAGATTACACTGTCGCAATGTCTGCTCCCGAACAGAAGATGCGCGGGCCATTGCCTCTTCCTGCGTCTCTATCCTATCCTTTGTGTCGTCCCGTTTCGGTTGCCACTCATGCCAATGCTTCTGACACTGCACAAGAGAACTATGAAGCAGACCTGCAAGATAGCCGTCAGAAACTGCAGGCAGCCAATGCTGTTCTTGCGCAACAATCTCCTTGAAGCGACTCGTAAGACGCTCGATAACGCGCCTATTCCAAATGTGGCTGCTGAACTGGTGCCCGAAAAAGAGTTTGCATTTTTCGTCAGGTCCGTTAGGGGCTCCATTCGCGAAAGCCTCGGCTTCTTCGTCCGTCGCAGGCGTGTAGCCAGAGAAGTCGCTATAGGCTGCTATTCCGTATGTTTCTCTCCATAAGTCGCGGTTCATCGCCTGGAAGGTAATGTCAATCAAACGGGTAGTATCGTCACATATACACATACACGATATTCATTTGAGTACGTCGAGCCAGTGCAACCACTGTAAACCGCGAGCTGGTCCAGATAATCACCCCAGTTTCCCTTCTCCTTTAGAACCACTCTCGTCCACGTATAGTGGCTATTGAACAGTAACCGCTGTTCAGGACCTCGCGCCGGATCAACACCCAACCATACGCAAATGGTCGGAGGTTGCGGTTCCCCTGCTCGAGGAAAACGAGGAGCGGGATCGGGAGCCAGCCCAGACGCTGAGGGAACGGAAGAGCCTCCAGTTGCAGCGCCAGTTGCTGGCACGTCAAGACGAACCGGAATGGGGAGAAGTGGATCTGATACGCTGGCATAATTGAATCTGCGGCGCGCTCGTCCACGGGTCGGACGTCGAGAACGCGATGCGTAAGGCTCGGGAGATTGTGACGAGTTCCGAGGTGCCCTGAAGGCCTTGGAGAGAATGGGTCAACTTGTTGGGTGAAATGTAAGAGCTCGAACCTTTTCTAGCTGTGACTGCAGCTTCACGATCTGGATATTCCTCTGCTCCTAGTAAAAGAAAAATCAGATACTACTCAGAAGAACATTTATTGAAGGTTTTACCATTAGTTTATGATGTTCCCTGGAATTAGATTCAATCTGAGCTTCCAATGATTCTCTTTGGGCCACCTGGAATCGATGTCAATGACCAGGAGACAGATAGGACTCGAGAAAAACGAACCATTAACGCATCTGCTCTCATCTTAGTGTCCGCCATATCCGCGCTGTGTTTTGTTGTGACGGCGACAAGATCTTCTTTGAGCGTTGCGGATAATTTGACGGCTTCATCCCTCTCGAAGGTGGCGGCTTCGACTTGGCGATTCTAACAGGTATTAGTACATCAAAATATGGCGCAAAATGAAGACAAACTGAGTGTGCCAACGCCTCCTTGAGAACTTCGCATTGGGTCGATAGTTCCTCAAATTCTTCCAGGCTATTACTCATGTCGATGTCCTCATCACGAGGATCACTAGAAATTTGCAGACGCAATTGCAGAATTTCTTCGTCTCGCGCGCGCAGCTTATCCAGCATCTGTTGAAGGTCTGTTTTGAGTTGAAGTACATCTCGTTTCAATTCTCGCTCGCGTCCATCGGCCTGAGCCAATTTTGCTTTCACGTCGAGGGCCGCCTTGCGCCTATCTTCAATTGCCTGTTTTATCGATTTTTTCGGAGGCCCAGGAGGTGGCGCAGTAGGTCCATCGCCTAGGTTGGGTCGCTTGTTAGAGGCCTGAGACGTAGTTAGACAAAATGAGTAGGATGTAACTAGGAAACTTACGCTAAATGCTGGATCGTCTTCGTTACGAGACATGTAATTTGGAGGAGGAGGAATGAAATTACGGCTATTTCACGCATCTAGTATATATTGAGCCTGCTATTGTCATCAAAGACAATAGATCTAATTGTTTACGCACCGGTATCCTTTTAGCTAATCCAGACTTTTGAAACGATCAGGGATATATTGACTGTCGCGAACTATGAGATGTCCGGCCTGTTATGTTATTAGCATCGCTTGAAGACAATAGTTCCAATTGTTACCAGAATGTATCCAGTGAATTTAGTCGTCTGTACGGTCGATGGGGCAGAGTCGACGCAAAGTCGACACAGCCCCTCGTTTCATACAGCACATAGCTGTATGAAGCTCGAAGACACAGAGTCTTCTGGTGTCCACTTCAGTCTGAGTGATGGTGTAAAGCAGACAGGACCAGGATCATGTGACATCATGATCCTGCGTTCGACCACGACACTGCTCGCCACCGACACCACGAGTACGATGCTTGGAGCTCGCAATGACTTTGGGTCATTGCTGGCTAATGACTTTGTGTCATTAGGCCTACTCTCGACTGGACTCTGTGTCCCAGTCGTTAATTGTTATCTTGTGGCATCACCGGTGCTAATTGGATACACAATAATAAATCGACTTCTGCTTGGTTACCCAATTGTGAGTCTTTTCTATTACAGCGAATAACAATAATCATGACTTGAACTACATAACCAGCATCACATCGTCCCAGTTTTACAATGCCTCCTTCAAAGAGCTCCAAGAAACCTGCACTCGCAAAAAAACCCTACAACAAGCCTCCAGAAACATATCGTAGCCCTGCTAGCACCCGATCTCGTCCCTCTCCTCGTCCCAAGAGTAACTCGTTACATGCCTCTGAGCAAGCACGCCGGGGTAGACGGTCCACTCGACTATCCTCCAAACACTTGGCCTCAAAAGATCCTCCAGAGGCATTCCTGATAGCTTGCGCAAAGAAATTGGCGATTGCGTATGAAGATGGGCTCATCGTCACCTTCAACCCACGCACCGTTGAATGGGAAGAAGTAGCCCGGTAGGCTCTATCGTGTATTTGGTGTCCTATCTCTTACCAACTTCTCAGCCCTTATATCCAATGGGACGACGGAACAATGACAAGTTTGCATGGCTATCAATTTGGTTCTGCGATGCCGACAATTCTTTGTCCTCATTCACTCAATCCCGATCGTTGCTTGGAGGAATGTACGATGTCGTTGTTTCGCACTCCCGACGGAACCGATTATTTCGAGGCCAAAAACAATCTGCACGAGTGCACTCTTCGTGGTACGTTACCTTTTCTCCTACATGCTCAACCTAACAAGTGTTTAGTTGTAATCCCCACCCTGAACGACCCGCTGGGCGACGAGCTCGCTTGGGATCAAGATACTGCCCAGGAGACGAAAGACCTGGCCACCCCCATACGCTTCCATGCGTACTTCAACCGCGCCAAAGCTGTCGCGCGGGCCAATCATGGTCAGTACCTAAGCCTTGTATTGCCCAAAAATCTGTCTGATCCAGTTTTTAGACCTTCGTTTTTGCGCCCTTATGGAAACATCGTACCGAAGGGGTGACTTTATGTCGGGTAGGTCATCTTTCCAGACTCGCAATGAGCTCTACTGAAAAGCACAGGTCTTGTTAATCATCCGACTCATGGCAACACTACGCCAAACCTCTTACAGCAATGGGATCTATCTTTGGATCCGATGGCTCAGCGAAATACTAGCCACTTTACGCAGCTTCTCGGGACTGATATAGGTCATGCTATCCGAGAGCTCCATTCCACCAGAGGTATACGCTCGTCAGCTTGGCGTACTATTAGGGACGACGCCGTTGTATGTTCAGTGTGTTCATGCGTCTTCTCTAATGGCGGCTTCTTCGACCACATAGTCTCAGGTGGTTATTGTCACAATTGGTATCGACGCGTCAAAGGTCAGTAATTACCATGCCGAATATCGTTACAACAATTAACAACCTTATCCAGTGAACATTCCCAGTATTGATCAACGCCATGTCACTTTAAGACAGACTTCTTCCCTTCCCGAGAATGCATACGACTTCACGGATGTAACCGCCCCCAGCCGTGCTGCTCTAATAGAGTGGAACTCGCGGATTGGAGTACCTCAGGACGTTTGGGCCGTGATCTCCACCATGGAAATCAATTGCGCCAACTGTAGAAGGTGCCGTTCATATGCGGCGCACCAGGCGCATCTGATAGATGGAATTTGCGGTTTGAGTTGAATATTATACTAAGCCTTCTTTGATTGTTGTAACACTCTAGCGCTACCTGTACTCTAATCTATGTACTCGTCTTTCTCTTTTTACCAAATTTATTTATTGATGTCATCAGTCCAAACTTTGGACCCACCCCGGTCCCAACGTCCGCTGAGGCGCTCAGATGGCGCCTTTCTTTTCATTGCTCAATTTGAACTTGTTTCTTGAAGACACAGGTCTTCAAATAGAGTGAGATCAGTCATTTCTGAGTTCTGCTAGCTATATCCTTCCTTTTTACATGTTCGTCCCAACGGGCAAATTACGCCACACAGACTTCTTCCTCGTCCTCCTCGCCTGAACAATTGGAAACGTGGCCAACACGTGGCTTTGCCACGCTACTCGGCGATGCCGAGTTGGCCAGCGTTTCCCATTGACACGATATGAACAGGTCAATGTGTGTAGTTATTCCTGCCATGTTCATGAGCGAGCAATCTATTTACATATACATTTTTTGAGACATCTGTAGCACTACTCAAGAAGCTTGTTTGCCATATTTCTCACAGCTCTTCAACTACTTTCCCATTATCGTCCTCGTTGCCAGTCATCTGGATTTGCTCGACTATGATGAAGTCATCGGAAGGCCGGACGACGAAATGCACGCTATCGAAAGAAACGTCGTTGCCGGAAGAAGCGGCTCTGTACCACTTGCGGCGGCTGAGAATCCCAAACATGGCCAGTGCGCGAACTATCCAGCGTTAACTGCAATATTACAGACTGATACTGATTTGACTTACTGGGAACGATAAAGAGCTGTAGGATCCTCCCGATCCACGCGAGTCCTGTAATAGTTGTCTACGTAGGAAGTGAGCAATCATAGACTACAATTTGAATATGTGCTTACTGTAGCGATGATAGCGCATGAGAGACATATTGTGAACGTACGGAAAACAATTATTTGTAGTTTCTACGGACATGTTTAGTTGTAGAAAGAGCAATATCGATTACATTCACCTGGGACCTGATGTGGAGCCGTGTCTCTTCCAAGACCGACGACTCAAGGAGAATAATTATCTTGCACCCCAGAAACATGCACCAACAATCAACGATCAACGATGAAGAATGTGTGGTTAGCCAGAAGATGCTCGTCAATTTTTCGTTGTCCTTCAAGACGGTTACTGCGGATGCGATGCTTGAAATCACACTCGCTAGGAGTGCAATTCCAACGGCGAACATTTGGCCCCGGAGGCTACGGCGCAAAGAGTAGGAGACGGTCTTCGAAATAGTCAAAAAGGAGTGAATGAAATATCCGTCTGTCATCGCCATGGTGTGGCCCAGAAGAATTAGAGTAGTGGCAAATAGGCGTTGGTTGGCTTTGACGCTCAGTTCAGCTACCAGCATCACATCGACGATGGTAAGATGTGCCGCCACGAATGTTGCGACTATCGAAGCCTGTAGATATTTAGTAGACAATCGTGAACATCTAAAATTACGAACCACGATGCGAGCTTTGACCCCGTCCAATTCTCGAGGGGAACGGAAGAGCAAGGCATAGTGGGTAAAGCCAGCTGAGTAGATGAAGTCTGAGAATTACAAAGCGAATCAGTCGGCACAAAATAGGACGTACAGCCAGTGAATCTAGGTCAAGTCAGATTATAGTATACTCAAGGGAACGAAATGCGCACGCACAGGAAAAGAACTATCAAGGATTGAATAATGACGGCGTTCCTATCTTTGCCATCAGCTCAGAAGACCCAAGGAGACATAGTCGACGCGAGAACCCATAGTCCTTTGCGAAGCGATGAAGACACAAAGTCTTCTGATAAGAACACAAAGTTCTGCAGAGGAAAGAGACGCGCCTGAGAGAATATCCTTCGAACATCGTAGTTGCAAGTAAAAAGAGCGTGGGTAAGGCCACAACACGTTTAGTCAACCTTTCCGGTCCGTGAAATAGAGTTGAGACGTAGTTCGAAGTCGGAGTCGAGGTCGGAGTCGAAGTCGAAGTTCTTGACCAGCACTGGAAATATACTCCCTGTTCACAAGTCATAGAAAACTTTGTCTTTATACGCGACTTACAAGAATCAAAATCCAGTATCCAAACGTGAAGATTGAGATACAATTCGAGTGGCGTGGCGCCGACGGCGGATCGGAATCATTGAGATCAGAAGCCGGGCCGTCTGCTCCTTGCCCACTGACTCCCAAGGACTATGTGTCCTACAAACATGCCAGTGAAGCAGAACTATGTGTTCTGCTCTACGATTTGACTTTGCGTCAATTCGTTTCGGCCTCAGCACTCCTTGGCATATCAATCCATTCGGCTGCACGGTGCGTTGTTCTGTTCTCGGAGACAAGGGCATACTAATTTCGCTCTCAGAGTAACGACATATGGAGGAATCGTTTGTGTGTCAGTACCTACAGTGCGTTTATTGTTCTGTTTTCGATACAAAGCGTTCCAATTTCTTAGTTAGGCCGGCGACCCCGTCGTATCTGGCGCCACTCATAACGCCCACGTTTATTCTACCACGTCTACTCTCAAGAACTATGTGTTCATGAGGTGTCGGAAATGCAGAACTCTGTGCTCTGCCTAACGATTTCACTATGCGTCAAATCGTTGGAGGTTTCGCGAGCCATCCGGAGTAAGTCAGTTGTTCTCTTTGCAACATAAGGTCTATTTATCTATCACTAAGATAGATCAATGAACGACTGAATCCAACATTTTATTACTCTATTCGGTGGACCTTGTATTACTGTTGGTGCGCCACTATGACCTTATGCTCAATTTGGTTGTCCGTACTTAAAGCACTCCAGGATAATCCGCTACTATCATCCCACTTCACTATGAGCCGCTCTCGTCTCAAGGATTGCATTTGTACGCTTTATCCTCCTCATCGGGTGACTGCTGCTCTGCAATCGGAACACTTGCGCCTCCAAGCCTTGGTGAGTTGCTCCATAATATCTCATACTCGTTGCTTATTTTACCACAGCGACAATCAACCACTGGCTCGCTTGCCCCAGTGGTGGAAGGTGTCGCACCAATCAGTGTTGCGCAGGAAACGAACCCCCTTGAACATGACCAGGCCAACAAGTTGTCGGACAGATTGGCATCTTGGCGTCTGCAGGACTCTCGAGCAGAGGAAGAGATTTTCAGTCAACTGGCCGACATGGTAGCAGCCACCACCATCAGTGACGGTCCTCCCACAGCTGAGGCCCCACACAGGCTATGGACTTCGAGAGATGCCCATCAGGCGAACATCGCCTCTACACTTCCTTCCAGTATCATAGGCGCATCAGTTAGCGACCTAGAACACGGTGTTCGCGCAGTATTCCAAACCGGTATCTTAGGACAGACGGAACCCGCCGCCTGGCGCGGTGGTCGTCGAAACACCGCCAGCGGTCGAGTTCACCTCAGCAGATCCGCGCGTGCCAAGATCACCATACTGAGCGTCTCGGACAAGGCAACGGCGCTGGCTGAAGAACTCAAGTCACTGGGTCCTGTTGACCACAGCGATATCCAGGCGTTGGAGATGCGATATAATGTCTTGGATTCTGCCAGCAAAACCACGAGTGGTTTGAGTCAGAATCTTTCTACTGTGCGACGGCGAAAGAAGACGGACTACATCGCAGAGCTTGCCAGCGCCAGGGGTAGCCTGCGACAGCTGGACAGCATAATCAACTTATTGGGCTCATCCTTACCTTCGCGTACAATGGCAGAACCTCCGGTGATTGAGACAGGTATGTGCATCTGTCCCTGCTAGAGATAGGCTGTATTAATGATGGATAGACCATTTTTTCCAGGATCCCCTCCAAGGAAGGACCGCAATCACTCAACTCATCGTATTCTTGGGCTTGACGTGCAATCTCGTCCTTGGTCTTTCGCGGACAGCGTGCGACTTCATCATCAGTATCGCTGGGCTTATCGCGGGAATTTCTATGGAGGCTGGTCGCGCAGGCCAACCGAAGACATCCTTCCACGACCATGTCCTTGACCAGCTTCCTTCTAGCCTCTATGCCTCCCTCAAATCACTCAATTTGGACGGGACCCTCACTGTCTTTGCGGTATGCCCGTCATGTAGCTACTGCCACCGCCCCGAGTTTTCTAGTGACGTGTCTGTCAATGCAAAGTATCCCGAGAGATGCGGACGTATGATCATCGACAAGAACGATCCACAAGCTCGTCGTCGGGTATGCGGCAAGGAGCTGACCTCCCTCCGACATGGTACTTGGCGTCCACAAAAGGCGTATCCTGTCGCATCACTGGAGGAGCATCTCGCTCGCATCCTTGCTGACGAAGAGCTCGAGAGACTTTGCGACAAAGCCTGCGATGATGCTTTCGCCAACGTACGTAGTACTACCGACCGCACCTCCACACCACAACCTCCTTCCCCCGATGTTCATAATTTACACAACGCTTTTGATGGGGACTTTCTTCGGACATTCCAGGCGCCACCCTCGTCAGCGTCGGAACACAAACTCTTCATCGACAGGGGAGACCGTGCACGACTTGCTCTCGCTATGCAAGTCGACTTCTTCAACCCCAACGGCCTCACACTTAGAGGTGCCAGCGACTCTCTCGGGATCGTCTCCATTTCCATCCTCAATCTACCTGCCGACATACGCTTCAAACCGGAGAATATATTTCTGGCATCCATCATTCCAGGACCAAAGGAGCCCAACTACGACGAGTTGCCATGTTACATGAAACCAATCATCGACGTTTGTTTGGTGGGCTGGAATACTGGCATTCGTCTTTCCCGCACGGCCTCCTGCCCCTCCGGGCGTATCATGGATTTCGCTGTCGTCATTTCCGTTAACGACCTTCCTGCTGCCCGAAAAGTCGGAGGTGCCGCAGGTCCACTTTCTTCTTGGTGTACAGTTTGCGACCAATCTGCCCAGACATACAACATCGCTTTCCCATGGAGCCTGCGAGATGTGGACGACCTCAGGAAAGCGGCAGAGGATTACTTTGCGGCGGACACTGCAGCCAGCCAACAGGCAATTTTCGACGCTCACGGTATTCGCTGGTCCGAGTTCTGGCGGCTCCCATATTGGGATCCCACCCGTATGCTTGTCATTGATAGCATGCATTGCGTACTGGAGGGACTCGTTCATTATCACTGTCGCCATGTCCTCAAGATTGACAAAAAGGCTGCCGAGAAGAAGTCGAAACCCTCTCCCGCCTTCATCCACCCGTGGACACCATATGTCCATGCCGAAATACCACCCAATGCGCAGTTCAATCTAGCGAAGGATAATATGAAGAAATGCTCGAAAGCTGTGGACACAATCCACGATCTCCTACAGCATCCCTTTGAATCCGACGAAAACTCCCTAGATCGAAAGACACTCCAAGATCGCCTGCTAAAGCTGCCGAAGCCTTCCCTGCGATTCGTTGCGTGGTCACTCGAGATCCACGAGCTGAAACGAACAATTGTCTTGCATTCTTCAGACGGGCAGATTCAACGCAAGAACGTCAATGTCCCCCTGAAAACCAAGTTACAATACACGGAGGCGTTGATTAGATGGGTGAGTACTTGGCAACTTTTGATTTCCTTACTTGACATCGTTTGCAGCGCAATGAGCAACCTCGCCTGTCTTTGAATCCTCCCCGTAACATCACGGTGGATGTTATCGACCATATTCAGACCGTAATCAAAGATTGTGTGGTTCCCACTTGGATCAACACAGTGCCGAAGCGGTACGGCGAAGCTGTGGAGGGGACAATCAAGGCGGATGAATGGCGTACTCTGGCAACTATCTACCTCCCAATCGCGCTCATCACCCTTTTCGGGTCTCAAGGCTCTTCCTCGCGTGAGCGCGAGGTCCTCTTCCACACGATGGCACTCTTCCAGGCCGTGAACATCCTCTGTCGGTACAGCACGAGTGTTGAACGCATGGAGGCCTATCGTTCCCTGTTGAAGACTTGGGTTGATGATCTGCCCAAGGTCCATCCACATACCCAGGCGCAGAAGCGGAGACCAAATGTGCATGCAGCATTCCATATATACGATTTCCTGAAACTTTTCGGCCCAGTGAATTCTTGGTGGACATTTCCTTTCGAACGTCTCATCGGAACGGTTCAGAAGATCAACACAAACACCCATATTGGAGGCGAGTTCCTCACCCTTCTGCGCAGTGTTTGTTGACTTACTTTGCTTTTGTAGGCGACGCGGAAACGACTATCGTTAAGTCGTTTACTCGAGGCTCGAATTTGCGGAAGCTCCTAAGACACCAGAACTGTCCACCTATCATTCGGGAGTTCAAACGATTGCTGGATAAGGCCTTGTCGCCACCAGTAGCTGTGCAGGTTTCTAAACCTCCCGGGAGATCCGGTTTGATTAATTACTAAACATCCCTTTCCAATGAAATAGCTATCCGTGCACAATTTCGAAACCTGACATTCTGCTCTCATTGGCCCAGCACTGTCTCAGGCCCCATCCCGGCAACCACCAAAGCGCCTCGGGCTTAAACGTCACGTCCCAATCCATACAGATCCTGAAAAAAGGACAAACAGTTCAAATTTGCTGTAAATAACGCCACTTCCGTGGATATAAAAGGAAGTACCAAGATGCGGAAAAGTCCCAGATACGAAACAGTCCTATTGCATCCCGGTTATGATTGCCGTCGCCGCCGCCACTGCGTGCGCGTCCATCGGTCCCGCCTTCTGCCCGCGAGATGGCTCACTCCGCAACCAAAGCTTCTCAAAAGCGACACGTACATCCAGTAACCCTTGCGCCTGTTTCCGAGCATACGCAATACGTCCATCGCTGACCGCCTGCATTTCCTCGGCTAATTTGGGCCTATCAGCGCGAGCGCGCCATTCCCGCTCCTCCCATCTCAAGGAGCGCAAAGTTCTGCGCATTTCCTCCTTTAAGAGTGCTACCTCCTCCTCCCAACGGTCCCTGCGCGCCAGTGCCTTCGACCACTCGACACGCACACCTAAAGATAATCAGTCTCGGGGGGAAAAAAATTCAATGTAAGTGCTTACATTCGTGCAGGAATTCTTCCTCCTCGCCAGGCTCACCACCGACCGTCCATATCCATGACACTCTTTGCCGCGTCGACCCCTCCCCCACTTTGTCAGATTTCCTTCCCGACGCAGTCACCCGGCTGTCCCGACCAGAAAGTCGCCCCAACTTCTTGACGGACAGTGAGTCAGATTCCCCCGGCGAAAAGAGTTCAATATCCTCCTGCAGCAAAGGACGAAACGCCGCCGTCGATGTCTGTCCGACCAATGCAATCAACGCCTCACGTGCCCTGCGGTACTTCGATGTTGCCTCCCGTATTTTCTCGCCAATCAACTGTATGCATGAAGCCGATCGTGTCGTCTGACGTTGACCAGTAGTGTTAGCGTTGCGGAAGTTGACCAAGTGCCGTCGAGCAATGAGGCGAGCGCGAAGTTCCAGCAGTGCGTCGTTGCATTGTCCCCGTCGCAATGTCGCCTCCTTTTGACGCAGAGCCGGTGGGCACAGACCCTCCACATTGACGTCGCAATGAGACGGTAGGTACAGTTTGATGTCCTCTGCCTCTAGTTGAGGAATATCCTTCTCGCCCTTTTCTCCAGCCTGCTTCAGATGCTTCTCTCGTCGTTCCTCCTCTTCATCCTCCAGGACCTCGGCCACACCTGGCATCAACCGATCCTGGTGGCGTCGAAAGTGGTTGAGCTTCGCCAACCATGCAACGCGTCTTTCTCTGATTTTTCCGTCCTGATTTGGCGTCACAGCCACCGGGGCGCTCTTTGCCATCGCCATTTTCCGCCTGTTAGAAACCAGTTAGAACCATGATTTTCATGTCATGTATGACTCACTGCGCCTCCTCCAGCTGCAAGCCCATGACCAGAAATGCTCCCATCGTTATCGACTTCACGTGACGCGTCTTCTTTTGGGGCGTCCCCTTCGACTTCGTGGGGGCATGATTCCCTGTTTCGGAGTCGGAGTCGGCTCCATCATTGTCCTTGCGCAATAGCTGCTCCATCTCCTTGAGTTCAGTGGTATGAAGCTCCGCACGAACTTGCGCCTCCGTCAAGCTGTCTGCCAGGACATCAGCATCAGGTTTCAAACAGACGCAGGACAAATACTAACTCTTGCCAGGGGGGCGAAACGGGTTTGGTTTTGTATGATCTCCCTCCCAGTCGCGCACTCGCTTGAGCCAATCCTCACGTAGTTCCGGCGTCAATGTAGCCGAGATCTCGTTGAATGCGTCGACTTGAACAACTTTCTCCAATAGTGCAATGCGTAATCGTCTCGCTAGCGTAGAACCTAAGACAATGTCATGAACATGTAGCACAACACAGTAACGAGACAAACCTTGATTCGTATTTTTTTTGAAACTCACTCTGTTGAGCAAGTCCTCGTGGTCGTCGTGGCGCGCGCCTGGTTGTTCTTCTTTCGTAATGTATGACATGGGGTTCATGACCGACCACACTCGCTCTATACCCTCGCCATCCGTCTTTCCAAGCCCCGGTTGGTACTTCACAGAATTCTCCGTCTCGCAATCAATCTCGTGCACGTTTCCATGCCAGATTGGAAGCGCCCAAACGATCTCCGACAAAGTGGGTTCCCGGAGATTTGGATGATTGAGTGCTCGCAAAGGAGCCGGCAAGGCAGCGATCTGTTCTCGAATGTATTCCTGGAGAGCTAGCACACGACGTCTGAAATGTTTGCTATACTGGCAGGCAATGTCATAAGTCACTGCCGTCTGGGTCGCCGACAGATGGCAAAGCACCCAATGCAGGACAAAATCTGTATTTTTATACCTAAAACTTGTCAGCTACAGCGTCGAACGTCTTGAAAATAGAACTTACCGCTCGCCCTTTTCAAGATCTCCAAGCCCAAGCATAAGCTCATGTCGAGCGCAGATGACTCCCACGACCCCTGCCCAACGCAGCCCCGTCGTAAATTTAGTGTCCTTTTGCATCAACGCCGCAAAGGAGATACAGCTCGATGCCTACAAATCATGTCAGACACTCTGTTATAGAAACGGCAACAAAAATTACCTCGTCTTCCGTTACATATTTGCGTAGCCAGTTGTGGTATAATTCATCTGGCACTTGAACGCCTAGACCAGGATACAGTGGAGGGTCCAATCTGGATGATTGGCGCATTCGGCAGACCATTCGAAAATTTGCATCCACGGAGAGAGTGGGACGGTAGAGATATCTGGGCATGGATATAAGACATCATGAAGCAAATGAAGAGGCGAAACGTACTGCATTTCCTTCGGAGCAGATTCCCATCCAAGGGGAAGGTTGATGCCAACACGTGGACAAGCCCAGCATTTGACGACAAGGCTTCCTGTCCGTGCAGACGCGAGCCTACCAGGGGTATGCGCGATGCCGGATCGCCTCACACGAGCCAGGAAAGCGTACTGGCGAGCGACTCGGGCAAATACTTTATAGCGATCAGGAGGTGGGTCTGTCCCCCATGGATCTGACATATCCTCCAAACAGGTCACGAAGTCCCGCACATTCAATGTTCCGACCACTTTCAAGCGCCGGTACAGATCCAAAACCTCCATCGTCACGACTGACTGTGGTATGCGGGTCGTCGCTGGGTACCAACCATCCCGAAACAATTGCTGCCATGGTAGGATTCCTAACGATCGATTGCATGCGCAGTACCGACAGTCTACGACGTGCACGCCAGTGACGTCCATGACCGTCAGTAAGCGTGGTGTGGGGTCTGGCAAGATGCAGATTCCACCTCCATGGTTGACTTGATAGACAAGACCCATTTGGCTGAGGGAGATACGAGCCCAAAATCCAGAACGCCAAACCTGTTTGGCGTTCAGCGGTGCGCTCACAAAAATAAAGGAAATTTGTACTCACTTCGATCTTATGTAGAGGTGTTCGCTGGTGGCGCTTGAGACAGCACACGGCGCACTCGTGAAAAGAGCCACACGTTCGGCATCGGTAGAGCTCTTCCACGGAGCGGGGATGGTCCTGAGCCTCGACGTCCCGAGCCTCGACGTCCTGGACCTCGACATCCTGAGTCTCTTCCATGCCCTTGGCGACTCTTCCTGGCTCCGTGGTTGACTCGAGGCATGGAACCCCGCAGGTATCACACTGCCAAACACCATAGTCATAGCTTCGCCCGTGGAAACGAAGGCTCTCGCACAGAAAACTGTCGATCCATGGTCGCCAGTCTGCCATAGGGTCATCCTGCAACCAATTAGGAAAACGACCTCGACACTATCAAAACCAAGGCTCACCGCAGCACGTTTCTTCCTCTTCCCTGTGTCCCTCTGCAGCTCGTCGTCTGTATCAGACTCGTTTTCCACCTCCTCTCGTTCAGTGGGATGCTCGGTGGCCTCTGGAAGGGGGTCGACCCAGTTGTCTTCGAAATCGGCAGTCGAGTATTCATCGAGGCCAGTCGGCGACGGCAATTTGGACGATTCCCCAGCGTTGGGTGGGGCAGGTTGGCTAGCTTCCAGAGGTTGGGTAGATGGACGGCCTTCCTTATCCATGGTGAAAATGAAGTCAGTGGTTTTTTGCCCATTGTCATCCGGGGAATCAAACAGAGACGGCTCTGGCGCATTTTTACGGGGGCGTCCTCGTCGTGCAGACATTCAGCGTTTCAGGGATCAAGTCGGAAGCCTCCAGCAAGACATTGGAAATTTTTGTCATCGTTGTGTGTTGTTAAGGGTGTTGTCTGGTGTCGTTCCCAAAGTAGATTGAACGCGTCATCGACCGTATGCGTATAGTATTGCTCACTGAACGTGTGTTAGAGGCAGGTCTATGGCTCAGCTGTTTGAGATGCTCTATTAGTACCACTATGGGACAAGTCGAGAGTTCGAGCCGGACGGCAGCTGTTTTATTTTTAGTTTCTCACTTGTACTTTAGCGTCTTTGGTTCGTTAATTCGCCGCACCATTAAACATTCATACACTTTCACGAATATAAACCACACATAATAACACTGTTTTATACAATAGACATCACCCAACGAGCCTCCAGTCCACGAAGCATACGACACCTGCTATCACTATCAGACTTCAACATTTGCACCGTCTGACTAAACAACGCCTGCTTGACGCGGTCTTCGAAGTAGGAGTGGGTTTTCTGCCATATGTCAATGCCTGTAGATCTATTAGTGATCCACATTTTTCCCCTTGACGAGCACGTACGCCTCGAAGAGATGCCCGAGCGAATCGGATCTGCCAGCCATAGAAGATTACCAGCAAGGAACGCCAATCGTTGAAGCGCAAAGCGAAAAATTGCCCAATCATCGCCTTCAGGGAGCCCCAGAGCCATACGGACGATATTGGGATATGGTCGTGTGATAGTGATGCCGCCCAGATATTGTAAATCCTCCATTGTGCCCACTCCTACAGCGAGCAGACGTGGAATTAGAAACGATGCTTTCAATGCCTGGAGTTCTGTAATTAGCTCCTCGTTCGCTGTAGAACAGTCAATACCAATATACACTCTTGCCAACCAAGTGACATACCTGACATCGATTCCCAGCCAACGTTCGACGAGCCCCCACGTACTTGATACATATGGGCCTTGATGATACTGTTGGTCCCCGACTGAGATTAGTATTCCACAATGCTCGACAATTCAAGCAACTTACATTTGAGCATCATCCGACGCCACATCCAAGACCTCTGAATTCATGGGCACCATGTCGAAGAAGCAAGAGATAGCAAGCAGCGTACCTACGGGTGCGGTTTGCAGGGAGTCCGTGAATCAACATGTGGTGCAACATCTGGTGGCGTCACATTGCAAATACCTTGTGGCGTACGGAAACTGTATCAGACCTTACGATCAGACCTTACGGGCGAAAGCGGATGATAACGAGGGGCCAATCAATGCATTTTGCGATATTCTGAAACTAAACAGGTCTAGCGTAATGGGTGAGGACATTGAGGAGGGAGTGCCAGTCAACTGACTGAGGCTGCAGTTCAAGTCCCTTCAGAAGGTTGTACTTCACCGCCCATCCATTGCGACCTTGCATTTCCAGACAAAGCTGAACAACATCGAGATGGGTGTAGACTCCGATGAGCGCAAACTTGTCCCGGAGGTGACTGAGGTTGTTGTTGTTGAGCAGGGCTACTACCTCGGGGTGAACATATGCCTCTTCCGCAGGCTTATACCAGCCAGGCGCATCCCCTTCCCGTAGCCCAGCAGCAGCTAAAAATCAAACGATGAGCTTTAAAATGACGCGCTGCGATGGGATGCGATACATACGGATGTACATGACCGCGGCGCCCAGTTGATAATCCTCCAGGATAGGTCGTTGTACGCGGAGAGATGCACTGATAGAGCTGGGAGTCGATGTCAGTCAAGTAAACAGC
This sequence comes from Flammulina velutipes, assembly GCA_011800155.1. NCBI lineage: Eukaryota > Fungi > Basidiomycota > Agaricomycetes > Agaricales > Physalacriaceae > Flammulina > Flammulina velutipes. The sequence goes on along the minus strand of CM022374.1, from coordinate 925,393 downwards.
GTAGGAAACATTTGACCCACGCTTGGCATTCCGCAACGATTGCTGCGGGGTCCTCCTCTTCTGAGTCATAGGGTCTCTCCTTGGGTGAGCCGTGAACGAGGTCGTTGGCTAGGCTAGAAAGGACATGTCAATATGGTGATGCAAGGTCCGAAGCAAAATTATACTGGCTTTGAGCGTTCCAAAAGATCTTTCGTGGGCGCACTGCCCCGCTCGTCTTCGTCGGAATCCTGTGTTTCAGAACTAGGCGTACTAGTGAGTACACAAAAAAAATGGGGCAATTTTTGGCCTACGTGGGGGGTTTGCAAACGACTTTCACAGCCTCTTCGTCGTCCGAGTTCTCGTCAGAGTCAGATTCCTCGTCGTCAGTCTGGGACGACTCAGAAGCCTTTTGGACCAAGTCTTTCCGTTTTCCCGCAGAACTGGATTTACCGGCACTTTTGCCCTTGGACAGTGTGCGACCAGGCGTGACAGAATCCTTGCGACGACGAACCTCGTCTAGCACCCTCTTCTTCTTGACAAAGGCCAGTATGGCTTGGACTTGGCCTGCGACGCGCTGGACAGTGACCCTGGCAGACGGTGTTGGCCCCGACCGACGAACGACGATGGGAGCTGCACCTGGACGTCGACCAAGAGTTGGAATAGGTCGACGAGTTTTCGTGCGTAGAGACGAGAGTCTACGAATCTTGGCTACCTTTCGTGGTGAGGTGATCAGTTCGACATCTGAGTCGACGCTGAGGTTAACGTCTGAGTCGTCGTCAGCCATGGTAGAGAGAGGGCAAGAATTTGGAACCTATTTGACGGCAACGTGCTTGCGTTTCGGTGCCAGTAGACAAGGGAATTTGATCCATCCTTGGTTTTTCTGGCGCGACAACATCTATGTAGCTGCTGCGCCGTCACAGTACATGGGAGACGATGGTGATTCATTGTAGGGCTGCGCCTGTGAGTACAAGGATACCGAACACAGTGTGAGGTGATGGTTTAAAGACGAGAAAGGTGCTGCTGGAACCACCGGGCCGCTGTTTCCGCGTCGTCGGAGACGTCGACGGAGGGCCATAGTAAGAGATCTAATAAACCGATAGTCTCCGGACTAAGCGGGATGTGATTCTACAGATGATAAGTAGTGTGGGCCAAAAGTTTTGTGTACAAAGTCAATATAAGGGTTCAAGCCAAAACCACAATTCCTTAAGACAAGTATGAGACGTCCAGTCGTATTACAGACATTGACTTGCCTAAAGAGAGCTGTAACACTTACATTGACCTTAATTCTATTCTATACAGCTCCCAGATCTGTTTTATAGTACAAACCCCACCGAGAATTGACCTTGCAGTAGGTAGTTTTGTGATTATGAAAAAGTTTCGGCAATTATTGCAGCCTATACAATGGCATAATGCTCGTTTGACATTGGAAATAAGTAGAACATCAATAGGACATGTATATAGCACCAATTCCGAAGTATCAGGAAGTCAGAACTCAGAACTATGGCAAGTTCGAGGGTATCTAACGCCACAGCGGCATTTGCCGGCGATGAGTTATATCTCGTAGTATGCCAACTTTGGTCGTTGGCACCGGTGGAAATGGTGTCCTCAATAATTTAACCATCGTATCAAGGCAGCAACGAGATATATCATATACAAGCTTTATGGAAGATACACGGGGGATAGTTTATTCAACGTTACAGTCCAGTGGCTCGAACACATCCCGACTCCATCGCCTTTTGAAAGGCTCGGCGCGCGACCATCTCGTCAGTGTAAGAGTTCTGCACTGATCCCGAGACACCAATGGTGCTGACTGCGCACTGGATGCTAAGGTGAGGTCGTCAGTAATTGATACGCCACAAATAAAACTGGACAGACAAGCAGCGGTAAATCCCCGGGACGGTTCCAACTGTGACTACATACCACCTGTCGGTAATGGCACCCACGCGGAGGGCTGCCAAGGCATCGATGTCGGGTGGGATTGGAAAAGGACGCGCGACACCCGGTTGGTTGCGCGTCCAGCCTTGGTTATGAGCATAATCAAATGCAGCGTGGGCATCCTCGATTGTGCGATAGCCCTGATAGATAGCACCAGAAAACCGCGTGACAGCGGCCTTGCATGCAGGCCTACCAAAAGAGTTAGACGGCCAGGAGGCAGGTTGCAAAGCTTTGAATGTAAGATACGTACCACTGTGTGTAGACGGCGGGAGCGCGTCCAACAAAAACAACGTAGGCGTCAGCCTTTTCTCTGGGCTTCTGGCGTTTCTGGAGCGCCTGGACGTGGAAACCTCGCGTATCGCGAAGGTACCCTGCCTGTTCCCTAGCGCAAAGGTCAAATTAGAAGGGAACCACAGGAGTGAAATAACATGCCACTGCGCGGTTAAATGTACCTGGTTTCCACCGTTTGGTGCGGAGAGACTGTAGACAGTCTGATCATCGGGGCCGCGGAGTGATAATTCATTCATCAGCTCATGCAAATCGTCGGCTGAGGAGTGCGCCTCCGTCGAGGCCAAGGAATCAGATGAGGCTGAGGCAGTAGAGGGAGCGATCGATGGCACAGACGACACACTGAGTGATGTAACTGACACTTCGCCGTCGCTACTCGAGCCATCCTCAGAATATTCGGTGGGATCGTCGTCACTGTCGGAAGCGACGACAATGACATGGTTACGTGGAGGCATGGTGGAAGTGAGAGGGCAAGGCAAATGTCACATTGTTGTGGCGTTGATACAGTCACTAGTATGTCACGTATATACCACATGCTCTAGGCTCGCGACAAAAGGTACAGATACCCGACTGCTAAGAGGGCCAGAGTCCCAACGATAATGCGCCAGTTGGCGGTAATAATGACTTGTCTAAACAGAGAGTGAATGACAAAGACCGAAGGAGCAAAAGGTAGAGGACTTACGGGCTATGCTTCCTTGCGCGGCAAATCTTGACTTCCCCCAGCGCATTAAATCGGTTGAATTCCTGCACGGCATGCACCTGACTTCTCGATTTGAATTTGTAGCCGTCGGTCATGCCATTGGTGAACGAGGTGGCAATAGCGCTGGGGTACGACTTTAGAAAATATAAGGACAGTTGGTTGAGACTCGACGTACCTGTCAAGCAGGATACCAACCCGACTGCCACGAAGAACGACGTAAAATGTCGGCTTTCTGTCGCCATCGATCATGCTCATGGAGATGAGGACGGGGTGAATATCGGTCGGGGGACTTGGTCGAAGGCACGGCCAACGACCCAGTGGTGGGATTCGTCTCTGTAAGTCACGCCGGGCTCCGTGAAATATGGTGCTCCACGGTCGAGGGAAGCTACGGAGTGGTTAGCAAGGTCGCATCATTGAGAAAAAGGTAGACTAACGGATGGAGACAGACTTCTCTGCCACGGTCTGCGGCGGTGGGAGTCCAGCGCCGTAAACAGGGGAGGAGACGAAGGTTGCCATGAAACTCGAGGTGGAAGTATCAATTAGAAATGCGAATAAAGAAGACCAAACAGACTTTGATTTATAGCAAGATTGTGGCGTATTTGAAAATGAAGCCCGATGCAGCAGCGCCCTGGCCATGCGAGACGGTCACACAGCCGCCGCCATTCACGGTCCTGTAGCAAACGTCTTTTGCCTCACTCAGTAAATCCGCCACAATGTCTCCCACCGCCACACGTGCTCCGAAGTCTCCCTCCAAGACGTCGTCGAGCTCATCACCAAAAAAGAAGGCCCTCTCCAAGAATGCGGCTAAAGTGGCTAAGAGCCGATACGTGAAAGTGGCGAAAGGCGACCGGAAAAGCAACAAAGGATGGGCAGAAGGTCAACGCGATTACCTATTCCGACTGATGCTTCCCAGCTACCTCAAGGCTCGACGCGAAGGCTGGCAAGCAGAGGCACAAAAAATGTTGGAAATTCAAAACTGCTATCATCACCACTTTCCCTACCCAATGAAGGATACCGACGAGCCAACTAGCCTGGTTTTCGACATCAAGATGACCCAACCCCCGGTTCCCCCAAGCCTCAGTGAAGAGGAAACAAAGAAAATGTTGGAGTATATTAGGGAATATAACAAGGTGCGTGAACACAAAACGACGTGTGCTGTAACGACGAAACTGACGGGAGCTCCACTAGCGTATCGCGACGCGTATGAAACGTTTGGCGCAAGTCGAGGGCAATGACCCTACTACGGGGCGAAACAGCCAGACTGAGGCCGCGTTCAATCGGATCCTGGCGACACTCGACCCCGCGAAGAAAAAGGCGCGCTCCGTCGTCCAGCATTGGATGCATGTGAATTGGACGGAGGGGAAGATGGTTCGCGATATCGTCGCCGACAGGTGGGCTAACCGCATGGATACGTCTATCGAACCGGAGCCGCCAAATTATCGGATGGCGGTGGCCAAGGAGTTGTTCGACGTTCTGCCGGAGGAAGAGAGGGAGACATGGAAGGAGTCTACACAGGAGTACAACATAAGGTTGAAGGGCGGGGAGATCAGCGAGGTGTCCAAAGAGCCTCTCGATGTCGCAGCGTAAGTCGAGCACCTATTTGTCTAGTCCAACCCGCTCATGTTGCGCTAGAACGGTGGCTGCGGCTCCCGGCTTGCTGTTCCGTGTCGCACGAGCCATAGAGGAGCGCTCATCGACACGTATCATTTCCATGATGGCTGGTCCGATGGCATCCTTCGACGGGGACATTGGTTTCATGATGTAAGGCCACTTTAATTGCTGAAAGAGCTATCATCTGAATTTTGAGATTTAGTATCAGTGGAGACAAGAACAAGGCCGCCGCACCTCAGACGTTTCCGGAGTTTATCGGGCGCGAGAAAACGAAGGAGCTAAAGGAGCTCTATAAGGCATGGGTGCTGACGTGCTTCACCCAGGAAGAGAAGCAAGCCGTCATAATCGAAGACCCTTCCACTGTTGACTGGAAGAGTCACTTCGAGCACTTGAAAAGCGAGAAATCTGCGGAGGAGAGCGCACGAGAGGCGAGAAGGGCGCGGATTGCCCTCAAGGCGATGAATTATTTGCATCAACAAGGGCGTCACGTGCCAGAGACGAACGTGTTGATGTATGAAGCTGGGCTGCAGCTGATAGCAAGCGGGGAAATAGAGGATGTCCCTGGAGATGGGGATGGCAGTGGTGTCCAAAAAAGTGTAGGGGAGCAGGTCGAGCGTACGCCCCCATCGTCCGAGTCAAACCCGCCATCTGCTGCGAAGGAGACGTCTCCGCCTGCTCGACGAGAGCCATCCGTCCCGCCTCCTGGACGCGACCCATCCGTCCCGCCTCCTGGACGCGAACCATCTGTCCCGCCTCCTGGACGCGAACCATCTGTCCCGCCTCCTGGACGCGAACCATCTGTCCCGCCTCCTGGACGTGAACCATCCATCCCGCCTATTCCACCTGCTGGACGCGAACCATCCGCGGTCCCGCCTACCACGCCCGCTAGACGCGAGGCCTCCATTCCGCCTACTCCACCTGCTGGACGAGAGCCATCCGTCCCGCCTCCTGGACGCGAACCATCCGTCCCGCCTATTCCACCTGCTGGATGCGAACCATCCGCGGTCCCGCCTACCACGCCCGCTAGACGCGAGGCCTCCATTCCGCCTACTCCACCTGCTGGACGAGAGCCATCCGCGGTCCCGCCTGTTAGACGTGATCCATCGACCAGAAAACGACCTGCATCAACGTCGCCTGCCCCTTCACCAAAGCGCATCGCTCTATCAGTCAGGAAAGGTTCTTTATCCGGAAGCGAGGAGATGGATAAGCAGTCGGCAGGGGAATTGGTTGAGCGGGTAAAGGGTGACATCTTGGAGGAAAAGAAGGGTACGCTGGCATGGACGGTTTCGTGCTTGACAGAGTTCGTGGAGGCTCGAGGTGGAGAACAGCTAGCGCCGCTGATTATGAGTCTGTTGACATTAGAACGCAGGTTTCGAGAGAAGGGGATCAAGGCGTCACCTAGACAAAGCATTCCAAGTGGTCAGCGTCCATCCCTAGTGGGAGCGTGGATAACCGCAGGGAGATGTGATCGCGCTGCAGGACAGAACATGAAGATAGAGGATGCGCAGTTGCGAAAGTTTGTTGCCGATGTTTGTGATTGGTGGGACGGCATGCAACCTGCTTGGAGGATTAAGGGCGATGATGGGTATTGGAGAAGGGAGTCTTACACCGACCAGTGGGGGCAAATGGTTTGTCCTGGAAGGAATGGCTTGTTGTCTGTTGTCGCGGTCTTGTCGTGGTGGGGGCGTAAGATTGTGGTTGACGACAGCGAGGAAACACAATGGTTGATGATGGTGGAAGACGTCAAGTGGGTGGTTGATGGTTTGATTGCAGCCGTTTGATTTCGTAAGAAAAACGTATATTACATGTAACTCCTTCACAGAGGGAATGAATATTCTTCAAAGGTAGCGCTTTGACGTGCACGGTCATATTTTGAAACATTGATGAAATTATAAGTCGTAAAGTTCAATTTACAAAAAGGCAATAGGAAGGTTCGATCCAACGACCTAAGACATGACTATTTTCAAACTCCATAGAGCGACACGCCACTGCGCCAAAGTGCTACAACGTATGCTCCAGAGTTAAGGTAGTTAGAACCGTGTTTGTCGAATAAGTGGCGGGTCTACGGCGCGGCGAGGGGCGGGAGGCGGTGCAGAGAGGAGCAGGAGGGGGTGAAGTGGCGGTGTATAGGAAAATCAGGCGAGGCAGGATGGATGTAAGGGAAATAGATCATTATAATAACGTACAAGGCCTGCCGGGGCTCAGAGCGGTTGGGCGAAGGGAGATAATGAACCTGCGACGGAACGATTAGTATTTATAGAACTGTGTAACGGTCAGCATTTATGGAAGCGTGTCGCGCGGGATATGTGGCGCAACCAGAAATTCTCTATATGGGCGCGCTACGGAAGAGCCGATGAAGGCGACGGCGGTATACCGTTAGAATGAACTCATAAGACTGTTTTAAAGGTAGTCAGAGTGGTAGGAAACCATTCTGGAGGGAAGGGAATGTGGCGGAACCGGGAAATACCACCCGCATGCTAGATTTAAGCTAGCAGCAGACACCAATTAAAATGATTACAGTGAATGTAATGTGAACCGAAGGAAAACGGGGACCGGGCGGCGTGCCGGCGGACAATTTTAACAGCGGGAATGTGGCGCACCCGGGAAATATAACCCGCATACCGCTAGGAGCTCATTTCTATATATACCATTACAATGAATGCAACGTGAAAATAACCAGACAAACGGGAATAAGCAGCGCCGGCGCTGCGGATGGGCGGGCGCTGCGGATGGGCGGGCGCTGCGGATGAGCGGGCGCTACAAGTGGCGGGCACGTGGCGGCGCGTTCTAATCTACGGGAACACCCGTACGCGGTTTTGTCCCAAAGGCGGCGATGACAGCTTGCAATGCCGAAGGGTTGCCGCTTCCCGATTGGGATGTCCTAATGCGTGCATGTGCCCCTGTGGCTGTGCGGGGCCGCGGATCTATAGGGCTGATTAGAAACAATGCATCCGGATTAATCCGGTGTCTGATTAGAAATTATTGTCAGCCACAGCTCTTGTCGCAGCAAGATCCGGCAGATTCTAATAACGACTTCGCACCTGGCAATCTATCCGAAGAGGCTGCCCGGTACGCCTATGACGGTGTTCTTTATACACGTCAAAGTACACATCTCGGCAACAGTTTAGTGCGTTACTCTCTTCCCGCAACACCATCAGCAACATACACCGGGAGTATACAGAGAATCGCGACATCTGAATCATTGGATGGATCGAAAGTCTGCTTTCACATTTCTCGCTATAGGCCCCTTCCTCCCGACGTTTATGACATATTCTCAGCCTTTCCATGGTTTCCCGCAACCAGCTATTCTTTGGAGACACATTCTGATCTGGATATCATATCGCCACTCAATGTCGTCTGTCATGTCGCTCAACTCAAGTATGAGGGATGCATGGTTGTTGTTGACCTCGGCCGAGTGAGATACTTCCTTTCTGATGTGAATCGTGTTCTCATTCTTCACAGCAGTAATTTGGTATCAGATTTCTGGGAAGCCGGGAGCTTGTTGGAAGCTGGTCGCCCTGAAGGCGGGCGCTGGCGGGAAGATCCTTTTCTGGACACTACCAATAATTATTTTCCGAACTTTTGCGATATCCACTTAGAAATGTCAGATATATCTACGCGTTTCTGTTTCATAGAGAAATATTGTACCCAGTTTATTATTTATGTCGTACATATGTGATGTATTCTATCTTAGAGATATGGTGTATTTGTAAGGGCTTTTCCTGATTCATTTGCCGCAACATTCCTGAGCGCGTATGCACTTCGAGTAATTGTTTTATCTCCTAATACATAGCTCAAAAGATATCTGGATGAAACTTTGTTAAATTATCTAATTGTACACCTATATATATATCATACTCCTAGCTAAAAACGGTTCCTGAAACAGTTTCGAGGACAGCTAAACGCTCTTGTCCCCGGTGTGTAGCCCACAAGCTCGTTGCGAAGTTGAATGTCTCGTCTGCCAGGAAACTGGGAGAGTTGCCGCAACCTGCGGCCTCCAAGATCATTACAAACTCCAAAATATGGCGTGCGACACTCAAACGAGCCTCCAGTGTCTCAGCCATTATCCCTTCCGCGTCCAATTCCATTGCTGGGCCAGCCTGACTCATTTCGGGTTGGAGATGGTCAAACAGCTCTTGGAACATGTGAGTCATAAAACTGTAAATGCATCCTGTGTAGGCGAAGTGCTGCAAAGCGCGAAAATGGTGAGCAGGGATGAAGCAGTCCAGATTATAGCCATCCATTGTAGGCCACTTGACGGAATTTCCGAAAATCTGGATGAAGATAGAACGGTGCATGGGGAACTGTTCTCCGTGGGCGTGAACCACAATGTCGGTGGCTGGCACACATGGCTCATTAATGCATTATTCGTCCTGTCGGCTAGATTAGCGATGCAGGTTTGAGGAAATTTAGTGATACGTGCATCTGTTTGTATGCACTTCTAAAGGGGTCAGATATGTATGTGGCGGCAGGAGGGATACATACCGAATTCCCCAAACGTCGAAGAATCGGAGCTGGGCAACCTCTTGAGAAGGGGTGATCCCATTAACAGTCAGAGTTTCGAATATTTCCCTCTGGATGTCCTCGACAGTCATTTCATTGGCCATGGTGGTAGGTATGCAATCAAAGACCTTGCCGAGAACTTCGATCTGTGTTCCACTACTGTATTTTTCAGCCTGCATGCATCTGCTGCTGCTTGATCCAGTATCGAGTCGGTTTGACTGGCGCCACTTCTCAGTCTTATTACAAGAATAAGTACCATACATTATATGTGATTGGTGAGTAAATGAAATGTCTTCCTCTATATCAATACTACGCAACGGCAATGTCTGATATTTCTCAATGCACAAACTACTTGACGCACGATAAAACTGAAGCGCCACACTGCGCCACAGAGGCGTCCATAAACGGCAAGCTCCGGTGCCGTGACGCCGACGACGTGTTGTTCTTCTTCTCTCGACCACCACCTAGCTGCTATATGTCGTTCGCGCGTCTACTCAAATAACGCCAGGACGACGATGACTATGCTTTTCGCAAACTTCAACCAAGATTTCTCGTGAGAATGCCAATTTCGGACATGATTGAAATGGAGGATTCATTGGCAGCCTAGATGTGTTTCTGTTGGGACGCGAAAGGGATACAGCATCACCAATTGCGAGCCTTTTGGTCGTGTTTATAGCATGAGTGAGTCGCTTTGCGGTTGTGATGGGCAGTGCTGACTGTTATACGAAGACGATGGCGCCAAAGGCATAGTTGAGATGTTATTCTGCACTTCGTTGATCGCTCTTGTTGGCGCGGCAGACCAACCCCAGTCAAGTCCCAGAAAGCTGCAAATCGTGAATACCAAGGTGTGCGAGAAGCTCTATGTACCATAACCTGGTTGACATGACCCCAGAGACAATCCATGATTTGCGAGCTCCTCTTTCCCTCCTCCATCCTGGCTGTGAAGATGAACCGGAAAACGCTGGTTATTGTCCTTGAGACTGAAATATACATCTACGACATATCCAACATGCGTCTACTGCACGTTATTGAGACCACGCCCAATCCAGACGGTGTGTATTCATGCTCGTATCATACTTGGTAGATACTGATAGCTCTCGCGCAGCAATATGTGCCCTCTCTCCGTCCGCAGACAGCTCATACCTAGCTTATCCATCTCCTGTTCCCTCCCCCTCCACGCCATTATCCACACAACCCACTCCCGCCCCGTCGCAGCCACCAACCCAATCCGGGGATGTTCTTCTCTTCTCCACCCGCTCACTAACTGTGGCAAACGTCATCCAAGCCCACAAATCCCCCATATCTCTCCTCAGTATCAACCCGACGGGCACTCTGCTCGCGACTGCGTCTGACAAGGGTACTGTCATCCGTGTTTGGAGCGTACCAGGCGCCGAGAAACTGTACCAATTCCGCCGGGGGACGCGGGAGGCCAAGATCTATTCTATCAACTTTAACGCTGTCTCTACGCTCATGGCTGTGAGCTCGGCGCATGATACAGTACACATATTCCGGCTGGGGGCTGGGCTGCGGAAGGACAGCAGCAGTATCAGCGCGGAGACCGATAGTTTGGAGAGTCGGGAGGGAATGGACGGAGGGTACGAGGAGTTTATACAGAAGAAGAAGAACGGTGGGATTCAATCTAGCCTACGGCGGAAATCGCTCCAGGTGACCAAATCACTCTCGCATTCAATGGGAGGGTACCTACCGAACGCGGTCACGGAGATGTGGGAGCCTTCACGGGACTTTGCCTGGTTGAGGCTGCCGACGAGTGGAGTTCGATGTGTAGTTGCGCTTAGTGGGTACGTTGGGATATGGCTGCCTCTAGACGTGTGTTGCTGATGCTGCTCTTTTGTAGGACTACCCCCCAGGTCATGGTGATTTCGTCTGAAGGATACTTTTACTCATACAACATTGATTTGGAGAACGGCGGGGAGTGTTCGTTGATGAAGCAGTACAGGTATGTGCGCAGTCATCTAATGTTTCCTTTGTCTAATGTTGTTCTTAGCTTGATGGACTCTGCTGATGACTCGTCGAAGGATTAGTACGACTTGTCTACCTTTATCCATCCTTCCTCCATGTAAGATATTCTTTCCGCCGCCGTTTCGTTTTCAATCTTGTACAATCGTGGAGTATAATGAAATCTGCAACTTTACAGGCTGTTTGTAGTTTCCGTCTGGAAGTTCAAACGTTCAACGTTCAAGCTTAAACTGTATCAAGATACAACGTTGTGCCTGAATATCATCATCATGACTACATAGCCTTTATAAACTTATCCTTCTTACCGACCACCTCTACGGCGAGACTCAAACTCTGAAGTTTCCTTCCGTTCAAGTAGGTAGACTTCCTCTCATTCCGTACCTCTCCTAATGTTCTGTTCTAGTTAGGGAACAGTGCAATTCGATACTGAACGATGGATGCGTCGTTGGATCTCTTAGAAATGCTTCGTATTGGGCAACCATTGCCCTCCGCTGCTATCCCTTCAATTCAAGAACGTAAAAGCTCTCTGCTGCGCCGTGTCGCACGGCTCCAACGCGAACTCGACGACACGCTTACCGCTATCACACATTGCGACGGCCTTTTTGCGCCAATACGCGCCCTGCCCCGCGAAATCCTCCTGCACATATTCTTCCTCACTGAGGATGCCTCCATATCTTTAACCGGAGCCAGAGCAGTCATAGGTCGCGTCTGTCGACACTGGCGGGCCATCTCTACATCTTCTCCCGACTTGTGGTCAAAGATCGACATATCTGTGTACAGGAGGAACCCCAACCTGACCAAATACTCTTCGAAGCCTAGCTTATCAGTGCTCGCGCAGTGTCTCGTACTCTCCCATCCCCGCGCGTTGGATATATCAGTCGATTTCTACCACGGGGAGTATATTGGCGTTGAAGACGGATTCCTCGCACTGCTATGCCAACATGTATCCAGATGGCGCTCTTACAAGCACACGGGCGCGTGCGAAGGAATTGAAATGCTCCTCGATAAGGTTACACACCTTCGCAGATTGGAAACGCTGGCTCTCGAATATCGGGGCAAATATACAGGTCTAACCATGGCCTTAAAGACACCCAGTCTTCGATCCCTCAGGCTGAACTTTTCCCCGGATCCAACCTTTTCCCCATCGACGTCCCTCACAACATTCTGTGGCGTTTTCGACGACGATTGGGAATTATACGGGTTCCTTGCCAAGGCGCTGAGCTTGACGAGTCTCCATGTAAAGCATATCGGAGCAGGAGATGGCGCCCCCAATCCTACCCCCATTGTGCTAAACAAGCTTCGCACCTTGACGCTCGAATCCTGTGGCATCTCGCCAGTGTGGCGGCAATTCACCTTCCCGGGACTACAGGAGTTTTCTATGCCCACGACACTGTCTTCAGACGGAGGGCATTCCACTCCATGCATAAACCGTGATCATATTGTGTCAGTGAGCATCATCAAAGACCTCATGGAGCGCTCTCGGTGTCCTCTCCGCTCTCTTCGCCTGAGCAACAACATACCTCCCACCCTATTTTTACGACTCTTCTACCTTTGCGCTTCGACGTTGACCTCCCTTCACGTCTTTTTCCACATCGACATCGCAGGCGATACACTCCCGTTGATTCAGATGCTCACTGTTGCAGAGGACGTGTCGGCTGAGTCACTCGTTCTCCCTCATCTCACCGACCTCTCTTTCGAAGCGAACACGTTCAGCGACTACCTCTTCAAGCTGGAGGCGCTTGAGATGATGATACGGTCGCGATGGGATGTCAAAGCTGGTGTTACGAGGCTAAAGAAGTTGAGACTGGAAAGGGTCAATCTCGCCGATGACACTCTGGCCTTGGCATACCAGATCTCGTCCTTGTCTATCTTTTTACAAAAGCTGGCGAGGGAAGGATTGGATGTGTCCTGGATCATGGACAGCGAGGATATCCTAAACGACGGACAGCACAGTGAAAGGGCTTTGCGTTTGTTATGTTATATTTAAACTTGGACTTACACATATATAGTATGTACTTACTTGACCTTCGCGCTGGATTTTTGAACTTTATTTCTCAAATTAGACCACGAATGCATGACGACCAACGCGGGTCAGGGACAGGACTCTTTCTCCACCAACCACCATTGTCACCAACCACCTACCGTTGAACGTTGAACTTTCCGACGCGTCAAATAATCGGTACGGATTAGCAACTTGACACAGAAAGCCTCTAATACCATATCTAGGAATACACCCCCACCATGGATGTAACTGGCGTTGCCCAGATGAACTTGCTCGAGATGCTTCGCGTCGGACAACAAGTTCCCAGCGCAGTCATTCCCACTATACACGAGTACAAAAGGAACCTACTGCGCCAAGCAGAGGTCCTGCGAAAGGCATATGCTACTGCTATCGTTGAAATCCAACGTTGCGAAGGACTTTTCGCGCCTATACGCGCCCTACCGCGCGAACTCTTGCTGTCCATATTTATGCATGTGGGTGACACGTCTGCGTCGCCTGTGGGATCCAGAGTTGTCATAGGACGCGTCTGCCGCCACTGGCGATCCATTACCACCTCTTCTGCCGCTTTCTGGTCCAAGATCGACATGCACTGCGCAAGAGGACAGGTGCCAAATAGACATGTGCTGGCCCAGTGTCTTGTCCTCTCATACCCTCATCCACTAGAGTTGTCCTTGGATGTCCGACCTGTTGACAATCCATTAACATTTGCGGAAGAGGGTATTATTGACGACGTCTTGTATCTGCTTGACGGCCATGTTTCCCGACTACGCTCTTTCAAATGCGTTGGCCCATGTAGGACCGTCGACCTTGTTTTCGACACATTCGCTGAACATAAGCTTCAAAACCTGAAATCGTTGGAAATTCGATATCAGGGGGTATACGACGCCTTATACATGCCTAACCTTGATGCGCCGTTCGTGGACACTATCACCCTAAATCTCTACACGACAGTCGGCTTTCAACCGTCCCCCTCCCTCACCACATTCTCTGGTATATTCGCCAAGGACCGGGATTTGCACGTATTCCTCCGCGACGTCCCCAGCCTCAACACCCTTCACATCATGCACATTGGCCCGAATCCCAACAATCCATTCCCTCCATTCACCCACCATATCCTCACCAACCTTCGCAAACTGTCCCTCCAGTTCTGCGCCATCTCCACCGTCTTCCAGTACTTCAAATTCCCCAACCTCGAGAGCTTCGTCATGCCCAATACCTACACTTCGCAGGAAACACACCCAACGCACTGTGTTCAGCCCAGAGTCAGTCCGGCGTCAGTGGATATTATCCGAGATCTCATTCAACGCTCGGGATGCTCTCTAAAACGTCTCGAGATTGGTAATTTCATCCCACCGACGATGTTTCTACCACTCTTCCAACTCTGTGCACCCACCGTCACTACGTTGCACGTCGAATTCCACACTGAAGATTCGGATGATATCCTTCCTACGGTTGAGATGCTCACTATCCCGGACGCGGCCTCGCAGGCTGAGCATGTCCTGCCCCATCTCACCGACCTTACCATGGTGATTTGTTCAACATCCACCGAGCATATCTTGTTCCGGTTGGAGCAGACCAAGAAGATGATAGGCTCTCGATGGGGTGGCGCTTCTCCGTTGAAGAGGTTGAGGTTGGATGGGAAGGTACATCCTGAGGAAACGACGCCTCTGGGACTGAGGACATCGTCCCTGGCGTTGTTCTTGCGTGGCTTACAAAGGGAAGGATTGGACGTGACTTGGATAGTCGAAGGGGACGATATGCTGATGGAGAGCCAGGAGGATGAACGAGCTTTTCGTTTATTAACAGCTAGTTAACGGAATGGAATAGAAGGCCGATCTAATTATACTAGCAATGTACACATACTTATATCGACCATGTACCACTTTACTAATTCAACAAACGAGATCGAGAACACGCGGTATATACGGTGATGCACTTTGTCTTTGTTCCACCATATACATACCACTCATTTCGCTCCGTGCCTCGACGGTATGTTTCATTCAAGCTTTCATTCACGAGTATAGTGTTTCTAAATGATAGTCTTCCCTAAGCAGAGTCAAACGCGTGCTCTTATTCAGACGTAATGGCCACGAACATCGCTCAAATGGACTTTCTCCAAATGCTTCGGGCAGGACAAGCCCTTCCCAGCGTTGCCGCCCACACCATACACGAACACGCGAGGAGCCTCAAACAGCGGGCAAAGACACTGAAGCAGCAATACAAAGCTGCCGATGCCGAATTTCGCTATTGCAAGGGACTCTTGGCGCCTATTCGCGCACTACCCCGCGAGCTGTTAATGCATATATTCATGCTCGTCGGCGACACCTCTACGTCGCCTGATGGAGCCAGACTTGTCATAGGACGCGTTTGCCGCCATTGGCTGTCTATCACCAAATCTTTTCCAGCCTTCTGGTCAAAGATTGACATGTCCTACTCTTCATCAGCCGATTTGAGGAGGGTAGCTCGTTTGGAAATTCTGGCGCGATGTCTTGTCCTTTCGAACCCTCGTCTGTTGGACCTGTCTCTGGATATATACGAAGCCGGGGGGATGAGTATTCCAAATGGCCCACTTAGGCTTGTTTTTGATTTACTTCTGGGCCATGTCTGTCGATTTCGCTCTTTCAAACTCATCGGCTCGTGGGATGGAATCGAAGCTGTTCACGAGTTCCTCGCGGAGCAAGAGCTCTCAAAATTGGAGACATTGCATATCCAATATCGGGGAGAATACGAAGATACAGATTTACCCAATCTCCAGATGCCTGCCCTTCACACTCTCACGCTGAATTTCTCAGGATTCGAAACCTACCTGGATTCATCACAACGACTCACAACATACTCTGGCCTATTCGATCACGACAAGCAATTCTACACATTCCTGTGTGCTGCAACTAACCTCAACAGCCTCCACGTCATGCACATTGGTCCTAATCCTGATCATCCTCCATTTACCCCATTCAAGCCCCAGGTTCTCCCCAGCCTCCAGAAACTATCCCTCCAGTTCTGCTCCATTTCCACCATATTCAAACACTTCAGATTCCCCAATCTCGAAAGGCTCGCCATACCCAACATGCACACCTCGAAAGAAACCCATCCCCCAGATTGCGACGAAGGTCCATTCTCTATCATTCGCGCTCTCGTCAAACGTTCCCAATGTTCTTTACGCGAACTTGAAATAGGCTACTATGTATGGCCTAGCGAATGTCTGCCACTTTTCAAACTCTGCGCGAGCAGCATAACCACGCTGCATATCGATTTCTACGCGGACAATGAGGACGATATCGTTCCTACGGCCAAATTGCTCACTGTTTCGGAGGACACAGCTATTCTCCCCCATCTCATCGATCTCGCAATCTTGGTTTGCTCGAGTTCCGCGAAGCCTGTGTTTACGCTGGGGGAGACAGAGAAGATGATCAAGTCCCGTGTTGGTGGCATATCGCCGTTGAAAAGGTTGAGGTTAGAAAGAAAGGCGTATCCGGGTAGTATGACGGCGGTGGGACTTCGTGCATCATCGCTGGCAATCATCTTGCGCGATTTGAAAAGGGAAGGGTTTGACGTGACTTGGATTGTTGCAAAGAAAGACATGCTGGAGGAATGATAAATGACCGTATTTTGCGCATTATCGATGAATATCCCCCTTCCATTTGAAGTGTTGTCGTGTCTCAAAAGTCCAGCATGCATAATAATGTGGCGCATCATTTTATTCCGGAGTTGACCGAAGTTGATTGCCTGCCGCTTTCCTGGTTGCCGAAGGACCACGTCCGTGAAACCTTGCCGCAACCTTGTCGAGTGACTTTAAACCGCGTTTCGTTGCATTCTTATCTTGAACAACATGGCTTTGGGAAGACTCTTCCACTATGCATTTGACGCAGTCATGGTGTCGACAGTCCTAGCAGGAATACGACGGTCGAGCGGTTTCACGTATGTTCGCAACAAATTACTGGACTGCCTGCTAATCTACGCGCAGCCCAGACACCTCTTCAATATCAGACTCGACGATGCGCAGCGTAGCGGACACGTTCTTGAGCACTGGAGAGACGGTGTTCGATCTGGTTCAGATGAGGACAATGAACACTCAGTACTTCAAGAAGGACTCGAAGAGTGGCACACGATGAGCCCGCGTGGACTATGGGTACGTATGCAGTACCTTTTGTGTCGTATGGAAGTCTTATATGCACGCCAGAGTTGCTATTGTATTTGTAATCCGTACATGCATTGTACATTGGAGCATCATCGGAACCTTTCTCTTTCTGCCCTCTCGTGAAGAGACACGCGCGCAATGATTGC
This sequence comes from Flammulina velutipes, assembly GCA_011800155.1. Classification (NCBI taxonomy): domain Eukaryota; kingdom Fungi; phylum Basidiomycota; class Agaricomycetes; order Agaricales; family Physalacriaceae; genus Flammulina; species Flammulina velutipes. Next base: position 908,114 of record CM022374.1, on the reverse strand, counting down.
CCCAAAACAAGCTTCTTGACGAGGTACCAAGCTGATTCGCATGGCCCACCTTGTTCAAAGATATTGCTTGTTCACTTGTTCAACACCGGTTGCCATCGACGCATCGTCCTAATCCGTACCTTTGCGCTTTTTCGACTCTCCCGGCTGCGTGACGATCTTCTGCCCGCGTGGATCTTGTAATCAACCCTTCTTCTATATTCGTTCGACTTTCAGCTGTGACGTCTCTTCATATCCTTATCTCTCTGAAAACGGATTGGGCTTCGTAGGATCCTCGGCTCGCCAACGGAAGAAGACATGATTATCTGACCTGTTCAGTTTCTCAATGGAGGTCTCTTTCCATTGCTGCTCGGCCAATTCGTCGACGACTGCTATCATACCAGTGCCACACGATGCTCAAGTCTGCTGAAAATGTACCACATGGAGGAACGATTTAACCCATGTTCTATCTCTTGGTGTTACCATCATAGACACTAGTCTGGTCACTCGAGAGCTGCTGCATGCTACGTCGAGGGTCACATTGTCTGAAACCTCCAACAAAGCCTCTTCTTGCCTACATCATGCATGTCATTTACTCATTTATCAAATCCTCGAGCAGTATAAGAAGCAGCCGAACAGAGAATGAGACTCACAACGAATCTCCCCCACCTTCGTCATCCTCGGAATGGTTCGCCTCTTTTCTCCCTTCGCTGCCTCCGTCGGCATTGTCGCAGGAGCTCTGTCTGTATTGGCGTACGATAATTCTCGGACAGATAATGTATGTAACCGCTATCGTCACCGACTTCTTTTGCCACATCCACTAATACCCTTTCCAGATTGCAGTGTAAGCATCACGCTCATCCACCACTTGCCACCTCGTCACGACATTGACGTTTATTCAAAGTTACTGGGGCCAGAACTCCTACGGCGCTACCAGCTCAAATCAAGCTGGGTGGCAACAATCATTGTCACACTACTGCCAGGTTAGACCTTCTGGCGCCTCCCGAATAAGGCTCTCCCAGTGCTCACGTAGCGCCTACAGGATGATTCTATCAACGCGATCCCCGTCGCGTTCCTCCACGTCTTCTTCTCAACCGGTGGTCTCCCAGAGATCAACATGGCCAATGTATGCTCTTACTCTCCTGTTTCTCTCAAGTGCCCTCTGACTAGCATTTAGTCCTGCAATGCTGCCGATAACGGTGTCTTCTCCGGCACCAGCTTGGCCAATTGTCAATCCATGGCTGCAGACATCAAGGCCTGCCAGGCCAAAGGCAAGATCTTGACACTCAGTCTTGGTGGTGCCACCGGTGCCGCCGTCTTCAGCAGCGACGCACAGGCGGAGACCTTTGCCACAACCGTGTGGAACCTATTTTTAGGAGGCTCAAGTAACACTCGCCCGTTCGGTGACGCTGTTCTGGACGGGTATGTTTTTCGTCTTCCTGCAATCATCTAGGCACGTTCTAAGTGTCCTTCTGCAGCGTTGATCTCGATATCGAAGGCGGTTCTCGCACTGGCTACATCGCCTTTGCGAAGAAGATCAAATCTCTTTCAAACGGTGCAAGCAAGAAGTGAGACACCTTCATTTGTCTACATTGCGGTGTTGCTGAATCGTCTTTGTCTAGATACTACTTGACCGCCGCGCCGCAATGTGTGTTCCCCGATGCCTTCGTTGGCGAAGTGATCAATGCTGTTGGATTCGATGCCATCTACGTCCAAGTAATCCCAATCCTCATTCACGTCACCTGTGACACTAATACATTGTTAAGTTCTACAACAACTGGTGCGGTCTGCAAAACTACGCAAACGTCAATGCATGGAACTTTGATGTCTGGTAGGCTAAGTGTTGCTAAGATGACTCTCCTTTATTCACCATTTCCCTAGGGACAACTGGGCAAAGAACACCTCCCCCAACAAAGATGTCAAGGTCTTCATCGGTGCACCAGCAGCTTCCACAGCCGCAGGTTCCGGCTACGTCGACGCCGCCACCCTCTCGAAGATTGCCACCGAAACTCGCTCCAAGTACTCTTCATTCGGTGGTGTCATGTTCTGGGACGCTTCGCAAGCATATGGTAAACAATCATTCATTCACGATTCCGAGCATGACTCATCGGAGAACGTCTAGCCAATAACCGTATCGATAGCGCACTGAAGGCTGCCTTGTCCGGCGCTGCGCCGCCTACCCCCACTGGAGGAGGTGGAAGCGGTGGAGGTGGTGGAAGTAGCTGCACTGGTCTCACAGCGTGGAACTCTGGCAGCGTTGTACGTATCCAATTCCACCTCCCATGATTCAACACTGAGCTCCTCATCCTCGCAGTATGTCGGAGGTGATAAGGTATCTTACAAGTGAGTTTGCCCGAATCTCCTTCCCCGTCAAGTCTGTACTCACCTGTCTCTCAGCGGTCACCAATGGACAGCGAAATGGTGGACTCAAAATGATACCCCGGGAGGCGCAGCTGGTGTCTGGACTGATAACGGTGCATGCTTTGTCGGTGTCGCATTCGTGCCTGAGGCCACAGAGGCCGCAACGCTTACCGACTCGCGCCACGTCGTCGATAAGGCCTCCACGGAGAACTTTGTCGTTGCTGGAACTGCCACAGCTGGCGCAGCAGAGATTACACCTGCGGGGGAGGAGAAGCGTGACATCGAAGCCTTGTAGATCGGCAGCATTAGGATAACAAGTGAATTAAGTACATACTTTTCCAAATACCATATTGATTGATGTAAATCGAAGGTTTAAGACATCCTATAGGAATAACTGTCCTTGAGTCGCATCTTGAAGTCCGCAGACTTGGTGACTAAGTGCACGCCACTCAACTTGCCATAAATGGCCAGCATTGATCGACACGTGGTACGATCTTGTCAAAAGTTGCTCAGGAGTACTTTCCAACTCAAAGCCTTGTTGACTGCAATGGACATCAAAGTAAAACACCTTCTGTGTCTTTCCTATTCCTGTATATACTCAAAGCATCTAGATAGATTTCAATCCTGCTCGTACGCCAGAACCATTCGACATCGAAGAGCGCATGAAATTCTGGGAATCTTGTCGTCCATGGCTAGATAACAAAGGCTATAATCTGTATCGCATCAATTCCCAAACAGGCGAATATGACTGTGGTATGTCTCCCAATGTTGCTGACAGCGTTGGCGTGGGACATGAATTGCCATACTCTTTCCATGAGAATCCCGACCAGCGGGATAAGCTCCAGGCCGCAAGCGAGGTGAACCAGGAGTTATGATTGAAATCTTTAGCTTTGCTAACGCTGTGTACCATTACTAGGGACGCGCCGTCTTTGCTCAAGACAGTCACGGCCGACATATTGTCCTCAAGCTAGTTCCCAATGATTCGGACGAGATGCGTGTATACCAGCTCATACTCCACTGGCAAACGCAGAGGTCTAGCAACTATCCTGATGGTCATATTCCTGGGATCGTACCTGTATTGGACTTGGTGGAGTTTGGCGGTCACTGGCTCGCAGTCATGCCCCGGTAAGTCTACCCTCAGACACGCGATTCCCGCGCCTTACTACTTCGTTGCAGTTGGGAGACTACAATCACCCTCCCGTGGTTCAACACTATCGACGACGTCTTCTCATTCATTCGCTGTCTCTTACATGGTCTGGTATTTCTTCACAGTCATAGGATCATCCACAGGGTACACATCATCCAATATCGATGATTTCGGACTGACACCGTCGAAGGATCTGGAGCTCCGGAACTGTCTCATCAACCATTTCTTGGAGTGGCGCTGCTACCACAGCACGCCTATGCGAAGGGACTTGATGAAACAGGGAAAACTCGTATACACCATCATGGACTTTGACGTTGCCCGTATCCTCCCCACGTCGACCACACGATTGTCCTACAAGGAGACATGGTGGGGAACGCCCTTTCCTGCAACTGATGTCGCCCAGGGCGAATACGACTACGATCCGTTCGCTTACGACGTTGCGATTCTGGGTAAGATGCTGTGTAGTGAGTGTCAGGTAAAGTTTCTCCCCCAAGGTCGAGGCGACGCCGTTATTAAGATATTATAGCATCTAAGCAAGATTGCGCCGGGGCTCGTACCGGTTTTCGATGGGATGGTCACTCGGGATGTGGCCGCTAGGTTCACTGCAGCTGAGGCGTTATCCTTTCTCGAAGATCGATATGCGGAGATGAGTGAAGTTGAACGGTGCGCCGTTGCGCCTAGCCTGGATCCAACATCGATGCCTCGCCGGTATTTTCTCTCGTACGAAGAATTTGACCGATGGGAGGAATTGCCTCGGGAGTTTGTAGAGAAATGGGGTCATTTGAGGGTGGGGAAGGTGCCAAGGAGTGTTAAATTGCTTCGTGTGATATGTTGCTATCGGTGGTCGGCGTGTGTAGTTCGTTCATTGAGGCGCCTAGAAGATAAGATCGCCAAAACTTTGGCTTGTTGACATGATTTTCTTAGAACGCAAGGGTTGGGAACAGCATTCTAAATGTTTTCACATTTTTTTCTGTAGACCGTATATGTAATAAAGACGCTCATAAGAGTATGTAGTACGAGGAAGACAAAAATATACAAGGTCGTACACTCGACTCAAATCTGGACATCCGCCACTTGAGACGTAACAGACTGCACGTCCGCGTCGTCTGCGCTCTCACCTTTTTTCGCAGCGGCATTGGCGAAGCTAAGAGTCGGTCGGACGTTGGCGACTGGGGCAGGACGCGCGGCGGAGGGACGGGGTGACGAAGGTGTAGGACTCGAGGCGGGCGGAGAGTTCGTGCGGCTGATGGGCTGGCGCTGGGTTCCGGTGCGCGAACTCGTTCGGGACATGGAGAAGCGGTCTTTCTCTTTTTCGAGTTTTTCTGCGACTTCTTGCTCGCGGCTGGTCACGTCGACGGGTCTGAATGATAATCAGTGTGTGATCGTAGGCGTAAACATGGGTGCAAAACTGACTTGGCGGAACCGAATGGGTTGGATCGAGTTGTGGGTGCGGTAGCGTTGGGCGTAGGCCCGATTTTTGGTGAGCCAAGAGGGCTGGAAGTGCCCGATGCGCTACCGCTTCGCGGGAGCAGCTCCAGTTTTCGGCGCATTTGGGGCGTTGGCGGTGTTGAGCTGGTAGCTGTAGACACTATCAGCAAGCCAGAAAAAAAGGTGCAAAAAAGGCAGTCAGCTTACGAGAAGTGTTCTTCACTGGTCCCTTCTTGCTACGCCAATCTGATTCCTCGACCACTGGCTCCCTATCCCTATCCCTAGGAGGGCCCATGTCGCTACGACCTCTGCTTCCAAATCTGTTTCCACTGTCCTCAGCGGGGGGCTGAGCAGCTTTGAATCTGCTTCCCATGGTCCAGTTATCAGCGCTGTCGGCGGCGCCGTTAGACTCAAAGGAGGGATCCTTCTTACGCCTGAAGCCATCGTCAGCAGCAGGAGGGGGAGCACGATTACTCATCGCAGAGCGCCAGTCATTCGGACTCTCTGAAACGCTAGGAAGGCGCTCTTCAAAGCGACTCGGACGGCGTGAGGAATCACGGGAGGGCAGGTCTGGAAGGGGTCCATCGCGCCGCCAGGGGTTATCGAATTTACCCTCGTCTATTCCACCAAAGCCCGAGCGTTCTTTTGCTGTTAAAAGGAGTAATGTAAAGTCAGCGGATGAGCGTGGCCGGGTGGAAGGAACTGACGTGGCTCGGCAACACTGACGCGAATTGTCCGGCCTGAGAAATTCTACATGGATGGAGGTTTGTCAACTCATCAGGCTGGCGCGCACGAGCCGACTGACCGATCCACTTCGGGCCAAGGCATCCTTGAGCCCCTCCAGGTCTTCAAACTCGACATAGCCAAAACCCTTTGGTTTTTCCTCTCTGTCTTTGATGATTTTAGCTGATTTGGCCTGTATTTTTTTTGAGCAAGCAAGATAAAGTGTTTAGACGGGCGGCGGACCTTGCTGGATGAGAAAAAGTCTTCGAGCTCTGATTCTGTGAGGTCGAACGCGAGGTTGCCGACGAACGCGGTGTAGGGCGGCTGGGTCGGCAGAGGGAGGTCCTCGCGCGGGGGACCCATGGCCATGCGATCGGCTGTTGATTGGTCAGTAATTATGCAGCAGAGCTCAGCGTAACGCACGTCGGGATGATAAAAAGTCGTCCCGTCCTCCGCGTCTGTCTCCGGGTCGTCCCATCTCGTCGTCCGTCCTCACGGCAGCTGCAAGGCGCTAATGAGTCGACGGTACTCGCGATGCAGCGCACAGACAGCTTACGGGCAGACGGCAGGTTATCCATTTCATCGGCCCACGATCCCAGGCCTGTTCATCCATCTATCAGCAGCTGTATCTTCCCAATCATAGCTCGTCCTTACCGCCATCGCCCAGGAATTCGTTCAGAGATACTTTCTTTCCTTTCTTCGGTGCTGTAGAAGATAGCCCAGTCAGCGCCAGCAATGCGCATCAATACAAACTCGGAAAACATACGCATAATCTGTTGCTTGATCACGGTTAGAGTACAACAAAATTTCAAAGTTCGAGGCTTTGCTGCTGTTTGCCCGTCCCGGCGGTCCGTTCATCGTTTACGTCACACTTCCAAGCAAGAGAAATTCAAAGCTGCGCCTCCCTACTGGACGAGCAGGCAATGTCATTAATACGTGAATGTCTATAATCTACTCCTTTCCAGCAAATATTTTCTTGATCGCCTCAGTCGAATATGACTTGGGACGCTCCAGGGGTGCACCGAGGGCACGATCCCAAATCAACTGGGCAGCCACACCAAACGCACGGGAAACACCGAACAGAACAGTGTAGAACTGCATCTCCTTCAGGCCATAGTACTGCAGGAGGACACCGGAGTGCGCATCGACATTAGGCCATGGGTTCTTCGCCTTGCCAGCCTAAGGGGAAAATCCCGGTTCAGTACGTCTAGACTCAAAAGAACACAGTTCAACTGACCTCGAGAAGAACATTGGGAACAATGTCGTAGATTTGGCCAACAAGCTTGAACATGGGGTCATCAGGCAAGTGCTTGAGGGCAAACTCCCGTTGCGCAGTGTAGCGAGGGTCGGTCTTCCTCAACACGGCGTGGCCGTATCCGGGAACAACCTTTCCACCCTTCAGCGTATCCCAGACGTACTGCTTAACGGCTTCATCAGATGCACCAGCACCGATGGTCTGCTGCATCTTGGTCAACCAAAGGAGCACTTCCTGGTTGGCAAGACCGTGAAGAGGTCCAGCAAGGCCGTTGAGTGAGGCGGAAAAGGCGAGGAAAGGGTCGGAGAGTGCAGACCCAACAAGCTTGCCAGTGTGAGCTGAGACGTTACCTCCCTCGTGGTCACTATACAAATGTCAGCTGTGAGAGAAGCACCATTCGTATTCTAGACATACCTGTGGATGGTGATGTAGAGACGGAGAAGTTCAACGAATGCCTCGTTATCGCCAAAGCCAAGAAGGGCAGCCAAGTTGGCGGAGTAATCCTTGTTGAGGTCGATAGGAGGAACCTTCCCCTTGCCGAAAACGTTGCGGTAGATACGACCAGCAATATTAGGCAGTTTGGCGATCCTATAAAGCGCAATTCAATATGACGTCTTAAAGCCGACATGTTGAGCCTTACAGGTCCATAGAATCCTCAAAGGTGGGTCCCCAGTAATCCTTTTTGCTCACACCAGCCTGGTATGCCTGTGCAAAGGCAGAGTTGTGGTTGAGCTAGAAGACGCGATTAGTTTTGGTGCGAGATAACGGCTATTGAACGTACAGCAGTGACAGCCAAACTGAACTGACTCATGGGGTGCAGAGTGGGAGGGCATCGGTCGAGGATCTCTTCAACAAACTCGGGAATGGCAGCGCGTGCAGCCCAATCCTTGGAAAGTTCGGTGACCTGTGCTTGCGTGGGGACTTCACCAGTGAGCAGGAGCCAGAAGAGTGCTTCCGGAAGAGGCTCATTCCCACCGGGGGCTTTGGGAAGGAGCGCCTGACATTCGGGGATGGTCTTGCCCCGGAAACGAATGCCCTCATCTGGGGTAACTCGTGAGAAGGCGAAAGCGAGGGGCGGACGTGGCAGGAGACGTACCAGCATCGAGGACTGAACCTTCCCAGATAAGAGCGGGGAGACCACGCATACCACTGTAGCAATAGTTAGCAGACTAGTAAACTGTTTTGTAGTTAACGCACCCGTAGAGCTGATCTACCACCACGGGTCCAAAGGACTTTTTGCCATGCTCAGCACGGGCGGCTTTGACCTAGTAGAATATAAGGAATGGTCGGGCTGCAAACAAGTCGCCATACGTTTTCAAGCTCCTGGGGTATGAGCTGGGCTAGACGCTCCTTCAGGGCGCTCTGCGTCGAGGCTGATGTCGAAAACCGGGCCGCTGCTGTTCGTCCTACAGAGGACCGAGACTACGCGTATATAACGGTGAAAACCATGCAAAGAAAACAAAAAGTAGCAAACGTACCAGCTGGAGGATAGAGCGAGCTTGGAAAGCCATTATGGTGGTGGTACGAAGGAAAGGTTCGCGTCACTACAAAACTCCGAGTTTTTGAACTTTGGGGGTTCCGCTTCCGATTTTTCACGGAGATCACGGAGGGATCACGTGTGCAGAATAACGTCTGCCGGCCGTCGCCTCATCAAGCAACCGGCGGCCGGCAGACCGTCAAATCTAATCCATCAAAATTTATTGCTTTTCGTTCTTCATGACTGGGGGTATGGCCGCAAGCGGCGAGGGCCGAACCTTTTACATGTTTCGGGAAGATGAATGATATTATGCAGGTACGTATTGTAGTCTATGGGTTGCGAGCATTGTAGCAGCTTTCAAGCAGTTCGTGGCCTCTTATCCTGTGGTTGTCCATCGTCATCATCGTCATCGTCGTCCAAGAAGTACTGTTGACGCTTTTGGACCATCTTCGAAGGGCTGATAGCCAATGCGGAATCCTTCTGTTAGAGAGTCAGTGATAGCGTTGAAATGAGAAACTACTCGAAAATACCTTTCCAAGGACTTTGATGCAAGTGAGACGATAATCCCAACCAAGAGAACCTTTGTGCACGAACGCCTGGAAAGCATCAGGTTAACACCGGACGGCGGATATGGGCATCAATGAAAGCATTGTAACTTACACGGGGCTCTGTGACAACCTGCAGCACCACCGAGCGCTCCAAAAGATGCAAGTGATGGAATGACATCGGGACAGATCTTTTGTGTGCATGATCAATGACAAGCACCTCCGGAATGCGATTGAACTTGAAATCAGGAAACTTTCCCAGAACGGAAAACGGATCGTTGTAATCGCTAGCACGTCCTTCCTGATGTATTGTTAGCTTTTGGCAGTAGTCGTCGCACAGGAAAACACACGTCTAGAGGCGCTGGGCTAGGTACGAAGACAGAGCGTTTTGCGAAGACGAACATAGTGTTTTCGGGTCCGTTCGCGTTCGGCTTGAAGGATTTGTTCAACTTCTTCGCGTGACGCTGACAAAAGGTAAATAATGGGGACCAGGTCATATCGGTGACGCATGCTCACCTCGAATGTTGCATCGAGTGCTTGTGTTACATTAACTGCGAACTGGCGTGCATCAGTGTTGACTGGCGGCCCAGATGTACTCCATTCGTAGGACCGAGCATGCTGGAGGAAACCGCTAGGAAAACTTTCGAAATGGTCAATGAATGTAAACAGACTGCATCGGGAGGACGTACACGAATACAGACCACACTATCCCGTCGTGCGTGGCGGTCTTCTGGAAATGAGTCTCGTTTGCCTTGCTGGTCTCGACAAGTATGCCGTCGGGGCACTGAGAGGCGTCCTTGTACGACTCTAGCACTGCGTTGCCGTCGGGGCCGTTGTTATATGCACTGGAAGACCGAGGACAGAGGGTGAATGACACCTCCATGCGACTACCCCTATAACGGCAACACAATTAAACCATGCCAGAGATAGTAAAAAGCGGACTTCACTGGAGCTGAGGATAGTATGCCTGATCAGCACCCAATTCAATAGGCGCATTCTTGATCAAGGTTGCTGGCTTATCACTGTTCGGGCCACTGCTTGCGGTGCCGACATATGAGTTCTGCTTGGCCAAACGAGTTATCTTCCTTTCATCGAGGACATAGAGCAATCTATGGACATTGTCGACGTCCATGACGTTGTCGGCGTTCGAGGCAGACTCGGAAGAGTGAGACATAGTGGAAGAGAGGGATGAAGATAGAGTGGAAGCGCTCACTTATTTTATACGACGACGGAATAATATTATGTGGATCCGAATACCTGAGACTCCACTGCTAGAATGTTTGAGCACTAAAAGGAAGGGCTTGGGTTGGAGACAATTACCAACCAGGTGGATCCTCTGTGGGCCGTCAATCAGGGAGAGAATAGACAAGTTGAGTCCGTTTTCATCCATCGAGTTCGCTGCAGTGATTTTATCGCGGTCAAGACGTGTCTGGTGAGTGGTAGATTGAGCGATTTTGGTTGGTAGTATTAATCACTGTCTGCAGATTGTCAGTATTGATCATTAGCCAGTGTAAACTGACCTTCACTGGTGGTGCGCTGTCCCTACCGGGGTGGCGCGGGTCATGATAGTCGGAGAAAAGTTAGCCTGTCACACTTGTCACACTGGCAAATCGCGAATAGTACCACGACAATGTCTGTTTGGCAGCGTCTGAAGTCTTCATGCTCAGATCTTCAGTTCGCTTCAATTCCTGGCGCAACTCTTGGGATATATGATTCTTAATCCTGTTTATTCTGAATGGTCTTAAAATACAGAGACCTTTCAAAGATCGCAGTCGAGATAACATCACATACGCACTTTGAATAGATCGACAACTAGCTAGATCGATGCAAGCAACATCCAACGAACGGCCTTGAGAGTTATGGGAGGTGAATGCGAATGCTGGGATCAAAGGTAGCTGTGATCGTGTTGCACTATAAACATGTTCTGAGTTTGGTAACTTGAACTTGATTGATTCACTCACAGGTCGCAGTACAACACGATGTGGATGCTCTTCTCCACCACTCTTGAACGATGGAAAGTCTACTGTTGCTGATACTGCATACCTGCGACCCCGGTGTTCCTCGTAAGTCACAGATACCAATGTTCCGAGGCTCCCTTTGGACAATCCAAGCTCTGTGGCTATATTTGTTGTGCCAAATACTGGCATTCCTGGAATAAGAGGTACTTTTCCACCGAGGTCTTTCGCATCTTTCACTGGAATGCGCCACGCCGCCTCAGCGGCAATTCCTCTAAGCTCTTGCTTTCTCGGGCCGCGTCCACGGGCGTCCACGGAATGGTATACATGGAACTCCTGACCTGTAGCTTGTGCAAATGCTGCAGCAGCTTCCATATTATGAGCGTCTCTTGCAGCATTCGTGTATGTAATCAATGGACAGGCCTTGGAAGGATTGGTGAGCCACCGTGTTATGTCTGTCAATTCCTTTGTCTCTGGTCTGCATTGATCACTATCTAGAACATACTGATCAAGTACACTTTTGTCAGCTTCTGTACACGTTCCAGTGCGAAGTCTACCGAGAATGTCGATAAGCAGATCGTCCCCTTTTTGTCTCATGATCTCGGTGAGTACAACGACATCATTGACTTGATGCCATGCTTGGATTCCTTTGACTTTATATTGTGTCGATACGTTCAAGGCATTCAACGTCTGAGACTGATAGCATTTCACTAACTCTCTATCAAAAAGTGGTGATGCTCCTGGAGGTGGTAATTGTGCAGGATCGCCACATGTTATCATGTTCAGGCGGCCAAATGGGTGCTCTGTTACACCTTTCGCAATACTACAGTATTCCGAGAGAAGGCTCATATCTTGAGGATCCATAAAATAAATCTCATCAACAACCAATGTCCTTAACGGAGCGAATCGTTGTTCAAGAGCAGCTCGGACCTTCTGGCCGGCAGGTGTGTTGGCTCTCATATTGTCGCGTTTGACTCTCAAGGCTGCCTCCGAATGAATTGTACAGCCACCAATATCACTCGCAACGACACCTGTGGGTGCAGTCAAGCGATATTGCTCAAGACTTCCAAGTTCTTGGTGAAACTCAGTCCATGCATTGAATATGCGTGATTTTCCCGTTCCTCCAGGGCCAGTGACAAGGAGCCGTAGGGGAGGAAGAAGACTTTCTGTATGATGTTGACATCCAACCCGATCTGCAAGAAGAAGGAACGCAAGAATTTGACGTTCATTCAGGCCATGCTTCCTGATCAACGCGATAGCTAGGGTTTGGTATGGTTTTAGATCTTCCCACGCTAGTTCAGGTGAAAACCTCTCACTCAAAAGCTTTGCTCGCTCTATCTCTGCTTCAAGGTCAGTCGGAAATGGACACGGGACACTGTCTGATGATCGTCGTTGATTAATGTGCCCGTTGTTTGTGCCAGATACTGCATCAGATCTTTGCTTCAGTAATTGTTCTTTCGCGCGAAGGATGGACAGTATTGACTGGTCAGCAATTTCTCTGTCCCCGGCTGTCGCAATTCTCGAAGATTGCAGAAATTTGTCTCGTGTGCTAGCTGTTGGCGGGCTTTTCACGGTGTAGAATCCAGAACCTCGGCTCGCGTCAATTATATGGCAAACATTAGGAGGCATCTGTTCAACACTTGAACTTTGCTGATCGTCTGGATCGATCGTGCTCTGCATTGCATTTTCCCATTCCGGATCATACTCGGTACTGTCATTGTCGTCGAGTGCTGTAGTGAATGCCCCGAACCGTGTATTAAGTTCATTCATTCTTTTGCGCCGCATTGCCGAATAGTCATATTTCGCATCTTTGCTTTCGTGCTGAAGCTGCATGTTTGACATCACCAATTTGCTCGTCACTGATGCGTTTAATAGCCAGTTCTTTAGTTCTGTTTCCCACGATGTATCAAATGTCTTCAATAACCGGTCCCGGTGAACTGACCATGGCTTGAATAAAGCAAGCATTGCTACCGCGTACTTGAGCTTTTGTTCATCCTTGTCGCTCCGGGGGATTGGGTATCCTTTCAAGACAGGAACTCGTCCCTTTTCAGATTCACTCAGTTGCTTCAAACAATGTGTCGCATATTGAGGGTGGCCCACTTTGAAACGTAGGTAGGTCTTCACCTGTGTTTTTGAACGTGGCAATTCCTCCTTTGCATAATGACACATGATGTCCCATGCACACATTTCTGTCAGCTCGACAGGTCGGAAAAATATATCATTGAAAAGAGAGTTTTGAGTGCGTGCGGTGGCTGTCTGAAGGCGATCCGGGGAGGACATTAAGTTTTTCGTTAGAACAAGATATGTATCATTATCTTTATCAATCACTTCCTGTGGCGGGAGATCAGTGTCATTCTCTTCATTGCCTTCATGTGATTCTGCTATATCGTCCCGTGCTTCAAACACATCGTGCGCAATTTCACGTAACATACCAGACCAGTAAAATCTCGGATACGCGCGATTTGTATAACAGCTCGGTGTGCTGATAAGCTTACTAGCGACTTGTTGACTGGTCAGTTCACGTTTTCCGATAAGTTTATTCGCAGTCTTTACCATCAGTAGACGGCTACGTTCAGCACTATCTATCTCACCATCAATATCCATAGGTGGATTGTCCGCTATGGCTTTGATAGCAGCACATAGAGCAGAGAATACGAATGCTGTGTCCATGGTAAACTTGATTGTGTAGTTCCCGACATATTGAAACATGGCCATAGCTACTGTTCCGGAACCAATAGGTTTAACATCCATATTACAACGTTCCGTAGCCACGATGAGAGGGCTGTATCCATTGACAGAACCATCCAGACATTGTAGTACCACATTACCGTCTTCGTCGAAATGTGTCTTCTCCACAACTTCACGCGGAAGTTGAAACCGACAATCTTTGTCGTCATCACGAAGTGATCGCAGATTTAATGGAAGGTGTTTAAAGCAGGTTGCATTATGAGAATGGATCTGTCCTGTGTTATCGAGAACATCTCGAAGATCTTGTGCAAAGTTTTGTTTGAAAGAAACATGGCGAGGATCGAGAGGTCGACTCATGACGGGCTGTCTGGCATACATACCTTCCTCTCGCAGATAGCTGTGTGTCCCATCAGGTAAACTTTGCGAGAATATGTCATCATACCACCGTAGTAACCGTTCTGAAAATTCTGGATCAGTCTGGCAGCGCTCTTTGATTGCTATGGGGGACAGACCTCGTTTAAGCCAGATAAGTAAATGAATGTGTAACGTTCCACGCCCTTGGGCTTCAACGACACCATAATATACGCCGACTTCACCAAATATACCTTTCCCGTCCTTGCGTTTTGTCCCTAAGAGAATCTCTAGTAAATTTGTGACAGAAAGATGAAAAAACTGAGCAGCAGCTACCGGGTTCTGAGCTAGTAGGGACGACCGCGCCAAATTTTCGGCTCCGGGTTTTAGATCGTCAAAGAATTTGTTCAAGTCAACATCACGACCAGCAAGCACCTGAGCGATAGGGTTGTTCGTATCTGAAGGATTGAGGGTGAGAAAGATATGCGGCAAACCATCGGTATTCACGATGGAAAACATCTCCTCCCGCATGCTTTGGATCTCAGTCATAGAACCAGGAACATGCTCAGAGACATGGTTGACATACTGCATGAGTTGAGACGCGGCCTTTTCTCCGTCAGTCTCTGGACGTGCGAAAGGATTATCCTTCAGCTTCGCTGAATAAGCCTCGATAGTGGGCTCAGTAATCCTTTCTAATAGCCTGTCGACACGCGGGAACCATGACTTCTTGACAGCCAATGTGGCATTCCAGGATGTTTTCCGCCGCTGCATGATGTTATTGACAATGAAAATGTACGAGAGATGTGTCTGAAAACGTCGATCAGACCCGCTTTGAAGTAGATGAGAGACATGGGTTTTCATATCCACCTCACGAAACCCAGTAGAGTCGTTAGAACGTGCGTCATCATTCTCCATCATGCCCACGCCGTAAGGAAACAAAGTTGGCCAGAGAAGACCATATAGTTTAGGGTTCTTGCGAGTCGCCAGTGGTGTTGAGCCGGAAGGGAACTTGATAAAAGGCTGTGTACCGTTCTTGAGCTTCCGAAGTGCATCCAGTTTGCGCATCTGGTACGTTGAATCAACGTGGTCAGCATCAATTACAGTAGACGACGGCATACTGAATGGTGTAACATTGGTGGTGAACGCCTCAGCATTGGCTTGTTGTGTATATGATGAGCCTTCAGAGGCAGATCCTTCGGTGCGAAGAATGCTTTGAGTCGGGATAGGAACACCATGTTCAGGGTATTCGGCAGAATTGGACTCAACGACGCTCATATCTAGATCACTATAAAGCGGGTTGTGAACTTTGAGCCATCTCAACGCTTCAATTATCTTGGAGCGACGCACCAGGAGCGGAGTTTTCGCAAGAATATCAGCTGTTATCTCCGTATCAGGAGAGCCGACAAGAATGACACATATTTCGTCTTGTAATTGTGTGAGCGGGGGAGGGAGACATGTCGCGAGAGGCCCCGGATCCTGCGGGAATATGCAGACGTTTCCACGAGATGCATACTGCCCGGATGGGCCAAGTTCAAGTTTGAACATGCACTTCGTGGCGCGTGCACGGGAAATACATTGCTCTTCGAGGAACGTCAGATTTCTCAAAGCATCAGGTAAGTCGCCAGTCCACATACCATTAGCATAGCTTCGCACGGGAATCTTTTGAAAAGCACTGTGTGTGACCTCACGTCTACAAAGCGGGCATAGACAGTAACAACCGTCAAGGAGAGTCTCAGGACGATATGCCTGAATAGCAGGCTGATCAGTCTGACGACGTAGGACATCCACGGCGGTCAGCAACACAGAGATGTCGAGCTGTGAAACAGGGATCAGTGATATATTCCGTCTTGGTTCAAGCGCACCACAGAAGGAGCACTCAAGGCGTCGAATAGCATCATTGCTAGTAGCGTCATGATATTCACCCAAGATCGCAAGCTTTTCAACGGCCGGGAGACACTGGGGCCATGGGTCACTGTCCTGATCAGATTCGGCGGCAGGAAGATACTGGTTAACAGAGGTTTTCTGTCTTTTAGATGGATGGGCAGATGAAGGAGAGTCCGTAGGATTTTTGCGCTTCGTCGGCTTGGAACCAGAAGAAATATTTTTGAGCTTGAGGGCCTTGGCTGACAAAAGGAAAGCGTCATCTGAAAGGTTGACAAGGTCAGTTAGTCGAGCCTTGAGTGCATGTTCCCGACGGACAAGACAACTAGAACAACATACATGGGACTTCATGGAGTCCCGTAGCTCCTGCAATGTCTTCTTTTTACCTTTGGCGTGCTGAGCGCTCACATTGAGATGCAACGTCACCAGTTTACGTAGTTCGTTTAGGCCAAAAGTAGGTGTATGGATTAGAGAATGTACGACAGAAGTTTTGTCCTCGTCGGTGAGGGATACAAAGTCGGAAGGGGAATACAACGGTTTTGTTTGAGTAGGTGGGGAGGAGGCAGAGACATGATCGTTGCAAAAGGTTTTATCATTATCATTATCATTATCGTTGGCAGATGAAGGTGAGCACAATGTGCTCGTGGTCCGCGGAGACTATAGGAGAGTAGGTGAGTATGATGGCGGAGTTAGAATGGCGACGACGCACAGATTCCTCTACTCGAAATGTGTATGCCATAGAGGCCGGTGTGTTGACGGCGGTGCTAGTTGCAGTCTGGGCTGAGAAATCCAACAAGCCACCGGAAGGAGAGGAATAATTAGCGTGAGCGTAGGGATCCATGAATTTGGTTGGTGGAAGTGAGAGGTCAATGCAAGGAGCATTGGACACGTCAGCGCCTTAGCGGCAGGCAGGTAATTAACGGACCGCGTAACCGAGTCTCAAAGTCTTTGGATATATATGGAGCGTGGGAACCGAGTCTCAAAAACACACGGAATAGCATTTGTGTAAGGTGCCAACCTAAAGGTTCGGCAATGATGGGAAAGAGAAAGAGACAGGACGCTGGAAACGAGTCTCCTGCGCCCACTGAGGTTACTGGAACCAAGCTACTTCCTCAAGTACGCCTTTATTTCGCGACTGGGGCGACTTTTAACGTGTCTTAGAAACGTTTCTATCGCCAACGAGCTCATGCAAATCCATTTTCTGATCACAATCTCGAATATCCAAAGTCATCTAATCATGTCGATTGGGCAACCCATTACCCCGCATTTTCTTCGTCTGGAAAGGTGCCAGAATTTGCCGATGTTGGCTGTGGATTCGGAGGACTGCTGATCTCCTTGGCACCTTTATTCCCCGACACTCTTATGCTCGGTCGGTCTAGTCCTCGACGGAACCCCACACCCCACACCTACTGACAGCGTACCTAGGACTGGAGATCCGCGTCCAAGTTTCCCAATACGTCCAAGATCGCATCGACGCTCTCCGCGTCGCAGCAAAGGACCAGCCAGACCAAAACGCTCACTTCCAAAATGTGTCCATTGTCCGCGCCAACGCCATGAAGTTCCTCCCAAATTACTTTGGGAAGCATTCCCTCTCTGCGCTGTTCTTCCTCTTCCCCGATCCCCACTTCAAGTCCCGCAAACACAAGGCGCGCATCATCTCCCCCACGCTGCTCGCCGAATATGCCTTTGTACTTCGACCCGGTGGTATCGTTTACACCATCACGGACGTCAAGGATTTACACGAGTGGATGAAGTCACATCTCGAGAGCTTTCCTCTCTTCGAACCCGTCTCCGAGGAGGATTTACGAGCAGAGGGAAAGGGTCCGATTGTTGACGCGGTGTATACCAGCACGGAGGAAGGCAAAAAAGTGGAACGAAATAAAGGGGACAAATGGTTAGCGTGTTTCCGACGAATTGAAGTACCCCGCCAGTGGTTGCTGGCTGTCTAGCTAGAAGCAATCGTATTATTTGCTGTAATGCAACGCACTGCGAGTGAAAACGTCCCTGCTCATCCCGTCCTAAACTCAAGATTTCCATTCAGGCCACTGCAAAAATTTACATTTTAAATAAATAACGTAGGTACATAGCTTGCCAGATAGATATACGAGGCGAGGACATAGAATGAATATGTAGGGTATCAAGCTTCAAGCTTCAATGGTTTCACTCATCTACATCCATGTCGTCGTGATCATCTTCGTTCCCCTCAGGATGCAGCCTCGGCGGCGGGTTGAACAGCCAATGCCCAAGAACAGACGGAGGCTCCAGAGCCCCATCCTCTCCCGACTGAAACCTCACCTCACCCATCCCCAGCCGCTCCCAAAAACGAATGAGATCCTCCATACATGATGGAGGCACACCAATGTCATCCGGAATTAGGATCTTTACCAAGTCAAGGTCCAACCCAGAACGGTGACGACCACCAAGCGCCCACGTCTGTTGACGTGCATCCACAAATTCTTGCGCGCATCTCCACTCCGCGACCGAAGTTCTAGCATCCAGCGTGACAGAGCGGAGGCTGGGGAGATTCCGGACTGGGTGCATTCCGTCGATCTTCATCACCACTGGCATCCCATCCACAAAGTGCGTAACGGGGCAGTGGATGGCGGAGTACAACCATTTGTCCAGCGAGGCTCCACCGAGCCTCAGCTCCTTAACCGACCGGAGGGAGCGAACGAACGCCAAAAAGATCGGCATGTCCTTTTCCTTCACGAGGCCCATCTCGATGGAGTAAGGAATGAATTCGAGGTCTTGCTGGGAACCAAAGAAACGAACATTGTCCAGAGTAACCGTTTCCAGCTGCTCCAGAGGAAGTCGGCGCATCGCCTTGAACATCTCCGTCGTTGGTAGAGGAGGCATCTGGATCACCGGAGCGGGCATATCAGCATCCATCGGTCGTCGTCCATGAACATCCCGGAGAGTCAGATGCTTGAGCGCAGGGAATGACGTGTGTGCGAAGAATGGAACCAATTCATTGGGGAATGTATATCCCAAACCCAGAGTCTCCAAGACGGAAAATTCGAGGGGAGGGATCGCTTGGGAGAATGTGTCCGGGCGGTCATCTAGACATTCCTGCAGCTCCAGCACCCGGAGAGTGTCCCTGGACAACGATAGCATCTCACGGAGCTCGCTATGCGTCGGCCTGACGTTTAGCGGATAGCGTCCAATGCGCAGCTCCGTTAAGCCAGCCATAGATAGCTGTGGCCAATCACACGGCGCAGACACCAACGTAACCTTCTTCAGAGCAGGATACAACAAGCCCGCCCACGACCGCCTATGTGCGTTACCCTCGGGGTCGCTAACAGCAATTGGAAAGTTGAACATATTCCGATAACTCGAACTTCGCACTTCGTGCTGTTCCAGCGTAACCCCAAACAACTCGTTTGTCGACCAATGGTGGTCGAAGTTCTCGAGTCGTGGCATCGTTCGGTTGGTAAAGAAACGCATGACGAATTCTTGGAGTTCCCAGCATTCACCGGAGATGGAGAAATCGTAGATTTGGTCGATGGCTTGGAGCAATGAGATGCAAATAGGCATGAAGAATCCTACATTGCTCTGCGTGATATGCATGCCTTTTGGATCAAAGACGACGCGAAGAGGGTGACCGTTCGAGCAGCAGACAGCAGTCTCGATGGCGGATGAGACTGTCCACGGAGAAATGTAGGGAGTCGGGTAGAGTGGTAGCTGGGTGATGCTTTCGTTGATGATTATGGTCGTCCAGAATGAAGGATTTCCTTGGATGACATCTTTGAAGTAGGTGCACACAGTGCAAAGTTTGGCGATGTACGTGAGATCGGCGGGAAGAGTAAGGAGGAGGATCTTCGAGATCAACTCGGAAGGTAGGGAGTAGATGGGGGAATGGGGCTTGACGACAGACATATTGATATAGCAGACAGTGGAGGTAAGAAGGTCCTACGTGACTGGGTGAGTTATCGTCGAGCAGGATGTGTTGAGTGAGTGAGGTGTGTGAATGAGGAGAGATTGAGTCTTGACCGCCTTATATATCATGAGGACGCGTCGTGCGCATTGTGTGAGCTGGTCCATTGTTTGCCACTGCCAAAGCCGGTATGCGCAGTGAACGACGCGTCTCGGACCGTCGCGAGCACTTGAAAACGATAAACGGTGTTCACCAAGTTCAACAATGAACTTACTGAACTTGGCCTGGCCATACCAAGAGTTAGACCACTTTGCAGGTTCACGAAAAGGACTCAACAACTACCAGACCAGACTGACAATCACGATCAACACATTCTGCCACAGGAAAGAACAATGAATTGAAACCCTCTGAAGAAGCAATTATACAACAAAAATGATAGATGTGAACATGAAATTACTGTAGTGTTTTGTACGTAAAAGCGTGTAGGCATCTGGCTCGGAAAAAGTTCAGACTGATGGGTATGAAGAAGAGTCAACCAAAGCAAAAGGCTTCAAGAGGGAAAAAAGTTGTCCAAAGAAACACCTTAGGCCAAGAGAGCCATGACCGCAATGCCAACGGCACCAACAACACCAGCACCTGCGTATTGAGTGGGAGCAGAGTTGTCGCTGCTCGTGGTGGATGCACCGGCAGAGCTGCCAGACGCAGAGGTACCAGTCGTTGTCCTAGCAGTGGTGGTGGCGCGAGTAGTGGCCGAGGTGGCGGTGGTGGTGGCGGGTGCCGAGGTGGCAGCGGTCGTGGTCGTTGCACCAGTGGATGATTCCTCGGTGGATGATCCCGAGGCTGACGAACCCGAACCGGAGGCAGATGTCAAGCAGTCATCGTCTAGTGAGATGGTTAAGGTTAAATCGAATGCGGGCGAAACATCACGTACTTCCGCCAGTGGTCACCGTAACGATGCCAGTCTGGAAAATGGCACCAGTGCTGGTACGGATGTTGAAAACGAGGCTGGTTCCTGGGGTACTGTCAGAATGGTGTAGATTAGGCGTTAGATGAACAAACCTCCGGGCTCCTCGACACGGTAGGTGAACGAGGATCCGGTCTGCTGACCGAGGTCGTTAATGGCGGGGCCTGAGGGGTTGTCACCGGCGGTAATGCTAGATGGCTATGAGTGAAAAGCTGAGGAAGATGTAGGCAGGCACGCACAACTACAATCAGAATGAGACCCCCGGATCGCTAAGCAGGGATGACCGAGAAAAAAACGTACCAGTTGGACAGAACCTGGCAGAACGAGGTCAGTAAGCTACTACTCGCCATTGTATAAATCAACGTACCCGTTACACCAGTCCAGGAGATAAGACTGGGCTGACATTGGACCAGATTGGAGCTTTTGTCCTAGTCAGACAAGAAAACTGCGGAGCGAGGCAGCACATACGGGGTGTTGATGGTCTGGGCGACAGCACCACCAATGAACGCGGCGACAGAGGCAAGAGCAATGGTGAAACGCATTTTGGCTAGGCGGTAACGACGGCGAGCAGAAGAACGATGGTGGTGGTACAGAAGAAAGCGGGAACGGCTGCCCTAGGGTTGATGTCCTTCGTGCCACGAGGTCGTGGGATTTTTCGGATTGACGGCATCACAGATGCCCAGATTCCACCAATTGCTATTCTTCTATTCGAGCGTCGTACTCTATCTCTATGCGTCATTCGTGTGGAAAGGGTCACACAGATCTCTACCAATGTGTGTCCCAGTACACACGTAGCGCTTAAATCGCGCCCAACTGTCAACAACTTCTCGAGCGCGGATGTTATAGCCGGCGCCATGCAAAACATCCCAAAATGTCTAGACTCGCCGAAAAACAGGGACATTTGGCATGGAATGATCACGTACAACAGCACATCATACATGATGCACGACTGCGCCACGACCTCTCACGATGTGCATAGTGCCCGAAGGCTTGTTGCATAATTTCAACGCCACACTTGAGAAGACTTCGCGCCCATTCTTCATGAGTGTGCACTAACAATCACCATTCTGATTCTTCTATAGCAAGTCCGTCGACTCTAATTTTATACGCGGCCTTCAAGACGAAATAACTTTTTCACATGCTCCACCGTCGCTTTGTCTCCCGTATTTTTGGTCAAATCATCGCTGATTTTCACGCAAGGCTTGCCATCCACAGACGAAAGCTTGATAACAATGTTCAACGCCTTGCTCTTTTCTCCGTTGGAGACCTTTTTGAAGTCGTTGCTAAAGTTCGTCCCAATGCCAAAGGTCGCTAATGCTGCCGTTAGCAAAGAGCAAGGAAACACGAGCAGGATGTTACCTTTGAATTCTAAGTCGTCAGCGACGCGCTGAAGCTCGACTGCCTTTTCGACATCTAGCGAGTCGGAGAAAGTTATCGACTTTGTTCTATGGTCGATGCCTATCTGTTTGTAGACCTCCTTTGCGCGCTGTGCGAACTTAGCCGGGTCTCCAGAGTCCTGTCGCAGGCCATCCCATCGGCGCGCGCGAGCGGCGTCTTGAACGAAGCTCTATGCCCTATATCAGCATAGTAATGGTAGCAACATCCTTGTTCTCACCTCGAAGAACGCCTGGCTTGAAAATGTATCCGTGAGAGCAATCAGCACACTCGGCTTGGGGAACACCTTCTCCCACAGATCAAGCGCGAGAGAATTCGCCTGTTCGTATCCACGAAGTGCTGCTATCTGCAAAGATCGTTGAACAAATTTCCATGACTATCAGTGAGTAACATACCCCCATGAACCATTCGCTAGGGTATCATTAGGGCGGGCATCAAGTTGAGAGCGACTGCACGTACTGGGCAATCGTTCCCATCGGTGCGATGCCATAGATGCGCGCAAAATGAACCTAAAAATCAAGTTAGCTTATCGCAAAGCCAATCCGGCGAATCGCGCGCACATTACTCGTTCCCACTAGACTGCCCGTTCCATGTATCTCGGCGGCAGCACGAACCATCGCCTTTATCATCACATCCTGGCTGTGTAATGACCGTCTCCGCCGGGTCCCAAATTCCATGAATTTGCAGCCCCCTTCTATAAGCCTTTTTGCTTTGTCGTAGGCAATCTCTGAAATGATCAGGATCGGAAAGATGGTGCGAGAAAGGAGTTACTTTACCTTCTTGGCCGTCGTAATTCCAGTCGGTGTCAATGACGTGGAAATATGTCTCGCTAATAGCAGAGAGCAGGGGTACCTCCCAAAGAATAGTTTCAACCCACGGGCCAGACATTACGATTTCAATAGTGCCACGCTCACTGTCTTGTACAGAAGGGTGAAATATGATGGAGACCTGCTCCGGCTTGAATCGATAGTTTGACAGGTAGTCCAAATATGTCTTTGAGAAGCACGGGCACTGTTTTTGAAGCCATAGACGTTCATCTGGAGTAAGATAGACATTTGCGAAACCTTTGTGGCGCGTCAGCTTTTGTGGCGCCGGAAGTGGCGGGATTCGTACTAGACACTACCCCCTTTAATTCTTCGACGAACTTGGGCGTAAAAGTGACAGTCTTGTCGCGCAGAGTAAAGCCGTACGTGGCGGACACGTCAGGAAACGTATGCAAGACGGCTTGCTGCATCGTGAGCTGGTACCGAGGTGACTCGTGAGTCAATGAAGAAATCTGAGAGTGATATAAGAACCTTGTAGAGATCAGTATCTAGAATTGAGGTGGTCATGGTCGTAGTAAATAGATGATGATGATGGTTCAAAGCCAAAAAAGTAAGACTGCACCGCTGGTTGCTCTATTTTGAAGTTTACGATCGACGCGACTGTCACATGTCACGTTCCGTTCCGTGTCCATTCCGAGGAGCATTTTGGCCTGGCTTAAAACCTGTTTTTGGAGCGATTCGTGTCGGTGTAAGTTGGCCAAAAAAAAGTACAGTATGAGCTTGTCCTCGGGGCTCCTCTTTTGGATCCAAAATGTACTAATTTTGTATCGGCTTCACAAGAAAGATAAAATAAATCAAAAAGGGTCAATCGCATCGATGATTGAAAGACATGTAGTTTCCTCTATGTTCTGCACGTACGATGGCCTATAATCTGAGAAAGAGTTTGAATATAATAGCCTTCTACATGTACAGATGTTATCTGAGGCCTTACCAATAGCTCGCAATTTGTACGAGTTCTACTACTAGTTTTTGCCTCCGTACCCAAATGACCGAAAATGGAATTTCGCCTCGGGTCCTTCATTCTCAATTCATTCCGCTCATCATCCATTAAAATGGTCGGTTTTTTAAAATTTGTCGTCGCCACCGTTGCTCACAGCGATCAAGAGTTCGCGCGTCGAAATACTCAACGAAGGCGGCTTCCGCTCTGATGGTCGCAAGCAGTTTGAACTGCGTGACATGGTCATCGACCTCGCACAGCAAAGCACTGCAGATGGTTCCGCGTCGCTAAGCCACGGCCTTACTCAAGTTCAGGTTTCGGTCTTTGGCCCTCGGGAAGCAAAGATGCGCTCGCAGACGATGTACGACCGCGCCAACGTCAACGTCGAACTCAGCATCGCGTCCTTCAGTACAGGCGAACGAAGAAAACGATCCCGGAATGACAAGTGAGTTTCCCCATCCATGCTTCTCCATTGAACGAATCGTTTCACAGGCGTATACTCGAAATGGCCGCTACCATAAAATCCACCTTTGAGCCTGTCATCCAGACCACCCTCTACCCCCGCACCCAGATTGATATTTTCGTTCAAGTACTACAGCAGGATGGCGGTCTCCTGCAAGCTTGCATAAACGCCACCACTCTTGCCTTGGCCAGCGCCGGTATACCTCTGTACGACTTTGTCTGCGCTGTCACAGGCGGCGTCCACTCAACATCCCCCATGCTTGATTTGACAACTCTCGAAGAAAACGATATCCCCCATGTTACTGTCGCTACCATGCCTGGCACTGGAAAGGTCACTCTAGCGGCTATGGAGACGCGCCTACACGTCGATCGGTTTGAAGAAATTTTTCGTTTGGCGTGCGAGGCTGGTCAGGTTATACATAAAGAGATGCGGACAGCGCTCCGTTTGCGAACGGGTATCCTTCTCGCTGCTATGCAGTCTTCAGCGCCAGCTACAGGGGACGCTGCGGAAAAGGAAGACGAGCCCATGTACGATTACTGAAAATACATGCCTACGGGCGCCATGCACATCGTCGTGAGAGGGTTGCGCAGTCGTTCATCTCTGCCGACACCAGCGACATTTGGCCTGGGGACCGACTTCAGCAACAACTTCCAAAAGGCCTCGAACAGCGAAAAGAGCAAAGCGCTGAATATTATCATCAAGCTCTCGTTCATGAAGGGCAAACCTTGTGTGCAGATGAGCAACCACTTGACCAAAGATACGGGAGATAATGAGACGGTGGGGGAGGTGAAAAATCTATTTTGTCATGACGGCCGTGTACAAACTTGGAGCTGTTAAGGGACTCTCTGTAGCCTGAATTGCGACTGGTGCACTGGAATCAAGGACGGCATGAGGATCGATGTATTCGGTCGCAAGGGTGACGTTGAAATAGTACGCGAAATAATACGATTGCTTCCAGTCAGTCCTACCGACAGGCTACTTTTGTTTCTTTCCGCCTTTTTGCCTTTCTCCATGTCAACAATGGGTCCTTTCCTTCTACTCGGAGATCTTTCTCGGAGACAGGTATACAAGGGCAAGCCTTCTGTGAATATTAATACAAGTGATGCTTTGCCCAAAAATCCTAGAGACAAGGCGAGTAAAAAGCTGTCTTCCATTGGCTTGAAGGCGATACAAAAAACCAGACAGACTTGTTATTGGACTTTTGCGGTTCATTACGCGATGCGCTGGGAAGTTGGAACGTACTCATCTGCCATTTTAGAGAGTTTCATGAACACGTCAACCAGGTAGCTGTACTAACCGACGGCGTATCGGCCAACTGACCGCCACACCTCATTCAGCTCATGTGTATGTTCGTAAATATACTCTGGAAATTTATCTGACCGGTTATGTACTATTAGCACATTTTGGTGCAGCTTCGAGCTGCAAAATCATACATATTACGGTCCATTCGAAAATAGCATACCATAATGGATAGGCGAAAGGACCTACTAGATAGTAGATATCTCAGCTATCTCCCTACATCATCTAGACTATCTGGAAGCTGGACATCTGTAATATGGGGATATGGTATGCAATCACACAAAATAGGACATCATTATTGATAGCCTACAGGATTGAATGCTCCTTAGCAGTCGTTACGAGGCATTTTCGTTGTAGCGCCACACTTCGCAGAACATGTGTGCGCGCGTTTGGAGCTGATATCCGGTGCAGGTGTGGAATCATTTTTTTGAAGGTCCGAGCTGTACTGTATACTATCCCTGGGTAGGTTTTGAAAGAAATCCGATCGCTCGTCAAGTAACATACCTTATCGTCGTATCTGGGTGTCCGGAATGGTCGGAATGTATTCTTCATCATCTCATTGACCATTACCGAGCTGGACCGGAATGATTTAAGTGAAGGAGAGTGTGGATATATCGTTACCGGTGCGAAACTGTCGAAAGGTAGGTTTTGAAAAACCCTGAGTCACTACTTGTCACAGTGCGATTTGTGATCTATTTTGTCACGCTGTTTTCGAGTTTGCATCCTCAACCACCTCCTGTAAGTTTATACAGGTGTGAGACATGCTTAGAATGCTATAATTAAACGTCTCAATTTTTTCTACGATTTAAGAGCTTGAAATAGTCAGCCGGGACGTAGAATACACTGATTTTGATGGTTTCGGATGGTTCTCAACAAGATGCAACACCTTTGGCGCCGTGAAACTTTTGGAGCATAGTTATAGGCATAGTACTAATATTTTCCGAACAAGAAATCCACACGGAACGGAAGGGAAAGACCCAGAAAGTCGAAGTAACAGAAGTCCTTTGAAATGGGAACTTGCCTTTATTATGCACCTCGTGGCAAAGGCCCCTGATGATGTAATTTCCAATAATGATTCGCGTAATTCGCTGCTTTGCTTTCGACTACCATCTTGTCTGCCATGGCGCTGACTATGGACCCTCCCATCGCCGTCGCGCTCATTGTCGATGCATCTCTTATGCTTGCCAGTCAGTGGCAAACCCATTTCCCAGCCTATGTCGTTCCATTGCTCAGGCGCCTGTCGGACACGCATCCGTCCTACAAGGTATGCCTTGCCCAACTATAAACACAGACTTGAATTCAAACATTCACGCGAGACAGTTATTGCTTGGATTTCTATGTTACGCAACGGCAGACACACGCCCATCGCCTATCCTTTGCAAGCGCTATTTCCATGAGTTTTCTGTCACTACCAAGATGTTGCGCGACGAATTTGGGAAAGTGGGGATAGGGAGCTGTGGATCTGGGAAGGGTATGGCTGCCCTTGAGGCTCTTACCTGTGCGCTGGAGGTGTGTTGACGTTGCATTTCCGTTGATATCTGGCTGATTTACTTCTCCAAGATGTTCGAAGTATTAACGACCTCGTATACGCCCTCTGACCCGTCTCGTGCTGCTGTTTGCCACATCATACATATCACTGCATCTCATGTTGATGATGCAGTCAATCCCAGATGGAACGACAACGAAGCGTTCGACAACATGACATGGGACACCCTTCCAGTCGAATTAAAGAAGGTGTGATCGTTTGTTGCCTATCATGGATTGTACTGAATGCCAGTTGTAGCGAAAGATACACTATAGCTGCATATCTTTAGGTGTCGATGTACCGCATCTCGTCAAGCTACATGGTGCATTTGAGAACAAGGTCACACCTTGGTTCCCCGTTCCAGCAGCCAGCCACACCATCCTTCTCTCTGGATATCTACCACAGAAGAGTGAGTTCTTGCCGTTGATTAGGCACTACGCGTATCATACTCATACATGTTCTACTAGTTGTTCCGACGAAACGTGCACCCGAACCCACGCAGGACAAATTACCAGATGCGAAACGACAACGAACAACACAACCCGCCGAGGTACCTAGTACTACGAGCGCACCTCCTCCTCCACCCCCTACTTCCAATGTAACCCCACCCGTCCCTCCCGCTCAACCTTCAGTCGTGCCTCCCATCCCAACTTCAGCGCCTAATCTCACAGCTCCTGCAAACCCTCTTCTCGCAAATCTATTCGCGAACCCCAACAATCGTCCTATGGACCTTATAGATCGTTACCGGGTTATGGAGGCGAAGATGCGGCAAATCCGAAAAGCAGCACAAGATTTACGAGCCGCGGGAGACATCCAACGCTCCGATGCTATGAATGCGGAGATTAACAAAGCGCTCCCAAATTACACCAAACTCAAAGGCCTGGTACACGCCATGATGAACGAACCGTTCTTCGCTTCCCAGAAGTTGCAATTTGTACAGCGACTTACGAATGGACCGCCCATCCCGACTACTCAACCTCTGGGGATGCCAGGTCCGTCTAGCATGGGCCCAGGCGGTGTGGGTGGAATCAACACTGGCGCTCCTTCTGTCTCCCCTGCTTCTGGACCACCGCCCCACTCGATGCCAAATTTCACCCCACCACAAGGAATGGGTCACGGTCGTGCACCCTCTGGAGAATTTGCTCCGATGATGATGCCCAATCATCCTCCTTCGATGGGAGTACCAGGACCTTCGAGCAGTCCACCGAATGCGGGGTTGATGATGCCACAACAGCCGCAACAGCCTCAGCCAACCCAACCGGAAAACAAGCCGCCAGGACATCCCGTATGGCACGGCCCGCTGTGCTGGAGTGGTATCGACAACAATAACGGCAAGAGAGAGGTGAAGGCGTTCATAGCAGCTTACCCACAAAATAGTACCAATTGGTCAGTCCCTGTTCTCATCCAGCGGAAAATATCAGGCTTATGGATCCCAAAAGCTTTGTCGAGACCTGGCCTGATGCGTTCATGCTCACGCCCACTCAGCAACCCGCTGTGTCCATGCCAGATATGCAACTTTGGGCGAAGAAGACGCAGCCTGCGCTCTGTGTTTTGGCTCCCCAAGCGAAAACATCAGTGGTTGACAAGGCCACCAACGACGCGCATTTCAAGTCTTTGGTATCATTACTACTTACGAAGAAAGTCGTACGTATCCCAAACTACGCACCTTTCGAAGTCGCGCTGAACCGATTTACAGTTCGCCGTCGCTACATGGACATTACCCAACGGATCGCGCAATCCAGGCTGTCTTATCTTCCCTTCACCAAACCACGGGCTCCTTGGAGCGTTCTTCCCGAAGAACGGTATCCCGGAGATGCCAAAACCCACGGTTATGGGTCAGATTCCACCACAGATCGAGCAGCATCTCCAAAAGTTAAGCCCGGAGGATAGGAATCTTTTCCTTTCGCGATACATGGCCAGGATGAAGCAGATAGCAACTGCCGGTGGTGGCGGGCCAGGAGCAGGAGCAGGAGCAGGACCTCCAAACTTTGGAGGGATGTCTAATGGCGGAGGTGGTGGTATGATGCCTGGGATGCAGAACATGGCCAGCTTACCGTTCAGCATGCCTCAGCAGGGAGGGGCCATGAACCCCGGTTCTATGCCGGCGTTCGTAAACCAGCAACAGCAACAAGCGCCGGGTTTCAATAATGGGATGAACATGATGAATATGGGGTTGAACTTCAATCAGGCTGGAAATCCGGGGGCAGGGGGGATGCAGCAGCAGCAGCAGGGTGCGGGGATGCCCCGACCGATGGCACCTGGGATGAATGGGTTCAGCAACGAGATTCTGCAGTCTTTCATGCAGAGGAACCAGGAGGGGCAAGGCGGATGATCGTTGAATGTTGTGTTATCTTGCTATATATTTATGTATACCAATGTCCATTAATTACAGACTAGCAGTGTGGCCCGTGTATACACGGGGCAGATGTGAGATCCTGTATATTGTTTTTGAACAACGCTCTGCCGCACCCATCTGCGATGGGTGCTCTCGAGCCCCGTGTTGATGTATATGGCGAGCTCATTGAACGTCGAACGTGAGATACCTTTGAGCACAGCCACATGCTTTGGGCACAATCTGTCTCGTCGTTGTATGACATGAGGCCAATGCTTTCCCTTGTTTTTTTCTGAAATGTAAATCCTTCATTCCCCCGGAGTATATGCCGTGTATTTTTTGGACTACATATCATCAGGAAAACCTTGTGCAGCTTGCGTTCAGCTATACCGCGTTTTTCGAGTTTAAAGGGTCCTGTCAGGGTCAAGTATCCCTTTAATATTTAGGATATTTAGGATGTCCGTGTACAAATGGAGGAAATCGAAATCATGCTTTGGTTGACTCTTGTCGGTGTGGCGTCTCGTTTCTCATACCTCTGGTCAGCATAAGGAGTAAGCTCTCGATACGCGCTTGTCTTTCCTGTCGTAGCATGTGAGGTTGGTCGAAAAACGGGAGGTGTTGACATACCTGCAGTTCCTTCATCTCGTCCTTTAGCTTGATGACTGACAACCCTTTTAGATCATCCACGAGCGCATCCATTTTCTTCATCGTCACGTCAAAATGTGCAGAATCTGCGCTCGATGGTCCCTGTCTTGAGAAGAGTCTCCCTAGAGGACTTCTGGGCGACGGAGGAGCCTCCACAGACAACAACGCGGGGTTCAAGCTCAAGTCCCTCGTCATCCTTCCATTCGGCGAACGAGTCGAGCTCTGAGAAACTGCTCTGCGACTGTGCGACGGCCCAGGGCTCTCCGGACGCCTCGCCGTTAGTTGAACGTCGTCTCTGGAGTGGTATGACCTAAGCTGAGGTCTTTCGTCGTCCGAATCCTGGAAGATATCCGTCAGGACGCTCGCATGATCCTGTTCGACATCGAAGATGGCTTCGTATAAGTCGCTAGATGCGGATCCCACAAGCGCTTCGATGAGGGGCATGCTCTTGATGTGCCGTGGGAGGCTGTTGAAGAGCGTCTGTGCGGCGCCCTTTCCTGTTTCTCGGAACCTCTGTCCCGAGGCAAAGTGTCGTTCGTATAAGCCTATTATGACGAGGGTGGGGAAGGAGGTTAGTTTGATGAGGCTGACGTTTAGGGAATGGAGGGCTCTGGGGGATAGGAGCCAACTTGCGGGTTTGAGTATTATGAAGGCTAGGATGTTGAAGGGAGGTTGGTAGGAGAAGAGGGCATCGGATTTGACACTGTGCGGGTCTTGAGCTTGTGGGAAAGATACCAAGATGATAGAGTTACCCTTCAATGGTAGTTATTGCAAACTGGAACAAGTACTGAAAGTTTCTTGAGTGTGGGCACTCGTGACAAGGATGGGTAAGTCATACCTCTTGCGTTGCATTAGCATCGATCCTTGCGACGGTGTTTGACAATATAGAAATGAGAACTTGTGACGATATCAGCTCACGCCTAACCCGGGAAATGAATGCTCACTGGTCAAAAGAAGCGTGTTGGACAAGGCGGCGAAACCAGTCATAAGAATCGGTCCAAAAACGGGATGGAAACTCTCTGCTTGTCCAAAGCTGAGATATGTATTCCCGAACCATATCTGTACCATAAGCCATGCTATCGACTTGACGGTCCAGCGTGCTTTGCCTTTTTGCGGATTAGCCGAGGGACGTATAATGGGGAAAACGACAGACCGAGTGTCCATAAAGTGAAGAGGAGACCCGAGAAGCAGATAGCGGCTATACCGATGAAGAATACGAACTGGGCAATCATGGCGCGCAGTGACCTACGGTATGTGATTAGGATTGAGTTAAGAGAATGATGAAGCGACTTACAAGACAACGACGTTACTCGAGACGGCGAAGAAGGCTAGTCGTGGAAATAATATACAAGCTCCACATGCAAGAACATCGAAAGCCATCTCTGAAAAGCCTGTGTCACCGTCTGATAGCCCTTTTACACGAAGAGCAAGATAAATGAGGAACACCAGAATGAAAGAAAAGTCAAAGGCATTCCAAGTCTTGGGAGTGTTAGCGTTGCTAGGCTAAACTAAGCCATACTCACATTTGCGATGTAGATAATCCATCCATGTTCTGTGGCGGCAGTATACTCCTCCAAAGCAAATGCGCCTGCGAATACTATGAATACAATCTCCCAGAAGTTTGTCTGTTCGGCGTTTTGAGCTTGCCCAGGTTATGAGATACGAAAATACAAGTAGATAGGATCGCTCACTAGATAAGCAAAGCACAAATGTCACAAGCAAAACGGCGAAGTTGAAGAATTCCAATATAGCGCCATAACGAGGGACACGTAGTCTTTCGAAATGTGAGCACGAGTCGAAACGCGGTTATTGAGGTAAGCCCACCTGTAATGGTCAAGGAACGGCGCCTTCCGACAATTATAGACTTCGATAGCACGAGGTTTGTAGTTATCCGCCAAAACCGAACGGTGTGCGGTGAGGGTAAAGACGACACGCCCAGAGTAGATGTCATTAACAACCTTCTGGGATACAGGAGAAGAAAGGAGCTGTTTTGCTTCTGTAGATATCGCCATCTGCGTGATGTCAGTATAATTCACGCGAGCAAAAAGATAGCAAGGTCTCACCTCCAATGCACTCTGAGGACTGTCTATACCATCGTCGCCTCCAAGCGCAGTCCTAACTTCGTCTATTATTCCAAACGGGGCGCCAGCGAGCGGGTTCCATGTCGTCGTGAGGACAGCGACGAGGTGGATGTGGTTCGTTGCGAATGTTCGGAGTAGTTTTATTGCCAGAATCTCGCAGAGCATGGCGCGAGACAGCATGAGGCCAGCGTAGGCCATGTCCTCTTCCGCTTCATTGAGGAAATAGGATCGAACAACGAGACATGCGTAGACGACTGCCATATTTTGAAGCTGGTGTTGTAGTAAGAAAGAGTTGGTCCACTGGTAAGAAGCGCACCTTTGCATACTTGAAAACCAGAGGTCGTACTATGGCGAAGTTTATGTCTGAGGCGGTTAATTGTCTAACAATAATCATGAGTACTAGAATTGAGAGTCTAGCCTGGTTGAACTTACTCCCAGCTTAACGCAGAGTCTACGAGTTGTCAGTGCAATCGCATAACAAGGTGACTGGACTGACCGAGCCGTTTCTGGGTTGGTAACTATCAGCATCCTGGTGTTGGCCATTCAAAAGGTAGCACGTACCAAGACCTCATTTTTTATCGAAATAATCAAGGGAAAGACTTTCACAGAGGCCAGTTGCTCCGCCGAAGGCGCCAGAAGGGCAGAGCTATCTTCGAGATCCATACAAGGCGTGATGAGAGTTTGATGAGAGTTGCAAAATGAAGAGCATTGCCGACGGCAAATGTGATCTATTCTTAGTTGAAAAGAGTGGCGCAAATTCGTCGATTGTGTAAGTATTTCAACTACATAGCAGAGGGGATATAGGTGTAGACATCTACTTGTGAAATCCACTAAGTGAAAATAAATGGTCCTAGTAAATCAGAAAATGGCGCGAACAAGACCACCGCCAATTGCTGCGCCTGCACCAAAGCCAACACCACCTGCCGCCGAGTGTGCCATCTAGAGAGTAACATCAGCTTTGAAGCACTTTTACGATGTAACAAATAAACTCACAGTATTGCCATACTTGCCGAATTTCCCTTTCTTCTGCTCCTGACCAGCGTCCTGTTGGAGGCCTACGGAGTTGGCACCGGCACCTGGCGGTGGAGGGGCATTGCTGTGCGACGCCATGAATGGTCTGTATGCTGGCTTCTCACTGGTAGGAGGGGTGGAAGATCCATTGTAGGACGGTGCAGTGTAGGAAGAGTTGGGCTGGTAAACGGGTGGCAATGTTCGGGCAGGGAGAGAAGGCGTGGCAAGTTTTTCCACGTAATTAGACGGGAAGAGTGCTCGTTTGCCATTCACCTCTCCCATCCACCAGTCTGCGTTGGTCTCCTCGATGATAGTGATCATGTCGCCCGCTGCAAAGGAAAGATCATCGACGTCTGAGCCGTCCTTGTTGTAGTCCCAGAGGGCCTTGGCAGTAACAGTGTTGGGGGTCGCAGGAGTTGGCATGGATATCTGCTTGGGCATCGGGGGAGTGTAGGAGGCTGTGGGCATCTTTGTAGCCGGAGCTGTAATGGTGCTGAGTTTCCTCAGTAGTCCTGACGCTTCCGACTGCGTGACATAGTTATTTTGCACTAGAAAGTCGACATTGGCCTGAGTCTGTGCAACAATGTGCGCAAGGAGAGCTTCGTTGGACATGGCTCGTGGTGGTAACAATGAAAGCGTGGTGGCGTTCCTGTGTTTGATGTCATTCTAAGATTAGATCGTGGCAGTGCAGCATTTTTCATCTATTCGCCAAGGTTCACCAATGTCTATCGAGTTGATAACGACACTTCCAGCGTTCAACACCCCAGAGCAACATCAGAAACTTGTTTCATCTGCCCCAAAGCCACTGGAAGTCATACAACCCGTTCTGCGCCACAAAGAGTCGACCGTACGCGTTACATTTGATCCTCCGGTCCAGAATCAGCTATCTTGGACACCGGGAACACTCTACGTGATTGATTCTTGTCTTGCATTCAAGCAGGATGAATCAGACAAGGGTTTTAGGATCGAGTACCCGTCGATAGCTATACATGCCGTGCGAGGACATGCCGTGTACTGCCAGTTGCAGGATGGTACTCTTTCAGATGATGAGTACCGAGAACTGAGGATAGAGCCGAAGAGTATGGAATCCGGTATGACAAAGTTATCCTCGTCGTGAATGAGGACTTATGTTGTATTAGTTAGCGCAATAATTGAAGCATTGTCATTTTGCGCATCACTCCACGTTGACCAGCCTTCCGACCTGTTTGAGGAGGAGAGTAGTGCTGGTTCTACATTTGGCAAGTTTGAGGTATTTGAGGGAAATGAGGAAGAAGAACTCACTCAAGTGGGAAAGGTATACACTTTAGCAATGACTATTCATCATTCAAATGCTTACAGCTTTCTCCAGGCTGCCCTTCAATATCTTGATTCCATAAAATCACCCTAGATATGTGTATATGATTCTACTGCCACTTCTTCTAGCGATCAAGACTCCAACGAGTGCTTCCTCACAAAGCGCACCAAATGCTGTACCATCTCGGGAGTCGTTTCGTGTTTTGCTCCCTCCTGAACAACGACCTCCTTTACACCGTTTTCACCCAGGTAAAGCCCTTCTACGAATTCCTGGGACGCACTCCACGGTACGAGCGGATCCTCCGCCCCAGCCAATACCAAAATTTTCTTTCCAATGAAAGGGTTTGACGAATCCGTTGCAAGATACGGCACTGACGCGGGATCATTACACTGGATGAGGGACAACAAAGTATCCGGGAGGTATTTCGAGCCGTCCAATGGGATATCGAACTTTGTGGCGCGCTCTGAGATGAGAGAGAGAAAGTCTGGGCATCCAACAATTGGTATTCCGATGGTGATGCGTGGCTCTAGTGATGGGTTTGATGTGAGTATCATGCATGTGGACTTGAGTTGGAGATGTTACCTCGGCTTAGGGCCAGCCAAGTCGCATGTCCACCTAGACTGACACCCGTTACTCCCCAAGTGACAACGGTTCTTTCCCCCGTCGGGAATAGGTAGGCGGGGAGGAAGTCGATGAGTAGGGAAACGTCGCAGGCAGTACCAGCTAGATTGTAGAGTTAGGTAACTTGATCTAAATTGATCTACTTGCGCCACTTACTTTGCATACTGTACATATCAAGCCTGAGGGGTTATGTTGAGTATATGGCTTATGACAGGCTTTCAATATTGAAGACATACGCATGTCTATCGTTGTGTCTAGCAGGATCTTTTGTCCATCCTTTGTTACAGTTCTCATCTACAAGACGGTGGCCGTGATTGCGTTGGTCCTATGAATTGGCGTCAATTGAGGCGTGAGGGGAAACAACAGGTGACTCACGAAAGTAACAACAAAGAGCTCCTTGGGATAGGATTCATTTCCCTCGAGTAAGCTCTGTACTATGGACGTGGTAGTCTGATCTCTACAGTTTCCGTGGCGGCCATGGAGGACAAAGAAGACAACGGCGGGATTCTCGATGGCACCCTGGGATGCGCGCGAATGGACATTAGTTTCCAGTCCGGAGATGACAAAAGTCTGAGTAGTTATGTTGGCCATGTACAGAATAGCAGCTATAATGGAGAGCTATAAGGAATAGATGCGAATCAAGGTCCAGGCCTAGACTCCAACTGTGCATGACGCGCATTGACGGATCAAAGGAATATTGATCTCCGACACTTCGGCGCGGCGCCAATAATCAATCCAGATCACCACTTTCATCTGACTCTTGACTGCCATGGCGCACGAACACAATGATCAATGTGGCCACGAAAGCCACGACTACGACCACGACCATACGCCTGAAGACACCGGTCCTAATGATAACCTGTACATCCATATTGACCGAGACAACGTCGTCGCCTTGAACGGCGAACATGAAGGACGCAATGTTATCAAACCCTGGCACGAGCGTTTGACTGAAGAAAAGGTAATCCCATTCTTATACTCTAGAATGCAAGCATGACAGGCATCGCTTTGACAGTACTTGGAGTCCGACGCGGACGATCAACTGTACGCGTTTGACTTGTCTTTGCATCTTCTTTGCTACAGCCTGTGTCTAGAATCCTCCGTGTTCCTTTCACGGGCTCAGTCAAGCTGAGATCCATCCTATTGAAGACTGGACCTGGAGACCAAACACCTTTAAAAGTTGCTGTTGTAAGTGCATGCGCTGCTACAGCTACCGATCAGCCGACACCGCACAGTTTGCAAACGAAGACCATCTGGACTTTAGTGACGTCTCCGACAAGGCCCCTCTGCAAGAATTCGACATCCCAGAGAGCCGAGATGTCGGGGAGTATGCCGTCAAGTTCGCGCCTTCAAATGTCTCTCACAATTATGCCAACTAAACTCTTTTCAAGAACGACCAAATTCGCAAACGTCTCTTCGGTCACCTTGTTCTTCCCAGAGGCTCGTGGGGCAGACACTACCCGCCTATACTACGTCGGTTTCCTTGGGCAATGGACCGAGGTGCGTTCCTCTTTTTGTTCCATCTAACGCGTAGTGTGGCGTAACCGTGGACATTTTAGCGTAAAAGCGCTCCTGTTATAGCGGTATATGAATCTCAAGCCAACTTGGCAGACCATGAGAAGATTCAAGGGATGGACGGTAACTTTAGCACTCCTGGCATGTAATAGTATTCGCTCAAGTTCACCACCACGACCATTTAAATACGCGCACTACAAACAGTTACCCATTTAAGGCACAAGAACAGAGTGACATTTCATGCTAGTACAAATATCCTGGTACGTAGGATGTCAATATTTAATGTAAAAATCCAAAGAGGACAATATCAAAGGTAAGGAGCGTGAATAAAATAGAGAATGTATATGTGTATGGGGTCGTAGTAAAAGGGTATTAAGCCATGCTGTCTAACTTGACCTTACGGTCCGAGTCGAAGTCATCAGCATCGCCGTCCTTGGGCCAATTATCAGAACCTGTATCAATCTGCTGCCTAGATAATCGAGTGGTTAATACGTAGAAGTTTGGAGGAAGGGAAGGGTAGCTCACTGTACTTGTATAGAAACTTGAGTGTTGGGTGGTCGTGTACCGCGTCGATCAGCAAGAACATGAGATTCGACGCCTTTGGAGGTTTCGTTCGTGGATTTATCTGTACCGTCGGAATGGCGGCCGTTCACTAAGTATTCTGGTCAGCATTCATAAAGGGGAGGTGCGAGCATACAACTCACGAGAGACGAGAAGAGAGAACGTGTAAACCTTTGTGAGAGAGTCAATAAACATACGCAAAATTGGGAAGACGACTGACTTTGGCAAGCGTCATATCAGTGAGCACTGTGGAAAGGTTAGCGGAGCAGAAGCACAGAGTATACACCACTCATACCGAAGTAGAATCCGACCTCCGGTCGGTTGAAAAGCGCGACAGTGACAATCTGTGCGATGAGGGACAGGACATTGCATTCCATTGTACGGAAGATAATGGCACGGAAACGTCTAGTCGTGTGGGTTAAGCGTCAAGTAGGGAGGGGCAAGTAGGGAGAACGGACCCTCGAGTCGGCAGATGTTGCTGGGCATGCTTAGATCGGTAGCGAAGGTCCAAGTAGTACATCATGGCGCAGGTAATGATCACATCGGCGGCACTGAGGATGAGTCAGTGTCAGGATTTGAATTGAGGCGACGGACGTACACGGATCCTCCTAGCCAGACGTAGACCGTTGGCCTAATAAATAAAATGAGTCTGCCGGAATATTTTTATGTAAAAAAGTAGACGCACAAGACGAGCTGGAGGTCGGCGACAAGTTTGTGCGTCGCGAGGATGTGGACCATCCATACAACGATGCCTAAGGGTGGTCAGGACATTGTGTGGGAGAGGCGGAGATGGACATACACCATGCAAGCGTTGATAAGGCACATATGATTGCGGAGAGCCACCAATGCTTTTTCATGGAGATCATCCATAGACGCCATGCGAAGAACCATTGAACGACCAGACTGGTTGTACCACTGCGCTAGTCGTCAGAGATAGAGTCAAGTAGCGTAAAATGTCGACGTACAGAAGGAAAGCCTCGAGAGGGAAAGCCCTAGTAGTATATGCAAATCAGAAAATGTCGAGACTGGTCGGGTGTAGACCTGCGTACCAGTGAGTGATGCCCATTACGGCGGGGTCTAGAGGAGAAAATCATTCAATGACTGTTGAGAGGCCCGATAATTAAATGAACTCACTAGCATAGCCTGCGACAGCCCAGTCATAACACCAAAGACCTATGCGGCACTGAGCATCGGTCGGTAAATATCACGCAGGTAAGAACGTACCAGTGCCAACGGTATCGCCGATAGACATCGCCATGCAGAGCGACACAAGTACTTTGAACGCCCAAGGATCTTTCGGATATTTTTCGAAGTACGTCCATGCTACATCAAACGCGAGTGAGTACGGACGGATGAACCAAGAGACAATAAGGCGCTTCGGCTTACCACAGGTAAGAATGATGCCCATCGTCAAGAACTAGAACATATAAGCGTCTCAATAACGTTATGAAGGAGTTTCATTGTACCGAGAAGAATGTGCTGACGACCTAGTAGTGCAATTAGTCTCGGGTGTACATTATAGTGGGCCAGCGGAGGACATACGATGCCACCAAGACTGATGTTGATCATGGCTTGCACTTCAGCTGGTAAACCAGCGGCGGGGGGTGTGGCGGCCATCTCGAGAGATAGTAGAGGGTGGGGAAGGAAAAAACTCCTTCGAGTTAAGGAGCATCTTCAGACCATTTTTCTTATAAACCAGACATACAAGGTTCCATCGAACTTGAATCTGCTTGATCTAGGGTGGTCAAGAGAATCGAACGCGGAGATGCACAGTGTATATTGAACTTCTTCCCTTCTCACCCCATTTGCCCTCTCCCTGTAGGGCTGGGACGGCGTACCGTCGGTGCGCGGTTGAGGACAACGCAGTTTCTAGATATGTTTGATTACCGACCTGGAGTAGAATCCGAGCTCTAATAGCTTGTTTTTGCTGATAATCGAGACACCAGGGAGGGATGTTAAGCTACACACTAGCGACAACGTTTAGTACCATTCTATCCTTTGCATTACCATATGGCGTTGAGTCCTCGCTCACCTCGGTGTCAATGGGGATGAAGTGGGTCCATAGGGCCATGATACTATCCTTGGGCGTTTGGGCAGTGTTATGTGGAAAGTTGGATGTTTCATTGAAGGCTTGTGTATTCCTCCCTGTCCAAGTTTTACATCGGCTCCATTCTACCGACAGGGTTCGAATTGATATCCAGAGCGGGAGATGCGGGTGCGCCACCTCGTGGGGCGAGACTACGCAGATTTAGATTTAGGAATGCACACCATCTTCACGAGCGAGCAGGAGAGCTAGAGTTGTCAGTAGCATTCGCAAGATATTTGGGATTTGGGAAAGTCATGAACGCGGAGTCTTCGAGGGTTTAATTATACGCATGCCGTTGTCCGTGATGGTTTGCCACAGGCGACATTTTTGTTCCCACGGTCCACGATCAAATTGTACACTTCTCTTCCACGCGACATGGAGGCGACACGTCCAATCTCCGTCTACACGAAGCGTCGCTCTCTATTGTTGCTTTATTGGCTCTTTGCTTCCGTATGATAGATGCCTTTCACACCTTTTTCTAGATCTTCTACCTATTGGAGCCTCAAACGCGGGCGGCTATGGTCGAAAAAAGAGTACACGATTGGCCCACGATGTTAATTATGCGAACCTAGGTTCAACCTAGGTCTTAATTGACGGTAACACCGGAGATATTTAAGTACGACTTGGACGATCACCATTGCATCCTGTTCTATCCCGTCGTACATTTCCCTATGTTTTCCTCCTCAGTCGTCGCCTACTCAGGCATCGCTGCATTCTCTTTAACTTATGTCATTCGTTATCTCTCCTACCAGCTCTCCGTAAGGAGCAAGCTCCCCATCGCTGTGAGCGCTTACTTGCCTTCGTTGATCTGGCGCCTCTAACCAATATGATGTGTAGCCTCCCAGCGAAGCTGACTTTTTCTGGGGCCACGAATATAAAGTGGCCCAAGGAGAAGTTGGCGTTGAATACTCCCGTTGGACTGCACTCCTCGGGTCTGTCTATCGCATCAAAGCTGCACTCTTCCAAAATGACATCGTAAGTCCTATTCAATGCCCCGCTTCCTCTTCTTGCGATTGACATTATTCTAGGTCGTCATCTCCGACCATCTGGCTGTCCAACATATCTTCCAAAACGCTTACAACTACAGTATGTTCACTCTTGAAACATCCGCATATCTTGACTCTTAGCTTCTTCCAGTCAAATCACCCGCGTTCCAGCCAATCGTGGTCAAGGTCGTCGGTCGTGGTGTCGTATGGGCGGAGGATGAAGAACATAAGTTCCAGCGCCGGCTGGTTGCTCCCGCATTCACGTCAGTGGTGTATCGTTTGTATCATCCATGTCACCTGACAGCCATTCAGTCCTTCTGCCGTGAACGGGATGGCGCAAAGTGTGCTGCAATGCGCTGAGAAGGTAAGGCATTGTCGTCAATCCCCATTGTCAAGCTAAAGCTTTGCTTGTAGACCGCTCAACGGATGGCCTCTGAAATCGACTCTTCGAAGGGAAATGGCGTTTTCAACCTGTGTCAATACATACCCGCTTGCACGTACGTCTTGATCCTATAAAGTCTTAACTGCACTTACCCAAACCTTTGTCTAGACTCGAAATCATTGGTCGCGTCGGATTCAACTATGACTTCGGCCCAAGCACGCCTGAGGGTAAAGCCATCTTGGATGCATGGTATACTGATGTGGCGCTCTTCTCGACCTTCCCTGCTTTCGTGGCGCCCATCGTTATTGGTATCTTCCCTTGGATCTCCAAATTGCCCATCAAAGAGTTGCACGAGGACAGCACCGCGAAGAAAGTCATTCACCAAGTTGGGAGGAAGCTCATGCAACAACCTATATCTTCCGATGGTCTTGATATCTTTTCCATCCTGGTTCGCGAGTCGTTGCAAGAGAAGGAATCTGGCCAAAGGTTGAAGCTTGACGACAACACTCTGCTCGACAATGTATGTCACACCTTGCTTCTTTCAAGCAACTACTCATGTCTTGGACGTATAGATTCTGAGCTTCTTGTAAAGTCCCTTCGGAAGTGTCGCTGCCCTTGCTAATTCATTCTTCACAGTATGGCCGGCTTCGAGACCACATCTGGCGTCATCCAGCTGACTCTCCTCGA
The DNA here is from genome assembly GCA_011800155.1 of Flammulina velutipes. Classification (NCBI taxonomy): domain Eukaryota; kingdom Fungi; phylum Basidiomycota; class Agaricomycetes; order Agaricales; family Physalacriaceae; genus Flammulina; species Flammulina velutipes. Next base: position 866,845 of record CM022374.1, on the reverse strand, counting down.
CCTTGCTCAGAACCTCGAAGCACAATCGAAGCTCCGGGAAGAACTTTTGAATGCTGAATTCACCCCGAACGTGCTTGAGAATCTGCCATACCTAGATGCCGTGGCGCGTGAAGCGTGAGCACCTACATTTATTACACGGTTCAAATACTAATACCCGCTTAGAGTTCGTCTCCACCCCACTGCTCGGGATACGCATCGTGTCGCTGTCCACGACGATGTCATCCCTCTCCGCAACCCCGTCACCCTTCCCAACGGAACGATCATAAACTCCATTCCCGTGAAAGCAGGCGATGTGAGTCTGACGAATGGTATTCAGGCGGAGTACTGACGTACATTCAGGGCTTCACGATACCATTCACCGTCTTGAACACGAACCCCAAGGTGTGGGGGACTAATGCTCATGAATTCAAGCCCGAGAGGTGGTTAATGGAGAAGGGTGTCCCTGCTGGGTCCGATCTTCCTCGGGGACCCTACGCGAATGTCTCCAGTTTCATAGACGGGCCCCGTACATGCATTGGATGGCGCCTTGGTACGTGGATGAGCGACAGCTTCATTGGCATAAGACTGACATCAACACCAGCCGTTATGGAGATCAAATTCGTACTAGCGGTGCTGATCAAGAACTTTGAATTCAAAGACACTGGAGTCAAAGTTGACAAGATAATATCTCCAGCGGTACAACCCTTTGTAAACGGTGTACCCGCGCAGCTGCCGGTGCACATTACGCCTATCCATGCCTAGAAGACTCCGTATAATATAGTGCCTATCCCTTTTGATCTCAATTATAATTGCTTCCATGATCTCATTATGATCGGGCGCGTTCTCTCTTCTGTACCACCATGAGCCACGACCGTCGAATCAATTTCTTTCTCAACTCGTCGCGTCGTCCACGAAAGCACCCTTTGTTTGACGTGATTAAACCAGCTCTGACAATAGCATCTGGCTCATTTCGTCCCACCAGGATATCGACAATCTCAAGACACATCTTTCTCCGGACGATTTCGCCCAACTGGCGCCTTACCTTGACTCTAACGATGGCGATGTCGCCGTTATGGCTCGTACCATGGAGGACCTCGTCGAGCACTACCCTCTCCTACCTTCTCTTGTTGTCCGTGTCGCGGACATGCGCCTATCCTTGCACAGTGCTGCCACAGCCTTCGATATATACAAGACTGTGCGTTTACTTTTATTCCGACTTTTGGCACGTTCTCACCTTCTTCAGTTGCTCGATGGACCTGCGAACGACATTCCCGAATATCACGATTGGTTTGACGCATCGCTCACTCCGACAGTAGCGAAATTAGAACGAGAATCCAGTACGTTGTAATCGCTGCTCCAGCGGACGTACTAAAATATCCATAGTCCATGCATTCAACAACTCTCCCGCCAAAGGCGGCCAACGTTGGAGATCAGTACAGACGCCACAACTGCCGGGCTCACATCTAACAACACCCCGATCCATGTTTGTTCGCCTTAAATCCAGATGGAAAGAGATGAACGACAATGAAATGTTGGGCAAATACTGTCGTTATCATATCGTATCCACCAACATGATTGAGAATACCTTCGTTCTCTCTCCCACCGTGCGTTTGTTTCTCTTCGCATTGTTCGGCGTCATTTAAATATTTGTTTAGGCCGTTGCAAAGTATGTGAACAAAAACTTGAACGATCTCTGTCCAGCAGACATCGAAGGGAGCCCAAGAGACGCCGGCACTGTACTGAAAATCCTTCATGACACAGACCAGGTCGGAATCTCTCATTTGCATCTATGTCACACAATTCACAACTTTCTAGGCTCTGCAAGATGTCATCTCTATCTCCCAATCCGACTCAATCGTTATCACCCCAGAGATAGTGTGTCGAATACACAAGACACTCATGAAAACCCAACGAGTATTACCTAACGAAGACGGCGGATATACCTATACCAATATCGGCATAACGCGCGCGAAGAGCAAAATGACAGCCACGATACAAGCCAGAGGTGGCGCCCATGTTCAGTTCTGCCCGTTCTGGAACATCGACGAAGAATTCAACAACATCTGCCAGACATTTACGGTGCATAATAACCATTCCTGATGTTGCTCCAAACTGACATAGATCCCAGAAAGTGTTAGCGGAGGGGCTTGACCCATTCGCTGTTGCGGCGTGGATAACGAACGTTTTCGTTTCCTTACATCCTTTCGAAGATGGAAATGGTAGAGTATCGCGGCTGCTTTCATCCATACCCCTCCTGCACGCCGGGCTCCCCCTTATCAACATTCCCATACACAAGAAGGCGATATATTACCAGCATCTTAACGCGGTAAGTCACCTGGAAGCATCTGCACAACGAGTCTCACGCGACTTCTATTTAGGTGCGAGGATCTTACGATGGCGATTATCGACCGCTTATGGACCTGCTATATGGTACCATGAACGAGTCCCTTGAGATTAGCGAGAAGCTTTGAAGGTACTTTACTGTAGGACTCACCTCAAATTCACTGATTAGACTATTCATTTACGGACTCCAGAGAGCCCTCATCAGAAGTAAACAAACACATTTATGACTCGGAAGACCCGTACGAGAACTCACGCCACGTTAAACACGACTAGCTATCTTACCTACTATTGGTAAATTTGTAGTACATTTTTTGTTTGTTACGATCCTCACAATGTTGCCCAGAAAGTTTCCCAGAGGAAGTACAGGTTTCTCTTCTACGACCTCATGCACATACGCAATAGGTTACAGAGGTTCTCTTGCCACTAACCCAAAAATGGCAAGTACTTCGGTAGTAAGCATGGAGAATGGCAATTGTGGCGCAGAAAATATTTGAAAAACCCCATCCTTAAGGATGGTTAGCACAATTCATTAATGTGTTGCGTAGTTGAATACTTCATTCAAAGGGCTCCTTTGTGAGACAAAAGGGCTCACAGGAAACCTTCGGTGGATACTATGACAACAATGCGAAAGGCAACCTCCCGAGTCCCGATCATCTACCTCTCTTGCCATGTGAAAGCGAATTCAACGTAGGTCGGTGACGATATATGCCTATGAGATTGTGGTTCTATCGTTAGCTTGCTACTTTAGAACACTTGGGTTAGGCTACCTACCAGATGACTCCCGAGTCCAGTTCGACCCGTAGGTCAAAACTATCTCTTTCAGGCACTATGACTGCGCCTCCGGAGGCGGGAAATGATGTTTCATTTAAGAGCAAACAAGAGATCATATGGTAGTAAAAGTTGAGATAAGAGACAAGTGTGGCGGTGAAGGGCATCATTGACATCAAGTCACCAGAACCCTGTTAGCGAGGGTACCTACTTCGACGATTGAGCGACGAAATGCCTGTAACCACAGTACGTGGTACGATAGATGGGCTGATTGGTCCGTGCAAATGACTTGCACTCCTCCACCAGCGCATTGACGTCTGGGCAGTTGATGAGACCGTTGCTGTGCAGCACGCGAATGGCTTCCTTGAACCATACGCGACAAGTGAAGACAGGCTCAATATGCACTTCGGCGGCAAGGATGCTCATTGGGATGGCCTGAAGGAGATGATAGATAGTATCGTAGTCACTTCGCGTCTTGAGCTCGCCTAGTATCGCCGAATGAATGACTGCTGGAGATTTGTATGAAGAAAGGATACTTACCGATCTTGACGTCCGCAGCAATAGACCCAGAGGTGAGAAGTGAGTGCTGGGACGGCGGGTCCTCAAAGAATAAAGCGCCTCCGTCATATTCTTGTGTAGCATATAGCTTGAAGGCCGTGGTTTGGGAAACGGGGAGGCAGATAGTCCAGTGAAACGTGCCGGGTTGTGGCAAGCCAAACGGGACGGCAGAGATTTCTCCGACGACAAGGGAAGTCATTGTCTAAGGGTGCGCCACTTGGATGAGTGAAATATATGATATGGCTTTAGAACAGCTTACGACGAGTGGATTATGATGATAAAATGAATGAGAGGGAATTCTTGGTGAGCTGATGATCCTGGTAACATCTTTTATCTGTAAATTTGGTGTCAGGGAATGCTCTACAGCTCGAAGCATCACTAGTGCTGCAACGAGTAGGGAAGTTCACTTAGAGGAGAGCTAAACCGTTTCATTTCATTTGTTGCCTAAAGATACACACACGGAGAGCTGTAAGAGGAAAGGGACGGTGTATCCATATGTACCAATTGGGTTGTCGTGTGGCGTCAAACTATTGTCCGCTCTCCCCCAGGCCTAGATAGATACAGCAGCTAGGTATTTCCTCAAAGAATGATGGTAATCTCTCACGTCAGTCTTTTTCTTTAGTCAAAATGGGTGGCATAAGGACACATCCGAGCTTGCAACTTGATGGGCGCCACACATGAAGAATGTAATCAGGTGAAATGCCTGTGATAATGATGTGGTTTGAGTGGCAATAATTAAAGACCACAGGGCATATCCGGAAACAATCAGGTTTCGTAGCCAATGAGTATCCGCAGTACCGAAGATGTGAAGAAAATACAGCGGCGGAGCGCTACGTATTGCCGCGACATGAGGATTCGCATGCATTAATATCGATAAGCAATCGGGCACGTTCAGAACCCCGGAGTCATCGGGCAAATGAAGTGACGATGAGTGGATGCTCACACTCACTGAGCGTGGAGGTTATGGTACACTCTGGGGCCGGTACCGTGGGAAGATTTGTTTCCACGATAATTCCAGAGTCAAGACGTCTAGTTCGCCCGCTGTGCCCTTTAATTATGCCCTCATCTACCATTCCCACAGATTTCAGGTATCAAAGGTAAGTGAATGTAGTATCTATATTCAGTCATTTCATGTCTCACTATCTTTCAGAGCCAACGGCTTAACCAGCTGGATATGGTCTTTGTGGCTTTGCCTACCACAGTCATTTCGCTGTGGCGTTTACAGGTTGGCTCTCCGGTACCTGGGCCGTAACCCTCCCCTTCGCCCTTCGGTATTCAAGTTTCCATTCGGGATCTACGCCAAGGTTGTGCAGGTACCGGATGAAGCGCTGGCTATGGAATTCGTACGCGCGAATACGACGATTCCTGTGCCCAAGGTACTAGACCATGTCTTTGGGTCATGGGGTGAATACGGCCCATGGCTCATTGTGATGACCGCCTTATCTGGAGAGCCTCTCTTCCGACATGGGCAGCCAACCCGACTAGGGACCGCCACCGAGCAGCAAAGAGACCATATTATGCATGTGCTCTCGGACTGGATCGAACAGCTACGTTCCATCCCTCCTCCTTACCCACAGAGAGTCTGTGGCTTCCTTGGGGGTCCTTTACTCAGCTACAGGATCAACTCGAACAAGCGAGTTGGTCCATTTGCCAACCCCGCAGAGTTTCACGCTCAAAATTACTGCATGGCAACCTCGGGGGACGAGAGAACGAAACGTCTATTCGCTGAACGCCCAAACAAGCAGTACAGAATATGCCTTACTCACGGAGACATTCTGCCTCATAACATTCTGGCTGACAAAAACTATATACCTACGGGTTTGGTTGACTGGGAATGTGCGGCGTGGATGCCAGAGTATTGGGAGAGAGCAGCTTCGTTTCGATCGCACTTTGGACAATTCTATGGATGGAGAGAGATCGTATTGAACGGATATCCGAAGTACGATGACGACATGACGATGGAGTGGCAAGTCCAGACGTGGTTCGTTCCGAATTAACACTTTGTAATTCTTACAATAACATGCCACCTTCTTTGTCTTACACCTCTAGACTAAGACAATGTCGAGCACAGATAACACGAGAGGTGCACATTTCAGCACACCATCCTCCTTCGGATCGTGTGGCCATCCGACAGTATACGTACATCTACAACATAAAAGATAACAAAAAGAATAAACAAAAGGATAAATACTTCTAATTAAGATTAAGAGTTTTGTCTGTAGCTAGCTGCATACGTGTCTGGAAGCCGTTGAGGCCAAGACTCTGAATATCCTCTATGAGGGTCCGCAGGAGGTGGGTACGCTGAAGCATACTCTGCCGCAGCCGGTCTGCCATTGGGTATAGATCGCTGCTGTCTGTCAGCCTACGAGGGAACCTCTGAGAAGATGACATACATTGTAGTTGGCGTAGCCATTGGAGTCCGAATATGAATGACCGTATTGCGCTGTAGTGGAAGACGACGCCATCTGGCCGTATGACTGCGTATGGCCCGGATACTGCGAGAAGCCCCGCTGTTGCGGTTGATAGTGCGTGAACGATATAGGCCGCGACGACTGGGATGGTTGACCTTGGCTTTGCGCGTACATCGCAACACTGTGTCCATTCGTTCGAGGATCCGGAGCCTGGTAGCCGTAAGATCTTGAATGAGATTGTGATACATGTCCAGCGTAGGGGTCGGGTGCAGCGAGAGAGGGATAAGACGACGAAGAGGAATGGGTATTGTGCGGGGGCGCATACGACGCCGAGTACTGTTGCACACTAGTTTGAAGAGCGAAGTTACCATTCGGCAAGCGAGTGCTAGAATGTAGACATCGTTTGCAGAAAAAGTCGACCGTCTTCCAGTTGCGGATTGTCAGACCACGGCGCTGATCAGCCGTGTTATGGCATTGTATGTGTTGCCACTTTCCACAGGAATTGCAGGATACCAATTGCTTTTCACCATCCTGCCATAATGGCTGAGAAAGAAGGAGGAAATTGAGCTGATAAACGTACAATGTTAACACCGTAGCGTTGGCAGATTTCGCAATCTACCTCCCAATCGCCCTCGACAGGAGTTCGAGCACCGTTCTTTGAGCGACTATGGGCGGGAAGTTGGCTTTTGGTTTTAGAGCGGGAAGAGCGACCATTGGTTTGCACTTTGGGCGGTGGCGGGGTTTGACTGTCAACGTCAACGTCCTCACTGATCGGCAGGTTAGAAACATGTCCAACAAGTAACGAGGTAAACATACTTCTCTTCCTCTTCTTCATAAGAATCATCTGCTTGATCTCGCTTGCGTTCCTCCCTCTCTGCCTCCCGACGAGCCCGAGATTCTTCCTCTTTTTGCTGGCGAGCTTCAGCTCGTTTTGCGCGGCTATTCCTCTCTACTTCATCGGTCTTCTTCTTAGCAACTTGTTGAGCCTCTTCTTTGAGGGACTCTTTAACGGCTAGTCGAGATGAACGCTTCCGATGAGTTACAACTTCAACGACCTGTAATTTCACTTTCTTCCGTTCTTGTTCCTATTAACAAGATTAGCCAAGTAAAGACTAAGGAACAACGAAGACGAACTCTAAGCTCCTCCGTAATGATAGGTACAATGTTCTTAGTGAGGTTCTTGTAAAACGCCTTCTCGCTGTAATGTGTGGCACTCTCCCAACGCTGGGCGATCGTTTCCCATTCTTGTAGAGTAACACATATCTATAAAGCGTCAGAAAGAAATCTCAGGAAAACACGCTACATACCGTTTCCCATTCAACAAAGTCAACAGGAATTGACTCTGGTTGTTGCTCTCCGTCTTCCGGTTCGTCCGGTTCGTCCTCCTCCGCCTCATCTTCGTTCATCTCTTCGTTTTCATCCTCATCCTCTTTCTCGTCCTCTTTCTCGTCCTCTTCACTCTCACTCTCGCTCAACTCCGTGAGCTCACTTACACTGCTCGCTTCACTGGGAGCTCCCCGCTTCCTTTGTTTTCCTAGCCAATCATCAGGTACAGCCTGCCATTCCGCATCGCTATCATCATTGTTCTCAGCACCTCGGAGTCTGCCACTGGCGCGTGTACGGAGAGGATGCGGTGTGGTATTCTTGGACGGTGATGAGCCACCTTGGCGACGAGTAGACGACCGTAGCCCTGCGTCTTCTCTCGCAAGTTCCATGGCCTGTCGGTTGAGCTCATCTAGCTCTTTCGCCTGTGCATCGAGTTTGAGCTTGGCTTGTGCTTTCGCTGCTCGGCCGTGGCGTCGTGATTTAGGTTCCTCGACTGGAGGCGCTTTGCCTTTGCCTTTGGCCTGAGGAGGCGCCTTCTCCAGACGAGCACGTTTGGTGGAATGAATCGCTTTCTTGCTAGAAGCTTTTGGTGGAGGCCGCTTCCGCTTCAAGGCTTTAGATCCTCTTGGAGGCTTCGGAGGCGAGCGTTGGATCCACAATCGCTCTAAAATGTGTAAGGATATGCCAGTAGGACCAATGGGGTTGACTGACCTCCGATTAACCAGTAGGAGTTTGATTTGGCGTCGTAGCCAACAGGTTCAATTCGCTGAATGACAATGATGAGATATTGTGGCGGAGATCAGAGGCGACTCACCCAAGTAGCATATTCGTCGTCTGATTTCATGAGTGTACGCAGGCGGGTCACATTCTGGAACTGCCATTCCATCAAGAGGTGTATAGAATCTAGTTTTTCGAGCATGGTGAGGTTCAGCCAGTCCTTGGGCTCTTCAACGACGCCATTCTCTGCGTCGGCGATATCATCCGGGGCTTCTGGTGCTTCGCTGGGGCGTACAGCATCTTTCTCGTCAATTACGCCGTTCGGCGCTGGTGTCTCAAGCTTGACCGGGCGTTCGCTGTCTCGCCAGTGAGGTTCAGCCTCTGACGTGGCTAGAGACGTGGCTCTGCGGGAGGTCTTGAAGTCGAGATAGTCGGGGTCGGGACCGATTGGATTGGCTTCCGGGTCGCGTTTGTAGTATTGCTTTCGTAGGGCCGTTTGCCAATTGTCGGCGCTGCGACGCGATTAATACGCGACGTCGGACGTGTATAACAAGGCAAGGATGCTTACGAGACTTTGCGGTCGTAGGAGAGTGTGTAGAGGAGCCTCTGCATGATGCGGGGTAGATGGATGTTATTTCCGCTGGCGAGATCGTCTTCGATGTCCTGCAAGTTCACGGACGTCGTTAGCAAGTAGCGAGCAGGATGGGGGAAATGGATAGCGCACATTTAGAGACACGTCGTCCATGGCTAGCAGCGGTGAGAAGATGTAGAAGAACTGGCTGAACGCTGCCCATTTCCAATGCGTCCTGAGTGTCTGGATTTCCGGCGACAATGAGGAGGCGCCAGCAGGCGTCGTAGACAGTATCGACGACGCTTTTTCTTCGCTTGCAGTCGTCGTTGGGGCTGAGGTGCGACGAGGCATCGTGGCGCAAGGAATACGACTGTCTTTATGTCCAGTGTGTTACGCCTCGCCGAGAATGTCTGCTCCAAATTCGACCGGGAAACTTGGCGATGCGTCTAGTGGCGAAGATGACTTGATTTCGTACTCTCGCGAAGCGTATAGTGAGAAGAAAGACAAGCAGTTAAACGTCGGCGGCGTCGTCGAGCACAGCGGTAATGGCGGGACCGTTTAACTCGCCACACCGGGAGAGACAAACAAGTGCATACTGTGCTGCTGAGTCATACAGGTAACGGTCACGCCAAAGTCACGAGTGTGGCGCCATGGCTCTATTCAAGAAATGGTGGCTAAAAACTGGCGTTCGTGCTCCATAATATCTGTATTATCCCTGCCTCTTTTCCAGTCCACTTTCAATCCTTCCTTCTCAAGCTCCAACAAGCTCATCACAAGCGCTGAAGCCGCGTGCCAATCCAGCTCAAAGCGGAATTCTCCTTCGTGAAGCACACCTATAGAGTTCCACTCGTCTGTGCGCAAGTACAGCTTTGTCAAATTCACCACATCCCCCGAGTCTCGCCGCGACCAGAGTATCTTGTCCAACCAGCCTCCCATGGAAATAACGCTCGAGGACGACGAAAGACCGCGCCTTGTTTTGATAGAAAGGTCCGACAATTGTGGAAGGAGAGAAGAGCCATTAGAGGCAACGAGCGCTCCGAAGAAAAGCGCAACATCATTGCCGTCGAAGCAGTCAAAGGTGAGATCCAGCGTTGTGAGACTGGACGAACAAAGCTCGAGAAGCGGGACGCATTGGTCGAAATCCATGTAGTCGTCCAGGGATAAAATACCCAGGTTACACCTCGAGCGCACTATAAGGCTTTGAATGGCGAGCGCTGGCTGATTGCCAGTGGTAGCAAGACATGCCAGTGGTGGTGATGGCGGGTCACCGACTCCTTCGTCACTGTGCGTGGCCTCCATGCTTTGAATTGTAAGCTCCTTGAGCCACGGGAGGCTGAGGTCGTCCAGGATTTGGACAATAACACAGTCTGAGACAGTGAGCTTTTCGACATTTGGAAGGATTAAGACACTTCGTGTTTGTGCCCCGCTATTTCCTAGAGGAACACCCATGCATGTGATAGTTATGCGCGAAAGGCATAAAGAATTTTTGAGGAAATCATAGCAAGAAGAACTGTTGAAGAATGGGCCAGAGAAGGAGGTAAGTTTTGGCCATGTAGCAGTCATCAAATCGGGAGGAAAATTTGTTTCAAGTCTTGTGAGATTTGAGAAACCGGCTGACACTGAGGCTGTGGCGTTGTCTATTTGGGACTGCTCGACGCCGCTGAGTGTGCAACAGAGCCTCAATGTCTCCAGCTGAGGAAGCTCTAACTTGCAGCCATTTGCTTTTTGAATAATCCTTTCCAAGTATATGAACGACCCATCGTAGTCCAGAGACCTCCAACGGTATAGTTGAGCCATTATCAGATCCACCACTGCTGATGTATTCTGTTTCACATATCGCTGGCTCCCGACGAAGTCGTGGGGAAGTACGACAGTTAAGTCTAACGGAGAGCGCCGGATGAGCGCGCAAGCGCGTTGAATAACGTTATCGATTTGGAGGCGGGTGTTTTGCGGCCTAGACTCGTCGATGCATATACGTAGATCTGCCCAGAGCGTGGGAGTTGAGCGTGTGAGGGTACGCCACAGCTTGCAGACTTGTCCAATGACAATGAGGATGTCGTCAAACAGCACTGAGGTATAGTCCTCCCTGGCCAAGAAGAAGATATGAGAGAGTATCTCGAGGGGTACCGACCGAATGGGCGCGAGAAAGGCGGCATCAAAGGAGAGTGTGGCTTCGACCGCCCTCAGTGCCTCCATCTTGTCGCTGATATCGTTTTTCAATGTCTCCTGTTGTTCGAGCAGAGTATCTCGGCGCGAGACGATCGACGTGCGAGGCAAGAAATCTCCCCGACGATACATCTCAAGATACATGGCGGAAGTCATCTTTCTATCTGTTTCGCTGAAAAAATGTTAGCTCGAGTTCGTATGATACGTATCACATACATAAGGAATTTTGAACGACAAAGTCTGGAAAGAAGGCACCATTTTTTTCGCGTGGCGCCTCGCCGAAGTCCACTGAGCAACAGGTGCAAATACAGATAATAAAATTTCTATCTAAAGATCTCCGGTAGTGTCCAGCTACCAGTACATACTAACGCCAAAGTCACGAATGTGGCCCACACCTCTCACGTGCAAGAAACTGCCTTTGCGAACATCCTTCCCTTCTCCATGAGATCCATTGCATCCCTTTTCCAATCAACCTGTAATCCGTCCTTTTCCAACTTCAACAAGGTCATCATCAGCCCCGAAGCATGCCAAACTGACTGTGAGACGTCATCCGAAAGAAACGTCGACAGAGAGTGTATATCTTCCAAGCGCAGCCGCAGCTTTGTCAAATTCGCTATGTCGCTCGACGCGTGCCGCGACTGGATCATCGTATCCAGACAACTCCCTATCTGGATGTCGCTCTCCAAGCCACGTATTGCTTCTATGGAAAGCTCCGACAGGCGGGGAAGGAGGGCGGAGCCATTGGAAACTGTGAGCGCCGTGAAGATAGGACCAAGATCCTCGCCAACCTCGGTGTAGAACAAGAGCGTCAGCTTCGTGAGGGAAGGGGAGCAGGCCTCAAGGAGTGGGACACAACGATCAAAACTCATCAAGTCGTCCATCGATAGAGCACGAAGAGCGCACCCCGAGCGAATTATCAAGTTTTCGACGACGCGCGCCGGCTTGCTGGTGATGCGACATGCATCTCCCCATGTAATAGAACGTTCTAAATCGCGGTGAAAAAGGTCACCGTCTTCGATTTTAAGCTCCTCGAGGTTTGGCAGGCATAGGTCGTCTATGATTTGAGGAAGAACACATTCTGAGATGGCGAGGCTTTGAACGTTCGGAAGAGTGAGGATGCCCCGTTGCCGTACTTGGTCATCGCCTGCAGAAATATGACGTATATGGATATGGGAGAGACGTGTAGCGTTGAGGAGGAAATCGTAGCAGGACGAACGACTGTAGAAGAGTCCAGAGAACGAAGTGAGGTTTGTCCATTCGGTTGTGACGATTTCCGGAGAGAAGTTGGTCTCAAGTAGAGAGACGCTTGAAAAGCCAGCAGACCTGGGGTCTAGTAACTCAGGAATGTCCCCGTTGCAGAAGAGTTTGAGTGCCTTCAGTTTTGTGAACTTCATCTTGGCGTCCTTCGCCTTTTGGATGATCCTACTCAACTCTTCGAACGACCCGTTGAAATCTAGTGACCGCCAACGAGATAGATGGTGGGTAATCAAATCCACCACCTGTGGTACATCTATTTCGACGTATTGTACGTTCAGTGCATCGTGTGGGATGTAGCCAGAAAAAACGGCGGTTATATCGAGTGGGAGGGGCTCGGAGAGAACCAAGGCGCGTTGGGTGATATTGTTGATTCGAAGATGCGCATTCCGCGGCCTGTGGATATCTATGCTTACGCGTAGATCTGCCCATAGGGTCGGAGTTGAGCGCGTCAAGGAGCGCCACAGCTTGCAGACTTGCCCGATGACGATGAGGGTGTCGTCATAAAATACTGAGATATAGTCCTCCCTGGCCAGGGAGAAGATGTGAGATAGTATCTCGCGGGGTACCGAGCGTATGGGCGCGAGAAGGGCAGTCTTTAAGGAGATGGCGGCCTTGACTATCCTCAGCATATCCGTCTTCTGGTCGATTTCGTCCTCCAGTGTTTTCTGTTGTCTGACCAGGTTGTCGAGGGTCGAGGAGATCGACGTGCGAGCTGTAGTCGTCAAGCAATCCCCTCTACGATGCATTTCGCGATGCAAGGCGGAATCCATTCCGTTGTCTGTCTAGCTGAATGATATTAGCTGGAATTTTTATGATCTCAGAGAGTATCACGAACATACGGAATTCTGGGGAAATATTTGAAAAGTAGCTAGGAGAGTTTGGATGTGGCGCACGATCAACGTCCACTGAGCAACAAGTGTAAACACAGTAAACATTAAAATTGCGCAATTCGACAACGCTCTACCATCTACTAGGACCACTGTCGTTAATTGTGAGTCTCTTTCTCTTTCTTTGCTTTACATGATGGTACTATTGTAATTTGCGTTCGACCGCTGTCAATCTCACACCAAAGGAACCGCTCGCCAGCGGTTCTGGGATGGACAGTATGAGACAACTTTTTTCGCTGAACTCTTTACTTGCTTTCTCGACTTGTAACTAACCATTTTCCAGATTTCCTACGGAGTTCATACGGCGGCTGTTGTGCCAATTATATCTGTTCGTACATGTATCGTAGCACGGCGTCTAATCATACTTGCTTTCTCACCACCACCATGTCTGAATCCGAAGCTTCGTCCTCGACGCCCACCGTTGAGCCACCATCTCAAGAACCTTCGTACAAAGTGTACAAGCCTTCAGAATCAGCACTGATCACCCCACCGCGTACGTGGCCATCCCCTCGAGCGCACCGTTCACGCTCAAACGCCACCCAGCCCTCCCGGACGACTACTTCACGCCGACCTCCTCTGATCTCAAATCTGCGCAGTCCCAGCTAGCTGCGCGAACGCAGAATCTGACAAACGCACCGCTCCGGCTGAAAGCATCGCGCGAGGCAGAGGAACAGGCTAAGCGGGATAGATGGCCAAACGTACGCGTCCTTCTTTTCCAATTCTGTACGACGTTGACGAGGTGCAGACAACGATAAGAGTGCGGTTCACTGACCGGACACAATTGGAGAAGGTCTTCCCATCGACGAGCAAGATACGTTCGGTGTACGCCTTTGTCAGGGAACTGCTGCGGGAGGACGTTAAACCTATAAAATTCATTCTATGTGCGTATTCGTCTTATCCTTTCAACGTAAATCCTTACACACCTTAGATCAACCACCTCGACAAGATCTCAAGGTCTCCGATCCGAAAGTACGAGATCTGACATTGGCACAGCTACACCTAGCCCCGTCCTCCGTCCTACTACTGCGCTTCGAGGATGATTCACTCAACCGTATGCCTGCAAACCGTCCATTGACCTAACCCGTCCTAATATCTATATAGATGCCAGCGTACCAGCGCCTCTCATCGGGTCCGTCATGCAACAAGCCGTCGATCTACCCAAACCACCACCAATCGAAGATCAAGTACCAGCTTCAGACAACTCCAAGGACTCAAAGCTTTTGTTGAGCTCTAGTGGAACCGGAGAAAAGAAAATACCCAAATGGCTCAAGTTAGGCAGTACGTGTCTTCTAGAAACTCCTTCACCAACCCTCTGATTGTCTATACAGAGAAATAACTTTGTACATCCTATCAGTCGATAACTACTCTTTGCACCTGTCATCCTATCGTGTTCGAACGGGGAAAAATATTCATTCGACTAATAAACAGGAAATGAATGGTCTATATTCTTCGACCATGCGCGCAATCCTCCAACAACGTCTTTGACTGTTACGTCGGCGGGACACACCGAACGCAATGCATCCGCAGCAATTTGCGAGTCGTTCCCTAATCGACACACGACGTACGTATGTCCACTCTTAGGTAGATGAAACGCTGGGTCTGCGACGAGCTCCTTTAACGGAATATCTGAGATCTGTTAGCAATCTAGAGGAAGCCTCTTGGAAACCCCTTGCTTACTGATTGAACCAGGAAGAGCACATATCCCAAACTCCGTCCGCGGCCGTACGTCTATAACGTTGAAGCTACCCTTGTCGGCTTCATTGAGCTCCTGTACAGATATCCGTCTATCTGCACCTCCATCCGCCATCCCGCGGGTCACCCAGTCCGGTGTGGGCCCTCCACAGAATTGAACGTAATCCACGTCTTTGATCTCTCCCACCCGCTTGCCCTCCTTCCCGCACGCGGCACAATCGTCCTTTCGCGACCTCAGCTTGATAGTTCTGAACATCGTAGGACTGAGCGCGTTGAAAATGAGCATCGCGGGCTTTTCTTGTTCCTTGTAGAGTCCCGTTACGATTTTTATGGCCTCGAGAGCCTGCATGTTCCCTATGACGCCAGTCACCGCGCCTAGAATGCCGGTCTCTTCGCAGGTGCCCATTGTCTCTGGGGCGGGAGGTGAGGGAAAGAGACAGCGGTAGCATGGCGTTGTTGGCGTGAGGTTGTAGACGCAGAGTTGACCTTCGAATTTTTGGGCGGCACCGCTCACAAGAGGGATCCCGAGGGCGACACAGGTATCGGAAAGTAGATAACGGGTGGGGGCGTTGTCAGTGCAGTCTAGGACGACGTCGTAGGGCTTGAGTAGGTCCAGTGCGTTATCAGACGTTATAGCCTTGGTGATAATATCAAAGTTCAACTGATAGTTCAATCTGTACGATAATAATCAGAACAGAAAACCTCAGGTGCAAAGAAACGCACTTCATCAAGGCCTGCGCCGCAGATACAGCCTTGTGTATGCCCACTGTGGCTTCGCTGTGCAGGATCTGTCTTTGGAGGTTGGAAAGCTCGACGACGTCGTGGTCGATGATGCCGATTCTTCCTGGGTGTCGCTTGAGGTGGACGGTAATGCACGATAGCGCGTTTTCTCACCAAAACCAGCAGCGGCGAGATACTGGAGAGCAGGACATCCCAGGCCGCCTGCGCCGACGACTACGACGGACGAGGCCTGTACTTTTAATTGGCCTGTGCTGGGTATTCCAGTCAGATGTTTACTGTATTCTGTATGATAAGACATACCTTGCAACCCAAAGCCATCGAGTATCATTTGTCGTCCATAACGTCGGTAGTCGTCGAGACTTAGTTGACTTTGCATGACAATCAAGAGAAAGGTGATCAGAGCGGATTTCCCACGCAACTATATCTCGCCACTCAAGGTAACTTATGTCCAAAAATAGAGTGAGATAGAGGCATCGTACATTGATTGTAATATAGAATAGTTCTTACAAGTAGGCCAGCTATCAGAAACGTTGTCATAAACAATACACCCACGTCTCTTCTCATCGTCTGCCAGCACAAAACTAATCACATCAACGAAGTTGATGTTGAATATTCCTGAGCCTCCAGCTCTTTACACATTCGAGGTATTTATCCATCAGGACAGTTGTTGAACCAAGGATGTTGTAATACATCAACAGCATTTGGCCGTGCGCTCGGATCCAGTTGCAGCATCGTCCTCAACAGTGCGCCAAACTCATAGATACTACCCTCAGCCTTCCAGTCCGCCTCATGGCGATCCAGACGCCGTTTCCATTCTGCGTCGGCCGTCTCCTGTGATATTGCTAAAAACTCAGATTAGAGGAGGCAGGAAGAGGAAACACTGGAGACGTACGTTCATCTAGATATTCCGGCTCTACCCAGTCCGCGGCCCATTCTGGGGGGACCTCACCACATAGTTTCGCGATAGCAACTCGGAGGTCGCCGTTACCAGATTCCGTCCTGTCGAAAATGCATTCGCCAAAAACAACTTCGTACAGCTACATGGTTGTCAGTCAGTATGGCCCTGCCAACGAAGTCGGTTATGCACTGACTGTACATGCAAGACACCACATGTCACTCGCAAACGTCAACGGAAGATGGGTCCTAGTTGTTCCCCGCTGGGGCATGAACTCAGGAGCACATACAGTGGCGCTTGCAGACTTAAAAGGCGGTTCGCCGAGAATTGAAGCTAAATTTCGAATGAGTGATTCACTATTATGAAAGATACGAGATTGAGCTACCGTTGCTGAGGTCCATGATCTCTACGCGCAAAGGGCGTTCAATGAAAGTCGGGTCTTTTTTCTTGAGGTAGTTTATCAGGGGAGTCGACGAAACAAGATACATCGGAAGGGCGTCGGGGCAAGACACTGGTTGGCGAGGCAAGATGAGGGAGATCTCAGGCTTGCAGAGGCAGGTAAGCACACTATTTACAGTATGATTTCTTGGCCTAGGTAGACGAAACCCAATGTGTCGTGCATGTAGATCTGTGATGACATTGAGTGCAAGTCGGATGGAACGGGTGCAGACTTGCCTCCGTGCGTCACACCATGAGCATGGAGAAAGGCGACCCCCTGGATGATTTGTTTGCAGACTTCTCGAGCTTGCTTTCGGACCAATTCTCTGAGGCCATCAAATGAGCCAACGACGTTTTGTACGAGGACGTCGTGTGTTCCATTCGGACCACGAATAGAAAAGGTATCGAGGAGTGAGATAACATGCCGTTCCTTCCCGGGTAGTCGGTCGTAAATGTTAAGTTCGCGCTGAGATTCGGCCGACGCGATGCATATCTTTAGAGAGACAAGTCTATTTGTATGTTCATTCAGCCAAGTGGCAGATGTTGTTAATCTACTCACGGGGAAGACGTGCCCACTTCGGCTGACACTGGCAGAGTCTGAGCAAGCCAAACAGTCGCAAAAGGAGATTGCCTAAGCTTATGCACAATCTGGTAATTTGTTACACTTGATTTGAAAACATCCCCTATTGCGACAGGATGGTAGCCACCAGCGACATAACGGTCAATTTCCTCAACTCCGTTGTCTGCTTCCCAGTAGAAAGAAAGTGTCGTTGGTTTCATCGACATGGTAAATGGCCAGCGAGTGACGAATCACGATCACAGAAAGCCGTTTGGAACGAATAATTCCCACGCTATAGTTAAACAGATATCTAGTACATATTGAAATCCATTGCTACTCACCGTCCAATCTACGTGCCCCCAAAGCACGTACTGTTGCTCTCCAGTCCATATGTCGTCACAATGCTACGTCCGTGTCCACAAAATCTCTGCAGTTCGCTTCAAGCCTGGTCTTCAGTCATCAGAACAGTCAGTAAACCAAGGATGCTGCAAAATTTCGACAGCGCTTGGCCGTGCGCTCGGATCCAACTGCAACATCGTCCTCAACAGCGCGCCGAACTCATAAACACTACCCTCAGCCTTCCAGTCCGCCGTATGAAGATCCAGTCGACGTTTCCATTCTGCGTCGGCTGTCTCCTTGGATATTGCTAGAACATAGATAAGGGGAGATGGGGAGAGGAAACGCTGGAGACGTACTACTTTCGTCTATATATTCCGGCTGTCCGGTGGCTACCCAGTGTGCCGCCCATTCTGGAGGAATCTCGCCACATATTACCGTCATAGCAGCCAATAGGTGGTCGGAAGAGGATGAGAATGGAAATAGAATGATATCGAAAATGACTTCATACAGCTAGGCTCGTTAGTCTCAACGTCAGAAGATAAGATAATTAGTCACCGTGCATGCAAGAGACCAAATATCGCTCGCGAACGTCGAAGATATTGTGACCTTGTTTGTGACTTGCTGGAACACGATTTCAGGCGCACATACGGTCGCAGCTGTGCATGCCGGCCTTGGAGGCTCGTCGATAATTGAACCTAGATTTCGATTTAATGTGCCGGAGGACTCCCAGGATTTGACAGACCACTGCCAAGATCCATTATCTCTACGCCTAAGCTGTGTTCAGAGAAGGCAGGATCTGTTTCTCTGAGGTAGTAGACTAAGGAAATGGGTGGCACCAAGTATTTAGGAAGTATGTCGGCGTGGGGGACCGGTTCACGAGTAAGGACAAACGAGATTTCAGGCTGGCCAACGTGCGTAAGAATGTCGTCGATAGAGTGGTCTTCAAGTGTTGGCAAGCAAACCCCGATATTATGCACGTGTAGATCTGCCGAAATGCTGAGTTGTTATAATTTGGAGGGGTATAATAGCAAACTTGCCGCCGTGCGTCACACCATGAGTATGAAGAAAAGCGACGCCTTGGACGATTTGCTTGCACACTTCTCGAGCTTGTTTCTGGACCGAGTCTCTAGTAAGGTGATCGAAAGAGCCAAGGATGTTCTGTACGAGGACGTCGTGTGTTCCATTTGGACCGCGAAACGAAAATGTATCGAGGAGGGAGATAACATGGCGCTCCTTCTCAGGGGGTAATCGGTCGTAAATTTTTGATTCGTGTTGAGAGTCGGCCTTCGCGACACATATCTTCAGGGCGACAAGCCTATTCGTACTAGATTCGTTTCAGGCAGAGTGGTAGGCGCAAACAATCTACTCACAGAGAAGGCGCATCCGGTTTGCCTGACACTGGCAGAGTCTGAGCAAGCCAAACAGTCGCAGAAGATCCTCGGCCAAGCTTGTGAAGAATCCGATAGGTTGCTATATTTGACTTGAACATATCTCCTAGGCGGACAGGGAGGTAGCCGCCAGCAGCATAGCGGTTGATGTCCTCAACGTCCTCATGTTCACCCCATTGGAGAGAAATTCTCGTCGACATGACCGTATATTGTAAGGAGTGATGGAGACGGGGCGGAGTTTCAATTCTTTCCAATCCTTACCGCCACCACCGTGCCCACTAATCATACCCACTGAGACGTCGACTACAATTGCAATGCTCTGCTAACAACATGGTTCACAAACAAGACTTAGAAAGGCTCCCAATTCCCTGATAGCACTTCTGACTGTGACCGGTTTTGTCCTCGGCGCCACTGATATTGACCATTGCTGTCGTAGAACCACGATGCGTTGACGATTATCTGCGGGCTGGCTCTTTCGACCGCGTATCCAATATCATGAATGTGGCCTTGGATAATCATTCGGTGCAGAGACTCGGAGGCAACGCCATCTTGACGGTTTACAACAACCTACAAGTATACATGACTGCAACGACGGGCAGGTCCATTTATCTACCGACAGCTGATCCTCATATACATACAGGCTAGCTATACTTATGCATCGCCCAATATCTCCCCACCAATCGCCTTGATTGACAACGTGCTGTACGCTTTGATACTCACTATGGGTTACTGGTCACTGTTGCACTCTTTCTTCTTCAATCTGCATGCGATCTGCATATACTTAATGCAACAGAATACCGACTGGATTAATCAGATTCCAGCTGGACTGAAATCTGCCCCATATCGGAAATGAAGCGCTGGCCGATTTATCTCAATATCATTGTGATATCGCTCTTCCTGGTCGCCCAGCTTGGGACTTCGGATGCATAGTAAAGTTTTTGGTGTCTTCCGTCCTGTTATCTTCTTACGTGCTTTTCAGTCCCCTTGTTCCAAGAAACAGTGATGATGACACCGGGTCTGTCATCTATAATCCCGTGAAAGATGACGGCGACAGCGACAACCTGAGTGACGATAGCGACTATACACGAAAGGGCGGTAGTTTCGGTGACAGTGATTCGGATAGCGACGACGATCTACCAACGGGCGACGACGTGACTGTTATCTATAATCCCAGGCCTGAGGATTTGGAGCCTAAACGCCCGACGGATACATCGGCCAAGAAGGACAACAACAACAAGAAAGGGGTTGCCAGTGATTCCAAGGACGATGCACTCAAGCAAACCAGTGACAAAAACGAGAAGATAGCCGGCGATGGCAACGTCAGTCCTATCACCCATAATAGCAAAGCCAGCGAGAACAAGGCGGACAAGGGCGACGACACTGCGAGTAACAACATTGGTGAGTTTCATCCTTACCAACGATGCGAAGAGGAATACAACTAACTTAATTTCAGTGGATGATGTCAATGATTCTAGCGACTCACTCACTGGCACCAACAAGGATGACAGTGTTACCAAAGGCAAGAACTCGAATGCCGATGACAGTAAGAAGAAAGGAAAGATAGTTAGCTTCAACGATGACGTTGACGTTATAACGACTGGCAACGATGAAGACGGAGTGGCCGAAGAAAAGAGCGGTAGCGTGAAAGGCGGTGAGGCTATTCCTAACGAAGTAACGGGAAATGGGACTAATACTCTTCCAGACGGAAATGACTTGGATGTTGCTCCCCAAGGCAAGGGCAAGGAGAGTGAAAGAATTACAGATAAGAAGACTGCTATCGATGATGCGCCGACCAAAGTTGTGAGCGATTCGGGTACGAGCGGTAACCAGGATAGTCCTCCCGAAGGCAAAACCAAGGAGAATGAAAAGAGCGCAGATGACGAGACTATTGCCGATAACACACCAGCCATAGCGACGATCGACCCGAATGGTATTAACAAAGGCACAGGCAAGGAGGAAGGTAGTGGCAACGGCTCAACTGTCGATAACGGAGAGAAGAGGCCCATAGACGACAAGGATGGCACCAGTGACCAAGGCAATGCCGCAAGTAACAGCGCCTCGGACGGCAAGGGCAACGGTAAATCGTCTAACGACGACGCGAAAGGAAAGGGTGGTGTTAGTGATCAAGGCGGTGCCACACACGATGCATCAGGCGGAAAGGGCGTCGGGAAACCACCTAAGGACGAGCCGAAAGGCGAGGGGCCCGACGCCGGCAAGAAAGACGATGCTAGTGGTGCTGAAAAGCCTGAGGATTTGGTGGAACGGGGGGCTAAATTTATGACCGTTGATTCGTTCAGATTTGACTCGGAAACAAAGACTGGGGAAATCAATCACAAGCTCAAGGTTACCCTCCTGACCGGTGGCGCAAGGCTAGGGAAACCTGATACCGACGACATCAGTCGAAAGTTCTTCGTCGTCAGCGCCGACTCGGACCGGCGCACTGTAGGTATACTGAAGATAGTCAATATCAAGAAGGCTGCCGGACTGCATGGGCAGGATGCTGTCGATGCTCTGATCCAGGAAGGTGCCTTCTGGAAAGAGGTGCGCTTGGACAGGTAGAAATCACTGTGATACTTACACGGTGCTCAGATCGGTGCTAAGAAGTTGATGTGGCAGAAGAAGATCAAGGACAAAAAGACCCAAAACTTGGTCGAGTATAGGATCTTATACAGAGCGATGTATGGGATGGTCGAAAATGGTAAGGACGACAAGAATCCACAGACACTGAATCTCAAATTCATGCATGAGTGGGCTGCTGGCGAAGACTGGGATGGGAAGACTATGCTCCCAAAGTGCCAAAATGTGGCGTACCAAAAACACAGACGGCTCGCACTTGATCATAGTATCGAGTACATACATTCTCTTTCAATGCAGCTATAAACTAACTCACACTATAGGCTGTCGAAATTTAGTTTGTCGTCGTGGGTGACCGACAAGGAGTGTGATCATTGGTTTCCATATGAGGCACCTCCAAGTTATGTATTCCGGGATTCAAAGTTATCGCGCGTTACTATACTTGGTGCAAAGTGGATGTCACCGGATGTCAGTAAGAAGCAGGCCTACCTGAAGGACCTCAAAACAAAAAAGGAGTTCACCAAGCACTTCACTGATGCCGAGGTCAAAAGAGCCCAACAAGATTTCGAGGAGCTACAAAGAGGAGTGGTAGCTGTCTGACAGGAACGATCATCGTATGCGTTGCAGACACGTATTGAGTAGATTACAAGACGGACAATGTAACAATGCATCCACACTTTAATGAGACATCAGGATGGAATTTCTCTGTATTTCCCCAAGAAAATGTGTGCGCCACAACGCCACAAAATGACTTCTAAAAGTATCAAATTCTCAAATGTCCTTGCTTTTGTCTCGAGGAAATCAGGCCGGTCGGAGGGTACGAAGCTATCGGGCTTTCCATTTTGATATATATACCTAGGTATTCTGGTATAGGAAGTCCGAAGGATATGTAGATATTTATTGAAGTTGTTGAGTATATCGACGTCCTCTTTTCAGTACGTCTTCGTCTTCAAAAATCCACTGCACGTCAAGTCCTTCGTCCTCAAAGTCCTGTAAAGTTGAATTGAGCGACGAGGCCGTGTATTGTCTCATAACCGCCTCGAGTTCGAGTTCGAGTGCAGCGATAGGGTAAGAAGGATAGAAGGGCGTGGTCCTGTGATCTCCCTGTAGACGTAATGTGCATAGCTTCTTTGTGGTAGCGGGGTCTGTATTCCACCGCGACCGTACCATCCTCTCTAACCTTTCACCTTGAAAGATTGTGTCACGGCAACGATGAAAACCCAGACTAAATTCCGACAAATTGGGAAGGATATTGTCTTTGCCAGTGGTGGATACGGTGAGAGCGTCCAACAGCGACGGAGCGCTATCGACGTTCTCCTCGCGCAGCCAGACGCGAAGCGTCGTTGCTTCTCGGCAGTGGAGACGAAGGATTGGTATAAGAGCGTCAAGACTGACGCCCCAAGCGACATCCAACACGCAAAGGGGAACGACGGCACCACGAAGCAGATGAGCAATCCGCTCCATTACGACATCGTTCCGGTTGAGATTTGGGCAGCGGCCCCCCACGACACTATGAGAACTATGTGATCTATCCACTCCTCCTGCTCTGGATCCAGGCTGCGTAAGGTAGAGTTGTTCCAGATTCGGAAGCTGGAGGTCATCCAAGACCTCGTTTATAGCGCATGCTGATAGTTTCAGTTGACGAAGGTCATGAAGGAGAATTTGCGTGTGATGAGAAGCGGGTTGAGAGTCGCCGATATGAATGAGGTGGAGTGAAGCGAGATTCATCATTTGCGAGAGGACATTGTGGCACTGTGATGAGGTCGTAAACCCCATACGAAGGGATGTGATCTTGTCCCACCGCGGCTTCAGCTGTGGGAAAACGAAGTTGACGTCTAGGTGGCGGAGGGAGGAAGAAAAGGTAACGTCGGACTCCGTAAGCGCGAGGGTCTCGTCCCCTTCAGTAGATCGCAAAGTGACTGCTTCCAGAGTCGTAGACTGGAAGGAATGGATATCCTTGAGCAAGCGGAGAACCCAAGGAGGGCTAATGCAGGTAAAGGTGCGCCACCGGATGGTATTGGCCAACAAGAGCGAGATGGGAAGGGTAAGGACAGATGGCGCGCGTGAATCTAGCTCTCCTGTAAGAATAATCCTGATGTCGAGAGGATGTGTTTTTGACAGGATCAGGCATTGTTCAACGAGCTTGAGGGATAGTTCCGGTATCGAAGGACCCTGCCAGTCGGGTTCTATGTCGTCGTCGAAGAGGAATTCAATCACTATCTCGGACCACAAAGACCGCGTGGAGCGTGATACTTGTCTCCAAGATTTGCAGACATGGCCGATTATATGTCTGGTCGCTCCAGGAGCAACAGACCCGTCACTGGCCAGGCGAAAAATACGAACGAGAACTTCAGTGGGTAATTTTTCGTACGGCGGTCGAAGGGCGACGGAAGACACCATGTTGACCAGCCCTGTGGGAATCAAGTGAGCGAGAATGCTTTCGTACGGACGGAAATAAGCTTACAACTATCGAGTGAGTTTGTGGTGAGAGAAAGGAATCGAAAATATTTCCCACGCTCTTGTAAAACCAAATAACCAGAAATAACCACCATTACTTTGCATTTTTACAACGCCACCATCAAGTATGTCATAGCAAGTTCAATGGGTTATGCTGTTTACCAATATAGCCCGCGGGGCTGGGACGCACAGCACGGGATACACTGGCAGCTGCAGGCTGAAACCTGATAAGTAGCGTTGCTACTTGTGGCGGTTAGTGCTATGTCTACCTGAATATAAATTGCTGGGAATGGCATTTTAGTACCCATCCTAGAGCTGGTCTCCTATCTGTCTCTCATGTTCTCTGTCAATCATTCTGTTCTATTTTACGCCACACTGGGTGCCGTCCTGGCCATTCTGCTCTTGAATGAAGTCGTCACCTCACAGTACGTCCACTCAAAAGGTACTCTCCGCTAGACTCTCAGTCCGTAAACAGGCCCGTGGACTCCATTATCGAGGGAGTATCACACGAAACTCGCTCGCCAGGCTCGTCCGAAGCAAATGCACACTATGAGATATTCAATGACGAGAAGTACGAAGTCATACCTCTTGTATCCGGCGAGCAAGGCTCCAATTCGAACGCCTTTACGGTAGTGGCAGGTTATAGAGGCAGACCCGCTATTTTAAAAATTGTCAAACTTAACATGGGCATTGACACTGACAAAGAAAGGGACTATTTGGACAGGGTGAGTGACCTTCATGTTATCAAATTTACTGAAAAGGAACTATTCACTAAAGCGGTTTTTAGGTAGACCTCTTACTCGACGACGAAGAGGACGAAGAGGAAGACGGAAAACATTATTTCATGATGAAAAATGTCCGAGAGGACTATCCTGAACCAGGATCCCCGCCACTCAAGCCATTCCATGAATGGTATCTCGAAAACCCGAATATGAACGTCGATGAGTCACTGCAGAAAATGTATACCACCGTTAAAGCCAGGCTAAAAGAATTCGCTGAAGATCTCAGTCTTCTGTACGTTTACCTTTCCCTTCTCGAAGCATCTTTAACAACCCTCCATAGGTACTACGACTTTCATCTTGAGAATTTCTTCGTGGATGAACATTTCACATTTGTCATGCCTATCGACTGGGCCCCGCCCCGGGATGTTGCTGCTGATGAGCGGAACAGACCTGCTGGAGTGGTTGACATCACAGGCTTAGACGAAGACTCGGACTCCAGCGACGATGAGCAATGGGACGTTGAAGAACAGTATTATGGCCACCTTGAAAAGGACCTGAAGGCTGAGTTCACACCGGATGCGCTGAATGATGTATTGAGTAGAGTGCAAGGTGGGAATGCACGGCAGTAGAACACCCATGTAGCTTGACGTTTTGTACTAATATGGAAAAACCTTCCAATCTTCCCTCGAGGAACCACGGGTGCGTCGCAATGCCACACATTGACTTGTAAGAGATAGTATTCATCATTGAATGCCACCATAGTATTTCCCCAGCTGATCCAGGTTACACATTTCCTGCTGAAGGACAATATTCAATATTAACCTTGACTTGAACAACCTTCCCCTTCGTTCATACTCAGAAAGAGCATCCTCAGGCACGAAAACCGCTTGGAGATCGGCAGGTTTGTGCTCTACAACGACGAAGCTGGGTCACGGTCATGGTCGGCAGCTGGAGAGATGAACCGCCCGCCGGCGCGGGGACGTTGGAAGTACATACCAGAGCAAACACGGTTGCGAACTAAAGGCAGGAATGATATCTTACTAGGTCCTACCATGACTTATGTGCTGCCAGGCGCAAGATAAACGGGACTGTTCTGGTACAAATCTGGTTCTTGGTGGCCACCTATGTGATATGAGCGCCACAGGCTTGGAGATCCTCACAAAGGTTTCTTGGTATAGTCGATGAACTCGTATGCTCCCAGATTGCGTACGAACTATTTGTTCTTCCCGGAGGCCATTGCAACAGCGCGCGTAGCTCCTTTGGCCTCTGCTATTTGGATGGTGTACGTGCCTATGAAGGACCTTGCACCGTTGATAAACACGAATGGACCGGCTTCGAATTGGGCACAATGTGCCTCCCAGGCTGTCTGTCCGCTTCGACAGCGGATATGTTTGAGGGACGAAGGACGAGGCTGTCTATAGGGGGGCGCGCGTATTGTTGTAGAGCCCCTTCTTTCGCTCTCATCGCCGATGCTAGTACTTACATTAGCAGAGCGAGAAATTTGGAAGAATTTGTCATGAACTTAAACATGTATTTTGTGAGTTTCTAACCTCTGGAAACGAAACGGAACAGTCAGGTCTTTCCGATAGGAACGTATAGAAAGAGCGAACATACACTATTTAGATTCAGCGCGGCTTCTAGATGATCCTTCCTCAATGTGAGTGCGTCTTTGGGTAGGCCTTTTCTCTTCGCGTTGATCCAAGCTCGCTGTGTTTGTGGGATCGGTGTCGACAACCGCCTGACACTCCTCATCACAACGGTAGAGAAATGCTCTTTGTGTCATATACGAAGGTTCACAAGAACTGGGCACAACCGCTGCGCACGTCAGGTTCCGAGGCCATGCTACCCCGTTCAATGGACGGTCCATATGCAACTGCTCTTGTCGCGACAATCACCCGATTGTTGAAAGTACAAGGATCACTATAGCAGGATGAATACATTCATATTTCTGGACTCGAAGTGAACAAACCCGCGGTGAGCTAATTCCGACGTCTGTCTGCATCCCATCGTCGACGGTCTCGTTCGCGCTCCCTTTCGCGTTCGTCTTCTTCGTAAGAACCGCGAGGTGGACGGTCGTTGTCGTAATCCCGCTCGCGAATGTTTTTTGGCCGAGGCTGAGGTGACCTTGAGCGCGACCGAGAGTCAGCTCGTCTCCGTATTGGACGTTCGTCGTCTTCACGTCGAGCCAGTCTCTTCAACTCTTTTCGCGCGCGCTTCTCTTCCTTACGCTCTGCTTTCTTGCGACGTCTTTCCTCCTTGCGCGCGTCGGCTTCGGCGTCCTTGTCTTCCACTTTGACAGACGAACCCTCCCCTGTCTGACTGGTAGAGGCGACATTTTTTGAAGGTGCGAATCCACTGGATATCAATGAGTTTTGATTCGGGGTATGAAGATGACATTGCGCACAGTGCCACGGATAATGCTTCGGCCTCTGCCTCCTTCACTTTCCGTATTTCTTCTCGTCTTTCTGCCTCTGAGGCCTCCACATCGCGGTTATACCAATGAACATCTTTGTTCTTTTGCCATCGTCCAGTTGGTGCGTTGACGCTATGCCCTAGATAGTGCTAAAGAGACGTTAGAGAGGCGAGATAAAGCTTTGATACAAGCATACCTCTCTGTCCTTGTCTGCAGATACGTCTGACCACTTGAATTCGCCTTGGCCGCCGCGAGTACCGCCTCGAATAGGTTCATACATGGCCGTCACACCGAGAGTTTCCAAGCCTAACAGGGGCAAATAAATGATGGTTCCCACTCCGCAACTTGCCTCTGCCCACCATCTTCATCACCGCCTTGCTCGACTTGTAACGCCACTATGCGCCTTTCAACGTTCCCAGTACTTGGCCTGTTCATTGCGGTTACATGGGCGCAAACGCAGACAGTGGTAGACGAGTGCGTCCTTTTTAACATCCCATAACATGTACTAAAACGATATACAGACTCGGTCAAACTGTTGTCGAATTCGTTACCACGGATATCGATGGTGATCCATCTACTTTGACTCTGTGAGCGCCGCTGCATTTCTATCACGCCAGATCGACTAACCAGTACTCTAGACAAACACTCACTGGAGCACTCACAACAACAACTACGGGTCTGGACGACGAAGTGACAACTACCGCAACCCGTACTACAGCGACGACGACGGCTGTGGAAGGTGGAGGACAAGTTGGCGCACCTCCAGCAACGACCGGTACCCCTCACGCGCCCATCCCCTACCAATACACGACCACAATCGCAGGCGTAGAGACGGTCATTCAGGATATCTTCACTCCCACATTCCCCGCTACCACCCCGACAACTGCCCCAGCAACAGGATCCATCATGGCCTTCAGTGACTACCTTGCCCAAATTAGTACCACCGCCTCCTCTGGTAGCAGTGGCAATGCTGCTACTTCACTGATATCTGACGGCGCTCTTCGTGCGCTTGGCGGCGCGTTGGTGGCATGCATTCTCAGCGGTTTAACGACGCTGTTGTAAGAGATTTAGATTACTCGACGAGGACATTACGCTATATCATGGACCACACACATATCTATTGCATGTCACTCAATGACCGATACGTCGTAATATAATGGACTGCATGGCAATATCCTTTTGACAATGGTGTTGGCTTTGTATGCTTAGGACTTTGGTTTTTTCTTTGATAAACTGTTCACGCAAACCAGAGAAAAGGGAGAAAGGAGGGATTCACAGTATTCTGCTACAGTACAGCACGGACCTTCGAAAAATGATTAGACATCTGTACCGAATGAGATCAAGACCTCAAAATTCTGTCGCGCGCACGCGCGCACCTTCCGCGAAGTGTGGCGCAACAACGGAAACGCCTTGTAACGGTTGCTAATGAGCACTCACGTGTATAGGCTTTCAAGAAGATGATGTAGGGAGCTAGATCCATGAGTAGATGACGGCATATCTAGTAGGACCTTGGACCTATTCATTTCGCATGCTCAGCCTCGACAAATAGCATCTAATTTGCCGAGGTTGGCTGACCAAAATATGTAAGACTTTGCATCTATGAGCTGCACAAAAATGCGCCAATAGTACAGAATTGGCCATATCGAATTTCGGAGTACATGTACAAACATACACATGAGCTGAATGAGGTGTGGCGGTCAATTGGCAGATACATCGTCGGCTAACACAGCCACTTGGCAGATTGTACATTCACGGAACTCTCTGAAATGGCAGCCTGGCAGATACGCCCCCAGCACATCGCGTAATGAACCAGGACTTTGGCCAGAGATTGATACATCATTGGAGTAATTGCGCCTGTCGACGACCTTCTTCCAGTATATCTTCGCCTTCAAAAATCCACTCCACGTCAAGTCCTTCTTCTGCAAACTCCTGTAACGTCAGGCTAAGTGATGAGACCATGTACTCTCTCAAGACGTCCGTGAACATCTTGGGGTAAGAGGGTATAGATGTTAGGTCTCCCCACAGATGCAACTTGCGCAACCTCCTGGTGGATGTGTCCTCATACCACCGCGACCGGACCATCCTCTCAAGCTTTTGACCCGTGAAAACAGTGTCACGGCAGCGATGGAATCCAAGACGGAATTCCGACAAATTGGGAAGGATAGAATCTTGGGTGGATGCGACGAGGGCATCTAACAATGCTGGAGCGCTATTCACGTTCGCCGGTCGTAGCTGCACGCGAAGCGTCGTTACTTCCTGACAATGGTGGCGCATGACGGGGAGAAGAACATCCAGACTGACGGCCCAAGAAACGTCCAACACACGAAGGGGAACGACGGCATCACGAAGTAGACGGGAAATTTGATCCATAACGACGTTGCTCGAATTGTTTGGACAACGAGTCCACTCGTTAGTGTTATGGGAGGTATGAGCTACTTCCTCTTCTTCCCCCCGGGCTTGGGGCTGGGTAAGGTGGAGTTCTTCGAGATTGGGGAGCCGGAGGTTGTCCAAGACCTTGTTGATAGCGCATGCTGACAGTTTGAGCTGGCGGAGGTTATGAAGAAGAATCGGACTGTGATGAGAAGGGGGTTCAGAGTCACCGATATGAATGAGGTGGAGTGAAGCGAGATTCGTCATTTGCGAGAGGACAGTCTGGCACTGTGATGGGGTAGTAAACCCCATACGAAGGGATGTGATCTTGTCCCATTGCGGCTTCAGCTGTGGGAAGTCAAAGTTGACGTCCAGGTAGCGGAGGGAGGAAGAAAAGGTAACGTCGGATTGTGTAACACGAGGGAACTCGACCCCTTCTGTACATCGCAACGTGACTGCTTCCAGTGTCTCAGACTCGAAGGAGTCCATCTCATTGAACAGGCGAAGAACTGACGCAGGGCCAATACAGGTAAAGGTGCGCCACCGGAAGCTGTTCGTCAATAACAGCGAGATTGGATGACTGAGGAAGGAGGAGACTCTGGAATCCAGTTCTCCCACAAGGACAATCCGGATATCGAGAGGATATGTTTTCGACAGAATCAGACATTGTTGCACAAGTCCGAGGGATACGTCTGGCACTTCGGGACGCCGCCAGGCGGTGAGTACGTCGTCGTTGCAGTCGACCTGGATCACTATCTCCGACCACAAAGACCGCGTGGAGCGTGATATTTGTCTCCAGGACTTGCAGACATGGCCAATGATATGTCTAGTCGCCCCCGGAGCGACAGACGCACCACCAGCCAGGCGAAATATACGAACAAGAAGTTCGTTGGGTAGTTTTTCGTATGATGGTCGGGGTGCAACTGGAGAGACCATATTGACCAAGACCTAGAAAGTACTAAGGGGCGTTAGAATACTGCAGCGACACACTTACAACTGTGGCAAGGGTCCTACACTGATAGCTTGAACAAGGAGGTGGTGAGACACTGGAGAGCACGAGATTAAGGAATGTTCTCACGCTCACCTTTTTAGGTGGTTGGGCCATTTCACGTTGTGGCGCAGTATAATCCAGATGGGTCGATGGATTTGAATACCGCTACAGTACTTACCTAGGACGGCCCTTAAAGTGTGAACACAACCAGAATCGATGGGTCCAAGAGTCCAATTTGTGTTCTAACCATCGATACCTATTGACGGTATCCCATGGCCAGATAGCGATTTTCCCTGGAAGTGGTCGAGTTTATAGAAGAAAAATCACGTGTCGATAAACGCGCTGTACGCGCCACACAGTGCCTTGCTTGTCATTGTTTGCTGATTTCTTGGCTTTCTTCTTGACGTCCATGAGCGTTCCTCAGCTAAGCCTTCAAACGACGCTACTTGGCAAGGATGTCTTCTCCGACGCGCGTACTCATGGGTACATCGGTCCCAGTCGCAATGTGCGTTTCCCAAGGGCCTGTGCTAGTGGAGGAGCCGCTATATGCGGCAACGAGGATACGACCCGGTGTGCTATCGCTGGCAAAGAATGTTCGCCTTCTGCATCGTCTTTCGTGGCGGTCTTGACGATGTTGTACAGCGCTCCGCATCGTACGCGTCCTCGACCCATCAGAAGCCCGTAATCCCGACCACAAGTCAGTCGTTGGCCACGGTGGATTTCGAGCAGAGGCTTCCAGGAATTTTTGGGATGGCAGTGGTCTCAAAATAGACAGTGCTAGCACTGATGTCGCTTGGGGCTCTGGTCGTGCGTTTTACTCTAATCTTCTTGCTATCGTTCAGCTAACGGTGATTAGAGTTTAATAACAAGATATTGACTAGTGCACGGAATGGCGAACTCATCATGTGGGACGTCAACAAGTCGAAGCATGAACGACGCGTCAAGGATCACTCGAGATCCATTCACAAGCTCTCTCTCTCCCATATCGTCCAACATTACTGCATTACCGGCTCTTCAGACGGAGATTTGAGAATATGGGTAAGCTATCTTCCGTCTTGCCTCGATGAATGCACTCAAGGCAACGCCAGGATATCCGAGATCTTTCCAAGTCAATCAATCGCATCCGCTTTCCAACCACCATTCGCAGTCTTGTGTTCTCTCCGATAGTATCACAGCCACTTCAAATTATGGTCGGTCTGGATAACGGCAATATTTATCGGTACCTTCTTTCTTATTTCTATATCCAACCACACTGAGATGGGATATGCAGTTGGGAGCTCAAAATGGCACAACGTGGCCAACTGGACCGTGTTCCCGTTGCACATACTGCTCCAGTGACCGCCCTAGACTGGAGGCCCCTCGAAAGTGGCTCCTCATTGGGCGGAGTAGAGCCTAATGCTACTGGCCTCGGTTGGATAGTCAGCGGTGGATTAGATCGCACTGTTAAAGTTTGGGATCTTTCCTGGCCTTCAATATCCTCTCATATCCAACACAAACCAACATACACGATACATTCCTCCTTTCCGGTTCGACATGTCCATTGGCGACCGGGCTATGACTGCGAGCTGGCGGTTGTGTCCAATGCCGAGTTCAGTTCCGGGTCGAATCCTGATATGAATGCATCGTCGAGTGCCCTGCATCGTTCTACAAGCACGCTGGGGTTGTTAAGCGACCCGACTGTCAAAGATGGACAGGCGAGAAAGATGGCCGCATCTGCGTCTAGTTCAGGGGACCCTATAGAGATCTGGGACGTGCGGAGGGGCTGGATAGCTAAGTGGTCTGTGGCTGGGTCAGCCATTGAAGGAGGTGTCACCGGTATGGCTCGTTTTCTTATTCTAACGCTCATGTCCGTGCTCATACTTACCAAGGAATGATGTTTCGTGATTCTCATGCTATATGGACCCAACATTCCTCGGGAATGTTTTCTCAAATCGACCTCCGCGATTGCGTCAAGCCTTTGGACAGCATCACACGCGTCTCGACTACCTGGGAGGCGTCGGGCTCAATGGCTTTTGTCTCTGATCGACCCCAGATTTGGGAAGCGCCTTATGATGACATGTAAGAGGACATTATCATTATGTTTTCGCTTATGATGCAGGCTGCTCATGACCTCTCTTTTAGACCTGTTGAACAGCGAGACAAGCTTCCTGAGCACAACCGCGGGGCTCTCAAAGCTTTAGGAGATCCTAGTTACATTCCTGAATCACAAACGGCCGGAACGTATAACACTGCGGATAACGCAGAAGACACAGAAACTTTCTCTAGACTCGCAAAAGCCTACGTATTTCGCGGTCAGGCTCGGAAGGACCTATGTGCAATTAACGCTCAGGTAAGCCTCCTATTGAGTGCTCTCTTCAGTTTGCGACGCTGACGTTTATAGCTTGCATTCCAGGCAGGGAAAACGCACGCAGGACAAGTTTGGCTTCTGGTCGGAGCATCACTCTCAAACATCACCGTAGAAGACAAAACTCCAACAGAAAGCTTGTCGTCTTCTAGGCCTCCTCTAGTTCACTCCCTTTCCACTCAAACGCAAGTCCCCACACTTGCAACACCTTCTCCTACCTACGCATTCCCCCCGCCCAATACTCCCGCAAAATCAAGCCCCGTGAAAACTTCCAGTCATAGTGCCGAGCGAGATCGCCGCAGCACATCTGGTTCGCGCATAATGACACCTGCCTCTTCGAAGCACCCTTCTCCAGGGCAAGGGACTGTCGCGTTGCCCAGCACGCCCGTTCCGCCGTCTGTACTGTCCCGACGAGATTCCTTGGACGGAAGTTCCCCACTGCTCTCAAGCAGGCGGTCATCAGTGTATCGAAGACCCTCCATGTCCACCCATCATAGTAGCAGCCCTGTAGGCAATAGCAGCCTCCGCCATATTGGCGAGGGTACATTGGATGATTCTGATTCTTCGGGGAGCGGGAGTGGGGAGAGTAGAGAACACGGATCGAGTGACGAAGAGCCTTTGCTTCGTCCTTTGATGTCCCCGACGCTTTCTATGGCGCGAGCTTCGTCTTCCCATCTTAGCCCTCTGTCCCGCTTCGTCAGTCAGAAAGATGATGATGGAGATGAGAACGAGAACGGCGACAAGGACGACGATGAGTACGACGAGGACGACGAACGGTCCCCATCTCCCCGGTCAACCGATTCGGAGAGCGAGGAGGATGATGCGCGGTCTTACCGATCCTCTTCTCGCGCACGATCGAATTCCAAGCGCCCCACCAAACAACGATCGTATCAAAAGTTGAAGAGCAGAAGTCGTGCATCCACGGGTGGTTCGATGACATTGGGTGTCGTCAGATCAGTGTTGAGGAAGGCTTCTCACAGCAGTGTGAAGACGGTGACTGGTGGCGATCCTCCGCCACTTCATAAAGGAATCAAAGCGGAGGAGACGATCAAGGATTTGGGACATTCGAGGGAGAAGAGTGTGGCTGTCTCCGAGATGGCGTTCGACGAGGATCCGCCACTCCAGCAATTGGAACACGATACGACCGATCGAAGGTCAGACCTCGTTGTGGAGGAAGAGGAAAAGTTTCGTGCTTTGGCTTGGGCTGCACTGCGAGAATGTCTGGAGGAGTTTGCCGATAATGTATGTTATTCTTCATTTCTTTTTTCATGTTTCGTGTATTTAATCTTCATTTCGGTAGGGTGATGTCCAGATGTGCGCCATGCTTGCATTGGTTGCGGGAGAGGAGCTCGGCCTGAAGAAGCGACGAATTATGGCTTTCCTAGATGCATATATCGGTAAGATGTTCGTTTGGGAGCTGTTCATAGTTTGGTACTCACGGAATTACGGAAATTAGATCTTCTTACTCGGTTGCGCTTGCATACGCCTTCGGGATACATTCGAAAGTATTGCGACGCAGAGCAAATACGCGAAGCCAGTCTGGTATGTCGATCCCGTAGCAACTATTATACGAGACTAAATGTATGGCGCAGCTTGAAACAACGATCTATACATCCTGTGGCCGCTGTCGCAAAGCATTGTCCATTCCCTTGGGTGTCTCGCAGCGGAATCCAAATGGCGGCTACTGGCTTTGTCAAACCTGCAAAGGACATCCCATCTCGTGTAGCATCTGGTATATTTCTTCTTTACCCTGTGATATCTGGAAAGTTTAACCCATGGTCCGCTTTTTCAGCCGTATGCCCGTCCGAGGACTTCTATTCCAATGTTCGGTCTGCTCCCATGGAGGACATCAGTACTGTTATCAGAGATACTACCTGAATCGACCAATGACAGAACTGCCTCGCAAGTTCCTGCCATCTGGGCATGATGATAGAGGGCGTTCTGTGACTCGCGGGACGATGAACACGAACACGTTGTCTCTGAACGACGACGATGCTGGCTCGATGATCAGCAGTTCAGGGTTTGGCGATTCTCAGGTCGACACTGCGCACCCTCTGCCCTCCGAAAATCTGATGGGGCATGCTTGTGCTGCTGGCTGTGGGCACTATTGCTGGGCAGCCACTGGAAGTCGCGACGATTGAAACGCGAAAAACGACACCTCGTCCTCCTCATGTTGATCCCTCAATTCACTTTATTTCCATCGATAATCTCGACTCTGGCTTTTGCCTCGTTATCGAGGTGCGGTCTGCCTCAAACTCGTGTACTGGCACGCATATTCTGCTGGGTAGAGGGGAATTTTATGTTATTTGGCATGGTGGCATGGAGGAGACCCGACACGAGGCCGCATGAGTCAGAACTGGGTTAGGGCATTTTTCTTGTCAATGCCGACAGTTCCATCAGCGACGCTCCATGGACGTATATAAAAGGCCGCCCATGCGTCGTCTAGGTTCTATAGCGACGAAACCACCCACCCACCCAGCACTCAGCAAACGCACCCATCATCTTTCTTCACCACCATGTGCTTCATCAGCTATACCTCTACGCGCTACAAGGGCTGCGGCACTACGAAGCCGACGTCCAAGCAGATTGTGCGGTGCCGGACGTACCACGCTATCAAGGCTGCTGTGGACGCTCGCCAAGCGTCGTACAGCGACCTCCCAAAATCGTGCGACCCGAGGATTATCCCGCCTCATAACAACGTCGTCAATGACAACGGACGATGCCACCCCGAGTGTCCATATGGACGAAACCCCATGTACCCGCGATGCCAGCAGTGAGTGTTAACCTTTATTGTTATTGAGCGTTGGTGTCTGACTTTTTTTTCTTCTTGTGCAGCTGATCGCGTCCATTCAACCACTCCAAAACAAAATATTTTCCAGGTGAAGATCGTGCGCTGGCGCTCGACTACTTGAACCTGGGCGACTTCATCCACGAAGCTCGTCGCGTTACTCGCCCTCTTACGATTATCATTTATGACCACGACCATGAAGCATCTTTTTTTATTTTGTACATCCGCCAGCATTATCTTCCACATATATAGCTTACTGTAACTACGAACGAATTCCTACATACATACATAGATCCTGAATACCCTATCCTACCTAGAAACGCCTTTGACTTTCGAATAACACCTCTATTTCATATTTCTGTCTCTTGTGTCCCTCCGTCATGGCTCCGACTAGGTTGATACTTCGCGCTTTGGCCTACCCCGGTATACTCGGCGTTATTTTGGCTCTGCAGACTAGCTAGACTTACAATGACTTTCGCCTTCAACTAATTCATCCAGCAACTTGCATGTCTTCGACTCGGGACTTAAATCGACCGATGATGACGAAGTCTGATCTACTCCCGGCTGACACGACTATAAAGTGTTGACAGTCGCAGATTCGCATCTTGCCTTCTTTCCCCCATCATGGCTGTATTCTCTCGTCTTTTGCCGGCCCTCACCACCGCCTACGCTTTTCAAGCTCGTGAGTACCACTTTTCACTAACATGCATCATCTTGAATGCCATACCAGTCTGCGCTTTGATCTTCGTACCGCAACACAACGAGAAATACTACGACTTGGCAGGCTCCCTGGGCTTCCTGTCTACAACGTTCGCCTCTTTGTACTACCCTGCGTTCAAGTCCAGATTGTGGGATGGGCTAAGCACTCCCGTCCCCGCCTTGTCTTCCTTTGCTCCCCGGCAGCTTATCTTGACTGCTGCTCTTGGGATATGGACGGCTCGCCTGGGAACGTTCTTGGTCTCGGTATGTCGCATTTTCTAATCGCGACGTTTTGTCTTAGAAACCTTGAATCCAGCGAATCATGAAAGCGGGAAGCGACTCGCGTTTCGATGAAATCAAGTATCAACCAGGCAAATTCGCCTTCTTCTGGTTCGCTCAAGGTGCGCTTCGGACGTGAAGAAAACGAGAGCGCGGCTGATGTTTGAGTATCAGCTACATGGGTCTTCCTGGTTGGCCTCCCGGTGTACATGGTCAACAGTCTGCCCCCGACGCTTCATCCTGCTCTCGGTTTACGCGACTACGCTGCTCTCGGTTTGATAGCAGCTTCCTTCGCCTTTGAGGTCACCGCAGATTACCAAAAGACCGCATGGCGCAAGGCGAAAGACACCAAGCAGCACGACGAAAAGTTCATCTCTAGTGGGCTTTGGAGCCTCAGTAGACACCCAAAGTAAGACCGTCTATTTCGCTCATTTGGATATGTGTCTCATGCGATTTGCTCTAGCTACGTCGGTGAGCTTGGTATATGGACCGGAGTATGGGCATTGTCGACGTCCACCTTGCAAAACGTCTTTTTCCCTCGTGGCGCCGTCGTTTTGGCCGCACTGAGCCCGGCTTTGACTTACATGCTCCTGCGCAACGTATGCATCCTTACCGACACTTACATTCTGTGAGACTTACTGTTGATTTCAGGTTTCCGGTGTCCCGCCTCTTGAGAAGCAAGCCGAGAAGAAATGGGGCAATGATCCTGAATGGCAGGCGTACAAAAAGTGAAGTCTCTCCAGGAAATTCTTTTCATGCATATCTGAACCCCTTCTCTCCAGTCGCACACCCGTCTTCTGGCCATGGTACAAGGGCTAATCTGCCCCATTTTGTGAAGAGTAATTCATCGTGTATTTGTACGTTATGGAATGGAAAGTCTTATAAGTAATACAGAGCGTATTGGATAAATTAGATAACAGCTTGCAAGAAGAAGAAACGAGGATGATTAGCCATGCTCTAATACAAATACAGGATGAAATAAAATGTGAGAAAGAAGAGAAACCAAGCAGCAGGTATGAGTAACAGTCATCGATAAAAAGAAAGAAAGAAAAAGAGGAACGTTAGAAATTCGAGGTGATGCTATTCGCCCACGCGTGAGACGATCCTCTTCGCAGGAGGAGGTTGCGCCCAACGGTCGTCTTCTCGGAAGCGAGTTTCGTTATGGCGTTCAACAAGTCATTGCGGCGTAAAGGCTTGGTGATGTGGTCATCCATACCAGCCTGCAAGCAGCGTTCACGGTCACCAATCACTGTAAAAGTATAATCAGCCTCTTGCTTCGTAAAAGCGGGATATACGCACTGGCATGAGCAGTCAACGCTATAATGGGCACGGGCGGTAGCCCCTCCTCCATCTCCCACGACCGTATAAGCTCCGTCGCCTCCATCCCACCCATAAACGGCATAGACACATCCATCTAATCAAACCACACCATTGCATAAGTCTCCACGCACCAACCAAAAACGAGAAACTCACAAGAATGATATCAAACGGCCGCCCCTGTCGTATCCTCGTCTTATACGCGTCCACAGCCAAACTCCCATTCTCCGCGATCTCTACAGTATGCCCGTACTTCTCCAATATCTTCACCGCAAGTTTTTGGTTCACCAAGTTGTCTTCCGCTAAGAGAATATCGTATGCCATGTCATTTGGTGTGAAGACCGGGTTCACGGTGTTCGATTCGAGTGCGGATATTAAGGCGGCGGATAGATCCTGTGGGCTGACGGGAGTGTGCACTTGAGAGCTGATGCTGTTGTCGAGACACCATTTTACTGAGATATCATCAGGACACGCGCACCAAGTTTGAAGGACAAGGAAGGCTTACGGTCAAGCGAGGGCATGAACGGTGCCATTAACACAATCGGTATATATCTCAGATGTTCATGCTCGCGAACGGATTCGGTCTAAAGGCCAACGTCAACACGGGACCCATCAGCGCCGGGGTGCACAAAAGACTCACCATGGCTATAGAGTCCACGACGATGGTATCAAAGTGTGGACATGTATCCTTATGTGCAACTTCCGCCACCGACCTCACACGATGCACCAAAAGCCCCAACTCCTGGATGCTCGCCACAACTCCCGTCTCATCCTGCATAGAATCGACAAAGAGTATCGTCCGCTTCGCAAACGGCGACATCTTCGACGATATAGCCTCCGGGGACGTATGACTGAGCTGGGACGTGATGGTGAAGAAGAACCGGCTGCCCTTGTTCAGCTCACTCTCCACCCACATGTTACCTTGCATGAGGTTGACTAGACGTTTCGATATCGATAAGCCCAAGCCAGTACCACCGTATTCCTAGCACATGATTAGCGTCTCTTCGAGAATGATAATGAGAGTGATGAACAAACACACCCTAGTCGTCGAACCATCCGCTTGACAGAACGTATCGAAGATCATGTTCAGCTTGTCTCTCGCAATACCAATCCCAGTATCAGACACACAAAACTCCAGAGCAACGTTCTGGTCATCCAGCGCCAACAGCCGAGTGGCCAACGCGACATGGCCCTTCTGCGTAGTTTTGGCAGGAGTAAACTTGATAGCATTCCCAACCAAGTTGGTAATGACCTGGCGCAAACGCAGGGAGTCGCCAATAAGTTGATCCGGGATATCAGGCTGTATATCGAACGTCAAATCCAAGTTGTTCTGCGTGGCCCGAACGACGAGCGTTTTGAGAATCCCAAAGACAGTCTGGCGCAGCGAATAAGACACAGCTTCCATAGTCATGCGTCCAGCCTCAACTGAGAGAAAGCGTTAATCAATAGAGCGTCCACGCACAGACGTGGTCACGACGCACTCTTCGAGATATCCAAAATGTCGTCGATGATCAAGAGTAACGACCGCGCCAGGTTGTGTACCAATAGAAGACTCTCGCGCTGCGACCGATTGAGATCACTGTCCAGCGTCAATTCGGTCATTCCGATGATACCATTCATAGGCGTCCTAAAATCAGGTTCAGACGAATAAGACATCAAAAGCACGAGAGACATACCGAATCTCATGCGACATATTAGCCAAGAATTCACTCTTACTCCTGTTCGCCAGTTCCGCAGCCTCCCTAGCAGCAGTGTTTTTCTGTATACTGTCCCGCAAGTTAAAGACCATGCTGTTGATATGCGATTTCAAAGAATCCATTTCGCCGCTTGCTTCGACCGTGATGAATCGTGTAAAATCACCATCCATGGCTGCTGCTGAGATCTGAGCGAATCCACGAACTTGAGTTGTCAAATTTCCGGCCATAGTGTTGACAGCCAATCTATCAGAGAGGTTCAAAAACAATGCAGAGAAGAATGGTCGGAAAACGTACGTAATTTCGTGCCAGATACCTTGGACGTTCCCGACATCAGCAACACCTCCCAGTTTACCCTCAGTACCGACTTCACGAGCAACCTTTTTCACCTCGACGGCAAAGATGTCCAACTGGTCAATCATCTTGTTAATCGTCTCAACCAACTCTAACATCTCTCCAGATACCGCGACTTTGGTAATCTTACGCGTCAAATCACCGTGTGCCACAGCAGTCTGTTGTGTATATTAGTCGTCAGGTAATGCCTATCGATAATGAAGGAACAGAAGCATTACCGTTGCATACGCGATAACTCGCACTTGTGTTGTCAACTGAGAAAAATAATGAGCATCAAACAAATGAGAAAGGGACCATGAGGCGCACGCACATTGGTAGCCATAACATTGACGTTATCTGTCAACTGCTTCCAAGTACCCGCGACATTCTTCACCTTGGCTTGGCCTCCCAACCGACCTTCTGTGCCAACCTCTCTCGCCAATCGTGTGACCTCGTGAGCGAATACGCTCAAAGAATCAGTCATCTCGTTGACAGTGTCCTTCAACTCCAAAAGTTCTCCCTTGACGTCCACTTGAATCTTCTTGGTCAAATCTCCGTTTGCCACTGCCTTGGTGACCTCAGCGATTGAACGGACTTGATCAGTCAAGTTCATAGCCATGAGATTGACGTTGTCTGTCAA
Source organism: Flammulina velutipes (assembly GCA_011800155.1). Classification (NCBI taxonomy): domain Eukaryota; kingdom Fungi; phylum Basidiomycota; class Agaricomycetes; order Agaricales; family Physalacriaceae; genus Flammulina; species Flammulina velutipes. The sequence goes on along the minus strand of CM022374.1, from coordinate 826,189 downwards.
AGCCTAGATGTACCATTCAGGAATGTTGGCGAATTAGCGATATAAAACAAACCTTCCAAGTCCCTAGAACGCCAGGTACGACAGCCTGTCCTCCCAATTTACCTTCAGTTCCGACCTCCAAACTGACACGAGTGACCTCGTTAGCGAAGACCCGAAGTTGGGACACCATCTGGTTAACGGTTTCCTTCAAGTCCAGCATTTCACCCTGCACATCGGCCTCGACCAATCTTGTCAAGTTTCCGGCTGCGACTGCTTTGGTGACCTCCGAAATCGACCGCACCTGATTCGTCAGGTTGGAAGCCATCCTGTTGACGTTCCTCGTCAGGTCTGCCCATGTACCTTTGACGCCCTCTACCGTAGCCTGCCCTCCCAAGATACCCTGCGTCCCGACCTCCAGCGCCACACGAGTGACTTCGCTCGCAAACGAATTCAAATCGTCCACCATGGAGTTAACCGTCGTCTTAAGTTGGTGCATCTCTCCCTCGACTTCAATTTCGACTTTGCGAGTCAAATCTCCGTCGGCGACGGCCGTGGTCACGGAGGCTATTGAGCGGACTTGATCTGTTAGTGATGAACACATTCGATTGACCTGGGGAGTGCGTGAGATACGAAAGCAAGGGCATTGGGGAGAAGACTGACGTTTTTGACGAGTTCAAACCAGACGCCTTCCACGTCCGGAACGTTTGCTTGACCTCCCAATTTCCCTTGACTGCCGACTTCCAATGTAACTCTCGTGACCTCTGCTGCCAAAGCTCGTAATCGAATGACCATGCCGTTAACCGTATTCTTCAAGTCCTGAATTTCACCCCGAGCATCGACTTCGATTTGTTTGGACAAATCACCAACGGCGACAGCTTTCGTAACTTGGGCTATGGATCGAACCTGGTTTGTCAAATTGCCAGCAAGAACGTTGACAACATCCGTCAGCTCTTGCCAGGTGCCTTCGACGCCTGGAACGACGGCCTGGCCACCGAGCCTGCCTTCTGTTCCGACTTCTTGGGAAACACGAGTGACCTCCTTTGCGAACCGTCCAAGTTTGTCGACCTGTGATGAGATTAGTAAGGCGACGGTGAGAGAAGCGGGATGGGCATACCATGGTGTTGATAGCGTCCTTGAGCTTGTTCATGACAACGCTGTGTACGGGGACAGTGATCTTTTGACTGAGATCACCGTTGGCGACGGCGTTGCAGACACGAGCGACGTCCTCGACCTGAGTTTTAAGTAGTTTGAGTTCCTCGACGGCGCTGAGACCACTTTCGATGGCAGCCGTTGCGAGCGGACCGTCGGACGCGACGACGAGGGGTGAGCCGGGGAGCAGAGTGGATTCCAAGGACGATATACGTTTTGCGACGACGGAGTCTGTGACACGGATTCCGCAAGTAGGACAGTGTATATGCTCGACATAGGAAGTTGGCGGGGCGGACGCGGAGGTGCTGGCCACGTGCGTAGAGATCCCAGACGACGACTTTGTGGGGAAAAAGGCCGGGTCAGAGGGCAGATCTATCGACGACGGTGCAACCTCCCGACTGATGGCGTCCTCGAGGTGCGGAGTCTTTGCAGCTAACGGTGTCGGTGGGGCCGTCGTCGCTGGACGCTCGACGCCCATGGCCCACAGGTCGTTCAACGACTTTTCAGCCGACATCATGCGTTTCGTGAGCGTAGTGAGATTTCGGAGGATGGAATCGGTCTGCCATGTCGATGGCCCGCTATACGATGGTGCTGGGGTGCTTGGCTGGCCGAGGCTGTAGACAGAGAGCAAAGCTACAAGATGAGAGGTAAAAGGATCGGTTGCATCGTCGACGCTCGCCATTGTTGACGATGTCCAAGTCGTTCTTGAACGACGTCGTCGAAAGCAATTACAAACCACCGCCAATCAGAGCAAGAGATAGGGCGTGGGAAATATCAGATTGCTGCCTAATCGAGACACTTCTCCTGCCAGGTTAGCCTCGGGATCTTCAAGGACGTTCATGGCACGAACGCCTGCCTCAACCTTCAAGCGAGAAATTGTTGCTAGCTCTCTGTATTCGCGCTTTGAGTCTCTCGGACTGAAATCATGCATATCATTCCTTGTGTTCCGTCCCGATTCTCCAGGGTCGGACCCAAATTTCTAATGCCAATTGCCATTCAATTGAACAAAGAAAGACCAATGGATGGACAGGAACCGAAGATCACAAAAAACATGACATCTCTGCCTCATCTGTAGCAAAGGACAGCTGTGCCTATAACACTGATAAAAATGCCTGTTTACGACTAAGCCGCACCCTATTCCAGCTCCAAGATACGTAAGACAACGTTTTGCGCCACCGGGTTGGATCAGATGGATGGATAGTTGATTGATTGTATTGTATTGCTCCAATTCCTCCCAGTGGGCGGTACTTAGTGTCCACGGTAAACTCATCCCAGGATGCCAAGTTACAGTCCACAAAGTCGGCTGCCAAGCATCGCTGATCATATGCAAAACGTCCTGATAATACGCAAATGTCGTGGCGCACCAACGTACACTAGTCACCGAATGGCTTGGAACATGCGAAATTCGTCCGTTTTGAACTGAAAATGATCTTCGTCCAGTGAATCAGATTCCCTATTCACACAAACGTCGTCAACGGCTGTAAATACCAAGAAGCAGAGAAAAACCAACTCAAGCGGACCCAAGACGCGTAAACCGCGAATATGTGTATCCTTCCCGCTCTGGTGATTGGCTGCTACAATCACCTGCAGAACGTACGCGTTGACGGGTTTCCTACGCGAAGTTGCATCAGAGCGTACGATAGCAGACGCGTTGCCACCACTCACAATCCATCTCCGTCCTCATTAGGCTCAGACGAAACATCGAACGTTATCCATCCATCTGGCTTTTCCAGTGTGATGATACGAACATCCTGAAGGTCACTAACTCCCGTCCCAGCGCGGATAGCCAACGTCGCCGGCGTGTATGAATCATCTTGGGGGTGGCTCAAGTAGATACTCAATTTCTGTCAACCTTTCATCGAACCAACGTTCATTTCAGAAGTAGAAGTACCCACCTGTACGGGCATCTTCTTCGCAAACTCAATCGTGATATAGTGAGGCTGTGGCCCATCTGAACTGCACTAAAAGCTTTCATTAGGCGTCCGATTCGGTTTGGAGATTGTGCGTACTGCCAGAAAGTGTCCGGGTCACCGTCCCGTAGGCATTCGACGCCAAATCCAAACTTTGCAGAGGAGACAGACCATTTGGCGCGTCCGGAGATATCTGGCCACGGGAGTGGTGGGGGTTTCCTCACAGCTAGAGTAATGGCGTAAATTGACGGTCTATCTAGGAATCATGAAGGGGGTCACATGAGAGAATGAAAGGAGCACTGAGGTTGGGCTCCTCTGCTGGAAGCGGTACTGGGGGAGGAGCGCTCATGAGATGGTGGTGAAAGAGCAAGTGGCGTTCGACTAACACAGGTCAATACCGGATAACCGGTCCGAAATCTTACGTTGAACCACCACGACAGTTCGACATCTGCTCAAAATCTGCAAGTACTTATCTGTGCAAATGGACAATCTCGCAGCGAACAAAAAATCACGTCTGCACCAGCCCAAAGTCTGTGATAGAATCTCTGAATTCAATGGGACATCACCTGAAACGCTTCCTAGTCGAAAGATATGGCGCACTATCCCCTCCTAAGTACCGACATGCCCGTATGCGCTGTGTCCCTCGTTTGATACCCCCTTACGGGCCCCGCTTATCTTCTATCGTTTGTCACTCTGGCAAATCGGGAAAATTGCTGGCGTCATTCAAGTATCAGTCATCTATACGTATACGGCATATCCAGGTGCTTTATAAGTTATAGCAATCTATATAACACTGACGTGCGATATAGCATCTCTCCTAACTTTATTTCAACATGCCATCAACCCCACAAACCCAGCAAGCTTGGATCATAACGCAAAAAGGTCTACCCAAAGATGCCCTCTCCCTGCGGAAGGATTACCCAGTTCCTAAACCAGGAAAGGGAGAAGTGATAGTCAAAGTGCAAGCAGCTGCGTTGAATCCAGTGTACGTTCGCTCTTTTCAGATCCGTGTTCAAAAAGACCTGACTGTTCTGTTCCGTTTCCAGAGGCTACAAACTCATGGGAATGCTTCCCAACTTTCTCGCGAAACGACCTCTACCAGCAGAACACGACCTCGCAGGCATCGTCGAAGATCCCAATGGTTCTACCTTCGCCAAAGGCGACGCAGTCATCGGCTTTATACCCGTCCGTAAGTTCAAAACCGTCAGGCCTCATGCTTTACCAACGCTAATCTCTGGTCCCTAGCATTGTCGATGAAAACAAAAGAAGGAGCCCTACAACAATACGCGCGCCTCCCTGCAAACCATCTCGTCCTTCGTCCCAAAAACATATCTGCCGTTGAAGCAGCAGGTTTGTCCCTCGCCGGACAGACAGCATGGCAGGCATTACACGATTGTGCCCAATTCGAAGCCGGCCAATCCGTGTTCATCAACGGTGGAAGCTCCAGCATAGGCGCGTACGCCATCCAGATAGTAAAGGCCAAAGGAGCCACCCGCGTCGTGGCAACAGCCTCCGGGAAGAACGAAGAGTTCGTCCGCAATCTCGGAGCAGACGAGTTCATCGATTATACCAAGCAGCCTCTGCATGAGTATCTCCTCAAAAACCCTCCGTCGACAAAGTTTGACGTAATATTCGATGCGGGTGCGTCGTTTGTGTGTTTGTGTTCGATGTCGTGGGACGCTGACATTGTGATTTAGCTGGCCTCCAAGAACCAGATTTGTACAAGAACAGTCCGGCTTATCTTGCGCCTGGCGGCACGTATGTTACGGTAGGACCTAGCAAGATCTCCTTCCTGCCTATAGTTCGCACCGTGTTCGCTGCGGCGCTTCCAACGTGGTTGGGTGGTACTCCCCGCCGACACAAGTACGTCGCCCGCAATCCCTCCACCCAATTCCAGCCACTGACCATGACTTAGACTTGTCGGGGTAGACCATAAACCTGCTGATCTCCAAGCACTTGCTGATTTAATGGCGGAAGGAAAGCTGAAGCCAGTGGTGGATTCGGTTTTCGAGTTTGAGGATGCGCTTTCTGCGTATGAACGGATTATGACTTCGAGGGCGAAGGGGAAGGTCGTTGTTAAGGTTAACGTTGACGCTTGAGCGGGAGATGTGTAATCTGAGTAGCTAAGGCTATGGGGGGATATGGTGGCATTATACCAGATTTACTAGTTTTTTGTATCCCGAGTCCCGTTGGCCAGAGAGCGTGGGAATTCTTTTTGCTTCCGTTCTCTCATCACCTCAACTCTGAACAACAACACTCTTGTTCATACTCACGAAGGCTGTGTTATCTAGCTACTTCAACCTCTGAGGTTTGAAGCTCTTGGTAAGTATCTTTGTATTCTATCTGCGGTGCAGCATCATAGTTCACCCGATGTCACCAAAGCAATCATGTCTTCTGCCTCCCAGCTACCATACGAAAAAATACCAGATGAACTTCTCGTTCGTATCTTTCGCCTCGCCGGTGGCGCCTCCGTCTCTGCGCAAGGAACCAGAAATTTGATTGGCCATGTATGCAAACCCTGGAGACGACTATCACGCCTCACCCGGTCCTTGTGGTCCGAGATAAATATCGAGGCCCTCCAAGACCAGGAGATGGCGAAGGAAGGTTTTCCTGTGTACTGTGCTAAAGTGCCGGCGGATCTACCCCTCATAGAGCAATGTCTGATGCTGTCGAAGACTCACCCTCTCGACATTCGGATTGTTCTTACGGCAGACTTAGCAGATAACGCACCACATATCCTCCACCCTATAATGGACCGCTTGTTGACTCATACCATCCGGTGGCGCACCTTTACCTGCATTGGCCCGGAATGGCTCATCCGCCGGCTGCAAAGAATACATACATTCCAGTCTACGACGCTGGAAGCGGTTACTTTGGGATGTACGGATGGTGTCGAGTCTCCTGATCTTACGGACTCCGACGTTACCTTCTCTTCCTCGCTGCGTCACCTAGACATCAACTTCTTCTTTCCTCAATTGAAGCCACAGTGGTCCAAAGTCACCTCCCTTTGTATGGGATTTCCTACCCCATCACAATGCCGTAGCGTCCTCTCGCAGTTGACAAATCTCATCTCATTCCATATCATCCATATCGGCGACTCCGAACCCGCTCCTACTCCTCACATCCCAATTCTCCTCCATGACCTCCGTCAACTCAAATTATCAGCCTGCGCTATCAGCGAAGTGCTGGACGATCTCCGGGTTCCCAAGCTCGAACAACTCTATCTCACGCAGCCCGGAAGCGAGGATGACAGTGTAGCACATGCTTCCCACGAATGGGGCGTTTGTCCAAACAGCTCGAACCTCGTCGTGATAGAAAGAATTTCTCGCCTGCTTGACGGTGTTCCCCTCCGCGTACTGGACGTCGCTTGGGCTGTCAACCTTGATGCCCTTGTGCCAACCCTTCGTCTCTGTTGTCGAGACGCGACGACGCTTCGCATCCACCTGCGTCCGGAGAACGTAGACAGCGCACCGTCACTTCTAGACGCACTAGTCACGTCCTCCGAAGGCCCTATTCTTCCCAACTTGTCCGAATTCAGTCTCGGATATTCTCGCTGCCATGATACAATCTTTACGGGTGAAAGGCTAGAGAGGATGGTCAAGTCGAGGTGGAATAGTACAGACAATGTCACAGTCAAAAGACTGCGCACATTGCGGCTTTGGGGAAACCTCGTGTCTATACCCTATAGGTACCATGACGAGGAAATTACGGATATCTTGAGAGGGTACATGCTCTCGTCGCTTAGCTTGACGTTGCAAGATTTCGAGGAGCAGGGATTGGATGTGCAGTGGGTTTTTGAAGGAACGTTCAACATCTTGGAAGAAGCGCGTCGACATGCTGAACAGCTCTTATAGACGTTTTATACACTTGTAGGAATAGTCCTATTTCTCTCAAGTCGTACTTATCAGTAGAGTGCCGTTCCTTCAACCTTTACGGCGAGGATAGCTAATAGGAAACCTAGGGAGTCAAAAATAGCATCAACTCAATCAATACAAAATAAGTCGCGACCAAGTCGCGACCATAGGTCGGTATATGCTGTAGATCGCTCATCGAAGCATACCTGTAAAAAGCTGAGCCTACGTTGGGATATGGTCCGCAAAAACTGTGTAACCTTCAAGACGGAAGGAGCGTGGGAAATACTTTTGATTCTGTTCTCTCACCACAATTATTGTAAGCTTATTTTTATTCACACTGGAGCGCTACAATTCACTTGAGGTTCCTCAGGATTGACCAATATGTCTTCCGTTTCGATTCGACCACCGCATGAAATACTGCCCACTGAAATACTTGTTCGTATATTTCACCTGGCCGGCGGCGCGTCTGTCGCTCCCCGAGGGACCAGACAAATTATTGGCCACGTCTGCAATTCTTGGAGACGAATATCACGCTCCACTCCATCTTTATGGTCCGAAATAGCCATTGAACTCCTTTACGACGACGACGTGGATGCCGAATGGCAAGGTCCTGCATTGCCAACAGTCTGCCTCAGGCTTGTAGAACAATGTTTAGTCCTATCGAAAACACACCCTCTCGACATTCGGATTGTTCTTACAGGAGAACTGGATTCTCTGAGGGTCCCCTTTGTCCTTAACCCTCCCATCCTGCTCTTGTGGGCCCATAACAACCGGTGGCGCACCTTTACCTGCATTGGCCCGCCCTGGGTTCTCCGCTTGTTCAATGATATCCATTCCTACCGGTCCACGACACTGGAAGCAGTTACTCTGCGATGCACGGAAGGGGTCGAGACCCTCGCTCTTACGGAGCACGACGTTACCTTTTCTTCCTCACTCCGTCACCTAGACATTAACTTTGTCTTTCCGCAGCTGAAGCCACATTGGTCCAAAATCACCTCCCTCTGTATGGGGTTCCATACCACAGCACAATGCCATAGTACCCTCTCGCAGGTGACGAATCTCATCTCACTTCACCTCATCCATATCGGCGACTCTCAACCCCCTCCCGCTCATCATATCCCGATCTTTCTTCATGACCTTCGTCTGCTCAAATTATCAGCCTGCGCTGTAAGCGAAGTGCTGGACGACCTCCGGCTTCCCAAGCTCGAACAACTGTATCTTACGCAGCCCGGGGCGAGAGGTGAAGAAGAGAATATCGCGCATACTCTTCATGGCGCTGGCGTGTGGGGCGGCTGCCCAAATCACAATCCGAACACAGTTGTGACGGAGCGGATTTCTCGTCTACTTCACGGTGCCGTCGTTCCCCTTCGCGTGCTGGACGTCGCTTGGGCCGTCAATTTTGACGCTCTTGTTCCAATCCTTCGTCTCCATTGCCGAGAAACGATAAGCCTTCGAGTCCAGCTACGTCCGGGGAACGTCGATAGCGCCCCGTTACTACTGGAAGCCCTCGTCACATCATCCACAGACCCTATCCTCCCCAACTTGTCGGACTTCAATCTCGGATTCCATCGCTGCCGTGACACAATCTTTCAAGGTGAAAGGCTAGAGAGGATGGTACGGTCACGGTGGAATACAGACTCCGCTACCACGAAGAGACTGCGTACATTGCGTTTACGAGGAGACTGGCACGATCCCAGGCTGTCCGATACTCAACACCCGGTTATGGAACTCGAGTCGATCATGAGGCAATACACAGCCTCATCGCTCAACTTGACGTTGCAGGCCCTTGAGGAAGAGGGACTTGATGTGCAGTGGACTTTTGAGGATGTAGACATACTGCGCGGAATTCGTCGATACGCTCAATGACTTCAATACTAAATATCTCCACATGTTCTCCGTATCTTAGAGTTCACAAGTAGATTATAATGCAGAGCCCTTTACTTTTGTACCAAAGTCTCCGCCAAGTTAGATCTGCATGGATCGGAAGTGCTGATATTTAAGAATTTGATCGAAGTCAGTCTGTGGCGTGGCGCATTCACATTTTCTTGAAAGGAATACTGTGGAAATTATTCCATACTAATGTCAAGTTACAGCTGGAGGTACTCTACTGCGCCGCGCTCCCGCCCTGTACTCTACTCAATACGTCGTTCAACGCATCCGGTGTGAACTCATTCTTTAGATCAACTTCAAGGTGATAGTAGTAGTTTTTTTTGGGATTATTCGATCCTTCATCGTCGCTGTCTTCTTCTGAGTCTTCTTCTGAGAAGATGTCAACGACTCCAGCAGTTCTCCTCCCATCAACAGCTACACCATCCTTGGGCGGGGCCCAGTCGATAGGCATGACAAATGTGAAATTTTCATCCGTGAAGAAAGCCTCAAGATGGAAGTCGTAGTGACTATGGAGGGTCAGTAAAGACGCTGCCAGAAGGAGGGAAATATAAACGTACAGAAGACTGAGATCTTCAGCGAATTCTTTTAGCCTGGCTTTAACGGTGGTATACATTTTCTGCAGTGACTCATCGACGTTCATATTCGGGTTTTTGAGATACCATTCATGGAATGGCTTGAGTGGCGGGGATCCTGGTTCAGGATAGTCCTCTCGGACATTTTTCATCATGAAATAATGTTTTCCGTCTTCCTCTTCGTCCTCTTCGTCGTCGAGTAAGAGGTCTACCTGAAAACCGCTTTAGTGCTTAGTTCTTTGCCAGTGAATTCGAAAATATGAGGGCCACTCACCCGGTCCAAATAGTCCCTTTCCTTGTCAGGGTCAATGCCTATGTTACGTTTGACAATTTTTAAAATGGCAGGTCTGCCTTTGTAACCTCCCACGACCGTAAAGGTTTTCGAATTGGAGCCTTGCTCACCGGAAGCAAGAGGTGTGACCTCGTACTTCTTGCCATCAAATAATTCATACTTTCCTGGCGAGCGAGCTTCGTGTACTACCCCTTCGATCGTGGAGTCTACGGGCCTGCTCGCAGATTGAGTGTCTAGTAGGTACAATTGGAGATTACTATGAGTGGACGTACTGTGCAGTGACAACTCCATTAAAGAGCAGAATGGCGAGGACTGCACCCAGTGCGGCGGAGAATAGAGCAGATCGATTGACAGAAAGCATGAGAAAATAGACAAGAGACCAGCTCTAGATGAGTTGATAAAATGCCATTCCCAGCATTTTATGTCCAGGAAGACATAGCTCTTACCACCCAAGTAAGTAAGCTGCCAGTGTAGCCTGTGTTGTGCATCGTAACCCCGCGAATAGTATAACGTGTCTGACTCACTGTAATCCTTGGACCTCTTTACTTTGTCGCGCGGTGACTTGTGTAGCTTTTGGATTTCCGAAGCACAGCCACCTCATGTTCTCTGTGGCGTCCCGTATCTTGAACTCTATGATGTGAGCAGATACCTGTATCCTGTGTGTGTGCATAGATGTTATTAGTGAGAGGGTACAACCTATGTTCGCAAGTACCTGTGCTTATATGTCTCCAGGATACAGTAAATCACTGAGGACCTACATCGCACTGTATTGCTATCGGGGCTGCTTGATTAGGATAAATTTCCGCTGCAGAAGGCTACATCCTCGGCAAAAACTGTCTACACCGCCGTTATGGAAGAGTGTATGTAGTATGTTCGTGGTGGGATTTCTCATGATCATACTCAAGCCAGAGACAAGGAATGGATGAATAGTCAAATCCGGCCAAAAATCCTGCCTTTCTCATATTATTTCTAGGGTTCAGACAAGTATACGCAGGCCTCATAACTGATAGATACTCTTCCGTACAGCGGGAACGACAAGAGAGTAGAACTCCTCCCGCCACATCTCCTGTTTTCCCAATTAGGCACCTGTATGATTACATCATTTTTCGCCCTAGTCTCGTGACCATCCCGTATAATGAAGGCAAGCTGTCGATATACGGCTTGCTACACAAAAAGGGTCCAGTTACAGGAACATTTTCGCCCACCAGCAGCCCGGTAGTGTCGCTATACACTGGACACCGACTGCATGTAGTTTTGGTCCGAATCCATGCCTACCTATTATCATGGTCCTAGTGACGCCACAGATGCGTTCAGAACTTATTTTATTGATGTAACTACCATGCACTTGCACAGCTCGCTTTATCCTCACCGCCGAGAACAGCTCTATTGGTTCATGTAAGACGTGTCAACATTCTCTCCGTCTGAAACGGTGACACAGCATAAGTTAATGGTTTACAAGTCTCCGGGTTTCTTGATATCCCACTGACACTGTGGATGTCCCTCCCTCTCAACGTCGTGCAGCTCAATATCGTGCGGCTTCTGAGTGTTCAGGCGATCCTTGAACTGCTCGGAGGTAGTACCATTATCGATCGTTGTCGTCATCATTCCAACCCTGATACGTCCGTCAGTGGCCTGCTCGCGGAGAGCAGTTGCGAAGGAGGCGTGACCCGTACTATCCAGTACCGCCCGGAGTGAGTGGCGTGCTAACAATGTTGCCATAACAGTGAGTGTGTAGACACGGCTTATGGAAAACTGCGGCAAGAGGCTATGAGGGTATTAGATTTCAAGATGATTGTAAGTTCGACATAGCGACGTACTGATATGCGGTATCCTGCAAGGGAAGAAACTAGAGGGTGTTAGAGATGGCAAGACTATATTGGTTGCAATTGGGACATACTAGTATCAAGTTCAATGCAGCAATAAGTGCCGTCAAGGCGCTCGTTTCCATTGTGAGTTGTATCAGTCGGTAGATCACTATACAATAACTTGATCAGTCTTCGGTCAAAGTTTTTATACTACTCACCGGCGTCCGTCTTCTTGAATGTCGTTCGCGATCTAAGGAGGTAGAATACCAAAACCGATGCAATTGCAATGTCAGCAACCGATGTCTAAATGAGCGATGAATGTGAGTTTACAAACAATAGTGACCCATGAGTAGACTCACTGAAACCAACCAGAGAGTTATGGGTATTGTAAATTTTCCGAGAGTACTGAAACGCTTGAACTTGATAAACGAGGCCGATACGCTAGAGCAAAGCATGAGCCGATGTGGCGAGGTTGTTATCAAACGTACCTACGCTAGGCCAGAGCCGAAGGAAAATAGGACCACTGTAGAACCATGAGTCGGAGTTGAAAAGCCTAAGTTGAACGCGAATACGGACGCAGAGTGAGGACGAAGAGGATTGGGATAGAGTGGGTGATTCTCCAGGTACTACCAGCGACAAAGTCAGCATCGTGCAGAGCGTTAGAGACCAGACTCACCGCATCAAGAAGAAAATCTGAGCGATGAAACCAACGACGGCCGTCCACATGGGCTCAGTCCACATCGTCCATTCCTGAAGGTCAAACATTTCGTACACTCCGTAGTGTTGTACAGAGGCGCGGTAAAGAACGTGACTGTAGATTAACGTCAATCAATGTCAGTGATGAGAAGAAATTGGACTTACAAGTCAACCCCGCCAAGCAGGATGTTGAAGACTAGCAGAAGCGTTACAATCGTGCGATTGAAGATGGAATCGGTCTCGAATTGCAATCGATAGTAGTCCATCATCTGCGCTAGGATGAAGCCCAGAAGTAGCTGCTGGATCCACGTCCCAGAGATGAGAGGACCGAACGTCTTTTCAATCACATCTTGCGGTGGATTGGGCACCGAGATAGTAGACATAGTAGAACAGGGCTATATGGCATCCAGCACGTTGGTCGCAAGAGTTTATATATGTGTGGGTCGTTCGAAGCGAATGCTGTAAAGTCCGTCGTCCCTTGGCTTTGGATACTCGGTCCAAAGGCTTGTCGCCGAGAGGTGAGGTCAAGGGACGGACGAAGTCCATCTGGGATTGGTTGCAACGAACGGGCATCTTAGCTCCCAATGACATGAGGAGGTTTAAGGGCATAGAATTGCTTTGGATACCACTTGCCGCCGGTCTGTCAAGATCGTTATATTTTTGCTGAATGATACTTAGCGCTCGAAGAGGCGAAGCGATGACATACATGATTTTGTGGCCACATATACGTTACCACAGGTCGTCAGGTTCTCTGAGCGCTGAGAGAAATGGCCACAAAGACATCAGAACTTGGAGCGATATCATATTGAACAAACGCCACGTCAAGGAGCTTACCGGCATGTTTTAACAGATTCTATTCTTACTACTCAGCGGTCCCCGTTTCGCCTCATTATATAGGTGAGATAGAGGCGTAGAAAAAGTAGCACCAGAGCGACGACGCATGATCAGAAACTGTATAGGCGATGAATGCAAGATGAATGTTCACGACGAACCATTCCCGATTTGGTAGTCACCGCTTACGAGACGGCACGTAACAATCAACGACCCTTGAGCTTGTCCCTTTTGGTTCCTCTAGGTTCCTCTGCGCTTCTCAGTTCTGAACAGGTTCTGAATCTCGATTTCCAGGCGCTTCTGTGTCTTCTGACAGTCTAGTGATGGGATCACCTCTTTCGAGGGATATTAATTACATGAACGTACACCGCGCACCTTTCAGTCTGCCCACATCTACGCTGAGGTCGTCTTCTGCCAACGACTGTCGATGGCTGCCTTTCTGTACGACAAACTCCAGGAATGGGCTCCCATGAGCCGATTCATCTTTGTGGCGGATGCATTCATGCTGCTAGCTCTAATCGCCGTCACCACCAAGTTATACTACAGACGTTCCAGGAACCCATTGAATCTCCCTCTCCCGCCCGGTCCTAAGCAGAGCATCATCCCATTCGTAGGGAATATTCCTGATATGCCTACGAAGGATGGTGTGTATTCATTCCAATTGCCCACGGCGATTCAATGCCAACGTAACTAATAATTATTGCCAGAATGGTTTCAGTTTACGGAATGGGGGAAGCAGTATGGCGAGTGGAGCAGTTGTTTCTCTGAGTTATCTCTAACTACGTGCCCTTCCAGGTCCGCTGGTCATGTTGAATCTTATGGGTCAGAACATGTGTATTATCAACAGCGCCAAGGTGGCGACAGATCTGCTCGACTTGCGCTCGTCTATCTATTCTGACAGACCGCCGATGGTTATGGTTAAAGAACTGTATGTTTCTCGACCAGAAACATTGTCAACATACAGAGTTCATCTCATGTAGGATGGGCTGGGATTTTAATATGGGCTTCCAAGCGTACGGCCCCGAATACAAGAAAAGCCGCAAGTTGTTCCACTATGGTTTTCAACCTCGGGCGTCTGATGCGTACCAGCCGATACAAACGGTACTACGTTTGCTATGCTTTTCGGACGCGCGTTCTAACTGTGTTCTAGAGAGAAACTACGTTACTTCTAGCGAAGCTACTTCAAAGCCCGGAACAGTTTGACGAGCATTTTCGCATGTATGTCCCACTTGACCTACAAGTTACTCCGAAGCTCAATGACTATCCAGTACGACCGGTGCAGTGATTATGATGATCGGTGAGTATCTGATAAACTCACTGTAAACTCTCGCTAACTGAATCATAGCTTTCGGATATCAGACCAGCGAGAAGGATGAGTTCGTGAGGATAGCAGAAGAAGCCCAGTTGGCCATGGTCTCTGCTGCTCGTCCCGGAGCGTACCTCGTGGACTTCTTGCCTTTCCTCAAACACATTCCCGAATGGGTCCCTGGCGCCACCTTCAAGCGAGTTGCTCGTGAGGGGTGGGAGCTAGCGCAAGATCTTCAGAACAAGCCATACGCATGGGCGAAACGGCAGTTGGAAGAAGGCAAAGCTCGTCCCAGTTTCTTCAGAGCGCTTATGGAGGCGAAGGGTTTGGCTACAGACGATCCCGTTGAGGAAGAACGTCTCATCAAGAAGGCTTCAGCAGTCATGTACGCCAGTATGTATCAATCGCGACTGGTTGTTATGCGTTATACTCACCAATATTCCAGCTGGCGCTGATACGATCCTCGCGTCTATTCTTACCTTTATCTTGGGCATGCTTTACTCGCCAGACGTTCAAAGGAAAGCTCAAGAGGAGATCGACCGTGTCATTGGCAACGATCGCCTACCAACCTTTTCTGACCGGGAATCCCTACCATTCATTGATTGTATTGTCAAAGAGACGTATCGATGGGAGCTAGGTGACTGTGCACACGGTTTATGAGAAGCTTTGAACTAACTTTGCCTCAGTAATTCCCCTCGGGGTCCCACATCGTCTTATGCAGGACGATGCAAGTCCCTTCCTTCCTACCTCTTGGACTTGATCACTGACACATTGTAGGTTTACGAGGGTTATTTCATTCCTGAAGGTGTGTTGTTCTTCTATGAGGCTTGATCGTATCTAATTGCAAGTATAGGCACTACAATGATTGTCAACCAATGGGGCATGGTAAGCCAAAGCATGTTCGCACACCACACACGCCCTGACGGAGGTGACAGTCCCATGACGAGACAATGTACCCGGAACCTATGGCTTTCCGTCCTGAACGCTTTCTAAACGCACCAGACGTCAAGGATGGTGGACCCCGAGAGCCTAACACCATCGCCTTCGGATGGGTTCGTTTTCTATAACACTGTCTGTCATTTCACGCTAAGCATTCTCAAGGGACGTCGCATCTGTCCTGGTCGCTTCCTTGCCGAAAACTCTCTGTGGCTTCACGTCGCCACCACTTTGGCATGCTTCGACATTAGCCCGGTGGATGGGCCAGACGGTAAACCTTTTATTCCTCCGAGGGATTACACGGCGGGTCTTGCTAGTAGGCCTAAGCCTTTCCCGTGTAACATCACCCCGAGGAATTCTGGAGTTATCGAGTTGATCAAGCACAGCGTTGCTGGGGTGGAGGAGCACTAGTCCTGTATAAATCTTTGTATAATAACCAGAATCCCGGTGCAATTTGGCCCTCATGATTCGATGTGCGAACTTCATACGCGTGTTCTGTTTCCTTACAGCTGCTTGAATAAAAGGTGGAAAAAATCAAGAACGGTGTCGTAGCGAGTGACCCTGACCCCGCCGGTTGAACGTAATGCAAAACAATGCATCACGACGTCGTTCACATCAAAGTGTTTGTCAGCGACAGGCAATGCTCAAAAAGACAATCCCCTCGCCTTTTACTAGGGGATTCCGTGGGTATTGCCTATGTGCGTCGCTCTTGACAATTTCTCAACTCTCTGGTTCTACCGAGGCGTCCTTTCTTTATTACCTTTTGACCAGAATCCATATGTAATTTCTACCTGTGACGCCACAGTCAATATTCAAAGGCGAGCTGCCCATAGGTTAACTCTTACATTTATACACCTTGTGTATGCCAGATACTACATGAGTAGGTAGCATTGAGTGCTTGTTTTAACTTTAGTAGTGCGAGCTTGATGATGATTATATAATTATAATTACTGCGCAACTAGAGAAAAATGTAACCCGAGAGTTGGAGACCCCATTCCATGAACCATATTTTTCTGTGTGGCGCATGCTTATCTACTTCCGTGCCTAAGTCACAAGCCGATCAAAATGCTCAATCAACAAACTTGTTCGAATTCCTCTCATCCAAACCACCATGTCCGCGCGTAGTCCTCTGTAAGTCTACTCCATTCACCGGCAGAGAACCCGACTAAGTTGAACCAAACAGCTCTATCATCTTCCTTCTCCACGTCGGACTCGAAATTCCCTTGGCCGTGCAAGGCGTATGGGCACCTGCGACTATACCATTCCTGCAGCTCACGAACACCACTTTGGTGATACTCAAGGTGTGTGTCTTGTTTGTGGAAATGGAATATGAAGTGCTGAATTCCGATCAGCTGTATTCAGCTTTAATGCTCGCGACGTGTGCTATGTGTATCCTGTGCTTCAACCTTCCTGGTGCGGCTCTTTTCCATCCAAATAGTCTCAAAGCTTACTCCGCGATAGAATTCTTGCCAGGGAAGAGAGCTTTGGCCATTGGACTTACTATCTATCACACGACATGTTCAACCATACTCTATCAAGCCCCGCGCTTTATTCCGATGTCCTTTGGCGAACTAGCAGAAGGGTACGTCTCTCTGTACACAAAACCCTCCAACTACGCACTTATTGTAACCTCAACAGGTATGGTATCATTCCCGAGAATGTTTGGGGCACTCTACACGGTCTTGTTGGCCTCGGAATGGTACTTTGGTGGCAAATGACTCTCCACCTCACACCAGTACCCGTTCGCGCGTAAAAGATGTCTACGTACATGATCCAATGGATAACTGCAATACGTACATAATGTACAAGACAAGGAAAATAAGTAAAAGAACAAATGTAGAGCGCCACGATTCTAAGTCAGCTGTAACATACTCCCATCGTCTATCGGCCCCATAGATGCATCCAAGGACCCGGACTGTACTTCATTTACAGTTGTCCCCTGCCCAGTAGTCCCGAGGGGAATATTCGCTATGCCATTCTGTCCGATCTGGGTCTTCAAAGATTCCACAGTACGCTTGATGTTCAGGCGCTCCTGCACGAGGGACATCCTTTGGCTCTCCAAACCCTTCCGCTCCTCCTCCAAGATGTCCTCCAGCTCCTCGAATTGAGACATCTTTAGCTCAAGCTTCGTCAGCGTCAGCTTGATCATCGTCGCAAGACTCGAACGAATATGGGAATCCTCTGCGTCGGCGAGGTCGCTAGCAGCCTTGGCCGAAGACTTGAGCGCCAGATCGGCGGCGCGCACCACTTTGGAATGCGGTATAGTTTTGGTCGTCCGTTTCTCTGCCTCGGAGCCCACCCCGCTCGTCCCTTCCGGCCTGTCCTCATCCATCCTATCCGTATCCTTCTCCGTTTTCACGGAATCGTCCGTGAGCTCGTGTAGCGCAGTCTTTGCAGCCTCCGCGGCGACCCCAGGGCCTACAACGCCGGCGAGGAAAGCCACAACGCTCATGACGGGATTGTCGGCCTGCTCAAAGGGAACTCTCCCGAAACGAAGCGGACCCATCGACCCTTCGGTATTGAGATATGGGTCCTCGATGGGTAACTCCAAGAACTTTCGGATGCACTGCTGCGCCGACTTTGTGACAACGTGCTCCTCGATTTTGCTCCAGTCGTCGTCGTACATCTCGATGGCTTCGAGGAGTAGTAGCACTTCCTGGTCCGACCACAGATCGCCTTCGGTGGAGGGCGTCTGGCTGGTCAGCTTGACAAAGTCACCGCTGAACATATGGGAGGGGAAGCGGCCATCGAGGTAGCAAGGAGCGCAGAGTTGGAATTTTTTGTCTTTGAGGGAATGGTAGCGTATTTGGGTGCAGTCTGAGCCACATGTGTCGCAGGAGTAGAGGCCGCTAGCTGGCAGGTTAGTTTCGTTGGTACCGTTGGCGAGGGCTTTTGCCTCGGCCGGGGTGATGGGTTTGCTTGCTTTAGAGGTGGTCTGGTATATGGACTGGCGGAGTTCGAGGGATGCAGAGGCTCTTTGTGCGCCATTGATTGGGACATTCCCGGGGTGCGTACTGGGACGTGTTCCGGGATGTAAGGATTGGAGGCCGCGAGGAGTATCGAGGATGAGGCGGAAGTGGCCTGTGAATGGTGGTACTAGTGCAGCGGGACGGGCTTCGGGGTCAATCTGAAAGGACTAAGTAAAAAGGTATGGATGCCAAGACAAGAACGGACCTGGTAGTTAATAAGCCCCCATTGCTCGAGAAACGCGTGGACGCGCATGATGGCGCAGACATCGCCAGCCAAATTCCGGCGGCAGGCAGTGACAGTTAGGTATTCCATGGGGCGAAGACGATACGTGTTGATCATAAAGTCCCGATAGTCCTTGTAAATTGCAGGCGTCTTTGACCGGTTTCGCGAGTTGAAAAACTCGGGAAGCGCCCTTCGCTCGACGACGTGGATCTTGGCCATGTCGAACCACGCAGAGTACGAGGGAATAATGATTTCGTGCGTCTGCGCTGCCAGGTATTTTCTTGCCTGCTCTTCGAGACGGAGGCGCGTAGCCTCCAGCGCTGCTGCGTCCTCCTCGTCGCCTTCGTCAGCAGAGTCGCCGTCTTCCTCTCCCATCGATATATCTCCGCCATCGTCGTCGTCGTCCTGCGCACGTGCGCGTGCTGAAGATTCACCGGCGCCCTCTTCGCTGGGCAGGTTCCCAATTTCGCCAGATGGAATTGGGTCCACTTCGTTGCGCTTGCCGAGCGCATTGTCGGGGTCGACTGGTAGCGCTCCTTGGAACTTGTCAGATTCAGAGAGCTTGCTGCGCTTGGAATCCGAGCCAGGCGACGGCGACGCAGGACGTTTTGGTGAGTTCATGGTACAAGTTGGAGAAGCCTTGGTGGCTGTGCTCGCGGCTTTGCCGGCAAACACTGATCCAAACACCTCAATCAAGTTCGGTGGCGTCAAAAATGATTTTACAACTCGAACCCAATTCTTGATTCAACAAGATACAATCATAGGTACAGAAATAGAAAATACAGCAATTTTTTTTCAAGTGTTTACAGAACCGTAATGTCAGAAGTCGTATATTTACAGTACTGCGTTACGATTTCAGCACTGGTCGCCACAAAAGAATAACAGAACTCACGGTACTGTCGGGGCCCTTTCCGAGCTGAGAAGGCTCCTTTCCGCTGCTGTTTCCTTCATATCGGATGCAGATATCTTTGACAGAGTCAACCTTGGTAGTCCTAATAGTTGCGGTACTTTGTTGAAGTAAGGTCAGCTGCTATTTATAGTGAGTGAATCAGAAAATCTTACTCTCCGTAATTCCTACCGATGATGGGGTTAAGAGCATGCACAGGAAAGAATCAACTGGACTCACGAGTTGATCCCAACCAAGGAACTTCCGTCCACAGCCCAGACATCGTTGACTTGTACGGTGCGCTTGTATTGGGTTCCGCAGTTACCGCACTAGGTCAAGTCAAAAAACGACTTCTTCAAGTGAAGAGATCGTGACCCACGCTACGGTAGAGCTTTCCAAAGTCCTCGACGTAGAACTACAACCGGAAACATGTCAGTTTTACATAGCACTGCAGATTGAAAGCATACCGAATTGATGATGACTGTTCCACCGCCGTTATGCTGCACGACCTTGTCGCTGGCCTTCTTGGCCTAGGAACGTTGTTCAGAACATTATTTGGTTGACAACAAAAAGGACATACGCCACCATAATTAATACGGGAAGTCCCAGAGCTCTGTTTGATCGTGATAGCATCCTCGCATACATCCTATGGAAGTTGTTAACAAAACCTCATGGGAAACAAGCTTATCTGATTACCTCGAAAAAGACGTATTCGATGGTGCAAGAGCCTTGAGAATGATTAGTTAATTATAGCTGGCATGAGCATATGTATTAACCTAAGCAGTGAATGCCTTCTGCCTGGTCCTTCCCGATGACGACGCGGCTGAGAGTGGCGCCTTCTTCGAGCAAGAATACGGCATCGGCGTCGCCGCCTTCCGCTTGCTCGCTGCATGCACCAGAGCCACGGTCGTAGCGGGTGTATGGCTGGGGAGGTGTAAACGTCTTGCCAGCGAGAACCCTAATGGGAGCGCTCAGGTGGCTCGTGGTAGGAGGAGTCGGGAAGACATTGGTGGCAGCGCGGCCTTCCAAATGCACACCACTAGGATAACGTTCGTCATTTGGGCAATCAAAGGGAGGGAACACTCACGTTGGGTTGGCAGAGACGGTGGCAGCAGCAAGAGCAAGAGCGAGGATGGTCTGGGAGATCATGGTTGACTAGCTAGAGAACCTGGAGAACATGAAGACGAGGTCGTCGATTTTATAGCAGCGCAGGAGGCTCTGTGGCATTTCTACCGGACCTCTGGCGGTCCGGAATACGTGTGGCACTAGCATCGTGCATGTTCGTTCATTGGCGGATTGCTTACTGCAAAATAGAGACCGAAGCTTTACCATCTTTTAACCGAGTTGGTACGTCTGTTAGACTCAGTCGCGTGTCGCTTTTTGACGGCCCGCTGGTAGCTATAGCGTAGACATGCAGAAAATAAACCATCACGAGGGAGGGGTGATGCTCGTACGCGGTAGCAGTGGCATCTAAAGCACCATGAGTTGATAGAGTTGATCGTGTGCACGAGGGGATGGGAAATTTCTATGTTTCCGAAAGCTTCTAGTAACCAAATACGTTTATAGACATCGATAGGAACCAACAGAAGACATCTGGCCTAAAGGATCATATTGCCAGACAAGGATTTTGACGGGAATGCCAGATAGTAGGATAGTCGTAGGCATAGGTCTAGCGTCGCGTTGGAAGTTTGAGAGCAAGTATTTCTTGGATACATAGTTTGAGATGAGCGTAACTTGGCGGTGAGCTGGTAAGGGACGTCCGGGAAATGAGTGGAACGTGTGAACGCATCGAATATCACGTGGAATGTGCCGGCCTGCCAGCTCTGCCCTTCATCTTCTTCATGCGATTCGAGATTCCTTCTCTTCCAGAGGATCCCAGCCATCCTGCACAGGTATCTTTGAGGACATATGGCCTTGCTCTGTCGCTTGCTCTTGCCCCAGGCCTTACCCCGTTGATAACAACACTCGCAACAGCGCGGAAACCGTCAAATACCCAACTTGCTGCTCTTCGGCGTCTGTTGAAGCGAGAAATCGGCCTCGGAGGATTTGCTTTCGCTGTTACAGTCGCCATCGGTGGTGGCTCTACATTGAAAGCACTATGGGATGCACTGCAAGAATCACGACCTTCACCTAAAGACGCGCCACCCTACAAACGCGTCTTGAATCGCTTACGACAATGGCTGGACTCGTTAGGGCTTACGGACGCACAAAGGACATTTATCTCACATTCCATAACATCTGCTATCGCCATCGTCCTCCTCCAAACCGGCCGCCATCGTTTCATTCTCTTGAAAGAGCCAAAACCATCCCGCACCCTTGACCTTACCCTCCTCCTCTTTGTCAGAGCCGCGGATGCGCTTACCCAGTCGTTCGTCTTCCATCGCACGTCTCACGTTCGCGACCGCACCGCTTCTTCCAAGTTGGGTGTACAACCAAAACCAGAGGCTATCCGTCAGCGGTTGCTCAAGGAACAGCACAAACAAGTTCACCAAGAAAAGATAGACATCCTAACCACTCGCATCGATGGCTTGGTGTTTTGGGCATGTAGTGCTCGGTAAGTCGCCTTCTCCTGTTAGCCGGTCAAGTCTGATTTTGGACATAGCATCATGTGGTGCTTTTTCTACGAGCCCACGAAGTACGTTATTGTCTTCGCTGTTGCAAATCCCTCTCAATAGCTAACAGACTTCCGCGTTCCTACGTCCGGTGGATTGGAGCTCTGGCGAACCTCGACGGACGCGTCCTTAAGACTCTTCAGCTCATTCGTACCAAACAGTGGTCGTATATAAATGGCTCCGTGGACCATGGCACACTGCTCGAAGCGGCGAGCAATGATCTTGGACACCCTGCGGTGTGGGGTAACCCTGCAGCACTCCCTGCTCGGGGTGGACGTGCAGCGAACGCGATCTGGGATCGCATAGGCGTCACCAGTCGACCGGGATTGGGTGGCTTACCATGCGAACTCGTACATGGTGGGATCGGATCCGGTATAGGCTTGGAACACAGTTGTACGGCAAACGCGTCGTTGCGTCTGGTCAAGGCATTTGCTCAGGCGCTGCTCATATACCTTCCCGTCCATTTCATCCCCCCTCTCCTCACAAAACCTCACATCCTGTTGCGCCCGCATCGTATCCTAAGGACATTGATGTGTTCAATACGAAGCGCATCTTTCCTGTCGACTTTTGTCGCGGCGTATTGGTATACAGTTTGCTTAACACGGACTCTTGTGTTGGCTCGTGCTTTACCGTTCGTGTCGCACGACTTTTGGGATGGACCGTTTGGGTGCGTGTTGGCGGGCAGCCTCGCGTGTGGCAGCAGTATTTGGATTGAGCACCCCAGGCGACGTGGTGAGATGGCTATGTATGTGCTGCCGAGGGCCCTGCGAACTCTGCTACCGGAGTCGCTCGTCCGTAGTGGGCATCGTGGCGTTCTTGCCCTCGAGAGGTATGTTTATGTTTATGTTTTATATCATTCATAGGTTTCTCATGATCTCATAGGATTGTCTTCGTACTATCCCTCTCATCGCTGGTTACGACAGCGATACACAAACCTGATTCGTTACGCGGTCTGTCTCGATGGGCGCTGGCGTTCGTTACCAATGGGCCAAATGCTGGATTTTGGCAGAAGAGGAGAACGTTTGACCCCAGTATGCCAGTGACGCCTATTCCCCCTGCTTCTCCGACACCTCCTTCGAGGGAAATCAAAGATACCCAATAATCTACACGTACATATATAATTCAATTTGCCTGCCGGCCCAATTGGCGGGCGGAAGTCTATCCAGGTCCTGCACCATCTTGATATCTGACCATCATGTCTCTACCTCCACCATCTGGCTATTATGTGCCCGCTGTGCTTTTTATGACAGAGAACGAAGACTTTGATGTTCCTGCTATCAAGTCACATATCCTGCGTTTGGCAAAGGTACGCGTGGGGTGGTAGCAGTTATATCTTGTCTGATCTGTGAAGCGTAGGGCGGTGTGACGGGTATTCTGGTGCAAGGCAGCAATGGCGAAGCGCAGTTGTTGTCGCAGAATGAGAGGAAGGAAGCGATCAAGTTGACGCGCGAAACTCTGGACGCGAATGGCTTTCAGAATGTGGTTGTGATCGCGGGGACGGGTGCGGCCTCGACTAGAGAGACGGTGCAATTCTGCATCGATGCCAAAGAGGCTGGGGCAACGCACGCGCTCGTGCTCACACCGTCGACGTGGCCTCCTCAAATGAGTGTCGATAACATCATCAAATTCCACCAAGATGTAAGGCGATGTAGTCTGCGCTCGCTGCTCCCTCTAACGATCTGTAGATCGCTGACGCGTCTCCCATCCCAACGATGATATACAACTTCCCCGTCGTCACTGCAGGTCTCGACCTGGACTCTGATGCCATCGCCACGCTCGCTGCACACCCCAACATCGTCGGAACCAAGTTATCCTGTGGGAATATCGGCAAGCTACATCGCCTGACTTCTCAGTTCAAGCCTTCAGAGTTCGCCGTTTTCGCAGGACGTAGTGACTTCTTCCTCCATGGATTGATATCGGGGAGCGCAGGCACGATAGCCGCGTTGGTGAACATCGTTCCCGGGCTGCATGGGCGGCTGTTGGCGCTCTTCCAGGAGGGGAAGCTCAAGGAAGCGACGGAGTTACAGGCAAAGATGGGTCATGCGGATTGGGCGATACAGAAGATTGGGGGGATCGGAGGTGTGAAGAGTGTGGTTTCGAGGAATTTTGAGTATGGGGACACGGTGGTGAGGGCGCCGTTGAAGCGTGTGACGTGGGATAGCTTGACTATTAACAAGCATTATTCGGCGTTGGAGGAGGTTATTGAGGCGGAGAAGGCGTTGGGTTTGTACTAGTCAGGAGGCCACCGCTGAGGATCTTGAAGGAGCACCATGTGTGGGAAGGCTGCGAAATGTAAGCTGGAGAAGAGGGTATGAATAGAGACTTACCACTGATCGTGCGTGGAGGATCTCAGCGATGTGGGCGGATTCGTTCTTTCTTGTAAGCCAGACGGTGCAGTCGCACATGAATGTGAATGTAGGTCCAAGAGCGGGTTTCTTTGTCGTTCCTGGAAATATCGAAGGGGATAGACCATTGCGGATGAGTGAGGCATTGTTGATAACCTTCGGAAAGTTCATCTACACGAGGCTTGGCTAAGTGAAGGAGTACTTACAATAATTTTGGAGCCCGAAGTGCGGGCAGTTTGTCGCAATTGTCGCATGAAGCCCGTCATGATAGCCTGGCCTTGACACGAGGATGCACTAAAGTATGAGCCGAGTATTGAAGCTATGTTGTCAATGACGATGAGTTTCATGGGGTTGTTCTGAAGAGACCAAAGGACGCCGTAGACCGCGTCTAGTTCCATGGCAGGAGAGACGTGAAGCCTGTCGAGCATATCCGTGTCCTAAAAGAATGACTCAGGTATCATAACGTGATAGAAGAGACCTTACCATGAAGCCCATTGTTTCTTGGAGCGCAGTGGCTCGCTTTGGAGAAAAGTCTCCCGTGGTGTCGATCCAAAGGACGGAGGAGGTCGGGTCTTTATGCAGCAAACGCAGAGCAATGTTCAGCGCCACAGTCTTTGAAGGTGTCAGAATATGGACATTGCGAGTACACGACTCTCACTGTTTTTCCTGAATTGGCGTCGCCAGCAATCTCACTTATAGGTGCTTCATCGAAGGAATTGGTGATTGTATCAAAGCAAGGTAGCCCAGAGGGTAGCAATACTGATGTATGTGATGTTAAAGGAGACTCTGGAGCCGCACATAGTTTAGCGACGCGTAAGATGAGGGCTCGTAGTTCGCGAAGAGGAATCGTTCCCTGAGGTAGCTTTTGGTATAGATCGAGAGGCTTTTCGCGGAAAAGGAGGTCAGAGCTCGTTATTATACCCAGTTTGGCTAGTTCTGATGCAAATTCAGGTGGAACGACGTGTGGCGCAGACGCGAGGCGCATGGTTCTTGTTTAAGAACAAAAAAAATCCAAATGCGGCGAAATATTATTTGGGCCGAAAGCGGCAAGAGGGTGGTTGTCACACCTTGCCGGGATGCACTCACTACGGCGACCACTAACGTCGACTCAAAAGACTGTTACCTATGGATTGACGGCTTCACGATGGCTGGCAGCGCATTCACGGCCAAGTCATCGCCAGTTCAACACGTTCTATGCGTCGGGATCGCTCAGACATCGACCTAGCACTGGCAACCCGTCAACCAGCCTAAGGCGCATGCACATTCGCGCTTTTTCGTACTCTTCAATACCACGGTTCGTTGCTAGAGCGTTCAGAGTGCCAATAGCAGGCGCAACCATCGGCGCTGGCGGATTTGGCTACGCGAATTACAAGTTTGACGGTGCGTCATGCTTCATTCATTACTAGCTTTGCCCTGACATTTTTTACAGAGTTTAGAAAAACTTCTCAAGGTTGGATAGACTCTGCAAAGGACACCGTTTCCGATGTGTTTGACACTGCCTCGGACGGCGTCAAGACTCTCAAGGACCGTGTTTCTGGCGTCCATATACCTGAAGTTCCAGAGGCAGCCAAGAAACTATTCTCCGACCTCTTCAGTCGTCGTCGAGAAAGGAAACAGCGGGAGAACGGTGGAGAGGATGGAGAAGGAGGCAGCTCCAAGGGACGACCACCAACTGACGATGCTGTCGTTGCTGCACTAGTAGCAGCCACCATGTCCTCCCCGTCTGAACCATCCAACGACTCTTCTCTTGCAGACGCGCGACAGAACGGCCTCATGCACTTGACTCGCAAGCTCATCGAGATCCGCAGTATGCTGCTCGGTATCGACCAGAGCGACACGCTCAAGCTGCCTAGCATAGTTGTTATCGGGAGTCAAAGCTCTGGAAAGAGCTCGGTTCTGGAGTCTATCGTCGGCCACGAGTTTCTGCCCAAGTAAGCACGGACCTGTCATTTGTTTTCGTATGTCTAATGTTACTCAGAGGTAACAACATGGTAACGCGTCGACCCATCGAGCTCACCCTCGTCCATACACCCGCCGTCGACGGGAAGCTACCTGCAGAATATGGTGAATTCCCCTCTCTTGGGCTAGGCAAGATCAAAGACTTCTCGGTCATCCAACGCACCCTCACCGACCTAAACCTTGCTGTCCCATCCGACGAGGCCGTCTCCAACGACCCCATCGACCTCCGAATATACTCACCCAACGTCCCCGATCTCACCATGATTGACTTGCCCGGCTACGTCCAAATCGCGTCCATGGACCAACCAGAATCTCTCAAGGAAAAGATCGCCGTTCTTTGCGATAAGTATATTCGGGAGCCCAACATCATACTTGCTGTCTGTGCCGCCGACGTCGACCTCGCCAACTCCCCCGCACTGCGTGCTAGTCGCAAGGTGGATCCTCTCGGCTTACGCACGATAGGTGTGATAACCAAGATGGATTTGGTGCCCCCAGAACAAGGCGCTGGTATTCTTGCCGGTAACCGATATCCTCTGCATCTAGGCTACGTTGGTGTAGTGTCGAAAGCTTCGGGTGCGGCACAAGGCGCCCTCGTCCGCAAGGCCGAGAACGACTTTTTCAGTGCCAACCGAGCAGTCTTCGGTACATCCAGCGCCCTTATGGTCGGCACAGATACCCTACGAAAGAGATTGATGGAGGTTTTGGAGTCTTCTATGGCTTCATCTCTACATGGCATCACGAATGCCGTCCAACTAGAACTGGAAGAGGCGACCTACCAATTCAAAGTACAGTACAACGACCGCAGGATAAGCGCCGAATCGTACGTGGCTGAGACCATGGATGCCCTCAAACTGCGCTTCAAAAACGCCATGCAGCAGTTCAAGCGACCCATCATCCGGGAGAAGCTGAAGGCAATGCTAGACGACAAGGTCATGGATGTATTGGAACAACTATACTGGCTGGACAAGCGCGCTCCAGAACTTGGCGACATTGCTGCCGACCCCAGAGTCAAGCCAGAGGAAGTGGAACCATTCTGGAGGCACAAACTGGAGGCTGCGTCGTCGCTCTTGACCAAGTCGGGTGTTGGAAGGGACTCGACCCTCCTTGTGGCTGATGGCTTGCGCGCGCTCATTGACTCGATAGCTAGTGGGGAGCCATTCAACCATCATCCGAAAGCCGCGGAGCGGTTGATCGAGTTCTCCCATGTCATTCTGAGGGATCGAATTGGCGTCACTTCAGACCAAGTCGAGAACTGCATCAAGCCGTATAAATATGAAGTGGAGGTCGACGACCGAGATTGGGAGTTGGGAAGGCAGCGCTCGATTGACTTGTTTGAGAAGGAGGTCACTATGTGCGAAACCAAGTTGAAGGACATCCGAAAGAAAGTTGGCGGGAGTCGGAGGCTTGGTGGGTTGATTGGGTATGTGAAGACGTTGGAGAAAGAGGATAAGGAGCGCAAGATCAAAGCGAAGGATGCGGAAGATTCCGCTGCAATTCCCCTACCAGAGTCGTACAAGTATCCAACGGCCCAGATCTTGGATGGTGAGTGTTCTTCTCGCAGGGGATATAATGCGGCTAACTTGCGATCCAGCTCGTCATGCACTTTTGTACAGCGACAGATTAGCTATCTTAAAACTTCGCCTAGCATCTCTACGATCCAAGCGCTGTCGAGCTGGACCTGAGAACGATGTCCTGTGCCCCGAAGCGTTCCTTAATGTCGTAGCAGATAAATTGGCATACACCTCCGCCATGTTCATCAACATAGAGCTTCTCGACCAATTCTTCTATCAGGCAAGTTCTCCGTACCGGAAAGCTTCTTGTATTAACTTCCTTATCTTCGTTAGTTCCCTCGCGAAATCGATAGTCGGCTGCTGTATGATCTGGATCGCAGGGAGATTGAAGAATTCGCCCGGGAGAACCCAGTGGTGAAGAAACACCTGGATTTGCAACAGCGAAAGGACAGGTTGGAGGAGGTGAGTTGGACACCTTTCGCCAGAGAATTCCTTGCTGATGCTCTGCTAGGTGATGAAGCAGTTGACAAGTCTATCGACGTTACGGACGGACCCTCAACCAGCACAACGTCGCAATCGTGGATTATTTGGAGGCATTTTCTGAGCTCTTGGTTGTATCGTACTTTTTTATTTCTCTTGATTCGTTAGGTTTTCTCCACTCACTACTTAATTTCACCATATTGTTAGATATAATGAAGACTGAGACCCACACTCAACGACGAGAGGCAAGGCATTCGTGAAAGTCAAGGCTTGTTCGAACGAGTCAATTGTACGTACCGACGGCGGCCGGGTCGGCAGGCAAGAAGGCTCTATCTTTCATCCGGGTTGTATCCGGGCTCAAATATAGCGTGTCCATGGCCACCTGCTCACACTGTTGTTAAAGGTGCAACAAAAAGAATGAGTCATACCTAGGCTCTATCTTAGCTTCGTCGACCATGGGCTCCAGTGCGCGAACGCTCGGGGAAGTTGAGCTCACCATGGACAGCATGGACAAAAACAATACGGATACCAGCGTTGCTGCTACCAGCACATGCAATAGAGCAGCGTCCGGCCACGAGGGTTCCCCTACGCGTCAAGTTACCAGTCCGTGTACATGCAAAGTCGAGCATGACGGAGAAACAGTCAACGAAGAGCCTCGATATGTACGTTCTCCTATCTATCAAGGCATCTAGTTGTCATCTGACGAATCGTGCAGGTCGAGTTCGAGGAGGGCGATCCACGGAACCCGGCGAATTTCTCATTGAAACGGAAATGGGCAATCACTGCGCTCTCATCATACGCGTCTCTTCTAGCTGGTAAGCTTCTACCGAGATTTCAAGTCGACTATCTGACGTTTGGGTCCCAGCGATCGCTGGGGGCGGGTTTGGCAATGGCTCCGGGTCGATGTGTCGTGATCTGAGCTGCACTCACTTTCAAGGTACTGTTGGACTTAGCATGTACACTCTGGGATTTGGCCTTGTCCCCCTCGTCACTGCTTCGTTCAGTGAGCAGTTTGGACGACAGCCATTGTACTATACTTCCGCCGGCGGGTTTCTCTTGACCTTTGTCATGATCGCGTTGTAAGTCGACACATCTTGTGTTGATAATAATATGATGTTGATATTATCATCAGGGCGCCAAATGTGCAGACTGTGTATGTCGGGCGGTTTCTACAAGGAGGGTTTGGTTCGACGTGGGCGACGATGGTGGGAGGTACTATTGCGGATATTTGGGCGCCTGAAGAGTGAGTGAATGTTTCTGTATTACATGAAGTGGGGATTGATGATATACATAGCCGCGGAATTCCGATGGCGCTGTTTGCCACCGCCGCACTGGGCGGGAATGGATTGGGGCCTCTTATATCTGGGTGGACAGAAATGAACGAGAAGTTGGAATGGAGGTGGATACAATGGATCTACATGATGTGAGTCAATCTTCACTTAGTTCAGGTTCGCTGGCTGACTTCAAGTTGATGTAGATTGACGGGGTTGTATATCTTCTTGATGCCTCTGATTTTACGGGAGACACGGTCGTCGATTCTTCTGAGACGGCTGGCGCAGAAGAAGCGAATCGATACGGGTGATAAGCGGTATAGAGCACGCGTGGAAGATGAACAGATCAAGCTGAGGACGATGATTTGGATTTCTTGTACGAGGCCGATAGGTATGGTTCTTTGAAGAGTTAATATGATTTTGGCGGGCATCTGATGAGCTTGTTAGTTCTTTTGACAACGGAACCCATTGTCTCCAGTTTTAGTGTCTGTGTTGTGGCATTCTCTGGATTATACGGATGGCTGACAGATTATTGACCAACAGTTATGGATTTCCTTTGCCTGGGGCGTCACGTTCGTGTTGGTCCTGTAAGTCTCTGTTACATTATTGAAAAATCTTGCCGTGGCTGACAGTTGACACGTAGGTCAATACCTCTGACCTTCGGGGACCTGTACCATTTCAATACGGGTCAGATTGGATTAGCGTTCATCACCATGATGTACGTTTCTACTACTAAGCTCTCCCAATTTCAACATTCCCTGACCAGTTACATATAGTGTAGGCGCACTTCTAGGCTTTGCATCCAACATCTATCAAGAACGCCTCTATCAGTAAGGGCGTTTGAATTCGTCAACACAGCTTTTCCTGAAACTCGTGCTTAGAGCCAACTTTGCCACGAGAGGCGCAGAAGCGCGTCTTTATGCGGCCTGTGCGGCGGCAATTGGTCTTCCAGTTGGCATATTTATCTACGCGTGGACCTCTTTTTCAAACGTGCATTGGATGGCGCCTGTCGTGGGGATCACGGTCAGTATTCAAACTATTGCCATATCCCTTGGATTCACGAATTACCAGCTACTCATCTGGGCAACGTACATCATGTACCTAGCAGTCTTCACCTACCTCGCCGACGCGTAAGTGCCCTTGCGACACACGTTCCTTTCTGCACGCTCAAGATGGATTAGGTATGGTCCATTTGCTTCTTCCGCATTGGCCGGCCAAAGTTTAGGGAGTGAGTTCGCTCGATATGGCATATCCGAGCGTTAGTGACAATAATAAACAGGAAGCATCGCTGCTATGGCGTTCCCGCTATTCACAACGCAGATGTACGGAAATCTGGGATACAATTGGGCTAGTACACTGTTTGGGTGTATAGCGACGCTTATGATACCGATCCCTTTCGTGAGCCACTGTTGTTGACACTGGCAGTGTTTCCAGTCTGATATGCATTCTATAGGTGTTGTTCTTCTACGGTCCTGCAATTCGCTCGCATAGCAGGTTTTCACGTCAAGTCTTGGAGATGAAAGGGATTGCTGTTTCGAGTACAGGTAGGATGTAAGGTAAACGGGGAAGGTACGCCACATATGGTTAGTGGTTGCTTATGGACTGCATGTTATGTGATATAGATGATATAGATGTTCGACTCAGCGACCCGTGCTGTGACGCCACTTTGAGAGCCAGATCCAATATCACTCCACGCCCGGTCTAATGCTAGATTGCTGGACCAATTGGTCCCCACTATTACCTCTACCCGTCCACGATTGTCATCTGCGGCTTTTCAGCGCTCAAGACGTGCTTAGTTTTCATTGGTCGGGAACGAATCGTTGATCAGTTGCGAGAAATCTAGTAGCGTCATGCGAACACGCCTTATATCAAGCCAGAGCTCTGATAGATCATGGTTCAACACATCGAACAGCCATGCCCACCCATGTACAAGAAGCCTGGATTATAACGCAACAGGGTTTGCCTAAGGATGCGCTTGTATTGAGGAATGATCATCCAATCCCCTCTGCAGAAAAGGGAGAGGTTCTTGTCAAATTACAGGCAGCCGCGTTGAACCCAGTGTACGTGTCCTTTTTCCAGCTCGGCCATATTAACCAATTCATTTTTAGAGGATACAAACTCATGAAAATGGTGCCGACTTTCTTGCGAAACGACCCCTTGTAGCCGGGTATGACCTCGCAGGCGTTGTCGAAGGCCCCAATGACTCTGATTTCACCAAAGGCGATGCAGTTTTCGGCTATATTCCCGTCCGTATGTCCAACAGGTTGCTTCTGGTACGCTTTTCATGAGGTACTAACATTTGACCAGCACTTTTGTCGATGAAGAGGAAAGAGGGCGCATTACAGCAGTACGCGTCTGTGCCTTCAGACTGCCTCGTTATTCGTCCGCCCAACCTCTCTGCGATTGGAGCATCAGGCTTGTCGCTCGCCGGAGAGACGGCGTGGCAGGGACTGCTCGAATTTGGGAAACTCGAAGCTGGCCAATCTGTGTTCATCAACGGCGGTAGCTCCTCGGTGGGCGCATACGCAATCCAGATAGCAAAGGCGAAAGGAGCTTCACGCGTCGTAGCCACGGCGTCCGGCAAGAACAAAGAGTTTGTGCGCAACCTTGGGGCGGACGAATTCATCGACTACACCAAGCAGCCTCTCCACGAGTATCTCCTCCAAAACCTACCTTCGACGAAGTTTGACGTGATCTTTGATGCGGGTGCGTTCTTGTGTGCTCGATGTTGTGTGGCGCTCATATTGTCATTCAGTTGGCCTCCAGGAACCAGATTTGTACAAGAACAGTCCAGTTTATCTTGCGCCCGGTGGCGCATTCGTTAGTGTAGGACCTGTAGTGGATTCGATTTACGAGTCTAAGGACGCTCTGTCTGCGTACGAACGGATTATGACCTCCAGGGCGAAGGGGAAGATTGTTGTCAAGGTTGATTTTTCAGTCAGTTAGCTTTCTACTTTGTTCTCCTTTGTGCTGTGTCGTTCGCATTAGTAGACGCGGTGCATTGCATTATCTATTTCAAGTCAATAATATGGCATATGCGTGGGAAGATCGAGGATTTTCCTGATCCGCCGACTTCCACGACTTCCAGATCGACGCTCTGTATTTTGTCGACGCTTGTCAGAGGTGTGCAAGGGATGTTCAATAAACGCTCGGTAGATACTCAGTGCTCAGTTTTCTAGGCGATGCTCTGCCTTTCTCTGTCCAAGGCTGTCTTTGCCTCATCCCGACGTTCCTGCCACTGTTTTCTGGTTCTCTGGACGTTCCGCTCGAGGCTCGGGCTTCGGGCCACGGCTGCTTTTGATTAATGTTGGTCACCAATCCAGATTCGTTGACCAATCACAAGACAATCGGGAAAAACTTGGTGGCGTCAGCTCTGCGTCATACGAACGCGTGTTATATAAACAAGCGGCTAGATTATTCCATGATAACTACGCTTGTCCTTCTCCCACCACCATGTCTACACAACAAGCTTGGATTGTAACTTCAAAAGGCCTACCCAAGGACGCCCTTGTGCTGAAGAAGGACTATCCAGTGCCTAAACCAGGAAAAGGAGAGGTTATAGTCAAAGTACAGGCTGCTGCGTTGAACCCAGTGTACGTGCGCTTTTTGGCCTAGGCGATGCTGAGAATTAACGACACCCTTCCAGAGGTTACAAAGTCATGAAGATGCTCCCAAATTATTTTGCGAAACGGCCCCTACCAGCTGAATACGACCTTGCAGGAACTATCGAGGATCCCAATGACTCTACCTTTACGAAAGGCGACGCAGTCTTTGGCTATATATCCGTTCGTATGTCCAATACGCAACTGTTCACTCACTTCATGGAGTTAACCCTTCATGCATAGCACTGTCCATGAAGACTAAAGAGGGAGCGCTACAACAATACGCGCGTCTACCCGCAGACTGCCTCGTTATCCGTCCACCCAACATCACTGCGATTGAAGCGTCTGGTCTAACACTCGCAGGAGAGACGGCATGGCACGCGGTTCTGGAACTGGGGAACCTTGAGGCTGGTCAGTCTGTGTTCATCAATGGCGGCAGCTCCGCTGTGGGTGCGTACGCGATCCAGATAGCAAAGGCGAAAGGAGCTACGCGTGTCGTGGTCACGGCGTCCGCCAAGAACGAAGAGTTTGTGCGCAACCTTGGAGCGGACGAGTTCATCGACTACACCAAAGAGCCTATCCACCAATACCTCCTCAAGAACCCTCCTTCGACCAAGTTCAATGTGGTCTTTGATGCTGGTGAGCACTTGTGTCTCTGCACTGTATCGTGCGCTCATTCTGTTGTTAGTTGGCCTTGAAGAACCTGCATTGTATCAGAACAGTCCAGCATATCTTGCTCCCGGTGGCGCATATGTCACGGTTGGAACGAGTGGGAACTCCATCCTGCCTTTGATCCGCACCCTATTTGCCGTAGTACTACCGAAGTGGCTGGGTGGCACTCCACGACCGTACAAGTAAGTTGCGCATTGTGCTTTCAATGTTAGCGGCTGACCATAACCCAGGATGTTCTTTGTGCCACATAAGCCTGCGGTTCTCCAAGGAATCGCCGATTTGGTCGCGGAAGGAAAGCTCAAGCCGTTGGTGGATTCAGTCTACGAGTTTGAAGATGTTCTCTCTGCGTACGAACGGCTCATGACATCGAGGGCGAGGGGGAAGGTAGTGGTCAAGGTTGACCCTTCAGTTAGTTAGTTAATTCAATTATGTTATAGTTTAGACATTCGTATACAGTAGTTGTAGACTTTTACTCGTTATTGATTCAAGGGTTATCTTTCCACGAATCAAGTTCAATTCGAAGATGAACTCATTGATCAATCAATCATCTGCCATGAAGCCTCTAAATCACCAAGTTTTGGCCATAATCATTTCATTCTTACCCCCTTCGACGCGCTTTATATTATGGAAACATCTGTGTGCGCGTGGGCGTCGCATCTGGAACCCCGTTGGCATGGCTCAACGCGTAGAAGGCGCAATGTACATCAAGCTCTCCTCGCTTGTGCGACCTACGGAGGGCGCAGTCATCAACTACATCCGCAACAACACCCATATCCCTGTTCCCATCGTCATCGACAACATAACAGTCGACTCTGTTACTGCGCTCGTCATCGGGGAGATGCCAGGTGGCACGGTGTTGGATCTTCGACAAAAGGTCGGAATGACAGACGAGCAGGCTCGGAAACTTAGTCTGCAGCTTTCGGGATTGTTGTCGCAGCTCAGAGCCCTCCAGCCTCCGAGTCAAGGGGTGTGTGGCTTTGGAGGGACCCCCGTGCGCTGCGAGCGGGTTGGCATGGACTCGCCTCCCCGGGGACCTTGGGCCTCTGTCTCGGAGTTTCATGCGTATCTGATCCAGAGGGCACAGATTAGTGTCCCGCCAGACATGTCTGACGCCGTCTGGGAAAAGATCAAGTCCGTGCACGCTTGCACCCATCGTGTCTGCCTCACACACAACGACCTTGCGCCACATAACATACTCGTTGACAATGATTACAACATCACTGGGATCATCGACTGGGAGGCGTCGGCGTGGCTGCCCGAGTACTGGTAAGTGAATTCCCTTCCTCCATTCTCTTGTATTCGAGTTCACTCTTTATCAGGGAATACACAAAGGCTTTGTACTTACCATGGTACAGAAAAGGATGGTGGTTCAGAGTGATGTCAAATGTCTTTCCCCAATACGAAGATGAACGCCAAGCCGAGTACTACATCTGGAAATATCGCGAAGTGTATTCTTGAGTTCTCCATCCTTCTTCGTCCATTACGACTATATACATACCTATATACTTTTGTGTATCAATAAGATAATCGAACTATGTCGCAGCAGAAATCTCCTTGAGGATATATCCCTCCAGACCCCCACATATCCAAAGCTCCTGCACACTCGCTCCAATGGGGTTGACATTGTACGTCGTTCTCTCCCCATCCCTCTTAACGACGACCTCACCACTAACCATACTAACCTCAACACTCATATCCCTATCAATCGTCAACTCCCCATCCTTCCCACCCGCCCCGCGCTTCCCATCCTTCCCATACCTCTCCGTCAAATCCCTAACCAACTCCGGGCACTCCAAACACACCAACCCATTATTAATCGCATTGCGCTTGAAGATGTCTCCGAACGACCCAGCGATGACCACCGGGACCCCCGCAGCTTTCAGCGCAGTCGCCGCCTGCTCGCGCGAAGACCCAGTGCCAAAGTTGTATCCCGATACCAAAACGACGCCTTTGCCTTCAGTGGGGTCGGTGCGAAGGGAGGCGACGAGCGAGGCGAAGCCCGGGTCGTAGTTCTCCATTACCACCTCGGCTTGACGCTCAAGTGTGATGTCGTCCTGGTACGTATATTTTCCAGGATAAATCCCATCCGTGTTGAGGTTGTCCTGCGGGGCAAAGAGGAGCGGGCCGGAGAATGCGGATGGGAAACCGGGGAGGATGGTGTTGGGCCCGGTGGATGACGCTGCTTGTGCGGGAGGGACGTCGGAGATGCTGAAAGTGGGGGTGGAAGCTTTGTGAGTGGGATCCGGGCTGCAGATGTAGCCCTTTATAGCGCTGGCTGCGACGACGGCGGGAGAGGCGAGGTATGCCTGCGCATTAGGGTGTCCCATCCGGCCTTTGTAGTTCCTATTCGTGGCGCTAATCCCAGTCTGCCCGTCCTCGAGAAGACCGGTGCCCAGTCCAATACACGGTCCACATCCAGCGGGTAGGACCTTCGCACCAGACAGAACGAGTGTTTCCCAATCCCCGAGGCGCTCAGACTCTTGTTGGACGACAGAGCTGGCAGCTGCAACGTAGAATTCGACGCCTGGGGCGACTTTGTTTCCTTTCATGACGGCTGCTGCTGCTGCTAGGTCGGATACGCGCGAGTTGGTGCAGCTGACGAGGTATGCCTTTTGGATCTCGATGCGTTTCTCCTCGAGGACTGGGAGAGGGTTGGCGACTTTGACACTGTTTGGGCCGGATACGTAGGGGACGAGGGTGGATAGGTCCAGGATAAGATGGGAAGAGTATGCCGCGTCTGGGTCTGAACGGAGGTTGGATGCTCGTAATTCGTCGAGACGGGCTCGGTTCAGACGGGGGTGGTCCGGTGGAGGCGGGATTGCAGAGTCGGAGGACGCGAATGTGCGTTTCTCCAACGCGGTCACGATGTTGTCGTACCATTGCAGAGTGCATTCGTCGACGGGGAAGACGCCTGCGAGGGCGCCCCATTCGGTGGTCATGTTGGCAATAGTAAGACGTTCATCGATGCTTAGATGGGCTACCCCGTCGCCAGTAAATTCTATGGCGGCGTTCAAAACCTGGTCCTGGTTGAAAGAGCCGCAGAGCGCGACGATAACGTCCTTTCCTGTTACGCCGTGGGCCAGGTGACCGCGAAGCTCGACCTTGACCATGCGAGGGACCTGCCACCATGTTTTTCCGGTGGCCCACAGAGCTGCAGCGTCTGTGCGCACTATGGGTGTGCCAACACAGCCGACGCCTCCGTACATGTTGCTGTGGCTATCGCTCGCGACGGTGAGAGTGTGGGGAAATGCATAGCCCTCTTCTACGAGGACCTGGTGTCCAATGCCCCGGCCAGAAGGGTAAAAATCGATGCCATGAGTGCGCGCAAAGGCTTCGATGTTTGCGTATTTCGCCAAGTTTTTGGAAGACTTGTTCTGGACGTCGTGGTCGAGGGTGAACACTGGCTGGGACGTGTTGTGGATCGTTGTAGCGCCGATGGACTTGAATCTAAGGATAGTTAGTGCACATCCAAGTAGAAGAAGAAGAGTAAACGCACTTTGAGATAACTGGCCCAGTGTTGTCGTGAGTCATAACATGCTCTGGGCGTATCATAACATAGTCTCCCGCTTTGACAGCCTGGCCGTGAGGAAAGTCGACGGCGTACTTTTGAACGACCTTTTCGATGACCGTCTGCGCAGAGCGAGGCAGGCTGCTCGCGACAGACGCGAAGCTTCGCTGCCAGAGCCTTTGCATTTGTCGTGGGCGTATATGGCAGGAATGTAATTGGCTCCCCAATAATTCGGTTGATACCTGTTGTGCGAAATTGACAATTCGTCAACGGAATCGATACACATTATTGACTTTCCTTGACAGACCTTGATACTGGTTGATAACAGTATAGAGAAGGATAGAGAAGTTAGTCAAGAGTTAACATTCTCATGAAGGCTAGGGTTAGGGTCATTATACCTTGACCATTGACCACCATGGGTCTTCTACTTTCTCTTCCTCTCGCTGGAGGACTGGGCACCATCGCCTCTTCATGTCTCGCTGGCCTCGCCTTTTGCTGCACATCTACCGCAGGTGCGTTTGCTCTTCACCGTCGGGCGCCACCGTAACCTCCGCGCAGCATCCATGTTCTTCAAGTCATGCAACTGCAATTCATCCATCGCCACCCGTGTCGGATTCGCCGTATGTACACCACCTTGGATCCAACTCTTCCTGCTAACAACCACCCAGTTCATATTCTGTCTAAACTCCATCCTCGCCTGGGTCATGAAGTCCAATGTCGCCATAAAGCTCATAGAGAAATGGAGCTACGATTATATCAAGATGGACTGCGAGGGTGACAAGTGCTATGGAGTCCTTGCAGTGCGTACCCTTTGACTCTCTCTATAGCCTTCTTATAACAGCGTACAGGTTCATCGTATTTGCTTCGCTCTCGCCCTCTTCCACACCATCCTTGGGCTTTCCCTCATCGGCGTTCGAGATACTCGCGATAAACGCGCCGCCATCCAAAATGGGTACGTCGTCTGCTCCAACTCTTTCTCTGTCCTTCTAACCACACAACAGCTGGTGGGGCCCCAAGGTCCTCTTGTGGCTCGTATTTGTCGTCGCGTCCTTCTTCATCCCCAACGGCTTCTTCATGGTCTGGGGCAACTACGTATCCCTCATCGGCGCCACACTCTTCATCCTCCTCGGTCTTGTCCTCCTCGTAGACTTTGCCCATTCCTGGTCAGAGATGTGCCTCGAGAATTGGGAAAACGCCTCTAATGGCTCCGATCTCTGGCAATGGATCCTCATCGGGTCTACAGCCGCAATGTACGTTTTCACCATAACAATGACCGTCCTTCTGTTCGTCTTCTTTGGCGGCTCAGGGTGTGGCCTCAATAAATTCTTCATCGCGTTCAACCTCGTCCTCTGCGCCATCATCACTATCATGTGTGTTCACCCGGTGGTGCAGGAATACAACCCTCGGTCAGGTCTGGCGCAGTCCGGGATGGTCGCTGCGTATTGCACGTACTTGATCGTGTCTGCTGTCAGCAACCACACCAATGACGAACATTCTTGTAATCCGCTGAGGAAGGGAACTGGTACCCGTAGCACGGCAATTGTCCTCGGCGGTGTCTTCACCTTTTTGGCCATAGCGTACTCGACTACGAGGGCTGCGACGCAGAGTCGTGCGATGGTTGGGAAGAACAGGAAGTCTGGAGGAGTACAGCTGAACGGCACGGACGATCTTGCGGGACATGCTGAGTTGGGTGTGGTTAACACTCAGCCGAAGAAAGTCGACTCGCCTCGTTACCAGGCGTTGTTGGCTGCTGTGGAGGCGGGGTATGTGTTGCGCGTTATTTCGATTCTGTTCTGACCACTTTTTTTTAGTGCAATCCCTGCTTCCGCTCTCAACGAACAAGATGATGATGACGACGAGGATGAGGTGGTAGGCGAGATGAGGGATGATGAGCGTTCTGGGACAAGATACAACGTGAGCTTTTCTTGTTGACCGTGCAAAGTGTCGCTGACGAGACGTGATAGTATTCATGGTTCCATGCAATCTTTGCGATGGCTGTCATGTATGTCGCCATGCTTTTAACCGACTGGTGAGTGTCCATTTCTTTGCGACATGTATGGAGGACTGACGGCGGAATAGGAATGTCGTTTCGAAGAATCCTCTATCGTCTGAGCCTGCGGACCCGAATGCGGATGTGTATATCGGCCGGAGTGAGGTGGCGATGTGGATGCGGGTTGTGTCTAGCTGGGTGTGTATACTCTTGTATACGTGGAGCTTGTTGGCGCCTGTGTTATTACCTGATAGGTGAGTTGTTTGTTTGCTTGGTGTAGGCTGACGTGCTGAATCTCCTGTGAAGGTTTGAGGATGTGTATAATTGATTTAGCGGACGGTCTATCTATCAATCTAAGACTACATATATATATATATATAATGAAATGTGGCGCTTGGACGTTGGGTACGGCGGGGGGAGATTATTTCTCTGGACCCGCAATCTTTTACGTTCACTGGCAGGCGTGTGTGCTGCGTGCATTCTTGTCACGAGTAAGGTCGAAGTTTGTACGACCATGTGCGAACTATCAGCAAGCTATCACTTGCCATCCATCCCGGAATGCAAAACCCGGGCCACGGAGGCGAAATCATGTGAAAATGGCCAACCCCACACCATTTATAACACTCTGCGCTCCTTCTCTCTTTCTACCACTATGTCTGATCTCAAAGTTGACGGGTTCAAGGCGCGTTCGCCGTTCGCTGTTCATGAGTGACTTGTTAACGGTATTTGATAGTCCTCAGAATTCCTCGCAGCGCTAGGTACGTCGTTCGCTGCGTCCAGCGAAGCAGAGCGCAAAGCGCAAATCAAGAAGGTAAATTAATATCCTTTATTTACTTGCGACGTGTCTGACCGTGATAGGTGAACGGCATCTTCGAGATCAAGCTCAAGAACGCGGAGGGCAAAGAGGAGACGTGGACGATTGACCTGAAGAAGAAGGGGGAGATAACCAAGGGGGGTGTTCCTGCGGGGACCAAGGCGGATATTACACTCTCTATGGCTGATGAGACGTTTACTGATTTGGCTTCGGGGAAGGTGCGTTTTTCTTCTCGTTGAGGTTCGTTCATCTAATTCGGGATGGTAGACGAATGGACAAAAGGCGTTCATGTCGGGCAAGTTAAAGGCAAAGGGGAACATTATGCTCGCGACCAAGTTGGATGGGGTGCTCAAGGTGGGTTCCTTTTTTGTGTGGTGTGGTTGGGAGGGTACTGACTGGAGGGTTTTTTTTTGTAGACTGTTAAGGCTAAGCTGTGATACCCTCTCTGTCTGTCTATGTATATATTGAAAGGAGGTGTGGGAAGTCGCTTGCGATTTGCGTCACGTTTATTACGCGTCGTCCACGTCAGATTTTGCATTGTTTTCGTAGGTGAGTAGAGCGGGACAACGACGTAAGGAGCCTGATTTGGCTTTCCTCCCTATTGAAGGACAGCTTGTTGGTATTCCAGTTTGGCACTTTCCGCTTCCATCGTAGCCATATGTGGCGTTGTGGTATGTTAACGTTCTGATCACGGAATATGTAGTTACGGTACTGTTACCATTGCTGCTTTCCGGTTTCCATGCAGTTCTGACGTTACGGTTTGAATTCTCGGTGTGGCTGATACTAATAGATACTTCTATCTGTAGTGAGGTACTGAACGTCACTTCAGTGTGTTTTCGGAGATCCAACAACGAACAGCCCGTTCCCTGATTCCTTACGCTCCGAGAAGCAATTGAGCCAGCTGTCATAGCAAGGGAATGTTCTCAAGACTAACAGTATGGAATCAGGAGATAGCAACCATCCTAAGATACCCACGGGTGAGCCAACAACTGAGCAGCGGACCACCGTTCTTCGGGATCGATGACGAGAGCTTTTGAGAGAAAATCGACAAGAACAGGAATCTCCCCTGGAGGCTGTTTCGACCTGCGTAGTAGATCGTCCAGACTGATGTTGTAACGCGATGCTCCTTGAACGAGGCGGCCTAGGAGAAAGAGAGAAATTGTGAGCAACTTCGTGGGTACAAGTAAGTAGTACGTATTTACCTTGCTCATCGAAGTAGCGCCCAGTTTTACTGCCTTTTGCCAGCATAGAAGGGGGAAAGTCTCCTAAGAGGCCCATGATCTGAGCGAGGTGGGTTTGCGGAGGGTTCATCCCGGTCTCCTCATTCTGCCAGCTCGGATCGAAGAGCTGAGCGCCTCGTGCGAATTCATACATCTGCCATTGACATCAAGACAATGCGCTAAACTTGCTCGGGAATACGCACTAGACATCCAAAATTCCATATATCAGCCTTCGTGCCCCACTCCGCCCCGATAATGACTTCTGGCGCACGGAGTGCTGTCGGTTGTATAAGCGGAGCGAATTTGTTCGACAGCGGGTTGGCTAGGATATCATCGTCAAGTAAGCTTTCCAGACTGAGAGAAGAGGAAAGACGCGCTGGATCCAAAGTCCGAAAGCTTAAAAATGGTGGCGTTCAGCTCTTCCATGGATATCTCGACCTCCGAAGTGCAAGACATAAGGATATTATCCCCCTTGATGTCTAGAAACAGTCAGTCGATGGAACCACCTCGCATTCTGCGGGGGAAACCGACCAGTGTGAACGAGAGAACACTCATCGTGCATGTATTGCAGGGAGAGGAGGACATGTTTACATATCCGCTTGATCAGTGAAAAAGGCATGATGGGGAGTGCACGGTAAACATCGAGGGAGCTCAATCCAAGAGGCTCCAGGACGAGGCAAATATGAGTCCCGTTCGGACCCTGGTGCGTGAAGTGATCCAATAGATGCGAAATGTGGCGATACCCAGGTGAGTGGATGTTAGTAGCAGCGAGAATCTGTAAACATCCCAGTTCATCAACGCCACTAGTATCCGTTGTCAGATCCGCGACTAAAACTTTCATAGCAGCCAGACTTTGGTCACTAAGAGAAAACAGGTAAGCTACGAAAAAAGAACATAGTTGTGACTGGAGGATAGTAATACTGACTGAGTGTCTTGTACAAGCCAGACAGTAGAATACAGTCCCCAACCAATGTCCTTGACAACTTGATAGTGATTGTTGTAGACTTGCCCGGCAGAAACAGGATGGTAGCCTCCTGGTTCATAACGCGAGGGCGGTTCACGGTTGGTTCTGCGAAAGACCGAAAGCGTTGGTGCTGTCAATGAGCTGGTGGAACATATCCCACGACCAAATATTTTTCTTAGCGGACCAACGAGACGCGCCATGGTGGGAAGATGCAACCGTGTGACGTATCCAATACGTGACTATTTTTGTCTCCTATTTTTGGCTTTGGCGGAGATCTTGAGGTCGGAGGTACTTGCAACAGATGTTAGCAGCGTGCATGAAAGAGAAATATGAAGGTATGTAATACAGATGTGCAGAATGAGATACAAAGTCCAACGGGAGAGCAGAATGAACCAATCATAGAAGAGGGTTCCATACACTGCGCTCGGTATCGGATCGAGAAGAAAACTGTTCTTGGAGGACAGCGAGCTTGGAGTTGTACTCGTCAATGCCGATGTACGCGCCACACATATGCCTCTTGCCGTTAAATGCTGATCGCCCATGCAGGACACGATGGTTATTGACGACTATAAAGACCGAATGAGCATCTCCCCATCAAAGTAAAAAAGACTACAACTCACCAACAGCGGTCCCTGCCGTCAATTGCACCCAATATTCGGAATCTGGACTTGTCAAGCATTGATTCCATAACCGTATCGCGTTGTACCAATCCTCTACGACCCCAGGATCCAAATGGCTCATCACGCTACGATCATCATTGTTCCACCGCACCTGCGCAAGTTCCTGCGTGTGTGGATCATGGCTGAGAATGGGATGGGATGCACGATAGAGCGAAGTGCTTTCGCCTGCAGCGTGCGCAGGTACGGAAATACGAGAAAGGATATCGTAGGCATCGGGATGGAGTTCTTTGAGGATAGAAGCGACGTA
The DNA here is from genome assembly GCA_011800155.1 of Flammulina velutipes. Classification (NCBI taxonomy): domain Eukaryota; kingdom Fungi; phylum Basidiomycota; class Agaricomycetes; order Agaricales; family Physalacriaceae; genus Flammulina; species Flammulina velutipes. Next base: position 783,016 of record CM022374.1, on the reverse strand, counting down.
GAAACCGTCTACAAGAAGCGTCGCGCCTCCTTTGCCCCCGGAATGCTCCAGAAGATGGAATAGTTGGAGACCGCAAGGATCTGTGAAATAAGTGTTGTCGGTGTGGGCTCCTAGAGCAAGGGTGGTATATGCCGTGTCGCCTTTGGAAAGATCCGAAGTGAAATCCCAGAATTTGCCATCTGAATGGAGTCGGTTAGTTTCAACCGATAATATAACAGGAGACAAACATTGTGTTTCGCGAATGAACCCAATACGCTCGGAAAGCTTTTCTGTATCTTCCAATGTCGCGGGAACCCCGGTGACAAACGAGAACCCAAATTTATCCTAGGCATGGTCTGAGATTGATTTAGTCACCTAGAGTCTGCACTCACGACGTTCGACAGCCAGTTGAACAGACCGAGGTTATCGTCTGTCATGACCTGCTCATAAGTGACTACTGGGGGACTTTGCTGGATTTTAGATCCCCAGAGGACTTTGCTTGAAGAACTCATTGAGATTTTCGGATTTCACCAAGCTGAGGATAACATACCCGTCTAAGGGTTTTCGTTGATGGATTGGAGGATCGTAAGAGTGTGCTTGAAGCCATGACCATGGGTAGAGAGATTTATGACCAGACGGGGATGGCCCTGCGCAGGAAGGATGAGACGACGTCAAGAGAAAAATGTATCCTCCTACATGAAACAAGCATCCCTTCTGGTTGAGACTCGACGTGCAGAGGGCGTATGTCATGTGGGATCTGTACAACTAGTTAGAAGGGTTTCAAAGAGCAGACCAACGTTGTATTACTTCGAACGTGTTCACCAGTCGCTGCTTGGTGACGGCGTGGAAGCATTTTGGACATCTACAGTGGTCTCGTAGCCAGATATTGTGACTATAAGGCCTGAGATTAACAAAGGTTCGGAAAAATCGACTGATACGCACAATCTAGACCAAGTCTTAGTATCCCATCCAACGGCAACCTTTTTTTCGTCTGCACTAACGATGGGAAGGTCATCGGTGAAAGTAGATGCCAGTCGTCTGGGTTCGTCGGTAAAGACGGAGGATTTTGGTCGTAAGAGTGCTGCAGATGAACCCGCGCGCCAAGTAGTGAACCTAGAGGACCGCTTGGAAGTTGTGAGTATTTGGTAGCCTTTGTAGACAGTAAAGCTACATTAAGCAGCCGACGCTGCGCCACAGATGCCAGCCGAAGTGAGAAACGAGGCAACATCGTCGAGGAGATGGTGGTAAAACGACAACCTACATTTCGCATTGGCAAATTGCCTCGACGTCAGCAGGCACACCACGTGCCACGCGTTTAGGATCGCCCGGCGCAAACCCGGCGCGTCTTGGTAAACAATTCAGGCATTGGTAAGGAGCCTTTATAATGTACTAGCAAGCCCGACTAATGCTCGTTACACCTACTTGGAATGGTCCACCTCCCTCCAGAGTTATGGGTGGAAATTTTCCAACTCAGTAGTGCACACGATCATCGCACTAGAATACACATTTCCCATGTTTGCAGATGCTGGCGGGTGAGCATTTCAAAGCCCAGCCTAACAGACATTGACTGTAGATAATAGCAAATCATTCTCTGCATACCCTCCATCTGGGCTAACCTCTTTTTTGACGACAGTCCTATGCCTGTACTCGACATCGCCCATGCCTTCTATCTGCGGTCGAAGACGTTGCCCATAAACGTGCAGATTCACCTGCGCGGCTTCCCCGAAGATTTTGATACCACTTGGATGCAACTCGTGCGTTTGATCACACCGCGCTGCCGAACGATGAACATTGTCATGCCGTCTGTCTGTTTCCTCCACACAGAGATGCTTCTCTCAAGCTTCTCTCGCCATATGTTGCCGGCCCTCGAAGAGCTCTATATCGCGTGCGATGTCCGCCACACCGCAGCCGATGTTGTTTTCCACTGTCCCAAACTCCGCACCCTCACGATACCCTTCCTTCCCATTCTACGCTCTCACAGCCTAACTACCCTCAACCTCAAATTTGCGCACGTCTCCTGCGATAAATTTCTCATAACAATGAACTGTCATCCAACCCTCGAGAGCCTTACTGTCGACGGCCAGATCTTATGGCACGACCGTGACAACCTTTTTCAGATCACCCGATGCGAACTACCCCGCCTCATCCACCTTGCAGTTTCTGATGTATCGGCCACCACCCAACTCAACCTCCCGGGCCTCACGTCCTTCCATCTAATCCCGTCTTCCCGCATGACCCGAGGCTTTGCCTTGGGCCTCTGCCTCCGCGCTCTTCTCAGAGTATCCAACAATCCTCCTCTGCGCACTGTCACCCTTCATGATGTGTGCATGGACGATATGGGCCTCCCCATGCTCGGAGCGATGCCGCAGATAGAGTGCCTGTCCTTTATCTCTTGCACAGTGGATGCATCATGTCCAGATACGACGTGCTTGTTCCCGAATCTTTCGTCACTACGCTTCGTTCGGAGCAAGGGCCTGCATGACTACATGGCCTGTGCAATATCCGCACGCCAACTTTCTTTTCCAATTCTGGACGTGGAGGTAGTGGATTGAAATAGTCTATGTGCACGCCACTATCGTGACATAGGTAAGTTACGCCGCCACATCGAAGGTATCTAACTCACCTGCTTTCTATCGCAAGCCATCAATCATTATCCTTTTCGAAGTCGCTGTGCAGCCCCCTCGAATTTGCCAACCTTAGGCTATGATCGGCACAGTAAGCGTACATCTCAAGTTACCATGTAAGCGCCCATCATCATCATCATCACCATAGGGAGTGTACTGGAGCCGGATCTTGATGACAACGTTAACTTGAAATCTACAAGTTTGACGTATGAGCAGCACATAACTGTCAAGTTGCTCCATACCCCGTCGTGCAAGCGTAATGAATCGAAACAGCGCATTATCTCGGCTGTGTCTCGACGAGTACTTATATTATGGGGATCTGATTTGACATCCTCTCCATCTCGAGCAGGTCTCAAGAAATTCTCTACTGATGATACTAAGCCACAAATTCAACGCCACACTTCCCGCGGTGCTGGGCGCCGTTTTCGGGATTCTTCTCAATGGAGTTGTGGCACAGTACGTCGGTCAAAGGAGTGTTGCCCAAACACTGAACATTTGAACAGTCCTGTGGATTCGGATGCCGTATCGGTAGTGACCAACGAGGCTCGGGCACCGCAAAACGCCCGCATTGAAAAATTTGGCGATCCCGAACAGGAATATACAGTTGTACCACTCCCATCGGGCGAGCAGGGCTCTACTTCGGAAACCTTGACGATTGTAGGCGGGTTCAAAGGCAAACCTGCAATCCTGAAAGTTGTCAGTCTTCAATCGGGTGTTGACACAGAGAAGGAAGTGGACTATTCAGACCGGGTGAGGGATCTTGAATATCAATTTAGCTGAGGATTCCGTATTGAAGAATATTTCCAGGTCGACCTGCTTCTGTACGATGAAGTGGATGACGAAGACGAACCCGAAGACACAAGGAAACACTATATTGTTTTGAAAGATGTCCGGAAGAATTTCCCCAAGCCACAATCCCCGCCACTGAAGCCCTTCCATGAGTGGTATCGTCTGAATCCAAACATGAACGTACAGGAAGCGTTAGATAAGATGTACAAGACCGTCGTTAGAAGCCTGTTGGATTTCGCCACGGATTTAAGTCTCCTGTACGTTGCCCTTCTTTGCCTTCTCTCGATGTCCCTCAGCGTCTCATGCCCATCCTCAGGTACTATGATTTCCATATTGAGAACTTCTTCGTGGATGAAAAATTCGAATATGTCATGCCCGTCGACTGGGCCCCGCCCAAGAAGTCTGACAAACCCAATGAGAAGCTTGCTGGTGTTATCGATATCACAGACGAGTCGGGCTCGGAGTCAGGTTCTGACGATGAATCGGACTCGGACGACGAAGGAGCAAATGATCAGATTAAAATTTACGAAGGCCAGCTCGCTACTGTCCTAAAGAAGGAATTCACTGTCAAAGCGCTAGATGTCTTGTTACAAAGGACAAAAGGCGTCGAAGAATAATTAGTACGAGCGCCAGTATCAAGATATGTACTTCAAGTTATAGCCATTCTTGAAAGTTTCATTATCAATCGAGTCGTCGAAGGAGGCCTATAAGATGGTGATACAATTTCAGTTTATTGCTATGCTCTACTTTTACAAATTTCAATGCTCGATCACCCTATGCCCTACTAATAACTAGTTAAACCTTTATAGTGACGGGGACCAACAACTAGTTGCTGGCCGTCACTACGGGGATATAGATTGGCTGGTAGAAATGGCTGGTCGTCGGGCTGGGGCGGGCTGGCATGGGGCGGGATGGGTACCATATATGGATAGGAATTGATGGGAGCATATATGGATTGATGGGGAGGGGGAGGAGGAGCAGGAGATGGGGAAATGTGGCCACACATAAATCCGGACCTAGGGATTGATGGGTACTGATGTCATTGATTGCCCAGGGGGATGGGGAATGGGGATAGGAATTGTGGCACCAGGAAAATCCGGACCTAGGGTTTGATGGGGACAGGGGATGGGGGATGGGGACAGGGGAAATGTGGCCACAGGAAAATCCGGACCTAGGGATTGATGGGAACTGATGGGATTGATGGGGGAGGGGATGGGGATGGGGGCAGGGGGATTGGGGGCAGGGGACAATTGTGGCACCAGGATAAATACTGGGCTATTGCCAGGGTATGAGGAGGGTATGAGAGGGGTGATTGTAGGTTGAAAAATAAAATTCTTTTTAACTGTCAGAAACATGAATGGGGATGTGGCAGCTACTGAAACCAATAATAAAACGATGTGTGGCGCATTTTTAATCGAGGAGCACATACCTCGGATCGACCTGGGGTTGTTCTAGATGTCTTCCTATTGAAAAATGAATGTGTGCAGCACAAAGAACCATGTAAAAACACGAAGATTTGGCTGAGAAACAAGCAGAACATTATTGAAAATCCATCAAAAAGCACCAAAAAGGGAGCAGCACTTTGCCCTCGTTTGGGGGTGATCTGGAATCACTTGCAGGTCGTCCATACACCTCTGGGGCATTGTATATGTCACTCAGTTGGGTCCCCAGGTCAACAGAACCCTTGGATATGATCAAAATGCCAAAAACCCGGACCACACAGCTTTGGGCCACACTATCAACTTGCCATGACCTGGGGACACCTTATATTCGAAGATATATGTATATATTGCTCTAATCATGAGCTAGATGAGGTCTGGAGTGTGAAAAATGCGGTCAAAACCTTGGATATATCCCAAATAATGTCCCCCAAGAAAGCACACATACCATCAACTTCCCCTGACCTCTGGGTCGTCCCAATGTGTTCTATTATCATTATAAATGATGTATTAGCACCCCAGAGATGTCCCCAGTGTGTCAAAATGCGAATATAAATGGTACAACAATTTATATCCCCTCCTTCTACACCAAGAACTACCCCAACTATCACACATCTGAGTGGTGGACTATTGATTTTAACATCATACAATGTGTTTTTAGCTTCCCAGAATATGTCCCAGGTTGAACACCCTTCAATATAGAGCATGGACATTTGAGAATTAGTACAAAGATCATATCCTCACCATGTACCAAAGGGGTGTATCTTCGAGGTCTACCTATGACCTGGGGCCCAAGATATCATCTATATGATGTCAAATGACTATTAGAACAGTCCTAAAGATGTAGATATGCGAACCAATGGGTGTACTTGAGGAGGAAGGGTGAATAAGGGTTCACCTAGTATCATGAATGTTCGCATTTTGACATACTGGGGACACCTCTGGGATGCTAATATATCATCTATAATGATAATAGAACACATTGGGACGACTCAGAGGTCAGGGGAAGTTGATGGTATGTGTGCTTTCTTGGGGGACATTATTTGAGGTATATCCAAGGTTTTGACCGCATTTTTCACACTCCAGACCTCATCTAAGTCATGATTAGAGCATTATATACATATATCTTCGAATATAAGGTGTCCCCAGGTCATGGCAAGTTGATAGTGTGGCCCAAACCTATGTGGTCCGGGTTTTTGGCATTTTGATCATATCCAAGGGTTCTGTTGACCTGAGGACCTAACTGAGTGACATATACAATGCCCCAAAGGTGTCTGGACGACCTACAAGTGGTTCCAGGTCACCCCCAAGCGAGGGCAAAGTGCTGCTCCCTTTTTGGTGCTTTTTGATAGATTTTCAATAATGTTCTGCTTGTTTCTCAGCCAAATCTTCGTGTTCTTACATGGTTCTTTGTGCTGCACACATCCATTTTTCAATAGGAAGACATCTAGAACAACCCCAGGTCGATCCGAGGTATGTGCTCCTCGATTAAAAATGCGCCACACATCGTTTTATTGTTGGTTTCAGTAGCTGCCACATCCCCATTCATGTTTCTGATAGTTAGAAAGAATTTTATTTTCCAACCTACAATCATCCCTCCTATACCCTCCTCATACCCTGGCAATAGCCCAGTATATATCCTGGTGCCACAATTGTTCCCTGCCCCCAATCCCCCTGCCCCCATCCCCCATCCCCTCCCCCATCAATCCCATCAGTTCCCATCAATCCCTAGGTCCGGATTTTCCTGTGGCCACATTTCCCCTGTCCCCATCCCCCATCCCCTGCCCCCATCAAACCCTAGGTCCGGATTTTCCTGGTGCCACAATTCCTATCCCCATCCCCCATCCCCCTGGGCAATCAATGACATCAGTACCCATCAATCCCTAGGTCCGGATTTATGTGTGGCCACATTTCCCCATCCCCTGCTCCCCCTCCCCCTGCCCATCAATCCCTATATGCTCCCATCAATTCCTATCCATATTTGGGACCCATCCCGCCCCATCCCAGCCCGCCCCAGCCCGCCAGCCAGCCATTTCTACCAGCCAAAATATAGCCCTATAGCATCGGCCAGCAACTAGTTATTTGGCCCCGCCACTAGAGCCTCTTAACTAGTTATCTGTATAGCATAGGGTGGCTCGATGGGCTTATTTCGGGGCCTCAGTAACTGCCAGACTAGGAACAAGTTGAGGATAGAGAAAGGTGATTTGGACTAGGAGACATACCTAGTCGCCTCGCAATGATTAGCGAAATGGACGCCCTTGACATCGTTCAAGAACTCAAGCTCCAGCTTGGGCTGTGTAAAAAAAAAAAGGTAACAGTGTCAGCTGCGTGTGATCATCGAGCGAGATGAATGTCGCTGACTCCGTATTTCGACTCCATTACTTTGCGAAAGGTGCCAACATAGACCTTGGATCTGATGACAGTCTTGTAGTTGTTAATGTCTGTACACTATGTTAATCCTCACAACGTTGCTCATAGAACGAGTTATGCATTACCTGTACACTATGTTAATCTAGGCTACATTAGTTACAGCTAATACGAACGGTAAGGAACGACGTACCCTCACAACGTTGCTCATAGAACGAGTGAGAGTTACGTCCGTCCCGATTAGGTTTGGTATACCGCTTGGGATTGCCGCCGGCGAAGCTCAACACTCCTCCTCAATCCCAAGCCTCACACTCCTCCTCAACGGTGATACTATTCCAGTCCGAGCCTAGGACACAGTGTCATGAAGATATGCTTCCCCACTGCCTTGGTAAAGATGTCGGCAATGTTTTCGGAGGAATCCACTCGTGCGACGTGGATGTCGCCTGCAGCGACACGTTCGCGGATATAGTGGTATCGCACATCAAGATGTTTGACTCGTGCGTGGAAAGCTGGGTCGTAGGCAAGGCAAGTCGCGCCGTTGTTATCACAGAGGATTGGAGTGGGAACGTCTTCATCTAGCATCTCAAGCTCCCGGAAAACCTGCCTCAACCAAATAGCCTCCTTGCAACTTTCACTTCCCGCAATATATTCCGCCTCAGTTGTTGATGTGACGACCACTTTCTGCTTCCTCGCTGACCAGGAAATTGCCCCAGAGCCAAGATTGAAGATGTATCCCATTGACGAGTGCAGAGTGTCGGGGCAGTCTGCATAGGACGAGTCGGTAAATCCAACCAGTGACACTTGTTTCCCCCCCAACGTCAAGCGAAGGTCCCTGGATCCTTTCAGATATCGTCCAACATCTACCGCGGCATTCCAATGCTCCTGTTGGTAACAGTCAAGGTATTGCGCGAGCTTTGAAACAGCGTAGGAGATGTCGGGACGGGTGCCGATAGCAATATACATGAGGGAGCCGACGAGCTGTCGATACGGGAGCTTCAGTAGGTCAGACATTTCCACTGGGGTAGGTTTCTCGAGAGGTCGTCGCAAGCGGAGTGAGCTGTCCATTGGTACAGACTTGGGAGGAAGGGTGGCAATGCCGAATAGCGAGAGAGTCTTGTCGATGAGCGCATGCTGGTTTAGGGATATAGTCCGGTCTTCGCGGTTCCTTTCTATCCCAATTCCCACCAAATACTTTGCGGCATCCACTGAGATTGTCCATTTCTCCTTGAGTTGTGCGAGGAATCGTGTGTTCTCTTCACTTGTGGAGGCAACCGAGAGAAAATCATCAACGTGCACCGCACAGAGGACTGTTCCATGTTCTGTCTTCCTGTAATAAACACACCATTCCGACTTCAATCTCTTGAACCCCCAACTGATCATGGCGTCATTGAGAGTCTGGTTCCAGATTCGACCACTCTGTTTCAGTCCATAGAGGCCACGCTTCAGCTTCCAGACATAGTCGCTCCTGGGAAACTCGGGGTTTGGAAAGCCTTCTGGTTGTTCCATGTATTGTGTCTCCTCCTCGCCGAGTAGACCATGTAGGAAAGCTGTCTTAACGTCGAATTGCTGGATATCCCAGTCGTATGCAGCAGCCAGATGCAGGAGTAGGCGGAACGATTCCATCCGGGCCGTAGGTGAAGATGTTCGAGTATAGTCGCGGCCATAGATCTGCTCGAAGCCGCAAACAACCAAACGAGCCTTGTAGCATGTAATCTCGCCTGTCTCATCGCGTTTTCGATGGAGTACCCACTTGCTCTTGAGTGGCCATCGTCCTTTAGGGATATCATCACGTCGGACATATTCGAAAACTCCCATGTCTCTGAGACTCTTCAGTTCGTCGACTGCCGCCTTAGACCATTCGCCAGAGTCAGAAGATGATAGAGCATGGTTGAGGGAAGGTGGATCGTCAAATGCGTGAGAGTCTTCGAGTGCTGAGAGAACTTGGTCAAAGATGTCGTCGTCCACGTCGTCCATGAATTCGGCGCTCAGACCCTCCTCCTCAATTGCAGCCCTCATCGTCAATCGCCCCTTTCTACGCTCCTCCTTTGCCCGTACTCTCTCTTCTTTTAGCCGAGCTCCCGAAACCCTTGCCTCCTCTACGGCCCTATCAGTCGCGCTCCCCGTTGTTGGTATCCTCGAAGACCGACGAACAGGCAGTATTGGTTCCGACTCGTCATTGGCCACAGTATTCAAGTCAGGAGCCAGGACAGATGAAGATGGTGCCAGACTATGTGAAGGGGATTCAGGAATGACAGTAGGATGTGTGATAATGGATCCAGGTCGAAAAGGTGAGTCTTCAGCTTGATGGCTCTCGACTAGGCCTTTAAGGTCCAGTCTCGGTCCGGTCTTTTTCATTTTTTTTCAAGGACCGCCAACCGGGGCGGTCCTTCGTTTTCTTCTTTTCGGAAGGACCATCAACCGGGACCGGTCTTTTAATTAGACTGTCGCGACTGCAGTCCGGTCTTTCCAGTCCGACCGGTTGAACCGGGGGCCAGTCCGGACTGCAGTCCAACTGGTCCAACTGTTGCATAGCGCATCCCAAGGTCGAGTCGCGTACACAAAAATGTGCATCTAGTAAGGATTGAACTCAAGACCTCACCTAATATAGGTGAAATTGAGGTGTTCTAACCACTAGACCACAGTGTCTTGTTATATATGGGAACTTTATGCAATATACTATGTCATCGTCTAAATTTCAACTCACTATTATGTATTCAAGTGTTCGTTTGAGAGGGTAAACATTGTAATTATTCAATTCAGCTTGACATATGTGCTGAAATATATGTTTTTGTACTCTAAACTAGCTAAAATATGTTCGCACACCCTTTGGTAGTCCATTTTACTATGGACCAGTCCATGGCTGGTTGCACCAGTCTTTTGGCAGTCCTAAATATTCTCATCCAACCTCAGGACTGCCAACTGGGACCAGTCTTTTTTCCGACCGGTCTTTTTCTCTTGGCGGTCTTTTTGCGGTCCGGTCCGGTCCAGTTGGCAGTCATTTGGCAGTCCATAGGACCGGACCTTAAAGGCCTACTCTCGACAAAGCGGACATGATAAGATTCAATGATACGGTGCGTAGGTCGGTGGTAGAGTCGATATGCCTTTGCATTTGGTGCGTATCCGACAAGAATACACTCCAGTGAACGCACATAGACCTTGGGATTATTGCCTTGAATGAGAGCGTAGGCCTTGCATCTGATTTCACGAAGATGAGATAGATCCGGCAACGTCTGGAATCGAGCTTCATAGGGAGTCCGAAACTTTAGAGCAGCGGCCGGAGTCCTCGCCGAAAGATAACCAGCAGTAACACAAGTCTCGTCCCATCGGTTCGCTGGCAAGCCACAGTCAATCCTCATAGTCCGTCCTTTGCTGATAATAGTCCGATGGAGACGTTCGACTTGACCGTTCTGTGCACTTGTATACGCTGCCGTCATCTCATAAGCAATACCCCTTGACTTGCACCAGTTCACAAACTCAATGCTCTTTAGCTCCCCGTTGTCAATTCGGTACTTCCCAGGACGTCGTCCATGTTTTGCCTCCATTGCCAATTCCCAAGCTACCAGTTCGCGAAACGCATCTGACTTTGCACGCAATGGCTTGATCCGCGGCCAACAACTTGATTCGTCGATTATAGACATGGTGTATAGATTTCCAGAAGCCGAAGTAACAGCCTGAGCTCCCGTCAAATCTAATGACACCACATCCAAAAACTTCTTCGAACACTTCCTCTTCCTCCGTTTAGGGACTGGAGTCCGGGCCTGCTTCCCAAGGATGCACGATGAGCATTGGCCGGGTATGGAGGAGAGATCGATTTTCATACCGGTGGCACCCTTGGACGTGGCGAGGTGAACGACGCAGGCATTGTTGGCATGGCCAAGACGGAGATGCCAGGTCTTCAATGTAGGAGTAACTGTGAGCGAGGCGATGAAAGCGAGATCGGGAGGAGTAGACGACTGCATCTTCATGCAAGAGAGCTGGTAGAGAGAGGAATTGCTGGACGAGACGGCTCCGACATAGAGGACTTTTCCGCCTGGACGGGTGAGGGTAACTTTTCCTTTAGAGAAATGAACACCACACTTTGTGTCCTCGATGAGACGGCTGATAGAGACTAGGCGGACGTGAGAGGATGGGATCCAGAGAACATTCTGGAGAGATAGAACTCGATTGTTAGAGAGGCGTAGGGAGACGGTTCCAATGCCAAGAGCAGGGACACAAACACCGCCAAGTTCACGGACTGCACGAGGTGTCTTGAGGGGGCGTAGGTCAGAAAAGTCTGAGGCGTCCATGGTGATGTGTACAGTTGCACCAGAGTCGGTATGCCAAGGAGCGCTGTCGAGCGAGACAGTAGTGAGGGAAGCGGAATAAGCAAAGTCGTTGTCCTTCCAATCGACGGACGTAGTGAGCTCCTCGAAGCCGAAACATGCTACCAGTTCGTCATAATCTCCAGGCGTCAGGGAACTCCGAACCTCCTCCGTGACAATAGAATCGAAGTCGTCTGTCACTAGCTGTGCCATCTCATCATCAGCACAGTAAGCCTTTGGTTTGACTCCTCCTCCGCCATAACCCCCCTTCTTCTTCTTTGCTAACCGTTGTGCCTCGCGAGCCTCAGCAATGGTCTTGCCAGCCATGCCACCCCCGGGCTTGACACAGTATGGTTGTGTGTGTCCAGCCAGACCACACCCCGCTGTGCTGCAAGTAATTGGTGATGAGGCGACAAGAGCTTGGGAAGTGTTCGGTTGGACCGACACATTGATAGTGAGCAGTCGTGAAACGTTCGCTAGCGTGTACGGTTGAGTTGTCGTCACTTCAGCAAGGCCCCGTATGACATCACGTTGTATGAGAGGTGCGCCATCGAGTCCTCGTACAAGGAGGGCCAAGAAAAGGTCATCTTTGTTTAATGGACCCATGCCCCACATGCGTTCAACGAGGTCCTGTAAAGACGCAAAAGTCCCAGCATGTGTTGTCGTATCCTCCACAAACACCACCTCCATCGCCTGATTCAGCAGTTTAATCTGGGCATAGAAACCCTGATTGGCGTGGCGAACAGTCAGCGCCGTCCAGAGTTCCAAAGCTGACGACGAGCAAGGCCGCATTATTGTCTTCTCGGTACTGCTGAGGTGCATCTCGATGAAGGAGACTACAGACGCGTCGTTCGTCAGCCAATTCCGTGCGGCAAAAGGTTCCAGATTGGGCTCTTGAACCATAGACGATAGTCCACCATCCAGATGATGTGTGAGCCCACCACTAAGCGACAGTACACGTCGCACGTTAGCCGACCACTCTAACCAACAGCCATCCTCCAAAATCAGGTCCATGCATGACGAGGGCCAGCTTGCAGTTGCTATGTGTTCCAGCCGAATACGGGGGTGCGCACGGTCATCAGCCAATGGATCCCGCACTGGCGCAACATATGGCGCGCGGGACGGGACGGGTGGCGCGACAGCGTTGTGTTGAACGTACTGGGGAGGTGGTGCTGGTGGGGCAAACTGAGGCTGGGATGGATAAGGCGCATACATCTGTTGTTGTGGATATGGCGTGAATGGAACTTGCTGGAACATCGGTGTTTGCTGATTGTACGAGGGCTGAGATAAAGGCTGAGGTGTGTGGTAATGCAGTGGAATTGGCGGCTGGTACATCTGTGGTGGCGGTTGGTTTTCCTGGTACGACGGGGAGAATGGATTCCTGCTGCTGTACACATGCGACGAACGTGGCGGTGCCTCTGGCTGCGCAAAGAAGTTCGTGTCAGACGCAGATGGATGGAAGTTGTTGCCGCCATCGTGGTCGTGTCGTGCTTCGGAGCCTGAAGATGGAGACCTTGTATCTGTTGGCCAGGTGTGCATCCTGAGCTGGGCTGAATTGTCACTCCAGTAGGACAGTGAAGGTGACAGTGGGTATGGGGCAAATGGGTCAAATGGTGGACCATGCGCAGGAATTGGAACCGCGGTGTTGTTGCGATCCAGCTGCAGCAGTGGGCTTGGATGATTCTGTGCGCCATTGCGCGTGCGGGCGCCTTCGTGCGGTGTACGGAACATGACTGACGTGCTGAGAGACGGGGTAGGACGCGTGTAGTGCTGCAAAGGACGAAAAGTCGTCTCTAAGAACCCATAACCTGTTAATGTCTGTACACTATGTTAATCCTCACAACGTTGCTCATAGAACGAGTTATGCATTACCTGTACACTATGTTAATCTAGGCTACATTAGTTACAGCTAATACGAACGGTAAGGAACGACGTACCCTCACAACGTTGCTCATAGAACGAGTGAGAGTTACGTCCGTCCCGATTAGGTTTGGTATACCGCTTGGGATTGCCGCCGGCGAAGCTCAACAGTAGTTTCCCTGACACAGTTCAACAACGGTGAGCAAAAAGAGCACATATTCAAATTGCCAGACATACTTTATACTTGGTCGAAACGGCGGGGCTTCCCTCGCCAAGAGCGGTGGTGGTCTAGGTAGAAACGAGCGTAAGACAAAGGTATGTTCCGTGAGGGATAGTACATACTCGGTTACCTGTGTTCGACATGGGACAAGAAGATGGGAGATGTTGGAGCTTCAAGACGTCGTACTGAATCTCTTATAAGGTGAATTCGGTGCCGGTCAAGATGACGATGGATTCCCGAGTAGAGCAGTCTGGTTCCCGAGTCATCATTCGAAGACACTGCGCAGGTGGCCACTATGGATGACTGAGAGTTATGTATTGGTCTCCTCCTCATGTACTTGATAATCAGTGTGGATCGTCGATAAAATCAAGGAAAATAAGCGCCTCTGATGCTGCGGAGATGAATTTGACAGCTAAATATCACCCGGTGATATCTAAGGGGAAGGTATACAAATACGTCCACCTTGAACGCCACGACAAAATTAACACGCTATGTCGCAGCGAGTAGAAAAGTGATTATGCAGAAACATGCGGAGGCAATATACGTGCTTGAAAATCATTATTTTGAGTCTCTTTGGTACGATGAAGTGCAGTTACAGCTGTTTTGAGGTGGATTGGGCGCCAACGAAAGCAGATAGAAGCGTAATCAGCTCAAGCTTCGTTACAAAGAATTTTTTGAAAGAAGTCTGGAGCCGCCTTATTACTGACACCAGCTGGCCTCATCAGAACGCTCCAGGTGTGTGTCTGTCGAAGGGAGCTGAACAAACGGCGGAGTTCAGATATATCATGTGACCGTGGCCATCTTCTTGCAAAGTTGAACGGTCAGGGTCCGGTTTACGTTGGACCTTGAGCTAACACCATGACTCAAATGAACTCCATAACAGCTACTTCGATGTGCGTCTCTGCGACGATTGCCATGCTGGGACTATTCTATCAGTGGCGAACGGCAGACCGTCGTCTACGTGCCAAGGTAAGTGCTGTTGCTGTTCATTGCAATGTATTGACGCTCGTGTAGCTCCCTCATGAACTAGAGTTGTGGCGTGCCCCTGGAATAGACTGGGACGCTGAAGAAGCCGTCTGGGCACCTTTCGTACCGGTTCTGCTGAGGCATGGCTTGGAACGCTGGGAATCTATTCGCAGTTCCATGTCTTGTCAACGTGTTGAATCTTTACCAAGCGCAAGCGGCTTTTCCTTTGCTGCCACAACTCAATACGAGAGTGAAGGGCTATGGAGAAACGTGCGCTATTTTCAATACAACGTACGTCCCGATATGAACATGCGTCCTCAATTCTGACCGTTGTTTAGAACGCCCTGAAGCGCGTAGTGCGGACTCGAGAGGGTAGAGATCTAGTCTGTCGCGTCATAGTAATTCACAATGAAGGCCACGAATGTCTGAAAGCGCTGCGCCGGTTGGCTACTGGTGCAAACACCCTCCTCGCTGACAACCATGTGTTGCCTATGGTTCGCGAGCTACATTTCGAAGACATCCTTTGCGGCCTATTCCCATTGGCTGGACCCAGTATGTCGGACTCCTTTGGACCAGGCGCCTCCTGTGTCAAGAATTCTGTCGGGGATATCATGGATATGCTCCTGCAAGCTCTTGAGGCAAACATCTTTCTCTTTATATCTGGCACGTTACTGAACTTATATCATGAAGGCCCTCGTGTTCATCCATCGAAAACGCGTTGCACATCGAGTATGTCAATTCCGTGATAACATTGACATCGTCTAACCTTTGTCTGAGGATGCATTCCAAAATAATTTCCTTGTCGAATGGCAACCCCAGTCAATGAGGACCAAGACCCTACCAACTAGTCGGCCGCGCGTCTATCTAATAGACTTCGAGACAGCCATATGTTTTCCAGAGGATCGTCCGTACGATGAATGCTTGTGCTCGGGCATGCCGTTCGGCGATGATGACAATTACGCCCAACCGTATCCGATTTTCATCTCTGAAAACAAGGAGTACAATCCCTTCTACCTCGACCTCTGGCAGCTGGCCTACTATTGCCAGTTCTTAAAGGTCGGTCAATTCTTGAAGCGTAATATCATGTTATCGAAATAAGTTTCTGTTAGACCTCTTTCCAACCTCTTGATGATCTTCTCCCGGTGCTCGTAGAACATGGTACAGCGGCGAAGGCTCATGAAGCACTGCGTGCAATCATAGGTTCGACTCCTCCTGAAGCCTTATTGCTCGAACCTGTTTTCGACGAAGAGGCGGCGTCCTAACCTTTCCTCATTTTTATAACTCTTGCTATCTTCGTTTGCTTTGAATTACTCACAAGAAATACTAATGCCAGTTTCTGTCGGACATCTTTTTAAGCTCTTGCCACTGAGAATCCCTCGAAGCGTTGTCATCGGGTTGACTCTCGAAGTTTTACTACTCGAACCTGTGTTTGTCCGGGAGGCGTACCGGTTCATGCTACCTCAAATAGTGCTTCATATGCATGCACGCTATGGAAATTGACATTCTAATGACCGTGTTCCTATAAGCGCTAATGGACAATACGCATATCAGTGACCGTTCTTAATCAAGTTTCAACGGTAGGTATGATAGGAATTCCATCGATACACATGCATAACAGTCAAGTACACGATACTAGGCGGTTCATCCCATCCTCATGAAGAAGGACTAACCTACCACAACTCAGTGATATCCCTCATCATCAGTTTAAGGCCCGAGATCTAACAGTGCTGCTCAAACATAAGCGGGAGTCAGTAGTGAGCCAATAGGACACACTTTTTTCACGCAGATTCTGCCAGTTACGTAACCCCTCCCGTTCCTTTGCACATTTCTTTTTCCTCTCCAATGTCCGTCGAGTGCTTTCGTCTTCGCTCTATGAATGTGCGGTTAACACATAATCCTTTGGCAATAACAGACACATACCATGGAACTCATATCAGGACACCCATGCTCTTCTAATTTGTCAAGGTACGCGTCCTAGTGTTATCATCAGTATGGCGATGGCAAGTCATGGAGGGACGTACATTCTGTGCCAATATCAGGTTTCTCTCTTTCGATTCATCTTCCGAAAGGTCTTCTATGTTTTTTTCTGAATAGCATTAGGAGCTCCGGCGTACTCGATGGTGGCAACGACGGCGGCGGCCACGATGATGATGATGACGACGAGTAATTCTCAGAGGAGGAGCTCGAGGAGGATTGCTCAGATGATGGGATGGGAGGGTTGTGCGCCGAAGAAGATGGTGTGGTGCTCTTTCCTTTGTTTTTTGCTCTTCTTGCCATGGTGGTAATTAAGAGGCAGGTTAGCCTGGTTGGGTGCGTCTCCTTTTGTCTCCTGAAACTGTGAATTGCCAATTACAAGTGCGCCACAATCGCCTATGAGCTCGAAAACGATAATGGTGTTGTAGTCTGATAATCTAAACGTTACTAGGACATTCAAGTAGCAAAGTAGAGTCGTCACAATTGTCCTTGTCCATGGTTGTGGTTATAGAACAGAGAACACGCCAAATCTGGCACAATAGCATAACCGCTGTCCAGCAGATTCTTCAGTGCAATGAACTTCAACTCATATTATGGCCCGGGATCCTTCAGTGATATTCATCATCATCTATTTCAGGTCCGAGACGGTACAGTACTGTTCAGAGGTGAGTGAAAGTCATGTAATGAACCAATAGGACTTACTTCCTTCACGCAGACTCAAGTTATGCTCCCACTTGCGAAATGCCTTCCATTCCTTCTCAGACACCTTGTCCTGATCATTGGATATCTTCGATATCCATCGCGTCCTTTCCTCGTCACTCTATGTATGGGTGAACACATATTTCTTGAGCGGTAATAGACACTTACGACGGAGCTCATATCAGGCCAGCCATAACCTTCGACTTTGTCAACGTACGCTTGCTAGCGTTATTGTCAGTACGGCGACGGTAAATCATGGGGCGAGGACATACATACCCAGAGCCGGTCGTGCTGTGCAAATATCATATTTCTCTCCTCAGCTTCATCTTTCGAAAGATCTTCTATATTTTTGCTGGATAGAATCCGGAGCTCCGGAGTAAGCGTAGGTGACAACGACGGCGGCGGCCAATATGACGACGAGGACGACGCGGACTGCTTCGAGGAGGAGGGCGATTGCTCGGTCGATGTCGATGAATCGGATGATGAGAAGGGAGGGTTGCACGCCGAAGACGACGACGGTGTAGCGCTCTTTCCTTTGTTTTTTGCTCTTCTCGCCATGGTGGTAATTAGGAGTCAGTTTAGTGTGACTAAAAGAGGAGGCTTGTCTCCATTTGTCCCCGAAAACGGGGAATTGCCAATTACGAATGCGCCACAGGGGCGCCACGATCGCCTACGTGGTCGCGAATACGAGGTTATCTTCAAGTACACAGGCAGGACACGCAAGACGGCTCAGCCTAAAAAATGGGAGTGTCGGCTGAGTTTGCTCTCAGATCAAACTGAGTGGGATTTGGGGCTTTCAAACGGGCACCAACTTCAAACGGAGACAGCGCTGAGTATGATCGGAGCGATGGCTCCGCATGGTACGAAAAACCAATTCTGGATTCGTCTTATTCATATTATTCAAATAATAAATGATTAAATCATTGCAGACGTCAATAACATTGAGTAAGTACATGGTAGGAATAAGAGAACACAACAATGGAGCAGCATAGAGAGGTATAGGTGGGAGGTATTGGCACACTACGAAGAAAAATGAGGTTTCGCAGAGTCACTGAGCGAGGTCGTTATGTCAAGGTGCCCCTGTGCCGATGTCGTTTCGAGTATCTCGCTGTCGGGAGTCGTTTCGCGAAGGAAGCAGGTCGAAGGATACTGCCGTAGAGGATGAACATGGGGAGCGGATGGAGGCGCGGCAGTGATACTAGGTCGTGTCGCCGTCGTAGTCGTAATCGTACATTCACAGTCACCGGGCAGTCAGTAGTCGCAGTCAAATTTTTCGTGGTGCAGAGGTTCATTCTCGATGCAGTGCTTGGGTTCCAGGTAGTCGTAGAATTCGTGATTTCAGGCCAGCGAGATTTTCTTATCGTTTCGCGCAGTTTCATCGGCGGTCGTTCGTCGTTTAGAGTCGTTCGTCGTTCGTGGCTAGATCTGAGCCCTGGTCGTCGTTGCTCTGCCAGTATCCTCGCCTCGAGACGTAGCTTCTGAGGTCGTTTACGCGAGTGCCAGGCTGAAAACAGGTGTGAGGGCTAGGCGGCAGCGAGATAGATGGTGGTGACACCGGTGAGTCGATGATGGAGAAAATAAGTCAAGTCCAACATCGCATAAACAGTAGCAAACTCAAACCGCGCGGTTCATGTCCCATTTTGGTCGGATGACGAGGGTGACCTGGACGGATAGGGCGTGGGAACACGGCGCAAGCACTCAGCAAGGTTGTTCATTTCAAACTGACAAACTATCAGATATTATCAAGCGGAGCCTACGCTGAGCACAAGCGGAGCGTCAAACCGAGGTATCTCTCCGCCGAACGCTTTCCATCAGGCGCAGTTTCATCGAGCGTCTGGCAGTGTATCCTCTTCGCTTTGTCAGTTGTATTTCATGTCACAATTGTCCCTGTCCATGGTGGTGGTTAGAGAAATGAGAACACGCGGCTATTACATGCCAAATTTGGTAATTGCGGTCCAGCAAGTTCTCGGGCACAATTACACGGAGATCCAGGAGGCTGAGAGTGACTATGTGTGATGGATCTCGCTATTGTTGTACTTACTTCAATACCTATCCTCGGACAATACACAAAAAAGAACTAGCCTGCTCAGTGATATCCCTCGTCATCGATTTCGGGTCCAAGATGGAACAGTACTAGATCAGAGGTAAGTGTGAGTCACGTAGTGAGCCAATAGAGCATACTTTTTTCGCGCAGACTCAAGTTTTCTTGCCAGTTGCGAAACGCCACCCCTTCCTTTGCACATACCCTTTCCCTCTCTTCGAGTATCTCCAATGTCCATCGCGTGCTTTCATCTTCGCTCTACGTATGATTAACACATGTTCCTTGGGCGATGATAGACACACACCACGGAAGCCATATCAGGCCATATATGATCTAACAATTTGTCAATGTAAGCTTTCTAGTCTTATTTTGAGTGTGATGATAACGTGTCATTGGGCGAATACATACCCAGAGGCGGTCGTGTTGTGCGAATATGTGATTTCTCTCTTCCGTTTCATCTTCCGAAAGGTCCTCTATGTTTTTGCTGGATAGCGCCAGGAGCTCCGGCGTAAACGAAGGTGGTAACGAAGGTGGCGGCCATGTCGAGGATGTCGATGATCGCTCGGACAATGTCGAATCAGATGATGGGACGGGAAGGGCGCACAACAAAGTTGACGGTATCACAGGGCTCTTTCCTTTATTTTTTGCTCTTCTTGCCATGGTGGTAATTAAGAGTGAGCTTCATGGTGACTGTGATGCGGAATGCGGAAGTCTCCTGAAATTGTCAATTGCCAATTACGAATGCGCCACGGGTGCACCACGATCACTTTTGCAGTCGCGAAGACAATGCTGCTTTACATTTCAAGAATTTGAGTGTTACTGGGACTTGAGAGCATTGATAACGCCCGATACGACGACAACAACTGCTCGGACGATGTTGACAAATCGGACAGTGGGAAAGGAGGCGTGCAAAGTGAAGACGACGGCGGCGCAACACTCTTTCCTTTGTTCTTTGCTCTTCTCGCCATGACGGCAAGAGCAATGTTTAATGTGTGACTCTTACCTGTGAGCCCTGAAGACATAGGAGCCTCCAAGCGGAGCCTCCACTTTTGGTTGGCAATCCGAACCATTCAAATTTTCTTATTATGCGAAGTCTGAAATAGTCAATTGCCTATAAACTCAACAGTATGCATATTTACTTTTCGTCCTTATAGGGTATCTGAATCTAGTCCAGGGTTATACCAGCATACTCGTCATACCCGAGAGCAAGATTTAAGTTCTACACCAAAATCAGCACTATCGAAATGAGCATCCAAACAGTTGACATACCTGCAAGCATTGCGTCGCAGCACCTTTGAGAAGGTTATCTAATCCTCCCTAATTACCAGTATTAGTATTTTTTTTAGGATTAAGATCATCAACCGAACTGACCACAACAACGGCACGATCACCTTCGCTGTGCACCTGGAACCCACCAACGACCCATCCATGCTTACCCTCGATGTCAGGGAGAGTTGGAACATCCCGCTGAACCTTCACCAGCGCCTCCCCAGCATATTTCTCTTCATAAAGAGCCTTCAAATCTTTCGCAGAAAGGTGCTCAGACAACGGCAACGACAACGTCGAGATGATCCCACTGAACCATGGCGTGATAGCAGGCGTGAACGCAACCTTGATCGGGGCGGGCGCCAGTTCTGAAAGGTGCGCACTTGCCTCGCGCTCGTGAATATGGTCCGTTAACGCATAAGGCCGAACCCCGCCTGCCAGCGTAGAAGGATCCACCTTGGGGATACTCGTCGGTCGCCCATCCGGGTCGTTCGTCCCAATCGTTCCGGCACCACTATACCCAGAAAGTCCAAAGACAGTTGGCCATGCAGGTCCCTTGACATACTTGATCAGCGGGGCAACCAACATCTGCGTCGACGTAGCGTAGCATCCCGGGTTCGATATCCTCTTCGACGTACGGACAGCTTCTCGTCCGTAGAGTTCTGATCATCCAAAAGAAAATAGATATATTCATTCAATCCAAAAGATTACAAGCCGGCAGAAGAAGCCTCACCAGGAAGCCCATATGTCCAGTCCTTCTCAAATCTATAGTCTGCGCTTAGATCAACTATGACGCTTCCCGCAGACCCCTTGCGTTCAACGGCACCACGGTCAACGGCATCCACGAACGGCTTGCATATTCCGTTGGGAAGAGCCATAACCCACGCGTCGACCTCACCGTCCTTTTCCATCCTCTCAACATCGGCAGCGGACAGGTTGGTGTATGTCACCGGGTTCTTGGAATAATTCTCCAGCGGGTGTCCAGCCATTTGACGTGAAGAAACATGGGTAAGGTCCAAGTAGGGGTGGTTGGAGAGCAACTTGGTCAAAGCCTGGCCAGTGAAGCCACGGGCACCGATGAGTCCAAGGCGCTTGATTTCGGTGGACACTGGCCCGTTGGAAGGAGCAGCAGTAGCGTATCCACGGCGTGATCCTGGCATCGTGTTATGCCTTGCGAAGGTCGAATAAGGGCGAGTTCCAGTAGGAGCGGCGCGGTGCGGGGGAGTCGAAGGTCCCACTGGAAGGTAGGAGCGTTGAATCCGACCCTTAGCTTCAAAGTCCTTGACAATCTTCTCAACCTCCTTGATATCCTGCACACCGTACCAGAACAGGCTCTTGCCAGCCCTAGTGAAGCTACCATCCGCCCGCTCAAAGTGCCAGGCCCGGTTCTCGTCATCCGCAGGAGCGGTCCAGAAAAGGCGCCTGTGGTCCTTCTTGATTGCGTTAAACACATTGTCCACGACATTGTTGAGTATGCCACCGCGAGATGCAAGAAGTTTGGTCATGACGGGCGTCTCGCCTTCCGGGTGGGAGACGACAGCAACAACATCAAGGGGCTCGTCGCCATAGATAGTGTATGGTGTGTTCTTGAGCTCGTTGAGGACACCAGTGACACTCTGGTCACCAGACAGCACTTCGGGATCACGGTCGTGGACGACTTGGCGGAATCGGTCGGCACCGATGCCTTCGATGGCACCGTGTTTGAACAGTTTATAGCCACGACGGATAAGGGTGCCAGCTCCATCATCAGTGAAGAGCTCCCGCTGGAGGGCGGAGGCGGAGATGACTGCCACCGATGAGGTACGAGGCAGGTGGTCCAGGAGTTCCTTGAATTCGCGAATCTTGAGTTTTAGGCCATATTTCACCCATGGCTCCTTCATGAGCGTCTCATATTCCTGTGGCTGTCGTTAAACTAAAACCTTGTTACAATGTTCAAAGACACATACCTCATCGAGATTGATAACATCTAACTTTTCACCAGTGACGCCATGGAATAACCCACCCTTGTCGTTCAAGATAACGATTTTCAAGGGTTCAACCTCTTTAGCTAGCTCACCAGCGGCAACATCCGCGTTGACGTTAAGGATCTGGCCGTCCGCAGTCTCGGCGAGACTGGTAAGGATAGGGAGAGCACCGGCTCGAATAGCAGCTTCGATAGGGCGTTTGTCGACCTTTGTGATCTTTCCGACGAGACCATACTTCTCCTTATCGAGGTAGTCTGCGGTGAAGACACCAGATGTGATAGGACGTGCCCTGGTGCCAAGAGCTTCAAGAGCACTGACCAGCTTCAGGTTTTCCTCGAGAAAAACGCGCCGTGCGACTTGTAGGACTTTGGCATCTACGTTGAGGATAATATTAGATACGTTCGTTGTAGACGCTAGAGAACTCACCAGTGACTCGAATGCCGTCGATGTAGTCTGGTGTTACTCCTGAACGTTCGATGATCTCGTTGAGTTGCGGTCCTCCTCCATGGATAACGACTGGGTACAGCCCGACGCGATATAGGAAGCTCAAGCTCATGGCAAGCTCATCGAGCTGGTCCAGAACGGCGCCTCCAACCTTGATAACCGCGAACTTTGCTGGATGGGAGGGGTGGGAGGAAGATGAAAAGATGCGGAGATGGCGTTCGACTTCGCGCTTGCTCCCTAGCGAGTACAGGAGACGAGTTATTGTTTCCTGCGGATGCTGTTAGTTTCGATGAAAGGCTGTATGAGCTTGACGGACCCGGTCAGTTTGGGCGGACGACTGTATGCTGCGAACATCGACACGACGGACGGCCTGTATGGCGCCTTGACGGCGTCCAGAGACAAGAACAGCTCGACGGGCGACGCCCGACGACAATCTAAGCGTCGACGCAACGGTCAACATAGCGAGATGGTGGTGGTAAGAAGGAAAGGATGTGCGCGGCCTTTGGAGCTGTAGATTTGCCTGAAAGCGCTGTTTATGCTGTTGAGTGATGGTCGAGTCAATTCAAACAGCGTTATTTTCTCAATCTAATCGGAACAACGTATCTAATCTGATTAGAACTTCCCCGTGCCCCGAAAAGGCCCGATTGGTTTAGCTAACTGGTAGCGCAGTACTGCTGCAGTAACATCATCCCTAAGATGACTCTATAAGTGTTGGAAAAATCCCTGCAATGTAATTAACGCCGCGGTCCAAGGGTCAGTGGTAAAAACGAGAAGAAGCAACGTGATCGTTATCATGCGCCACACGAGGCAGGCAATTTATAGCTTCTCAGCCTTCTGGCTTCACCCCGGTATGGCCTCGGCGTAGGTCCTCGAGCAGCTGGACGCAATTATCAGAAAATTTTCTCCTTGAGGCATGAATACGACACGAACCAGAGGCTGTATAAACATGAGTGGGAGTCTGTGTGGCGCACGAATTCTCACAGCTACCAGATCGGCTAAGTAATACTGAAAAAAAGACAGCTGGCACAGCCTCAATATTCTGAATAGTCCTGACTCTTAATAGTCACAAAATTATTGGTATTCCGAATGCACGAGCATCTCGTCGACACAGCGGTGGGTATGAGTATAACACAAGTCGCAGGAATGCGACGTACGGAGAGCTCTAGCCTCAAGGCGACCTATTCATTCGTAATAATAGCACATTGTAGCTTTGAAAAAGACCCACACAAGGCCAGAACGACGGAACCTTGACCATTCGACGGGGTCCATTTTCATAATGACCAATAGCAGCTATCTGGAGAGACTTCTTGAGTAAAAGGATTGTGCTATGCGCAGTAATTGTTTTATTTCGACGTGGCGCCGAATGGTATGTGTCATCCGGCACGACCCGCAAACGGACGCCCACCAGACACAACCAGATACAACCACTCCACATCGATCCGTTCCTCCTTTCTTTCCTTGTCGCCGGCATGTTCAACGCTATCGCTAGACGTGTCCTCTGAAATTTGGGGTCTGCAGAAGTTAAATCCAAGAGGCACAAATTCAGAGGGAACAAGGCGCAGTCCTGGTCACCAACAGAGGCGGTAGACGAAGGCGACACTCTAGTGAGTCTCTGACCATACTTCATATGCTCAAGCTTGAAGGTAGGTTAAGCACAATGAGCGACTGCTATCGTGGAAGAAATCCAATGCGTCTATAAGGATGCGTCAGCAATACTGGAATCCATTCTCAAGGCGGGATCCTACCCTCATAAATGCAACTCACGACTCTCCAGCCCTAGTCAGACTTTGGCGCCCTCCCACATAACTCTTCGTCGTCTCCGCAGGGCTGTCCATGGGCTTTTTTGGGGGCCCAGATACCACCTACTATCTGTGTCTCGCAACGGGATCCAACAGCATTACTCGCTCATTCGACGGCGAAATGCTGCAACAATCACTCAGCTCTTGGTCTGACGACGACGCATACGGGACGGACCACAAGATAGTGCCGGCATGGGGCACGCGGGCTCTGACCATTGCCGCCGAAGTGCGCGTGCGCCACAGAACCAGAGTATGGATCCCTTTCCGGGCGAGTACCTCTGATTTTATGGATATTCTTTCAAATTCCAGTGGTTTCCGCTCTATTGCCTGCGAGACTGTGAATGTGAATTTTACACCAAGGAAACCAAGGAAGGCTAGATTCTCGCATTTATGAGAAAGGTCCCGATGCTAGAGGAAATTCCTGGATAACCTGCAAGCATACGACTTTAATAGATGCGGAGGACGAGCTCCTACATGGATGAGGCGAATCTGCTCGCTTCACAGGATCCTACGCTCTACGCGCTTCCTGAAAAGCATGACACTCGTCTTTGGAACATTGGTGTCGCCTACAGCCAAGCGTAATCTGGAGGCTGAATACTAGACAGCAGCGGACCATATGCCTAGAATGTTGACAGGAGACGACGATTATGTCTAGAAATACATGTGAGCCAGTGCAAGGGAGCTGATTCATATACACAACATACGCACACATCCCAGTATGAACTGACGGAAGCCAACTGTGATTCTCAGGCCTCCCTTTCCTTTTCACCCATGTTGCCCTCGAGCCCCCGCCGGGCTTCATCTAGCAGGCGAACGACCTCTGGTGCGATGGGTGGTTCCCATGCCGGGGCGTCTGCAGCAGAAAACGCCATGGGTGGAAATGTTCGTATCGGCCGCTCGTCGTTGGCAGAAAGAGTGGCTATACAGAATCTCCTCGTCCCGGACAGCTCCCAATCTACTATCATCCAGTCCCGAGTGAGTCGAGCGTTCTATTTGTCCATCCTGGTGGCTCATCGGAGTGGTTGAATAAAAGGAACTGATTGACGTCACGCCTGGTCCTGTCACGAACTTGAGCTTGGACAATTTGGAAGACTCGCAGACGGAGAATACGTTGGTGAATATAAGCTTTTGGTTTTCCTTCTGGCGGCCGCTGATTATTAATTCAGAATCAGCCAATAGTCGTCTCCACCGCGTTCCACGCTGCCCTCAACAGTGTCAATACCGTCATCAAATCGTCAGACCATGTGTTCTTCCACGTACACTACGAAGTATTGGATGAAGCTTCCGACAACGCCTTTGGTTCGACGCTGGAAAGAAATGTGGCGCATGCTGGCGTAATTAACGTTGGTGACGACTCCGTGACCTTGAATCTCATCCTCCACACGCTCTACGACTGGCCCAGTGGCCGGTTTTCACCCACCCTCCGTCAACTATTGTACGCCGTAGACCGCATGCCTCATTACGGTCTCTCGGTGCAGTGGCTAATCCAGCCGACCAAGGAGATCTTTGCGCTGCTGTACTCAATGGCGCCACGCCACCCATTGGATATCTACACCTTAGCTGCGCACCACTCTTTGCACGCACTCGCCGTTCTAGCGTCGTCCCACCTACTCGCATACGCAGTGCACACGCTTACGAACGAGTCAGTAGTACGCATGGGCTCTGTCTACTTCAAAAACCTCGCGCAACTCCAAATGAACAGGATATCTTCCCTCCGGAATATCTTGGGCGTTGTCCCCGACTTTGCCCACGCTTCATGCCCGGCGGACCCCCAAAGGGCGTGGGCTCTGGCTGCCTATGATGTAGTGAAAGATGCGAAGCCAGGTTGGCGTCGCTCCAGCCAAGAAATTCGAATATCATGCTTATTGTCGTGACTGTAGATCTTTCGCCCAATCTTCTTTCTGCTTCTCTGATGATGTACGCACGGGGCGTCCAATGTCCACGATGCAAGAAAATATTTGAGGTAGCTATTTCTGATGCGGTTTCAAAGTGGGCGATGGTGAAGGCTAGTCGTCTTCCATCTTCGCAGATCATCTCCTGATAGTCCCAAGGCCACTATATGATGGAGAGAATAACTCGTAGGCGTTTGTCAGGATTGTGTGTTATGTATTGTTCCTTGCTTTGTGGTTCTCGGCCCCGTTATAGCATAACGGTTGTACTTTTTATTGTGAATTCGATATTCACACATATGCAGCACTTTTGACATTCCTTTCATCAATGGGAATTCTATTCGTCTCCTCGTCAGTAAGAGATTCGTATGTGCTTCTCACTCGTCGCACCCCGGCTTGATTGCAACTAAGATTTGCCAAGCGATATGCCGCACTAAGTACGTCTTGAGGAGGAGTGTCGTTGTGGTGTCCTTGATGATTCCATTTCGGCAAACATTATGATGCATGACATTTGGAGGATGATGCATCGTTGAGTAAGTGGTGGTGTGATTTATTGTTTGCTCTGATCGTCAGAAAGCTCATGAATTGGAGCTACTTTGTGCTCGGTTAATCAACACCATTGACATAGAACTCGGATTTCCATGCTACCAGAGATAAATTTGTTTCTCGTGCTCTGTGGAAGAAAGCGCCCACAAGACCACACAAGCCTTGGCACTCGGCAATCGCCGGCCGGCGCCAACTCTGCGTCAACTTTCAAGAAATATTTGTTGGGGATTGCATGTCTCTTCTGTTCAAGCATCTTCGCGTTCACCAAGTATTTGGCGCCAACACAGATATCGGCAAGACTATCTTGACATCTGCTCTGGTCAGAGCATCGGCTGCTGCTGGAAATGTTTACTATCTGAAGCCAGTGAGCACTGGCCCACCAGAAAGCGCCGATGTAGAGTGAGCTGGCATGAATATTTGCGAATTTATCTCACCGGCTGCAGGCATATCAAACGCTACGCTGGAAAACACAAAGACCGGATCCATACTGAATGCCTGTACCAGTACAAGGAGCCTGTAAGCCCACATCTCGCTGCGAGGCTGGCGTCGGCAGAGGATGAGAGTTTGGTGCGTTACCTCTCGTTCATCTATCCTTGCTACCGTACTCAGCGACTAGCAGATTCCTACGGACACGACGATTGTCAATTCCATAGCTCATCACATCCGCCAGTGCGCGTCCAGGACGGCTCACCCATCGTCTATGTACGTCGAAACAGCAGGAGGTAAGACTCTGCAGTGAGCACGCTCTATTTGCCCATCCCAACCTGCCACTAACGTCAATCACAGGCGTTCATAGTCCAACTCTCTCTGGGACGACGCAGCTCGACAGTTATCGGCCTCTGTTCCTTCCTACACTGCTCGTTGGAGATTCCAAGCTTGGTGGTATATCTTCCACGATATCCGCCTACGAATCTCTTCTTCTTCGCGGTTACATCGTCGATGCAATCCTGCTATTCCAAGACGAATATTATCGCAACTGGGAATACCTCAAGCCCTACTTTGCCGATCGAGGTGTTCATGTATCAACTGTCGCTGCCCCTCCGGCTATCCTCCCCGACTCCGCGGAAAATCAGACGTCCACCGAAGCATACTACCAAAGTATCACAGATACAGAGGACAGTGGCATCCATTCCACCATCCACCACCTCAACGTATGCCACAATGCTCGCCTCGACGAACTTCAGTCCATGCCCCGCCGAACCCTCGACACGATCTGGTGGCCCTTCGTCCAGCACGCGAACTATCGAAAGGAGAGCGACGTCAAAGTAATCGACAGCGCCTATTCCGACTTTTTCAGCATTCTTAACCCGACATCGAATTCCTCGTCCACTTCCACTTCGTTATTACAACCCCAGCTTGATGGCTCCGCTTCGTGGTGGACTCAGGCGTTTGGCCATGCGCACCCGGCTCTTACGCTAGCTGCCGCTCGAGCGAGTGGGCGATATGGACACGTCATGTTTCCTCGTGCGACACACCTACCCGCTCTTCGCCTCGCAGAACGGCTTGTGAACGACGGGCCCGGGAAAGGTTGGGCATCGAAGGCCTTCTTTTCAGACGATGGCTCGACTGCGATGGAGGTTGCTCTAAAAATGGCTTTGCGCGCCTATTCTTCGAGCTACGGAGACGCCCTCGATGCAACTGAGAAAAAGAACATCGGTGTACTCGGCCTGAAGGGCAGCTATCACGGAGATACCATTGGAGTGATGAACGCGTGTGAGGAGGGCGTCTATACGTGTGAATGGCATCATGCGAAAGGCTTTTGGCTGGAATCGCCGACGATTGGCATTAAGGACGGGAAAGTCGAGATCTCTGTCCCTCCGTCTTTTACATCGGAGTCAATACCTGGAGAACAACTTCAAGGCGATGTCATCTCGTGGGCATACGACGTTCCAGCACGGCTGGACTCCCCTCTGGCTACCATTTACCGGGCACACATCGAAAAGACACTTCGGGTACTACACGAGAAAGGCACGAAACTGGGAGCCCTCGTCCTTGAGCCACTTGTGCTAGGCGCAGGAGGGATGTTGTTCATAGACCCTCTCTTCCAACGCGTGCTCATTGACGTTGTTCGTGGGACGGAGGCATGGTCAACACTTCCCGTCATCTTTGACGAAGTTTTCGTAGGGTTGTACCGTATTGGGATGGAAAGTACTACATCGATCCTCGGGGTCCAACCAGATATCGCTGTCTACGCCAAGATTCTCACAGGCGGTCTCGTACCATTGGCTGTGACACTCGCGTCCGAGTCGATTTTCCAGGCGTTCTTCAGTGAGAACAAGGCGGATGCACTTTTACACGGACACTCGTATACTGCACATGCTGTCGGTTGCGAAGTGGCCAACGAGACGATGAAGATTCTGGATGGGTTGAAGGACAGCGAGCCGTGGAAAGAGGCGAAAAAGCAATGGGGCGTGGAGGAGGGCGGGGTATGGAGTTTCTGGGATCCGCGGTTCATTGACACACTTTCGAGGATGTCTATTGTTGACGAAGTCATGACACTGGGCACGGTGCTCGCTATCAAGCTGAAGGATGATGACGCTGGTGTGTACCTTTTGGTTTGATTTGGACGATCGCTGAGAAACTTTTGTTAGGATACGTCTCCCAGACGGCGGAGGCGATTTTTCGAACTATTGAGGTTGGCACCGACGAGGGCACTGGGCTATCCAGCGCGCCGGGAGGTGCGCCATTCGGTGTTCATTACCGGACACTTGGAAACGTCGCGTATTTTATGACCAGTCTGAATACTTCGGCTCCGGTCTTGCGTTCGCTGGAGGATAAGATTTGGGCTACACTCAATTCTTCTATTTCGTGAAGAAGATACGCACATAACCTTACTTATTGCTTATGTAGAGTGGCCATACTATCCCGTCTTACTAAAGTTATCACTACATACTTAGCTCTGGTCAATATGGTTGATGAATTGATACAGTGCTAATATTCACTCACTCGCCGCATGTAGACGTATGCTTATCTTTTTGCCTGCGTAATTTTCCATACTTTACATGTCCCATCGTCTCCGGCCGTAGCCAGAATACCTTCATATCCCTTTCGCGGACACCAGACAACGGCGTTCACATCGTACACATCGTGCGCGTTAGGGAGACGTGCTATCAACGTGTCTTGTACAGTCCCTTTCAATAACTCCTATGCATAATAGGATCAGTTCACATATTGAGAAGGAAGTAAATAACATACAGATATATCCCAAACGAGAATGGTACCATCACTCCCAGTACTCGCCAACCACCCTAAAGCACCATCTCCGATAGCCTTGCCTAAGCTCCAAGAAACGGACAATACAGCTCGATCATGACCTCGTAGGGTGAGGACCTCTTTAAAGGTAAACTCAGTAGTGCGCTGCCATATCTTGACGGTCTTATCGTCTGACGCAGAGGCGATATAACGTCCATCTGGCGACCATGCTAGTGCCCAGACAGTTGATGTGTGTCCTATGAGCGTTGATATGCAATACCAGTCATCCTGTGGATCGTCAACGTAGAACTTGATGGTGTTATCGTATGATGCTGAGGCAAGAAGCTATATAAATATGTCGATCATGAGTTGATGGTATAGGATAAGCACATACCTCTTCAGTGGGGTGCCACGCCACGCATTTCACGTCCTGAGAGTGTTCCATCATCACTCCAAGGCATTCAAAGTCTGCATCAGGCTGTACTGAACGTAAAAGTATTAACACAGCGCCTTGAAACAAGGACGCAAACATACCTTCCCACACCCAAACAGATTTGTCGCGACTACAGCTCGCTAACAGAGTTCCAGAGCTAGAATAGCCAACGCTCTTGCATTCCGTCTCGTGCCCTTCCAGTAAGGTGACGCACTCCCACTCTCCGACAGCACCTTCTTCGTCGTCGTCGTCCCGCTCCCAAATGCCAATATTAGCGTCAAAGGAAGCAGTCGCCAAAGTTTTACCAGACGGGGACCAGGCTACGGCTCGTACACTTTTCGTATGGCCCGTCGGGATGGAAGATATAGGTTTGAAAGATACAAGAGAGTCAGACGAAGAGTACGCGTAGATCCGCACGGAACGATCACTAGAGCAAGTGGCTAAGAGAGGTTTTGTCGGATTCCAGGCGAGGTTCCAAGCGCGATCTTCGTGTCCTATACAAGAGTTAGAGTATTGTGTATAGGTTAGGGACGTGTACGTGCCATTGAGTGTTTGTAGCAGAGTTATTTCATACGGCAAATCCATGTCCATGATGGTTTCAAAGCAAGAGGCTCGGATTTGCGATCGCGATCATTGCTGATCGGCCGCATTAGTCTGCGCCACAAGCTGATCTACATCCGCTTTCCAGCAACCCGCGACAACGCGAAGAATTCAATGGAGGAAGAAATACTACTGTACATTGCTGAATGAATGAGTGCTAAGACATACATGAGAGCGAAAAACTCGTGAAAAAAATAATTTAAACACTACCAGCGCCCACCCTCAAGCTGCAACTACATGAATGCCGCCATTGTCATCCTCTTCGTTTCCAGGTCGGTGATACGTTCCACCGCAGAAGCAAGACTATCCTGGTTATGCATTTTGAGATCCAGCGGCTGTCTTGGAGGATCATGAAGTGTGGCGCTCGATAAAGGTGTCAACGGCGTCGACATGCTGCGATGATGCAGCCCAGGGTGAAGCATTGGCTCAGTGTTGAGCGGTGGTAGATCTTTGGTTGTGGCACGCCGCACTGGTACATAAGGCGCTTGTGGTTGTGGCGCTACAACCATGGGATACACAAACGACTTGAGCTCGTCTGAAGGCGACACGGGCGTACTCGTCGTACGCTTTCGCGCAAACTGAGCAGTCGAAGACCGAGGAGGGGGGCTAATCAAGTCATTCGCAATTTGCGGTCGACCATTGTACTCTGCCTTGATACGCTCGGCAGCCGTTTGACGCGGAGCATCATGACTCTCCATCTTGATCTCTTCCACCAGGGCGCTTGCGTCCCATTCATCTACCTGGCTCCCTGTGAATGCTCTGCGCATTTGGGGTGGAGAAAGGCCCCGCGAGCGTAGATCGGCTTCATGGCGCTGCTTCATGGAGGATGACTGGGACGAGTCGGAAGATGTTGTGGAGGTACGAGAGGGGGATGGTTTGGCAGGCGGGAGGAGACCCCGTTCGCGGAGAGCATCCTCGCGACGGCGTTTCGCAGCAGTGGGGTCATAAGGCGGAATATCAGAGATAGTATACTCCGGTGGTTCGCGTGATTTTGAGGTTTTTGCGGGGATAAGTCCACGGGCGCGCAGAGCTGTATCCCGGCGCTCTTTGGCAATGGAGTCAGAGTTTGACTGGGAGTTGAACGCGAGAGCACCAGAGATACGCTGGAGGAACTTTGGGCGCGCTACTGCAGGTTTCTGATGGCTTTGCCTGGAGTCGTAGAGATCGTTAGTGACGGCGAAAGAATAGAAGGCTGGAAACGCACTCCAGTTGTCGGGGGAGGATGTCAGTACTCATGGGGGGGGAGATTGAGAGGACGACTGTTGAACCGATACATTTTATACAGATGCAGTGAATCCGAAATCAACAGGGAAGTGATGATGATGATATGATTGTCGAGACACACGTACCGAACGTCGGGTCAGCGCTTGAGTCTTTGAATTCGAAATCACTATTGACGCCGTTAGACTCTTCTGGTTGGCTCCAGCACTTCAGCGCTGTCCCTTTACGAGTATCGTATTCCATCAACATCTGTTCCCAGCGGGCGTAGGAAACGTATAACAGTACTTCCCGATTCGTCCGAGAGACCCACTAATTCCATAATTGGTTCCTCTTTGCCACTTTGCCGAGGTTTCCTAGGGTGCATTGGTCACTAAAGAAAGGGAAACAGAGTCGTTAGAGGTGCCTATTACCACTAGCACTAAAGGGCGTGCATTACTATGAGCATTTCGCTGTCGAATTGATCTGAAAGGTAAGTCAACTGGACAAGGATCAGTGTGGCGCACTCCGCGTCGACATGGACGCTCACTCGGAACGGAAGTTCTACAACATATCACCCGTGATACTGGGTGCCAAAAGATTGAATCAGTTTCATCAACGAAGACGCAACCTCCTGTAGCAGAAAATGTCAGATGTCAGAGTTTCAAAAGGCACGTTTCATGTAAATCTCCACGGTGAAATATGTGGCGCACCCAAGTTCAGAACCGGCAAATACATATTACTACTACCAAAAATAAATGACCGTCATAGACTAATAACAAACAGCATGTACACATATTACTACCAGCTGGCAAGATATAGGATAGCGCAGAGAAAGACAGAGATAGTGTCCGTGTGGGTTGGTTTATTTCCCATTGGCTATCCCGGGATGATACATAAACTGGTGATGAGAATGTGCTGGACCCATAATGGGCTTCGAGGACTCGGATGGTCGGCGGTAGTAATCAATCCTATCTCTGTCGTGCACAGAGGAAGATGCCACGACAGGCGAAGTGGTATGTACCGCTACTGTTGGCATCGGCCAAGGCAAGTTGGATGATTTGGAGGACGGAGGAGGCTGATGATGCGAGGAATGCGAGGACGAGGACTTGGGAGCCGTGGGAGAAGCGGCAGGCGTTGCAGGCCCTTGGCTTTCCGTCGGGGTGGTATTAGAATTGGCACCAGATGGTGACGCCGTCGACGGGGGACGAGGAGGACTATCTGGCTCATCTCCATCTCTGCGTCGCTTGACACCTCGTGCTTGCAAAGGTCGCGTAGAGCTCTCCTTCAACCCGAGCGAGGTTGCTTTGATGAGAATTTGATGTCTGGATAAAAGTCAGTATCAAACTCTAGCCAACACGTGCTGCGAAAGTTACCTAGATCGTTCGTTGCCAAACTTGGTGACTACCCAGTCCCAGTCCATCTCCCCGTTTGAACCAGCAGACCTACTCTCCTCCGCCAGTTTTTTCAACCGCTCAATTTCCTCTTCAGACCATGCACCCTGATGACCAGCACCACCAGGGGGGACCGATATAGATGGTGGTGCGGTAGATGATGAAGCAGACGCAGGGGGTTGTGGCGCACCCGATGGAGGTGGCTGAACACTAAAGTACGCTGTCCCTGGAGGCGGAGGTGGTTGATACTGGGCGTATTGGTGGTAGTACGGGCCAGGCTGATATGGCCCTGGTGGCGGGGCATACATCGGGTATTGTCCGGGAGGACCCATGGATACGACAAAGGATTGAGGCTGGTTAATGACAGTAGGAGGACCTGCCGGCGCCGTGGGAGGAGGCGGTGGCGCTACTACGCCAGCAGGCTGATAGAAGGTGGGAATAACAGGATACATCGGTGGCGGTGGAGCGGTAATCAAACGCGCAGGATTTGCGATCTGTAATTCAAGTTAGTGATGGCGCTCGTATCTTTTTTGAAAAACATACCAGCGTGTCGCAGACGCGTTTGGCGTCGTTCAACATGGCGAGAGGGTCGACCTTGTTCTCTGGGCCAGAATGGTAGCATTGGGCAATGACAAGGGGATTCGCTCCTTTCTAATCGACTGGTTTGGATCCGGTTTCGTCGAAGAATTAATCCACTTACAACCAGCTCCTCGGCGGCGCTATAGAATTCGCCACAGAGCTGCAAGACTCTCCATTGAAACTCGTAGTATTGCTGATTTTGCGGATTAACTTCAGCATTCTGCGGGGAGCCGTTCGCGGTCGGGTAGGGTGATGGCTTGGTTGGCGGCTGGGATTCCCGTCGACGATTCTTTGAGCCTCGAGGACGACCAGGCCGACGTTTCTGCTCTGCTGGCTCGTACTGATGGATGATGGGCTCCTGCTGCTGTCGTTGCTGGGATTGGTCTGGTGCGCTGGATTTGCTGGACGCGATGAGCTCACGAACGAGCTGGATTTCTCTCGACGCACCTTGACTTTGGGCTAGATGGCCCGCTCATTTGCGCGTCCTGATCCCGGCTGAGCTGCTGCTGCACAACGTCCTCGTCGTCGTCCTCATCTTCTTCCTCTTCGTGTCGCGTTGGCTTTTGGATATACGTGTAGGACGGGGATATGGTGTCGCTGGCGCCCACTGGCAGGCGCAGCGCATGCGAAAGCGGCTGGTAATGCTGGGGATTGCTGCCGTCCATGTCGCGGTCGCTGCAGCGCGCGCATCTCAGTCATGGAAGTAAGAGAAAGAGAAAGAGCAACTGACTGTTTATTCAATTCGGTGTGACGTTTCCTGGCCGATAAGGAGATAAACATAAAATAAAACGGAATACTTGGCCGACATACTGAACGCACCGCCAGAAATATTCAGAATACCCTCGCAAATCCTTGCAGAGCAATATTCTGCACGTACGCAGAGCTTTTACGAGGATCGCGACCGACAATGGCCTCTCGTCGTCGGGGCAGACAGTGAACGCTGGTTGTAACACTCTGACCCTAACCCCACTTCTTTCGTCTGGCATTCAATGTGTCCCAAACTCCGCCCAAAAATGTACTCAATACAATGTTGTACAATTTTTCTATCTCTATCTGCCCCTTCTTGTCTTCCGGGGCAGCGGGGTATACTTCTCAGCCACTGTGGCCTCGGAATCAGTCCGTATCCTTCCACTCTCCGATCCCCTAATAGTACTAGTGCCTCGAAAATCCATAGTGCCCAAATGTATACCCGTTGTAGACACGGGCAAAATTCCCTCGGGGCGCGGTTCCCGAGCATTAAGCATAGCGAAGAATGAGCCAACATATAGGCGGCTCAGTAAGAACTCTAGGGCAACAAACACCAGTGTGTATGGAAGGAGAATATACTGCGCCAAGTCAACATTATTGTTCCGATCCCGCCAAATATACGACTGACCGTAAATAATGCAGAGAGGGAGCATGCGCTTGTCAGCAGTCCTGAAGAAAGGCTGTACTGCATTATCGTCGATATTCGTGAATTCAAACTACCTCGTCATCAGTCAACCAAGAACATAACTGGAATTCCAAACACACCAAGTTTCTGATGTCTTGCTCTTTCTCAGATAATAGCACATCGTAAAGGAGAGGATAAAGTCGATGATTGTGGCTGCCGCTAATGAAGAATCCAAAGCCCACTAGTGTACAGTCAGTTTAAAGTTTTTCGTGGAAAGAAGTGGCGCACAGCTATAGATGTCAAGTCGCTGAACGTTTCTTGCTGGTATCTACAAAGTTGAAAGTCAGTGTTCACGCCTTGGAAATAGTAATCACGAAACACACATTTCATAGGTGAATATTATTCCAATCGCGAATCCGCCAGCGACAAAGAGCGCCACCACATAACGCATCCAGCTGCGATGGAATCCACTAACTTGAGTCACACGACAGTCAGTTTCCTGCTCTGTCCGGTACCAAAATAAGACTCACGAATCCAAATTCGCGCAGCATATAAGCTATGCGTCTAGATATTTGATTAAAGATCTAGTAAAGCAATGTCTTTACACACCTTTGCACCAATAGTATTACGACGACAACTATCGCCACTTGAAGCTAGGCGCGTTTATCAATGTCCGCCTTTAGGCGGTACAATGAGCGAGATATACCTTCATCGACCTGCAAAGTTTGAGCTACGACAAAGGTCGACGTCCCAAAAACTCACCATATAATATAGATATTCCCGTCATGCTTCCCAGAATCCTTTACAATGAACGAGTACATCGCATGTATCGTCAGTGCCAGATGGAACGTATCCAGAAGCCTGTAAGAATCAATCACAATAGTCCCCCGACCAGAGCACGACATACCACAAAATAACCACCGACACCTTATGCAACCTTGCATCATCGGGATAGTTGTGAAAGTATAGATACGCCTGTACTGAAGTAACCCCAAACAATGCACACGCCCCCAAAAGTCCTAGAAAGACAGCGCCGACGGTGTTATCGATAGTTGGGTCGGCGAGGCTGAGTGGTGCCATGTCGGGGTCCGTAGTACCATGAAGAACAGGGAACGGAATGCCACGTCGAGACTTTAAGTCATAGCGGGGCGCGGACTCGGAGCATATGGCTGTTCACATGTACGTACTGGACAGGTATCGCCAGGATCCCCATCAGCCCAATACACAAAAAGGATTATGATCTCCACAACCTCAGCGTGAGTTGGTAATTCGAAGGGTCGGTAAGCCAGGTGCAGAAGAAGGGACCGCCACCGCTATGGAGGCATACAAATACCTCCGAGAGATGGAAGATCAATTTGATGTGGTGGGATCGGAGGCAAAGGGATCCGAGTCGACAATTGGGCGGGCATGATGGAGGACGTGTCATTTCGAGTCAATGTTGAACCCCCAACCGTTCTCGCTTGAGATACATAGTTAGCGGATGAGAGCTATCTCATGCGGGACGTCCCAGTGCACGGGCGAGCAACGCTGTACAGATCGCGCGGAGATTCGCCTTCGTCGGTCTTCCCGATGACCATCATCCGCTCTTCAAGTTGCGCGGCTATGCTGGGATATAGTACGTCACTGCTCGCTTAGCCTCACCGCTTGGCCACCTGTTCTTCGACTCCTCATGAGACGAGATTTCGAAGAAGAAAAAAGTCGCCAGGACTCCCCATGAGGACAATAGCTAGTGCTTACATGAATGTAATGTACATTCTGAAATTACTCACCTTCCCTGACGGACGCAGTAGTCTTTGTGGTGTGGAGGTGAACATAATTCAAAAGAAGATAACAAGCTGGGCAATATAGATAGGCAAAGCTTAGCAGGCGTCTTCGTCGAAGTAGGGATCAAGCAACAGAGCCTCGGGAGGCGTCGACCCGATGATGCCACGTAACACTTCATGGGCTCTTGCCGCCGTGCCTTGTCTTGAAAGCACTGGCAGTAAGTCATCGAGAGGTTGAAAGGATGTCTAATAAGAAAGAGATTCAGTGATATGATCGTGCTAGGATAGCGAATATATTTTGACCTTAAGGAAACGAAAATAATAACATAACTGCCAGAGGTCCAGATAGAACGGGTTATACTCGTTATTGTTAGCGATGAACATTGGATATGGTTGTGCATAGTCATCTACATCGCCAAACGGCAATCCCGAGCATAGGCACTCTTCGTAAGGGCTGTCCTCTGGGAAACATATCGCGGTTTCGAAGTCTACTAAGTGGACTCGTGGCCGGCTTGTTGGTACGATTTTGGTCCTCATTGACTGAGGTTGCCATTCGACAAGAAAGTTGTTATGAAAGGCGTCCTATCGGAAGTCAGGAGATACCGAGATGGAGGAAGCCAGACGGCGTACTCTATGCGCGACGCGTTTTCCATGTACGAATGTGAGTGCCTTCATGATTAGTAGTTCAGTAACGTGACAGATGCAGTAATGAAAGGTTTGTTACCTCCAGTGCTTGAAGAAGCATGTCCATGATATCCCCCACAGAATTTTGAACAGATGACGACCCAAAAGAATTAGACATACTAGGCCCAGTCCGAGGGAATAGACCACAAACGATATCTTCGAAATGGAGCTCCCGAACCATAGGCAATACATGATTGTCGGCGAGGAGGGTGTTTGCACCAGTAGCCAACCGGCGTAGCGCTTTCAGGCACTCGTGGCCTTCCTTGTGAATCACAATGACGCGACAGACTAAGTCTCTACCCTCACGAGTTCGCACCACGCGCTTCAGGGCGTTCTAAATGGCAATTAGGATCGACGGGGAGACCTTCAAGAAGATTGTGAGCACAGTGGCGACATACATTGTACGAAAAACGGAGCGATGATTTCCATGATACTTCGTCTTCGTACTGAGAGGACGCGGCAAAGAGATATCCAGTTGAGTTTGGCAAAGAATCGACGCGTTGGATAGACATGGGTCCACGGGGAGAAGGCCAACGGTCCAAGCCATGTTTTTGCAAAATTGGTACGAATGGCGCCCAGACAGACTCTTCCGCGTCCCAGTCTCCGCCTGGAAAGCGCCACGAGTCTAAATCGTTGGGAAGCTAGATTGAGACCATCAGGACGTTTCAATGAAGAGCAATATATAGTCTTTGCCTTGGCGCGTAGACGACGATCTGCCGTGCGCCAGTAGAATATTCCTAGCGCAACGATTGTTGCAGAGATCCACAGTGACGATATTACTGGAGAGCTCAGTGGAGACATGCCCTTCAAACGATGGGGCTAGGAAAGATGGGGCCACTACGTGGCATGAGTTCAAGGTCTATTGTTGCTGCCACGGTCACATGATGAACTTTGGATTGGCCCCGTCCAAATTTCGTCTATCTGTGGCATTGTCCTTGACTCAGCCTAGACCTGAGTTGAAACATTACAATCGGCGCGTTAAAGTATGGAGACGACTCAGAATCAGTTGCGGTTATTCTTCATTGAAATTTCAGGTGCGTCCTATATATAATGGTAAGTAAAGTGATAAGTAAGATATGTGGTAACCAGAAAGCAAGAAAGCGATGGATATAACGACATGATTCGGCAAAAAAAAAAAGCGAACTGGAGATAACAAGAGTTGAACAGCACAAATGAGAAAAGATGAGGGGAATGCTGCCTGGATATAACGACATGACGGCAAAAATGAAAGCGAACTGAGAGAGCAAGAGTTGATGAGGAAAGATCAGGGGAACGCCGCATCTTCGTCAAAAACAGGTTCGAGCAATAAGGCTTCAGGAGGCGTCGAGCCCATGATTGCACGCAAAACTTCATGAGCCTTCGCCGCTGTACCCTGTTCTACGAGCACCGGGAGAAGATCGTCAAGAGGTTGGAAAGATGTCTAACAGAAGCGGGGTTCAGCGATCCAGCAGTACACCAGTGCGAGGATTGACTAGCCTTCAAAAACTGGAAGTAGTAGGCCAGCTGCCAGAGGTCAAGGTGGAAGGGATTATATTCTTTGTGTTCGGCGATGAAAACAGGATACGGTTGTGCGTAGTCGTCTACATCGCCGAATGGCAATCCCGAGCACAAACATTCATCGTATGGACGATCCTCTGAGAAACATACGGCTGTCTCAAAATCTATTAAATAGACGCGCGGCCGACTAGTTGGTAGGGTCTTGGTCCTCGTTGACTGGGGTTGCCATTGGACGAGGAAATTGTTGTAGAAAGCATCCTAAAAACAAATGTTAGAAAGTGTCAACGTGAAGCACAATCGACATACTCGATGTGCGACACGCTTCCGATGTATGAATACGAGGGCCTGTAGAATAGAATAGAAGTTCAGTGAGGTGGTGCCAGATTTTAGGGAAAAGTTGTTTGCCTCAAGAGCTTGCAGGAGCATATCCATGATGTCCCCCACGGAATTCCTTACAAAGCCAGCGCTCGGTCCAAAGGATGTCACCATACTGGGTCCGGTCAAAGGAAATAGGCCACAAACGATGTCCTCGAAATGTAGTTCGCGAACCATAGGCAAAACATGATTGTCGGCGAGGAGGGTGCTGGCACCAGTAGCCAACCGGCGCAGCGCTTTCAGACATTCGTGGCCTTCCTTGTGGATTACTATGACGCGACAGACTAGGTCTACGCCCTCCCTAGTTCGCACTACGCGCTTCAGGCCATTCTGAAAGTAGTGAGATTCAAAGATACCCGCTCACGTAGAGACATACGTTGTACTGGAAAGTGCGCGCCTCTTTCCATAGCCCATCACTTTCGAATTGAGAGGAAGCAGCAAAAGAATAGCCACTCGCGCTGGGAAAAGATACCACACGTTGACAAGGCATAGGAGGGAGAGATACCCAGCGCTCCAAGCCGTGCCTAAGCAAAACCGGTACGAAAGGCGCCCAGACGGATTCTTCAGCGTCCCAGTCTGGTCCAGGGGCACGCCACAACTCTAGTTCATGAGGGAGCTACACGAGCGTCACCGCGTTGCAATGAACAGCAACAACACTTACCTTGGCACGTAGACGACGGTCTGCCGTTCGCCAGTAGACAAGGCCCAGCGTGGCAATCGTTACCGAGATGCATATCGAGATAGTTGTTGCAGACTTGGTTACAGACATGTCCTTGCAAGGAGAATATCGGACTACTTATCAGCAGTTGGGCGTACAGGTCAACGTTCAAACTTCAAAGCCCAATGTTGTCATCTTCATTAACCACGGGCACATGATTTGCTTATCATCCATTAGCGCTTATATGAACACCGCCGATAGAATGTCAATCTCCATAGTATGCAGGCATATGAAACTATCTGGGCATCGTACTAGGTAGCATGAACCACTGCGCCTCCCGGTCGGTTCAAGTAGTAAAACTTTCGGGAGTCAACCCGATGACAACGCTTCGAGGGGCTCTCAGTGGCAAGAGCTTGAAAAGATGTCCAGCAGTAACTGGCGTTAGTGGGTCGTGTGCGTAATTGAATTCAAAGCAAATGGAGATAGCAAGAGTCATACAAATGAAGAAAGGTTAGGACGCCGCCTCCTCGTCGAAAACGGGTTCGAGTAATAAGGCCTCAGGAGGAGTCGAACCTATGATTGTACGCAGTGCTTCATGAGCCTTCGCCGCTGTACCATGTTCTACGAGCACCGGGAGAAGATCATCAAGAGGTTGGAAAGAGGTCTAACAGAAACGTATTTCGATAACATGATATTACGCTTCAAGAATTGACCGACCTTTAAGAACTGGAAATAGTAGGCCAGCTGCCAGAGGTCGAGGTAGAAGGGATTGTACTCTTTGTTTTCTGCGATGAAAATTGGATACGGTTGGGCGTAATTATCATCTTCACCGAACGGCAATCCTGAGCACAAGCATTCATCGTATGGACGATCCTCCGAGAAGCATATGGCTGTCTCGAAGTCTATTAGATAGACGCGCGGCCGACTAGTTGGTAGAGTCTTGGTCCTCATTGACTGAGGTTGCCATTGCACGAGGAAATTGTTGTAGAAAGCATCCTAAAATACCAAGATTAGGAAGCACTAATGTGGAGCAGGATCGACATACTCGATGACCGACGCGTTTCCGATGGATGAACACGAGGGCCTTCATGATATAATTTCAGTGATGTGCCAGGTGGAAAGAAAAAGTAGTTTGCCTCAAGAGCTTGCAGAAGCATATCCATGATATCTCCGACGGAATTCTTTACAAAGCAAGCACCTGGTCCAAAGGCTTTTACCATACTGGGGCCGGCCAATGGGAATAGGCCGCAAACGATGTCTTCGAAATGTAGTTCGCGAATCATAGGCAATACATGATTGTCGGCGAGGAGGGTGTTTGCACCAGTAGCCAATCGACGTAGAGCTTCCAGACATTGGTGACCTTCCTTGTGAATGATTATGACGCGACAGACTAAATCTCTGCCCTCCCGAGTTCGCACTACGCGCTTCAGGCCGTTCTAAACAACAGTCAGAATCGAAGATACGCGTAGATAGATACATACGTTATACTGAAAATAGCGCGCATTTCTCCATAGCCCATCGCTTTCGAACTGAGACGAAGCAGCAAAGGAATAGCCGCCCGCGCTGGGTAGAGTCTCAACACGTTGGGCAGACATAGAGCCACGAGGAGATTCCCATCGCTCCAAGCCATGCCTAAGCAAAACTGATACGAAAGGCGCCCAGACGGATTCTTCAGCGTCCCAGTCGGGTCCAGGAACGCGCCACAACTCAAGTTCATGAGGGAGCTACACGAGCGTCAATACATTGCAATGAAGAACAACAGCACTTACCTTGGCCCGTAAACGACGGTCTGCCGTTCGCCACTGATAGAATAGTCCCAGCATGGCAATCGTCGCAGAGACGCATATCGAAGTAGCTGTTATGGAGTTCACTTGAGTCATGGTGTTAGCTCAAGCGCTCAAGGTTCAACGTAAACCGGACCCTGACCGTTCAACTTTGCAAGAAGATGGCCACGGTCACATGATATATCTGAACTCCGCCGTTTGTTCAGCTCCCTTCCGACAGACACACACCTGGAGCATTCTGATGAGACCAGTTGGTGTCAGTAATAAGGCGGTTCCAGACTTCTTCCAAAAAAATTCTTTGTAACGAAGTTTCAGCTGATTACGCTTCTATCTGCTTTCGTTGGCGCCCAATCCACCTCAAAACAGCTGTGACTACACTTCATCGTACCAAAGAAGCTCAAAATGGTGATTCTCAAGCTCGTATAGTGCTTCCGCATGTCTCTGCTTAATCGATTTTCTACTCGCTGCGACAGAGCGTGTTAATTTTGTCGTGGCGTTCAGAGTGGACGTATTTGTATACCTGCCCCCTGAATATCACCGGGTGATATTTAGCTGTCGAATTCATCTCCGCAGCATCAGAGGCGCTTATTTTCCCTGATTTTATCGACGATCCATACTGATTATCAAGTCCATGAGGACGAAGCCAATACATAACTCTCAGTCATCCATAGTGGCCATCTGCGCGGTGTCTTCGAATGATAACTCGGGAACCAGATTTCTCTACTCGGGAATCCTTCGTCAGCTTGACCCCGGCACCGGAGTCGCCTTATAAGAGATTCAGTACGACGCCCAGAAACTTTAACATCCCCCATCTTCTTTATCATGTCTAACATCGGCAAACGAGTATGTACCATTTACGGAACTTATCATCGTCTTACGTTCTCTGCTCTCAAGTATACCACCGCTCTCGGCCAGGGAAGCCCTGCGGCTTCGACCAAGTATAAAGTATGTGTATTGACTTTATTCTGCGCTCTTTTCGCTCACCGCTGTGAAAATTTCTAAGGGGAACTACAAGACTGTCGTCAACTCTCACGTCTATGTCGGAACCTTTCTCAGTGTGACGGAGTCGAAATATGGCGTAAGCAACATCCACCTTGTTTAGTTCACAATGCAGCTGATACTATTCTCTTCTCCCTTTCTGCAGGAAAAGCTGGAGTTGCAGTTCTCGGACGTCGAGAGCTTTCATTTCGCGAACCATTGCGAATCCACTCGGTATCTATCCCTCTCGTCCTCATCACCTCTCTCTATCCTCAACTCGTGTTCTTAGTCTCCCGATTACCGTGGCACCACCTTAGAAAGATCGAGACTCCGAAAATTGAAAGCCGCACGTAGTAGTAAACTGGAACTTGTATCATCATCTTGTATTGATTTCTGTATTCGAATTGAAGCGCCATTGTGACGCA
This sequence comes from Flammulina velutipes, assembly GCA_011800155.1. Lineage (NCBI taxonomy): Eukaryota > Fungi > Basidiomycota > Agaricomycetes > Agaricales > Physalacriaceae > Flammulina > Flammulina velutipes. The sequence continues at coordinate 738,918 of CM022374.1, read as the reverse complement.
CATCCTCATGATGACCTTATCCTTGAAACAGCATAGACGCGACTGTGATGGCATTGGATGAAGAAGTTAATAATGAATATATAAATACTGAGGCGCTCATGATTAATTCTGACTACGTTGAATGGAGCCAGATTCCAGTAGACACTTGTCACCAATATTCATGAAAATGCTATGTTGATAACTGAGACCATTGTCGAACGATAGCGCTAGGCGGTGAGAAATATTCCAAAAACTTGTTATATATAGCAACGCTGAGGACACCATCTTACTGAGCAACCAATCATTATCAAGAACTCTCACATGGTTTTGTAGGCGCCTGATTTGCGGTAAATTCTGCCAGATATAACGCTCCGCCACACATCCGCGGCGTCATCTACACCCGATCTCATGAATCTGATATACACCCCAGAGTGGATTGCTTACTGAAGGCACACTTCCTTTATTCAAGGATACGCATTGTCAATTCAAATCGATAGAAATACAGCAAGAATAGATTATGAGGATGTCCCGTAGAATGCCTATGTATAATGCGCCCCCAATTCGGAGTCATCAGATAGGCTATCCTCCTCCGCCTCATCCTCATCCTCAGAGAAATCCTCCTCCTCCTCGTCATCATCCTCGTCAGACCACCGCTTCGCCCGAGATTTAGTCTTGGCCAGTTTCTTCTGCTTAGAATCACCACCCTCAGCTGCGAGACGATCAGCCTCCAACTGCTTCAGCTCCCTAGTATGTTTCTCCATCTCCTGCTGCCACACGCAGCACCTATACGCATGCTAACGATATAAGCCTTCGTCGTACACGAAGAACGGACCGATAACTCACTTCAATGATTCCTTGGATCTCCTTCTTCCTCATCTCCGCCCACTGTAGGTAAGCCGGAGATTCGGAAGGAGCGATCTCTGAGAAGAACACGTCGGGGAATTCGTTCGCGAGGTGTTTGCACATCTTGGATATGTCGGGTCGCCAGTAGTAGTCTGTGACGACGCGGATGTCGGGGGAATTCCAATAGCTGTTAGTGAGTGTTACGATGCCTGTTAATGTTTTGTCTAGGGGAAAATATCAGTCCGAAGATGGGATGGGAAATAACGTAACGGACCTGACGGGGGCATGAGTTCCAGTGTCGCGATATGGGCAAATGGAAGTTTATTGATGAATGAAGTCGGTCTATCAATACCGCGAATCAAACTGTGAAATGAGTAAACTTCGAGCAAGAGTGGGAGAGACTCAACTTACTAATTAGACATGCACGACTTGCAAACTCGTCTCTTGAGGGAAAACAAAACAAAGACGCGCGCTCTGTTGTTTTTCTGTGATGCGCCACACGTCTGATCCATCGTCAATCACAATCCATCGTTTAATCATAATACGACTTGCCTGGCACTCGGTTCCGTAGATGAACTGCGCCCATTGGACTTCTGACATACCCGCTGGAGGTTCGGGAACCGGGCAATATTCATGAGCTCGCGCATTCCTCCAGAGCTTGGAGGCGTGCTCTGAGTTATTGGCGAGGATGCTGTAGAAGGGGCGGCACAGGGTGATGATGTTGACGAGCTCTTTAGTTGCAAGATGGGATAGGATCTAAGCATCCGTCAATACTGAGATGCCTAAACGAATGAATAGACGCACTTCGTGTATAAGCTCTATCGGCAATTCCTGGAGAGGAGAGTGCACATTCGCAGTGCTCTTCCTCTTGCCTTTAGCTCTGCCTTTGACGGTGCTCGTCCTCGCACGCTTAGCGGGTCGCAGTCCATCAGGAATATCGTCGTCGAGGACGTCGGGAGTAACGGGAACAGCGGCTGAAGGGCGCTTGCGAGTAGACCGTCTTAATGTTGGTGGGCTGTCCATTTGAGATATTCAAAATAAAGAAGAAGGAGGCAGCCAGGCGTCGGTTTAAATAGAGATGATGGTGGTAGGAGTCAAGATGATTTTGAGAATGCACGAGGCGGGCGGGCCCGAAACAATGCGCAAAACAATAATCTTGATCGGGGCATCGGGCCGCCCCGACGCCCATTAGGCCGACTATTGTACATTCAAACTTTCAGAGCTGCTAGTACCGTCTCTCAAAGTGTATAAACATTCTCCGAATAAGCGCCACGTCAATACATGTCAATGGTAACAATTGTGTGAAACGAGTACACAACACTGGTTTGCTGGTAACGACGCTTAAGTATGTTTGGATGTATGTTTGGATCGCATTTGTGAAGGGTAGATATTCTATCTATGAATCTCTCGAGCCAATTTTCACATCCGACCACTGCACGCCGTTCAGAAAGACATCTCCAGAGGACGACAGGGAACACTCACCAACATACTTGGTATCCATTTCTTGGGCTTTATGAATCTTTCCTACAATACGTTGTTCAGCCACGAACTACGCCAGCAGAAGACAGTAGCGCACCTCCTTCCTTGTGCTCATGTTGAAGAGGGTATAGGATATGGCACCAATTCCGAGAGCGACGACAGCAGTGTTCGCCTTCCAGTTCTTAGGTTGAGCCCACCAGCCACCAGCTGGCGACCAGACATATTTGGGATAAGGATAACGACCGTCACCGCCCTTCCAAGCAGTGAGCACAGGAATCAAGATATATGTTGTGCGAATACCATGATTTCGGTTGTTTGACGGATTGGTACGGACGAGAGAGTATTTGGATTAGGTAAGCACCGTAAATCTTAAATCACAACAAAAAAGTGTACAGGACTATGTCTACAAGGATAATTACACGCTACCCATTACAACGTCCTCGTCTGCGCCCTTTTTCAACAGCTCTACACCAGCCCTAACCGCTGCAATTTTAGACCGCATGACACTGACAGCCTCAGGGAGGAGCCTTTCTGGCGCGTACGCACTTTCTGACTCGAGATTGACTAGAAAAGTATGTCAGACGGCAGTAAAAAATCTCAGGGGACGCCAACGTACACATGAAGAAATCCCGGACGCGACTAAGCTCCACATAACCCTCAAACTCTGGGTGGCGCAGTACCTCCCGGCTGACGGTGTCGTTTCGCACACCCACAGGGTCCACGCTCACGGCTTTTGTAGTAGGATCAACATTGATAACTCCAGGTGCGAAACAACGCTTGAACTTGTCCGCACTCTCTGGCGGGATCGGTTTTAGGATTTTTATGTGGGGGAGTAGACGGTACGACGCCGTCGCTACGGGGCTGAACTTTGCGTGGTCCTTGCCCACGCCCTTAATAGCGTGCAAGTCCAGAGTGATTTCCTGGCCTGGTCGTAGCTTGGCGAGGACGATGTCCCCGTTCGTAGCAGCGGGCTCGTTGTCTTTGAAGATTGCGGCTTGCTCGCCTTCGGGCTGCCACCGGAGATGCGAAGATAGAAATTCGTGGTTTATGTAGAGGTCTTCTGGCTCTGTGGCGCCGGGGGGAGGCTTGGGATTACGCGTGCACGCGATGTTCACGTTAAAGACGATCGTGTTCCGGTCGGTTGGCGTATCGTCGTTCGGCGCGCGCATCTCCATGGGTCCCGGGTCGACGTTTAACGGTATCAGGCCTATACGATGCGCGAGAACTTCATCTTGGATGACAGAGGTGTTGTTCCACACATAGACATGTTCAATCGCTACGCTTGGGACTTCCGCGATCATGATTCGTCGAAAAGCATTGGCGATGGAAGCGTCGACGCCGACCAAGTCAAAGTCAATAGACCGGTTAGAGAGGCGCTGTACTTGAACTTTGAGATTCTATGCTTCCGAAGATAACAGTGGTGAGTTCAAGTTTGCAAGACATTCGTTCGTAACGCACATGTCGGAATTTGTTCAAATCCCAAGAGTGATCTTCGCCGGGATAATGGCCAGGATAGTCGGTACTTGAGATATTCGTTACTCGTTCAGGCTTGACGCCAACGAGTCGTCGAGAGTCGACATCCATGACAATGAAGATGGAGGTGTAAAGGAAAAAATTTGATGGCCATCCACGTGGAAGATCACTTTCTTGTTGCCACATAACTCTGTGGTTCGAAAGGACATGTCTGAAACGAAGTCTATTATAGCGCCGTCCTTAAGTGTCTTGTCGATAATTACTACGCTAGGACTGATCTACCGTGATTGGCAGCAAAAGGCAGACCGACGTTTACGTTCCAAGGTACGTTCACAAAATTGCTATTCATTGCAACGTATTGACATTCACTACATAGCTCCCTCATCAGTTAGACGTCTGGCGTGTTCCTGGAATAGACTGGGACGCTGAAGAAGCCATTTGGGCGCCTTTCGTACCGGTTTTGCTTCGACACGGCTTGGAGCGCTGGAAATCTCCTCCTATGTCTCGTCAACGCATTGAATCTTTACCAAGCGCGAGCGGCTATTTCTTTGCTGCTTCATCTCAATTTGAAAGTGATGGGCTATGGAAAGAGGCGCGCTCTTTCCAGTTCAATGTATGTCTATGTGCAATGTGAGCGGATATCTTTGGTCCTGACTACTTTTAGAACGGCCTGAAGCGCGCAGTGCGAACTCGGGAGGGTAGAGATCTAGTCTGTCGCGTCATAGTAATTCACAAGGAAGGCCACGAATGTCTGAAAGCGCTACGCCGGTTGGCTGTTGGCGCCAACACCCTCCTCGCCGACAATCATGTGTTGCCTATGATTCGGGAACTGCATTTCGAGGACATCGTTTGTGGCCTATTCCCATTGGCCGGACCCAGCATGGCAGACTCTTTTGGACCAAGCGCTGGCTTTGTAAGGAATTCCGTGGGGGACATCATGGATATGCTCCTCCAGGCCTTTGAGGCAAACAACTTTTTCTCTATATACGATACATTCCTGAACTTCTATTCCGCAGGCCCTCATGTTCATACATCGGAAACGCGTCGCACATCGAGTATGTCGATTCTGCTTCACATTAGCACTGCCCAACCTTTGTCTTAGGATGCATTTCATAACAATTTCCTCGTCCAATGGCAACCTCAATCAATGAGGACCAAGACCCTTCCAACTAGTCGGCCGCGCGTTTTTCTGATAGACTTCGAGACGGCCATTTGTTTCCCGGAGGATCGTCCATACAATGAATGCTTGTGCTCGGGATTGCCATTCGGTGATGTAGACGACTACGCACAGCCGTATCCCGTTTTCATCGCTGAAAACAAAGAATATAATCCCTTCCAACTCGACGTCTGGCAGTTGTCATATTATTTCCAGTTCTTGAAGGTTAGTTCCATCCTTGTCGCGTTGACGCTGTCACTGGACCCCCGTTTCTGTTAGACATCATTCCAACCTCTTGATGATCTTCTCCCGGTTCTTGTAGAACAGGAAACGGCAGCAAAGGCTCATGAAGCATTGCGTGCAATCATCGGGTCGACGCCTCCTGATGCTTTGTTACTTGAACCTGTTTTCGACGAGGAGGCGGCGTCCTGACCTTTCCTCATTTGTATAACTCTTGCTATCTCCTCTTGCTTTGAACTACTTATATGAGCCATTAAATGCAGTTTCTTTCAGACATCTTTAAAGCTCTTGGGAACCCCCGAATTGTTGTCATCAGGTCGACGGCTCCCGAAGTTTTATTGCTCTACAGACGTTCCCAAAAGGCATGTCGGATCATCAAAACTTTCGAAAAGAATTCAACAACTCAAAAAAATCGTAGCTCGCTCAATACTGCTCAGAACCTATGTAGCTTAGTGCCATATTTTTTCTCATAAATGAAAGCATCATGCTCACGCGTTCCAAACACTCATTTCTGTATCGTATATGATGCTTTCATTTATGAGAAAAAATATGGCACTAAGCTACATAGGTTCTGAGCAGTATTGAGTGAGCTACGATTTTTTTAAGTTGTTGAATTCTTTTTGAAAGTTTTGATGATCCGACATGCCTTTTGGGAACGTCTGTAACCTGTGTTTGACGAGAAGGTATATTGGATCATGCTACCTAATATAATACCTACATAGTGCCTCATATACGTACGCGCTATAGAGATTGACATTCTAATGCCGGCGTTCATGTAAGCGCTCATGGACAAGCATTAAGCATATCATGTGACCGTGGTTAATGATGTTTCAACGTTGACTTTTGAACGTTGACCTGTACTACCAACTGCAGATCGTCCAACACTGTCCTTCCAAGGACATGTCTGTGACCAAGTCTGCAACGGCTATATCGATATGCATCTCGGCAACGATTGCCACGCTGACACTTGTCTACTGGCGAACGGCAGACCGTCGTCTACGTGCCAAGGTGAGTGCTGTTGCTCTTCATTGCAATGTATTGACGCTCGTGTAGCTCCCTCATCAATTAGAGCTGTGGCGTGCTCCTGGACCAGACTGGGACGCTGAAGAATCCGTCTGGGCGCCTTTCGTGCCAGTTTTGCTTAGGCATGGCTTGGAGCGCTGGGATGCTCCTCGCGGTCCTGTGTGTTCTCAACGTGTTGAATCTTTACCCAGCCCGAGCGGCTATTCCTTTGCTGCTTCATCTCAGTTCGAAAGTGATGCACTATGGAAAATGGCGCGCACTTTCGATTACAACGTGCGTCCCGATATAAACAGGCATCCTCAATTCTTACCGTTGCTTAGAACGCCCTAAAGCGCGTAGTGCGAACTCGGGAGGGCAGAGATCTAGTCTGTCGTGTCATAGTAATTCACAAGGAAGGCCACGAATGTCTGAAAGCACTACGTCGGTTGGCTACTGGCGCAAACACCCTCCTCGCTGACAACCACGTTTTGCCTATGGTTCGCGAACTACATTTCGAAGACATCGTTTGTGGCCTATTTCCTTTGGCTGGACCTAGTATGAGGAAATCTTTTGGACCAGGTGCTAATTTTGTCAAAAATTCCGCTGGGGACATCATGGATATGCTCCTGCAAGCTCTTGAGGCAAACATCTTTCTCTTTATATCTGGCACATTACTGAACTTATATCATAAAGGCCCTCGTGTTCATCCATCGAAAACGCGTTGCACATCGAGTATGTCAGTTCTGCTTCACATTGACATCGTCCAACCTGTGTCTTAGGATGCATTCCAAAACAATTTTCTTGTCGAATGGCAACCCCAGTCCATGAGGACCAAGACTCTACCAACTAGTCGGCCGCGCGTCTATCTGATAGACTTTGAGACGGCCATATGTTTTCCGGAGGATCGTCCGTACGATGAATGCTTGTGCTCGGGCATGCCCTTCGGCGATGATGCCAATTACGCCCAACCGTATCCAATTTTCATCTCTGAAGACAAGGAGTACAATCCCTTCTACCTCGATCTCTGGCAGTTCTCCTACTATCTCCAGTTCTTAAAGGTTAGTCAATCCTCGCACTGGTGTAACGTCTAATCATTGACATGTGTTTCTGTTAGACATCTTTCCAGCCTCTTGACGATCTTCTCCAGGTGCTCGTAGAACAGGGTACGGTGGCGAAGGCTCATGAAGCCCTGCGTGCAATCATAGGTTCGACGCCTCCTGAAGCCTTGTTACTCGAACCTGTTTTCGACGAAGATGCGGCATTCCCCTAATCTTTTCTCATTGCTTTGCTATACAACTCTTGCTATCTCATTTTGCTTTGAAATACTTCTGCGAACTATCAATGCCAGTTTCTGTTACAGATCTTTTCGAGCTCTTGACAATCATTTTCAGGTGCTTTTTCATAAGCCGCAAAGGCCCTCCGATCGTTCCATGTTGCCTTCGGGTCGACGACGTCTGAAGCTTTGTTAGTCGAACCCGTATTTGATCGTTGGAGTGTCATGCCAGCGCTAACTGACGTGCTACCCTTCTACTTTCCCGCCTGAATTCCCGCCGGCTTCGTTCCATTGTTCCAACGAACCCAGGAAGGGCTAGGGAGGAGCGACAACAAGACTCGATACTGCCATGTGACCGTGACCGCCTGTTGAGTTCAACTTGATTATCTGCTCTAAATTTATGTGCCCATTCTCTGTGTACTACAGACAATTCTGCTCTCTAAAGGCATGGATGAAATGCTGTTCTGAAAGCTCTGGCAATTTGCGAGGAATGAGTTGTGGCGCAGCCATCGAAATATTCCGGTCCTCCTTGTGTTCAAGTCCAAATTTCAAAGGCTGCCTGCCTGGGGTCATTATAACCCGTCACTTGTAAAGAGTAGAGTGTAGTTTCATTCATCCAAAGCACCATCAGTATAGTTACACATGAAGACGAGCCCAAGTCAAGCTCAGACCGGGACAAGCACATAGGCGGCAAGATTTCCTAGCTTAACCTCCTCCACCTTCCATCCAGTCTCTCCGGCGAGCTTCCTCATGTCTGCTTCGGTACGTTCCTTCCCATTGTACATGCTCAACATCTTTAACCATATCAGTGTCTTGGATCTCCATCAAACGGCAGCCACTCACATGAATATCAACGTATGTCGTGGACGCGGCACCGGAAAAGTTCGCCAAGAGTGGTGCGGGGGCCTTGGTGGGAGAAGCTGGATCCTCGCACGTGTACGTCGCCAATACATCGAGGACTATGAACTTGGACGAAGGGCCAGCTGCAGCACGGATCTTGCTCATGATGGTCTTGACTTTGTGGTCGGGCCAGTCGTGCAGGACCATGCGCATAAAGTAGATATCGGCATTCTTGATAGGCTGAGCTTCGAAGAAGCTGTGGACTGGAAGAACAGTGAGCAAACGGCATCCAGGCTGGAGCAGATGTGTACCTTGCAATTGGACTTGTCCACTCTGGAGTGCTTCGGGAGCGTTCAATTTCCAGTACTAAGCAGGACTGTTAGTATGAAAATGAGAGCACAGAGGGAGAGAAGCAGACCTCCTTGGCAGCCTCATTCTGGGCGGGAAGATCTTGCACCACATACTTGAGATGAGGGTACGCTTTGTACAACACCAAGGTGACGGAACCTACTCCTCCGCCGACGTCCACCAAAAGCGAGCCCTCTTTCAACGACGCCCCATCCACCGCTGTATCGGAGTTTGTTAATAATGGTAAATCAATGAAAAGATAGGAAGCAATTCCTACCATTGGTGACAAGACTCTCTGGGTATTGACTACTAGAACCAGCCATCATAGTTGCAAAGCGCTTTGCCCGCCACTCGTTGCCAGGTTGTTCCAGCCATTCCCACATACTTAGGGGCGTCTTCATTCCCAAATTGAACGGAGCTTCGGCGTCGTTTGGATTTTTGAACCATTGATTGATGAATGGTGCGGTGGCTAAACTCTCATCGGTCCTATCCAAGGTCGATAAGACATATTCTGAGGATTTGAGTAGAGCGTACATGAGAGAGACAAAGCCCGCGAACGGAGCTTTATCATATCGAGCCGAGGGGCTGGAGGTGTCCATTAAATCAATGGTGCATTACGATGATCCTTCGCGTGACTTACTCGGCTTTGATTTCTTGGATAGGCTTTCCCTTGCTGAGGGAAGAAGACGTTCGGTTGTTGGTGAAGACGTCGGGCGTCAGTTCCTTGAAAATATGCCTCGAGGCAAGATAACGCATGGTTCGAGCTTTGAATGCGATGAGAAACAAACTTGAAGGTTAGAGTATCATCATTCTCACCTACGATACTCGCTTCAAGTCCACAGGCGGCCGAAATGTCATTGACGTGCAAGCCCTAAATTCCAGTCAAAGACGGTAGGCGCTTCAAAGAACTGATGACCAACCTTCGGACCTGCCTCGAGGAGGATGTCGATGATATTGGCGTCCTCGACGACACCGAGAAGAGTCGTCGTGTAGAGACCGCTGCTTGCGACTATAAGGTTCTCGAAAGGCGAGTTAACAGCGCAGAAGAGCTGATCAGCAGCTGCGGCGACGATTTCCCTGTATCCTGCGATAGCAGGATCGATGTCCAAAGGCGATGGGCTGTAAACCTCGTCGAGAGAGGGGACGGGCTGGCCTGCCTTTGCGTACGCCGCTTCCAAGTTGGCGACGTTGGCAGCGATGAGGTTAACAAGAGCACTGAGAGTACTGGTCATTTCGTGTTGAGTTGGGTGAGGTACATCCTTTGCATTGGAGAGCTTTTATGGATCCTGGAAGTACCTCTCGGCAGGCAGTATGCTAAAACGGATGTGTCAGAGTATCAGCGAGCTCACAGCGACCGGATAGAACATGAATCGACCAAGTACACGTAGGTGTTCGGCGACCACATTTTTGATGTGGCAATCTGTCGGCAGTTGAACATCAAGGTCTCGCTTGCCACATGAAAGAAGGGATGGCACATACGTGGCTGTTGCCGAAGGGAGTCCTCTTTAACTTGTCAAACGAGCATGTCCAGATGTATAGCAACCGTATGCGCAATTCCGACAAGGAAAAAAAAGGATGTAGGAGTCAAGCTCGCTACCAGCAGGGTTCCAGACTCCAGAGCGAGCCAGAATTAGGAACCACGTATCCTCAGACTCGTAAGATGCCAGATAAAGACGTCGTGATCCTTTTCAAGATCAGACGACGTTTGGGCTCGAGGTCTCCGGTGGGAGTTATCTACACTATGGGTACTGGGGATATTAGCTTAGATACTGAACAAATGAGGAAGTATATAAGGACTCACGATTCTCGCTAGCGCAAGAAAATGGATGGTCAAGACGAGGCTAGACAACAAGTAAGACTCCTCAATACGCGGAACAGTCAATAAAACCTCTACCAAAATCTTATACCTTCTATTCGTCGTATCCTTCAGCAACAAGACAGTAGCCTCGGCAGAAGGGTTGAATGTGGCGCAGTATCACTTGACTTGCTGTATCCTCCTCCTACTTCAATCATGTGTTCTCTCGATAGTGAGCCAAGAACAATACACAGGGATCTACATTAAATAAACAGATACATGGAGAAATTGTAGCTGACATGAGGTACTTTTGACGAAATAGCTGCAGTAAAGGCGTTAATAGGTGATAACTGAAAAAGGTGAACAAAGACGCACATCATGCTGTGGGTGCAGAATGCCTGAGGTAGACCGCAGAAACCATGGCGTGGTCTCGCTCATACGGCTCCAGGGGAACCTGTTCAAGAGGCTTGAACTTTGACTTTTTGAGGGAAGCGACTTCGGCGGCGAAGACGACATCAGGGGGAGCGGTAGAGTCGATACACGACGCTTTTATTGATATGACGATGTGTCCGCCGACTTTGAGGAAATGTTCAGCGTTGAGGGCGATGATACGAGCCTGATCGGGCTGGGCGACGTCGGCGAAGATGACATCGACTTGGGATACGAGCATGCGGTATTTTTGAGGCATACGAGCGTCTTCAACGATGGCTAGAGAGAATATTAGTATGGGGAGCAAGAAAGGGTAGCAGAGGGCTTACGGATAACGTTTGTTCGCTTCTTGGCCATACCGATCAAGTCACGGCCTGACCGTAAAGAGAACTCGACAGCATACACTACACCTTCCTATGAATAATTTTTTAAAATGGAATATGGGTGATTGGGAGCAACGTACAGGTCCGACAATGTCTGCGACGTGGCTGACACTGGTTCCAGAGGCAGCACCGAGGTACAGCACCTTCTTTCCTGGTGCGATGAAAATTTCGTCGAGACCACTGAGGACACCAGCTGCAAGCTTGCTCCTGAAGGGATTCCAAACACGGTACTCCGTCTTAGTTCCCTCGACTGGTCCTTCGATAGATATACGTTTTTCGCCGTAGACTGATTCGCCGGGAACGAGATTTTTGGTGACAAGAAGATGTTCTTTGCCTTTGGCGATGAAAACACCGGGATGTCTGTGTGGTTCGAGAACTGTCTGTGCGCCTCCACGGGCACCGCCACGTCCGCCTCTGGGAGCACCGCGTCCGCCTCTTGGAGCACCGCGTCCGCCTCTGGGGGCACCGCGCCCGCCTCTGTCTCCGCCTGTCAAAAGTCGTTTAGTTTGGATGCAAATCGATGGGTCGACGATGCTCACCACCACGGAATCCACCGCGTCCGCCACCTCGGTCACCGCCGCCTCGTCCACCACGGAATCCGCCTCGGTCACCACCACCTCGTCCACCACCACCACGACCAAAGCCACCACGGCCACCAGGAGCACCTGCGCAACGTCAGCCAACATCCAAAGAAAAGATACTGTCTTCGTACCGAAAGCCATTTGTTGAATATACGAAAGATAAAAGGTGTCCCGCTCAACCCAGCCCGTAAGTAAAAGTAAAAGCAGAGGTTACAAAAAATTAGCGCCGCCGGCAGTGTGGTTTGCTTGACTTTTGCGCGTAATTATATTTACCCTTGATCTGGCCTAATCGGGCGAGATAGTGAGGTCACCGGGCTTGTAATGGTTCGGTCTCTCCCATGCCTGACGATGGCGACCTAACCGCTCTTGTCTACCAACGTCCACCATCTCACACCACAAGGGAACCTCCCCTTCCTCCTCAATGCTGCCCACTCATTGCTTGCGTCCATACCTGGCTCGCCTTGACAGCGTTTACAACCTGCTTCAGAGAAAATCGTTGCTAGGAGGCTCTACGAATGGTTTCCCAGTCTGATCATGTCGGTCTAAGTGTTCCAAATACGCCTTGACCGCTATGGCACTAGCCCGCGCTTTGCTCTTGTCGCGCTTCAGTATCACCTGCACTGCTCCTCTGGGCTGTCAAAGCTAGTCCTCGTGTTCGGTCTCGTCCTCACGTTGAGGTTGGATCTACGTAACTTCGAACGACGACCATGATATACACTATGTATCATACATGCTCTGTGACCTTGGATGCTTGGGGGCATCAAATGCATAAATTGAAACAATTCTGTTGTAAGACAACAAAGGTTTGTTTGCGTTATCATCTCTCTTTGTTTTGAAAGACGACGTGTAGCATCAACGTGAGCTGCATGGTTTTTTGATGAGAGTGAGGATGAGCTGATTAGGGTTTTGTGTACAACGACCGGTTTGGGGGAATGAGCTTCTGTGAGTGCGTTGTAGTTGAGCGCTTTTGTTAGGCTCATGCATCTTAAGCACTCGTCTCATACTCGAAGATGGGTTCGTGTGCATCTTGTTAACACACACTAACTCTGCACTAACTTGGGACAAATACGTCGACTTGGGCCCTGGCCCAAACAAACATGCTGTATTGCTACTCAAGGTTTTATACATTCTGTGACCATTCTGACGACTTGTATAGTTCCCGATTATCAACAGTCACGACCCATCATTTGCTGCCCTCACCTCATGGAGAGCTTGCGCCTGCGATAGAGGCTGTCCTTGACGTGTTCGGCACGTATGTCAAGGGTGGTGGTGTCGCATAATGGTGAAGTACAGAGTCAATATGTGGTACTGATGAGGGGTGTGTAGAGGAAGATTCACTGGATAGAGAACTACAGCTGGCACGCATCATGGCGGAGGCGCATCCACGTCCGGTGGTGTTTCTAGGTTATGTGGTTACAAAGCTGCATGCTGAGAGACGTAAGTTGGTTCATTTTCCATTCTTCTGGGGATATGAATTCATTGCGCCTTCAGCCGCTCCGTACAGGATTTGGGTGGAGGACGGGATGGTGCTGATGTAGATGATGCCGACCTCGACCGATGGTGAGAACACATTCTGTAGCTGTATCGGACGTCGTATGGGAGCATGTCGCGGAGAACACGAAACTACAGGTGGCACAATTTCTAGTACAGGGTATGGGTCGGGTGTTGTGGATGAAAGTCGCGAGGGGTATATGTGAGCCAAGCCTGAAGGATATGTAAGTGCAGTTCCCGATGGAGTACTATAGAAGTAAACGCAAGAGCTGAACGGACATCACTACCATGTGTTCAACACTGTTAGTGATTTTATGCCGCGCGAAATTGAGCTAGCCACTGTACTATGAGATGCGTGAGAAAGCGCTAGTGTAGTTGTGACTTGTAAATAATTGATGGAAATGAGATTCTGATTTATGACCACCACGACCACCTTGTGTTGCTCGTGCTCGATACCCTCCTAGTCCCCCAAATACCCGCGTCTATACTAGATGTATCTGAAGCATGTCTGCTGCAACCACTCCGACCAGACAAGGTATATCTCCTTTCTCTATCTCCTCGTCGCGTCTGACGACGAGCAGGTCAACAGACGGTCCTCGCTCGTCTGCAAGGCCTCTTCCCGCATTCGCCGTCCACAACAACGCCTACGAGCTCAGAGCCACCCTTGACGACGCCAGACGCCAACCATTCGCCCAAGTTTCTCAAAATCCGTATTCTGACATGGAACATGCATGATTCCGTTCCCAAGGTGCGTCTATATGCGCTCAGAATCACTGCAACGCTCATCATGAACGCGCAGGGCGACTTAGAAGAGCTATTTGGCAAAGTGCAACAGTATACTCCTCCAGCGTGTGGGGCACCCTCCTTTCCTGAATTCACTGCAGACGAGTCGCATCCGTATCATTTAGTTATAGTGTGCGTTGCCAGAAGCATTATATTATTAATGCTAACTCGACTACTACAGTGCAGGCCAGGAATGCCCGTCGTTGTCTGGTGCGCCTATTCGTCTAATTGTCCATCACTCTGTGCTCATTGTGTACTCCCAGGTATTCCAATGGGATTTGGCGCCGGCTTCAAGCTCATCGACAAGGACCACGTTGACAAGGACCGTCCAGAGTCCATCCGCTCCAAGAAGATACCTGAAGACGAAGCCTTGGCGGGCTGGACGGCAATGGTCGAGGACTGGCTCTGCCACGCAGGCGCCTGCAACACGCGTCTTGGATCGCCGACGACGTCTGATATCAGCGCGCCTAAGCCTCTCTCGCCCAGACTGTCGTTGAAGGAGAAGAAGGGCCCGTACCAGATGCTCACCAAGGAGCGCATGATGGGCATCTATCTCGCTGTCTACATCCATCGCGACCTTCGCTCGCACGTCAACGGCGTTTCCAAGTCTGCAGTCACCGCTGGACTCATTGGAGGTCGACTTGGTAATAAAGGCGCTGTTGGCATCAGTCTAAAAATCGACACAACCTCCTTTCTATTTTTGAACTGCCATCTCGCCGCCCACGAAGGCAAGGTCCACCACCGCCTCGCGAACCTGGCCAAGATCAAGGTGAGCAGTGCACTCGCTTGACATCTCATCTAAACTGACCGTGTGTACAGTCCGAGCTGGCTGTCGACGACTTTCTGCCCGCAGGCGACCCTCGTATCATGGCGGAAGACCTCACGGACCGGTTCGACTTCACCTTCCTCTTTGGCGATCTCAACTTTCGCCTCGACATTTCGCGTTTACATGCTGATTGGTTGATCTCTCGACAAGAATATGCACAAGCCCTCGCATTCGACCAACTCCTGAGCGTTATGCAGAATGGTGAGGCGTTTGTGGGCTTCCACGAAGCTCCCATAGACTTTGCTCCGACATTCAAGTATGATGTGCTCCGCACTCTCAAGCGGCCAAAGCGCCATGCTTCACGATTGGATCGCTGGAAGCACCAGGATAAGCCCCACAAGCTGGTCGAGGTCGAGGAGAAGGATCACGACGATGAGCAAGATGAGCGGGAACATGACGATGATGGCGACGAGGACGAAGACAACCAGGGAGAGAATGCTTCCTTGGCCTCTTCGATGTGGACCTCCATGCATTCCCGACCCGCGACCGATGGAGATGAGGATTTCTTTGATTCTACCACACTCACCACGCCAGGGAGCAAGGTGTCACTAACCGTGGCGGCACACAAGGCCAAGGCGAAATGGATGACATTGCTGTCTCCTTCTAGTCCGTCATCACCTTCGAAATGGCTCAAAGCGAGACACGATGTATTCTCACCTATACGGCGGCATACCAAAATGTCGAAATCGTTGGCTGATTTCTCGGAAAAGGTGGAGACGGATGATAAGAGGGCCAGCTCACTGGAGTGCGAGACTGAGAAGCTGCTCAAGCCTCCTCCACTGGGAAGAGCTAGTTCCGCAAGGTCTTTCGCGACAAGCGAGGATGAAGATGCTCGTCCTTGCTATTCGGACAAGGGTGTGTACGATTCGTCCAACAAGAAACGTGTTCCTAGCTGGTATGTTTCTTTTCGTGTACATGAGTGCCGTCGATTAAATCTGCTCTGTGTTAGGTGCGATCGTATATTATGGAAGACCACCGTCGAACCAGATCCCGAGCCAGACTTGCTAGCGATAGACGCATCCACTAGAGGCCGTTCAAAAGTGGGACAATTTTTTGCCAATGCATTCAGGCCGCTCTCTGCGCGTGTAAGACGGGAGTCTTGGGCGTCATCTGTTACATCCGTCGCCAATTCGATAGCCCCAAATCCGACAAGCCCACAGTCAGAACCCCCAGAGCTTCAGAGCAACGCTCCGTTCTCTCGATTCGTGTACCCTAATAACCCCCGGTCTACATCCCCTGTCGGTGTCGCACTTTCACAGACCAAGTCGCAGGATAACATTTCGACCGCCGTTAAGCCATATCTACCTCGTCGGGCATCCAATGAATTGGATGCGAGAATTCGACGCAGCACGTCGTCCGTCAGTTCATCTTCCTCAAAAGTGGAAGCTTCACCACGGGCACGGGCATCGACTGTGGGTGGCTTTGTCTCTGCGCCCCCTGTAATCAAGGACTCGATACACCAGCCCCCCACGCCGTCACGATGGCGATTCTTCAATCCGTTTCACAACAGTGGCACAGCGTCGTCTACAAATATCCCACAGGAGCTCCCGCCTGTGACGCCCAACCCGGAGGTGCGGAGGAAGGGTGATATTGTGTGTACGAGTTATGATACCCTTGATGACGGGGGGATGAGGAGGCTGGAGGGTCGGAGCGACCATAGACCAGTGATTGGGACTTATGCGGTGTATATATAGTTTTTTCGAGGACAGTTGCTGCTATCATAGTCTTTCGTGCGTATACATATAATTCGGATTCACATCTAGTACTTGATACTATTTCTATACCTTTATTAGTTTTCTCTTTTCTTTCTTCAATGGATGAACCATCTCGGCATTTGCCGAACAACCTTGACTTCATCCCACCACATACAGGATAGCTTGTCCTTGGATCTGATTCTCTGGGTGCAATAGTGCTGGCTATATCTGCTCTATAGTTGCTCGGAAAAGCTTACAACTGGTACTTTGATTCTTGGTTCTAAGATTCAACAATGCAAGGTAAGTCCAACTCCGGCCCGCCGCCACATATCTCATCAATAACTTGAGGCTTCAACAAGTACTACCCCCCGGATTATGACGGAGAGAAACACGGCAGTCTTAACTCATACCGAGGTAGGACATCACCTTCAACTGGCTAGAAGTCTGAACTCTAAAATCTAAACAGGTAAACATGCACTAGGCGACAGAGCACGCAAGATCGACCAGGGCATCCTCATCACGCGCTTCGAGCTGCCCTTCAACATCTGGTGGTAAATCCCTCCTCTTCCGTCCTCCCCTTATAACCTTGCTCACGCCGGGGATAGCGGAACATGCAACAACCACATAGGCATGGGCGTCCGATACAATGCTGAGAAGAAGAAAGTCGGTAATTACTTCTCGACAGCGATATACTCGTTCAGGTGTAAATGCCACCTGTGCGATGGATGGTTCGAGATCCAGACGGATCCCAAGGTAAGCCTTCCCCTGGCGTTTTCTCGTAAAATGAACTCTGTCGGTAGAATACTCGGTATGTCGTCGTCTCGGGAGCGCGGCAGAAGGACGAAGAATGGGACCCGGAGGAGAATGGGGGATACGCCGTGCATGGTTCGTTTCCAATTTTGCTCCATTCTATCTTATCTTTGCTCACTTCTATCGTTATGTAGACACCGAAGCCGCAAATAAGACGGCAGACCCCCTGGCCGCCCTGGAGAAGACAACGTCTGCGCAGACGAACCTCACGCAGGTTCAGATCCCCCGGCTTGAGTCTCTCCAGTCGGTTTCGGATCGCTTCAATGCAGATCCGTATGCGCTCTCTTCGAAGCTGCGGAGGGGCTTTCGGGAGGAGAAGAAGGTGGCGACGGCGAAGAGGAAGGTGGATGATGATATCAAGGAGAGGTATGCGTTGCCTAGTGCGTTGCCGTTGTTGGAGGACGACGCGGAGACGGCGAGAGAGGCCAAGGAGCAATGGGAGAGGGCGAGGGAGCAGCAGGTTGTGAAACGAAGAAAGGTTGTGCCAGCGAGTGTACCTCTGATACCAAAGGCGAGCTCTGCAAAGACTCAGACCGCTGCCATATCCGCTCTCCGAGCACGAGTCCTAGGCAACACCGCAAAGTCCGTGCTCAATTCAAAACCAACACGTTGATCCGTCCTTCCTTACACTGTAACAACATATCAATACATGTCCCGTTCCTCTTTTTTTTTTACACCGTAGTCAATCCAATGCTGCATTGGTCGACCAGTAATCGATAGCGAAATAAAACAACAGGTAGCAATACAGAGAGCAGATTGGGGAGGTAGGCAAAAGTAGCGATGGGATAAGGTCGAGGGGGATAGAAAATAAGCTCCGGTGGAATAAAACCATAAGATAAGGTAGGCAGTAAAAATATATGCATGATGAGACCCAATGGAAAAAAGGTGAACAGCGCTATGAGGTGAATATCGCCCACGGCTGATCTAGTGTAGTCATGGGCCCGTCCCACTTCCACTCTGTAGACTGATAGTATGTCGACTCCCCTCCGTCCACCTCTTTCATCGTACTCAACCGAAGAGGATCCGCCGGCTCCTCCATTTTGAGATCAGAAAATGTGGGTGCGTGGTGCACACCATCGGCTTCCGATCCAGAATCCGGACTGGGATTCGTCGATGAAGACGGTACCAGGTCGGGAGTGGCAGCCTTCGAGCCCCCATCGTCCTCGTCAGCCGCCTCCGTCTCAAAAGACGAAAAGTCGAAAAAGTCGTACTCCTCGACAGATGGCAAAGGCGGTGATGGCGGTCTGCCTCCTGTCGAACTGCTCGCTTCGCCCAATCCGAGAGACGCACCAGTGAACGGAGCATCGGCGCCTTCGCTGTAGTTTTTCAGAATCACGTCGAATGCATCGGATATGTCGGAGGAAAGTGACTCCTGCCCTTCGCCGTTCGTCGCCATCTTGATGAGTTCCGTCATCTGCTGGAAATACTCTGCAGCTTGTTCGTCGGTCGACACGTTCGCAGCTTGCTCTTCACGTTTCTTCAACGCTTCATTGGAGGGTCCCTCCCAGTCGTTCTTGAACCTCTTGGGCGGAGAAGGCTCGTCAGCGACAAAGGGGGGAGTAGAGCTTAGCGTAGACGGGGCTGGAGGTATGTCTTCCTCGCGTTGACGCTTGACTCCGCTCGTTGACGCTGGCCTAGGTACAGGCGCAGGCTCCGTCGCAGGCACTTTCGATTGTCGGCGTTTCGGTGGGGGCTTGGGTTTCGCTTTGCTTTTCGGGGACTTTGGCGAGGACGCTGCGTTGGTGGATGGGGTTGGCGCGTTGGCAGTGGGGGTGGGGGCAGACTGAGGAGGTGGTGTAGGAGATGCGGCTGCCATTTGCATCGAGGGCTTCTTTTTAAGAGAGCCAGGAGTCATCGCAGGAGGTCCAGGTGGGCTAGGAGCGGTGGGAGCGGGAGTCACAGCGTTGGCGGGTCGGCCGGGGCTGAAGGCCATTTGCTGCTGAGCGTTGGGCGGGACACCCGGCTGTAGACCCGCTCTCGCTGCCATACCGTTCATCATATTCACCCCAGCAGTCGTGACAGACTGCATGGCAGCGTTGAATCCGTCATGAGCCTTTTGCACCTCTGTCAACATATGACGAAGGTTGTCCAAGCTGACGATGAATCGAGGGTTAGACGAAGACAGGAAATTTCGCTGTTGTTGGACCGTAACGATCTACAAGAAAAAGTCAGATACACTTCCTAGAAGGCACGTAGGTTCCTACAATTATCGCTATTTTCCGAATCCGAGCTTCATTCTTAATGAAAAAGAACAACATCGGAAGCTTAGCGTCCAAGTCCATTGCGGAACGATGGAGCTGCTCAACGACATTGTTGTATTCCAATCGCTGCTCGGGCGCGATAGGGACCGGCGGAAGATTATGCATGCCTAAAGTGATGTCAGAATCCAGTTCGCAATCGTTCGCAAAAAGCACATACGATTCTGCAGGAACTCTTGCTTGATCCCATTCAGCATCTGCGAGATACTCGTAAGCTGCTGCTGATTACTACGAACAAAGTTGTTCATAGCAATCGTCTTCTGCTGAGGCGTCGGGCCCGAATGGTTCATGTTTGCAGAGTCCGCACCAGGATTTGACATCGCACCAGGTCCAAACTGCTGAGGATTGACAGGGTTTTGGTGGGGCATCGAGTTCGCGTTCTGATGCGGCGAAGCTGCAGAAAACGGTCGATTTGGCACCATACCTGCCATGCCCTCAGGCTGGCCACCCGGACGGACGACACTGTCACGGAAGATGTTTCTGTCCCGAGCCGTGCGGAGGAGGTTCTCGCGGTTTTGTTCAATGAACAGGATGATATGTTCCTGGACACCATTCGCGCGAAGCTGTGCTGCCGACTGATCAGCGTACGCCATAATCAATTGCATCTGCTGAGCGTTGGATATGCGTGGTAAGTTGACCGGGTTGGGTTGGTTCAGTTGGTTGGCCGCAGCCGTCTGCGCCGCGAGCTTCCGTCGCCCATCAATTATCGAATTGATATAGGCCTGGTCAAAGCCAGCGAGAAACTCCTTGTAGATCTGGTCTATCGCCAGAGCGGTGGCAGGACCAGATTTCGGAGGCTCGATGTCATTTCCTGGGAACTGCACGAACCCCAGACGTCCGGCAATGACAGACCAATAATCCCGCTGAGATACGTTGGCATATCCACCTTCATGTATGACAAGGGAGTGCAGCGTGTGGAGGTCTATGGGCCGTCCTTCAACTACGAGCGATCTGGCATCACGCGTCAAGTTGCGAGACTTGGAATAATTCTCGAAAGCCTTTTCGAAGCGTTCCTTCTCCAGAGGCGGCGGCGGTCCATTGCTATACAGAGCAGGGTTGGGAGCAGTCGAAGAGCCGAGTTGCGAACCCCCTTGCATGAATGGGTTACTCTGGACGGCCCCGGCCTGTTGAGGAGTCGGTGCAGGTCTATTCGGCATTGATACGTTCGGAGGATTAGGTTGTAACGGGCGTTGCGAAGGACTAGGTTGGGTGTTCATCTGCTGAGGAGTCCCTTGGTTAAAGGGCGGCCCCTGCGAAGAAGATGCATGCTGTTGTTGCATCCACGTAGGTGGCGTGTTCCCAGCAGGGGTCTGACTGGGTCCGCCCGTAGACATGCCTTGCCTGTCGAGAGAGTTAGGTTAAGCTCACGCACGACGAAAGCAACGTACGACACATTGTTCTGATGCTGGTTCTGTTGTTGTTGTTGTTGCTGCTGCTGCTGGGCCTGCTGCTGGGCCTGTTGTTGCTGGGCCTGAGACTGTAGATGGTATTGGTGTGCGTAATGGACGAGTCTATTGAGCATCTCCTTCCCCCTGGTAAGCTCAGCGTTGTAATGCTTAGCTTGTTGCATGAAAACAGCGTCAGACATCCCGGCACGGCTGTTGTGGAGCTGACGAGCACTGTTCTCCGTGGCAGCGATTTGGGCGCGGATTTGCATCATCTTTGTCTGCAGTTCCGGCGGGATATTGGGCCGAGGTTGACCGTTGGGCAGGAGAGGCTGGGGGAGAGAGTGCGGCTTTGGCGCCATTCCGGGCGGCTGCGCAGGCGAAGGCTGGCGCATGGCTTGGTTGGCGCCCATCGGTGGCGAAAAGATGTCAGTAGCGTTATTCTGGCCTCCTGGATGGGCAGGAGTCGGGCCAAGGCGGTTGGGAAAACTCAGAGGGGCGTGCTGGTTCTGCTGGTTACCTGCCATGTCGATGAGGTTAAGCTGCCTGTTATGCGTCTGATTGAACGCCTGCATCATGGCGCTGCGAGCCTGCATGGAGTTCTGGGAGAGCGACGGCTGCATCCCGCTGGCGGGTCCGCCGTTCATAGCGCCAAAGTTATTGTTGAGCAGCGGATTTTGCTGACCAGATGGATTGTGAAAGGGCGGCTGCTGGGAGCCTGAGGGAGTGGGACCTCCCATGGGTTGCATTCCGAGCTGAAAGTTCTGTTGGTTCGACTGACGAGCAACAATAGCCTGGCTTTGAAGCAAATTGGCCATCTGTGAGAAAAAGAAACGAGTTAGCGAGAGAAACGTAATGACAAAGAGGATGCAGTAAATGGGAGGAAAGAGATAAGGACAAGGCGTTTAGGCGCGCAGAGAAGGGATAGATATTGGCGAGACATGAAGCGGGGCGTAGGAGGCCATGAAGCCCCTCAAGCGAGCAAGAGGCAGAGAACGACGAGACAAAGCAGCGAACAAAGAACAAGACTTGCCTGCTGGCTCATTTGCGGGTTGTTCATATCGCCTCCGCCGCCGTTGTTTGGGCGAAACTGATTCTGCAGTTGGTGCATCTGTGACCAGAGCGGATTGTTGTTGTGCTCGTTGAAGGGCTGCTGCATAGCCTGGTGGTTGTCCTGCTGCTGCTGTTGCTGTTGCTGCTGCGACTGCGATTGCTGCTGCATTTGCTGCTGGAGCATAGAGGGATTGAAGTTGGGCATCATTGGGTATTGAGGATGTCGGTCGGCCATGATTCCACGATCAGCGTGCTGCCAGCGAGTACGACGGATGGACGGCGCTCTAGAGGGCCGCGAACGACGAGCGCAGCGACGGCAGCGACGAGGACAAGGGCGCGAATAGGTCGAGCAAGCCGAGGTCGGTGGTCGGGGTGAGAGCAAGGTCAGTGCTGGGAAACGGCCTGCACTGTAAGCGGTGCAACAGCAACAAACATCATTTCAATATTTATTTATTTATTTTACAACCTCGTCACCTTCTCCTCGGCGCACACCTTATCTCCTCGATGCGAGAGAATATCCGCCGAGGAATACTTGCTCGGTGCCTACACACAAAGGAATATCTGCCAGTAATATTGGTATCATAAGACGTCGTCAAGGTGTAACGCGATGCTGATAGACGTGTAACAGAACAATAACTAGGATGCTACAGTATAATACAAGAACCATCGCCGGCCTAACAACTTGATCCCGCCTTGGCTTCGTCGTCTGCCTTGGTTATGGTGATCGTAGGCCCGGCCTCTAGAATAATATCTTCATCGTCGTCGTCGTCATCGTACTCGTATTCATCTTCTAGCCCGTCCCGCTGCAGCTTTCCCTTGAAAGGGACGTTGGGCCCGACAGCCAGGATTCTATCCTCCTCCTCTTCCTCGTCGTCGTTGATGGTCTGCGCCTCTTGCGCCACCTCGGCCACCTCATCTCTAAACCAGTACCGCAGTCCAACGGGTATAAGCACACCGACAACCACGGCTGAAAGACCAAAGAAGTTCTTCCAGCTGATCAGGTGAAAGTCGTCGGCGCTGGTCATGTCATCCAAACCGCCACCAATGGTGGTGTGGATCACCGAGACGCCTAAAATGCCCAAAGCTGTGCTGAACCAGAATGGTATGAGCCCGATGCCAACGTGTGGACAGACAACATTAACGACCCAATGCGGCGGAAAGGGCGCTATGCGGAGCACGATGAGGAAAGAGACAATGTTGGATTTATGAGCGGAAATGGTGGACGACCATTTGGTGAGCAGGTTCTGGAATTTGGGAATTGTAAGGAGAGCAGGACCGAGGGCAGCTGAGATGAGATAGCACAGAGTAGCGCCGGAGGCTACACATACACAGGCAAGGGGAAGAGCAAACGGCACACCCCAGACTGCACCACCCAGGATGGACAGGTACATGGATCCCGGTAGTGAGAATGCCTGCAGGCTAAAGAAAAGAATGAGTGAGCATGCGTTGGCGATGAGGCGCAGGGCACTGACAAGAGGTAGGTGATGATGTAGCATATCAATATACGATACGGATAGATGTCCCTGTACTTCTTGAGGAGCGTATTGAGATCCTGCAGCTGCTGGAAGGATTTTGGGATACGGAGGAACGGACGATCCTGCCTAATTTCAGTGAGGTCAGAGCGGGCAAGCAAGCCGTGGTGGCAACGAGACGTACTCTGCCAGAGTGGGCAGTGCCAGCCAGAGCGTACCGCCGAGCAGGACGGTGCTCACAACAAAGATGGCGGCCATCTTGAGCGTTGCATTGAAGATGACCTTGCGCGATGAAGGTCGCGATGGGGAATGGGGCACAGCGCCGTACGTCGTAGTCGAGGAAGCGTTCAAAGGAGTGCGAATGTCGAGCTCATCGTTCATGACGGTGTCGAGCGTGTATAGTGAAGATGTTGAGCAAGTGTCTCTGGACTGAGTAGCGAATGGCGGTGACATGATGGTCCGACTGACACACGCAGCAGACAGGAGTCCAAATCAGGAAGTGGATTACGAAGCAGTCTCACGGCAAACCCCGGTTGGTTCCGCTCGTCGTGCTCAACAGCGACAGCAACCCTTTGCTCGTCGTGCTCGCCGTCTTGCATGATGTCCAACCAGCTTAATGGCCCGCCTGGAGGCCCTATTCCGTCTTCACTGCACTCTGCTCTTCAAATGAATCCGCCACCTCACCAGCAAAATCCCAACCAACCCGACTCGCCAGCGCCCACACCGACAGCAGGCAGCAAGCGGCGTCGCAAGAACGACCCCGGCGACTCTGACGCACAGAATGCTGGCCCCAGCGAGCCTCGACGTCTTCGACGCTCGCATGAGGCCTGTGCCAGATGTCGAGGGAAGAAAATTAAGGCAAGTCCCGCCGGGCGACACCGACGGCAAATTCCAGCTAACAACTGATTCTCTTTAACGCAGTGCGATTCCAAGCATCCAAGATGCACGGCCTGCCAGACAGCTGGCGTCGAATGCCACCAGGAAGACCGCCATCGCCAAACGTTGACTCCCAGAGGATACACAGAACGCGTCGAGCTCCAGCTAGCTCAATGTGAAGCTCTCTTGAAGCGCCACCTGCCCGGCTTTGACCTCGCCAACGTCGAGGATTTTCTCGCCAGAGACGGCATAGAAATGCCAGCGCAGCCAGAATCGGGCCACTTTGGCTTCCAGCCTTCTCCGATGCGTTCAGCGTTCCGTCCTCCTGACGGAAACGCAAAAGGCGGTCCTCCTGGTGCTGGGCATGGTCCGTACATGTACCCCCCACCGCCGGGAATGATGCCGCCACCGCCTGGCTACCCTCCCCATCCCCACGGAATGCTGCCTTACCCACCTGGTGGTCCGTACCAGATGCCACCTCCGATGCCCGGGCCATACAGCCCGTCCATCCACCCAGCCTTCCAGCAGCCGTATTCCCCTCCTCCCGCTGAGGAAGGCCACTTGCGCACCCTCGGCGCTGGCGACATCAAAGGCCAGGACCCAAAGTCCAACGACATGTCCAACACACATGTAAGCTCTTGTCTATTCCACGCCTTACTTGCTAATCTCCCCACAGTCTCTTGCCAAAAACTTTGGTGTTTCTGCAGCCATCGTCAAGGATCTCAAGCTAGCACCAACGCCTGGCGAAAAGGAAGATCTTGCTGTCGGTTCGAATGGCCTCAGCTCAGGCCGCGACCGCGATATTGCAGAGACTGAGACGCCTCGGAACCCCCACAATTGGCGCAAGGTCGCAGTCAGGCGCAACTCCAGTGCAGCTAATATCCCTCAACTGTCTCTTGGTGCCCGTCCCGATCCCGCGGTCATGGAGATTTGGCTCCCAAGGGACCGCAACCTCGTTCAACACATCGTTGACGTCTATTTCTCCCGTCTCAACATCCACCGCCCAGTCTACTTCAAGCACACCTTCCAAAAGTCACTTGATGACATGTACCTTGACAGAATGGCGCTGCATGACCCGGGCTTCATCTGTGGTTTGTATCTCGTCCTTGCGTTGGGCACGCTCAGCGAAATTTCCCATCGTTCGTCCGAGATGATGGAAGCTGGCGAGGATACTCCAATGTCGCCCCCGAATCCGGACTCGCTCAAGGGTGCTATGCCAGCCGAGTGGCCTGACCACGACGAGTTCTTCAAACGCGCACTGGGCGTTAAACCTGATCTCAAGGTCACTGTCTCGAGTTTGCAGGCTCTAATCTTGTTACACTTGTATTTGTACACCGAGGTAAGCCAATCGTTCAGTCACAATATCAATAATTAACCCATTTTTTCTAGCGTCAAGGCCGTACCCTCTGGCGCCTCGTAGGCAGCCTCGTCCGACTTTCGATCGAGCTTGGGCTTCATCACGATCCCACGACCCAGATGAACCCAGTCAACCAGCAAAACCTATTCTCAGACGAGGAGTGCCAGCTCCGCATCCGTCTCTGGGGTATTGTCCTGATCCACGACCGCGGGACATCCCTTCTACTCGGTCGTCCCCTGGGCATCGCACCGTCCGACGGAAACACTCCCCGTCCCTCCCGCATGTCGTCCGCCTCTCAGCTCAAGGACGTACGCGAAGACTTCAGCGAGCACTTTGATCTCTCCCAGCCTGTCGCAGAGATCCAGGCGGATATCGTCAATTCGCTGTACTCGCCGTCTCGCCAGAACGGGGACACCATCATGCGCAATGCTACGAGGATCATTAAAACCATGGGTGACTTCCGCCGTGCGCTGCCTGAGAAGTACAAGTACTATTTCTCGGGTACGGATGACTGGCCTCTTGAGCGAAAGAGCAAGCTCGTGCAGGAAATTACCGAAGATGAGGGACTTACGCTGTTGAAGATCGCTATCTCCCGGATTTTACTTTTGCGTGCTCTGTTCAGTTCGAAAGAGCTCTCTTACGCGCAGCGGAGAAAGGCGCTGGTTGATGGTAAGATATTCCTTGTTGTCTGGCGACGTCGAAACTAACACGTATCCCATAGCCATCATCACGTCGCACAACACAATTATTGTTCACAGCCAGCTCATCCGCTTCCCCGACATCGCGTTCTTCACTTCGCCGAGTCCTCTTCACATCGCAGCTATGGTCATCTTGTATGGTCATATGTCGAAGTCAGATACGTTGCCCAGACACACTGCTCTGGAGGACGTGTGGCTCGCGCTTGACATGCTCCCTCGTTTCCGCTGGCGCTGGGAGCGCAAGGACGTGAATGGAGGGCATCCGCTTATCTCTAAACTTGCTGAACATGTCATGGCTGTCAACCTGCACCAAGTCGGACCTGCCACGAACCCCGTGCTACTCAGTGAGCCTGACTGGGAGCAAGATAGCGCGCTGAAGAGTCCCGGACACGTGAAGAGCCAGCAATCGACGCCTACGCTCTCGAACGCCTCCTATTCTAGTGGGAGCGTCTACGGAGGGCAGTCGAGGATCATGAACGGGAGCAACCACGGGAACTCACCCCCAGAGAAGAACGCGCCCATGCCAGACTGTTCCCACATGTTCTACCCATTCTATCCTGAGAATCAGCCAGCGGAGGGCAATGGAGGGGAGAATGGGTACAGCCAGCTGTTGGCGGCTGGAGCAGCGCCATCGTCGCAGGACTCATACATGTCGGAAGAGCGGGATGGTGCTCAACAGGAGAACCAGCAGACGCAGGGGACGTGGATTCAGGCGAACATGGCGCCGATGAGGTATTGATGAATTGTTTTCTTATGGTCACTTGTACAATTATTCTCGATATGTCGTTGTTATCTGTTTGTGTCGTAAAAAGTTCGAGCCTGGTTCCGTAGTAGTAGGCATGTAGTTCTCCTAATATTTGGTACGTGAATGGACCATTTTGCGGTTCGTTTTCAGTGCGAACTTCAAGAAGGGCAAATGCCGGATGTCATGATTGTCTTCGCCATCACCTTGGGTTAGAGATTCGTGAGTACTTTTGACATTTGGTAGCTAAGCTGACGTTAGTAATATACACCATAAGAGAACCAGATAACCGAACTCCCGCTCGAGACTTGCATTTCTGGCTCGTTCGACAAGACAACAAGGAAGGCTTCATTTCGGCAGCAGCCACGTATGTGCCCTCCCTTACTTTTCTGTGGCTAGCGAGACTGATGTGCAACTGCCGACAGATTGTCCCTCAAAATCATGTTCGCCGAACACATACGTGAACTCTGCGTGAACTTGGATTCAGGTCGCTTGGCGTTCAATTCGAGCTCTGCTCCGACACATCCGTTTTAGCATACTGGTGGCACTGCCGAGAGGTGCTTCCAGGATCTATAAAAGCTCTCCAATGCAAAGGATGTACCAACACAACACGAAATGGCCAGTACTCTCAGTTCTCTTGTTAACCTCCTCGCTACCAACGTCGCCAACTTGGAAGCGGCGTACGCAAAGGCAGGCCAGCCCGTCCCCTCTCTCGACGAGGTTTTCAGTCCATCGCCTTTGGACGGAGATCCTGCTGTCGCGGGGTACAGGGAAATCGTCGCCGCGGCCGCTAATCAGCTCTTCTGCGCTGTTAACTCGCCGTTTGATAATCTTATAGTCGCAAGCAGCGGTCTCTACACAACGACTCTGCTTGGTGTCGTCGAGGACGCCAATATCATCGATATCCTTCTCGAGGCTGGCCCAAAGGTTGGTCATCAGTTCTTCGAAGCGCCTACTGTTTTTGACCTGGAATTTAGGGCTTGCACGTCAATGACATTTCGGCAGCCTGTGGACTTGATGCGAGTATCATCGGTGAGAATGATTTCTTGACCTACGGCTGTCAAGAGTCTGAACGCAATTCATAGCTCGAACGATGCGTTACCTTGCCGCGAGGCATATCTTCAAGGAATTGACGCCCGACGTCTTTACCAACAATCGGACGTCTTCTTCCCTAAGCAAAGGAAAGCCAATCCAAGAAATCAAAGCCGAGTAAGTCATCCGAAGGATCATCGTAATGCACCATGGATCTAATGGATATCTCCAGTCCCTCGGCTCGATATGATAAATCCCCGTTCGCAGGCTTTATCTCTCTTATGTACGCTCTATTCAAATCCTCTGTATGAACATTTTACTGACATTGGCCATGCATAGGACCGACGAGAGTTTGGCCACCGCTCCATTCATCAATCAATGGTTCAAAAATCCAGGCGACACCGAAGCTCCGTTCAACTTGGGAATGAAGACGTCTCTCAGTCTGTGGGAATGGCTGGAACAACCTGGCAACGAATGGCGGGCAAAACGCTTTGCAACCATGATGGCTGGTTCTAGTAGTCAATACCCTGAGAGTCTTGTCACCAATGGTAGGACTTGCTTCCTATCTGTTAACCATTATTAATGAACCTTACAGCGGTGGATGGGATGTCGTTGAAAGAGGGCTCTCTTTTGGTGGACGTCGGCGGAGGAGTAGGTTCCGTCACCTTGGTGTTGTACAAAGCGTACCCTCATCTCAAGTATGTGGTGCAAGATCTTCCCGCCCAGAATGAGGCTGCCAAGGAGGTCTGCTTCTCTCCCTCTGTGCTCTCATTTTCATACTAACAGTCCTGCTTAGTACTGGAAATTGAACGCTCCCGAAGCAATCCAGAGTGGACAAGTCCAATTGCAAGGTACACATCTGCTCCTGCCTGGATGCCGTTTGCTCACTGTTCTTCCAGTCCACAGCTTCTTTGAAGCTCAGCCTATCAAGAATGCCGACATCTACTTTATGCGCATGGTCCTGCACGACTGGCCCGACCACAAAGTCAAGACCATCATGAGCAAAATTCGCGCTGCAGCTGGTCCTTCGTCCAAGTTCATAGTCCTCGATGTATTAGCGACGTACACGTGCGAGGATCCAGCTTCTCCCACCAAGGCCCCCGCACCACTTTTGGCGAACTTTTCCGGTGCCGCGTCCACGACATACGTTGATATTCATGTGAGTGGCTGCCGTTTGGTGAGATCCAAGTCACTGATATGGTTAAAGATGTTGAGCATGTATAATGGAAAGGAACGTACCGAAGCAGACATGAGGAAGCTCGCTGGAGAGACTGGATGGAAGGTGGAGGAGGTTAAGCTAGGAAATCTTGCCGCCTATGTGCTTGTCCCAGTCTGAGCTTGACTTGGGCTCGTTTTCATGTGTAACTATACTGATGGTGCTTTGAATGAATGAAACTACACTCTACTCTTTACAAGTGACAGGCTGTGATAACCCCAGGCAGGCACTGTAATTCCCCTTTGGAATTTGGACTCGAACGCAAGGAGGATCGAAATATTACGATGGCTGCGCCACGACCGCTTCCTCGCAAGTCGTCACAGCTTTCAGGAGGAATACGAGTTATCCGTGCTCTTCAGAGAGCAAAATTGTCTGTGGTATAGAGAGAATAGGTCCATAAATTCAATAGCAAGTCGAGTAATGTAAATAAGGAAATATCAGTATGCCGTATCATCGAAATCCTGAGGCTCCAGCAACAATGCTTCAGGTGGCGTCGACCCGATAATGGCGTAATGCTTCATGCACCATGCCTGCCATACCTTGTCATGACATGGTTGGAACAATTATGAACACTCTTTAAGCGTTATGTCAGATAGCATGCGAGTCAACCTTCTCATACGGTTCGAAGAACCAAACCTTCAGATGTCGTCGACCTACTGGGAACGAAGAACACTCGGATGGTCTTTGCGGCTTCAAAGAAAGGACCGGCAAATGATCATCAAGAGCTTGGAAAGATCTCTAAAAGAAACAGGCATTGATAGTTCGCATGAGTAATTCAAAGCAAAATGAGATAGCAAGAGTTGTATAGCAAAGCAATGAGAAAAGATTAGGGGAATGCCGCATCTTCGTCGAAAACAGGTTCGAGTAATAAGGCTTCAGGAGGCGTTGAGCCGATGACTGCACGCAAAGCTTCATGAGCCTTTGCCGCCGTACCCTGTTCTACGAGCACCGGGAGAAGATCGTCAAGAGGCTGGAAAGATGTCTAACAGAAACACATGTCAATGATTAGACGTTACACCAGTGCGAGGATTGACTAACCTTCAAGAACTGGAGATAGTAGGAGAACTGCCAGAGATCGAGGTAGAAGGGATTGTACTCCTTGTTTTCAGAGATGAAAATTGGATACGGTTGGGCGTAATTGTCATCATCGCCGAACGGCATGCCCGAGCACAAGCATTCATCGTACGGACGATCCTCCGGAAAACATATGGCTGTCTCGAAGTCTATCAGATAGACGCGCGGCCGACTAGTTGGTAGGGTCTTGGTCCTCATTGACTGGGGTTGCCATTCGACTAGAAAATTGTTTTGGAATGCATCCTAAGACACAGGTTGGACGATGTCAATGTGAAGTAGAATTGACATACTCGATGTGCAACGCGTTTTCGATGGATGAACACGAGGGCCTTTATGATATAAGTTCAGTAATGTGCCAGATATAAAGAGAAAGATGTTTGCCTCAAGAGCTTGCAGGAGCATATCCATGATATCCCCGGCGGAATTCTTCGAAAAATTAGAAGTTGGTCCAAAGGAGTCCCTCATGCTGGGTCCAGCCAAAGGGAATAGGCCGCAAACGATGTCTTCGAAATGTAGTTCGCGAACCATAGGCAGGACGTGGTTGTCGGCGAGGAGGGTGTTTGCACCAGTAGCCAACCGGCGTAGCGCTTTCAGACATTCGTGGCCCTCATTGTGAATTACTATGACGCGACAGACTAGATCTATACCCTCCCGAGTTCGTACTACGCGCTTTAGGGCGTTCTAAGCAACGGTGAGAATTGAGGATGCCTGTTTATATCGGGACGTACGTTGTATTCGAAATTGCGCGCCATTTTCCATAGCGCATCACTTTCAAACTGAGATGAAGCAGCAAAGGAATAGCCGCTCGGGCTGGGTAGAGATTCAACACGTTGAGAACACACAGGACCGCGAGGAGCATCCCAGCGCTCCAAGCCGTGCCTAAGCAAAACTGGTACGAAAGGCGCCCAGACAGATTCTTCAGCGTCCCAGTCGGGTCCAGGGGCACGCCACAACTCTAGTTCATGAGGGAGCTACACGAGCGTCAATACATTGCAATGAACAGCAACAGCACTGACCTTGGCCCGTAAACGACGGTCTGCCGTTCGCCACTGATAGAATAGTCCCAGCATGGCAATCGTCGCAGAGACGCATATCGAAGTAGCTGTTATGGAGTTCACTTGAGTCATGGTGTTAGCTCAACGTTCAACGTTCAACGTAAACCGGACCCTGAGCGTTCAACTTTGCAAGAAGATGGCCACGGTCACATGATATATCTGAACTCCGCCGTTTGTTCAGCTCCCTTCCGACAGACACACACCTGGAGCATTCTGATGAGACCAGTTGGTGTCAGTAATAAGGCGGTTCCAGACTTCTTCCAAAAAATTCTTTGTAACGAAGCTTCAGCTGATTACGCTTCTATCTGCTTTCGTTGGCGCCCAATCCACCTCAAAACAGCTGTAACTGCACTTCATCGTACCAAAGAGACTCAAAATAATGATTTTCAAGCTCGTATATTGCCTCCGCATTTTTCTGCCTAATCACTTTTCTACTCGCTGCGACAGAGCGTGTTAATTTTGTCGTGGCGTTCAAGGTGGACGTATTTGTATACCTGCCCCTTGGACATCACCGGGGGATATTTAGCTGTCGAATTCATCTCCGCAGCATCAGAGGCGCTTATTTTCCTTGATTTTATCGACGATCCATGCTGATTATCAAGTACATGAGGAGGAGACCAATACATAACTCTCAGTCATCCATAGTGGCCATCTGCGCAGTGTCTTCGAATGATGACTCGGGAACCAGATTGCGCTACTCGGGAATCCATCGTCATCTTGACCGGCACCGAATTCACCTTATAAGAGATCCAGGACGACGCCTTGAAGCTCTAACATCTCCCATCTTCTTGACCCATGTCGAACACAGGAAACCGAGTATGTACTACGCCTCACGGAACATACCTTTGTCTTACGCTCGTTTCTACCCAGACCACCACCGCTCTTGGCGAGGGAAGCCCCGCCGTTTCGACCAAGTATAAAGTATGTCTGGCGATTTGAATCTATGCTCTTTTCGCTTACAGTTGTTGGATTTTTTCAGGGAAACTACAAGACTGTCGTCAATTCTGCCGTCTATGTTGGAACCTTTCGCAAAGTAATGGAGTCGAAATATGGCGTAAGCGGCATCCATCTTGCTCGTTGATAACATGTAGCTGACATTATTTTCTCTTCCTTTTCCAAAGCCCAAGCTGCTGTTGGTTTTCTCGGACTTCAACAGGGCGATCTTCGTTAATCATTGTGAGGCCACTAGGTATCTATCCCTCTCTTCCTACTCAACTCTCTTATCCTCAACTCGTGTTCTCAGTCAATCGGTCACCGTGGCCCCTCCCTAAAGAGATCGAGTGCATGGGGAAATTTGAACGCAGCGAATAGTAAACTGAAATTGTACCATCATCTTATAACCTTTGAATCGAACTGAAAGCACCACTGTGGCGCACATCATCTCAATATGACGTTAGTCTCATGCGACCGTACCTGTATTAATTCAAAGATTCCATAAAGTACAAGAGCTGATTATTTATATTCCACTTCGACTGATAGATACAGGATAAATAAATCAAGAAGAAATGTCCTGTCAAATGGCTACGTATAATGCGCCCCCAATTCGGAGTCATCAGATAGGCTATCTTCCTCCGCCTCCTCCTCCTCCTCAGAGAAATCGTCCTCTTAGTCATCATCATCATCCTCGTCAGACCACCGCTTCGCACGAGATTTAGTCTTGGCCAGTTTCTTTTGCTTAGAATCGCCACCCTCAGCTGCGAGACGATCAGCCTCCAATTGCTTCAGCTCCCTAGTATGTTTCTCCATCTCCTGCTGCCACACGCAGCACCTATAAGCATGCTAACGACATAAGCCTTCATCGTAGACGAAGAACAGATGATAACTCACTTCGATGATTCCTTGGATCTCCTTCTTCCTCATCTCCGCCCACTGTAGGTAAGCCGGAGATTCGGAAGGAGCGATCTCTGAGAAAAACACGTCGGGGAATTCGTTCGCGAGGTGTTTGCACATCTTGGATATGCCGAACATGAGCATGCTTACTTCACGTGCAGTATCCGTAGCCATGGTGCACATCATGGAGATAAGGATTGCAGTGGTCATAACGTAGTACCATGGATCACTATCGGCGGTACACCAGTCTTCGACAAAAGTAATGGATTATGAATAAGCTCTGAATTAGGGAAACGGCGACTCTGACGTAGGAGACTCCGTCGAGAATACTATCAGAGCTCTGCGTCGATAGTGTCATGTTTGCCATGGGGGTAAATGTCACAATGTTTTGCCCCCATTCCTATAAGTGGCGTCCACTCTGGGCAAATCTGCAAAAGTTGATCGGTGGTGTGGGAATTGGTGAGATTTTTTTCTACGGACATTTCAGAACAATACTGCTGCGACAGATACATGGTACGTACATCCTAAATACCCCTACTCTAGTTGAGAGAAAACTACAAGTATAAATACACTACAATAAAAAGTCTAGACGCAAGCAAAAAAAAACATCATAATATACTTTCCATCTTCTCAAGCGCGACGTCAACGCCGCGGATGAGTAAAGTGACCTTGCTGGGTAACAAAAGTTGGTCTGAATCCGTTCCATACGCGATATTTTGCTCCGCGATGGCTTTCTCAACCGCAATCGGTAGTCGGAGAGTGATACGAGTGAGCTGTATGGTCAGTCGCGAGCGACCGAAGAGGTCGAAATACGAGAGCTGCCGTAGAGCGTGTTGAATCTCCAGTATTCGACTGAGTTCGTTGTGCAGTGCGTATATACACGTTCGACACGCTACGAGGGATGATGAGCGAAAACAAGACGGCTGAATGGATGGGAACGTACTTAGTGCACGCTGTCGTATTCTCTGCAAGGTCGTGAGCACAGAGCTGATACCCTCTTCACCCAAGCTGAGTGAGGGGTTGAGGTCATTGATTGCTTCTAGAATGAAATTCAGAGAATGATTGAAGGATTTCAAGACAGATACACACTCAACAAGGATCGAATAACCTCCAAGTCGCCATCGAGGAAATCGTTGAATGCACCGATTATCACACTGCGGAATGTCTCCTCGGCGTGACCGGCTGGATGAGAGGAGAAGACATCGTAAGAAGAGGACGGGGAGCGAGAGTCGTACAGGCGCCGCGATGACGGTTTACTGAGAATGTCATAGGCGACAGCGACTTTCTGGAAGGCCAGTGTGGCGTCGGCTTCGTCAGCTGGGAATTTGCTATATTTGCGGTGAGGCGGAGAGACAGAAACGGCGAGGGAGACACGTACTCGGGATGGCATGCTCGACTTCGTGAGAGATAAGACCGACGAAGTGCGCTCTTGTCTAGATGCGTAGCCTTTGCTATTCCCAGGACGGCGTAGAGGTCGTCGTTGTCCAAAATGTCGCGCAGGACTTGGTAGCGGCGTGGATCGTATGAGGGCTCTGAGGATGGGAGGGTCGGATGGGAATCTAAGGGCGTGGAAAGACCTGTGGCGTCGGCGTTCCATGTTATGAATCTCCGTTGGTAGTTTTCAATGTCTTTATCTTCTTGCTCGTCGACAGGCAAGTGAAAGTAGGTGCTAGCTAGACAGAAAGTCAGCAGCAGAACAGTGTCGAGTTTTAGCGAGCTCACCGGTAGAAAAGGCGTAGGACAGCATGAGGCCAAAGGCCGGCACATGAACGTAGAAAGGAAAGGAGAGGCGTTGCAGTAAATCAATGTGAAAGCCCATTGGCATGTGAATCTATTATTACACCACACACGTGATATGTATCGTTTCTACGCCAAATGCGCGTCTATTGCTGTAGCCAATTTTCTCGCTGCTCGTCGGACATCTCCTCGGGCACCCATGACAGTCAGTCGTATCGACGCCTTTTCTCCACCTCCATCCGCCAATAAAGTCAGTGAAAATCGCCCAAAAGCCCAGTTGAGAATGTACGTGTTGCCTTCTGGTTCGATAAGGACAAACCCCTTGACCCTCCATATAGTTTCTTTGGAGAGCCCATTCAATACCTCAGTTAGCCTATCCGTGGTCATTCCGCTGCTGGATTCAATCTCGGAATTCGAAGCAGCATCGTGTGGGTGGCACTGGCAAGATTTCCGCACATCGGCACCTCGAATGATAGATACGGTCTCGACCTCATCGTGATGGGCCGAGTCTGCGTACTCCTCGCTCGCGTCCATGAAGAGTTTCGTCTCCAGACCAAAGATCAGCTGTGGGTCTACCCCGCCTTGTTCCTGGCATTTTATCATGGGCGTCGTATCGTTCAAGGTATGGAGATGGTCAAAGACTGTCTCTAGATCTCTCTCCGAAACGTGTTCCCACTTGTTCTGCGGAGATGATGAATGAATGAATAGGGAAGAAGATGAGTGACTTGCGATGAGAATAACGTCAGTGTAACTGGATTGCATCTTGGCCGTAGGCGATGTGTCTTCGTAGCCTGTGAAATTCTCTGCATCGATGACCGTGACGATGGCGTCTAATCTAATTTCGCCATTCGTCTGGCGTTCTATCTCTCGTATCTGAAATGCGAGTGTGGCGGGGAAAGCCGATCCGCTGGTAAACATGAGCACCAATGTAGAAGAAAATGGACTTGCACTGACGAGCATTCAATTATTATACGGTCCGGCCAGTACGTATCTGACTGGTCAGCGGGTGGCGCACATGAAGGCAGGATCTCACCTTTGATTTCGAGTATTGCCGTCTGCATCTGTCCGACGAGGACACAGCACCTTGATAACATTTATATCGCGTCTGTGAGGGGCCAGGCTTCACTCACATGCATCCATTCAGTATTTCGCTAACGGCAGTGAGGCTGGATTGCTGAGCCAGTTTGCTGTCAACTGAATAATAGAAGTACGCGGCAGCAGTGGGCAAGGCAGTTGATATCCACCTTCTATATCGCCGAATTCATTTTTCAGCAGAACGACCTTGTAATCAGGCGGCAGCTGTGGCAAAAGAGACAGAATTATCGACGTTTTTCCCGCCCCAAGAAATCCAGTGACAACGGTGACTGGTATGAATGGCCGTGACATGGACGTCAAGAGCAAGATGGTCTCTTACCACCACCATCACCATGTCCAACGACGTCCTCCGCTCGTTTTCAGAAAATGCATCGCGGCTGGGCATGCGCCTCCAGGAATCGTTCTCTGAGCACACGCGCAGCCTCCAGAAGGAAACATTCTACGACGCCACCGACGACAAAACCCGCAACATCCGCAAGCAGCTCGACTCGAACAGCGAACGCGAAAAACTCGTCGCAATAAAGCTGCTCATCGCGCTCACCTCAAAGGGACGCAACATGGCCGAATACTTTGCCCCAGTCGTCAAGAACGTCGCGTCCGCCAACCTCGAGCTCCGCAAGCTCGTCTACATATTCCTGCTGCGGTACGCAGAGCAAGAACCAGATCTGGCCTTGCTCTCCATTAACACCTTCCAAAAAGACCTTGCAGACCCCAATCCCATCATACGCGCAATGGCGCTGCGTGTTCTCAGCGGTATCAAGATCCCTATGATTGCCAACATCGTCCTTCTCGCTATCAAGAAATGCGCAGCCGACATCAGTCCGTACGTCCGCAAGGTCGCTGCGCTCGCCGTTCCAAAATGCTACGAGCTGGATCCCGGCCTCCAGGAGAGCCTGGTGGAGATCATCGCCTCTATGTGGAAGGACCGCTCGCCGTTGAGCATCGGCAGTGTCGTCGTCGCGTTTGAGGCCGTGTGCCCGACGCGTCTCGATCTCTTGCACAAGTACTATCGTCGACTTTGCAAAGCTCTGGTGGACGTGGACGAATGGGGGCAGGTCGATTTAATGAATCTCCTCCTGAGATACGCACGGACGATGCTCCCAAGGCCCAAGGACGACGAGGAGACGGATAAGGATGTTCGCCTCCTTCTCACCTCTGCGGAACCTGTTTTCTTCAGTCGGAATCCAGCAGTATGTCACAATTCCGCTCGTAAAATATCTCAACCAACATAATTCTTAGGTGGTTATTGCTGCCGCGAGGATTGTCTTCTACGCAGGTCCTCCTTCATGCCATTCCCAAATCGTGGAGCCTCTCATTCGCCTCACACACAGCTCGCCTGAAGTCGAACGCATCGTCCTCTCGTACATCCTCGCCTCAAACCCTTCATTATTCGCATCCCATTATACCCACTTCCTCATCTCCTGTACCGATCTCCCCGACACGAAGGCCGCGAAACTTCGCTTGCTCCTAGCCATGCTCAACTACGATAATCATGCTGGTATACTGCGAGAGCTGGTCGAGCAAGAGGCCGTACATGAGATCGGACGGTGTGCAGTCCGTGTACCAGAATGCTCTGAACAGTGCGTTGCAGCGCTGCTTGGGATGGTGGATCGCGGGAATGATGAGGCTGTTGTGGTTCTGAAGGACCTCGTTCCTGCTACTGTTGTTGACCGGCTCGCCAAGAGGTTGGATGTGGTGCGGGATGCGAAGGCAAGGGCAACGGTTGTTTGGCTCGTGGGGCAATATGCGGAAGGATCGTCTACGGTCGATGGACTTGCATCGTACGCTCCGGACGTGTTGCGGCTTGTGGCCAAGAGTTTTAAGGATGAGCAGCGCACTGTTAAGCTGCAGGTCATCACGATGGCGGCGAAGCTCGCCGTGTTGTCAACGGATACGAGAGTTGGACTGTTGACGAAGTATGTCTTGCAGCTGGCGAGGTATGATGTGGATTGGGATGTGAGGGATAGAACGCGGATGCTCCTGGGATTACTTGCTGGCCTAGAACCATCGACGGAGGGCGAACGGGAAGGTGTCGTTCTGAGAAGAGAGCAAGTAAAATTGGTGTTGTTTGAGGGCAAGAAGACTGTCATTGACGTGGATGAGCCTGGTGGGTTTTTCTGTCATTCTGTTAGCAATCCTGGATATTCACTCTTTTTGTTAGTGAACGCAATGATTGGGACATGGAGCGCGATAACGGGGAAGCGCTCTATCGATGAGCCCATACTTCCTGACTGGCTGGAGCGTGGTGTATCAAGCGTACTCCGGGACTCTGAGGAGGACGCTGCGCCGCCGCCACCGCCAGTTGTTACTGCTATTTCCAGCGCGGATGTGCGGAGGTCAAGGGTGGTGGCTAGTGCACCGCAGAAGGCGGAAGCGAGTGCACCGTGGAAGAGCTTGGACGCGTTCTATGAGGAGGAGACTGGGGAGGGTAGTACGGACGAGGATGATGATGAGGATGGGAGCGGGAGCGGGGAGGAAGGGGATACAAGTGAGAGTGATGGGGAGGAGGAAGATGACGGGAGTGGAAGTGGCTCCCAGCCGGGAAATTCGGAAGAGGAGGAGGAGGAGAGTGAGGACGATGATCACAGGTATCCTTCAAGGGATCTGGCGTCTTAGGCGCCTTCGACTGCGAATGCGGATAGTGGCTTGTGACACGTTTTAAACGGTTCTCTACTGTAAGTACGATTCTTCTGATTAATGTTCATGTGCTCAGTTACTTTTAGTTCAGTGCTGGTGTAATCAGGTGATAGGGACAAGTCTCTGCTCGTTTTAGTACGTTGCCGCAGCTCATCTCATGAATCACTCTTGCATTGGGCACCAGGGAATGGGCCCCGGTGTTGCACGGATTAAAATAATAAAAAGACTGTACGATGTTTTCATGGCGGAGAGTTTCATCTACAGTACTGGAGTGTGTTCTTCCTCACGAATCTGTGATTAAGCATCAGGTGCTGTAAGAAACGACAGCCAGCTCGCATTGCACAGACTGATAACTTAGGAAATTTAGCACGAAGTTCACTGAACAGTGACTGTGATAGGAAGCTACGAGGCAAACATGATTCTAACCATGATTTGTATTTTTTTCATCGAACCGATCGTGGTATAGGGCCACATGAGGAGGAGATATACCATATCAGATGAAGAAATCTGTTGTGTGGCGCACATAGGGAGAGCAACATAAAAGGCTACTGCAAACAAGAGACGTGACTTTACACGGCGGTCATCATAACGAGCGACGAAAGTAGGAAGCGGACGCCACGTCGCCTGGGAATTCTAGGAATAAGGGCATGTCACGGTCTCAATTTCTTCATTCCTCGTGTCATGTTACACCGCCTAGACTAATTTTCGCATATACTACACTCATTTATAAACTCTTGCACCCATTCATCCAAGCAAGTATCATGAACTTGGCTTCGACATACGTTTGCGAGATGTTCGGGAACCCGGACCGAAGCACGGTGGTCTCAACCACCATCTTCATTAATGGCTCACGACGTAAGCATGGTGGCCAATGTCCTCAAATTTTCTTGACTTACGAACATATCAGACAGATGTCCTTCCAGAACACTGTACACCAGTCATGGCAAGCTCCGAGCATGCCCAGCTTCATCAGAATTATTGGGGCAAACCTCTTAATGCACAGTCTTTCAGTCTCGAAGCTGAGGGTGTAACCGTCGAACATCACTATCTCACCGATGCCCACTTGCTACCTAATGAAGTAGGAGCAGTGACCGGCTCTCGTCTTCTCATATTATCTGAATATTCCCCGCTTTACGATACCATCTTGAAGGTCCATGAGCACCTTCCTTGGGCGGGTGTTCTCATTCAAGGAAATCCAGGGATTGGTGAGAGCTTCTGTCGCTCTTCTTCGCTCTCATGGTTAACTTTGAATAATAGGAAAATCATTCAGTTTGGACTACTTACGCCGTCGTCTCCTCGAAGCCAAAACCCCTTTCCTATTCTTCCGTAACTCGAGCTACCATCTTTACACCGAACATGGTGTGCATATCATTATGTTTCCTGAGCGCATCTACCAACCATTCTCGTCACCCATATTTGACAACCTAATCACGCTGGTTGATAGTCCCAGCGCCGCTGAACCACCTCCCAATGTTTTGACTGAATCCAGGCTTTTCATCTGCCATGCAACTTCTCCGCAACCTCTGCGATTTCGTTGGGCTAAGGCACGAATGTGTACGCAGTGCTTCGGCATGAACCCGTCCTCCGTATCGGAGATCCATGCAATGTCAGTACTGGTATCTACCAAAATGAATGTCAACTCATTGTTCACAAAGGTTCTTTCTGCACGACTCCGCTATCCTACCCTCTCCGACACTCAACGAGGTCAAAGACCTTGTATCAATGTTCGGCAGGAATTTCAGAGACCTCTATCGGCACGCTTGTGATTTTCGTATACGAGGCAGCATGGATGGCGGAATCTACACAATCGACACTGCCATTAACAATGCCACAATCGATTCCATCCAGAGGCTGTCGCAGTGCGACGCTCTCACTATCACGACTCGCCATAAACTCTCTCCTCCTGCGATCCCTCTGACATACCCGCAACAACCTCCACCGCACCCTCCATCCCATTTCATGAAACATTCTATCGCGAGTCATTACATCTGGAAGCGTGTCTGGGACCAGTTTGCGCGCAACCCACTCAACGACATGCGTTCCTTCTACGATCAGCTGAGCGGATCGTGGTTAACCTACACAACAAGAAGGTGGTTGTTCGAATCATGGGCCCATACCATATTAGCAGAGGGAGGTACGTTCAGCTTGACTGGAATGGTGGTAGATAGTGACGGAGGACATAGGGAGAAGGGCACACAAATTGAGAATGTTGTGTTCGCGAACAGGACATCCGTTCTCTATGGGGTTGCCGAGGGAAGCGATGCAACGAAATCGCCTACGTCTTACTATATTCCTTCCAAGGGGAACAATCCGACTTTCGATTCCTTCCTCCAGTTCGACGATGTTGGCATCGGCTTCAAGATGACTATCGCGAACGAGCATTCTCTCGTACCAGCAGGCTTGACACTACTTCGGGGGCGTTTCAAGGGCCTTTCCAGGAAACTCTTTGTATTCGTGATCCCCCGAGGTCATTCGTTCAAGTGTCCAGCGAACGCTGGTCGGGATTTTGAGTTCTTCACGCTCGAGATCGATGTTGGGGCTTATGGTTAGTGATTCCGCTCAATCTTCTACCTGTCATTGATGTTTTGACAACAATCGCAGCATCCAAATTCGACATACCTGTTGGAGAGTCTGATGAGGAGCGAGATCTCGAGATGTACACCTCGCCGACAGATGGTGATGTTCTGAACGATGCAGCAGAATTTAGTATCGAATTGTGACATGATGGCGAGATAAGGATGGCTTTGACGATACCCTCGGTGGAGTTGGTCGTACACAAACGTTGAGCCATGTAGCCATGCGATAACCGTGTATACGCCAATGTAGATGGTGAATTACGTCGAAACAGTGGGGCGGACGGGACGGAGGAATACGGTGAACCTAAAACTAAGGAGGAAACGTAAACCTATACTTATTCTCTAGACGCCTAACGGGGGATGGTGATTTTATGAAAGCAAGAAATGGACGAACGTCAAATATTTATATAACCAAACAAGTAGTACTAATATAGTAGTCCGTGCACGAGGCTCTCATCTACCACCATGACGGAGACAACATCAATAACGCAGCAGTGTCATATTCTCGACGGAATCTCCTACTTCAGAGTGGCGGTTTCAGAGCCTGTTCATAATCCATTACTTTGGCTTCGAGGACTGGCGTCACGGTGCTGCCAATGATCCATTCTACTATCTCCTAAACACTGTGATCCAGATTTGCTTGATGTGTAACATGGCTCTGGATATCGCCCGGGGAGCGAGCGGTGTATTGTTTGGATTGTTCACCATTTGTACGTGTACACACTTTTTTTGGTGGTCCGCATCCACTGACTTGGACGGCTATCTGTAGTATCTCCTGCGTGGCTGTATATGGGATACACGGACAGCAACCCAACTGGCTCCCGACTATCATCAACTTCATACCGGCGTGCATTTGCATCGCGAGCTCAATGTCGTGGTATCCTGCGCCACAAGGTAAGGGTATGATTCTCCGCCACCGATGCTAGTTTGCTGATAGATGAATCAGACCAGGATATGCCCGTCGAGCTGAAGGGAGATACCGTCAAAGTCCAAGATGGCCCTATCGAGCTCAACGATGTGAAGGTCTAAGCTTGTGTGCAGGCAGGATACGTAGCTTGTGTTGTAACTCTTCTCTTCTCATCTATAAGGAAGCACTGATCTGAGCGATTGATATTATCTATCTGTACTGTTTGCACCTCTTCTATATCACTTGTTGGTACGCCAAATACCAAATACTTGCTAATGACGCTCAATTGACGCTCGGCGACCATGTAAGTGATCGGCCCGGAGTATCCGAATCATCTTAAAGCCCTACCACCATGTCTGCGTCGCGGAAACAGGCTCCGCGCCTCGCACGACCTGCTGCACGTTACTGGAAAGGAAAGGCGCCCAAGGGTGTCGCTGAAGTCGACTCTGACTCTGACGCCGAGGTCGAGGAGGAGGAGGAGGAGGTCGAAGAAGGCGACGTGCTCATTCGCGATGTCGAGGCAGACGACGACGACAATGATGCCCCAAAGGCAATGAACTTTGCGCTCAAAGTTAAGGATATCGATATCTCGAGGGACGCGATTGTGAGTCGGGAGGCTGCGAGGCTGCGAGAACAACAAGGTGCGTTCTGTCGCTTTGGCGCGTTGGCTGTCCTTATATTTTTCGTTTAGAAGAGGAGTCTGAGGAGGAGTCTGAGGAGGACGAAGCGGACGTCAAGAAGGATGATGAAGAAGTGCGTGATTTATCAATACTCTCGATACTGTCTAACGGACGCGTAGTCCAGCGAAGAGGAAGAGTCCTCTGAAGATGAACAGCCAAAACTCCAATTCCGCCCCGTCTTTGTACCAAAGTACGTGGCCGCCCGTTCTCCTTCATTCCGACCATTCACGCTCTCAAGCCCAGACGCAGCCGAGCTACGATTATCGAAAAAGCCGCAGAGGATATCGAGGAAGAGAAACGCGAGGCAGAGGCAGAGGAGCGGCGGAAGCAGAGCCACGACCTGGTAGCAGAGAGCATACGGCGTGAATTGCTGGAAAGTACGTTGGTCTATCTCATCTGCTAGCACTTTTGCTGACTGGACTTGCAGAGGAAAAGGAAGGCGAAGTGCCAGACATTGACGATGCGGACGGCCTGGATCCCGAGGGCGAGTTCGAGGCGTGGAAACTACGCGAGCTGGGGCGCATCAAGCGGGACAAACAGGCGGAGATGCGACGCGAGGAGGAGCGAGAAGAAGTCGAACGACGGAGAGCGCTTCCCGAAGCACAACGAATGAAGGAGGATTTGGAGCATGCTCAAAAGCTAAGGGAGGAGAAACCGAAAGGCCAGCAAAAGTTTTTGCAAAAGTACTGGCACAAGGGCGCGTTTCATCAGGACGCGGAGATTCTTCAAAAACACGACTATACGGAGGCGACGGCTTCTACGGTGGACGTATCGATGTTACCCAAGGTCATGCAAGTTCGAAACTTTGGCAAACGAAGTCGGACAAAGTACACACATTTGGTGGATCAGGATACTACAGGCGCGCCGATGACCAAGGTGGGTACGGAGGCGGGCTGCTTTACCTGTGGCGGGCCACATCTTAAGAAGGGTACGCATTAGTATCTGTTCATGAATTTATTACTGATTTTCGTGTAGATTGCCCGCAGAGCACAGGCCCGTGGACAGCGAGGAAGGACGGGCTAACGGGTGCGAATGGTGTGGCCAGAGACGAAAGCCGTCAGTGGGGTGGACCACCGAGAGATACAGGTCGATCGTGGCGCAGTGGTGGTGAACGCGAGAGCGAAAGGGATCATGACCGTGATCGTGATCGCGACCGTGGTGGCTGGGATGACCGACGAGAGAGGTCTCGTTCCCCGAGGAGGAGGAGAAGGTCGCCGTCGCGGTCACGTTCGCGTTCGAATGAGCGGGGATCGGATCGGAGAGATAAACGGAGGCGTGTAAGTTGATGTATCGGAGTTGTGTTATCGTTGTAAGTACGCTGTGGTCTGAAAATTATGTACAAGCCTCCGCTATTGTCTTTTCTAGTCGATGTGCGGGCTGTTGTGTCAGACTGGGATTTAGAGGAAACGAGGCGGATGATCGTACGAGCGCTGATATACCACGCCACTCGGCGCTTTAATTCATGAGATGTGTTCCTACAAGTTGATGCATTGACCAGGATCAAAAGGTATCAACAAATACAGCCAAAATTGATATACTACGATTTCCATCAACATGGGCGTACATAGTCGCCAGTATGTCTTTTCGACGACGCGACGCGACGCGTTAGGAAGTGGCACCACTCCTCTTGGAGGTGCGGGCATCTCGGGCCGGACTCATTAAAAATCCCCTGTCATAAAGCCACCATGGTCCATGCTTCGCACGCGGGACTGTAAACGACAGATCATGGCTACT
This sequence comes from Flammulina velutipes, assembly GCA_011800155.1. Taxonomy (NCBI): domain Eukaryota; kingdom Fungi; phylum Basidiomycota; class Agaricomycetes; order Agaricales; family Physalacriaceae; genus Flammulina; species Flammulina velutipes. The sequence continues at coordinate 694,079 of CM022374.1, read as the reverse complement.
ACTAAGGTTGTTAAAGTCGCGGTTGTGGGCAGCGGTCTGGCTGGTCTGACCGCTGCGTATTTGCTCACCCAACAACAACAAGGGGATGTACTCTTTGATGTCCATGTATTTGAAAAGGTTTGAGGTTTTTTTAAGAACTCTAATGATGGATTGTATTAATACGAGAGATAGGCGCCCGCGCTTGGAATGGACTCGTCGTCGATATCGTTGCCCATACCGGGCAAGGAGAAGACGTGGAGAGTGGATGTGCCGATGCGGTCCTTTCAAGGCGGTGGGTCAATGTCGAATGATTTTTATTATTTAAATTACTAACGCGCGGCATGTAGGGTATTACAAACAGCTTATGGCACTGTATCGTAAGTTGGGTGTCGCGTTCGTAGAACGCGACTTTACCTACTCGTTCTCGACGCTATTACCATCTGGGATCTTGACCGAGATGATCTACAACGGTTCCTCCGGGCTCAAAGGCGTGAGTGTCCCCTCCAAGCAGCGAAGCATGGTGTGGTTCGCCTTCTGGCTTCTGGGTCTTATTTTCTGCTATATTCGCCTGCTCTTGCTTTCGCTCCCTTTCATGCGCCCAAGGGGAGTCGAGCGGATGAGCTATGCGAGTTGGGTTGAACAGTGTTCGCCCAAAGGCGTAGTTGCGCGCTGGACAGGGTTCGCGCGCGCCTGGACGGGGTTTACACGTGTGGTCCTGGTCCCACTGTTCTCGGCAGTGTGTACCGCACCCGAGGAGGAGATTTGGAACCATCCAGTTGAGGAACTGTTGGGTGCATTTGCTCGTTCTTGGTCTCGTCTCTTTACTTACGACACGTCCTCAGATTACATATGGCTGACACTTGGCACGCATCATTATGTCGTGCAGAATGGTGTGCGCGACGTGGTGGCGCGTCTGGTGGCGCGCGTAGAGAATATACATCTCTCGTCTCCCATTGTGGCGCTCAGGCCAGATGAGAAAGATCCAGATCTGGTTTCGTTACATTGTGAGGGCAAAGTTCACACAGGATTCCAGCATGTCGTGTTCGCGACGCAGGCGAATCGCTGTGTACCCCTCCTGACGTCGTACGCGGAAGCTCTTCCGGAGAACAAAAACATCAGACGGCAGGCCATACAGAAGCAGATTGACTGCCTCGACAATTTTGGGTACAGCTCTACCATCGTTATAAACCATACAGACGAGAGACTCCTCCCTCAAGACCCCCGAGACCATCGAGACCTAAACCTGATCTACATCCCGTCACCGTCCCCTCGCACCTCCCCATCACATCCCACGACCAAGGGAAAATCCCCAAAATGCCTGCCACCATCGTACACGATGACTACGCAAGTCCTTCCCCACCCCGAGGGCTTCCCCTCACATCTCCCTGCGGTGTACCAGACTACGAACCCGACTGTCGAGCCCCGTGAGGGACGCATTCTGAGCGTGGCGGCGCTGGAGAGGGCAGTGCTGAGTCTCCCGGCGAAGGAGGCCGTGAAGGGGTTGTATGTAAGGAGGGGTGGGGAAGATAGGCTGGGAGTATTGCAAGGCGGTGGTGGGAAGGGAAGTGGACCTGGGATATGGATATGTGGGTCGTATGCGTACTCCGGAATTCCGCTGTTGGAGGGATGTGTGGTCAGTGCGCGTTTGGTGGTTCAGCAGGGAATTTGGAGAAGGGAGGGGGTGAGAAATCGGGCAGAACCTTGGTAGTGCACGGGAATCTATGAAGTCGGTAATGTAATACATATACCATACATTCAAGTGCTCGAAATTAATTGCTAGTTTCAATGTCCGGCATTCGGACCGATGATCACTAGTCATTCTTCAAAGCCACCGCCATGGCTGGGACAAAATATCAATACGTCAAGAAATTCGAGCTGCCTGATACACTACTACCTGGGACGTTCATCTTATTCCGCGTCGATGGCCACAGCTTCCACCGCCTCTCCTCGGACCACAATTTTGCAAAACCCAATGACCTTTCAGCACTTCGCCTCATGGATCATGCAGCGCTAGAGCTCATGGCCGCCTATCCTGATATCATATTGGGTTTTGGCGAATCTGACGAGTATAGCTTCCTCCTCCGCAAATCTTCGTCTTTATACAACCGCCGTGAAGCCAAGATCGTATCGATGCTCACGTCGCATTTCACTTCGTGCTATGTCCTCGATTGGGATAAATTCATGCCGACAAAACTCAAGTACCCACCGTCTTTTGACGGTAGGGTGGTGCTGTACCCCAGCGAGAGGGAGGTGAGAGATTACTTTGCTTGGAGGCAGGCTGATAGTGCGTTTTTCTGTCTCATTGCATTGTTTGGTATACTGACGGGCGCTTTTTGAAGCATAGCCCACATCAACAACCTCTATAACACGACATTTTGGGCTCTGGTTCAACAGGGTGGTGAATCGACGACACAGGCGCATGCTACGCTCAAGGTACGCACGCATGAATACAGTTCTATATCGGAGGTTAAATGTGCATATGCAACAGGGAACAGTATCGAAAGAGAAACACGAAATCCTCTTCTCCAAGTTTTCGATCAATTACAATGAGATCGATGAGCGATTTAGGAAGGGATCTGTGCTGGTTAGGACTGAGGTGACTTGGGAGTCTTCGTCGCATTCGTTGAACTGACCTCCAATTGTCAGATACCTGAGGGTGATGAAGGAGAAGTGAAGCAGACGAGCAAGAAGCAGAAAGCGAAACTACGGACGCGAGTTGACGTGCTGCATTGTGATATCATCAAGGACGAATTCTGGACGGAAAGGAACATATTCAAAGAAGGTAAAGTCCTCTTTCGATATCCTGCTTCTTATTTTCATTTTTTATCCAACAGGATCCCATTGACCACGTGTAACTATGTAGAGGTAAATATATCATCCAATAACGCTCATAACGGACGCTGCGACGAAGGTACGCTGCCAGGCTTGACGATAAACTCGTACTCAGCTGGCAATAATGTGCCCTTGGGTATCATCCAATCAAACACGCCACCATAGCCTCCGTATCGTTCCTCAAGCTCCGCCTCCATCGAACTGCGAAGCATCGCATAGTCCGGCTTCTCTGAGAACTCCAAATCCCAGGCATAGACTACCAAATCTGAGAGAACTTTGGGGGACTTGGAAAGGAAATTACTCAGGATACTATTACCGGGTGTCTTCATCTCGCGAATGCGATCCACCTTTGCGTCAGGACTTGGTGCGTAGATGCCTTGCCACGGTAAGCTTCCGTGGAAGAGCTCAAGAAGGACATGTCCCAGAACGACGATATCGTCTCGGCGGCTGGCGTCTAAGGTCCAAGGAAACAATGTGAGCTTATACTATCTCGGAGTATGGTCACTTAACAGGGCACCAACCTAATCCTTCGTGAGTCCAGTGGCTCCCGTATCGTAGAGTTCCAAAGGGTATTCGTCCAGTACGGAGTGGAATGTGTGTCCCAGTCGTTGGGTCCACATACATCTTCGCCAGGCCAAAGTCAAATGCATAGATGATGGAGGCTTCGTCGACAGTACGCCCGACTGCGAAATTCTGTGGCTTGATATCACGCACAATGATGCCTCGTGAATGCGCGAATTCGATAAAGTCAAGCTGTGAGATGAGGCTAGTCAATATTTCGGTGGAGAGATGACTATGAGAAGCACATACTATCTGGAGGCCAATCATCAAGACTGACTTCAGTGACAGAGAACCACGACAGGCACGACGGAGAAAGTCAAGCGTTGGGCCTAGGTAGTCCATGACTAGAACGTCCGCTTCGCCTTTGTAGTAGTGTCCACTGGTATACCGTCCGACCCAACGAACACATGGGACTCGATGCCCAGCTAGTTGTTCGTAAATCTTCGCTTCGTATGGTAGAATCGACAGGGATGGCTCCGGCAACGCAATTTTGACCACAACTACCTCGTTTGAGATCCAGTTTACCGCTCGATACACGCCTGTCAGGAGAGTACATTAAGTAATCTGAGAACAAAAGAGAGGGCCAAACGAACTGGTGCTTCCTTCGCTGAACTTTACATCAAGCTGATAGATGTCGCAAAGTCTGACATTGACTGATGATGGGTCGTTTTCGTAGACGGTGCTGGGGACCCATCGTGAAGGATCAAGCGCCACGGCAGGGAGTTCTGATAACGATGACAGCACCATCGTTGACGGCGAAGTGTAAATTTCAGGCGCGCATTTGACCTCTAGATCGTCTTGGAGCAGTAACAATGCAGTCGCCATACCAAGAGCTGTTGCTGGTTCCAAGCTGCGGACAGACGAGGTAGAAACGACCAGGACTTGCTCCAAAGCCAGCTTTGGCAATGTATTCTTGATATGCGTAATAGCATTTTGAAGTTGCGAAGAGCATGAAGAAAAAAGGCCGGAGGGATTTGAAGGAGGTGGAAGCATGGTGAGGGTGGTAAGGGATTTGAGAGAAGGTTGAAGATGTTCTTCGAACGTGACTGCATCGGTGGTGATATATCCAACGACTAACAGTCCCGATGCTTCGAGGGCTGCGAGACAATCTGCCGCTTTTACATCAAGCTCTGGCCGCAGAATTCTGTCAACAGCGCGCTCGAAGTCACCGTCCGAAGGAGTGACCTTCCTCTCGGCGCACAACGCGTGAAGAGCTTGTCGAATTGTATCAGAGTGGGAAGATCCGTCAGACCGAAAGATAAGCGCGCTGAGTTCAGCGAGTCTAGATACTCCCTTGTCGATATCGACTTGGAGGCTGAGCTCGGAGATGGCGGCGCGGGCGGCTTTGCTGCGATTCTGGTGCGTTTGTTAGTAGCTAGTAGGTGCGAGAATGTGAGATTGAAACTCACGAAAAGGACATCACAGATGTCTAGAACGACCGCGCTTGGCGCAGCCGAAGGGACTATGGTACTGGAGGGATGGACGGGGTCGGAAGCGTATAATGGCGTTGGATCGTCGTCCCAGTCGAGGTCAGGGTCAGTGTCAGATTCATTGAGCGGGAACTCTGGTTCTCCATCAATGGGAATCAATGTGCTGTAAAGAGAGACCAATGATGGGCTCTGGAGGACAGGCAGGTTACCGTCGTAAGCCTCAGCATAGGGTGTCCAAGGTCGAAGGCTGGAAGACGGTGCTTTACGCAACTCCTCAAGCCATGAGATAGTATCGGAGACTCGAACGCAACTATAGTCTTTCTGTACTTGCTCACAAAGGATGAGTTCGTCCCAGATGCTCGGAGTGGTACCTAGGATATGCGGCGCAAACGGCGCGATTTCGAAGCGCATCCCACGTTCCGGGAGTGCCGATTCATATTTGATGCCACCGCTAAATGTTTCCCAAGATGATTCCGCCTCGTCCGTGCTGCCTGTCGGACGAGGAGGGTGTGGGGGAGGGTGTGATCGAAAGAATTGTAGGAATCGGTCGAGGCTAGCACTATCAAGCTGATAGTCACCACCCTTAGTAGCCAGAGAAGGAGCATCTGTATACTCGAAGATAGCGGGAAAGGTGTGAAGGTAGAGGGGACCGGCGGTCTCAAAAGGAATATTGAGACTTAGCGGGGCTTTAACATCACCTTCTGTCAGTGGTAAATAAAAGTCATGATATGGGGCAGTAGGTTTCTCTGGAGAGACGACAAACAGTGTGTGCCAACCGTTAGCGCCGGGGAATATCCAAGGACCGGGCAGTCGATCTACGCAAAGAGCGATGAAAGGTCGCGTATGCAAAGCCTCGGCGACTAGTAAACCGTAGTGTGATAATCCCGACGACAAACCCGGAAGCAGGCGCGCAGTGACAAAATTATGCTGGTGCATAGTGGATGAAGGTAGAATCGGGGAGTTTTCCCACGCTTCGAAGATGCGATGATGAGTTCAAGTTACGTCGTGTGTGGGTGCATCTTCTGATTTATGTTTCCCCACTAGTGATATGTGTGGACCCGGCCTAAATTCGGCTGTTCAAAACTGTCAGTCGGCTCATCGCCCTCTGCCCTCTTTCTTTCGCTTTCAACTTGTGACCCTAGATGTATGAGGCGCTAATCAGTGAAGTGTATGAGTGGAATGCATCAATAGGTACACCTCAGGAAGAATATCAGTGTACCATTCAGTACTGGCAGTCGGCTGGGCATCGACGTGGGTAAAGCATCCCAGCTGCCATCCTCTGCCTTTAAAAGTGTTGCAGTGCACTCAAGCTCCTCAGTAATGTCTACCAGTACAGACCGAGCTGACACCCAAATGGGTTCCGTTGTATGGATCGCCCCAAGAGCCAGGGAGTTGGCCACAACGTCTTCCGCTGCTTGGGGGCACAGACCTTCCTATCGGACGCCTCCCGAGAAGCTCCGTCCTGGCGTAGTCGTAGGCGTAAACTTCGAGCGGACAATGCTACTTGTTGCTCCGCTCTGCAGCGCAGTGCCAGTCCTCAGGCCTAACGGAAACCAGTGGCAGCCCCCTCCTGGCGTACGTGTTCCTTCAGCAGGTCCCTTCGTTGGCTCATGAGAAGTTCAGATGGATAGGCAGTGCTGGTACCCCGTCAAATTCTTATACCTGGATAGCATCGCAGTACCAGAAGATCACGAACGCCCCTTCTGTATCATCTATGACCATAACGTTCCAATGCCCTTGGTCCGCCCACTTTATTCGAGGAAGTTAGTCAACTACGATCGGAGTAGGCTTAAGGCCAGCTACATATTCATTGGGACCGTGACGTTGAGAGGAGAAACCATCTATGTCGCGGATACTCAGCACAGGATTTTGTCACCGATGCTGAGGGCGCACTCGACATCTATGAGCTGGCTGTGTGATGTCCATAGTCGTCGTGAGTTAGGACGTTTTAGACGTATAATCGCTGACCCATTGGTTTTTAGTAAGGAGCCACGAAGCCACCAATCAGTGAGATATAATACTATATCTAGGATAGCTAACTTTGAACTTTCAGGAGTCACCGTCAATCGACGAGCCAGTAAACTGTTCTACTCCATCTCTTCTCCCTCTAATCTGTACGGTTCTTAACAATTCATTGTGTGGCGCTATATATACCGTGAGCACTGATTACGTATCTACATACGACATGATTATCCGTTGTCCTTGGATGAGGATCAGAGAGTATTCGGAAATAGATCGCAATATCAGCTCTAATTACAGCTGTCCTGGAAGTACATAGCAGGGCAGATGCTAGACGGATAATATCAACGTGGCGCAGCACTTCGGAATCTTGCGAAAGTGATTGGCTCCTCTTCTGACCCTAACCCCAAGTAATTCATCCGACCTCTTCCACCACCATGTATCGGCGCCTTTTGTCGTTGCGACGGCTGCCCCGTCCCTCTAGCCGGGCATTCACAACGACGACGACAACACGGGCAGCCGAACCAGACGCCCAACCAACCAGCGGACGAAATGTGTTCAAATACCACACAGTCGAAGACCTCCAACGCCTCCCCGTAACCGAAGCCCTCTCAGAAACAGGCCAACGCGCAGGCTCAGAAATACGCCACTTTACAGTTAACTTTGGGCCGCAGCATCCCGCAGCGCACGGAGTCCTGCGTCTCATCCTTGAGTTGAACGGCGAAGAGGTCTTGCGCGCAGACCCGCATATTGGCCTGCTGCACCGCGGTACGGAAAAGCTCATCGAGTTCAAGACGTACCTCCAGGCTCTGCCGTACTTTGACCGTCTGGACTATGTGTCGATGATGACCAACGAGCTCTGCTACTCGATGGCCGTGGAGAAGCTGCTGAACATTGAAGTCCCGGAACGCGCGAAATGGATTCGGACGCTGTTTGGAGAGATAACCCGTATATTAAATCGTTCGTGCCGTATTCTCTCTCCAACGCCTCTTCTAACGAACACTAGACTTGATGGCCGTTCTGACCCACGCTATGGACGTTGGTGCCCTCACCCCGTTCCTCTGGGGCTTCGAAGAGCGTGAAAAACTCATGGAATTCTACGAGCGCGTATCTGGCGCGCGTCTTCACTCGGCCTACGTCCGTCCAGGTGGCGTCGCGTTCGACCTCCCCCACGGCCTCCTCGACGACATCTTCATGTGGGCAACTCAGTTCTCCTCCCGCGTCGACGAAGTCGAAGAACTAGTCACGGGCAACCGTATCTGGAAAGAACGCACCATCGGCGTCGGCGTCGTCTCCGCCGCCGACGCTCTCAACTACTCCTTCTCCGGTGTCATGGTCCGCGGTTCCGGCATCCCCTGGGACATCCGCAAAGTCGCGCCTTACGACAAGTACGACGAGGTCGAGTTTGATATCCCCGTGGGCAAGAATGGGGACTGCTATGATCGGTATTTGTGTAGGGTGCAGGAGATGAGGGAGAGTCTGAGGATCATCAGCCAGTGCATAAACAAGATCACTCCCGGGGCTGTTAAGGTTGATGACCACAAGCTCGTCCCGCCTCCTCGTGCGAGCATGAAGGAGAGCATGGAGAGTCTGATTCATCACTTCAAGCTCTTCAGCGAGGGATTCTCGGTCCCGCCTGGGGAGACATACTCTGCCATTGAGGCGCCAAAAGGTGAGATGGCCGTCTACCTCGTCTCGGACGGCACGAATCGACCATACCGGTGTTCCATCCGCGCCCCGGGTTTTGCGCATCTGGCTGGAGCCGATTTTATCATGCGCAACCACATGTTGGCGGACGTTGTGGCGATTATTGGAACGATGGATCTTGTGTTTGGGTGCGTTCCTTTTCCCTCAGACATTTATTAGGTTGCTGACGGGATGTGCAGAGAGGTTGACCGATGAGAATAGAGCTTTATATTTGCTGCGACTGAAAATACATGTATTTTTACGCTCGGCGGCGAACATTTACCTTCCACTAAGCAAGTGAGCGTGTCTACTCACCCTCCAATGGGTGTTTATACTGCGTTTGCCAAACACTTGAAATTCAAGGCGAACATGGCTTTTCCTTGTTTCGCCATTGCTGTCTGTTATTGGATACTGTTCTAACATACATCGAGTGTATTACCTCGACTGAAATATGTAACTCTCACGGAGTTTGCAATAGTTCAATGGCGGAGCTCGAGAAGCGGTACGGTAGCCTGTTTGATTTGCTTGAACATTATTGGCCCGAGGAGTTCATCGTCAAACCCAGCATTGTACCTTCGTCGCAGCGTGCGTTGTGTATGCCCACAAAGGTTGAGCGTAGCTTTTGGTTTTCACACAAGTGTATGGTTCATAGCATGGAATGCATTGGAAAGAGTACAGAACACCAGTTAAACCATAGATCATCGCAGACGGCTGAGTAAAGAATGAGAATGGATGAATGCAAGTTAATAGAGATGCGCACCGTGCTTCACGCTCGGACTCGAGGAGGGCGAGAATGTCCTGCTCTCTGACGGGGCCCTTGACGTTGCGGATGATGGACCGCGATGTGTCGTCCATGAACTCGACTCGGACTTGAGTGACACCCCCACGAGATCCAGTGCGGCCGAGGACCTGTATGGATTATAAGATGATGTTGTATAGCAGCGCAGATAGAATCCAAAGGACCTTGATAACTTTTGCGAGCTTGACGGGGGCTTTTGAAGACGAGTCCTACACTTGAATCAGGATACAAATCAATCAGCAAAAGTGCAGCGTTGCTCACCATTTTTTTAGTTAGCGAGACGACGACGAGGGTGACTTTTCGTTGACGGTGGGAATAAGGTTTGCAGAGTTTGGCTACGGAAATCAAACTCCGCCGTTCGGATGATGCAGCCAAACAAAGTGCGTCAGAATGCACATTCCACTTTCATGATCGTCTGGGAAATTCATTTAGACGACGACGACGACGATGCCAGGCCGGGCAAGTCCACCGCCAGCGATGCGCTTTGACGAGCCAACCGTAAAGGCAAATGACTTTGCGCCACACAGCAATCCCACCATTGTGCCCATGCCCAGCACGCCACAGACGCCAAAGTCTATCGAGTCCGACACGACCGCCACCAACTCGTCCGACGAGTTCAACTGGGACGACGGCGACCAGGACGACAAGCAGGCATTCGAGGCGTCCAAGGCGAAGCGTCTGCGCGCCCTCTACCTCGTCTTCCTCAAGCTCTCGCGCGCAGTCCGCACGCTCCTCGTCGGCATTCTGGGCGCAGGCATCCTCATTTCTCCCCTGCTCGTCGTCCACTTTCGCTTCAAATCCAATGCTGTCCATTCCCATGTCTTTGCCTGGTCTCTCTGGCTCACCATCGTCTGGGCCACCGCCTGCGTTACCTATCTCCTCGTCGACACCATCCCCAAGCTCGCAGTGGGGCTCATCGTCCTCGTTGGCGGTCACGTGGAGCGTTTCAAGTTCCAAATCGAGGTATGTCGCCACACCTCCCACTACGACCGTACTTATCCCGGGTAGCTCACCATGGCCGTCTCAGGCTGGCTCAAACTCGCGCTCGATATTGCCTGGGCTTGGATTGCACTTTCTATCATTCGCGCAGTATACAAGCCACCAGGCTCGTACTGGTCCACCGTAAACCAAGTTATGCAGGCCCTCTTCGCAGCAGGTATCATCCTGCTCATCGAGAAAGTATTTCTCCAGTTCGTCGCCATCAACTTTCATGAAAAAGCTCTGGCGGAACGTCTAGCCGAGAACCGTCTTGGCCTCCGTGCGCTCGATCGCCTCTCCAATGCGCAGCCGAAACGGAGACACGGGAGGCATTCAAAGGCCTCTTCCCTGAACCTCAACATGTCTGTTGACCTCAGCCAGGCCAACACATGCAATGAGAATACTCCCGTCACACCCTTGACCACGCCTCCCTTTAGTGGCCTAACGAATGCTCAAGAGGCCAGCCAGGTCGTCGAAGAAGTCACCCGCAAAGTCAACAATGTCAAAACTCGAAAACAGCGGCGTAAAAAGGCAATGTCGAGCGTCATTGGCGATGTCATCTCCCAGGTTGCCTTCAAGAACTCCCGCTTTAACCGCACCATGGCGGGCGACCTGGGGAGTCTACACTCCGCGCGTCGACTGGCCAGGAAACTATTTGGCTCTCTGGGAAGCGAGCGGGAGTATCTCATCGTCGAGGATTTTTATCCGTACTTCAAGACGCCGGAAGAAGCTCAGGATGCGTTTGCGGTGTTCGATAAGGATGGGAATGGGGATATCAGCAAGAGGGAGATGAGGGAGGCGGTTCAGCGGATATACCGCGAGCGCAAGTCGCTCGTGACGAGCATGAAGGATGCGGGGAGCGCGGTTGCCAAGCTCGATTTCATCTGTCTGGGTGCCTCGATGGTGGGGATCATCTTTGTGTGCATGCTCATCTTCAACAAGGACGATACGTTGACGTCTCTCGTTCCCCTCGCCACGATCATCTTGGGATTCTCATTCATCTTTGGGAATGCGGCTGCGACGCTGTTTAACAGCATGCTGTTCATCTTCTCGACGCATGTCTTCGATGTGGGGGATTTGGTCATGATTGATGATATGGTGTTGTTCGTGAGGGAGTTTGGGATGTTCTCGACTACGTTCAGGCGTGTGGACGGGCAAGAGATCGTTGCGCCCAATGCGATCTTGTCGAGCGCAAAGTTGATTCATAATATCAGGAGGAGTAGATCGACGTGAGTCTTCATTTTGGGTCTTGGGCTTCTCGTGGCTGATTTGGGGATAGGTGGGAAACGACGAATATCCAGATCGCGTACAACACCCCGCTGGAAGTCTTTGAGGAGATACGGGGGAGGATCAAGGCGTATGTGACGGAGAACAGCCGTGATTGGTCGGGTATGGACTTTAATATTGATAAAATGGAGTACCAGAACGCGATTCATATAATTGTGGCGATGGAGCGTACGTCTTTCTTTCTCTCTCTCACCTCCTTGTTTCTCTCTTGCTGACGTTCACGAACAGATCGAAGCAACTGGCAAGACTGGGGCGGAAGATGGGAGAGGCGCACGAAGTTCATGCGGAACCTCAAGTTGATCTTGGAGGATTTGAATGTGAAGTGGACGATGCCTGTGCAGCCTGTGGTGATGCAGGAACCCTATCGGGGTGAACATTATCTGAATCGAGCGGAGGAGTTGGGGAATGCGGGGAGGTTTAGGGGGGGTTCGTCTTTGAGGCCACCGGGGAGGAGTTTTAGTGGGCATGATGGTGGGGCGGAGGGAGGTGGGGCGTGAGGTGTGTGCTACGAATGTGTAGGATATAGATTTATATATAGAGAGATCGAAAAGTAGTAAATGCTGTTGGTTCGAGTTACATATGCGACGTAATGATTATTGCTATCGGACTTGTTGGTTCGCTCTTGCCTCTGAATGTCACCTTGGACATCGCACCTGCTATCTTGCATATTTATATCAAACTGCTTTCTACTGCTCTAATTCGCATCTAAACCATATACTAGGCTGATTTGAAGGTTAGTGTCTCTCGTCTTCTCTCACCATGGAGACTCACGAGTACCTCTACCCAGGTCATAGCGAGCTTGCCTAGGCCTGTTAAGTGAGGTGCCCGGCTGTGAACTCACACCTGGTGGTCATGGCTTGGTGCTAGCCTCGTGAGGTCCGAAGCAGTGTTCACGCACGATCTGTGACGACGGCCCGCTGTCGGTTGACCATATTCGTTGCAGGTTTCTTCTCTGCGCCACGCTCTGCGGCTGTTCGCGCCACAGTTATTCTCACACCTGCTTATGTATACGAAGTATGTACCCCCTATTGCGCCTCACTTTTTCACTTCGTGTCACAATAGGTATTCGAATATCTTTTGTTCCAACCTGTACTTCTGTTATCGAAAATAGGACGGCAAACGGTGCACAGAAAAGAAAACGGAAAACGTGTCCCCGCGAGTGCTGCAGTTTGCTGGAAGGATAGTAATCAATTTCAAGGATAGCGAAAAGGTATATATGACTCACAGGTTTGAAAAAAGGAGGCTGGGGTCCTCTTCAGTGACAGCTAAAGAGAACCCCAAACCCTATGGATCCAAGCCCCCAGAATCTCGAACATATCCCAGCACCAAAATGTACCCAAATGCAGCGCCAAAAGCAACGACACGTAGAGTTTGCCAGACTCGGGAGCCCCCAGATGCCCAATGTTAATAACCAACTCGAGTTCGTGGATACCATGCAACGACACAACGCAGCGAGGAGCTTGCTAGGCTCGGAGGCCCCAGATTCCGAACGCGCTGTCACAGGCCACTCTACATCGTGCTCCTGTCCTCCAAAAACGTCCCATGCAACGGCACATAGGCAAGGAGCCCGATCCCCCAGAAATAATTCATGAGCATGTCCCAGCACCGAGGGATACATGCACGAGCCAAAATTCACGACGTCGTCACCGCTGAAAGTAGGAGCCCAGATAAGATATTGCCAGTGCCACGGTCCATGAATGCAAGGAAGTCGAAGAATCTGTCGACGTAGTACCCCCGGTTTCCGGAAGGATAGTAATCAGTTCAAGGGATAGCAAAAAGTTAGATATGACTCACGGGTAGGAAAGCGCGGCTTGGGGCCTCTTCAGTCGTCGCCGAAGAGAACCTCAAGACGTTTAGAGCCCCCAAAAATCTCAAACATGTTCGTCCATCCCAATCATAGCGCCAAAAGCAACGACGCGTAGAGTTTGCCAGACTCGGAGCCCCCGGATTCCAAACGGTTTCTCGCCCAATATCCAAATTCGAATCCCTGCCTTCAAGGGATACCATGCAACGAGACATGGAAAAGAGCTTGCCAGGCTCGAAGCCCACATATTCCGAACGCGCTGTCACAGGCCGCTCTACATCGCGCTCCTGCCCTCCAAAACATCCCATGCAACGGCACATGGCGAGGAACCTGATCCCCCAGAAAGAATTCATGAGCAAGTCCCAGCACCAAGGGATACATGCACGAGCCAACATTCACGACGTCGTCACCGCCGAAAGTAGGAGTCCAAATAAGATATTGCCAGTGCCACGGTCCATGGAAGCAAGAATCTGTTAACCTAGTACTTCCGGTTTCCGGAAGGATAGTAATCAGCTCAAAGGATAGCAAAAAGTTGTATACGACTCACGGGTAGAAAAACGCGGCTTGGGGCCTCTTCAGCCGTCGCCGAAGAGAACCTCAAGACGTTTAGAGCCCCCAAAAATCTCAAACATATCCGTCCATCCCAATCACAGCGCCAAAAGCAGCGACGCGTAGAGTTTGCCAGACTCGGAGCCCCCAGATTCCAAAGGCTTTTCGCCCACTGTCCAAAATCGAATCCCTGCCTTCGAGGGATACCATGCAACGGGTCGAATCTCTGCTTTCGAGGGATACCATGCAACGGGACATGGAAAAGAGCTTGCCAGGCTTGGAGCCCCCAGATATAACCATGAACGTGCCCCCGCACCAAGGGATACACGCACCGCCATCCTCAAGTCGTCGCTGTCAAAAGTAGGAACCCAAACGATTGCCAGTTGCCATGAATATCAAAAGGGACTGCCCGACAAACCAGAATCTGGAAAGACCGTCAGAAAGAGGGGACTATAAAAGAAGACGCACCAAAGTCGGGTCAGAGAAAGCGTCGCAAGAGAAAAGCAAGCCGCAATATTGTTTTTATCCAGAAGAGAAGCTATTAAATCTCGTCAACAAACTTCCTGAAGCGAGAGACGTACACGGAGAAGGCACTGCGCACAACTGGCACGGCAGTCGTCATCTCCCCGATATCCTCCAAAAACAGCAGGGTATCCCAGTCGGAGGAGGTCGCTAGATTCTCAGGCCTCTTACCCTCCAGGCAGTCAAGAGCAATCGCTGTCTGCCTCTGCGCCCGCGCAAGAGAAACAGGGGTCAGTACTTGCTCGACTGCCTCAACTTTTAGTGCCGCTTCCCGGGCCGCAAATCGTCCAACGAACACTGGAGCGATGGTAGGCGCAGGAAGACGAGCTTTTATCGTGACGTTAACGTCGACGGGTGATTTTGTGGATGGCTCCTGTTGGCGAGTATTCTGAACCTTGGGTCCGCGCTGAGTGGCCTGGCAGCGAACGAAAGTCGGAAGAGACGCTTGGTTGGAGCTGGTGGAAGAAAACATTTTTAGTAGTGTGATGTTAGAGTGTAGGGGTACTATCGGTATGATGGTGGGAAGGGAAGAAAAGGAAATCGGGCAGAGCTGGCTTTATAAACGATCGACACCGCCACACTCGATTTGGCTCCGTAGAATCTAATTATAGATGTTAATTGGCTGTTGATTTCCAGACAACTGCATAGAAGGGCTACTATCCTCTCGAGCGTTCAAGCCAAGTTTTGCCTGCTGGTTCCAAGGAGATGATGGTTGTTGCGGTGAGCTGATAATGGAGGCCAGGATGTTCCGAAGCGACGATGCCACTGGTATGAGATGGTTTGAGAAATCACCATTCATTTCTATCAATAGAGCCGAGCATATGAAGTCTATCCTGCGTACAGTCAGCATCGCTCGTACTATTAGACATCCATGTAAGCACTCACTTGGGGATCTTTTCTATGAGGTCTGTCAGTAGGTTGCCACTCGCCACTTATCCCAACGGTAGGTCCAGATGTATAGAATGTGGATGTTAGCAAGTCGACGCCAGCTCAGAACAAGCAAAATCGACGAGTTATGTAGTGACGGTAGGAAGACAAGAGGCCGACCGGCAAGGACCGGCACATGCATTGCTCAAGAGGAAAAGTACATCCAATACAAATCCAATCACTCGTTTTGTTGAAAACAAGTGCTTGGATACTTCCTCGGCAATAAATGGGTCTACTGGAGCAACAGATGCTTGAGACAGGAGAAGAGACGACAAATGCCTGCAAAGATCCCCATAGGACGACACTGAATGCAGGTCAAGCAAAACAGGCATAATTCGAACTACAACCCAAGACAAATGCAAAAAGTTCAGAATCATAAGGATACATTGTGTAGCTCTTCATAAATGTATGCCCAGAAACCAATAGTTTATATGTTAGTGTCGCAGAAGTATGTATGTATTGTATAAGTACGGAGAGTCATTACGGTTGCATAAACGCATCCGGTCCAAGTGTCGCCTGCACAACCAACTCAGCAAAAACGCCCTCAACAAGCAAAGAAGAGGGGCCAGACGCACCTTGACAGCTTCAAAATTCGCCAGAGCCATCTGCATGTTCCCGCCATTACGCACAAGACAGTCTGCCCCAAATCCAGGAATTAGATTGGTCATGCGACAGATCTCCACGGTCATGGCTCGTTGCATCTCAGGCTGAAGATGGCTCATTTAGTATCGGTAGACCGATTAAGGCGTAAGACTAACCAATTCCATTATGGCTACTTGGTACCGGGGTGCTATCGTATACATCATGGGAGGTAGCGTAGGTGCCGGCGTTGGTGCCACTTGTATTGCGGTAGCGGATGTTGGGATCGCCTGCATTTGCTCATCGGCGCGCTTCTTGGTCGGTAACTGAGCTTGAACAAGCATAGGGCCCGGCCGCCAAGCCTCTGGACTCGAATAATTGCGAATCGTCAAGTGATCAGACAGTATCACAACGTCCCAACCCGCCATCTGCGCCCTGAGAACACCTAATAAGCGCTGAGCAAGCTGAATAGATGAAAGGCTTACCGAGAGCCAGCGGCGGCAGGTAAGAGAATAAAAGTTCGATCAAAGGATCTCAGTCCTTCATGGGGCACTAGAAGCATTGTTCGTTAACACAAACGATCCCGAGGTAAAAAGTGAAGACATACGCTCAACGTATTGGCCATGTATAGTAACTAGTAGCGCTGGATCGTTCCCGTGTGGGACGACCATGGCATCTACACAAAAGTTTTCTGCCGGGCCGCCAATATCATGTATCGTCGCCGGGAACTGCAGCATAGCCTGCACAGCCTGCGCGCCCCCGAACTTGAGACGACTATCATGCTTATTGGCCCACTGCCGATACCGTGACAGATTCCTCGAGCCGCCACCAGGCTGGTCCAGCCACACGCCCCATTCCAGCTTCTTCTGGTTCGGAAGCTTGACCTGGAATCCTTGTATTCGAGCGCGTTCAGGGATGGTAGTGTTGGCCGAGTATGAAAAGGTGGAAGATTCGTGGTACACGTCTACTAACGCTGCTCGGTTCTTGTCGAACTCGCCGAGGAAGCTGCGGGGCTATGAGACCGTGGAAGTATAGCGAAAAGTGAAGGTATTCTTACCGAAGCAGGAAGTTTGTGACGAGCTCTGGGCTTGCGCCAGTAATTGTGGAAGGTCCCATTTCGACGGGGAAGGTAGTGGCGTTTGGCCGCGAGACATTCGCTGATGATATAGAAGACGAAGGTTCATCGAATGCAATGCGGGCCATGGGCTCGCCGTCCAGTAAAGTGACCGTAGGGAACCGACGAACGATCTCACTTTGTAGGGTTAGCAGCGACAGCGAATTTGAGAAAGGGGAGCGTACGATTTATAATAATCTTCACGCCCAACCTCATATTGCGATACTTGCAAGGGATTGCCCGAGAGCATGAGTTCTTGGAGTCTAGAAAACTTGTCTTTGTGGCTTTTGCCGATGATGGTGTCGACGTCTTTCCAGGTCTTGATTTGATTGTTGCGCAATGAGAGGGCTTGGAGACTACCGCCGAGGTAATGGGTAAGGCGAGAGAGATGATCCGCTAGAATTCCGTTGTCGCCTAGGTCCAGTTTCGTTACCTGCATGGGACGAGTGAGCTTTCGGGTCACAGAGTGAAGACTGAAACGACGCACCGGCGGCTGAAGCTTCTGCGCGAGTTTGAAGATAACGGAGGCCTCGACTGCGGTGCCACCGTGGCCAGGAGGGGTGAGATCGTGTTTCTTTATGAGCTCGTTTTCGATCATATTCTGCGGTGGAGATTGAATTAACGAGTGGCTGCGGATAGAGAGGACTCACTGAGAGATTTAACAGCTGGTGTTCCTTGTCGTAGCAGCCCTCTACGACCTCCTTCCACTTTGATACTGAGGGTGTCCGTGTGCTAATGAGGGCAGGAGCGCCGATGGCCTTGCGGCGGCGGTTGAGGTCGACTGTTGTACGGCGATCTGCACCTCGAATTGCAAGGGCTCCCGATGAGGACGAGGCGGAGGCAGCGATGCGCGATGCGAGTGTAGACTGCGAGCAAGGGTGTGAGTTGGATGCACTCGGACGGAAAGTTGTAGGGGCATCGTCGTGAAGCCATCCCTAAACTGAAGCAATGAGTGGTTAGATATTTACCGTTCGTGAAGATCCTCCTAGCGCTGCGTCGATTGGACGCGTTCTGTGCGACTTGAGCTTGGTTTTGCGACCGCCTTGTTTGCCTCCGCTAACGTCGCGCATAGTGGCGTCGCCGTCCATTAGGCCCGCTTTGCGCAACGTGTTGGATGCCAGTGACCTCGGCGCGGGTGTCGGGCTTGAAAACATGTTGCTCGTCGTGCCACACAGTGAGGACGGGTCAATGAGGCTGCTGGCTGTCGAGGGTGATGGTCGCAACTAATAAAGCCTTGTCTTTGCCCACTTGAGTCAAATTGCTGTGCCGCGTTTTTTCACACGCCTTTTACGGCTACATCTATCCAAATATAGTAATTCTCGCACTTATTTTTTGTGAACAACGGCACCGAATTGGACAAGGCCACAGCCGCGTTCTCACACCAGGACAGACGTCAAAACGAAGCTTGCAAAAGATACATCAACTATGAGAACAGCTTGTTCACCGACGTGTTTCCCTCTTGGTTCTTCTTCAACACCTATCGCACAGCCGTCAGCCAACGTTCGCACAAATGATGAGTAGAAAACACGAACCTTGGCAACTGCAAACTCGAAATCCTCCTGGGTGACGTGCTGTCTCCGTTCACGCAGCGCGTACATACCCGCCTCCGTGCAGATACCCCGCACCTCGGCACCCGAGCATTGTCCCATCTTATCTGCCAGCGCGCGTAGGTTGATACCACGTTGTAATGACATCTAATGGAATGAGAACAAAGAACACTCAATTGAACAAAGCTCGTACCTTTCGCGAGTGAATACGGAGAATAGAAACGCGCGCTTCGGGACCTGGAGGAGGAAACTCGATCTTACGGTCTATCCGCCCCGGTCGTAACAGCGCAGAGTCAAGAATATCTAAAACACACCGTCAGACACACGCGAAGAGAACAAACAAACACATCACACACCTATCCGATTGGTAGCCATGATAACTTTGATGTTCTTGGAGGGTTCAAATCCATCCAACTGATTGAGCAGCTCCAACATCGTTCTCTGCACCTCAGAGTCGCCACCACCGCTTCCGCTGTCTCCTCTCGAACTTCCGATGGAATCAATTTCATCCATGAAGATGATACTAGGCGCATGCTCCCGCGCCATCACAAACAACTCTCGCACCATCCTACTTCCCTCTCCGATATACTTTTGCACCAATTCACTTCCGCTGACACGGATGAACTTGCAGTCAGTATGATGCGCGACGGCACGCGCCAGGAGCGTCTTGCCTGTTCCAGGGGGGCCGTAGAGAAGAACACCCTTGGGCTGCGCGATACCCAGAGCATCGAACAGTTCAGGATGTTTGACAGGAAGCTCGATGACTTCTTTGATTTCTTTGATCTGCTTGTCGAGACCGCCGACCATCTCGTACGTGCTATCGGGCACTTTCTCGACCATCATGAGGGAAACGAGGGGGTCGACTTTGTTGGGCAGAATCTTGTGGATGGTGTAGGAATCGGAACGGAGGGCGACGCGAAGCGTAGGTGTCAAGGTGCCAATATCGATGTCGGGGTCAAGATCGACGACTGTGAGGTGCAGGTGAGCGGATGGCATGAAGGCGGGGGAGATACGCACTATATTTGCCCTCTGGCTGGACCTTGACAAGGACCTTGTTCTTGCCCATGACTTTAACAACCTCACCAACGTAGCTGCCAGGCTCGTGTAGTAGCTGCAGCTCCTCCCTCAGCAGTCGCACTGTAGAGCAGTAAATATCTATGTTGGTCGACTTGTGTCCGCCAACGCACCTCGAGCATTGAGAGCATTTCTCTGAGCTTCCAGACGCCGTAAATTCTGAGTCTTCTGGCTGATCGTTAATTCCGCTGTTTCTATCTTTGCCTGATAATACGCTTTGAGGCCGCCAGGAATAACCGTCGCGGTCGTTGTTGCAACAGGCATGGTCGCGGTCGTTCAAGAGCAAGAGTATGACGCGTACGCGTACCCGTCACAATGTGACTGGAGGAAGCTGACATAATTATAGGTCCATATAGGTGCAAACTTCTAATAGATAAAAACCGTATGATACAAGTATTAGTCCAAACGTCCACCTTTATCGCGGTAGTACTTTTCGTCCGGCAGGTCACTGAGAACCCAGCGGCGCATTGCCAAAACGATAACACCGAGGAGAGTTAAGAACCCGAACACCGTTTGTATGGGATGCGCGACGATGTAGCTTTCAAATCCTGACACCTTCGAGTTGATAAACTGTGCAAGATAAGTTAGTAAACGGCGTCGTAAGCCTAAGAAAAGACTGACCCTTGCGATACGCTCCATGATGTTCTCTGAGTGGTTGTATGAGATGCTCCCCTTGATTGCACCCTCAACCGCCGAGAACACACTCTTCTCGTCAAGGACGTCTATCGCATTTCCCGCTCCGTCAATGTTCCAGTATACCAGCTCCTGATGATCAACCACGACGGCCGTGACGTCCTTGAGAGCTTTGCCTTTCTTCGTCACCCCATACATGCTCTTCATCCAATCCTTCCACCTTTCCAAATCCATCCAAGCAAAGACAACCTCCCTGTCATGCTTACCCGCCTTTCTCCACGCAGTTGAAAGCATTTCAAACCTCTTCTTCAGAGCTTCTTTGTTGTCGTCTGTAACAGCTGCGAGGACAACCAAAGGCTTCGCAGGAGACTTCATGACACTCTGGAATGTATCCTGAGTGAGCTCGATGGTGGGTGGCAAGCGATTGCCGAGGAGCCAAAGTAACGTCTCATCTTTGTCGACGGCAGGCGTTTTCGAAGTCATGATCGAAGTGGGGGTAGTCGAATCGTGGTCCTTGAACGCGAGGAGGGCCCAGCTGCCGGTGACGCCGTACCGCGACAGCACCGCTTCGGGGGCATCAGCTACTGTGTAAACGGCTGGAGAGCCTAAAAGAGCGGAGAAGAGGGGATTGAACGATGCGAGGGTATCCGCTGAAGAGTGGAGAAGAACGTAGGCGATGTCGTTTTCCTGGATGTATGTATCCAAATCTTGGGCGCCGACAGCCTTTGCTGGGGGAGCGTTGGCTTTTTCAGCGAAAGCTGCGAGTTGCTCCAGTTTCCTTCCTCCGTTGTATTCGGTCTTGACTCCTCCAGCGGAGTAATATGCCAGGGTTGGGTAGCCTTCGATGCCTTGGGCCGCGCAGAGCGACTTGTTGGCGTCACAGTCAACCTCCGCAATTGTGAGTTTGCCCTGGAAGAGTTTGGCTATTTTGACCCATGTTGGGGCGAGTTTCTTGCAGTGTCCGCACCTATTCCAAATTAACAAAAGTGACGCGGATGAAGGAGAGGCTTACCAGGGTGCGTAGAACTTGACAAAGGTAGGACCTTCTGAGACAGTAGACGTGAAAGTCTTTTCATCAAGGACGGTAACGAGGCCATTGGGGTTGAGTATATTGGTGGATATTTGTACCTCGGAAGATGGTGGTGAAGGAGGGGGAGGGGGAGGCGCTGCTGGTGAAGGCGCATGGAGCTTGATGTATGGGACCAGTTTGTCGAGATCTCTGCTGCCTTTGAACGTTTCGACGAAACTGCCATCCTTGTAGATACTCAGAGTTGGGTATCCCTTGATACCGTTCGCTGTGCAAAGGTCTAGGACGCATTACTAATGTGGTCGGACTGAGGGTAGGGGACCACGTACCTCCATGAACAGCGCAGTTGACTTGGGCGAGGTTGATAGTGGGTACGTCTGCTTCGCCAATCTTGACAAGTTCGTCCCAGGTCGGTGCGAATTGTCTGCAGTGCCCGCAGTAGGGTGAATAGTGTTCAATGAACCAGACGCCGTGCGCGATGGATGTTTGGAAATTCTCAGGTGTCAGGACTTGTTCTGTGCTGACTGGAACGGCGCCACATGTTATCGCCAGCGACGTGAGGAGTACTCGCAGTGAAGATGGGAGGCGTCCAAGCCTCATAATTGAAGGTGGTAGTAAGAGCGTGACTTGTGATGCAAGTGGCGGCTTGCACTCTCACCATCGCGATCACTCCTAATGGACAACTTTGCTAAAAGAACGAAGGATAAGAAGGCCTACAACGACAGCTTCCAATACGCTGCTTTGTGTTTACTACGCCTCATTGTATTCATCTATGTCTTCCCGGATACTTATAGGACAAGGCCTTCAGTCAAACTCGCGTTCGACACGTTGGACCCAAGTGAACACTTTCCCACTTGCCTCCTATTGTTATGGTGGGATGTGGTCGTTGGCGATGCCAGATACTCTGGATGAATAGTCCAAATCGCAAGATGGGCAGATAATCGACAGCCGGCTTGAAGTCTGGTTTCGCACTGGCGACCGTCCTCCTCTGTCCTACCGTCCTTCAGCTACTCTTCAGTATTACCTTGTCTTGGCTACCAATTCCACGAACATGCTTCTAGTACTCACGCGCGACCGTCGGGTCATTGGTGTCCGCATTTCCCAAACTATTACAACATGACTATCGCTGGGCAACAATGTCTCCTGGAAGAGGTACACATGAACACTCACTTCCAGATAACAGTGCCGCTGACATTCTTCAACAGCAAAAACGCGGTAATCTGGGCAACAAATTCTGCGACATCGTTTTCCAAAAACGTTCGAGGAGATCGGTACGGTCAACTTTGACGACGATTCTTGTATCGTACGTGCGCTCCCTGTAGCCTTCGATACATGAGGCCTGAGGATTCTTCCAATTCGCTTTGAGAGATATCGTCGCGAAACAGGATGGACGGGTCAGGCTCATAGCACTCATGGAATCCTGTCGTCGAGCACAGGAGCACAAATTCATTATCGGGGACATCATGACTTGGAGTATCGTAGTGAGGACGCCACAAGTGTACACCGGATCATCCTAGAATGGCTCTATCATTATATGGAAGAATTCTCTCAAAAAAGTCCTTGGAGCGCCGAATAATGTACGTGTCCTTTTATTAGACGCACATCTCATCTTTCTACAGCCAAAGCCATCCTGCGCTACAAGATATCGCCTGTAAAGTAAGTATGAATACTTCTCCTCCTTCCGTTCCATCATCTGCTGATCAGCGTCAGTCTCTACAGTTCTACGAAGTACGACGGATGCACTCGACGTACTGTCAGCCATACCTCAACCGAGAGCGTCGTCGTTAGTTCTATAGCCGTGACGAGAGTTGTGGTGTAGGCTCCCTCCATGTTCGTCGGTACTGCTGTATATTCCGGCCTGTTCATATACCACGCACCGAGCCAACTCCGCCATAGGCGCCGCCTTGATTACGAAGAGGCGGTGTCATCAAGGCGTTCCATCACCTTGCCAGATAAATGGAACATCCTCTATTCTGGTGCGCATAGACTCATATATCATTCTAACGTCGTTCCAAAATTGGGATAGGCTGTCTTTCGACTTTAACATGGTACTTCGGCTTTTTGTTATCGCCGTATGTTAAAATTACTCACTAAGAACCATTAGCGATCTGTCCGGATTTTCCCTCGAGCATGTAAATGTCCTGTTCCTTGCCCCGGTAGCGTCGTATTACCCCACCGTGGACAACTCGAGAGCTATTGACGTGGTCTGCGGATGTTTCTATCACTGTTTGAATTCATCTTCTCTGCCATCCAAACAGGGCGTCTATCTCGTCGTTCGAATTTCGAAGTTTGACAGGTATTATGTGCACTGGCATATGGCTGTTGATGGTTTCCCGCTTAGACAATTCAATTACTACGACTTCGGACTTTTATCCTGACTTCATTTAGGTCAAAGTGGTCCTGTTCTACAAACAAGCGCCTCATCCACGTCACGGGCACTGCCAAAGTCAAATAGTTATAAGCCGGATGGTGGAAACCTTCATTCCCATCCATCTACTACGACCATTCCTCATGAACCTCGACAAATCGCTCCCGACCAATCATTCGGAGGGTGCGAAAAAAAGTCCTGACCAGATACCCTTACCTGAAGATACGGACGACGACATTAGATCAAGTACGTCTCACATTCTAACTGCTTCAATGCCCATATCTCCAACCATTCTACCAGCTGCCAGTGAAGAGAATACAGCGGGAATTGGAGGAATACTTCTTGGTACGTTCCGTCGTTAGACGTGGAAGAGAGTCACTCAGGTGCTGTGCAGAAACCGCGAAATCCCGTGGTGGGGTCGAGAATGCGCAGAAAGATACCACTCTGCCCTGTGGCTGCAAGAAGGGAGGGAGGAACCTTGTCGTCTGTATCGATGGAACAGGCAACCAATTTGGAAGAAAGGTAAATGGCTCATTTGTCATCTCTATCTCGCATGGCTGACCCTCATATAGAATTCAAACGTGGTTGAGCTTTATAGCCTGCTCCTGAAAGATGATAAACAGCAGACTTGGTATAACAGCGGAATCGGGACTTTTGCTAAACCTTCGCACGTATTCGAGTACTACAAGCAACGCCTTTGGAGCATGTGGGATATGGCGGTTGCATGGTACGGTTGATATCTCACTTAATACTTGATCCTTTGATATTATTCCCAGGAACCCCGAACGTATTGTATGTGGCGCGTATCGCTGGCTATCGGACAATTACCGCCCCGGAGACCGCATTTTCATCTTCGGTACGCATCATATTTTCTTCGCTTCTAGTCATACTTAGCTCCTATACACGGAAAGGATTCTCTCGTGGTGCATATCAAGCGCGTGTAGTTTCAGCGATGATCGATCGAGTAAGTTCCCCAGGCTCATACTCATTTGTTCAGTAGGTCAATATGGTCTAGGTCGGCCTTTTACACAAAGGAAACGAGATGCAGATTCCTTTGTAGGTGTGGCGCATGACTTTGTTGATCTCTCTCATATGTTCTTCAGCGCATATGACTTGTATCGGCACAGAAGTAAGAAAGAGAAAGCCGAACGTCACTCCGGTCCTTCGAACTCCAAGTCAGGTGGCGGTACAGCAACCGAGAGCAATACACCGAAGGAACCAACGGTATGGGAGAACTTCAAAGCGACATTTTGTCATAAGGACGCCAAAGTGCATTTTGTTGGTGCATGGTATTGCTATACTACGGCTCATTGAATGTTTTCTAATTCACACCCACATAGGGACACTGTTTCATCCATTGGAATCGTTCGCACTCCAGGTCTGCTTCCTGGGACAACCGAGGGAATGAAGCACGTCTGCTATTTTCGCCACTCTCTAGCACTTGACGAGAGACGTGTTAAATTCTTACCCGAGTACGCATTCGGAGGTATCTCAGACGATCCCAATCCCAGTACGGACGCAAAAACGAAACGGAAGGGACCACCTCAAGTAAAAGAGGTGTGGTTTGCAGGGACGCACTCAGACATGTTTGTCCATCTCTGCCTTCCAGTTTGTAGGTCCTAAATCGTCCCCTTAGCGGTGGCGGTAACGTCGAAAATCCACACATGCTACGAAGCGTGCCACCCTTGAGATGGATGGCTTCCGAGGCGAAGGATGCCGGTTTGCGTATCAAGGGTTTCACAAACGATTTTCTGGCGATAGAGGAGATAGAGGTTGTCGAGTCGATGACTCGCCTATGGTGGATCCTAGAGAAGTTACCAGTCAAACAGCTTACCTACGACGACCCAAACTCCACTACGCGACGGTGATACTAGCTTCTTCATTCTCTACACGCAGCAGACTCACTGACATTTCAAACTAGCCTTCACAACGGACGCGGTCGTAAAGTCTGTGTAGGTCAGAAAATCCACGTGTCCGTCCTTCAGACAAAGAACGGATATTCTCCCAAGGCCGAAGTGTCCATGCTGGGCACGGACGATGACCTTAGGAGTAAAATCCTGGATTGTCTTACGACTGCAGACGACTTCTGCCAGCACCTCGAGCTGAATGACTACGAGCGTGTCCGTATACTAGTCATGCAGGCAGCGTTAGCGCGACGTGATGGCGCCCAGAGTCAACTAGTGCCGATGAAGGGAGTTCCAGTGCAAGGACCCATGGAGGAGGAAGGCGTAGACTGGCAATTAGATCTAGGTGTGTTCTATCCTGTGCTGCCTCCTGATATACAGTACTAACAATTGGCGCGAAACTAGTGGACGTTAAGGGCACATTATTCAATGTTTTCATCGACATGCTCAAGGCGACTAATTTCCTCGAGCTCAAGCTTGATTCCAAATTTCTCGACACTGTCATTCGGAATATCGGTAACACGCCGGTTCAGCGTGTACAGTGGAGACGCTACGAGGACTCCGACTTCATCTCGCATATGTTACGCCCCCCTGCCAACGATCCCGATGTCAATGCCGATTCCAACGATCGTGCTATTAGCAACTCTGATCTGCTTCTAGCCAACACCTTTTTGCGCAAATTTACTGTGCCAATCATCACCACGGACGCCGGCGCTTTATACTGTGTCATATTTTCTGGGGATGGAAAACGTCTGCTCTCTGGTGGTGAAGGTGGGACAATGCGAATTTGGGACGCGGAAACAGAAGAGGCGCAAGGTCAAATTGAAACTGGGATGGAGTGGATTATGTCTCTTGCTGCGTCTCCAGGCAACTCAGAGTTCTGTGTTGTTGGAGGATACCATCCTGATGCTGGAAATAACCTCCAAGTACGGGAAGCGAAGGAAAATGGTGCGCCGATGGTGACATTCGACGACAATGATGGTGCCGTGCTGTCTGTTGGTCTCTTCGGGGAAAACATCGTCTCAGCATCCGACGATGGGAGTGTTCGCTTATGGAAGCGGGCGGACGGCACCGTAGTGAAGAAGTTCGAAGCACCTTCTCAATCAGTTGTGTTCTCATCTGACGGAACCAAAGTCGTACTATCAGCCTTATCACAGGGCATCAAGGTCGTAGAGGTGAATACCGGAGAGACAGAACTCATCACGTCCGACATCGACACATACGTAGTCTGCGTTGCAGCGGATGGAAATCGCATTGCGGGCTCTTCCGATCCAATCATACGAATCTGGGATGTCGATTCCAAGGAGCCTAAGCAGGTGGCGGTTCTTGAAGGGCACACTGATACAGTTTGGTCGGTCTGCTTTGCCATGAATTCCGCCGGCAGACAATTTATCGTCTCGGGATCTGACGACAAGACTGTCAAGGTCTGGGATGCCAAGACGTACCGATGGCGGAAGGATCTTGAAGGGCACTCAGCAGGAGTAACATCTGTGGCGTTCTCTCCCGACGCGAAGCGCATCGCTTCAGCTGATAGAGATGGTACGATTATGGTTTGGGAGTGCGATAGTTTTTGAAGATGGCATTGGAGAAGGAGAAGGATGATGTTTGGGAGAAGGCAGAGAATTTCTTGAAAGCGGCTCGTATCTCGCGGGATGAGGCTACATGAGAACGACACATCACTAAAATGCTATATAATGCCACTAGCAAACGAGCAATTGGATGTAGTACGAGTTTCAACTCGACAAAAGAGCGTTGAGTGATGGCAGGAGGCCCACCGGCCGGCATGACGTCTTGCCTTTCTGCCGTCACCATCCTTTGCTTTTCAAGTAAGTTCTTGAATACATATCGTAGTCCAAGCCGAGCTGACTGTGCGCAGAACTATGTGTACTCACCTCTGTTGATAGAAATGAATGGACGTTTCTACAAAATCCCTCGCTCCGGGGCATCCTTGCCTCCGCTATTGGCTCACTGCTCTGCAACTGACTTCAACTGTCGTCTTCTGGAATCAACAAGCCGAGCTAGCGTTCAACGCTCGAGAGGATGGAAGCGTTTCTATGCAGTTGTCAGAAAATCACTAGCCAATGGCGATCTATCTTTAGATTTTACGGAGCCAAATCGAGTGTGGCGGTGTCGATCGTTTATAAAGCCAGCTGCCTCCGATTTCCTTCCCTTCCCTTCCCACCATCATACCTACACTCTAACTTCACACTACTAAAAATGTTTCCTTCCACCAGCTCCAACCAAGCGTCTCTTCCGACTTTCGTTCGCTGCAAGGCCACTCAGCGCGGACCCAAGGTTCAGAACATTCGCCAAAAGGAGCCATCCACAAAATCACCCGTCGACGTTAACGTTACGGCAAAAGCTCGTTGTCCTTCGCTCGTCATCGCTCCAGTGTTCGTTGGACGATACGCGGCCCAGGAAGCAGCACTAAAAGGTGAGGCAGTCGAGCAAGTACTAACCCCTGTTTCTCTTGCGCGGGCGCAGAGGCAGACAGCGATTGCTCTCGACTGCCTGGAGGGTAAGAGGCCTGAGAATCTAGCGACCTCCTCCGACTGGGATACCCTGCTGTTTTTGGAGGATATCGGGGAGATGACGACTGCCGTGCCAGTTGTGCGCAGTGCCTTCTCCGTGTACGTTTCTCGCTTCAGGAAGTTTGTTGACGAGATTTAATAGCTTCTCTTTTTCTGGATGGAACAATATTACGGCTTGCTTTTCTGTCTCTGACCCAAATTTGGTGCGTCTTATGTTGTCGTCCCCTCTTTCTGACGGTGTTTTTCAGGTTCTGGTTCGTTGGGCAGTCCCCTTTTGGCATTCATGGCACTGGCAATCGTTTGGGTTCCTACCTTTGGCAGCTTCGCGCGAGACGACTTGAGGATGGCGGTGCGTGTATCCCTTGGTGCGGGGGCACGTTCATGGTTATATCTGGGGGCTCCGAGTCTGGCACGCTCTTTTCCATGTCCCATTGCATGGTATCCCTTGAAGGCAGGGATTCGATTTTGGATACTGGATGAGAAACCGTTTGGAATCTGGGGACTCAGAGTCTGGCAAACTCTACGCGTCGTTGCTTTTGGCGCTGTGATTGGGATGGACGGATGTGTTCAAGATTTTTTGGGCTCTAAACGTCTTGAGGTTCTCTTCGGCGACGGCTGAAGAGGCCCCAAGCCGCGCTTTCCTACCCGTGAGTCCTGTATACCTTTTTTTGCTATCCTTTGAGCTGATTACTATCTTTCCGGAAACCGGGAGTCCTAGGTCGACAGATTCTTCGATTTCCTTGCATTCATGGACCGTGGCACTGGCAATATCTTCTTTGGGCCCCTACTTTCGACGTGACGACGTCGTGAACGTTGGCTCGTGCATGCATCCCTTGGTGCTGGGACATGCTCATGAATTATCTCTGGGGGATCAGGCGAGGAGCCCATGTGCCGTTGCATGGGATGTTTTGGAGGGCAGGAGCGCGATGTAGAGCGGCCTGTGACAGCGCGTTTGGAATATGTGGGCTCCGAGCCTGGCAAGCTCTTTTCCATGTCCCGTTGCATGGTATCCCTTGAAGGCGGGGATTCGATTTTGGATATTAGGCAAGAAACCGTTTGAAATCTGGGGGCTCCGAGTCTGGCAAACTCTACGCGTCGTTGCTTTTGGCGCTGTTATATGATCGAGATTGGCTCTAAACGTCTTGAGGTTCTCTTCAGCTGTCACTGAAGAGGCCTCAAGCCGCGCTTTCCTACCCGTGAGTCATGTATACCTTTTCGCTATCCTTTGAGCTGATTACTATCCTTCCGGACATCGGGAGTACTCCTTCGACAGATTTTTCGATTTCCTTGCTTTCAGGGACCTTATTTGGACTCCTACTTTCGGAGGTGACGACTTCGTGAACGTTGGCTCGTGCATGTATCCGTGAACTCGATTTCGATATCGAGCGAGAGAGCGCTTTGGAATCTGGGGGCTCCCGAGTCTGGCAAGCTCTTTCCTATCGCGTCGTTGCTTTTGATGCTGCGTTTCGGTATATTTTTGGGCAGGAATATGTTTGGCGTGAGGGCTTCCACGGGCTTGGAGTTCTCTTTCGCTGTCATTGAGGAGCCCCAAGCCTTGAATCTTCATTCCGTGAGTCTTGTATATCTTTTGCTATCCTTGAAGTTGAATCACTATTCGTCAACCGGGAACACTCGCCCGGGACAGATTTTCCGATTCCTTTCGGCATCCATTGTGGGCAATGGCGATTGTCTTGTTGGGGTTCCTATCTTTGGCGACAGATTTTGCATGTAAATCCCCCGGTGCTGGGTCTCGTTCGTGGATATATCTGGGGGCTTTGAGCGTGGCGAGCTCTTTACCATAGGCGCAGGAACACATTTTGGGGCACAGCGAGAAATCGGTTATGGAATTCGTGGGTTCGAGCTTGGCAAGCTCTGTCCTTAGTGTCGTTTCTTTTGGCGACGCGGTCTCTCCAGTGACAACTAGAAGGCTACTATCGGCGGAATCATTGTTTTATCCTAGGCCTTGGTTATGGATCCCTTGGTGCACGAGTCGGTCTACTGAAGTTCGAACTCTTCGTTGCGGGATGGTTTGCGTTGGAGTTGAGTTTGGCAGGATATGCTCAGTCGCGCGCTATTGGGGCTGGTAGGATTGATTTGTTATTATATTCCGGAGCGTGTATCGCTTGGTTCGGGAACGACGGAATGCATCGACGCACCTTGCAGGGCGTGGGCGCGCTGAACGGGTCCATGGGATTTGAGGACTTCGGATGCGGAGCTGTGTAACTCAGAGGCGATGCTATCCGGGCATGGTGTCGGTTTTCGGAGGGGTGTATCATTTGCGCGACGTATATGTTTGGCGGTATGGCACTTTTCCAACGTCTTGAGATATTATCAAAGGCGTAAGCCTTTTTTCTCTACTGTAATAAACTCCCTCCTTGTCTTCAAATTGAGTAGTCTTCCACCAATATGATAATAACTATCCTCGAAATCAAGATCGCTGCCGTTTGAGATCTCATTCTTGCTAGGTTATACCTGGCCATAAAACACTGTAATTCTCAGAAGTTTCCTGCGCCACTGGTAAGATTAAGCTCAATCATTGTAGCGGTCTTCGGGCAGGACTTTGTGAGTGCGCCACGAAGAGAAATATGCAGGTCGGTGGGGCTACAAACAAGAAGCGGTGTCGAGAGGTAGCGAAATAGCCTGAGGATCGTCCGGCTGACAGCTCAGATGTGGGCCACTGTAGACTACTATCGTACGTTGTAGGTAAAGGAAGGCAGGGTTTGTTTGGAGGCTCAGAATAGGAAGGCGCCATAAAGAGACGTCCATAAAGGATAACAAGAGCCTTGAGGCGGCCTGGTTTGACGTAGAGGGGTATGGCCCGGGGCAGGGAAAAAGGGAGAGAAGAGATCGTCGACCCAAGGCTTTATATTGCAGGAAAACAAGAATGAATTCAACATCGCAGGACAAGAAAACGATAACAAGGAATACAAGGAAGCGAGTACGAGCTTGTACATTGTGCGCGCACCTTGTCCCAAGCGGGAATAGAAGCCATGTCGATCAGAAGACGAGTGAAGGCAGAAGGGAATGTCCATATTGGGACGCTGAAGGTAGTGGTCGAATTAGGAAGGAGGTGCAGGGCTTCGACGTTGTCCTTTTTGTGGTTATCGATTGTCCTGAGGAAATAACGGACTTGAAAAGCGTCGGAATGAGAATGCGAGTTGACCATGGAAGATTGAGAGTACGAACGAGGATGAGAAACGGCGGTGAAGTGGAAACGAACGGACTTATCAAAATGAAGGGCAGGCAGGGGTGATCGGGGTCTGATCATGCATCAAGTTTGGGGGACCCTCTTAAGAGACGACCTTGCGCTAGTTGTTCGTGTTGTTCTTCTCCCTTTTTCATTGTTCGACGTTATTGGCGACGTTCTCATCAGCGTCCGTTCTCAATTACTCGACGACATCCCCCGGGAAACAATTCGGAATCACGGAACCAAAAAGCGTGAGTATTCTATCCTTATCATGATCGAGTAGTTCGTCGTGCTCAACGGTGACCTAGCATGCGCTCACCACCTGCTCGTCGTCGTTCTTCGCTCGTGCCGCCACCAACAGCGAAACCGGGCACTTACCGTGCTCGCACCATCGCATTCGCGCCCAATATCACCCCAGACTCTTTCGACCAGCCACCTAGCGATGTCGACGATATCGAAGACGGCGACAACGAGTTCTCGCTCTTCCCACCCTCCCAGGAGCCCGCAGTCCCAGCCAAGCGCCGGCACAAGAAACGGCCAGCCGACCACGTTCCACGGCCTCCAAACGCGTTCATGCTCTTCCGTGCGGACTTTGTCAGGCAGAAACACGTCCCAGGAAGCATCGAGACCAACCACACCAGTCTCAGTAAGATTATTGGTGCGTTCAACTACTTCTACTACTCCATTTTACTGATGTGGCCTTAGGTTCGCTGTGGCGCAGTCTCCCTCCCAGCGAGAAGCGCGTGTGGGAACACCGTGCCAAGCAAGAAAAGGTCCAGCATCAGAGGAAATACCCGGACTACAAGTACAAGCCTGTACACAACAGAGCCAAGGCAAAGTCTGTCAAGAAGGAGGAACGTATCGAGAATGACGAGGAGCGCTGCGAAGAGATAGCTCAGTTATTACTGGATGGGAACAAAGGAGCGGGGCTTGCTGAGGCCGTACGTCGACTCGACAGGAAACGTCGTGGAAGCGACAGCGGTGTCGTGGCATCCAACTCCAGCGCCGGCGGTGATACTTGGATGCGTCGTCGCAGTTCGTCTGTCCCACCGGAGCTCAACCAGGCTTCACTGTATCTTCCTCGCCGTCCATCCTCCTCTTCTGGCGCCTTCCCCCCTTCATCCTCTCTGCCCCACTCGTACTATCCCCCCGAATACCCACCACCATACCCTTCGCAGCATCATCATCTTCCTTCCGTCAACACGGCTCTCTTCAATCCCGAGTATCTACAAGACTCGAACCCTTTCTCACATTCTGCTCCACCACCCAGCTTCTCGAACCCCTTTTCGTACGAATCGACGAGTCCTTACGACATGCCGCCTTCGTTCTCGAGTAACGATGTGAGCGCTGCACCGAGCCCGGCGCCTTCGAGCGAAGGGAGCCTCCCGCCGCTTTACGCGCCTCAGCCTCAGCGCTCCATGGACGCCGTCCTACCCTTCTTATCCGCCTCCCAGCGCATGTCCATCTCGGAAGGTCGCTTCTCCTTCTCTGATCTTACTGCCGAGCAGAGATCAGGCCTCCGACAGTCATTCGGCTGGTCCGAGAACATCGACATGACACAGCTCTACGCCCAGCCGCACCAGGAGCAGTATACACGTGCTGAGAATGGATATACTGAGTTTTCGTATGAGGGGAGGCGGTTTTCTATTTCGGAGATGGATTTCGCGGCTCTCATGGAGCATGCTGGGAATCCTCTTCATGCTCACCTCGTTCAAGGCGATGGATCAAGCGATTCTGGCGATACCCTTGGCGGGAACCACAATCGCGATCTGTGTATCGCTCCACACGACACTGTTATGGGTAACGACATGGCTGGGGATTATTGAGCGGGCCTTCCCCCGACACATTGATGACTTGTATATGATCTTGCTTTCGATATTGCTTTATTTATTCGTAATGTATCCATAGTTGTTTCACGATTTTCAGTTTCTCGAGTAGCTTACATGTTTGTTTGTTTAATGGTCTGTCATCTGTAGCGTAGACCGCGTTATACTGTATTCGGAATACACCAAGGTGTCCCAACCAGTGTTGTGCGGGTCACGGTCAATAGTCAATAGTCGCAGTCAACTTTAGTGACCAGTCATACAAAGTCAAAGTCACTGAAAAATGACCATGACCCTTCCCACGCTCATGGCTTCCGGCCCAAGGCTCCGGGAACGTGTTCTGCTGCCTGCAGGCAGCGGGACTGCGGCAGCTGGACAACGTGCGCTCGGTATACTCTGGGTTATATTCATTTTCATATGACTGTAGTGTACCTTTTGACTGCTGTTGATACTATCTAATACATACTACCACTATTTAACCAATACATTGGATAGATTTTGTGTGTTTCCTCTAACATGCCCTGACAGACCAACAATACAGTGGTTTCCAAAATTCTTGCCCATGCGCAAAAGTGATCAAATCAAAAACAAATAAATCAAGAAAATCCAAAGAATTCAAAAAATACAGGAAACATAGATTCTATCCATTTTAGTGGCATATAAAGTCATATTCCCTATCCAATAAGTTGTATGTGTTGAATCCTAGATGTTACGTTGGTACATAAGAACCTCACTCATGGATGATGGAAAGAGTCATATTCACCTAGACATTATGTTGGTACATAAGAACTATATACATGTTAGCCAGAGGGTGAATACAAGTTCCAAAACGGCGTACCCTCACTCATGGATGATGGAAAGAGTGAGGAATGCATCTGCAGAGGATGATCACTATAACCTGGCGCGCGTGGTGTTTGATTGCCGGCTTCAGCTCAACACTCCTCCTCAATTCTCAATCGAATGTCACACTCAAGACCACTCCTCCTCGAGCAAGACTAGCCCTAGCTGGCTCCTCAACTTCGCAAACGGCCCCCTAGACTAGAGGTTTAAAGTCGGGTTGGTCAAACTGCTTCCAACTGCTCAACCAGACTGAACCTCAACTGCAAAGGACTGGACTGCTAGCGTAGCAGTCAGGGTTCTCAACCAGTTGCAGTCTGAGGTTCTTCCATCTTTGTAAAAAATGACGAACTGCTCCAAGACTGGTTGAACTGGTTGGACTACTTTGTAAGGGTAATTTCTCTTAAAGTAGGCTAAATAGTCAAATAATATACTAAATTGAGTTTCTTATATGAAAGTCACTTCATATATCTAGCATATATACATTAACAAAGCCTAACTACTAATAATACTTATAATAAGAACAGTTTGAACACTCTGAAATAGAAGTTTAGGCTAACACATTAGTATCAATCAATATTTTCTAGCTTAGATATACTGTTTGAACATCTTTAATCCAGTTTATGTATGTTATCACTCATGTGTATAACATAATAATAGCTTTCAAGAGATGTATTGATATAAATTATTACAAAAAGACAGAGTATGACCAGTTTGAACTAGTTTGAACTGGTTCTGAACTGGTAAGCAGTCCAACTGGTTAAACTGCAAGAACTGAACTGCAGTTTGATGCAGTTGCTTCGTTGGACTGGTTGCAGTTGCAGTTTTGTCAAAATCCAGAAATTTTCGAACCAGTCGGGTTGCAGTTCTCAGATTTTAAGGTGCAGAACCCGACTGCAACCTGACTTTGAAGCCCTACCCTAGACAACAGCTTGGTGAATATGTCCGCGACATTATTCGCTGTTGCTACCCGCACCACAAAGACATCTCCCATCACAACTCGCTCCCGGATAGAGACCTCATGAAGGTCTGAGTCCAGATGGGTACCCATGGGTAGATCCGTCAGCCTGGGATCCCCGGACTCGGACCCATTGGATCTGCGGGTCAAAGGGTCCAGGTCCGGCAAGGGTGCGGGGACAGAATTTATAGAAAATGCATGGGTACCCACCACAGGTACTCATGGATCCTTGCCTAATTAAGCCTATATAAGCGTATTTTCATAGGTACCCGTAGGTCGAGTCTCAAAAAACCCGGATCCTCCAGATCCGTGGGTCAAAAGTGGAGGGTCCGGCCAAGGGTGCAGGGACAGTGGCCAGAGACCATGGGTACCCATGCAGGGATCCAGGGGTGCACCTGCGGGTAACTTGTTGAGGTCTTTACTTCCGGATATAATGATAACGAACATCCAGATGTTTGACGCGGGCATGGAAAGCTGGATCAAAGGTGAGGCTCGTAGCTCCGTCGTTGTCACAGAACAGCAACATAGGATCCTTGTCTGTCATCTCGATTTCCCGCAAGAACTGGCGAATCCATACTGCCTCCTTCGAGCCTTCACTGCATGCAATGTACTCTGACTCCGTTGTCGATGTCACAACCACCTTCTAGTGTTTCGAAGACCAAGTGACAGTTCCTCCTCCCAGTGAAAAGGTATATCCTTGAGTTAACTGTAGTGTATCTGGGCAGTCCGCAAATGATGAATCAGAGTAGCCAACTAGATTGACTGGGGTGACTCCTCCGAGATGGAAGCAGTAAGATTTTGTTCCAAATAGATATTTGACGACATTCAAGGTAGCGTCCCAGTGTACATGTCGGTAGCAGTCGAGAAATTTCATAAGTAGAGCAACAGCATATGATATGTCAGGACGACTGCTGATTGAGACATAGCCGAGAGTGCAGACAAGGGAGCGATAAGGGATGCCATTAAGTAAGGAGATGATGTCAGGGAATAGTTTTTCGTCTGGTCTCGGTCACCTCAACTTGAGTGTGTGATCCATGGGTGTCGATCTAGGGAACCTGCAGTTGATTGGGAGAAACTAGTTGATGACTCGATTGATGAGAGCGTCCTGGTGAATGTCCACAGTCCTCGTCTTGCGATTACGTTCAATCCCCAATCCAATGATATGCTTTGCCGCGTCAACAGATATCTCCCATTTTGACTTGAGCTCCGTAATGAAGATGTCGTTGGCAGCATCCGTCGAACCAAGAGATAAGAAATCGTCGACGTGGATGGCAGCTAGTACGGTCCCAGATTCATTGCGCCAGTAGTAAATGCATCATTCGCATTTCAAGTGAGTGAATCCCTGATAACATAATTGTCTTGGGATAACTTGATACAACTTTAGACAAGATATATATATATTATATCTTGGCCTGCCTGAAGTTATCTCTATACAACTTACAGTTATATTGAGACAGTTGTTAGAATACGAATATTCATAGATAACTTTTTTGCTTAAAGATAACTCTACAGATTCAAGTTACATAGTTTGAAAATATTTAACTTGAGTTAACCAAATGTTATAAGACCTTTCCAGATGTTGTTGACCTCCTCATGCATACTCGAGAATGATATTATGTATCTAGATTCATAATTTAGGAAGTTGCAATGGTGCGAGCCCTATGTAGTAGTAGAATTTCTACAAAAGTCCTGGGTTATATCCTAAAAATTTTTATATAAAGGCAGAGATATATCTCAAGAGGTCAAGCACAGCCACTTCCAAATCGAGATAAGTTCAGATAACCAGAGAGGCCAGGTACACCTTGTCTAAATTAGGATATGGAGAATTGCCACACCTAGAACAATGGAACAGAATTGATGGGAGAGGAGGAGGAGGAGAGAATAGGGAAATGTGGCCACACAGGAGATGCAGATCAGGAGGAATTGATGTCATTGATGGGTGAGAGGATGAGGGCTGGGGGATTGGGGGCAGGAGGAAATTGTGGCACCAAAATACATACTGGACTAGGGTTTAAAGGTCAGGTTAAGTCAGGTTAATGACCCACTTTTTGGATTAACCTGACCTTACCCAGTCATTCAATATCATGAAAGTTGATTACGGAACTCGAGATTCCAGAAGTGGAGGTAGAAGCGGATGCAAGGAGACAGTCCAGGAAGGCAGTAGAGACCGGTTCAGTGTCCTGCAAAGCGTTGACCTTGGCTTCAAACGCAGCCCACTGAGTTTCACGAAGGGCTCGTCGCACCTCCTCAGTTTGAATGGGCTCTGCGTCGTCTGCAACAGGCTCAGGAGCGATGGGAGCATGACGCTGCTGGTAGATAGGCCGGTGATGAGCAGTGCAAAAGAACACCACCAAATCACACACATACACACATACTAACAAGTAGGCGTGAAAATGCAAGTCCGCTTCGATAGCGGGTCTGCTTTTAATTGTTTAGAGTTCGATGAACTGGTCTTTGGGGTTTCGGGAAGGTATGGGGGTTCGATTGCAACGGTTCAAAATGTATAACAAGTTCGAGGGGTAACAGGGATCTGATC
Organism: Flammulina velutipes; assembly: GCA_011800155.1. Classification (NCBI taxonomy): domain Eukaryota; kingdom Fungi; phylum Basidiomycota; class Agaricomycetes; order Agaricales; family Physalacriaceae; genus Flammulina; species Flammulina velutipes. Next base: position 656,648 of record CM022374.1, on the reverse strand, counting down.
TTTAGTTGAAAACTAGAGGCCAACAAGAGTCACAGGCCGATTGGGATGCGTGAGGCAGACTTAATGAAGCTCTAACTGGTCCGACAATCTTCAACCACGCCGAGAGGTCTGTCTCCAGATACCTTGACGTCTATCCTTTTTAGGGATAGCTCAGCTGCAGTCTAAACCACACTCAATGGGGACTGGGTCTTCCAATCAGATTCTTTCAAGTAGTTAGATGACTGTTCTGAGACAGTGCCGGGAACATTGATGGCACACGCAATGACTAAACTTTAATTACTCAAAGTAGCTCCAATGGCTCTAAGTTCCTTTTGCTTTCAGATTCAAAGTCACCTATGTGACAGAACTTCTATTCAATCCTATCGAGCTAACCGACTGTAAATACTGCTTTGTGGGCTGCGTCTACTGGGGGTCTAAGCTAGTTTACAGTATGCTAACGAGCGTATTATATAGGTATTTCTAAAGAGCGTGACTAAAGCTGGTTTACTGTATTTTACCCGCCACAGGAGCGACTGCCACGTTGGCGGGCCCCGTGAACCTTGTTATGCCCTGGGCCATATGGCCTTCATCATTCTTAGCCAGGTATTTGTCCTGGATGCACCCAATGAGGAGTGGCGTACCGCGCGGGCACACAGCTCCTGAGTGATCCAAGGTCAGCTGGCATACTTTTTCCATGTGTATCTCTCCATTCTTAGGCGATCCGCACGGGCCTTCAATTAGCACCCGCATAGCCCCTGTTGCCTTGTGTTTTTCCTCTCTCGATAGAGAGGCCTTATTTCCAATAATGCCCCGCCCAGGAATCGGGCCCGTCGTGTTGGCGGCTCAACTCCTAGGTGGGTCCTACAGTGCCTCTGGCACTTCCTATGCAGAGCCCGAATGCTATCCAACAGAGGGACTTGGGTTTCTGTGCTAGATCTGGGAGATCTGCCCGATCTGGATTATATTGATGAGATCCAGGGAGTCAGAGTGTGGTTCAGGAGTAAGGTTTACTTCCCCTGAGATCATGACTCATGACACGACATGCCTTTGATGGATTTGATGGTCGATCTCCGTCCTCTGCGTTTTGGTAACTAAGTCCGTCCAAGTGTGGCGGGTGGTTCGTGAACTGTTCTGGGAAGAGCGGGATCCTTATTTCTAAGTACCCGACACAATAGCGGGTGCAAGACTGAGTACTGGTTTTATTGATCGACCTAAGTCGAGTTACTTGTATTGTAGTTTTAGGTTCCTCCCGCTTCGAGAGCGGGGTCGATTGCCTGGCTGAACCAGTGCATGACTTCAAGGTTCCAAGGATGAGTCCCAGTAACAAGGACCTTCTCTGTACTGCTAGCCTGGTGTGGAGTGGTATATTCCGTCCATAATGCCTTCTTCCTATGTCCATTCTGCCTTGTTTGCCTTGTACCAAATCACAAAATATGGGGTCTTTGCCCATCCAAATATTACAAGGCGTATCACCGGATTTGGTCCTGGTAGTCGAGGATTTCTGCATTGCTAGCTCCTGTAGTGCGACAAGCGGTGTAGAAATCGCGCAACAAGGGGAATTCACCATCTTCGAAGCGGCTAACAAGGTCCTGCAAGCACAGTGCACGCTGCTGAACCTCCTCAGCGGTCTCGTCAGGCTCAGAGGAGAGGACAGGTTGACGATGGGCTGAAGTCTTGGCTGGATGAGGTGGTGGAAGCTCAATCTCAGACTCTGAATCAGAGACATGAGACATAGAGAGATTTGAGAGTGATGTGCGACAAAGGAGCAGGCAGATAGAGCGAAAAACAGAGTGGCTATAGCACCCAATACAGGTAAGTAAATGATGCTCAAGAGCGAAGCTCTGTTGCATACCTATAGCACCCAATACACAAGAAAAGCGAAGCTTTTCAAAGGCAAGAGAAGCGGACTGTGTGGACACAGTAATAAGCATCAGTTTGCGAGAGGAGTGATCGCAGCGACTAGGGAAAAGTGGTGTCAAGTAGTGTGTTGAATGACCGTTTGAATGGTATATAGCACGATAGGGTCGCCAGCAAGCAAAGTAGTGAAAATAGCGAAAACAACCAAAATGCCCAACTTTTTGAGAGCAGACTTTGCCTGTTTCCAAGATAGCGAGTGAAGCTATGGCTGCGGAGCAAGTGGCATAAGATAGGAGGCATAGTGAAGGAGGTAGAAGTGCGGTTACGGAACCGTGAGTCGAGGCAGAGGCCTCTGAAAAGCCTCCTTACCCTTGGAACCCACCTTTACTTCAACAATTGCCGGTCTGACTCATCCGCAAGTGCGGACCGTATCCGTCGCGTGGCTTTTTCATTCTCTGCCTCTTACCACCACCATCCTTTACCAGAGGCTACTCACTGTTTTACGGAGAGTATCAACTGTGTGAATGGAGTCTAAAACATCAACTACAACCGTTTTTGTGTGTTAGCAGCTGATCACCTGAACCAGTCGGAATCTGTCGACACCGTGCACAAGTTTAGTCTCCAAGAATTTTTATCTCCTTCTTATCCCATGACACGTTGATTATTGCTAAGACGTGTTTCGCGCACTGCACTTTCACAACATGTGCTTCTTGCTAAAATCTGAGATGGTAGATGGTCGCTAGCACTGGATCCTCGATCCCGGATTTGCGGACAAGTGGCGCGCACTCGAAACAACCTTCGTGTACTTTGGACAGCTCTAGAGGAAATCATGAAGAACAAGCCAGTTCAGGCTCCACCGACACTTGAGATGTAGCCCTGGCCAGGCCAATATCACTATATGGCCAAGTACAAGCTGCGACGGGATGCAGTCAGCGCTAATATACTATATATGTAAGAAACCTTTGTGTTATAGCTCTTTTTCTCTTCATATATTGGTATCAATGGTAATGGTTATAACTAGTTAAGACCATTAATTGACAGTCACATTAAAGTTCTCCAAATGCTTTAACCATTAACCTTAACCAGTCATTCATAGTGATCAGTCAGGTCAGGTTAAGTCACTCTAAAATGACCATAACTTTTACTATTGATGATAAGGATAGAAAGATAATGCTGACTTATTGAAATCAAAAAACTCGCGAAGGCACAAGTCTTTTCAACTTTTTTGAACTTTGAGCTTGATCCCAGGTCTGACCAGTCTAATCAGTCTTTTGCCGGTCTTTCAAAATCTCATCTAAGGTGTGAACCGGTGACCGTGACTAGTCACGTGACCAGTTCGGTATGGTTCAGTCATCGGTCTTTTACCAGTCTTGTAACCAGATCTTGAAACCCTAGATACTTGGTGATACATCCTTTGCTGACACCTCCTAGGTTGTCATAAGTGTGAGAGTCACTTTCAGTGTCAAGCCAGTCTGAATTGATGGTGATAGTCTGAATAGTTGTATTGTGTATCAGCTATGTTTCTTAAGCAAAAGAAGACAAGTTAGAATGTCGTCTTCGAGCTTGAGACCAATTATAATATTAACAGGAAGGAGGTCTACTGAATGTGGACCAAACAGATAGCTGTAGATCTGGAGCCACACTTGCTCAAGTGTGTCTTTCTGGGTGTTGTGGCCCAGAAGATAAACAATGTGTTCAGGACATAATCTACTAAGTAGGGAAACAGGCACTTAACTCAAGTGGTCCTTCTTGGAAGATTGAAGCTATTCAGAAAGGACATAGGTTATAACTACTACTCATACATCTAAGTACGATCAGGAAGACCTATGGATTCTGCTGCATTTTCCAAAGCTCTCCAGTACCATTCTGAGAACACCTTTAGGGTTGTCATCGGAAATCGATGAATGCACCATTTCATGGACACTGTGATGAAGTGTGCTCTCCAGCGCACCTGGGCATTTGGGGAAGATGTTACATAGTTTATAAAGACAAAGCAGATGTTGATCCCAAGGTTGGCCACATTGGTGCATGACCCAGTATTTCCAGCCTAGCAAGGGTCGCTTCCCTAGATTGCCTCCATGCAGAGGGTGAGCCTAGAGCTTAAAAGTCCGGTCCGGTCTGGTCTTTTTATCTTAAAATTTGAGGACCACAGACTGGCCGGTCCTCAGATTTTCTCAGATTTCAAGGACCGCAGACCAGGACCGGTCCTAAATCAGGACCGCTAGGACCGCAGTCTGGTTATAGCAGTTAGACCGGTCAGACCGTTCATCGGTCCGGACTGCAGTTAAACTGGTCAAACTGGTGCATTTTTGTCAAAAGACTTGTGTCTTGGCGAGTTTTTTGATTTTATTAAGTTTATATCAACATATTATCACTAATCTTCTTGATAAAAGGTTATTCTAATGATTAATTGCATGTTTTGAAAATAGTTGAGTGAAGCATGGGAACACAGAACTGGACCAACATCTTCCCACAGTAGGCCGTACTAGTATAATACTCATCCAGTAATTCAATAAGAACCAGTCTTCTATTATATATCACCATCTTGTCTATACTAGATGCATCTAGAACAGTATATGTATGCTAGAAAATTGTCAAATGTAAGAAATCTATTAATCAGCACATGTTACACTACTAGGTAGTAGCTTTTGATATAGTAGTGCTGCATATACTCTTTTGTAATATGTTCTATATGTCTATTATAGCTTTCTATTTCCATCATAATCTCACTTAGGACCCAAAGCCCCAGCTTCTAGAGCATGAGTATTGATTCTGTATCATATACTCTTCTGAACTGGTTCAGGACCAGTCCTAGCAGTCTTTTATCAGTCCTGTAAAATTCTCTCTTTTCCCAGGACCACAGACCGTGACTGGTTCAAACTGGTACCCGGTCCTTATACGGTCCGGTCTTTTTTGGGTCCGGTCCAGTCCAGTTCACTGGTCATTGGCAGTCCTGTGAACCGGACCTTGAAGCTCTAGGTGAGCCTACGATGACATGATTCACTAGGTCTCATTCCAGCAGACTACAAGAAAGAGTTGCAAAGTAGCTTAGAGGTGAGATTTCTTTTCTTCCACGAGCTGCCATAATCTAGTGGAAGCCTGACTAGCCATTCACAGGATGGCTGTCACCTAAAGTTCAGGGCTTGCGCCGGGAGTGGGAATGTGTTGTATGTAGATACTCAGGAATATGTATATGGTAATGAAAAATCAAGGGTTTGACAGCTCAACATGGCCACTCCGAAACCAGGAGGCCATATACAAGGCCCAGCGGGACAGAGGTGGTAATCTTATCACACAAAGATGTTGGAACAGTGTTGGAGGACACATAATCATTCAATAAGGTCAATACAATAACTTCTGTCTACTCAGAATGTTCCACTGCCTGATGCCACACAAAGAGCCCTGCCGGCCTAGGAATATTTAACATCACACAGGGAGCGCCACAATGTGCTATAACACTCTATGCATTATTCCTGGGGGTCCTGACGGTCCTCCCTCATGATCCCCAGTCCAGCGGAGGCAAGGTGTTGGTCGTTTCCTAGGCCAAAAAATGGCTTGGGTAAGTCTGTATGCTGCTGCAAAAGAAAAGAAGAGTGTAGAAGTCAAGGTAAGGATGGAAAACTCACATTCCGTCTAGAGTTTGAAGGTTAAGTCACTTAACTGGTCATTTTAGAGCGACTTAACCTGACCTGACTGGAAACATTGACTGGACCCTGAGTGACTGGTCACTGTGAATGACTGGTTAAGGTTAATGATTAAAGCATTTGAAGAAATTTAATAAGGACCCACGACCAGCAAAAGTACTGCTGCCTTTCCCGCCTTTGCCAACACCACTGTTATGTGTTCTTATCTTTGGAGGCAAATTCCTGCTTCCTTAACTTCCAAAATCACCATCGCTGCGCACAATGCCACCTTGAAGAAGGCAGAGAAGGCCAAACAGGCTGCTGGTGCAGCTGATTTATAATTTACTGAACCTATACTTTGAAAAGCTTCGCTTTTCTTGTGTCTGTATTGATATGCAACAGAGCTTCGCTCTTGAATAAAAGCTGTGCTCATGGTTTTGTATAAATAGAAGAGTATTTTCACAGATATTTCACAGGCAGGCTCAGCCACAATTCTAATTGGGACAGGATGATGCAATGTGTGGCACCAGGGAAAATCCAAACCTAGGGATTGATAGAGGCAAGGGGCAGGAGATGGGGAAATGTGGCACCAGGAAAATCCGGACCTATAGATTGATGAGATTGATGGATTGATAGGAAGATAGGATGGAGGATGGAGGATGGAGGATTGATAGCAGGGGGAAAATGTAGCACCAGAATAAATACTGGGCTATTGCTAGGGTATGAGGAGGATATGGGAGGGCCTCTGCTTAAGGTCACAAGAGCTGGGTGTAGGCCAAAACCGGGGCCAAAGCCCCCTATAGAATTGCGGATCGAGAACGGCTATACAAACAGTTGAGATAACTAACAGATAAATAGAAAGGCCATTGTATAAATAAGAAGAGGGAAGAGGAGGGTGGGAGAGCGAAAAACAGAGTGGCTATAGCACCCAATACAGGTAAGTAAATGATGCTCAAGAGCGAAGCTCTGTTGCATACCTATATGTAAGCCTGGTCCCCCAGTTTACTACATACACACACTTTCCCACACTGCCACCGAACCATTATTTACGATCAATTCTCCTTCGTCGCTCTTTACTCTGTATTGCACGCAACGAAGGTACATAACTTATCTCTCTCTTGTATTACTAGCTGACTCTGTATTGCACGCAACGAAGATTCTTTTGTCCTGTCTGTCTTGCCCGTTTAGTGTTGGTTGTCGTTTACACGACACCCTTCCACTTTTTTTTTGACACCGACAACCTTCGTACCGGCAGCCATCGTACTGGGATCACCCACTACGGAACGGTTCCAGCTGGATACTAGTCACCACGTCCTACTCACGTAGACAACCGTCAACGCCAACCCCACTGGTCACCCATGCCCACCACCGCCGTCACCGTTCCCCATCACCTGCTGTTTCCACCGATTCAGACCTCTCGTCACTGCCACCGTCCCCCACCACCGATACCATTACCGATTCTCCACCAGAGTCTCGTATACCGTCACCGTCACTGCCACTGCCACTGCCCTCACCCACCATGTCGTCCACAACCCCCACGTCCACCACAACTGCATCCGTCAAACAGGCGAAACTCAAGGACTGTCCAATCCTCTCTGCAGGAAAGGTCACTCCTGCCGTCTTTGTCGAATACTCTGACGCCTGTGAAAAATATATGCGCCATGGCGCCATTGATGCCACTGACATTGTCAAGTATGTCACCGACGGTCTCGAACAACCTATCCTGAGACAATGGTACCGGGCCGACAAGACCCGTATCAACGCTATGGGTCTTCCCTCCTTTCTCAAGAAGATTCAGAACCAGGTCTTGGATTTTGACTGGGACGTCAAACTCCTCGACTCCATTCAGCTCTCCCAACAGGGGAAGCGACCCTTTTGGGATTGGGCCATCTCGCTTCAGGATAGCAACGCCACCCTCTCCAACGCTGGTTCCACTCATGCTCTACCCGAGGCTGGACTTCGGCAACATATCATCTCACACATGAGTACCCGTCTTCGTGATAGTATCCGCAGTGAGCCTCCTCCCGCCAACTCCCTCTCCGTCTGGATGAAGGAGGTCAAGGCTCGAGAAGAGAAGCTCGTCAAGAATGAAGATGAGGTCAGGAGAATTGTTTCCGAACAACGTGCCGAACGGACCCACCGGAAAGCTGCTGCCACTCCTGCCCTACTCTCTCGCATTTCCAACCCCCCGCTCGCTCAACGTCTCACTTCCGCGCCTAGCGCTGGAACAGGCTATACTGTTGCAAGTGTCCCAAAGCTCACTGAAGCTGAACGCGCACTTCTCTCTACACACGAGGGATGTTTCAATTGTTGCACTTTTTACGCTGGTCATTATAGCGACTCCTGCCCAATGCGCAGTCTTCCTCCCCCCAACAACCGTGTCAACCCTGCCACCTATCGTCCCCTCACTCTTGACATGGCGTTAGCCGCAAAACCTGCCACCGTCAAGAAAGAAACCTTGGGCGCTGTCTACACCACCCAGATCGAGGACGTCGATGATTCGTCTGATGACTCATGCGTCCCTTTCACTGTCCTCCACCTCATCCCTCACATGACCATCACTGGTCCCGCTATACGCGACTTCCCCATACCCATTAAACCGCTCATTGACCATGGTTGCCCCTCTACAGTGATTGACGACCAGCTGGTCACCCAGCTTGGTCTACGTCGTTTCCAGTTACCCTTGCAAGAGGATAATTTGGCGTCGCTGTCGGGTCATGGGCTGGGTTCGCGGGAGTATGTGAAGCTGCAAGTGTCGTTGAAAGATGGGAGCTGGACCTCGGGTGTTCATCGAGCAAAAGTTCTTCATAACTGTACCATTCCCCTTATCCTCGGACTACCCTTCCTTTTACAAGAAAAAATTGTTGTTGACGCTGAACTCCGCACTGCCATCGATAAGCAAACTGGATTTGACTTGCTGAACCCCCCACTATATCCTCCCCGTGAGTGGGCCTCTGATAAACCTGCATCACCCCCACCACCTGTCATCAAGAAACCACCAAAACCCAAACGAGACTTTACAGTTCCTCTCGCTCATACTCTCCTTCCCGCTGCGGTCATGCTACAAGTTCGTGATTGAATGGAAACCCTAGCCTTCGAAGCGCACCTTAAGCAAAAGGATGCAGAGATGAAGACGCGCTACACGGATCTTTTCACCCATCGTCTCCCTGATGTTGGAGATATTCCCGACCACATCTATCATCGCATACGACTCAAAGACCCCACCAAGGTCAACAATGGTTGTAGTTACGCAGCTGCCAAGAAGAACCAGGCAGCTTGGAAAGCCCTCCTCGACGATCACCTAGCAGCTGGACGTTTACGTCCATCGTCTTCGGAGTACGCCTCTCCATCCTTCTGTGTACCTAAATACTGGAATGGAGTTCCCGACCACACTGTCCCACCTCGCATGGTCAACGACTATCGTGAACTCAACAAGAACACTGTCCGTGATCGTTATCCCCTGCCCTGCGTTGACGATATCCTCGCCGACTGCGGGAAAGGAAAACTCTGGGCCAAACTTGACATGACCAACTCATTCAGCCAAACCCGCGTACACCCCGATGACATCCATCTCACTGCTATACGCACACCCTGGGGACTCCATGAATGGGTCGTCATGCCACAGGGTGGGTGCAACGCTCCCGCCACTCATCAACGCTGTATGACAGATGCCCTTCGACACCTTATCGGGGAAATCTGTCACGTCTATCTAGACGATATCATCATCTGGTCTGACTCGCTCGAAGAACACACTCGGAATGTTGAGCTTGTCCTAGATGCCTTCCGTGAAGCTGGCCTCATTTGTAATCCAACGAAATCCGACCTCTTTCTCACTCGCATAGAGTTCCTCGGACACGTCATCTCTCGGGAAGGCATCGCTGCCGATCCCCGCAAGGTGGACCATATTATGTCCTGGCCTACTCCAAAGACAGCCACAGATGTCCGCTCCTTTCTCGGATTAGTCCGATACATTGCCGTTTTCCTCCCAGCGCTAGCTGAACACACTGCCGTTTTGACGCCGTTAACAGCCAAGGAGTATAACAAAGCACTCCCTACCTGGATGCCAGCTCATCGTATCGCATTTGATGCCATCAAAAAGCTAGTCCTCAGTCGAGAATGCCTCACAGTAATCGACTACGAGGATACCACCAAACAGATCTTTGTTACCACCGATGCCAGTGACCGCCGTACCGGAGCTGTCCTCAGCTTTGGAGAGACTTGGGAAACTGCCCGTCCCGTTGCCTACGAGTCTTATCAGCTCAACAGCGCAGAGCGAAACTACCCCACGCACGAGAAAGAACTCCTCGCCATCGTCAAAGCACTGAAGAAGTGGTGTAGCTCCCTTCTAAATGTCACCTTCCAGGTCATGACCGATCACCGCACCCTCGAGTACTTCTCCTCACAGCAGGATATGTCTCGCCGACAAGCTCGCTGGGCCATGCACTTTGCCCAGTTCGACTTTGAAATCCACTATGTCAAAGGCGAAGATAACACTGTTGCCGATGCACTTTCCCGTTTACCAGACGAGCTGCCAACCATCCCAGAACCAGTCGTCATCGCTGCCTGTTTAGCACACTCTGGCACTGGGGAAGACCCAGTCCAATCTAGACGTGAACGCCTCACGGCTGCCTCCACGTCCATCGTCATCACCGCTGATACTGAACTCCTTGAGAGTATCAAGAAAGGCTATACCGAGGATGATTTTTGCCAACAACTCCTCACCAACCTGTCCAGTACCGAAGGCGCCATGTTCGATGTTGCTACAGGCCTTCTCTATGTTGGTCGACGACTCGTCATCCCACGCGTCCTCAAGGTCCGCGAACTTCTATACAGTCTCGCGCATGATGCGCTAGGTCATTTCGGGTTTGACAAAAGCTACGCTGCCTTGCGCGGATCCTACTACTGGCTAAATATGCGCCGTGACTTGGAGGAAGCCTATATCCCATCATGCACTGATTGTCAACGCAACAAGAGTTGTACCTCCAAAACACCTGGTCCCCTTCATCCACTTCCTGTCCCAGATAACCGCTTCGATGTCGTTGGTCTTGACTTTGTCGGACCACTCCCCGTCGAGAATGGGAAGGATACTATCGTCACCTTCACTGACCTCCTTGGAGGCGCAGACATCCGCATGGCTGCTATCACCTCTACAATCACCACCGAAGAGTTCGCTGTGGTCCTCTTCGACGAGTGGTATTGCGAGAACGGTCTAATGCTGCAGCTCGTCTCTGACCGAGACAAACTTTTCATATCCAAGGTTTGAGCCGCGCTCCACAAGCTCACTGGCGTCAAGCTGAAGATGTCCACCGCATATCATCCCAAGACTGATGGCGGAAGCGAGCGCACCAACAAAACAGTCAATCAAGCTCTTCAATATTCACCCTATGCTATAGGGACAACGAGTTATTTAGCTGTAGTAACGGGGCATAACAACGTGTTGATCACTATAGCTACTTTGGGTGGGCTGGCTGGCTGGCTGGCTGGGTAGGGGGCAATGGAGCGGGCTAGGATGGGGCGGGATAGCTTCCAGATATAGATAGGAATTGATGGGGAGGAGCAGGGATTGATGGGAGAGGGTGGAGAGGGGCAGGGGATGGGGAAATGTGGCCACACATAAATCCGGACCTAGGGATTGATGGGTACTGATGTCATTGATTGACCAGGGGGATGGGGGATGGGGATAGGAATTGTGGCACCAGGAAAATCCGGACCTAGAGTCTGATGGGGGCAGGGAATGGGGGATGGGGGCAGGGGAAATGTGGCCACAGGAAAATCCGGACGTAGGGATTGATGGGAACTGATGAGATTGATGGGGGAGGGGATGAGGGATGGGGGCAGGGGGATTGGGGGCAGGGGACAATTGTGGCACCAGGATAAATACTGGGCTATTGCCAGGGTATGAGGAGGGTATGAGAGGGATGATTGTAGGTTGAAAAATAAAATTCTTTCTAACTATCAGAAACATGAATGAGGATGTAGCAGCTACTGAAACCAATAATAAAACGATGTGTGGCGCATTTTTAATCGAGGAGCACATACCTCGGATCGACCTGGGGTTGCTTTAGATGTCGTCCTATTGAAAAATGGATGTGTGCAGCACAAAGAACCATGTAAAAACACGAAGATTTGGATGAGAAACAAGCCAAACATTATTGAAAATCCATCAAAAAGCACCAAAAAGGGAGCAGCACTTTGCCCTCGCTTGGGGGTGACCTGGAACCACTTGTAGGTCGTTCAGACATCTTTGGGGCATTGTATATGTCACTCAGTTAGGTCCCCAGGTCAACAGAACCCTTGGATATGATCAAAATGCCAAAAACCCGGACCACATAGGTTTGGGCCACACTATCAGCTTGCCCTGACCTGGGGACACCTTATATTCGAAGATATATGTATATAATGCTCTAATCATGAGTTAGATGAAGTCTGGAGTGTCAAAAATGCGGTCAAAAGCTTGGATATATCCCAAATAATGTCCCCCAAGAAAGCACACATACTATCAACTTCCCCTGACCTCTGGGTCGTCCCAATGTGTTCTATTATCATTATAGATGATGTATTAACACCCCAGAGGTATCCCCAATGTGTAAAAATGCGAATATAAATGGTACAATAATTTATATCCTCTCCTTCTACAGCAAGAACCACCCCAACTATCACACATCTGAGTGGTGGACTATTGATTTTAACATCATACAATGTGTTTTTAGCTTCCCAGAATATGTCCCAGGTTGAACACCCTTCAATATAGAGCATGGACATTTGAGAATTAGTACAAGGATCATATCCTCACCATGTACCAAAGGGGTGTATCTTCGAGGTCTACCTATGACCTGGGCCCCAAGATATCATCTATATAATGTCAAATGACTATTAGAACAGTCCTAAAGATGTAGATATGCGAACCAATGGGTGTATTTGAGGAGGAAGGGTGAATAAGGGTTCACCTAGTATCATGAATGTTCGCATTTTGACACACTGGGGGAACCTCTGGGATGCTAATACATCATCTATAATGATAATAGAACACATTGGGACGACCCAGAGGTCAGGGGAAGTTGATAGTATGTGTGCTTTCTTGGGGGACATTATTTGGGATATATCCAAGCTTTTGACCGCATTTTTGACACTCCAGACTTCATCTAACTCATGATTAGAGCATTATATACATATATCTTCGAATATAAGGTGTCCCCAGGTCAGGGCAAGCTGATAGTGTGGCCCAAACCTATGTGGTCCGGGTTTTTGGCATTTTGATCATATCCAAGGGTTCTGTTGACCTGGGGACCTAACTGAGTGACATATACAATGCCCCAAAGATGTCTGAACGACCTACAAGTGGTTCCAGGTCACCCCCAAGCGAGGGCAAAGTGCTGCTCCCTTTTTGGTGCTTTTTGATGGATTTTCAATAATGTTTGGCTTGTTTCTCAGCCAAATCTTCGTGTTTTTACATGGTTCTTTGTGCTGCACACATCCATTTTTCAATAGGACGACATCTAAAGCAACCCCAGGTCGATCCGAGGTATGTGCTCCTCGATTAAAAATGCGCCACACATCGTTTTATTATTGGTTTCAGTAGCTGCTACATCCTCATTCATGTTTCTGATAGTTAGAAAGAATTTTATTTTTCAACCTACAATCATCCCTCTCATACCCTCCTCATACCCTGGCAATAGCCCAGTATTTATCCTGGTGCCACAATTGTCCCCTGCCCCAATCCCCCTGCCCCCATCCCTCATCCCCTCCCCCATCAATCTCATCAGTTCCCATCAATCCCTACGTCCGGATTTTCCTGTGGCCACATTTCCCCTGCCCCATCCCCCATTCCCTGCCCCCATCAGACTCTAGGTCCGGATTTTCCTGGTGCCACAATTCCTATCCTCATCCCCCATCCCCCTGGTCAATCAATGACATCAGTACCCATCAATCCCTAGGTCCGGATTTATGTGTGGCCACATTTCCCCATCCCCTGCCCCTCTCCACCCTCTCCCATCAATCCCTGCTCCTCCCCATCAATTCCTATCCATATCTGGAAGCTATCCCGCCCCATCCTAGCCCGCTCCATTGCCCCCTACCCAGCCAGCCAGCCAGACAGCCCACCCAAAGTAGCTATAGTGATCAACACGTTGTTATGCCCCGTTACTACAGCTAAATAACTCGTTGTCCCTATAGCATAGGGTGCGATATTATGTCGATAGACAACAGAAGGGATGGCTCGCTGCTCTACCTCGCACTCGTTTCGCCATCATGAACACTGTCAACGCGTCAACTGGATACTCGGGATTCCAACTGAAAACTGGTCGCTCACCTCGTATTATTCCCCCACTTGCTCCCTTACCTGCCAATGCCACTCCGGAAGAGTCCACCGCTCAAGCCATTATTGCGCATATCACCACTGACGTCTAGGATGCCCAAGATAATCTGCTCGCTGCCAAAATCCGCCAGGCCTTCCACGCAAACAAACGTTGCGCTCCAGAGATCGCCTACGCTGTAGGAGACCAGGTCATGCTATCCACCAAGAACCGCCGAAACGAATATAAGCGAGCAGGAAAGAAACGCACTGCCAAGTTCATGCCCCGGAACGACGGCCCCTACACCGTCGTCAAAGCCTTCCCAGAAAAATCTGAATACACCCTCCAACTCCCTGGCCATCGTCGCACGTTCCCTGGATTCCACGCTTCCCTCCTTAAACCATACCACCCAAATGATCCTGCACTGTTTCCCGAACGAGAACTACCCAAGCCTGGTCCTGTCGTCACTGAAGATGGGATTGAGGAGTGGTCGGTCGAGAAAATCATAGACTCAAAGCGCGCGGACCGTGGAATGCGCTATCTTGTACGCTGGGCTGGATATGGAGTTGAACACGACTCCTGGGAACCCGGATCTGCACTCAAGGACTCTATCGCACTGGACGCATGGGAGGCTGGCCAACAACAGTGATGTAATGGCGCCTTTCCCCTGGATCACGCCATGACGCAATGGATTTTGGACTTTGGACCGGAGCTTTTTTGTCACGTCACGTCACGCGTCACATGACGTCATGGCGCGGGCCCCCTGGATCGCGCCAGGAGACGATTACATAATCGAATCACCAATGGGCTCAAGAGTTCAATTCCCATCGGAATCGCTTCATTTTGTCTGCACGTACTTTTTTATTTTTTAACGGAATGTTTCAGAGGGGGGAGGGGTGTAAGCCTGGTCCCCCAGTTTACTACATACACACACTTTCCCACACTGCCACCGAACCATTATTTACGATCAATTCTCCTTCGTCGCTCTTTACTCTGTATTGCACGCAACGAAGGTACATAACTTATCTCTCTCTTGTATTACTAGCTGACTCTGTATTGCACGCAACGAAGATTCTTTTGTCCTGTCTGTCTTGCCCGTTTAGTGTTGGTTGTCGTTTACACGACACCCTTCCACTATAGCACCCAATACACAAGAAAAGCGAAGCTTTTCAAAGGCAAGAGAAGCGGACTGTGTGGACACAGTAATAAGCATCAGTTTGCGAGACATACCAGTCAACAGTGAATAGAACACTAGAGCGAAGCTCTGTGGACAACAAAGACAAGTTCACTGCAAACTGGGGCTGTCAGATCGAGCTAGGATCCAACAAGCAGACTGTGTACTCACCTCAATGCACAAGTATGGAGCACAAAGGGCAGAAAGGGTGAGCACACAGCAGACCATTGACTACATGCCTTGGAGCGTCCCCTGGCTGCCACTGCGGACGCAACTGCGCCATGTGCAAGCCAAGGGCCAAGTGCATCTATCAAGATCTAGAATAGGGCCTAGGAGCAAAAGTGGAGCAAAGGCACAATCCCGACTCGGGATTGCGTGCTGCGCAGTCGCTTTAGGCGCGCCAAGATGCGGATATGTATCCGGCTTATGAATGTGCAATGACCGAACGGATAGCTGTAGATCCGGGGCCAGGAACAGGCCGAGAAACCCGAGTGCTCAACTTCATGAGAGCAGACTTTGCGTTCTAGCAAATGCAGAAGTGGTCGCAGCGACTAGGGAAAAGTGGTGTCGAGTAGCGCGTTAAATGACCGTTCAAATGGTATATGGCACGATAGGGTCGCCAGCGAGCAGGGTAGTGAAAATAGTGAAAACAACCAAAGTGCTCAACTTTTTGAGAGCAGACTTTGCTTGTTTGCAAGACAGCGAGTGAAGCTATAACCGTGGGCCAAGTGGTATATGGTAGGGGGCATAGTGAAGGAGATAGGAGTATGGTTACGGAACCGTGAGTCGAGGCAGAGGCCTCTGAAAAGCCTCCTTACCCTCGGAACCCGCCTTTACTTCGAGTGATTGTAAGTTGAAAAATAGATTTCTTTCTAACTATCAGAAACATGAATGGGAATGTGACAGCTGCTGAAACCAGCAATAAAACAATGTGTGGCGCATTTTTAATCGAGGAGCACATACCTCGGATCGACCTGGGGTTGGTCTAGATGTCTTCCCCTTGAAAAATGGATGTGTGCAGCCCAAAGAACCATGTAAAAACACGAAGATTTGGCTGAGAAACAAGCAGAACATTATTGAAAATCCATCAAAAAGCACCAAAACGGAAGCAGCACTTTGCCCTCGCTTAAGAGTGACCTGGAACCACTTGTAGGTCGTCTAGACACCTTTGGGGCATTGTATATGTCACTCAGTTAGGTTCCCAGGTCAACAGAACCCTTGAATATGATCAAAATGCCAAAAGCCCGAACCACATAGCTTTGGGCCACACTATCAACTTGTCATGACCTGGGGACATCTTATATTCGAAGATATATGTATATAATGCTCTAATCATGAGTTAGATGAGTGGAGTGTAAAAAATGTGGTCAAAACCTTGGATATACCCCAAATAATGTCCCCTAAGAAAGCACACATAAACTTCCCCTGACCTCTGGATCGTCCCAATGTGTTCTATTCTTAGGGTTTTAAGGTCCGGTCCAGTTCGGTTTTTTGGTCAAAAATGACGAGACCGGTAACCGGGACCGGTCTTAAAAATTTTGAAACTGCGCGAAACCGGAAACGTGACCCGTCTAACTGCCAAACCGGTCCCGGTTCTATCCAGTTACAGTGGTCAAGACCAGTTAGACCACGGGCCCGGTTTGACCGGTTAAGAACCAGTCAGACCGTGAAAACCGTTGGCTTTAACAGGGTTTGAACGAGTGACCTCAAGAGTATTGACACTTTTATAATGCTTTAACAACTGAGCCACAAGGGAATTACTGGTACAGACTCAATATCCATTAGATACCCTTACCTACTACCTTGGCCACAGTTGAAGATGACTATCTTCAACTTTCCCACGCCGCTAGTTTTTTTTAATAATGTGTGTTTAATGAATACAAACAACTTTTACTATTGACAATAGTGATAGAAAGCTAATGCTGACTTATTAAAATCAAAAAACTCACGGAGACACAAGTCTTTTCAACTTTTTTGGACTTTGAGCTTGGTCCCAGGTCTGACCGGTCTAACCGGTCTTTTGCCGGTCTTGTAACCAGACCTTGAAACCCTATCTATTATCATTATATATGTATTCTACAAGTGGTTCCAGGTCACCCTCAAACGAGGGCAAAGTGCTGCTCCCGTTTTGGTGCTTTTTGATAGATTTTCAATAATGTTCTGCTTGTTTCTTAGCCAAATCTTCGTGTTTTTACATGGTTCTTTGTGCTGCACACATCCATTTTTCAATAGGAAGACATCTAAAGCAACCCCAGGTCGATCCGAGGTATGTGCTCCTCGATTAAAAATGCGTCACACATCGTTTTATTCGATTAAAAATGTGTCACACATCGTTTTATTCGATTAAAAATACGTCACACATCGTTTTATTGCTGGTTTCAGCAGCAGTCACATCTCCATTCATGTTTCTGATAGTTAGAAAGAATTTTATTTTTCAACCTACAATCATCCCTCCCATACCCTCCTCATACCCTAGCAATAGCCCAGTATTTATCCTGGTGCCACAATTGCACCCTGCCCCCAATCTCCCTGCCCTCATCCTCCATCCCCTCCCCCATCAATCCCATCAGTTCCCATCAATCCCTAGGTCCGGATTTTCCTGTGGCCACATTTCCCCTGTCCCCATTCCCCATCTCCTGCCTCTATCAATCCTTACTGTGAATAATAAAATGTTTAGCACCATACACTACTGGCTATATTTCAATAGAGGTACTGCATAGGGTGAAAAGCCAGCCGACACTCGACTACTCACTGAACGCATTCCCTCCCCTTATCACGTCTATCTCATGGTGTTCGACAAAAGCACTTCAGATTCCAGAATGCCTTCCTGCTCACAGCTCTTGAGACCACACCATAGACCTAAAACCAGGCTTCGAACCAAAACCCTGCAAGATGTATCCACTGTTGCCTGCAGAACAGAAGGAACTTGACGCCTTTCTTGATGAAAATCTCATCAAGGGCTATATTCGCCTATCTAAGTCCCCAATGGCAAGTCCGTTCTTCTTTGTTAAAAAAAAGGATGGAAAGCTCCACGCCTCGTAGAGGATTATCGCGACCTGAACAAAGGCACCGTCAAGAATGAGTACCCGCTGCCGCTCATTCTCGAAGTAAAGGCGGGTTCCGAGAGTAAGGAGGCTTTTCAGAGGCCTCTGCCTCGACTCACGGTTCTGTAACCACACTCCTACCTCCTTCACTATGCCTCCTACCTTATATCACTTGGTCCGCGGCCATAGATGACTCTTCGGACACTATTCAATCCACGGCTACAGACAAACTTAACACTTTTACTGAAATTAAGGTCTTTGCAGATACATTCAAACATGTATCTGTCTTCATATTAAATCATTCAAGCACACTTCCGTCAATAAACAAGAAATTCTATGCTGCGAAGTTCCCGACATTTTGGTCTCCCTTTGTCAAGAGAAGGAGTTTTCAGATATTGATAAGTTCCTCACCGAGTTCAATTTGTACGCTGTGAGAGATGATGAGACCCAGGAATTCAATAGACTCAGCTTTGAACGCAGATTTCTCCGGCTGTCACAAATTGTCTCTATTTTGCTTCCTCCATTACGATTCTCGACCTTCCTGAGGGTGCACCACACTCTCTCATTATCACGTGTTTGTCGTTCCGGACCAGGTTGAGACAAGTAAACCATTACTAAGACCTACAATACGAGTACTATCGACAACCTGTTAAGATACAATGATAGCTTTTTCAGAGTACTACCGGAAAAGTCCGAATACAATACTAAGAACATACTTGCACGTCCAGTATACCAAACCTAGTCGGTACTACTCGGACTCGTAGTATGAAATAAGAATACGAACAAAGGCTAAGAGTTCCTGCTAGACAGGACTCGACCACTAATAATAGTGGAAACGATGAAATAGTGGAGCTTCCAAGCACAACTTGAAGGAACAACCTGGCGCCCCTGAAAACTCAGTTACGGCGCCACCATTGGTTGGATTCAAAGCAAATAGAAGCCAGAACGAATAGGCAGCAATGCCAAGGGCACCATTAGAGGGATATTCCATACATCCAGTCGGAATATTCCTCCGAACCAGTAGACTCAGTATTGTATCCTTATTCAGACGTATATAGAAAACACTATAAAGCTAGCTCGTTTGTACTATTTACAGTAGCTTACGCCCCCCGTATCCGCAGCCCACAAGCTATATATACTAGAGGAATAGACTCTACGATTTAGTCCGATAAAGAACCACTGTTAGATAGGTGGAAATAAGAAACAGAACCAAAGATCTAAGAACTCATTGGAGCTACTTCCCATATTAAAGAAGTTAAAGCCAAGTCCTTTGCGATTCAAACACTCCGCTTTTCTACGGGAAATTTCATCTAAAGAACCCACCAACTCTGGTTGGAGTCCCAAGTCCCATACAAGTGTGGTTCAGACTGTGCTAGGCTATCTATTCAGGCCCCAACTAGTTGTTGGAGAGTATGTACAATTGATTCTAATCGTAGATTATCTCTTTGTTGTGTTGTAGTTGTGGCACCGTAATATACTACCCTATCAGCCACATCATCACTAGCAATTGCCGTGAATGACATGACAGAATTATTGGATGTGTCCTCCATCCGTCGTGACATATATAGCATGCTTGTATAGAGCCGGTATGATTTCGAGTGGGGTGTGTATGTGTCATGATTGGATATGCACCCCACTCGAAATCATACCAGCTCTATCATCGCGCTACTCATAAAGTCATTGAATCCTATCACGTCCGCTTCATCAAATCCTTTCAAGAGCGCTCTACTCCATACAAGCCTGGTCAGGTCATTGACATACCAACCTCCAATCCAGAATATAATAACAGTGCATCGAACAAAGTCTTACATAATGACGACACTGTAAAACCAAGCTACGACAGCATGAACAAAGTCATTCATAACATGACAGTGGTTCAAGGTGGCACTGAAGAAGGTGATTGAGGAGGAAGGGCTGATGGCGAGTGAGATATTGGAAAGTCTGGAGGACGACAGTTTCAACGAAATCCTGGCCGCGATTGAGGATGACGTTACAGGTGACGTTGATGACTCGGCGTCTTACAAGGCTGCAATGAAGCTGATGGACTCAGTCAAGTGGCGGAACACTTGCGAGGAGGAGATTGGTGGATTACAAAAAATGGAAACCTACAAGTTAGTCCCTCGTTCTGATGTTCCATCTGGTTGACATTCTCTGCGATCAAAGTGGGTCTTGAGAAAGAAGAGAGACAAAGAAGGGAAGCTTATCAGATATAAAGCCAGGATCGTCGTTTGTGGAAATCGCCAAGTTCCTGGACGTGACTACAACCGGACCACATCACCTACCACACGCATGGAATCTTATTGAATGCTCCTTTACATTGGCACTTCAAATGACTGGGACATGCAGCAGTTTGACGTCAAAACAGCTTTTCTCAATGGAGTTTTGGGTGAGGAGGAGACTCAGTGGATGGAGCAACCGGAGGGGTTCATTGACGAGGAGCATCGTGACTGGGTCTGGAGGCTGGACAAATCACTATATGTATTCATAGGTTACTTAAGTTATCCATAGTTAGAGCTGATATATGTACTAATGTGAGCTGTCTTGGAGCTGACTGATGTCATCTTGGGTTATCTTTACATGTCTTTAATAAACTGTATGCAAAGCTTATATTAGAATAGCTCAGAAACATGATTATGCAGAAACTTCGAATCTACCTCGTCGTTCTAAAGAGAACGACTCATGCATGAGCTGGCTCAAGAAGCGAGCTTCTATGTCTAATCCGGCTTTACGATATGGCAGCCAACGGCTTTCGTCCAGGCCGTTCAATTGGATACAGTAGGTCTGGTACCACCAGCCTGCCGTGCCATCTTTAACGACATCCATAGGTATCAAAACCTCGCCATCATCAGAACGATCTGGATGCCATCTATCAGTGACGGAGTACCCGTCGACGCAGCTATAAACTGCGAACCGCTCGTCTTCCGTACACCCAGATTCTGACTTCTGGTCCGGAGAATCTCCGGGATACACTGTCCGAGCGCAAAGAGTTCGAAGCAGCCAAGCCCCGAGAACATCTCCAATAGGTTCGTTCAGGTAAGCGAACCCTTCGGTGGTAGTCCATCCTCCAGTAACTCTGTTCCTAATCTCCCGTATCGGGAAACTCTGAAAACGCAATGGAAAGATGGTTGGAGTCACTCGAGGTAAGTCCAAACCAATTTCATTGAGCGAGATAGTAGTCTGATCTACTGAACTTGAAGCGATCTCTGAGAGACGTCCCACCTCCTGTACGTTCATCCCTAAACGAGCGGACAACAATCTTCCTGGTGGACCGGAGCCCCTCGAGGCTACCATGTTATGGCGCGGGCAGTTGCGCGAAATGTGATCAGCCTGATGGCAAGTAAAGCACAATCCTTTGGCGATATGGTCAGCTCTTTCTTTTTCCGAGAGACGTTGACTGAACTCTTGTCTAGGTTTAAAATTACCATCCCGACGTGTCCGGGGGAGCTGACCTCGACCACGATTTGGTCGTTCCCAACAACGAGGTTCTCTAGAAGGCAATCCCCGTGCTTCACGCAGCTCGCCAGTTGCGTTCAGCTGAACAGGAGTAGGAGAACGATCCCGGCGATGCCTAGAAACCTTCCTGTATTTGGTCGACTCAACATCGTCATTGGTTCGACGATTCTCACTATGATGTGCATGGCGAAAATTGGACTGGCGCGCAACGTCAGAACGAGCCAACGCTCCTTCAACAACTTCACCAGCCG
This sequence comes from Flammulina velutipes, assembly GCA_011800155.1. NCBI lineage: Eukaryota > Fungi > Basidiomycota > Agaricomycetes > Agaricales > Physalacriaceae > Flammulina > Flammulina velutipes. The sequence continues at coordinate 634,976 of CM022374.1, read as the reverse complement.
CCAGGATCTCCTTCCATGCATGAACTTCTTCGGAGAAACCCTGCAACATTAACTGGTGAGTAATGTCTCTGTTCATGCCTTTCCAAAGCTTGATAACTTTAGCGCGTTCAGACTCGTCCCCGAGCGTGTGGTAGTAGTTCTCGAGTTCATGAGCATAGACTCGGACTCGCCGACTTCCCTGATAGCAGTCAAAGATGCGACGTCTCAGACGCGCCTTAAAGTCACGTGGAAAGCAATAATCAATCAGTCCTCGGAAGAACTGCTGTAAATTCCACTGCTCGTATTCTTTGCTAACGACAATATCATAGAAATCCCTAGCGGGGCCTTCCAAGAAACGCGAGATGTTGTAAACATCTCGCTTGCTCTTGTCTCCAAGAACGGACACGTACGCCTCGCAATCCTGGATAAACCGATGGAAGACATGAACGTCTGCGCTGCCATTGTACCGTTTGGGGTCAATGGGTTTCTTTATATGCACAGACCTTCGAGATCTCTTAGAGCGCTTCTTGCTCCTACGCTTCCTTTTACGGCTACTAACATCGGTGGACACGGAAGTAGTATCCGAGGATGAAGACGAGTCGTCCGAGTCAGACGACAATGACGATGACGACGACGACGGCGTTGACGACGGCGGAGATCCAGATTGAACGACACCTGGGGAAGCGGACTTCCCTTTCTTGTTCTTATGACCAACAGCTTCCAGCGCGCGGCTGAGAAAGCTGTCGGGATTGAACTGGTGAGTCGGTCCAGCTGGATCCAATGACATCTGACGAAACGGCAGGTATCCAGATGGAGCCGACGGTACTGGCGTATCGGCAAGAGCCATCTCAGAGATGGGTCTCTTAGCCTTCTTGGATGCTTTCTTGGGAGTTCTCTTAGGTTCGTTCTCTGGAACGACCACATTTGAATCAAAACTGACCTCCCTGGTAGTTTCTTGCCTCGACGGGCCCGGAACGATAGCTGGCTTCACAGCTGGCTTATCGATCCCATGGCACGCTTTCTTCAATTTCGAAGGAAGAGAGAGAGAATGCTCGGCTTTGCCATCAAGAGCATCCTGAGGATCGTACACATCCTCAACAGTGGTCTTACGGTCCGTCTTCTTCGGGCTTTCGTGACGAGCTTTCTTACTAGCCATCGCGGGAATAGGATCCATGGCTTTGCCATCCAACGCATCCTGAGGATCACATATATCCTCTACTGTAGCCTTACGGCTACCCTTCTTCGTATCTTTAGACGGTGACTCATCCTTCGAGTAATTCAAGATGATATTCTCATATATAGCACGTTGAACGGCAGGATCCTCGTCTCTGAAAGCCTTATACTCACCCTATGACATAGGGATAACGCGTTATAGCCCTGTAGTGACGGGGCTGAACAACGCGTTGTTCACTGTAAGAGAAATTGCACTTGCAAGAAGCTTGCCGGATGGTGGGGCGGGCTGGGATGGGGCGGGATGGGTACTATATATGGATTAGGAATTGATGGGGTCAAATAGGGATTGATGGGGAGCAGGGGATAGGGGATAGGGGCAGGGGAAATGTGGCCACACAGGAATCCGGACCTAGGGATTGATGGGAACTGATGAGATTGATGGGGGAGGGGATGGGGGATGGGGGCAGGGGAATTGGGGGCAGGGGACAATTGTGGCACCAGGATAAATACTGGGCTATTGCCAGGGTATGAGGAGGGTATGGGAGGGATGATTATAGGTTGAAAAATAAAATTCTTTCTAACTATCAGAAACATGAATGGGGATGTGGCAGCTACTGAAACCAATAATAAAACGATGTGTGGCGCATTTTTAATCGAGGAGCACATACCTCGGATCAACCTGAGGTTGTTCTAGATGTCTTCCTATTGAAAAATGAATGTGTGCAGCACAAAGAACCATGTAAAAACACGAAGATTTGGCTGAGAAACAAGCAGAACATTATTGAAAATTCATCAAAAAGCACCAAAAAGGGAGCAGCACTTTGCCCTCGCTTGGGGGTAACCTGGAACCACTTGTAGGTCGTTCAGACACCTTTGGGGCATTGTATATGTCACTCAGTCAGGTCCCCAGGTCAACAGAACCCTTGGATATGATCAAAATGCCAAAAACCCGGACCACACACCTTTGGGCCACACTATCAACTTGCCATGACCTGGGAACACCTTATATTCGAAGATATATGTGTACAATGCTCTAATCATGACTTAGATGAAGTCTGGAGTGTGAAAAATGCAGTCAAAACCTGGGATATACCCCAAATAATGTCCCCCAAGAAAGCACATATACCATCTACTTCCCCTGACCTCTTGGTCGTTCCAATGTGTTCTATTATCATTATAGATGATGTATTAACATACCAGAGGTTCCCCCAATGTGTCAAAATGCGAATATAAATGGTACAATAATTTATATCTCCACCTTCTACAGCAAGAACCACCCCAACTATCACACATCTGAGTGGTGGACTATTGATTTTAACATCATACAATGTGTTTTTAGCTTCCCAGAATATGTCCCAGGTTGAACACCCTTCAATATAGAGCATGGACATTTGAGAATTAGTACAAGGATCATATCCTCACCATGTACCAAAGGGGTGTATCTTCGAGGTCTATCTATGACCTGGGCCCCAAGATATCATCTATATAATGTCAAATGACTATTAGAACAGTCCTAAAGATGTAGATATGCGAACCAATAGGTGTAGTTGAGGAGGAAGGGTGAATAAGGGTTCACCTAGTATCATGAATGTTCGCATTTTGGCACACTGGGGACACCTCTGGGATATTAATACATCATATATAATGATAATAGAACACATTGGAACGACCAAGAGGTCAGGGGAAGTAGATGGTATATGTGCTTTCTTGGGGGACATTATTTGGGGTATATCCCAGGTTTTGACTGCATTTTTCACACTCCAGACTTCATCTAAGTCATGATTAGAGCATTGTACACATATATCTTCGAATATAAGGTGTTCCCAGGTCATGGCAAGTTGATAGTGTGGCCCAAAGTTGTGTGGTCCGGGTTTTTGGCATTTTGATCATATCCAAGGGTTCTGTTGACCTGGGGACCTGACTGAGTGACATATACAATGCCCCAAAGGTGTCTGAACGACCTACAAGTGGTTCCAGGTCACCCCCAAGCGAGGGCAAAGTGCTGCTCCCTTTTTGGTGCTTTTTGATGAATTTTCAATAATGTTCTGCTTGTTTCTCAGCCAAATCTTCGTGTTTTTACATGGTTCTTTGTGCTGCACACATTCATTTTTCAATAGGAAGACATCTAGAACAACCTCAGGTTGATCCGAGGTATGTGCTCCTCGATTAAAAATGCGCCACACATCGTTTTATTATTGGTTTCAGTAGCTGCCACATCCCCATTCATGTTTCTGATAGTTAGAAAGAATTTTATTTTTCAACCTATAATCATCCCTCCCATACCCTCCTCATACCCTGGCAATAGCCCAGTATTTATCCTGGTGCCACAATTGTCCCCTGCCCCCAATTCCCCTGCCCCCATCCCCCATCCCCTCCCCCATCAATCTCATCAGTTCCCATCAATCCCTAGGTCCGGATTCCTGTGTGGCCACATTTCCCCTGCCCCTATCCCCCATCCCCTGCTCCCCATCAATCCCTATTTGACCCCATCAATTCCTAATCCATATATAGTACCCATCCCGCCCCATCCCAGCCCGCCCCACCATCCGGCAAGCCCCTTGCAAGTGCAATTTCTCTTACAGTGAACAACGTGTTGTTCAGCCCCGTCACTACAGGGCTATAACGCGTTATCCCTATGTCATAGGGTGTTATACTGCGCGAAAGCACGTCTCTGAGCTTGTGGGTCAAGCTCTTCATCAGTGAATCCGGGGCGAAGGTAGACGGTCCAGCCTCAGGCTCAACGTCGGACTCACTGAAGTCAGACTCAAATGCCGAAACATTAATGTTTGGCTGAGCGTGTATCTTGCGCTGTCGAGCTTTCTGTCGCTCGACGGTAGCTATCATTTCTTCCTTGTCATCGGTAGGTTGATTATCTGAATAGAAATCTTCATTATCAGAATAAATAATGTCCTGCTCGCTATCGCTACTGATACAACAAGGAGCATATTTGCGGTAATGCTCAATGTCCTTAGCCATCTCATTGGCTAGATCCTTGGCCGTATCTGCAGCGGCGGAGATCGATTCCCGAAGGGCATCCCAACGTTCTGGCGCAACTGGTCCACTGGCGTGTGGGACGGCTGGCTCAGCAACAAAGACGGTGTCGTCTTCAACCCTCCTGGGGTTATAGGTATGTTCCTCTAACGGGATCTCGTCGACGTCAGCAGGCCCCGAAGGGTCATACTGATCATCGAGAGCTTCAGCATCCATAGGAGCTGGAACGGGAGGCTCGCTCAAAGAGAGCCTGCGTTGACGAGGGGTAACAGGGGAACGTTCCCCGCTGCTTATCGAAGCACGACGGCGGGGACTAACCGGAAGTTCAGAACCAAAAAGAGAAGAGAAAGACGCACCACGTTCGTCAGCCGGGGTAGTAGACGTTGCCGCCGCAGCGTTAGCGGCAGCAGTCACGTCGACGGCCTGACGATTCCTGAGAGGGTAGCGGGACATGGCGCGAACGTATAGGGAAAAGCGGAGTTTGGAGAGACTGGGCGGCTAGACAGTGTCAAGGAGGTTCTGGTTGATCAGACCAGAGGGATCCGGGGGACGAAGTCTTGCCGAAAGAGTAAGAGAGTAGAGTAGAGTGTTGTCGAGTGCTGTTAAAAATATGTGACAGTGAGAGTTCGCTGGCACACAGAGACGCCCGAAAATAACAGGTTATAGAACACGGTAAATTCGGAAGCCAGGTACAATACAAACTACGGTACTTTATATACCTACGGAATAACGGAACGATATAGTAACGGGTTCGGAAACGACGCACATGGGAACGTCAAGATAGGATAGATAATAGGACCGGTAAAGAACGTGACGAAGTAAGAGAACGTTGGGATACGGGATACGGGTGACGGAATAGGTATATATGTGTTACAGTACACCTCAGACCTACCTTGTACTACTTACAGATTACCTAAAGTATTCCAACAGTCTTCAACAGGACTAGACTCTGACACTTGTTGTCCAATTACTGTATAAATAGATACTATTACTAGAGAAATCCGAGTAAAACCATGTATTTTGTCTATAACTTGTGGTGCATCCCTGTGATTCCAATGATTATATAAGCGTTTTGTAGGCCTAATTGAACACTTTCTGACAGTATACAACACTTATACCTTCCAGTCAAGCACAGCAGTGCTACTGCTTGAACACAAGAAACAGAGAATTGATTGAATGACTTATGGCCGGAGCTGCACCCCTTATTTTCCCACGGTTATAGGCTCGTCTTGTAGCCCTAATTAAACGCTTTCCAACCATATATAGGTCTACTACCTTCCAGGGAAGTCCCATAGAGTTATTGAGTGAACAGTGGTAAATCAAGAATCAAGAATTGATCAAGTCTAACAGGCAGGCAATTTAGGTCCGGACCTCCGGACCCAAACCCTCTGCCCTGGTCATGTGACTTCATGTTGGTATTTAAACCAGAGCTGAGCTCTGATCTCATTATTCCTCTCTTGACCTTCTTCCTCCATGTTCTCTCTTTAAATCTTCAAGTCTTGAATGTGCTCTTAGTATGTGGACTTGCTTCATCTTTTCTTATGCTTGCTAATCATTGTCTCTTCTTCAAAGGTGTTTACTCTTGATTGTGTGTGCTCTTCTGGTATGTTTCTTGCTCTTTTGACTTGATTCTTGACTGACCTACTCTTTCTTCTAGTATTTCTTCTTTTATTATCCAATCATTATATTATACTATTGCTATCAATGATACATTTATTTTCTGCTATCTTTAACATTACTATTAGTTCACCTCAGTCTGCTTTAGGTCTAACCTTGATCTGAACCTTGTCTTCAGGTTTAGCTGCACCTGAGTAACCTAAGTGTACCTGATAGACTTAGGTTAACCGAGAGCAGGAGGACATTTCCTGATGATTTCTATTGATAGACCAAGTTCTCATGTAAGATGACCTCAGACTATAGCAAACCTATATATCAGTAGAATTGTCTCATTAAGGCCTTTTCAACTAAGTATGTGATGTGGTGCCTGAAAATAGCCACTTTGTCCTATTTTTAAGCAATACACACTAATAGTAAGTGAAGCAGCAGTGTTGTTATCAATACAGCGTAATAACGACTATTGAAATACTATCCAAACCATTAATAGTGCGCGCTAGCTAGGAAAAGTTTAGCAAAGGCAAGAATTCAGAATCTATATGTGGTAACTAGCATAGTAACGGGTCCATTGCAACATTTGGGTCTACCCACCCTTTGTTGCCACAAAATCCCAGCCAAGTCAGGTATCTGATGGATGCAGTCTACCTGCATCTGCATTCACATAGTGTAGCTGATCCAAGACTGGTTGAACTGGTTGAACTGCTTTGAAAGGTAAACTATAATAATAGACCGAATTGAGTTTCTTATATGAGACTTACTTTATATATGTTGTATATATATATCAACAGAGCTTAAGGTCTACCAGTTTGCCTTGCAAACTGATGCTTATTACTGTGTCCACACAGTCCACTTCTCTTACCTTTAAAAAGCTTCGCTTTTCTTGTGTCTGTATTGGGTGCTATAGGTATGCAACAGAGCTTCGCTCTTGAGCATCACTCTGTTTTTCGCTCTATCTGCCCGCTCCTTTGTCGCACATCACTCCCAAATCTCTCTATGTCTCATAGTACCCTCATTTCTGTACATTATTCTCATATATTTATTCACCTTCTCCAAATCCTAAGACCTAGAATATAGTAGACATGTACAGATGTGACATTATATAGAGAAAGTCAAATTTCTGCAGCATTCTGGACTAGTCTGAGAATGAGCTTGTCATCCTCTCTATCTAACGCTCCCATTTCCTGGCTATTTGATCTAACTTCTGCTTAGCTGCCCACTCTATCTCAAACTCCTTTCTGATCCCACGACACTCAAGCATGAGCTCTTGCCAATGTTGATCTAGGTATTTCATTTTCTCTGCATGTGCAGCAGACTGTGAATGTACATCTGCAAGCTCTTGCCCCAGAATTGTGATACGAGCGACATGTTCTGAGGCAATGCGAGCGGCAGATTGCTGCTGAGTCTCGGATTCAGGCAGTGGATTTCCGTCTAGCAAGGGGTCAATAATGTGTATCAAAAAAGGACCTTGACTGTGAAGAAAAGAGATTTTGGGTGATTCATTCTATGTGATCGGATTCCGCTCCGATATTCCGTGCCGCCGACTTTGCTCCTGTCCCTTTTTCCATCCTGCGAAAAACAGAGTGGCTATAGCACCCAATACAGGTAAGTAAATGATGCTCAAGAGCGAAGCTCTGTTGCATACCTATAGCACCCAATACAGACATAAGAAAAGCGAAGCTTTTCAAAGGCAAGAGAAGCGGACTGTGTGGACACAGTAATAAGCATCAGTTTGCGAGGCAAACTGGTAGACATACCAGTCAACAGTGAATAGAACGCTAGAGCGAAGCTCTGTGGACAACAAAGGCAAGTTCACTGCAAACTGGGGCTGTCAGATCGAGCTAGGATCCAACAAGCAGACTGTGCACTCACCTCAATGCACAAGTGCGGAGCACAAAGGGCAGAAAGGGTGAGCACACAGCAGACTATTGACTACATGCCTTGGAGCGTCCCCTGGCTGCCACTGCGGACGCAACTGCGCCATGTGCAAGCCAAGGGCCAAGTGCATCTATCAAGATCTAGAATGGGGCCTAGGAGCAAAAGTGGAGCAAAGGCACAATCCCGACTCGGGATTGCGTGCTGCGCAGTCGCTCTAGGCGCGCCAAGATGCGGATATGTATCCGGCTTATGAATGTGCAATGACCGAACGGATAGCTGTAGATCCGGGGCCAGGAACAGGCCGAGAAACCCGAGTGCTCAACTCCGTGAGAGCAGACTTTGCGTTCTAGCGAATGCAGGAGTGGTCGCAGCGACTAGGGAAAAGTGGTGTCGAGTAGCGCATTAAATGACCGTTCGAATGGTATATAGCACGATAGGGTCGCCGGCGAGCAAAGTAGTGAAAATAGCGAAAACATCGAAAGTGCTCTACTTTTTGAGAGCAGACTTTGCTTGTTTGCAAGACAGCGAGTGAAGCTATGACCGTGGGCCAAGTGGTATATGGTAGGGGGCATAGTGAAGGAGATAGGAGTGCGGTTACGGAACCGTGAGTCGAGGCAGAGGCCTCTGAAAAGCCTCCTTACCCTCGGAACCCGCCTTTACTTCGATTATCAAACTCAGATGAGCTTATAGGTAATATAGATGTATCTTGCTACAAACTGTTGCATTATCTTCATTATTCTGGTTGGCAAACAATGTAGTCTTCAGTGATACTGAAATATGTTACATGTGCACAGGCAAGACCTCTTTGATAATTTTCAGAACCTACAGACAAGAAGACATAAGATTTGATAGTGCATCATATAGTTTGTTAACTATAGACAAGTTTGAGTAACAGCAACTCGATGTTTCTCTGCCACTACCCTTAGATATGAATTAGAGATCTGATCAACTGTGAAACAGAAGAGCTTACTACTAATTTTCACTGGGGAGCAATCTGGAGCTGTCAAATTGGTGAACATTGTTTCTTCAAACAGAGTGAAGTGCATGGGTCAGGTCATGAGTCCAGCACCGAACCTGAGAACCAACCTGCAGGTTTGGACCTATTGCTAAATGAGTCTGTAGTGCTCTGAAAGGATTAATTGCATAGTAACTATCAAAGGACTTTCAACTTTATAGTAAGAAATAGAGGGAAAAGTAAGACTTAGAATAATAAATTGAGGCTGGATGAAGCCTGAAAAGCTTTACCGCTATGTTAACGACTTTCTGCTTCCCTCACTCAGTATTGAAAGCATGATATCTATCACCACGGCCACATCATGGCTGAAAAAGCTTGGCTATGGTCTCTCCAGATACACGAAGGGGATATATTATAACGAGCACGAGGATATTGTGAAGAAACACAACGAGCTACTTAATTATCTTTACCTTGAGATACTGCTGTATGCGTTGTTATTACTGAATTCACTCTTCGCTAACACCATTAATAGCTTCTGTGTCAAATAATATGAGGGCGATGAATGCACACCCAAGCCAGTATTGAAACCCAGCCAACAACTACATTGCATTCTTGTGCACGCAAAGGCGGCGGAGCGCCCTGTTCAAGATATTTCAGCAGCGACTGTCATGAAATGAGATAAATTGGGTTGATATGAGCTCTTCAAATACAGGTATGTGACCATTATCTATACTCTCTGAGATACTGACGAGAACCTTGTTCTAGACTCCTAAGACGTCACACAGGAAGCCACAAAGCTCTGCCGCCAAACTTACTGATGACAAGTCTGACACAGATGGTCGCACATCAATGTCAACTAACGCAGCAACAGTTCCAGAACTGAAAAACTGTCCCACCAGGGAACAGTGCGGAATCGCTCTCTCAGCCAAGCGAGGCATCTCTGGTGGCGGAACGAGTGCTAGCAGCTCAGCTTAGGACGAGATCGCTTGGAAAGCGCAAAGCGTCGGACTCTGGTGGAGATCCTGGGCCTCGTTTCAAGCGAGGCTATGTCTTTACTCCGCGTGTATCATTATCTGCTCAATCAACGGAGCCTCCCTTCATTTCTTCCACTTATACTGCTGCACCGCTCCCCTCTCCACCTGATCGTATCCTCAACAACCTGCAGATCCAAGCCTCACTGACTGTGCTATCCGCCTATATCAAAGTCTCTACTCCCTTTGACGTTGACCGTCTTGAACGCATCCTCTCCACTCATCCCAACCAACCTTTTGTTGCCTCTGTCATTCGTTCGCTTCGTGTAGGCTTCTGGCCGTTCCACGATGGCGAGTGGGAGCAGCATCTGAAGGAGCGCTATGAGAACTACTCAGACGACCCGGTGGACTTGGCTGAGATCCGCAAATACCGTGATCAGGAGGTGACTGCAGGTCGTTGGAGCCCAGCACTTCCGGCCAACTTTCAGTTACTTCCTGGCATGCGCGTCTCACCGATGTTCGTTGTCTGGCAGCGCGACGGTGACAAGGAGAAGGCTCGCATCATGATGGACCACTCAGGCAATGGTCTCAACGATGGCATCTCTCGTGAAGACGCCAAAGTCCGGTACGACGACATGCATTCATTTGCACAAGTCCTGGATGATGTGCGCCGCTCTCACCCTCACGAAGACCTTGTTCTCTTCAAGAGTGATGTCTCCAAGGCATTCCTTAACCTCCCAGCACATCCGATTTGGCAGCTGCACCAAGTCGTCACTGTGGATGGCTGCTTCCACCTCGTTCGTCGCCTTATCCTGGGCACGCGGACATCACCTCGTTGTTGGTGTTCGCTTTCTGGCCTTCTTAACTGGGCTGCCTGGCAGTTAGGCATTCCAGACCTCCATGATTACATGAACGACTTCTTTGGCTGGGACTTTAACCGCAACCTTGTCCTTTTCCATGGCAAGCAGCGGCCACATCGTCAAGTCCAACTCCTCGTCTTCTGGGACTACATCGCGTGTCCTTACGACGACAAGAAGCAGGAGCATGGCACCTCTCTCAAAATCATCGGTTTCTGGGTTGACATCACTCGAGGCTCTATGTCTCTGTCCCTGGACTCTATCACTCTCATGGTTGCAGACATCTCTGGCTTCCTGGCTCATCCCTCTCGCAAGCCTCCTCTTCGTGATTGGCAGCGCTTGGCCGGATATTTGAACTGGGCACTCAATGTCCTGCCTTGGGCTCGTCCAGCATTGACTGAGATGTATCGCAAAATGCAGGGCAAGTCTATTAGCTTTCGCGGTATCCCTATCAACACGGAGGTGAAGTAGGACTTGACTTGGTTTATCACTGTTGCAGAGCAGTGCATTGGCATTCGTTTCGCAGATGCGCAGTCTTGGGCAGACTCTGATGCAGACTTTGTTGGTTGGACCGATGCGAGCAACCTGGGCTTATCCTTTGTCTATGCAGGCAATGGGTTCGCTTATCAGCTTCGTCCACCAGCAGCTACAGCACCAAAGACAGACATATTCTTTCGTGAGCTGCTAGCTATTCTCTGTCTCATCCATCATGCCGCTTCAATGTCCTCTCCCCCTTGTCGAATCCTTATCCACTCGGACAGCATGAACTCTGTTGCAGAGTTCGGCACATTGCTGGTAAGCTGAACGTCCGGGCAGACCTGTTGTCTCGCCTGTTGTCTGTCGATTATGGCAAGCAGTTTCCCTCTGACCGCGTCCGCTCGTTTGTGCCTCCAAGAGAGCTCCTGCCGACGCGATGGAGAGAGTGCTTTTAGAGGCCTTGGGCGAGGAGAGTGTGCGCAAATCTGCCAACTCTTCTCGCCCACCCATGGACTTGGAGAAACTAGACGAACTCGTCCTCTATCTCCAGGTCCATGCCATTGAGCGCTCCACTCGCAACAACTACGCTACTGGGGCCCGCGATTATCTCCGGTTTTGCAGAATCCATAACCTCCCACTCGATCCCACTCCTCAGACTCTCCTCTGCTTAAGGTCACAAGAGCTGGGTGTAGGCCAAAACCGGGGCCGAAGCCCCCCATAGAATTGCGGATCAAGAACGGCTATACAAACAGTTGAGATAACTAACAGATAAATAGAAAGGCCATTGTATAAATAAGAAGAGGGAAGAGGAGGGTGGGAGAGCGAAAAACAGAGTGGCTATAGCACCTAATACAGGTAAGTAAATGATGCTCAAGAGCGAAGCTCTGTTGCATACCTATAGCACCCAATACAGACACAAGAAAAGCAAAGCTTTTCAAAGGCAAGAGAAGCGGACTGTGTGGACACAGTAATAAGCATCAGTTTGCGAGGCAAACTGGTAGACATACCAGTCAACAGTGAATAGAACACTAGAGCGAAGCTCTGTGGACAACAAAGGCAAGTTCACTGCAAACTGGGGCTGTCAGATCGAGCTAGGATCCAACAAGCAGACTGTGCACTCACCTCAATGCACAAGTGCGGAGCACAAAGGGCAGAAAGGGTGAGCACACAGCAGACTATTGACTACATGCCTTGGAGCGTCCCCTGGCTGCCACTGCGGACGCAACTGCGCCATGTGCAAGCCAAGGGCCAAGTGCATCTATCAAGATCTAGAATGGGGCCTAGGAGCAAAAGTGGAGCAAAGGCACAATCCCGACTCGGGATTGCGTGCTGCGCAGTCGCTTTAGGCGCGCCAAGATGCGGATATGTATCCGGCTTATGAATGTGCAATGACCGAACGGATAGCTGTAGATCCGGGGCCAGGAACAGGCCGAGAAACCCGAGTGCTCAACTCCGTGAGAGCAGACTTTGCGTTCTAGCGAATGCAGAAGTGGTCGCAGCGACTAGGGAAAAGTGGTGTCGAGTGGCGCGTTAAATTACCGTTCGAATGGTATACGGCACGATAGGGTCGCCAGCGAGCAAAGTAGTGAAAATAGCGAAAACATCGAAAGTGCTCAACTTTTTGAGAGCAGACTTTGCTTGTTTGCAAGATAGAGAGTGAAGCTATGACCGTGGGCCAAGTGGTATATGGTAGGGGGCATAGTGAAGGAGGTAGGAGTGCGGTTACGGAACCGTGAGTCGAGGCAGAGGCCTCTGAAAAGCCTCCTTACCCTCGGAACCCGCCTTTACTTCGAATATCGCTATATCACATACACCTCTCGCTTCATTGCTTCGGGTCCCAAGTACTTGACTGGGGCTCGTCACTTTCTCAAGGACTTCTTTCCGGATTTTACAGCTGCCAGAGCGGATGCTGCGGTGCAGGCCACCATTCGCGGTTCCAAGAAGCTTCGAGCCGACCCCATACGTCGTAAGCGGACCTCTCATCTTCAAGCATTCCTTGATATTGCCAATACTTCTGGTCTCTACAACGACCTTCTCTTCATTACCATGCTCGCTTGTGGCTTCTATGCCCTTCATCGGATGGGTGAGCTCACTCAGCCCAACCAGCACTCACTTCGCGATTGGAGAAAGATCATCAAACGAGCTTCTCTCCATTTCTCCAAAGGCGAAGCTGGCTACACACTTCCTTATCACAAAAGCGACCCGTTCTATCATGGCTCCGCCATTCTTTTCACAGATCAGGACATTGCCAACCCTTCAGAGCTGCTTAGGCGCTTCGTGAAGCGTAGGGATCGTCTCCATGGTGCGAGAGCTGCGCTCTTTATCTGTGAAGATGGTTCTATTCCAACTCGTTCTTGGTTTGAGTCCAGGTTCTTCACTGTGGTTGGCAAGGAGTATGGACTTCACTCAGTCCGTGCTGGTGGTGCCACTTTCTATGCCGGACTTGGTGTTTCTGAAGCGGTGATGCAGGCACTAGGGCGGTGGTCATCATCCGCTTGGACTATCTACATTCGTGATAATCCTGCTGTACGCGCTGCTCAAGAGCTAGCTGGTCGCAATTAAATCATCCTTTTTCCTACTCTCCTTGCGTCTCGTTCACATTTCTTTCACCACCACCATCTCCCACCCACATCATATCATACACCTATAGCCGTTCTCGATCCGCAATTCTATGGGGGGCTTCGGCCCCGGTTTTGGCCTACACCCAGCTCTTGTGACCTTAAGCAGAGGTCGAAGTAAAGGCGGGTTCCGAGGGTAAGGAGGCTTTTCAGAGGCCTCTGCCTCGACTCTCGGTTCCGTAACCGCACTCCTACCTCCTTCGCTATGTCCCCTACCATATACCACTTGGCCCACGGTCATAGCTTCACTCTCTATCTTGCAAACAAGCAAAGTCTGCTCTCAAAAAGTTGAGCACTTTCGATGTTTTCGCTATTTTCACTACTTTGCTCGCCGGCGACCCTATCGTGCTATATACCATTCGAACGGTCATTTAACGCGCTACTCGACACCACTTTTCCCTAGTCGCTGCGACCACTTCTGCATTCGCTAGAACGCAAAGTCTGCTCTCACGGAGTTGAGCACTCGGGTTTCTCGGCCTGTTCCTGGCCCCGGATCTACAGCTATCCGTTCGGTCATTGCACATTCATAAGCCGGATACATATCCGCATCTTGGCGCGCCTAAAGCGACTGCGCAGCACGCAATCCCGAGTCGGGATTGTGCCTTTGCTCCACTTTTGCTCCTAGGCCCCATTCTAGATCTTGATAGATGCACTTGGCCCTTGGCTTGCACATGGCGCAGTTGCGTCCGCAGTGGCAGCCAGGGGACGCTCCAAGGCATGTAGTCAATAGTCTGCTGTGTGCTCACCCTTTCTGCCCTTTGTGCTCCGCACTTGTGCATTGAGGTGAGTGCACAGTCTGCTTGTTGGATCCTAGCTCGATCTGACAGCCCCAGTTTGCAGTGAACTTGCCTTTGTTGTCCACAGAGCTTCGCTCTAGTGTTCTATTCACTGTTGTCTGGTATGTCTACCAGTTTGCCTCGCAAACTGATGCTTATTACTGTGTCCACACAGTTCGCTTCTCTTGCCTTTGAAAAGCTTCGCTTTTCTTGTGTCTGTATTGGGTGCTATAGGTATGCAACAGAGCTTCGCTCTTGAGCATCATTTACTTACCTGTATTGGGTGCTATAGCCACTCTGTTTTTCGCTCTCCCACCCTCCTCTTCCCTCTTCTTATTTATACAATGGCCTTTCTATTTATCTGTTAGTTATCTCAACTGTTTGTATAGCCGTTCTCGATCCGCAATTCTATGGGGGGCTTCGGCCCCGGTTTTGGCCTACACCCGGCTGTTGTGACCTTAAGCAGAGGTCCCCAACATGTACTAACATGTCGATTCATCGGCCCATAAATGCACAATGGCGAGTACTGTCCCGGGACTTGCTAGGTTTCATGATTTCAATCTGTCCCGCACCTGGCATTCTGCTCATTCCAACACCCAACAAAAACTGGGAGCAGCAGCATCTAAAAAGACCTTATTCTCTTATGTTAACTCAAGTAGAGTTTTAAGATGAGATTGATTAAGCTGTTTTGAACTGCTCAACTGAACTAAACCTTAACTGCAAAGAACTGAACTGCTAGAAGACACATAATACATTGACCTCTGCTTAAGATCACAAGAGCTAGGTGTAGGCCAAAACTGAGGCCAAAGCCCCCCATAGAATTGTGGATCGAGAACAGCTATACAAACAGTTGAGATAACTAACAGATAAATAGAAAGGCCATTGTATAAATAAGAAGAGGAAAGAGGAGAGTGGAAGAGCAAAAAACAGAGTGGCTATAGTCATCAGGAAATAACTGTTCAGCTTAAAGATAGTTATAGAAACTTGTAGTCTACATGAGCAGTTCTAAGCTATAAAGCAGCGAAAGACATTGGAGCTGCTAAAGACAAGGTTCAAATTGTCATTTGCTTATAGATGCTTTAAAGATGTCTATAATAGCTTTGAGTGCACTTTACTATACTTCAGATAGCTTTAACTTTACTTCAAGTAGCTTTAGATAGCTCTAAATATACTTGGAATAGCTTTTCAGAGATTGAAACAGTCATAATTTAGACAGAAATTGATTTTGAAAATTCAGTTTATTTATCAGAGACAAGTATAATATATTATATAAAGTATCAAGCTAATTATGGTTAAGAGAAATGTCTAAAAGAAAGAGCAGATCAGTCAAGAATGCAAATCAAAGAGCAAGAAAGATACCAGAAGAGTACACACAATCAAGAGTAAACACCTTTGAAGAAGAGACAATGATTAGCAATCATAAGAAAAGAAGAAGCAAGTCCACATACCAAGAGAACATTCAAGACTTGAAGATTTAAAGAGGGAACATAGAGGAAGGAGGTCAAGAGAGGAATAATGTGATCAGAGCTCAGCTCTGGTTTAAATACCAACATGAAGTCACATGACTAGGGCATATGGTTTGGGTCCGGAGGTCCGGACCTAAATTGCCTGCCTGTTGGACTTGATCAATTCTTGATTCTGAATTTATCACTGTTCAATCAATAACTCTCTGGGACTTGCATAGAAGGTAGCAGACCTATATATGGTTGGAAAGTGTTTAATTAGAGCTACAAGACGAGCCTATCACCATGGGAAAATAAGGGGTGTAGCTCCGGCGATAAGCCATTCAATCAATTCTCTGTTTCTTGTGTTCAAGCAATAGCACTACTATACTTGACTAGAAGGTAAAAGTATTATATACTGTCAGAAAGCGTACAATTAGGGCTACAAAACACTTATGTAATCGTGGGAATTGCAGACACGCACCCCAAGTTATAGCCAAAATACTAATTTGACTCAGATTTCTCAGAGATCTTGTTATCCTCAGGGGAATGGGGACTCGTTATCCAGGATTTGCTCTTCGGGCATCGTGTCCTTTTACCTCGCAAGCTATTTCGTCACTCGATGTTTCGTCTACGCGCTTGGTACGTCAAACATATCGAGGTATTCCATAAGACAGACCTAGAATGGAACTTTTGGTCAAGTCCATGGTCCTTGAAAGCTTGGTTCAACGAACCTCAACGAACCACCAATATATCATCGTGTCTCTACTGTGGACACGTCGATCGCGTTGAACGCAACGCGGGTTCTGCACGAGATTTTACTCGCAAGGTCCCGCATCCACTCGTTATTGAGATTCTCATTGAGGGAAAGCCGTGTACGGCTCTCGTCAATTCCGGGTCTTTAAGTGATTTTGTGTCTACGAAAATTGTTGATCAGTTAAAGCTGAAGACGACAGAATTGGCAAAGCCAATTGAACTTCACCTTGCGGTACAAGGTTCAAAGTCGAAGATCAACTTTGGAACCCAGCCTACGATTGAGTATCAGGGGATACGCGAACGGCGTTACTTCGACGTTGCTAATCTATCCAATTACGATGTTATACTGGGAACTCCTTTCCTTTATCAGCACAAGGTCTCGTTCGGTTTAAACGACGCTCACCTGATAATTGGATGCAACATTTCGGTACCTATTGAAGGTGTGAATGTTAGCAAGATTGATGCGCATGCCGTGGATATTGCTGAGAACGTAGGGTTTTAAAGTCAAGTCAAGTCAGGTTATTCACTAAATTTCCCTTGACCTGACCTTAACCAGTTAAGAAAAATCCTTGATTTCTCTTGACCTTAACTTTAACCGGTCAAAATTCTTGACCGATTTATATCAGTCAAGTTAAAATTCAGTCAATTGCAGTCAAGTTAAGAGTCATGACCAGTCAATAACTGATAAACTACTATTATTATCATGTATTAGGCTATTTCATATAGGTTTAGTATTTAACCTTGATTAAAATCATTGACCAACAGGGACCAGTCAAAGATTTCTCAAGATTAGCCTTGACCTGTGACCTTGACTGCCCTTAACCCTTGACCAAACCTTGACCGAAACCCTTAACTGCAGTCAAGTCAAGCTAAGTTAATGGTCATTCACAGTCACTTTGACTTGACCTTGAAACCCTATGAGAACGAGCTTGAGAAGGTCCGAGATCATCTCCGAAAGATGGCTGCGCCTTTGTTCGTCAAAGCGTCTGAGCAGCCGTTACCTCCTTTTCATGTTGTTAACCACGAGATCCCACTCATCGATGAGACGAAACAGTATCGGTGGCGTCCTTCCAGTTGCCCCGAGCCGCTTCGTCCTCAGTGGGTCAAGCAACGCATTGACTATTTGAAGAGTGGTCGTTGGGCTATGACGACTGCTCGGAATGCTATTCCTATGCTGTGTGTGTATAAGCCTCATAAACCAAAGGATCAACCAGAACTACGTACCTTGTTTGATTTGCGTGAGCGCAATAAGAACACTTTAACGATGACAGCACCTCTGCCGTCTATCGAGGGTATCCTTCGTCGAGTCTCAAAGCATAAATTTGTCAGTATCATGGATATGCAGGCTTACTATGACCAGATACGTGTGGTTGATGAGCACACTGACAGAAACATCGTTGGATCTCCAGACGGTAACATGAAAAGTTTGATTATGCTACAAGGGGACAAGAACGCGGTTGCTACCGCGCAATCATTAGTCAACGCTCTTTTCGGAGTGTACATAGGCGTTTTTATGGATGTCTACTTAGACGATATTATCGTCTACTCAGATACACTAGAGGACCATGTTCGGTTCTGTCAGATTATCTTCGATACCTTAGGAAAGGAGAAACTTTACCTGAGCGAGAAGAAATGCAAGTTTCTTGTAAACGAAGTGCATCTTCTGGGGCACATTGTTGACCGTAATGGCATTCGTATGGATCCCGTCAAGGTCGACGATGTCCTAAAGTGGAAGACGCCAACGACGAAGGAGATGCTCCGGGGGTTTCTGGGCTCTGTCAGTTATCTTGCAGATGATATTGGTGGAGTACGCATACCTATGGGAGTTCTCCACGAACTGACGGGGTCAACGACAGTTTTCCATTGGCGGGATACCCATCAATGTGCCTTTGAAGAGGTTAAACAATACGTTCATCGGTTTCGCAGCCATAGCCGCGTACCTTTAACGTATGGCGCAAATGCACCTCCAATCAATGTCGTTACTGATGCAAGTCATACTGGTGTAGCGGGAGTAATTAGCCAAGGGGAAGATTGGCGAACAGCCAAGGTTGCCGCATTTTACAGCGCAAAGATGTCTGCCGCGCAGCAAAATTATCCAGTCCACGACCAGGAGATGTTGGGCGGTCTTGAGACGATCTTGCGTCACCACGACCTCTTGCAGGGTGCACGATTTTGTTGGTATACGGACCATAAGACTTTGGTGCATCTCTTTACCCAACCGACTCTTCAAGGTCGTCGCGCGCGCTGGCTAGAGCAGTTAGCAGAATTCGATTTCGAAATAATCCACGTACCGGGAGTGGAGAACATCTTGAGTGATGCTTTGTCCCGCCTATACGCCAACGACTCCCCCGGGACATTACGTGCGTCGTCTGAATTTGTCCAGTTTGACGAGAACTGCCCCCCTCCTGTGGTTATGAGCTCCCCAGAGGGATTAATGGCACCATTGTTGGTTGGGCTTGAGGCCAATGCCGTCGCAACGCGAACGAGCACTCGTTTGACTAATAAAGTTGTCGTTGAGCCTAGTAATGGTCAGTCTTCATCTAATGTGAGTCCAGTGACGCACCAAAAGGGTGCCAAAACTCCTAGAGAACCTGTCTCTGCGTGGATTAAGTGCATGGCTAAGCAGCCCATCCGCGTCGTCGGTCCCGTTCGTCCAGATATTGAAGCACGGCCCTGCTGCCGCGCTGGAGGGCGAGCACACCAGTGAAATGATCCAGAACGATGCTCAGAGCAGTAACAACGCGCAAGCTGGAAGCTCGCGTTTGGAGAACGACCAGCACGATGTGCTGGTAAAAGACAAAGGCATGCCGGCAAGTGCCGGAATAAGCGCCCAACGTACAGCCACTGATCCAGTGACCTTGGGCGCGTCCTCACGCGACGTGTCACTCTTGAGTTTGCTAAACGAACGCATACTTGGAGTCAATCTATTGGATGTGATTCGTTTAAACTTGAAAAAGGATCCAGCTTTCAGCAAGATCATTGAGTCACCTAAAGCTCACAAGAACTTCACATTCCGGGACGGTCTGCTGTACCTCAGAGAGAATGAACAAGAGCTTTTGTGCATTCCAGATCGTGTCACTATTGACGGACGCTCCCTACGAGAGCTTATCATCGCGGAAGGTCATTCTGTTCTCGCACATCTGGGAACAAGTAAAACTCGAGCATATCTCCTAGGGTTTAAAAGTTAGGTTAGTCCAACTGGTTAAAATCTGTAACTCGACCTAACTTAACTGCTATCTAACTGTTCAGAATTTTAACTGGTTAGAAATTGTAACTAGTTAAGGTTAGCAGTTAGACCTTTTCCTGAAAAAGTGACTAACTGGCAAATGACTAGTTATAACTGGTTATAACCTTTTTGAGTTATAACTGACTATAACTGAGTTAAAACTGGTCAAATGAGTTATAAATCATAATTTTGCATCTGATTTTGTTAAGATTAAGTAGTTTTAAGATATTTTCAGCTATCAACACTAATATATGATAGTATACAAGACAATAACTAATTGATACTTTACTTCTATCAACCAATCTTATATATTATACTTACTTTGCTTCATATTTGACCAAAATAACTAGTTATAGCTAGTCACTAACTAGTTATAACCTAAAAAAGTTATAACTGGTCATGACTGGTTATAACTGCCCCCTCAGTAACTGGTTAGAATTTACGACTAGTTAAGGTTAGAGGTTAGAGCAAATCTGGACTTTCGACTAACTAGTTAAGGTTAGGTTAGAGCAAAAAGTGGGTCTATAACCCGACCCGACCTAACTTTTAAACCCTAATATCTCCGTGATCATGTCTGGTGGAAGACTATGAGTAACGATATTCATTCATTTTGTGAATCTTGTATGACGTGCAAGCGTAGCAAGCCGTCTAATCAGAAACCATATGGTTTGCTCCATTCACTCGAGGTTCCCTCTGAGCCTTGGGAAAGTATCGGGATTGATTTCGTCGGGCCGCTGCCCAAATCCAAGAACCGTGATGGTACTTTTGATTCGATAACTGTGATTATTGACCTCCTTAGCGGAATGGTGCATCTAATTCCAAGCCGTATCAATTACAAGGCAAAGGATGTCTCCGAGCTTATCTTCTCGGAGGTATACAAGTATCACGGGATGCCAAAGCACATCGTATCAGACCGAGATGTCCTATTCACGAGCCATTTCTGGCAAGAACTCCACTCGTTGATTGGTGTGGATTTACGGATGTCCAGCGCTTATCATCTGCAGTCAGATGGTTCCACGGAACGGGCCAATCGTACAGTTACCCAGATGATACGCAACTGCATAACTGAGGATCAATCCGATTGAGTTTCAAAGATCCCAGCAATTGAGTTTGCCATCAATATGGCCAGATCGGAGAGCACGGGATATTCCCCGTTCTTTCTGAATACAGGTCGCCAACCTCGAGCCATGATATGAAACTCACCACACAAACATAAGTACCCCGGTGTTAAGGAATATGCACTCCAGATGAAGACAGCTATAATGAGTGCGCATGACTCTATTCTCAGCGCCAGAGTCAAACAAACCCGGGATGCTAATAAAAAGCGACGTGAGGCCCCATTTGCTCAAGGAGATTTAGTGTATCTTTCAACAAAGAACTTATCGTTGCCGAAAGGCTTAGCACGCAAGCTCGCGCCTAAGTACGTCGGACCGTATAAAATTATCAAGGACTTCGGAAATAACTCCTTTGAGCTCGATGCATCTGGAAAAGGGTAATTTCTTTAAGTTATCTATAGTCAACTTAAAGCTGTTAGGTTGCTAAAGTCACAAAAGTCATGAAAGTTGTCTCCGAGCATGGTTAAACACGACACTTATCTTAAGTTGCAGTAAGTCACTTAGAAGTTAGAGTAAGTCACTCAGAAGTTACACTCAAGTTGGAATAAGTTGAGAGCTGTGTTTAACCATGGTCTAATATGTCTCAAAGTCAACTTGAGTCTAACTTGAGTCTGACCTAAAGCTGTCCAATTCTATCAATATAATAACATTTGATTAGAAGCTAATCCAGTCAGATATCACACAATTTAGATAGAAAACAGTCAATTATCATTGCAACTATCAATAAACAGATATAATATACACTATTAAGTAACTAACATACAATAGTTCAAAAAAAAATACTAAAAGAAAGAGCAGATTAGTCAAAGATACATGTCAAAAGAGCAAGAAACATACCAGAACATTAAACACAGTCAAAAGAGAGCACCTTTGAACAAGAGACAATGATTAGCAAGCATAAGAAAAGAAGAAGCAAGTTCTCATACCAAGAGAACATTCAAGACTTGAAGATTTAAAGAGAGAACATGAAGGAAGGAGGTCAAGAGAGGAATGATGGGATCAGAGCTCAGCTCTGGTTTAAATACCAACATGAAGTCACATGACCAGGGCAAAGGGTTTGGATCCGGAGGTCCGGACCTAAATTGCCTGCCTGTTGGACTTGATCAATTCTTGATTCTTGATTTATCACTGTTCAATCAATAACTCTGTGGGACTTGCATGAAAGGTAGCAGACCTATATATGGTTGGAAAGCGTTTAATTAGGGCTACAAGACGAGCCTATAACCGTGGGAAAATAAGGGGTGCAGCTCCGGCCATAAGCCATTCAATCAATTCTCTATTTCTTGTGTTCAAGCAATAGCACCACTACACTTGACTGGAAGGTATAAGTACTATATACTGTCAGAAAGCGTTTAATTAGGCCTACAAGACGCTTATATAATCATGGGAATCGCAGGGACGCACCACAAGTTATAGGCAAAATAGATGATTTTACTCGGATTTCTCTAGTCTCTCCCACTCACAGCATATCTACACCATTGCTGTTAGCTAGTAGACAATGACTAGACAACTTGAGAGAACCTCAGTTGAGCTTTAGGCACCTCAAGTTGACTGCTGTACTAGCTCTAACTTGAGACAACTTGAGTGTCTTTTAGATAGAAGCTTCAGTGCAATTATCTTATGTTAACTGTGAAGCAACTATAGACAATACATAAAAAACATTTATCTTAAGTTAACTTTCTCCAACTTTGGTTAGCTTTCTGTGACTTGGGGCTGTCTTTAGTTGTGTGCTAGAATCCGAGTATCTTGAACCAACTTTTCTGACTAAAGACAACTTATCTGACTTAAGTTACAAGCTTTAAGTAACTTTGACTTGAGGTAACTTAAGATTATAAGGCCTTTCCAGATGTCATCTTCCCGCTGAACTTGGCAAACGATTGCATCGTATCTTTCACGCGTCGTTACTGCGTGTACATGTGCCAAATGATGACCGTTTGTTCCCCGGAAGATTACACAGCCAAGTTGGCTTCACACCTATTCATGACGATGAATGGAAGGTTAAGTCTGTTATCTCTCACCGTGGAAAAGCCAAGAATGCCGAGTTCGAGGTGGAATGGTCGACGGGAGACCACACATGGATGCCTGTCAAGGATATCCAGCATCTACCCGCTATGGAAGAATATCTTGAGGCAAAAGGGGTCCGGACCATTAATTCACTGCGCGACGAGCCTATCGACATCTTCCTCGGGTCGATATTCTCAGGGCTATGTGAAATAGCCAAGAATGGCGCGACGTCAAACTCTATTAAAGTTCGTGAGAAAGACACTGCTTCTCACGTTCCCCTTTCCCCCACTTTCCCATCTCTCGTTCCCATCTCTCATCACTCTCGTACCACCATGCCCAAACCTGTCTCCGCGGATCAGCTTCTCGCGCGTGAGCGTCTCAACAGGTTCAACGGTCTCCAGCACAAAGGCTCCGAGCTTCTTTTTGTTACCGACCCTCACTCCAAGGACGTCCGTTCGTTTTCCCGTGATCAAGTTATCCGTATCTCGCAGACCATGAAGCGAGCTCAGGACGGGACCCTTCCCGACGACAATGTCGTCCCCATGGGGTTGAACTCCCTTGGTCGTGCCATCATCAATAACACCGATCTTGATCTCGGAGGTGCTTGTTTGTTCCGCAAGGGCGCTTGGGAAGTGCCCGATCGCGCTATCTTCACCTTCGACGATCTCATGCCCGTGAAGGAGGCCTCGAAGGACTTTGCTCTCACCATGGAGGAGCGTGAGGAGTATAATATGCTCAAGGAAGCCGCTTACAAAGACCATATCAATCATACGTTGCGTTCTTCCAAGTCTTTGGGTCGTTCTCGGGCGGATAAGGCGGTCAGAGAAGAGGAGAAGCAGAAGATTGGCAGGATGTTGGCTGAAGGTGTTAGCCGCCAGGCCAAACATGTTAAACGCACTCACGCCGAGATGGTCGCCAGCGCCAAGCCTGATGACGACGATCTTCTCAACTACGTTGACGATGGCATGGACATCACTCCTGTCGCCTCTGGATCCACTCTCAACCCCGCTGCTTCCTCTTTCGTTCCCGCCGCCTCCAAGTAGACGCTTCCGTCGCTCACCATTCATCCATTTCCATCGACGCGTATTTTCCATCATTGTGCTATTCTTAGGCTCCGTGGTCTGAGCCTGGAGGGCGTATGTAACGCATATACCTATTCCGTCACCCGTATCCCGTATCCCGACGTTCTCTTACTTCTTCGTCACGTTCTTTACCGGTCCTATTATCTATCCTATCTTGACGTCCCCATGTGCGTCGTTTCCGAACCTGTTACTATATCGTTCCATTATTCCGTAGGTATATAAAGTACTGTAGTTTGTATTGTACCTGGCTTCTGAATTTACCGTGTTCTATAATCTGTTATTTTCGGGCGTCTCCGTGTGCCAGCGAACTCTCACTGTCACATGTACTTTGAATAGCTAAGGTCTCACTTGTTACATTGATATCTTGAAGTTGACTCTGAGATACCTGAGTTTCTTGGTAGTTGATGTTCAACCTGGTGCTGTCCTATGCTAACTGAATAACACCACAGGTTATTGGATAGCAGTTTGGTTGGCCTCTATAAACCTAGGTATGCTTAGGTGCTTGAGGCCTACCAGGCTGGCTAGGTCTGCCATAGTTAGCTTGAGGTAGAGTCTTCACACTGGATTAAACCTACTGTTAACCAAGGCCAGGTAGCCCTTTCCTGATGATATTCATAGAAAGGTTGTGTAATTAGCAGTTTCTGGGGCACGTGCATGCAAGTACTTGTAAGTACTTACTAGATTCGAGAGTGCAGGCAAGTATTCACCACCCTTGAACACGGATCCTTCAAGGGTGGGGTGTAGCAAGGGTGCGGGAACACTTTTTGAAGAGAAGGGTACTTGCCTGAAGGGTTCAGGGGTCCGGACCCAGGTAACTTGTGAAGACCTCTAATGTGTTCAAGACGGTCAACATCAAAGGGAGTGGAGACTTTGATATAGGCAGGTAGCACAGGTGAGGCTTGAATCTTGGAGTTCCACCTTGTTCATCGCCTTATCATGGACACGCGGACTTCACCTCATTGTTAATATTTGCTTTCTGTCCTTCTCAACTAGGCTGCCTGGCAGTTAAGTATTCTGGACCCATTCAACAATCTGACGTAATTTGACTAGACTCGTGGCTTCAAGAACATTGTTCGAAGTAAAGGCGGGTTCCGAGGGTAAGGAGGCTTTTCAGAGGCCTCTGCCTCGACTCACGGTTTCGTAACTGCACTCCTATCTCCTTCACTATGCCCCCTATCATATACCACTCGGCCCACGGTCATAGCTTCACTCGCTATCTTGCAAACAAGCAAAGTCTGCTCTCAAAAAGTTGAGCACTTTCGATGTTTTCGCTATTTTCACTACTTTGCTCGCCGGCGACCCTATCGTGCTATATATCATTCGAACAGCCATTTAACGCGCTACTCGACACCACTTTTCCCTAGTCGCTGTGACCACTCCTGCATTCGCTAGAACGCAAAGTCTGCTCTCACTAGGGTTTAAAAGTTAGGTCGGGTCGGGTTATAGACCCACTTTTTGCTCTAACCTAACCTTAACTAGTTAGTCGAAAGTCCAGATTTGCTCTAACCTCTAACCTTAACTAGTCGTAAATTCTAACCAGTTACTGAGGGGGCAGTTATAACCAGTCATGACCAGTTATAACTTTTTTAGGTTATAACTAGTTAGTGACTAGCTATAACTAGTTATTTTGGTCAAATATGAAGCAAAGTAAGTATAATATATAAGATTGGTTGATAGAAGTAAAGTATCAATTAGTTATTGTCTTGTATACTATCATATATTAGTGTTGATAGCTGAAAATATCTTAAAACTACTTAATCTTAACAAAATCAGATGCAAAATTATGATTTATAACTCATTTGACCAGTTTTAACTCAGTTATAGTCAGTTATAACTCAAAAAGGTTATAACCAGTTATAACTAGTCATTTGCCAGTTAGTCACTTTTTCAGGAAAAGGTCTAACTGCTAACCTTAACTAGTTACAATTTCTAACCAGTTAAAATTCTGAACAGTTAGATAGCAGTTAAGTTAGGTCGAGTTACAGATTTTAACCAGTTGGACTAACCTAACTTTTAAACCCTAGCTCTCACGGAGTTGAGCACTCGGGTTTCTCGGCCTGTTCCTGGCCCCGGATCTCCAGCTATCCGTTCGGTCATTGCACATTCATAAGCCAGATACATATCCACATCTTGGCGCACCTAGAGCGACTGCGCAGCATGCAATCCCGAGTCGGGATTGTGCCTTTGCTCCACTTTTGCTCCTAGGCCCCATTCTAGATCTTGATAGATGCATTTGGCCCTTGGCTTGCACATGGCGCAGTTGCGTCCGCAGTGGCAGCCAGGGGACGCTCCAAGGCATGTAGTCAATGGTCTGCTGTGTGCTCACCCTTTCTGCCCTTTGTGCTCCGCACTTGTGCATTGAGGTGAGTGCATAGTCTGCTTGTTGGATCCTAGCTCGATCTGACAGCCCCAGTTTGCAGTGAACTTGCCTTTGTTGTCCACAGAGCTTCGCTCTAGTGTTCTATTCACTGCTGACTGGTATATCTACCAGTTTGCCTCGCAAACTGATGCTTATTACTGTGTCCACACAGTCCGCTTCTCTTGCCTTTGAAAAGCTTCGCTTTTCTTGTGTCTGTATTGGGTGCTATAGGTATGCAACAGAGCTTCGCTCTTGAGCATCATTTACTTACCTGTATTGGGTGCTATAGCCACTCTGTTTTTCGCTCTATCTGCCTGCTCCTTCATCGCACATCACTCCCAAATCTCTCTATGTCTCATGTCTCTGATTCAGAGTCTGAGATTGAGCTTCCACCACCTCGTCCAGCCAAGACTTCAGCCCCTCGTCATTCTATCCTCTCCTCTGAGCCTGACGAGACCGCTGAGGAGGTCCGGCAGCGTGCACTGCACTTGCAGGACCTTGTTAGCCGCTTCGAAGATGGTGAATTCCCCTCGTTGCGCGATTTCTACACCGCTTGTCGTGCTACAGGAGCCAGCAATGCAGAAATCCTCGACTACCAGGATCAAATCCGGCCTATCTACCAGCAGTGTCATGCTCCCATCGCTCCTGAGCCTGTTGCAGACGACGCAGAGCCCATTCAAACTGAGGAGGTGCGACAAGCCCTTCGTGAAACTCAGTGGGCCGTGTTTGAAGCCAAGGTCAACGCTTTGCAGGACACTGAACCGGTCTCTACTACCTTCCTGGACCGACTCATTGCATCCGCTTCTATCTCCACTTCCGGAATCTCGAGTTCCGTCCTTGCAGCTGCCCCTCACCTTGCCAAACTCATTACTCCGGAGTCGCAGGACCCCATCTTGCAACAAACCTTCAAGTTGCGGTCCGCGTTTGGAGCTGAGAAGGACGTTGATGGTATCGTTGACCTCCTCCAGTCTCAGCATATCCTTGATCCTTTCGCCTGGTCCCTGTGGCGCCTCATTGTCCAGGACCGCTTTGTCGATTTCGAAAAGCTCTATGCATCCATTGTGGGCTCGTCTGATGTCTATGATGATGGCAAGGAGTTTGCTGGTGGTTACTTGCTGGTCAAGAAGGAAGGCTTTGCTGCACGTCGTCCGCTCTCTAACGAAGCGGACTGGACTCGTGTTTTTGAGGCTTGGTCCTCTGGTGTTGGACTTGTCTATCCACACCGCATTCCGGAGCTTGTTGCCTATCGCAAGCTTATCATTGAGCTCTTTCGAGCCGGATCTGTGGACCCCCTCTTCCCTATTCGTGTGGATAAGGATGTTTGTGAGCGCTATTCCAAGGCGCCTTTCCGCATGGATGACCACAATGTCATCTCTCTTCCCCTCCTGTCTCAACTCCTTCGTGCAGGCCCTTCTTCGCAGAAGCGCTCGCTTGAGGACCGCATCCAGCAGGCGCCTGACAAGCGTCGTGCAGTGGTGTGTCTCAACTGGAACCTTGGTCGTTGCTCGGAGCCTTGCGTTGGGAAGCGCATGCATGGCCAGTGCTCCGAGTGTAGTGGTAAACACGCTGCCAATACTCAGCAACTCTGTGCTGATACTGCATCAATGTCACAGGAGATCGGTAATTATTTGCGAGGCCGTTCTGACGAGAAGGTGGTTCATCTTCAGTACATGGAGAAGCACCTGGAAAATGATAAGAAGAAGGCCTCAGTGAACCTTGTGAAGGAAAATCTTGCTGACCCAACTATGGATGATGATATTTGATCTGCAGCAAAGCAGGCATTGCTCCATCAGGAAATGCCCTCCTGCTCTCGGTTAACCTAAGTCTATCAGGTACACTTAGGTTACTCAGGTGCAGCTAAACCTGAAGACAAGGTTCAGATCAAGGTTAGACCTAAAGCAGACTGAGGTGAACTAATAGTAACACTAAGTATACTTTGAACAACTAAAGTATACTGTAGGTATTGTCTTGTCTTGAACCTTTACTGTCTGGAAACTTATGTATAACTTTGGGCATGATCTTGTGCTCAAGCTTAGCTGAAGGTTTATGAGAGGAATCCTTCAGTTCATCCTCAAGCAGTAACTAGAGGTCTCAATAATACTTAACATTTCAGTTAAAGATAGCAGAAAATAAATGTCTCATTAAAAGCAATAGTATAATATAATAATTGAATAATAAAAGAAGAAATACTAGAAGAAAGAGTAGGTCAGTCAAGAATCAAGTCAAAAGAGCAAGAAATATACCAGAAGAGCACACACAATCAAGAGTAAACACCTTTGAAGAAGAGACAATGATTAGCAAGCATAAGAAAAGAAGAAGTAAGTCCATATACTAAGAGAACATTCAAGACTTGAAGATTTAAAGAGAGAACATGGAGGAAGAAGGTCAAGAGAGGAATAATGAGATCAGAGCTCAGCTCTGGTTTAAATACCAACATGAAGTCACATGACCAGGGCAAAGGGTTTGGATCCGGAGGTCCGGACCTAAATTGCCTGCCTGTTGGACTTGATCAATTCTTGATTCTTGATTTATCACTGTTCAATCAATAACTCTGTGGGACTTCCCTGGAAGGTAGTAGACCTATATATGGTTGGAAAGCGTTTAATTAGGGCTACAAGACGAGCCTATAACCGTGGGAAAATAAGGGGTGCAGCTCCGGCCATAAGTCATTCAATCAATTCTCTGTTTCTTGTGTTCAAGCAATAGCACTACTACACTTGACTGGAAGGTATAAGTATTATATACTGTCAGAAAGCGTTTAATTAGGCCTACAAAACGCTTATATAATCATTGGAATCACAGGGATGCACCACAAGTTATAGACAAAATACATGGTTTTACTCGGATTTCTCTAGTAATAGTATCTATCCTATTATACAGTAATTGGACAACAAGTGTCAGAGTCTAGTCCTGTTGAAGACTGTTGGAATACTTTGGGTAATCTGTAAGTAGTACAAGGTAGGTCTGAGGTGTACTTTGGATAGCTAAGGTCTGACTTGTTACATTGATATCTTGAAGTTGACTCTGAGATACCTGAGTTTCTTGGTAGTTGATGTTCAACCTGGTGCTGTCCTATGCTAACTGAATGACACTATAGATTATTGGATAGCAGTTCTGTTGGCCTCTGTAAGCCTAGGTATGCTTAGGTGCTTGAGGCGTACCAGGCTGGCTAGGTCTGCCATAGTTAGCTTGAGGTAGAGTCTTCACACTGGATTAAACCTACTGTTAACCAAGGCCAGGTAGCCCTTTCCTGATGTCAATGCTCTCAAATAAATTACTAATACCTTCTCGCTCATTTATCTAGTAGACACATTCATTTCTGCCTCCTTTACAATACATATTTAACTTTAATTGGTTTACTGGTAGTTAGCAACAGGGAATATATCATTTAGAATATTAAGGCAAAGTCTATAGCCTTCGCTTCTCAACTATCTGCTTATTTCGTGCTCTGGAACATCTGCTGCATCCTCAAATACTACACTATTGTACCCAGCCTCATCGGCATTGATCTGAGTGTTTGGATGAAGTAAATCATTGTCAGATTCAGCGAGGATGATGTCCAGAATGTCATGAGGATTATCACTCACGTACAACATCATATTGTGTAAGATGATGAGGGCCTCGATTACCCGATATACCTTGTCCATATGTGTGTGTGGTCCGAGACAAAGAAGCGATGGAAAACAGCCTTTAAGAAGGCCAAAAGTATGCTCCACAATAATGCGTACACGAGAGAGCACCATGTTAAAATCTTGCATTCGTCTTTGGTCAAGAGCTGACACAGTGACGCCTTGGTGAGTTCCGGCTCACTGAATGGTCGAACTGTATATGGAGTGCTTGGATATCCCTTATCCACTAGTAGATAACGCCCCCCGGCATATATTGTTGGTGGTTCTGCCAGAGATGGGATTCCTGCCACATGGCGGCATTAGTAACAGCTGCTGAAAATGCAAGCTCTTGAAGGAGGTGAAGTGTTTTGTGTGATCAACGGTAGCTTGAATTGTGGTCTAATAAAGGTTAGGAAAGCAATCATGAGAGATAACAATGTGAACGCACACCAAAAAAACCCTTCCGCCCCATCATCTCTATTCCATGTTCCACTGGTTTCTCGAGGAAAGCAATGAGTGACCTATCTGCACTACCAATGCACTTTTTGAAGCCTATCTTCTTCTCGATATGAGACATTGTCACCTGCTGCTGCTCCTTTGGTGGCCAGTTCACAAATTGTGGCCTAGAGACCTCAATGAGTTACCCGCGGATCTAGCCGCGGACCCGTGCATCAGGAAAGGCCTATATATCTTATATTAGCTATAGATAACTTAAAGCTCATAAGGCTAAAAGTTGGTCAAAGCTACTTAGGACAAGGTTCACCGTTTAGCTTAACTTAAGTTAAGTATAGTCATATGCAAATCTACTTGAGTTATCTAAAGCAATCAGTAATGGTGAACCTTGTCTCTGGCTATCTCTAAAATACCTAAAGAACAACTTTGTAGTAACTCATGATTGTCTCGATAATGCTTTAAGTAGACTTTAAGAAGCTTTCTAAGAGAGTTAAAAGTTTCAAATAGTTTCAAAAGATTGCAAAAAGAATATAATATTCATTATACTATCAACCAACAAGTACATAATACTACAATCAATACAATAGTAAGAGTTTCAAGAAATATCTAAAAGTATCAAGTTAGTCAAGAATCCAAGAGAAAAGTACAATACACATACCAGAACATTGAACACAGTCAAAAGAGAGCACCCTTAAACAAGAGACAATGATTAGCAAGCATAAGAACAGAAGAAGCAAGCCCACATACCAAGAGAACATTCAAGACTTGAAGATTTAAAGAGAGAACATGGAGGAAGAAGGTCAAGAGAGGAATAATGAGATCAGAGCTCAGCTCTGGTTTAAATACCAACATGAAGTCACATGACCAGGGCAGAGGGTTTGGGTCCGAAGATCCGGACCTAAATTGCCTGCCTGTTGGACTTGATCAATTCTTAATTCTTGATTTATAACTGTTCACTCAATAACTCTCTGGGACTTGTATGGAAGATAGTGGACCTATATATGGTTGGAAAGCGGTTAACTAGGGCTACAAGACGAGCCTATAACCGTGGGAAAATAAGAGGTGCAGCTCCGGCCATAAGTCATTCAATCAATTCTCTGTTTCTTGTGTTCAAGCAATAGCACTACTATACTTGACTGGAAGGTACAAGTATTATATACTGTCAGAAAGCGTAAAATTAGGGCTATAAAACGCTTATGTAATTGTGGGAATCGCAGACACGCACCCCAAGTTATAGCTAAAATACTGATTTGACTCGGATTTCTTAAAGACCTTGTTATCATAATCATGTTTCTGAGCTATTCTAATACAAGGATTGCACACATTTTATTAAAGGTATGTAAAGATAACCCAAGATGATATCAGTCAGCTCCAAGACAGCTCAAGTTAGTGCATAACTTAAGTAACCTATGAATACATATGATAACATAATTGTCTTGGGATAACTTGATACAACTTTAGACAAGATATATATGTATTATATCTTGGCTTGCCTGAAGTTATCTCTATAGAACTTGCAGTTATATTAAGACAATTGTTAGAATATGAATATCCACAGGTAACTTTTTCGCTTAAAGATAACTCTACAGATTTAAGTTACATAGTTTGAAAATGTTTAACTTGAGTTAACCAAAGATTATAAGGCCTTTCCAGATGTGCATGGGTACCCACGCTCCTTGGCCTCTGCCCGTGTACCCTTGGCCGGACCCTCCCTTTTGACCTGCAGATCCGGAGGATCTGGGTTTTTTGGGACTCAACCCATGGGTAGGATTTAAAGGTCAGGTTAAGTCAGGTTAATGACCCACTTTTTGGATTAACCTGACCTTAACCAGTCATTCAATATCATGAAAGTTGATTAACTATTAACCGTGACCAGTTAATAAGTGTAACCAGTCACTTGAGACTCAGTTATAACTGACTATAACCAGTTAAAACTTAATGCAGTTATAACCAGTTATTAACAGGTTATGACTGGGTAATATACTATCAACCTAATAATTTAGAGCTAAACCAAGGTTAATGAATCTATTGATTTATCTTTTTCTTCGTCAAGTCTATGTTTTCTGGTCTTTCTCTTCATAATACTAGTATATCAGACTTTATCAATCATAAATATACTATATATGTAAGAAACCTTTGTGTTATAGCTCTTTTTCTCTTCATATATTGAGAGTATCAAGAGTATTGGTTATAACCAGTTAAGACCAATCATTAACAGTCACATTAGATTTCTTCAAATGGTTTAACCATTAACCTTAACCAGTCATTCACAGTGACCAGTCGCTCAGGGTCCGCTTAATGTTTCCAGTCAGGTCAGGTTAAGTCGCTCTAAAATGACCAGTTAAGTGACTTAACCTTTAAACCCTACCCATGGGTACCTGTGAATATAGGCTAAATTAGGGGAGGATCCACGGGTACCGACCATGAGTACCCATGCATTTTCAATAAAATCTGTCCCCACACCCTTGCCGGACCCGGACCCTTTGACCTGCGGATCCAACGGGTCCAAGTCTGGGGATCCCAGGCCGACGGATCTACCTGTGGATACCCATCCAGACTCGGATCTCCATGAGGTCTCTATTGTGGCCACATCCTCCGAATAGCTCGAGTAACCCGATGACAGTAAAGCTGTACCGTCCCGTACCCAATTGAAAGCTTTATAGCAGTGCTGATGACATCAGATCCAACAGTACCGTACTGTATCAGGAAGGTTCCAAGCTGATATTGTACAGGTTATTGAGGCTTTCTGTCATGCGATATGAAGAGGGAGAATTGCGATAGCATCTTGACAAGCCAGTCAAATGAATTGTGGCCCATCCTGTACACGTACATCATCAGATGTCTTTGTAAGCCATGAAAAGTAACTTGCATTACCTGAACATGTACCAGAATTCACAATCAGAAGCTTGTAAGCAACAAGAAAAGAAGTCACTAGACTTGGGAAACTGGAAGTATGATCCTCGCTTGCCGGTCATCCTGTCTG
This sequence comes from Flammulina velutipes, assembly GCA_011800155.1. Taxonomy (NCBI): domain Eukaryota; kingdom Fungi; phylum Basidiomycota; class Agaricomycetes; order Agaricales; family Physalacriaceae; genus Flammulina; species Flammulina velutipes. The sequence goes on along the minus strand of CM022374.1, from coordinate 601,662 downwards.
CAAGATCCATCCACTGCAGCCCATATAATTCTACCAGCTCAACAACATCTGCTCTCTCATCCCCATCCCAGTCATCATCATCTTCACCTTCCGCGACAAGCTCATCAGCGAACATCTCGTAGAACTAGGGTTTTAAAGTCAAGTCAAGTCAGGTTATTCACCAAATTTTCTTTGACCTGACCTTAACCAGTCAAGAAAAATCCTTGATTTCTCTTGACCTTAACTTTAACCGGTCAAAATCCTTGACCGATTTACATCAGTCAAGTTAAAATTCAGTTAATTGCAGTCAAGTTAAGAGTTATGACCAGTCAATAACTGATAAACTACTATTATTATCATGTATTAGGCTGTTTCAGATAGGTTTAGTATTTAACCTTGATTAAAATCATTGACCAACAGGGACCAGTCAAAGATTTCTCAAGATTAGCCTTAACCTGTGACCTTGACTGCCCTTAACTCTTGACCAAACCTTGACTGAAACCCTTAACTGCAGTCAAGTCAAGCTAAGTTAATGGTCATTCACAGTCACTTTGACTTGACCTTGAAACCCTACGTAGAACTCATCATCAGAGTCAGCGAAAGGGTCGCGATCCCAGTGCTCTTCACACGCCTCTTCACGCAGAACATCAGCAAGAACTATAAGGGTCTCAGCATTGTGCATTAAATCGTTTTGGGATTGCGATATCATTACTCAAGGCATTTGAGATGGATGTTATGATCAAGATAAGCCGTGGCTCCGGCATCTGTCCCAATCAGGAATTTGTAATCGCAAAACAAAACCGCAAACACAAACTGCAACTTAGAATTGATCACTCCTGGTCCCAGTTGATGGTCCTTCCAAAAAGAAGAAAATGAAGGACTACTCCAGTTGGCAGTTCTTGAAAGAAAAAAAAAACTGGACAAAGACCAGACCTTAAAGCCCTAATAGTATCCTTGGAGTTTACCTCATGTCTAGAAGGTCTCAAGTTTTAGAGTTTAAACATATTTAATTTAATTAGATGTATGCTCTTCTAACCATTCCCAGAGCTTCTTTGCAAGCTGTTCATCTCTTGCATCAGTAGTCACAGGACCAATCCTAGCCCAAGGGACCAAAAACTAATTATTCTAACATCAGGACTCAATCAATCCTCTTGAAATCTGACCACTCACCATTCCATTGCAGTTCACCGCCTCAGGTGCTGTCCCAGCCCACAGTTGTGTCAATGCCCCCTTAGCAGTTGAGTAAAGAAAATAACTCTAACATATTATCAGGAAGGCCGGACCACATTTATCAATAGAAACAACACACCATCAAAACTCGCAACGGAAGGAAAACATGTCGTGTCAGGTCACTTGCAATGTTACCTGTTGTGTTGTGTCTGAGCAAAACCTCCAAGGACATGATAAAACCAATCACCTGGATTCAAGGACATCGAAATTATATTCTTGTCAGTGTACCGCCTGGCCATCTCAGAAGTTATCAGTACATTTCCCTGTCAACGCTGTCAGCCCACGATCCACCCAGAACCCAGACAAACTTACGAGTTTGCTCTGCTGATATAATGTCTCAGTAAAACGCGACCGGCGCTTCGGGCCATCCTTCAATGTCTCAAAATCAATCCCATACTGCAGGGGCCAATAGATCGCCCCGGACGATGTGTTGATTACCCGCGCAGGCGAAGCAGTCGTCGCCGCCTTCGTCAAAGCGGACAAGAGCAGCTCGGTGAGGAGAAAGTGGCCTAAGGCGGGGGATTGGGTCTCAATTTCACATGAAGTAAATGTGGCGTACCCATCACATTGGTTGAGAATTGAAGATCGTAGCCCCGAGTATCGACTTGGCTGACTGGCGGCCACATAACGCCACTATAGAGCGTTCAGAAATGTTAAGAGTACGTGGAAAGAAGGGGTCTCCTACCCGTTATTGAATAATACATGTAATTGACTCTCATTCCTACGAAATATGATGAGCCCGCGTCCGAAATGTAACAGGACATACCGAAGGAACTCCTGAGCTGCAGACCTCACAGACGTGATGTCCGACAAGTCTAGCCGCAGAAAGATGGCCTCCTTCCCCGTGTCTTGGGCAAGTTCACGGATAGCATCTCGCGCCTTAGCTTCGCTACGACACGCAATATACACTTTTGCATTGTGTTGAAGGAGTGCACGCGCTGTCGCTTTGCCTATACCGGTATTACCGCCTATTGTCCCAGTCAGGAGAATGAACGCGAAACACAGCAAGGAACGGACCCGTCACGAGCACAACACGACCAGCGAGGTCAGGCATGTCGTCCGTAGACCATTGCGCACTGGGCGGGAGAGATTGACGCGCGAACTCCCAGATGTTTTTCAGGATTGCCGTCATCGTACTGAACAGAAAGGCGGAAGAAACCATTTCGGCCCGGGTTATATTCATAAGGGTTGCTGACGCCAGGCTAATAAGCATATCGCCTGCCTGTAGTGAAATGACTCTTGGACCGCTGTCGCTCTAACAGTGAATTAGCTACACAACGACTGTGTCTTCTTCGACGCCAATCTCCTCTGCCTCCTCCGCTTCTATGGCCGACGGTACGCGAAGGAATGTTTTGTGCAATTCTGCCGTCCTAAGAGAGATAGGACAGACACGCTCAAGGCCACAGGGAAGGATACGCACATCTTTGATTTGCTCGACACCAAAGTATGCATCCGTAGGAATACCCAACGTTGCCTCGGGGCGGACGTCTACAATGACCATAATAGGGCGCGCGCGCAACCTTTCCGAAGAGATCGTTAATTTCCTGGTCCGACGCGCATAAGTTCGGCCCCGAATGGTACCAGCCAATCGAAGACAACTCACCGTTCACCTTCTTGAACATCTCATACATTCCCTGGATGTAATTCCAAGAACCAGGTCTTGCTCTCCTTCTCGTCCTCTTCATACGGCACGGCGAAGCTGTTTGCAACGTTGATGGTCTTGCCGTTGTCCTGGCCTAGGAGGACGCCAACGACGCGCTTGTTGGATGTGCGGCTGAGTGCGCGTGCATGGTGGTCGGTTACAGAGCAGTACGGGAAAATGAACTTGTTATCGTGGAAAGCCTGCAATCAATGTTCGATTCGGAATACATCAAAAGTACGACAACATTACTAGCTTCTCCAATACTGTGCCAAGTCATGTATCCTATCCAACACCACCGTGATATACGAAGTCTCATTCAACAACGTCTCGAAATGCTTGATTGCCTCTTCCTCCGTCAGGTCCAGTCTAAACTTCTCCTGCAACTGCTCATGCACATCTCGATGCTTGATGTCCGGAATGTTCGCGTCAACCATCAACGCCACCAAGTTCAGTATCAAGTTCGCGTTCTTCCGCAGGATCGTGAACGCCGTAAAACAAAAGTTCTTGAATCGAGCGTAATGGGGTGACTGGGCACCGCCCATCCCGTCTACCATCTCCTTGCACACCTTCACGGCAGGTGGAAAGGGCTTTGGATCGCGCCCCATGATGTAGCCAAAGTCGACTACGAACAACGTCAGTGAATATTGCTGAAACACATGTAAATCCCTTACCATGGAAGAAATGACCATCGGGCGCGACGAGGAGATTGTCTAGATGTCGATCACCGACACCTAAGATATATGTGACAACACAATACCCAGCTACATGCGAGAAATGAGCGTCATATATTCGGGCGTCGCTATAACATAACTCACCGCAGCTCCGCACGAAGGTATCAATAACCCCCGGCTCAACCCCAGAAGTTCCAACACTCCCTTCGTCAGGATAGTTCGCTCGCATGTAATTGAGCAATGTCCCATGCTCGCTGACGATGGCAGCGATACTCTTGCTTGCAATGAACTGCATCATCCCCTGCAGAGGTCCTGTCGCCAGCACGTCGTATGCACTGAGTTTCAGGTCCAGGTTCTCTTTCCTCAACAGACGGTCCATAAGTGTGAACAACTGGATGACGAGCTGGTCTTGCCGCATGTCGTCCCCATCCTTGAAAATGACAGGGTATTCCGACCCATCTGAGCATTGGAAGTAGAGAAGGAATGGATACAGGTTCGATTTGAACACGGAGGATTTATCTGGGTTGATGCCTACAACCTCTATTCGGGCATTGAGAGGTAGCGGGAGAGGCGGGAATGACAGAAGGTTATTCTTCGAATCGTTGATCACAGCTCGGAGCTTCTCGATCTTCTTTGGCCGTGGATCCTTGGACGTCCGGATTTCTCGTGCGCGTTTAGCCAAGGTTTCTACCAGCTGGCCTTGTCGACGCATGAGCTCACGACGCTCTGCCCCGTTTGGAGCCTGCAGAATTTGTCTTAGCATTTCGTCAAACTTATTGCCCTCCACTCACCTCGAGGACCTTGCTCAAGAACTTGTAGACGACTCGGCCGTACATCTTGGCGATAACCCTGTCTTCTAAAGCGACCTCCACCATGAGGTACCAGTAGAGTCGACTGCCCAATATCGTATTCTTGACCCCGCGCGAGATCATGAAATCCGTGAGACCGCTATCGTCGTAAGATATCGCGTTTGTTGCTGACCGAGAAGATCGTTGTTCGCTGGCAGCACTCTCGAATTTGAGCGCCTGGACCAATTGTAGGAGGTACAGCAGTAGTTCCTGTAGTTCTGAATTAGTTTCATGTTAATTCCTCAGTGCACATGACTTACCTCATCGTCCGCCCGACCAAGTTGCCTCACTGCAAACGCCCGCACTCTCGAGTCTACCGTCCCAGGACCAAGCAACTCTAAGGCATCATCGATGTCAATTTCTGACCACTGAGGCAACAGCTCCTCCACCGCTTGTTTAACCTCTGACGGATCGCGCCAAGTCACAGACTTGAGGAATTTGGTCAACCCACGCTTGTCCCTCGCCAGGTAGAACCGGAATTTCCATATCACGTCCTTCTCCTCTGAATTGAGAGGCTGACTAGGAGCGTAATTGAGGATTTCGCCGATGGTGTCGCGTATTTTGGCGTTGGGCTTGAGTTCGCGGTCGTAAGGTCCGCTTCGATGACTCCGGACTAGACGTCGGTGTTTGTCTTCGACGGGATTCTCGCGGACGACTTCGGGGTCAACGACGCTCCAGAGGTTGGAATCGTGAATAGCAGAGGAAGGCGTAGCGACCGGGGTCTGGGGTGGTTGAATGGGGAGATTGGACGTCGACGGTAGATTTGTCGCTTCCTTTACGGATGTCAATGTAGATATCGGAAAGAAAAGCAAAAGCGCTCACTGGTTCGTTGTATATGATGGGGAAATCGAAGCGAGGCAGGTCGACGTAGAGGTATAGACTCTCCGATTTCTGTGTCTCCGCCTATTTCGAAGGTTAAATTCAACATTTCAAGCACAAGCGAATCACGCACTGCATGAACCTCTTCCATCTTCCGAAATGTCATCTTGTCTAGCCACTCCGATTTGGGAAGATCGCCTCGTTCGTACTTTTTGACGAGCTGTAGTATGTACAGTCAGTTCTGTCTTCCACCTTGAGGCAATAGAGAAAGACCTTTTCCAATCTTCCCATCTCGTCCCTTGATCCCCGCTTGCTCGGTGTACTCGACTCTGCAGAACCATCCGCTTCGATCCCCTGCCAAAGCAGAAGTCGGTGTTTGCCTCGTCGCAGGGTCCTACATGGCAGTGTCAAGCTGCTGTTAACACTGTCCACTGTCCACTACGCACCATTTCTTTCCGAACAGCCTCAGCGTAGACCCTCCAACAGGCGTCGCATTTCGTGGACCAGCAATATCCCAAACAGTGAATGTAATCTGTGCATTGAGGGGAAGGTCGCAGTAGCGTATCGGAAGTGTTATCCATTCATTCCATCTATTCTATTCAATACAGAGCGATTCAAAGGTAGAGCAGACGCACGTATAGGAGTTCTTGAAGGCCTTGAACGATGTCCGGAAGGGAATGGTAAGTGGTTTGTTGTCGGCAACAAGCTGACATGTCACGTAGAGATCTGACAACGTACTTGAGCCAAGTTATCGAAAGATGAGCCATAGATAGAGAGTAGACAACGTACGAGGATTGTACGCCGTGAAATCGCAGTTCAGGATTCTCGAGCAGCTCCGTTAACGAATACGGACGTCGTGCTCCCTCGAGCTGATTTCTGCGCCTATTGAGCAACGCAGTCGCAAAGACGATCCTATTCTTACATTCTGAACGTGACTGGTACTTTCAAGTTGGAGAGCGTCGCAAAAGTAAAGTCGTCGCGATTGTCCTTGTCCATGATGGTGGTTTAACGAGCTGATGTGACGAATGTGACTCAACATAACAAGCCTTGGGCCCACCGCTGTCGCTCAAAAATCTAACAATGAATTAGCTACACAACGACTATGTCTTCTTCTCTTTATCGTCGCTCTTCTCCTCTTTCGACTCCTTCGCATCCTTCTTCTCATCCTTCACCGCCTCCTTCTTCTCCCCATCATCGTCCCTCCCAATACTCGCCTTGTTATCCACAAGACCATGCAGCGCAACCACCGCCCGAACCAAACTGCTCATATACACCACAAGCATCTCATCATTCGTCTTGCCCTCAAACGCGCCCTTCACCTCCTTCTCGCTCAGATCCGGTAGGAGATTTAACGCGTCTTGGAGGTAATAGATAATTTGGTGCGGGATGGGTGTCGTTGAGGATGGGGAGGATAATTGCGTGAGGTAGGATTGGAGGTCAGAAAGCCGCGAGGAGAGACCCCGCAGGGAGGAGAGCTGTTCGGATACGCGAGTCGCGAGTGTAGTAGTCGTCGAGTCCTTGATATCTCGTAACAAGTGCTCGACGCCAATCTCCTCCGCTTCCTCCGCTTCTATGGCCGACGGTACATGGAGGAATGTTTTGTGCGTTTCTGTACCGTCCTAAGGATATGTTAGATACGCACAAAGCCATCTAGAAGGACACGTACATCTTTGATTTCTTCGACACCAAAGTATGCATCCGTAGGAATACCCAACGTCGCCTCGGGGCGGACGTCCACAATGACCATAATAGGGCGCGCAATGAACTTTTTGAAGAGATCGTTAATTTCCTGGTCCGACGCGCGTAGCTTAGGACCCGAATGGTACCACCCAATCATCCGTTCTTTGGCTACACTCTGCGCGTTAGCCTGGATAATGACGAAGGGAAGACAACTCACCATTAACCTTCTTGAACATCTCGTACATTCCCTGGATGTAATTGTGATCCAAGAACCAGGTCTTGCTCTCCTTCTCGTCCTCTTCAAACGGTATGGCGAAGCTGTTTGCAACATTGATGGTCTTGCCGTTGTCCTGGCCTAAGAGGACGCCAACGACGCGCTTGTTGGATGTGCGGCTGAGTGCGCGTGCATGATGGTCGGTTACAGATAGCAGTACGAGCGGATGCACGACTGTCCATAGGTGAGTACACTTTTGGATAGCGTTGGCGGAGGAGACGTACTAACGGTGGTGTTTGCTAACGCATTAAGCTAACACGGTTATCAGTTCCATAATTGTATACAAGTTGGAAAAGACAGACTTGTTCTGTTGTGCTGGCCACCATCGTTTGCGTTCAAGATAATGACGGATAGGAAACAGATGGACGCGACGCGCGTAATGTTTACTTTTGTTTGGCTGCAGACTCGCTGTGGCGCAAAACGTCGTATTATCCAAAAAGTAATCTCAATGTATTAGTCCATTGTCTATTATACTGCCCCAATATTCACCAAGCCCACCAATAGATACTAGTACATTATACTTTGTCCATATTTGTGTTTACTAAAGTCCCACATAACGATAATTTGGAGAAACCAAATTAGACGGCGCAGCCGCGTACGGCGAAAGATTGGGTTGGGATGAAGAGGCGTACGGCGAGTATACCTGTCCCGATGGAGGATACCCTGCATAAATAGCATGCGTCGTCCCTCCTCCTCCTACTGGCGACAGCGTGGCATTCGAGCCACCATAAGGAGACATCACCGAATACGGCAAAGTCGACGGAGACATGGTGTACGGAGACGAATGCGCCGAAGCGCTATAGTGGGACGACTGGGATGGTGTGCTGTAGTACGACGGATAGGCCTGGGAGTGGGCAGCTGGCGCGTAGATAGATTGAGGGGTGTACGCGGTAGCCTGGGACTTGTACCCTAGACCTGGGACGTCCAGAAGAGACGCGGTATTCATCGGGGATAAGACCTGCGAATGCGGCGGGGGATGGATGTGATTCAACTTGGGAGGCGAGATATTCCCTGGAATGACAACGGGAGCGGAGGGAGGGCTAGGCTCCTGGTGATGATGATGGTGCGCCGCTCTGTCTCCTTCCGGAGATGAATGAATTGGGGACGGTTTGCTCAGTTTCCCGTCCCACTTCGACCTGCGCGATGTAGGTGTCCGGCGAACAACGGGAGTAGGATGTTTCCTAGGTAATGTCAGACTCAAGAAATTAACAACAGGAAACTCCGCACATATCCCAATCTTGGTCATCTTCGTCGATTAAGAGAATGAGCAGTTCTCTGCAAACGTGTGAGAAAATCAAGCCATGTAGAACGGGATAAACACGGACTTGTGGTCTCCATGAGTTGATCGGTCTGAAGAGTTCCGGTGAATACCAGTTGCCACAGATGCATATACGAACTTACCATCTATAGTACTCACTAGGAGATTAAATTAGAACATACATACTTGAAACACGACAACGGCTACTCACGAGATTTACTGCAAATGAAGGCACGTCAGCTTCAAACAAGAACAACAGAGCAAGTACTGACCGGTCCGGGTTGACAATCCTGAGCTGATGGTCGTCGTGGGCGGTCGAACTATGGATCGGTCCTAAGAATGGGATGGACTGTACACTCGCTGTGGCGGAATAGGGCGCTCGAGGGGTATTGAGCGGAGCCAAGGTCGCCTTTGTGTCTGTCGGTAGCCTCTCGGGGTGTGCGGAAGGAGAATGACTGGGCGAATTCGAATGGGAGTGGGGACTGTATGATATCATCAATACGTGAATGATACAGATGGCATCGAAACTTACTGGAGTTTGGTAACGTCGTTCTTGGGCGGTGAGGGAAGCTTCTTGTCAAGCGAGGGATGAGGTGAATGTTGCTTGTCTGATGGGGCAGGGGGGACTACGACATTCATACTGTTCGTAACCTCAGCAATGGCGGAGAAGACACGAGCCAGACACTCACGACATCCGCTTGAAAGCCACGTCCAGGTCTTTGACGGCGCGCTTCAGCTCCATGTCATGCTGAGCTGCTTGATCCTCTGGGACCTCCGAGACAAGCGAGTCCTCAAGGTAGTGCTTAACCTCCTGTGCTCTCTTGAATTCACCGGACAGAAAATCCTTCCGCGGACCTTTATTACGATGTGCCTTGGTCTGGTCGCGCGCGTCAGTAACAGTTCCGATCACTGATAGAGCAAAAACGCACATCGCCTCTCCACGTCCTTGCATAATCCACAATCTTCCGACCAGTATCCGTAACAGCGGACCGCGCAACGACCACCGGGCCCGTCCGACTTCTCAGCGTCGGGTCACTATCACAACAGAGTCAGATAAATTCCCAGCATCGGAATAAATACACGCACTTTGTATACGACCCAACGAAATCCCTGGCTTCCTTTCCCGACATGATCTTGAACTTTGCGCCGGGAAGATTGTTGGTGTCCGCCACTACTTTGAGGTAGTCAATGTCGTGGTATCTGGACTGAGACAGTCGGCGGTCCTCTTTCTTCGTGGCGTCGAGATGGGCGTCCTCGCTGGAGGACGACGAGAGGCCGCTGGCCAGCGACTGGGGTGATCCGTGTGCACTCGAGTGTCCATCTGAAGAGCCTGCATCGATGGGTGGCTGTTGTAGTGGCGTTTCGTTCTCGACGGCGAGTTGAGGCGGGGTCGGGGGTGTAGATATAGGCATAGTGTAGGTGTATGCAAAAGGTGAAGCTCGTATAGTCGTTTCTCTAGTGGTTAAATACCCTGTTCATCAATAATAGGCTCTGTGGGCGCCAAAAGGACAGCTAATATGGCTAATTTGAGCTGTCTCCGTGACGGTGCTAGCCGTAAGCGTCGAAAGCTGTTGGAATGGGCAGATGGCGCAAGCAAAGAGCTGGCAAGAGGCTTTGGATGTGGAAAGAATGAACGTGAACGCCACCGTCTGGAATAAATAGAAAATGACGGTTCGTTGGTGGTAGTGAAAAGGGAACAATTACGCGATCTAATTGGGCCATTGGTTTCATTTATGCATATTTGTACCGACCCCGCTGCCCATCACAAATCGTGGAAATAACTCTTTTGAAACATGCTTTGGTCCATTCAATACAATGGTCGCGCTAATGGCACGCTCCCAAAATCGCCTGGTCATCGCCAAGCATCGCCCTCGGATTCCAAGTTTGACCGAACTTCATGTAGGCTACTAGAACCCGGACTCTGAGGGAGCGAAACTCTACCTTGAACAGAAGTAGTACACTTATAGTATACAATACAGACATACCATCATGCATCAGTATATCAGTGGCGCCCGCGTCATAATCAACCTCAGTGGCAAGCAATTCTAGCTCCATCTCCTCATCGGAACCTCCAATCGGTAAATCAACCACGGACGCTAAGAATAATCAGTGGATGCCAGCATGCGCAGCAATATATCACTTACCAGCGTTGACTTCAAGCGTGCAGAACTCGAACCCCGACCTACGTTAGGATCAAAACAACCATCATCCGGCTCACGCCTTCCAAACGTGTCCAAAGTCTTGTAAGACCTATTGGAGAGAGTGAATGCTCGGTTGCGATCCTGGCATCATCCAACCGGAGGAAGGCATTGAAAGTCGGATTGCTTCCCCCGGAAGGAATATAGTAAGACGCAGGCGATTGGGTCCTTCAGAAGCCTCGTATCGGACAGGCATCCTCTCCGCCCATTCGATCTGTGCTATTTGAGTGCCCCGCTATTACCCTTCGCCATCTGGACCAAGTCGAACTTACCTCCCTCCGACAAGACTATATGAGTCCATGATTCAAGCAGTCACCCTCGAGTTGTGTTGGCTAACAACGAACGACCCGGATCGTGACAGAGTCTTCGAAGATCTTCGAGCTATCCGTGCAAATGGTTTCCAGATGTAGTGACAAGCGACGGGACGTTGTAGGAACTGAGATGGTGGACATTTGTATCCAGGTCAACTCCAAGCGATATCGAAGTAGGAGACTTTAGGCGAGTCGTAGCGATGAGAATGCATGTTGTCGAAGGAATATTAATATCAAGGCCCTGCACCAGCTTATGTCCGAAGTGATATTGCGAACAGCGTTTATTTAGTGATTTCGGAGAGTGCGCTCTCTTGACTGCTTCGATGACGAAAATCGTGCGTCCGAGGCCATGTTGACTCCCTCGGTGATGAATATAGCGATACATATCTCTGAAATTTCCGCCAAACGAAGACACAATATTCTTGACCTCGTTGAAGGGCGAAACAGGGAGGAGCGATTGATACAACAACCACCTTGTCGACGTGTTTGAGTCCATATTCTGGTTGAATGAAGAGACATAGGACTCACGTCGAATAATTTCTGGCACGGAAGGTGGATTCATGACAAACCTATTGTCGGGATTATGATATGACCAAGGGTTTGTATCGCACGGGTGTCGCATGGCAGATCAACAGGCGAGAGTTCGTCAAAACTGCAGGATGTGACACAATGGCACTAGGACAAAGAGTTTGTGATACATTAACGGCAAGGACGTCGTGCTTGGTGTACAGATGGCGTTTCGAGTGGCGAAGGAATAGGAAGGGCTTCGAGAAAACGGAGACGTAGGTAGTCTGGAGTGAAAGATTTTCCTGTCATCCAAAGGTAAAGACACAAAGGAGCAAGAGGAAAGAAACACTTACCTGGGTTTCCTTGGATGAGGAGGCCATATTCCAGGGTGATTCATTTGGTCCTCCAAGACAGTCTCATAAAGCAAAGGGTATTAGGGTAAGATGAGGAGACGAGAGTCTGCTCCTTTGCAAGGCAGCAAAGACATTGGCTCGATATCGATGCCCAGCGTTTAGAGGCAACCCCGCCTGAAAATCCATAGGTTCGCCCAGAAATCTTCGATGAAGTTGAACATGTCCAGATTTTACCCCGACCGGCACGCAGTGGATGGGCGACTGAAAGGCTGGTGAGCTGCAGCAGACAAAACGGGTCGACAACCTTATACTTGCGCCTTGTAACATTCAGAGGATGATGGTAAGAAGGAAAGTCGATCGTAATTTCCCAATTCTGGCAACGATCACTACGTATCCACTTAAGATTCAGGATGTAGCATGAACGACGTTCCCGCAAACGGGACGTTTGGTATATAATATCCATGGAAGTAAGCAAAAGTGCGTATTATATCTATCCCACTATCAGTTCGCAGTCAAACCACAGGTATAGAAGAGCTCACCAAACTAAGTTCCAGTGTCCATACTCGTCGAGCCCATAGCTTCACGCCAGCTTCGTTGGGGACCTCGACCTCAATTCCATCCCACCAGCACTTCCTCTAAAGGCGGGCGTAAGACGAGTGGATACAAGAACACGCGATGACTTACCGCCGGCTTTCTCCAAAATAGTAACAACTTTTGTGCGGTGGCCATCTGCTGGTAATCGACCTCGACAGGGTGTTCGCCGTTGGTATGATGTGTAATGCCCGTCTTGAGGAGGACCAGGGCGATGGACGATATGCAACACCTCGAGGGCTCAAGGGCGCGGAAACCCCACTCATCTTCCCTGTCAAACCCACTGTGCCACAGTTAGCGCTCATTCACCGGGCCAAACCCAAAGGACACACCTCATGCACAACATATCAATAAGATGTTGCTCAGCCATGTTGTTTTCCTTGTTTACATTCCGCTGCAAGGCCGTGAAGATATTCTTCTTGTCCATGAGCCACTCGCCGCACTGTCGCTTCATATCAACCATGGGCTGGTTGGCAATGCCAGCATCGTCCGTCGCAGAGAGGCTTCCTTTAGTGGGAATGCTGAAGTATTCGAGCTCCTCCCTGAGAACGATGATAGCCTGTTTTGAGACGAGCGGGTTCTGGCTGGGCATGAACTCCGGGGAGGGAGCATTTTCCAGTAACTGTTGTTGCGCGGCAAAGAGGCCCGGGACACCGTCCAATCCATAGAACTTTTCAGAGGCGGTACGGAAGAAGGAGAGAACGTATGAAAAGCAGTCGGGGTCAAACTACAAAGTATGGTCAGTGGCCGCACAAAAGTCGAAGGATGATTAACGCACGTCAACGGCGTAAACCTCCTCCTCGTCCTCTCCATCTGGACTATCCGCCTGTCTGCTCAACACGAGGCCATTTGGAAAGAGGCAGAGCAGGACTGATTCTGGCAGGTTCATGATTGTTTCGCGATCGACTTGGAAGCGTTTGCCACGAAGGTCGAGATGGAGACGGGTGAGCAGTTGTGGCTGAAGATTGTGGTGGTGGGCGACCTGGTGCTGGGACACCTGCGTTATTGGCGACGAAGACATGCTCGCAGTCACCGTCGTGGTCGTCGTCGATGGTCAACAAGGGCGTGCCGCGTGCCTGCCATGTTTTTCCCAAAAAGGTAACTCAAAGCGGGTCCTTTTGAGCTCGCGCTCTCACGCTGAACTGGACAACACTCTGGGATGCTAAATTGTTGCGGATGCTAGCCACTAATTCCTTACTGCGCCTTACGGACGCCACACTTCTCGCCAACTGGCAAGTGACCAACTCTCAATCAATTCACAACAAAGTCACGAAACACAAGGCCAATCTCAGTCTGTGTGGACACCAGATTCCCATGACCCGGACGTATTACTGCTCGGAGATGACGGATATAAATACAGATACGCCTGTCCTTCTTCTGTTCTCGATCTATGCCCTTGTTCTCCCCTCTATAAATCATCCCCAGCGCCACAGTCCTCAATTTCCTCATCGCCTTGCCTCTTAAAGTCTATCTAGCCCCGTATCTTCCCCTGCATTGCTCAATCCCGTCCCATCTACGCTGTCATGTCTTCCATTCACGCTCCAGTTCCCGCCACAGTACCATACTGGGATCACCCAAATCACGATGGGATGTCCCTGGTCAGCGATTCATCATCATCGACTCCCATTAGCTTCACCGTGAGTCCGTCAAGCGCTGTTAATCGCTGTAGAGCTAATAGTACTATACAGGCACCGAGCAGCGCCGCGTCTATTTCTAGCCGTAGTAGCACCCCCTCCCGCCTCCCTTTGGATGAGCGCATACGGATGCAACTCATAAAGCAGCGTCATCGCATCACAACTTCCGAGCGTGGGCTTAACCAGCTCGAGGAGCACAAGCCGAATATCCCTGCCTGGGCTTACAATCAACAACGCCAGGAATTCCAAGAACAACTCGACGATGCGACAAACAAACTATCGAAACTTCTCAAGATTGACTCCGCCCGAGGGTCAGCGACGTACGTGTATATCATCCGTCGCGCCACACAACCATTTACAGTCCCTCTAGCCCGGAACACACTCCCCAGGTGTCCTCCTCTGCAGATTCTCCCATGCCTGCCACCCAATCTATGCTACCCCTCCTCCAAATCCCTTCCGGGCTTCCCAGCCAAGACGCCACAAATGACCTCTTTCGGGTATCCTCCCACCTATCCGACATGAAGAGGGATTTCGCCCAAAACTGTACGCTATAGCCATTCTTGCTCTCCGCAGATCCTGACTATCCCCTAGGTACCACCTCCCTCACCCCCGTGTCACTTCCTGAGCACGACCGCCAACAATACTGGGCAACGCTCTCTCAACTCAAGCGGCAGATCCCCGAGCTCGAAGGCATCCTCCCCATGCTTTATCTCCTCTTCAACGACGACGGACTCGTGTACAATATGACCCTCGCCGTACGTTTCAAACTAAGACTTACCACAGCAACCGCTCTAACGTTCTCCAGGTCATCCTCGTTCAATACCAAGTATACCTGGTTAATTCGCCCAACCAGCAAGGCCCAAATATAGTGATCCCTCTAGAGTGGCTCAACACCATGAACGAAAAGGTGCAGGATACTCTCCAACGCTTCAAACAAACCGTTCAAGGACTGAAGGCCGGAATGGGGGTCAGTGCATCTTGATCGCCACCACATTCAACTATTCAACCCCGGATGTGACTATCATAATGATAGCTCGCCGTCATACACTTACTTTTTGTCTATCGCACTGCTGCCTTGCTATCAAACTGCTTTCACCTGCACTAATACCATACGTATCTCAATAACAAACCATGATCATGTCACCTCATCCCGAGCCGCTCCCAAGAAATCCTCCGCCATCTCCCAAACATCATCCTTATCCAAATCCACATCCAACATACTCTTCATCCTCCCAAAATACCTCTTCTCAGAATTCACCGGAACAAGGCGCGGCTCCATCTTTCGCATGCGCGCAACCTCTTCCCCGACCCTCCGAATAGCCTCTGCATCCGGATCCTCACCCGATCGACTGACATTTTGACTGCAAAGTACGACCAGCACCCGCAGATGCGGGCGTGGATCTTCTGCGAGCATCGAAACGAGTCCACCGCTGGATCCAGCGTTGTGCTGGAGTGATGCGTAGACCCCTGGTCCATACAAGATATGAGTGATGGACGGACGCTCCCGTAGAACCCCCATGATACGTTTAGCAATTCCACCAACATACAATTCCATATAAAGGACAGCGAGGTGAGTGATATTCGGAGGAAGCCTATCAAGGTCCACTCGGTCGTCCAAAGGATTGATGAGTGATAGAGATTCTAGTGAAGACAAGTGTTGCATGTCTAGGACTTTGGTATACCGACTAGTCCTGCTGTCCGAGAAGAGCGTGAGGTTCAATGATGATATACCCGTGCAAAGTGCTAGGATGTTTTCCATGAGCAGTGCGAAGAGAACGATATCAACGCGGAGGACGCGAACGGTTCGGGAAAAGAAGGCGGCATCGTTCCGTCGGCGTGCGCATATCGTGAAGAGTACAGCAGTAGCAGAGTCTGAAAGGGACACCTCTCGATAGAGTATTGGTTCTATCCTGCCTCATTTGAGGATAAAGTTCCTCGATGTTGAACGTGGATGAACGAACCATCTACGGGTTTCGCGTGAAAGCGAGATGAGAGTGAGACATGTCTTGCGACAGGATAGAGCAGCTTCCTCTAGGATAATTCGGACGATATCCTCTGGGCAGTCGTTGAATGGAGTTGACATGATCGTGGTTAAAGAGGCGCTTTGAATACCGGTCCGATGTCCGAGTCCTTTACTTTAGGGAGCTTGAACGAAGTGGGATGGCAATATGATTCCGATTATACCAATAAAACACGTATATATGTACAGTTAAACATAAACAGACCACATGAGACCTCTCCGGTTGTCACTAAAGAGAGCCCGAACTTATTCCCGCGCCATGCCCAAAGTAATCAGCTTGAATAACAGCAAAAAAGTAGATGTTACTCATGGATTTCAGAAAAGCGAGGCTTGGGCCCTGTTCAGTGACAGCTAAAGAGAACCCCAAGCCCACGGAAGCCCCCAGAACATATCCTTGCAACAAGGTGTACCCAAACACAGCGCCAAAAGCAACGACGCAATGTGAAAAAGCTTGCAAGACTCCGGAACCCCCAGATTTCAAAACGCTTTCTCGCTCAATATCAAAATCGAGTTCACCGATGGTGTTATGCAACGGTAAAAAAAAATTGAGGCTTGGGTCCTATTCAGTGACAGCCAAAGAGAGCCCCAAAGCCTATGGGTCCATGCCCCCAGAATCTTGAACATATTCCTGCACCAAGATATACTCAAAGGCAGCGCCAAAAGCAACGACACATAGAAAAAGACTTGAAAGCCCCCAGATTCCAAACATTTTCTCGCCCGGATAGTCGCATGCAACGGTACATGGTGAGGAGCTTGCCAGGCTCGGAGCCCCCAGGTTCCGAACGCGCCGTCACAGGCCGCTCTACATCGCTCTTCCCGCCCTCCAAAACATCCCATACAACGGCACATTACCAAGGAGCCTGCCAAGCTCTGAGTCAGATCCCCCAGAAACAGTTCATGAGCATGTCCCAGCACCAAGGGATACATGCACGAGCCAACATTCACGACGTCGTCACCGCCGAAAGTAGGAGTCCAAAGATATTGCCAGTGCCACGGTCCATGGAAGCAAGAATCTGTCAGCCGAATACTCCCGGTTCCCGGAAGGATAGTAATCAGCTCAAAGGATAGCACAAAAGGTATACATGACTCACGGGTAGGAAAGTGCGGCTTGGGGCCTCTTCAGCTGCCACCGAAGAGAACCTCAAGACGTTTAGAACCCCCAAAAAATCTCAAACATATCCGTCCATCCCAATCACAGCGCCAAAAGCAACGACGCATAGAGTTTGCCAGACTCGAAACCCCCAGATTCGAAACCATTGCTCGCCTAGAATCCAAATTGAATCCTTGCCTTCAAGGGATACCATGCAACGGGACATGGAAACGAGCTTGCCAGACTCGGAGCCCCCAGATATAACCATGAATGTGTACCCGCACCAAGGGATACACGCACCGCCATCCTCAAGTCGTCGCTGTCAAAAGTAGGAGCCCAAACGATTGCCAGTGCCATGAATGCCAAAAGGGACTTCCCAACGAGCCAGAACCTGGAAAATACCGTCAGAAAGAGGGGACTGTAAAAAAAGACGCACCAATTTTGAATCAGAAAAAGAGCGGCGAAAGAAAAGCAAGCCGCAAAATTATTTTATCCAGAAGAAAAGCTATCAAATCTCGTCAACAAACTTCCTGAAGCGAGAAACGTACACGGAGAAGGCACTGCGCACAACTGGCACGGCAGTCGTCATCTCCCCGATATCCTCCAAAAACAGCAAAGTATCCCAGTCGGAGGAGGTCGCTAGATTATCAGGCCTCTTACCCTCCAAGCAGTCAAGAGCAATCGCTGTCTGCCTCTGCGCCCGCGCAAGAGAAACAGGGGTCAGTATCTGCTCGACTGCCTCAAATTTTAGTGCCGCATCCTGGGCCGCAAACCGTCCAACGAACACTGGAGCGATGATGGGCGAAGGACAACGAGCTTTTACCGTAACGTTAACGTCGACGGGTGATTTTGTGGATGGCTCCTGTTGGCGAATATTCTGAACCTCGAGTCCGCGCTGAGTGGCCTTGCAGCGAACGAAAGTCGGAAGAGACGCTTGGTTGGAGCTAATGGAAGAAAACATGTTTAGTGGTGTGTTAGAGTGTAGGGGTACTATCGGTATGATGGTGGGAAGGAAAGGAAATTGGGGAGAGCTGGGTTTATAAACAGAACATTCCGATCGACACCGCCACACTCGATTTGGCCCCGTAGAATCTAAAGATAGATGTCCATTGGCTGCTGATTTCCTGACGACTGCATAGAAGTGCTTCCATCATCTCGAGCGTTCAGCGCTAGCTCGGCCTGCGTAATCCAATGAAATGAAGGTCGTCGAAATGAGTCAATAGTGGTAGCCCGAAGTGACAACTTGAAGGCGACTGGTATGTACGGGATAGTTTGGGAGAAACTACCATTCATTTCTATCAACAGAATCAAGTACGTGTAGTCTATCTTGCGTACAGTCAGCTCCGCCTGAACTAGAGATATGTAAGCTCACTTGAGAGTGTTTTCGACGAATCTCGTCAGTAGGCTGCTCGCCACTTATCCCAATCATATGGGAATATAGACACAGTGTGGATGCCCAAATGAACAAGTCGATGCCAGCTCAAAAGAAACAAAAGATGGTGATGGCAGGAAGACAAGAATCAGGCCGGCAGGCGTAAGCTGCCTCTTGCCACCATCATTCAACGTTCTTTTGTCAAGATGAAAAGTACGTTGCACAAACATTCGTTCGTTTTCCAACATACTAAAATAATGCTTTAGAAACAACTTGCTCTCGCTGCGGCCTGCCTGCAGAGAAGAAATCTCGTCGCATAAATCGCCCATCTCCATATGCTGCACACTTTCAAATTGAGGCGTCAATGTACCGATACCTTTCTGCCAAGGTAGAAGACGACATTAGATCCTTCGTATGCGCTGTGGAGAACGAGCTCATGGAGTGCGATGCGGACATTGCTCGCGTCGAGGACCTGTTGCACCAGCTCAAGGAAGAACGTCAGGCAGGACAGTCCTTCCTCACGCAGCATCGCCGCATTATCATCCACATTCACGTATTGCCACCCGAAATCATGCTCAATATATTCCGCCACTGTCTTGATGAAAGTTTGCCGCCATTCAATCGTCCGGGCTACAGCTTGCAGGGTTCAAGAAAGCCTATTCCGTGGATTCTGTCAGCTGTCTGTCATCGTTGGAGGAACATCCTCCATGACTCGCCCTCATACTGGTCGACACTCGACGTCAGTATGGAACAGCCTTTTCCAACGGATGTCTTAGGATACCGGCAGTCCAAGTCGTTGCGTGACGTTAGTTTGCAGCAGCCCTTTCTAGATGACGCTTTGTGTTTGTCTCGACGAGTGCCTCTACACTTTTCCCTCAACCTTGGTCGCGCAGACCGGCCCAATCCTTGTATCCAATCCCTCGTGAAGCATGCGTCTCGCTGGGAAAGTATCCATATTTCTGGACCGCAGGACACCTTCGTCACCCTCGGCATCACCCACCTTGGAGATCTCCCCATTCTCAAGAAGCTATCTATCTCGCTACACATGACATTCCGTGGGAGGAGAGGAGACGATGTAATTGAGGACGAAATCATCGATCTCACAGCTGCACTGTCGCCCTTCAGCATCTGCCCTCAACTCCATGAGTTATCTATCTCTATGCAAGAATGTTCTCGGCAGTGCCCGAGTGTCCTTCAAACTGCAGCACTTCCATTCCCCTGGGGCAATTTGTCCAAGCTCACAGTCTTCTTCGGCACCCACTCAACTCATATTGTGCGCTCGCTGTTACTTGCTTGTCCCAACCTCTGTCAGCTTGTCGTGTTTGGCAACAATGACATACTCAATCCCGAGTATCATGGAACCATTGATATTGGTCCTGTCCCTACTCACGAACCTCTCGTACATTCGAGCATCACCTCACTTACAGTCAACTACCCTCTGGATCTTCTCAAACATACCAAGTATCCTGCACTCACTCATCTCTTTGTTGCCAATGCAACACCTCGCAGGCTGGTTGAATTCCTCTCCCAACATGACTATTCTATCTCTCACTTCGAACTCCTTCCCTGTGACATTTTCAATCTGCCACTCGATTGGGATTCTGTGTTCTGCCTACTCCAAGATGTTGTTCACCTCACCGTTCCCAGGATGAAACTGGGCGACTTATGGCGGAGTGCCTCCCAGTCCCTGATAACACGTCTTCCTAAGCTACGAACACTTGTCTTGCACACCCAGTGTGATTTACTGGAATTTTGCACTGAAAGGTCAGAAATGATGCCCGTTGTTGTTTCTCGTTGGTCGAGTCGCACGTTACAGACCCTCGAGGTCTATTGCCATCGCACGCAGGATTGGAAACGGGACCTCATGTTCACCAAATATGATCCGATACATAAGGTCCCATTATCTGACTTACCAGGTATGGTGAGCCAGAGGATTGAAGCATCGGCCACGATGAAAAGATTGCTTGCCCTCAAGGAGGAAGGCCTTGAAATCAATATCAACAACATACGTCAGTAGATCTCCCAGTTTTTCTAGATAACTTTGCTCACTGTGAATTTCAGCATTGACAGACAGGTCGGTGACACTGTACATGTGAACAGCTAGCTCAAGACAAGTTGGTGGAAAAGTCGATTCAGATGTACAGTATTCATGCAAACAAGAAGATGTACTGCTATTTATTTGATAAAGAATATATGGGTGGGACGGCAAAATGAAGAATGCAGGCGTAGATCGGTTGCCTGTTGGGGTTGGAGGAACATCCTCAAGAGTTCCCGGTTCGACGGCGAGGAATGACCTTCGCATTGGTCACATGTACAGTAGTGGCGACCTATCAGACAACGCTGAAGAACGTGAGCACGGATAGAGAAGCAAGAAAGACAAGGACTGACGTATATCATTTATGTTAACCTCGAGACCTTCCGCCTTGAATCCCAATAACGCCTTGATTGTAGCGGAATTTTCGATCTTTCGGCTTACTGCCAACATATCCCGACCGAACCTCGGATCCCACCCATCCCTTACTTGCATAGAATGAATCTCAAGCATCTCCAACTTGCGCGCTGACCACAGACGCGCCACGAGGGGAACAATATCCCACTCTTTGCAGAACTTCCTCAAATGGCATTCGGTGTGCACGACGAGTGTCCGCAGCTGAGGCAGCTGCTTCTCTATCGACAAGGAAAGAATAGCCCATGAAGGCTGCTGCTTCTGAAGTCCCCAGAGACGAACAGTAAAGTGAACAATGTCCGGGAGGAGGTGTAGCACCGGGTCCCAATCAGACGGTTCATCTTCTGAGTCTCTCTTTAGGACGACCTGGAAATGTGTGATGTGGCGGGGATATCGGGAGAGGAATGGGAGGATTTCATCGGGTGAGGTTTCCTTGAGGGAGAGATGTGTAAGGGCTGGGAAGTCGGTCTGGTGGAGGAGATCCATGGGGTAGATGACTGTGAGGGATGTGATGCCCGAGTGGAGTTGTAGCGGTTCGAAAGACTCGGCATCACTCTCTTCGTCTTCGTAGAAAAGACTGTGCACACTGAGTTCGCGCAAGTTATGGCAAACGAGCAGCAGGGTGCGCACAAAATGACTCAAGTCGACGCCAAAGGACACTGTGAGCTTGAATAAGTTTGACCAGGGAAAGGAAAGAGACGAGGTGTCGAAAATAATGTCGTTGTATAAGATACCTTCCGCCAAAGAGACGGTCAACTCCTCAAGTTGAGGGCAATTGGTGAAGGGCACCATGGCAGCTGAAACATCCATAATCTCGTCAAAGTCGGGCACATCGTGATCCTCTGGATCATAACTCGCCTGAAGCGATACACAAAGTCCTTTTAGGTTGGGTAGATTTCCAAGTTGGCCGAGGTTAACGAAGGCGTCCCGTGATCCACTAACATCGAGGGTTTTCCAGCGCGACGTATGCCTCACGAGGGCTTGGATACAAGAAGGTGGCCCATAGGGATCGCCATTACCGAGGTCAAGGATGGGATATAACGGCGCCTGTTTCGATACCTGCAGAGCGTCCTCGAGGAAATGCAGCTGCGAGCCGACCTTGAACGATGTCCAGTACGAAGGTGATTCCCTGAGGATGTTCCTCCATCGCCGACATACAGCTGAGAGCACCCATGGGACAGGTATTTCTGGACCACACAAAGAGTAGTTTGGCCTCGCTTCAGAATTGCCGTTGAGGCAATGGAGGAATGTCTCGAACATGATCTCGGGTGGGCAAGCATGGATGTGCGAGAGGAGGCGTTTATGCTTTTCTAGGAAAGACGCTCTGGCCTGGCGTTCTTTGGCAAGTATGCTGGTGACGCCGGCGACGTATGCATCGTAGTCCGTCAGCTCATTCTGTACCTCAAGTATGAAGGATTTGAGTTCAATTTGGGAGACAACAAGGTTTTGGTTGGTTGGAAGAAAGTAAGCAGCATATGGGGATGGATGGTCAAGTATGCGACGACCTTTTCTTGCAGGTAGGGCACAGTGGGGGCAAGTCGCGTCTGTAGTGAGGTTGGGATACGTTGAGATAAAATATGATAGATGAGTAGCGTACTATCCATGTTGACAGGCGCGTCGAGTGATGGCAAGAGGCAAGACAAGTAAAGGTGCCGGATATCATCTTCGTCATTGTCTTCAACTATTTCTCCACAGATCCATTCCGAGCTCGTCGAATTAGACAGACGCACATTGCCTAGAGTATAACGAACCTCAACCAATGTTTCTATAAAACCCTACAATATCATTTCTATACGTCTAAACAACGAAAAACACTCCCATTACGCCTCTTCCCCAAGCTCCTCCTCCTCAGCAATCAGCTTCTCAACCTCTAATGCAGCCATACATCCACTACCAGCACTCGTAATAGCCTGCCTGTACCTCTTATCCTGCACATCACCAGCTGCGAACACACCCTTCACGCTCGTCTGCGTCGTTCCCGGAACCGTAATAATATACCCATCCGAGTCCGTCTGTAATTGCGAGCGAACGATAGACGTAGCGGGCTCGTGGCCAATCGCATAGAAAAGTCCATTGACGGCAAGGTCCTTCTCCTCGCCAGTCACGACGTTCTTGATACGCAGGTTCTTGAGCAACGAACCGTCACCTTGACACTCCGTAGCGGTCGTATTCCACAGAACGGTGACTTTGGGGTTGTTCAAGAGACGTTTGGCCATGATCTTGGACGCGCGGAGTTCGTCGCGACGGACGAGGACATAGACGTGCGAACCGTATTTCGTCAAATCTGAAAAAGAATAAGCGAGATAACAAGGTGGGACGTGTGAGGGGACTTGCAGGTGGCTTCCTCAGCAGCAGAGTCTCCACCACCAATAACCGCGAGGGGTTTGTTCCGGAAGATGGGGACGGCGCCGTCACACACCGCGCACGCACTGATCCCACTCTGCCAATAAGTCGATTCCCCGGGAAGGTTGAGACGCTTGGCACTGGCACCAGTCGCAATAATCACAGTGTCCGCCGTCTCCGGCTCTCCATCCTCCTGCATCTCGCGCCAGTACCGGAACGGACGGCGTGAGAGGTCGATCTTGGACACCGTCTCCGTGATAATATTCGTGCCAAACCGAATACTCTGTTCGCGGAACTTGTCCATGAGTTCCGGACCAAGAATCCCAGAGGGGAACCCGGGGAAGTTCTCGACGTCGGTGGTGGTGGTGAGCTGGCCGCCAGCGGCGAAGCCGTTAGCCATGAAACCTTCGAAAAGGACAGGCTCGAGGTTCGCGCGCGCCAGGTATATGGCAGCAGTGTGCCCAGCAGGGCCAGACCCGATGATAACCTGTTAGAGTTGTTACTGATCAAGTAGATGGGGAAATCGTATCAGGGTACATACAACTTTTGAATGCATTGGTTTTTCTGTGCTGTACTGTCTCTTTTCTAGTTGAAACGGAATCGGAGCAGCGACAAGCCAGCGATATCGCGAAGGACGGAGGAGTCGAGAGAACGTGGTGGTGAGAGACAGGATTGAAATCAGCAAAGTCGAGTTTTCCCGCGTCACGCCTAGCTGAGCAATGAGTCACGTGTGCCGTGGATCGGCCGGCGTTTCATGTGGCGCAATCTTCTTGAGTTCTAAGCACGTAATATGTTGCTGAATCACTTTGAAAGAGAACTTCATGTTATTACTCATTATCTATAGCTTGACTACTACCATCATCTATGCCGTAGCATCGCGATTGCTGTCTCTTCACTCTCATTGTCGCCTTCCCCCACTTACACATCCTACATTATACGCGTATTTCTTTCTTAGCCACACATCACGTCCTCCCCCAAAACCATCCCCCAAGCTCTTTGTAAATAGTTGAATTAATCTGTATGGTATGATGTCGGTGAGTGAATGAGGTATATACAAATGGTCGAGACTGTCCCAGGACATGCTAACAATAAACGGACGTGCACCACTGTAAATAAAAATATAAAAAAAAAAGTCCAGTCCAACAAAAAAGAAACGAGCGACATTCTCTATGACAAGTTCACATCCCCGGTCTCCAGCTCGAAGGCGGCGCTCCACCTTGTCTCTTCTTCCCACTAGCACCCGGACTACTAGGCCGCTTCGCCGGACTCGCAGGTTGACTCACAGTACGCGTCCGCGTCCCAGGCTTCGACCCACTCGTCGACATCCCACTGCTCGGCATAGGAGGAAGCGTAGGGAAATAGCTCGAGCTCTGGCGTGACCGACTATCACCCCCCATACGCACTTTTCGCTCCCGAACCACTCGCCCTCATCCCATACACAGACTGTGACGAGCCCCACCCACCACCATACTCACTCCTCGCCCCACCACCACCCCCCATCCCCCCATACATCGACTGACTCCCCCACCCTCCCCCACCACCCCCACCATACACACTCCCCCCACCCCCATACACACTCCCCCCTCCAAGACCCCCCCATAGACGACTGCCGCTCCCACTCATCAGCAGCAACAGCCATAGCCTGCTGCGCAACCGCAATCTGGTACGCCTGCTTCGCCATCATCATCGCCTGCTGGTGCGCAGCCATGTACGCAGGATCCGCCGGCGGAGGCATAAAGTGCGCAGGACTCAGCATCTGGTTGGGCATCATCATGTTCATGTTCATGTTCATCGGCATGTTCATGTTCATGTTCATCCCCATGTTCATAGGCATGTTCATCATCGGCATGCCCCAGCCCGTCTGCTGAGGGAAGAGCGGCGCTTGGTTCACAGGCGTCTCCTCGTCCTCGTCCATGATGGGACCTCGGCCATTGACAACGTTGCCCAACTACAAAAAGAAACAATTTAGCACCACCATAACCCAAAGCAAAAAGAAAGAAACACACATCAATAGCAGCCTTAGCCTCATTCCGTCGCCTCGTCAGCTCCTTCTTATCCTTCTCCTTCTTACTATCCTCAAAGCTCACGCTCCTCCTCTTCGCGTGTCCCTTGCCAGAAAGATCAGAAGATTTGCCACTCGCGCTCGCGCTCCCAGTAATATCACTCCCGTCCCTCGGAGTCAAAGGCTGCATCCCACTACTCGAATCTCCAGTCGAGCTCGCAGGACTCGCGAACGGCTTCGTGGCCAGCGGTTGCATGGGCATCATCGACGAGCTCCTCGGGCGCGGGTTAATGACATTAGACGTTGCCGGTCGTTGACGAGGAACGTCAAGCGACACCGGGGTGGATCCGCTCGTTGGCATCATAGTACTACTGCGCTGGCGGGGCGCAAGGACAGGCTTCGGCGCAAGGGCGGGCTTGGTCGACGACGAGGCGGTACTTGTCCCACTACGTCGATCCGCAATCGGCGGCGGATCACTACTAGCCCCCCTAGAATTACTCTTCGTCGTAGAAAGACTCTCGTTCGATTTATGCTGCGGTCGAGAAGTAACACTGAACGCAGGCGGAGGCTCCCTCCTCTGGATGGGGATAGGCTTGAACGTCGCCTTGTCCTCCCCGTCATCATCATCATCATGCTTGCTCCCATAGTCATCCTCCTCGTCGCTCGACTCGCTCTCCCCATTCTTGCTGATGAGCCGTATCCCACCACCAAGCATGGACGCAAGATCACTCATCCCATCAGACATACTAGTCGATCGAGGCGGAGGAACATCACTCGACGCCCTACGATGTCCGATGGGACGACTAGGATTCGGCTGACTAGGATTCGGTTGAGTGACCAGAGGCTGTTTCTGTATGTCGTTTCTAGGCGACGTCCTACTAAACGCAGCTGGCGGCAAAACCTCCCTACTCTCCTCTTTCTGCATCCCAGGTCGACGCGATATCGGCAATTCCGGAGACGACATCGAATCCGGACTAGAGACTCTCGTATTCCCAGGAGACAGGAATCCCGAATCCCCAGTTCCCTTCCGTATAGGTGCCTTCCGCATAGCCAACTCCGGGCTCCTCGTATCAATAGGCGATAGCAAGCGGGACGGTTTGACGGGAGACCCAGGCGGAGAGACGAATTTTGAAGGTGGCGACGTAGACGTCATGCCACTCGATAGTAATGTCGCTCCTGGCGTAAACGCGGCAGACGGGGAGTTGAGGGTGGATCCTGCCTTCTTCGGAGGCTGGGCAATGACAGTGTTGATGTCAATAAGAGGTTTTGAGCCGACATTCGACCTGTTGGACCTGTTGGAGTTATTCGACATGGCACTCCCAGGTCGACGAGGAGGGATAAGACGAGCGAGAGGCGCGTCGTCGTCAGAGTCAGACGAAGAATCGGAGGACATGGTACTTCGTCGGGGAGGTTCTAAGGAAGAAGCGTCAGAAGGAATGACAGACAGCGAACTTGTCACACGTACCAACACGACCTTTCGTGGGGTTGGAGGGCGCGTCTCTGATTTGCTGCCGTGGAAGTTCTATGCATCACATCTTTAGTGAACGTTCATACGGAATGACGACAACCTACCTGGCAGATTCGCAATTTGGGATGCCCTCCTTGCAGCAGGACTCGGCGCCATTGCGCTCGTAGACTTGCTCGCTCTCTGGCGCGCCGTAGACCGAGGGGTAACAGTAGGAACCTCATCTTCGTCCATACGCCCATGGCCCATTTCCGACCTCGTGGCGCGAAATCTATCACTGGCAGGCCCAGATTTTGCGTCATGCCGCTGCGTCACCGTTCTTCGTCGTCTAACCAATGAGGGTTGTTCCTCGTCCTCGTCGCTTTCTTCCTCCTCGTCCTCCTCCGAAGTATCAGAATCATACCGGCTGCGGGGAAGGTTTTTGACATTGACATTGACATGAGGCATGGACCGTTGACCCAAGGCATGAGGACTGGGAGCGCGAATAGGGACGCCGTGAGGACTTTGAGAGCGGAGGGAGGGGGCCGGGGAGCCTGCCGCACTGCGCCTGGCCTGGGCCTCGCGAAACGCAGCGACGGATATCCGCTGTGACGAATCGGAGGCTGTACTCGCGCCTCGAGGCCGGGTCCCAACTGGCATCGGCGGACTCAGCGACGCGGAAGACGATACAGAGTGGCTGGGAGACGGGGGGCGCACATGGCGGAATGACTTGAGGTTAAAGGACGAAGGATCATCCAACGAAGGGGGCGCTAGCGTAGATCCCTTTGCCGCGGGTTTTGAAGGCGTAGCATTAGCTGACTTTGACCAATTGAAGAATGGGCGTTTTGGCTGGCGTGATGTCGGACTCGCTGGCGGGGAATTGAAGGACGCTTCGGCTTTGGCCGGTAGCGAACGCGTCGAGAGGGATTTGTCGGTGTCGCCGTATGCAGCGAATGACGGGCGAGCCGGTGGGAGCTGCGAGTCTGTGTCCTCGAGCGATGTGCTCCTTCGGTCGGAGGCGACAGAGCCAGCGATGGAGCCCTTTTTGCGACCGAACAGGCGAAGTTTGCTGGACGATGGATTGGAGGTGCCCGCCGTTGGATACACACTGCGAGTGGGAGATCGGGCGTCGTTGGGATGCAGATGGCTGCGACCGTTGGGGCTCGATGGCATGCCTCTGTCCGCGCGGATGTACTCGGTCGTGGGCGACGACGACTCCACGGTCGATTCCGTACTGTGAAGACTCGTCGTACTATTCACATCGCTTCGCTTTCCCTGCTTGGGCTTCTTGGAGAACATCCCTAACAGTGGCATGGTCACAGTGCTAGAGCGCTGGGACACGAAATGAGCTGTCGAGAATCACAAAAAGTCGACAGCAACGCACCCAATACACAAATCCACAACAGCAGTGTTCCTCCTTCCGGCGTCCGGCGAGAAACAAAAAGAAAATGAGCGTAGATGCAAGAACAACAAAAGGTGGACCCGTCGAGTTCTGGTCAAGTTTGAGCACGTTGCACGTGGCTCAATCTCCACCTCAAATAGGAAACTCGGCCAGGCGCTCCATCTGTTTCATTCCTTCACCATGGCAGTCGGTCAAACATCGACCTCTTCTGAGCTCGCCATATCTCTCAGAGTCTTTCGTCGTCGCTACATGCTCTATATACTCTTCATTTAAAGTACGAGTCCCTGTTCCTGGCAATCATGATTCCTCAGGGAAACGCGATCCTCGACGCACAAACTCCCTTTACTTACCACCCATCCATCCCCCACTTGTAAAATCCGCTCAGAGTCAATGACGTGAACCAGCGCTTCTGCGCCCACCGCAGTCTAGAAGCCCATCACCGACGTATAATAAATTTGTTTTATCATTCCTCCTGGGTCATCACATAGATACGTTCAAGTCCAACCAACAGATGCTGATGATACTCTACATTGCTTCGGCTCTAGACGGATTAAACAACACAAATACTCAAGCTCAAGCTCAATCCTGGTCCATTGACGAGAGGTCAAAACGTTCACGACCCCGTGACCTTCACCTGACGATCCTTCCCCAGGTCAAAGCCTCTACGAACACAGAAAGTTCAAGATAGTAAAGTCCTACGATCCTTACGTTAGCACATCCCCCATATGTCAAATGCCAAAGACATGAATTTATCCAAACCTCTCATGGGAACATTCATAACATGACCACGATCGGACATACGTCGCGAGTCGTGAAGGCGCCACTGATCCCCTACCACTTTACGCATCATACCGCATTCAGCACGGTGCGACCCTACTAATATACACATCCGTATCCATACATATCAAAAGATACCCTCACGCTGGCGCATACTTATACAAGCGGGTTTCGTGGTCACGGCGGCGATAACACGATAGCCTCCAAACCAAAACGCAGAAAACAATATTCCAGTTACAAAGCACATCCTACTTCCCAAACCAAGCGCATCAGCAAGAAATTCAATTAACTAATGACCCACATATTACCTACTTACTATACTCCAACCCAAACAAAACCGTCTCCTCAATAAACTTCTCCACGCTATCCTCCCCATCACCCACTAACCACTCCACTTCTCCTCCACCCATCCCCATACAGGAAACCCCTGGTCCTTCAAAAGCACATCAAGCTGTATCTCGCCCGCCCGCCTATTTGCCCACAAAACAATCCTCAAAACCGAGAACTTCGTGTCCCAATCCACAGGATGCCCAAAACCCTCGGAAACCTTACATCCAAGAGCGCCCCACGAAGAACTCAGCATGTTCAGTGTCAAGCACATCGAGTCGATCTTGTTGCCATGAGATTTTACGGCTTTGGATGGCGGACGATGGGTAGAATACATCTCGCACGCCGAGTGGTGATCATGAACAAGTCGCGTGGTAACATTGACGCGGTATTTGCCGGTACTAGTTGTATTCAAGGTATCCTCCTGTAGTAGTATGTCCTAGACACGGAATTCCGACCCAAACCTTAACGCCTTCTCAAATATATCCTCCGCGCCCTCTCCTCCGCACCAACCAACGGCGGGATCCCCCGATCACTCAACAGCCCATCCAAAACCTCCTCTACCAACCCATCCCCATCTCATTCTCCAACTGCGTAGCCCTCCTAATCATCGTCTCCCAATCCAACGACATCACCGCCCTAGATTGAAACAAATCCAGGAGCGCTCAGTGAAGAACCTTGCTTGGTGCGAGGTGATCGATATGTCCGTGGATGGATTCACCGACGGGGCGATGGGGGGGCCATTTTTTGGGATCAAGGACGATGGCTACGAACGCAGAATGGGCGGCTCGGAGGTCTGCCCGGGATGGGAAGACGTGAGCTGGGCAGGGAGGAGACACGGCGTCGGGATCATCGTCTGGGGATATTTGCCTAACAATACCTTGACGAAATCTTTGCGCAGCGCCACGGGGATGGATTTGAAATAGAACGATGAAAGCTGTGCGGGACGGGATACTGTACGGGGGCGGTCGTAGGATCCCTCGCTTCTCGGCATCCACCAGATCAAGCTGATGCTCGCGATTGAATACGAACAGGACGTCGGGTGATGGTGGTCATGAACGAGAACAAGTTTTTGCAACAAAAAGCCGGGGTAATATAAATGGGATGCATGCGCGCATTGAACGAAGAACGGATGGGGGTAAACTATGTGACAAACTGTAAAAGTACAGGAAATATCTAGTATGATAATACAGAGATATAAGTTATGGGTAGAGACGAGAGAAGAAGAATAAGAGAGACGCTACATCATGCCTTTGGCGCGCCAGTCGGTGGATGGGTTGGGAGCGTAGCTATAGTATCCCCGGCCTTCGACACCGCGCAAGGGAGCGAGGACCGGAGGCGGGCTGTCGTATCGGGGATGGGGATGGGCATAGCTTTCCTGGGAATACGCCTGATACGGCGTCGGCGGACCGCTGGAGCTATCTGGACTGGGCGGGGATATATGTGCAATGCTGTGTCTGGACGTAGAGTCGTACTGGTGATGGGAATGAGTAAGGGGCGGAGGCAGGGAATGGGAAAGATGCTGCTGGGATTGCTGATGTGCAAGGGGATGGGGGCTCTGCAGGGGGCTGAGCTGGGGATTGTGATGGTGCGGATGCTGCTGGTGGTGCTGGTGATGCAGCGAATGAGCCGAGAACGGAGGAGATGGCGTGGGAGTAGTGTGAACGTAGGTATAACCGCCACTTCCGTTATTGGCACTCTCGTAATAGGTGCTCGTCGTCGCGGACGTTGCCGGGGAGAGCGTCGCGTGGGTGAGCGGTGGAGGAGAGTCTGGCGGGGGCGAGTGGGACGAATAGACGCGCGCGGGTTCGAGCGCAGGCGGGGGCGAGTCTTCCTTCTTGGGCTGAGCAGGCGCGTTGAGCACACGCGAGATCGCAGACCGTGCACTGTTCCTGCGCGAGCCAGGCGAGAGATGTATTCTGTAGCTGCGGTTGCATGATCAGCACAATTCCACGCACATGGAGGACAGACTTACTGCTGTTGAAGGTTATCCTGGCGCGAGCATCGTGTTTCGCATCCAGGGAAAGGACATTTATGGTTTCGCTCTCCAGTGTGGACTCGCGAATGGCGTGCTAGGTGTCCCGACGTCGTAAAGCCACGCTCGCACGTCGGACAGACGTGTTTCTTCTTTGCCATCCCCGACGACGACATGGACGGCGACTGCGACTTTTCAGAGGCGGCTCTGGGCATAACTGGCAAAACAAGGGAGAGCAGGTCAAGATGCAGGAGGAGGAGGAGGGGGGACCAGTCGCAGGGTTCAAATAAGTCTCCGATAAGAAACGGGTTTATGTTCGCTTTATGTTGGCAAGCCCGTTTATGTTTTCAGATCGCGATCTCCCCGTAAAATATTTCTTTATTTTCTTGTCACACGTGCCGCATCACCATCACCTGGCTTGGTTCGATTCCCACCCGCGTCCATTCCGCCATTTCAACAAGTCACCGCCTCGACGCCTGCGCATTCCATTACCCGCTGCGAGTTCACTAATCCTGCGTTCGACGCAGCAGTATTTCTCTGTAATATTCACTGCTTTTCCAACCCAAGGATCTCTACCCTCCGCCATCCTTCTCTTGCTTCTTCACGTCCGTCGGCTCCGCTCCACACACGTAATCATACACTGACCATTGCAAATTCCCAAATGCAGCCCAAATGCAGACTAGCTCGATCTTATCCTGTCCAAAAATTGTTTCATCCGAGTCCCACTCTTCTCTCGTCTCTCTCACCTTTCCTCTTTCCCATGCAATTAGCCTTTAATCGTCCTCAGATCCCTCACCACCCACGCCCAATCCATTCTATTCTCCCTCTATTCTATCCAACCCACTCCAAATTTCTTCTCCCGTTTCATCCCCATCAGTCCAGAACGCCACCCTGAACCCTGATCTCCCAGACCTCTCTCTTGCGTATTCTAGATCTTCTTCCGGCGCATGCCAGATCTCTTTTTCCAACCCTACTTTCTCGCCGCCCGTCCCTTTCCCGCCACAACTCAAGAACGCGTTTGAGTACACCACCACATATCTATCTCGCTCTCAAACACAAACACCTTTCTCTCCACCATCCGTCGTTAGGCACACTTCGGATCTTCGGCGCACCCCCCAGCGAATAAGAAGAAAAAACATACAACATGTTCCGCGACGTAACGTCGGTGTTGCGCCATCGAACCGGAGTCCCCACAAATAAAACACCCATGACCATGACATGGCTATCAAACAGGTAATCAAATACTGCCACTGGTACGCATCACCACACCTCTCTCCTAGGAACAATACCAGTTGAACACATGGGGCGGCGAACAGCCCGACGCGTTTGTACGCCACACATTTTGCATCCGTACCGACGTTGAGTGGTTTTGCGTCCGTCGTAAGTATGTAGGGACACCGCGCTCCTCCCTGAATGACGATCGCACGGGAGGACAAGTTGAAGGGATGCATAATGAAATGCTCAGGGAGTCTCTCTCTCGAGAGCATGCTATCGCCCTACCTATTTCAGCTTGTGAATGAGAGTTAGGGTACAACTGATGGATGGGATAGATAGACACAAGCCCTCGTTGAAATCACTTCTCCTTCTGGTTACCGTGCGTGCTATCATTGTCACTATTAGGAGGCCTTGTCATCGAGACGCCTCATATCAAGCCATCACCGCCACACCACAGTGCTCGCGAACTATAAAGTCTACCTGGACGGTGTCCCTGGGGACCCTCCAGGATGGACGCTCAGCTCCTGATTCAACCCATTCAAGCCAACGTTATCACACTTTTAACGTACACTCAATCCTATCCTAACTCAATTCTGTCGTAACATATCAAAACTCTATAGAGGTAGAGTAAAAACAGACCGCGCGCATCTCACCCCACCTCACCTCACCTCACCTCTCAAAAGTCCTCGGTACAGTAACACTAACAGAGGACTACCCGGAACGCGGCCCCTTCGAATTCCCGCGCATCCATGCACCCATAGCAGGGTTCCCAACTCCCGCGAAGCTACTCAGGGGAGAGCACACGATACCCCCCCCCCACACGATACCCGAAAATAGTGCTCATCCACTGGCCCTGCCTCCCTCCCGCCATCTGACGCGCCCTCCGCCATCATTAATTCATCGTGATGGTCCATGGTGATCAGGATTCAAAACACGGTACTTACCACAGATATGATGATCATGATAGCTGGGCAATTGCAATTGCAACCCAAAGATTAGCGAGCTAATCCTGTGCATCGGCGGGGACAACTGTACATGTAAATGCTCCGCCCCACCGTCGGTCTGCAATTAGATCTCTAGTCAAGTGAGTGGTGAACATGCATGATTACACGTACTGATTGTAGACTAAGATATCGCAATTCCAGTCAGCCGTTGATGGTTATGTTATTGTTCTGCTGCTGTGATCATGAAGGCCATTTGTGAATTGGACCGGTTCATGACGTATACATACGGTCGGGCAGCGATAGTCGATAGCGGGATGCCTCACCTGGTTCTCTTCTCTTCTCTACCCCACCGGACGCCGGGGTATCAAATACTAATACGAATTGCGAGGTTATCAAAACCTGGAGAGTGTTTGTCGCAACTCCTAAAACCCTGAGCCTGAGGATGGAGTTTCAATAATAATCGACTAGCGGAGGTCATTGACGACGTCGATACATGATCAGAAGGCATGGATTAGCTTGGGCGAAGCGAAGGAGTAAACTCCGAGTATCAGAATACCGTGACGGTGGTCCTTGTACATACCGAAAAAGTAACAATCTATCGCCAAGGCCACAAAGTGATTAAAAAAGAGACAGACATACGTTATGCAGACGCCGTTCGGAATGACATATGACATTGACACACAGCCAAACTTTATTTTGTGAGAAACGGAGATGGAGAAGAGCAAACCATGAAAGGCCGGTGTGCGCATGGAAGAAGAGAAGTGCTGACTCTTCAGCCGCGTTCCTCGAGGAGCAGGTGGAGATGGGATTGGCGGTATTATTATTATTATTGTGGGTGGGTGTCAACGAGTGTACTGATCGTTGTGTACATACCAACGCAGGCTGTGTGGGGATGGATGGACGGAGGAGAGGCCGCATGACCATACACGGTTACATCCAAAGACCGGCGGACATCCCCAGCGCAGTTGAACAGCAGCGATTTTGTTATCTACTACGTGGTAAGTATGAGGAGAAGAACGTGCGGTTGGTGGCGGCGGGACCGACGTTGGAATCACGCGGATGACTAAGCGCTCGTCATCGCCATTGAAAGTTTTCAAATGCGGACGCATCGATTAGACGACGACGACGACCATGGCTCCCTCTGCATCAAAACAAAAACGTCTCGCTGAAAAGGCTGCAAAGA
The DNA here is from genome assembly GCA_011800155.1 of Flammulina velutipes. Classification (NCBI taxonomy): domain Eukaryota; kingdom Fungi; phylum Basidiomycota; class Agaricomycetes; order Agaricales; family Physalacriaceae; genus Flammulina; species Flammulina velutipes. The sequence continues at coordinate 567,127 of CM022374.1, read as the reverse complement.
AATCCGCTGGCGGGACTGCGTCGACGTCGACGTCGACGCCCTCTGGCTCAGTAAATGGCAGCGCGCTGAATACTCCGCTGACGAGCCTCAGCGCTGCAGGCAGCCAGGAAGATGTCTCGACGTCGATGGCCAAGCTGAGTGTTGCCACAGACAGGTATGGACCCCATCGCACAACCATGTATGCGTCTAACAGTCATCCAGGAGCGCCTCTGGAGTGCTCGTATCCGACGTCAAAGGCCGCGATATCAAAATCGACTCGTACACTCTCTCCTTCCACGGCCGTCTCCTCATCGAAGGCGCCGAGATCGCGCTGAACTACGGCCAGCGATACGGGCTGCTCGGACAGAACGGATCGGGAAAGGTGCGCCCTTTCTTTCGTCCGATAAAAAGCTGATCTCATCTCCGCTCTTTCCAGTCTACTTTCCTGCAATCCATCGGAGCGCGTGACATTGAGATCCCGCCCCATATCGACATCTACCTCGTCCGCGGTGAGGCAGAGCCATCCGATGTCAACGCCGTCGAGTTCATCGTCGCCTCCGCAAGAGAAAAGGTCGCCCGTCTCGAAAAGTACATCGAGGAGCTCTCAATTGCAGACGACGTTGACGAGCTCGCTCTCGACGCTGCGTACGAAGAGCTCGAGGAGATGGACCCAAACACGTTCGAGGCAAAGGCAGGCAGCATCCTCCACGGTCTCGGGTTCACCACCACCATGATGAAAAAGCCCACAAAAGATATGTCCGGTGGTTGGCGCATGCGCGTCGCCCTCGCCCGCGCGCTCTTCATCAAGCCCCATCTCCTCCTCCTCGACGAGCCCACCAATCATCTCGATCTCGGCGCCGTCGTCTGGCTCGAAGCATACCTCTCCACCTACAACCACATCCTCGTCATCACCTCCCACTCCCAGGATTTCATGGACTCCGTCTGCACAAACATCATGGATCTCACTGTAAAAAAGAAGATGGTCTACTACACCGGTAACTATACCACCTACGTCCGCACAAAGACCGAGAACGAGGTCAACCAGATGAAGGCGTATGCTAAACAGCAGGACGAAATTGCTCACATCAAAAAGCAAGTAGCACATACATATGGTTCCGCGCTCTAACCTGATTTCAGGTTCATCGCCTCCGCTGGTACATACGCAAACTTGGTCCGTCAGGCAAAGTCAAAGCAAAAAATCCTCGACAAGATGGAGGCTGCAGGCCTTATCGAAAAGATCGAGCAGGGAAAGCCTCTCTCCTTCATCTTCGAGGACGTCCGCAAGCTACCACCTCCCATCATCGCATTCGACGATGTTGCCTTTTCATACTCTGGAAAGAAGGAAGAATTCCTCTACGAGCATTTGTCCTTTGGTATCGAGTGAGTATCCCGTCTTCCATCCATCTGCGCTCGTTTCTCAATCATTTGCTATAGTATGGACTCCCGTGTCGCTATCCTCGGCGCCAATGGTGCTGGCAAGTCTACTCTCCTACACCTTATCACTGGAGTCCTCCAGCCCGTGCAGGGCAACATCTCCAAGCACTCTGCACTCAAATTGGCGAAATACTCCCAGCACAGTGCCGATCAACTTCCCTACGACCTCTGCCCCATCGAGTACTTCCAGCAGCTATTCCACGAAAAGTTCCCTGAAAAGGATATCATGGTTCGTCTTTCTGGCTGCGTCCTGTTGAGGGTGAACCTAACCAATCGAATAGGCATGGCGCGCTCAGCTGGGACGATTCGGTCTCTCCGGCAGTCACCAAACCTCTCCCATTAGGCAGCTCTCAGACGGTCTTAGGAATCGGTACGTCCGCAACTTAACTTGCTCCCCCATTCCCGGAGCTTACCCTTCCCCCTCCCCTCCCACAGTGTGGTGTTCGCGCAACTGGCCATGGAACACCCGCACATCCTTCTTTTGGACGAGCCCACTAACCATTTAGATATGGAGAGTATCGATGCGTTAGCAGCAGCCATCAAGGTGTTCGAAGGCGGTGTTGTCATCGTATCTCACGATTTCCGTGCGTCTTTTTGTGTCCCAGCTGTGTCTCCTTGCTCAAACGTGATATGATATGTAGGATTGATATCGCAGGTCGCCGAAGAGCTGTGGGAAGTGGCTGACAAGACGATCCGGAACTTGTCGAAGGAGGATATTAGTATTGTGGATTATAAGAAGAATCTCGTGAAACAGAGTACGCCTTTGGAACTCCCTTATACGCGTTCCGTGCTGATTAGATGTGTAGGTAACGCAGCCATCGAAAAGGCCAAGTTGTTCTCCAAGAGCGCCACCAAGGGCAGGACATAATCGGAGTCCGTTGTATCAACAACTTGTTGTACGAAGTATCATTTGCATATCACTACATACATACATACATACATACCGTCCTACTATTTACTAGAATTGCTATTGTAGACCTTTTTCACGAATATGAACGGAAACGTTTGTTCATCATTGGTGTTTTTTCGGTGGTCGCAATCGTATCAGGGCTTCGGTGTTCGTGAGCACGATAAGTCGAAGTTCTGTTTCAAGTTGGTGAATGTCCAAATTGATTCAAGTTCAAGTCTTCCTCATCGTTTTCGGCGGACTTGGACTTGCAAGCACTTCGGACGCAATACTGATACAGAGGCAGGCGAGAAGGGACATTTCGCTGTGGGATCTTGCCCAAGGCACCGTGGCGCATCTCATCTCTACCTCCTCTCCCAAACATTGACAATTTGTTCTTGCAGCCTCCACGGATGCGATCCCGTGCCCTATCTCCGCCCTCGCTAAGTCCTAGAGGTTTAGCGCATTGATAAACGACCCAACTTACATACATACTAACCTCGCAGATGATTTGATCTCTGATGCTCATCGACATCCCTGGTTAGCTTATTGGGCTGCATGCCACAACTGGAATACATGCATGTACAGCGATAAAATCCTAAGTTACTGTAATATTCAGCGGCGATCGAGAAGCATTTGACTTGAAGCTTTAAGTTCAAGTCAAAGTCGAACCAAGTAAACGTCTCCCCAGCTCGGTTCACGAGCCACCAGTCAACTGACTTCGTGATCACATCCCCCATGTAGGCAAACGCCGATCTCAGCTACGGGCTGTGCAAGTCGCGTTGCCAGGAGGGGTGGGCACCACCAAATTCCAATCACCACATGCGTGGCGTGGCGCTCAATCCGGAGTCGGGCTCTTACATGTTTGCCTTCATTGGGCTGATGTGACCACTCTCACTCGGGGTGGGCTGAACGTCGGGACTCGGCTGGTACATAGCATCTACCCGGGCTTAAAATACTCTGTAGTATGAATAGACATACACACTCTAGATCCCCGGCCCCGAACGCCTGTCCGACGTCGAAGCTCTCACCTTCATACATAGGATGTATGTATACAAACACGTCCCTTGATAACTCGGATAACATTCCCTCCTCCAAGTTCCTAACAAACCCTGATTAACAGGGTCCTCCCTCCAAGCTGCATCGACGTCCTTTCTCCCCCGGTGCATATGTACATATCGTTCTTCTGCCAGTCATCATTGAAACACCCCTACTTATCTGGATTGTTTATTCCCTATTTGGCTATCGTATAGTCGGGACTCGGGAAGTTGCCGCACTCAGGCTGTGGCGTGCGCATTCCGCTCTGGGATGATTTAGGCTAGAGAGCACTTACCCTGCGCGCTGAGCGCCCTTCCCTTAACTCTCTACTATTGTCATTACGTTACATAACCAGAGGCTATCCCTCCCGCTACACCGTACCCCAGTCCCCAATTCTACGCACGCCTCCCATCCTGATCCCCAACTGTAAACCAAGTGATTCGTCTAAATCTGATGCATGGCAACCGTCCGACGTCGCACCGACAAGCCAAGTTCAACCCACGGGACCCTCGGAATTCCTCCAACATTCGAATCTCGCACTCCGGCTTTTCGTTATGGCTACGCAGGTTCTTTTTTTCTGTTGAGCGGCCGACCATAATCCTTGATTCCCGGAACGAGCGGCGACAAAACAAGAGCCCACAGTTACGCCTGGAATTAGAGATCGTGTTCACTTGTTGAATTGGGTCGTACGTGCACAGCGGAATGTTGGGAATGGACGGGATTGCAGTAAATTCCTAGATGTTAGATGGGCCCGTCAGTCGCGTTATCTATTGGAGCTCAGCCGCAAGGAGAACGAGTTGTCATGACTTCAAGCTAGAGGACTCACCTAGACTAAGACTTATCTCTGTGAGAGATCAATGATATCGTCCCATGACATGGCTTTGGCCAACTCCCGTCTGCAGGACATTACTCTCCAGAATCCTAATGGAAGAGCCAAACGGCCGTTCTGAACTAGCATTCCCGCTCGACCGCCACATGATGGCATTCACCATTCATTATCGAGGCCTTTATGTGGTTGTGCGGCCGCTAGCCCGAACACAGCAAGGCGAGTCGGTTTGACCACCACTAATTCAGATTTTGCACAATCAGTTTGCATTCGTCCGACAGCCACATCGTCTACCCGAGTACCCTACTCAAACGACCAGCTTGCGCCAAGACGAGATCACCTTGCTTGATCACTACGTCTGCCGCTGCAGCCTTCAGCCCTAACGTCGGGTTATCCGAATCTACAGTAAAAGGTCAGGAGGCGTGTTTTCAAAAGGAGAGAATGATTAACGCACCTCTGGAAGTCTCCACAATCCTGTTGACACGATCTATCGACGCGTTTAACCTCCCGGACGAGATGAACCTCGCCAGCTCGTTGTCCACGAAATCGGGGCGAACGCCAAACGCCAGGCCCATGCTGTCTAGGGTCAAGCTCTTGTAGCTTTGTAGAAGTTGCTTGTACGCCAGAATCCGCATCTCGCGGACGTAGTAGCGAGCATGCGCGTTGAGGAAACGCGAAGGGATGAGGTGGGTCTGCTCGAGCGTGGCCAATGCTTGGAAGAACTTGTCGTAATGGCATTCGTATAGGGACGTTACGAGTTCGCCGAGGGTTGGCAATTCTGGGAGGACAGAAATGACTTCGGGTGATGAAATGAGCTTCTTCTTGAGGTCGACGCGGGAAAGGGTGAGTGCTGAGGAAATGACGCTGAGTGCGATAAAGTCGTTGTACGAGAGGAGTTCTGTGGCGGTAAAGGTGGATATGGCGTCCAAGAGTAAACCAGATGCGCGCGCGAACTGGCGGATGGAGAGCAGGTGCAGGCCTCTGTAGACCTTGAGGCGATTGCGCCTGTCCCAGTCACCGCCCTCTTCAATCAACCTGCAACATCATTAACATCAGTTACACGTACAGCAACAGCGACGTACACTTCAGCCTTATCCAGCCCCCAAGTAATCAGTTCATGGTCAAGCCAGAACAACCCAATCCGCACAAGCGTCAGCGTAATATCAATCCGACTTCCAAGACCAGGCGTCTTCTCCAACGCCAGCTTCTGCGCCTCGATGGCTTTTTCCTTTTCGCCGATTTTCGTAAAGAAATTCGCCCGTTCCCTTAGCAGGTCGCCAATCTCCGTTTCACCCTCCAACTCCTGCGCCGCCTTTAGCTTTTCGTCCAGCTCTTCCAGTGTCTTCTTGTTGGATGCCTGGAGCTTTTCCAGTAGGGCCGCATCCGATGGTATGAAGGATGTTATCGACGAGTAGTACGGCGCCATTTCATCGTCCGTTATGCATGTTATCAGCTCCTTCTTGGACTGTTCGTGAAGATGGGATAGCGAAGGAGACGATAGAATGAAGATATGTTGCGGCACAGCAAGATTGGGAATCGGAAGTACGACTTCTTCACTCATCGTGGCGGACAAAGGTAGAGTTGACTGACGCTCATTCTTCAAGACGCGACGCGTAAGTTGCTGACTAATCGGCAATTGCCGGAATACGCCACATAGGATGGACGCCCGTGAACGCGTCAGGGAATGGTGGTTGCGCTTAAAAACGGGGAAAGAATAATGATACTGCACGAATTCAGAAGTATCGGCGACGTCGACATCCCCAACATGCATGGGCATAAGATTACGGCCAATTGGTTAAGTCTTTAGGTTAGGGTTCAGGGTGGAATATGAAATTCGCCCAAGCTTATCCTTATACTTGAACTGTGAACGTTATTGAGGTTTGAATATTTGAATCTTAAAAGTGTTTTTGACAAACGTTGGACGATCTAACCTAACCATGTCGGTGGTCCAGTCTTGCCTCTTGCCATCACTCGCCCACCATGGATGGTATGCTTTTCACCTAGTATTCATTTCAGCATACCAACCTCATCAAAGACGCGACTTGTTCCCACTGTGCCCTACCTGCAAAAAAATCCCCTCGCTTACTTGACAAGCCATCCCCGTATTTTCTCATGAATCCAATAGACCAAAACCTCACCACCACCCAAGCTGAACTAAAAGCATTCATACTCAAGGTGGAGGATGAGCTGACGGACTACGATGCGTACGTCGCTCGCGTCACCCACGTACTTTCCAAGGAACGCCAGGCCGTGGAGTCATTCCTAGCTGGGCATAAGCGCCTCCTCATATCGCACGCCCATGCTTGTCCACCCGAAATCATGCTCGAAATATTTTTTCACTGCCTTGATTGGGACACCTGCGAAGCTAGACCAAGTTACACTCTATTGGGTCCCCAAACACCTATCCCATGGGTTCTCTCAGCTGTGTGTCGACGATGGAGGAACATCCTCAGGGATACACCTTCGTACTGGGCATCGTTCAACGCCGGCTCACAGATACATTTCCTCGAGGATGCTCTGCATTTATCCAAAAAAACGCCGTTATACCCAATCCTTAACCTCGGCAACGGCGATAGCGCTGGCTCACCTTCTTATAATCAGGCCCTCGTGAAGCACACATCGCGCTGGAAGACCCTCCATGTTAGTGGATCACGGGACGCCTTCGCCAGCCTCGGCCAACTTGGAAATCTACCCATCCTGAAAAGTCTTTCCGTATCGCTCGTGGCGACTCATGATCCCGATGATGACGATTTGCTCGACCCCGAAGAAGTCATGGACGTCTCAGCCGCCATGTTGCCCTTTGCTGACTGCCCTCAGCTTGAGGAATTGTCCATATCTTTGGCGGAGGGTCTTTACGACAGTGACATCATTTTCGAGATCTCGTCTCTTTCCTATCCCTGGTCGAACTTATCGAAGCTTACAGTCGCATTCGGGAGGCACATAGATGCTGTAGTGCTCCCCCTGCTGCTCGTTTGCACAAACTTGCGTGCACTCTTTGCCGACGACCTTGACGTCGATGAGTCAGAGGACCCAGCCACACCACTACTAGTGCACTCGGGCATTACATCTCTCATGATCATGAACCCTAGATATCTCCTCTTCCTAACCGACTACCCAGCCCTCACACATCTCTCCCTCGAGGAAAGCTATCCTGGCGAAATCCTCCCATTCCTTTCTCGATCTCAATACCATATCACGCACATTCAGATCGTCCCAGAAACTGGCACAGGGGATTGGGACCAGGTGTTACAACTTCTCCCGGATGTCATTCACTTCACTGTTCGTCTCCGGCAATGGCTGCATCAGCCTGCATGGACGAGTCTTTCCGCATCTCTAGAGACACGGCTGCCTCGGCTGCGGACACTCGTCGTGGAGATCGGGTGCAATTTGCTGCGTTTATGCGAAAAGTGGGATATCGTTTCCGTCGTGAGGTGTCGGTGGGCGGCGCGCAGTTTGGAGATGCTCGAGATCTATTCTAAGCAAGGAAAGGATCGGTCGAACCCGTGGCTCGGTCAGGATATGTGTGCAGTAAGCTGGAGGATTGGAAAGTCTGTGGCAATCAAGGCGCTACTGGGATTCAAGGCAGAAGGTCTCGAGGTTAACATCAATGATATACGTTAGTCGACGGCCTTTTCCTTCTCTGATATTGTGCTTATTTCTTGTAGCGCTGTCTGACAGGACAGCACTTCTGTATATGTGAACTCTGCGAGACATTATTGGCCATCACTCTTGGTGTTCTACGTTGCGATGTATAGGCTTTGAATCAAAGCATTTTGGTATGCAATCGATCTAATGCGCAATCAAACTTGTGCACAAATTTATAAGACAATCAACAGCCATTCGACGTCTATCTTTAGACCAACTCCACGGAGCCAAATCCAGTGTGGCGGTGTCGATCGAGATATTCTGTTTATAAACAGCTCTCCCCGTTTCTCTTTTCCTTCCCACCATCATACAGATAGTACCCCTACACCCTCACACACTACTAAAAATGTTTTCTTCCACCAGCTCCAACCAAGCGTCTCTTCCGACTTTTGTTCGCTGCAAGGCCACTCAGCGCGGACCCAAGGTTCAGAATATTCACCAACAGGAGCCATCCTCAAAATCACCCGTCGACGTTAACGTTACGGTAAAAGCTCGTCATCCTGCGCCCGTCATCGCTCCAGTGTGGTTCGTGGCCCAGGAAGCGGCGCTAAAAGCTGAGGCAGTCGAGCAAGTACTAACTCCTGTTTCTCTTGCGCGGGCGCAGAGGCTGTTAGATGTCGATAGTCGCGGACGTGGAAAAGATAGCGGCGGCAGCAGACAAAAAGCAAAGCAAAAGAATAATCCGTTTGTACCAGCAGACTGTACGTACGTCGAGGCAAACGGTAAGGAAAGAAACGTGCAGAAAGCATGTAAGTAAATGAGGCCGGTCCGATTCCACCGACTCGCATGTACGTCAAAATCCAACACATCCCCTCGAGTCAAGGAATCGTAAAAAGTAGCGTAAGTAGAAAAGAAAATGGCATCCCCTCGTCATCATCATCGTCGTCGTCGTCGTTGTCATCAAAGAAAAATAAAATAAAACCTAGAATCAGACTGCAACATTTGGATGTCCGTCGTCGGAATCGTCCTCTTCACTGTCTCCAATGGCAGAATGTACACTGAGTAACTTTGCGGCAGCAGCGAGCATTGAGCTCTCAGGCCCGATGACTACATGTGCATCTTCTTCGTCGTCGCTACGGGTTGGACACATGTTCTTGACGTGTCCGCGACCACCACACTTGAAGCAAGTGATCTTCGACTTCGTCCTCTTCTTGCACTGACGCATCATCCCCGCGAGTGCCATGGCCATCTGTGCCATGAGCGCCTCGTTCTTCTCCTCATCCTCCGAAGACTCCACCTCCTCCTTCATCTTCTTCACTTCCGTCTCCTTCTTCTTCGACCTCTCCTGACGGTTCCACTCGTTAGTGACACGTTGAATGACATGGTCAACGTTCGTCTCGAGAACATCACCCTCGAGGGATCGGACAAGATCGGCGTAGCCAGAATTTGTCTCCGTTGGTAGCGACGCCGTGAGGGTGGCGATGAATTTGGCAGATGACGGACCGTCGTTGAACAACTCCTTCAGCTGGTCAGCCATGGAGCGCAAGTCGGCGATATGATCAGCCATGGGACGGGAACCATCGTACTTCAAGCCGTCGAAATCCTGCCACAGACTCATGTGATGTGTAGCGCCATTGGTGCGATGCATCTGGATGAGACGGGCCCACATTGCAGCGGGGTCATTGGTCAAACTGCGGATATGGGGGAGTTGGGAGCGAGCAATGGTACTGATGATGATAGAGGCGGCCACATTGCGGCGGCCATCCCATTTGCGCCATCGGTCTCCTGCATTGTTGGAAGGTTCCGGATCTGTGCCATCGACAACGTTCCAGACACCTTTTCCACGAAGCTGGGCTTGCGTGGTGGTTTTCCAGTCCGCTAAGTCAGAGGGCTTCTCCAGAATAACAACAGAGTACTTGTTGCCTTTTGCCATGGTAAAGACAGCGAATCGAATAATGACAGTAGAGTGATGAATGGTTGACTGTATTCCCACAGCCGGGTAGACCGTTTGTGTTAGATGTCGATAGTCGCGGACGTGGAAAAGATAGCGGCGGCAGCAGACAAAAAGCAAAGCAAAAGAATAATCCGTTTGTACCAGCAGACTGTACGTACGTCGAGGCAAACGGTAAGGAAAGAAACGTGCAGAAAGCATGTAAGTAAATGAGGCCGGTCCGATTCCACCGACTCGCATGTACGTCAAAATCCAACAGAGGCAGACAGCGATTGCTCTCGACTGCCTAGAGGGTAAGAGGCCTGATAATCTAGCGACCTCCTCCGACTGGGATACCCTGCTGTTTTTGGAGGACATCGGGGAGATGACGACCGCCGTGCCAGTTGTGCGCAGTGCCCTCTCCGTGTACGTTTCTCGCTTCAGGAAGTTTATTGACGAGATTTAATAGCTTTCTCTTCTGGATAAAAACAATATTACGGCTTGCTCTTCTTTCTCTGACCCCCAACTGGTGTGTCTTCTTTTATAATCCCCTCTTTCTGACGGTCTTTTCAGATTCTGGTTCGTTGGGAAGACCCTTATGGCATTCATGGCTCTGGCAATATTTCGTTCGGGTTCCTTTGGCAGCTTCGCGCGAGACGACTTGAGGGTGGCGGTGCGTGTATCCCTTGGTGCGGGGGCACGTCCATGGTTATATCTGGGGGCTCCGAGTCTGGCAAGCTCTTTTCCATGTATCGTTGCATGGTAATCCTTGAGGGTAGGGATTTGATTTTCGATATTAGGTGACACCGTTTGGAATCTGGGGGCTCCGAGTCTGGCAAACTCTACGCGCCGCTGCTTTTGGCGCTGTGATTGGGATGGACGGATATGTTTGAGATTATTGGGGGCTCTAAACGTCGTGAGGTTCTCTTCAGTGACAGCTGAAGAGGGCCCAAAGCCGCGCTTTCCTACCCGTGAGTCATGTACACCTTTTCAGCTATCCTTTGAGCTGATTAATATCCTACCGGAAACCGGGAGTACTCTGTTGACAGACTCTTCGACTTCCTTCGATTCAAGGACCGTAATATCTTACTTGGACTTCCGGCTCCTACTTTCCGAGTCGACGGTGACGACGTCGTGAATGTATCCCTCGGGCTGGGACATGCTCATGAATTGTTTCTCGGGGATCTGAGCCCGGCAGGCTCTTTGCCCATATGCCGTTGCATGGGATGTTTTGGAGGGCAGGAGCATGATGTAGAGCGGTTTGTGACAACACGTTCGCAATCTGGGGGCTCCGAGCCTGGCAAATCCCTCGCCATGGCCCATTGAATGCCACTGTCTGTGAACTCGATTTGATATTGGGTGAGAAAGTGTTTGGAATGGGGGCCCCCGAGTCTTCTTCTATGTGTCGCTGCTTTCGGCGCTGCGTCTGGGTCCATTTTGGTGCAGGAATATGTTCGAGATTCTGGGGGCTTGGATCCATTGGCTTTGGGATTCTCTTTGGCTGTCACTGAAGAGGACCCAGGCCTCAATCATTTACCGTTGCATACCACTATCGGTGAACTCAACTTTGATATTGAGCGAGAAAGCGTTTTGAAATTTGGGGGCTCCGGAGTCTGGCAAGCTTTTTCCCATTGCGTCGTTGCTTTTGGTGCTGTGTTTGGGTACACTTTGGTGCAGGAATATATATGTTCTGGGTGCTTTCGTGAGCTTGGGGTTCTCTTTAGGTGTCACTGAAGAGGCCCCGAGCCTCGACTTTTTGAAATCCATCAGTAATGTCTACTCTTTTGCTATCCTTCAAGCTGATTCTTTGGGCATGGCGCGGGAATAAAGTTCGCGATCCTGGGGCTCTCTTCAGTGACGACCGGTGAGGTCTCATGTGGTCTGTTTAACTGTACATACATAAGTGTTTTATTGGTATAATTGGAAGCATATTACCATCCCACTTCGTTCAAGCTCCCTCAAGTAAAGGACTCGGACCCCGGACCGGTATTCACTCTCTGACCACGACTGGACCACGATCATGTCGACTCCATTCAACGACTTCCCAAAGGATATCGTCCGAATCATCCTAGAGGAAGCCGCTCTATCCTGTCGCAAGACATGTCTTATCCTTATCTCGCTGTCTCGCGAAACCCGTAGATGGTTCGTTCATCCACGTTCGACATTGAGTAACTTTATCTTCATATGAGGCAGGATAGAACCAATGCTCTACCGAGAGATCTCCCTTTCAGACTCTACTACAGCTATGCTCTTCAGGATATGCGCACGCCTACGGAACGATGCCCCCTTCTTTTCCCGAAACGTTCGCGTCCTCCGCGTTGATATCGTTCTCTTCGCACTGCTCATGGAAAACATCCTAGCACTTTGCACGGGTATATCATCATTGAACCTCACGCTCTTCTCGGACAGCAGGACTAGTCGGTATACCAAAGTCCTAGACATGCAACACCTGTCTTCACTTAGGTCTCTATCACTCATCAATCCTATGGACGTCAGAATGGACCTTGATAAGCTTCCACCAAATATCACTCACCTCGCTGTCTTTTATACGGACTTTTATACTGGTGGAATTGCCGGACATATCATGGACATGCTACTGAAGCGTCCGTCCATCACTCATCTCTTGTATGGACCAGGCTTCCACGCATCTCTGGAATATAACGCTGGAACCAGGGGTGGAGTGGTTTCGATGCTCAGACAGCATTCACGCCCCCATTTGCGGGTGCTCGTCATCCTTTGCACTCAAAGGATCAGTAAAGAAGATGCGGAAGAGCTCGACGGTATTCAGAAGGTTGAGGAAGAGGTTGCGCGGATGCGAGAGATGGAGCCGCGCCTTGTCCCTGTGAACTCTGAGAAGAGGTACTTTGGCAGGCTGAAGAATATGTTGGATCTGGATCTGGATAAAGATGATATTTGGGAGAAAGCGGAGATTTTCTTGAGAGCAGCTCGTGCTCTGCGGGATGAAGCTATATGATAACGATTTATTATTGAGATAAATATAAGACCAGTGTAGTAGAAAGTGTATAGCGGTGAGAAATCATTATTCTTCCTAATATCACAACCATTGCTCGATATTCGCATTCTTCCAACGCTTCTCCGATATCAAGAATACGTTAGGAATCCCAGTCTCCGTATGCCCCGAAACCATCAGTGCTAATGCCTTAGCGCTCAGCCACGCATGTGTCATGCCCTCGCCCGTAAACCCAGCAGCAATCCACTCTCCACCACCCTCAATGGACTGCCTTCCAGAGATCTTCGGGGGTAATAACCCAACCCATGGCAAACGATCCGCAGAAATCCCAAGTATACCGCTCCACGCCTTCTTTACCCTCCCAGCGTCGAACCCTTCATCCTCGTCAGAACCTTCCACGCCCCAATACCGTCCAAAGTACTGAGCGAGCGCGCCACCGAGGTATGCAGATGTGGGGAAATGTAAAGATCGGTCGTCGACACAGCCCACGGCGTCCATGAATCCGGAACTACCTGCCTCGAGCGCGCCGCCGAACATGAACTCCGCGTGAGGCTTCGCCCCAAGGGCCGTAGAGTCCTCTGTGTGAGCTTGTTGGGTGAGATAGTCCCACCTATCTTCGGATTTCGACGGGTACAATACGAAAGATCGAGTTCCTAGCCAGGTGGATGAAATGGTGGCTTGGGAATCCGTATCTGTGCTGTCGTCCACTGACAGTCCCAATCCACGCCCAGGACGTTGGGCCGTCATGTGGCCGCGAATTGGAACGATCTTGCGTCGCATCGGGACGAGAAGATGGGAGGCCCAGCTGTTCGTAGCATGAATGATGTTTTTCGTTCGAATAGTACCTCGAGGGGTGGTGACGAGGTAAGCGTCAGACGTCGCTTCAATAGACCTACAGGGTGTATGAGTGAAAAGTTTGAATCTAGGGCGATAATCAGAAATGGCAACTGCGTCTCTGGTATATGAACACCTACGAAGAGTGAGACTTCAACAATCGGGTCAAGATTCCTGTTACAAGGCGGTAGGGATGTACGGCGCCTCCATGCGTTGTGATTACTCCATACACTTGGTCGGACAGCTGCATTTTCGCAGATATATGGGAACCAACGTCGGTGGACCAAAGACCTCGTTCCTCCGGGAAAGCCTCGAGGAAGTAATCCAGTTTACTCTTCATACTCTCAAAGACAGATTGCTCGAAGAACACATCATGCGTTTCCACCGTCCTGCACTGGCTATCCTCCAATAAGCCCTCTTCCTCCGCGACCTTCAAGAGCGCAGGTAGGTGCGCTCTTCGAAAGCGTATGATGCTTTTCGCGGCGTCCACCCCGACCTGTTTTTCCAAGAGCTGATACTCGTGGTATAGCTGAGGAGTGATGTGTCCTCCGTTGCGAGCAGTAGCGCCGTAGCAAACATCCCTGGCCTCGAGCATCACGACGGACGGAGAGCCATCGCTGTTATCCAGAAACTCCCGCGCAAAGGATGTCCCAGCTATGCCAGAACCAATAATCACGACATCCGCTCGATCTGAGAGAGGCTTTTCGCTGCCTTCTCGTGCGAGATTTGAATTTGGAACGGCCCAGAAAGGTGTGGTGGGGTTGGGAAATGGGATGCCAGGAGATTGGTCGAGACGCTTGGATATTTCCTGGTAAGATGCAGCTATTTCCTTCAGCGTGTCCAAGCAGAGGCGAATCCGAGAGATGATGGAGCCCATGAGAAACAGAAGTCAAGTGCCATTCATTGGATGGACCAGGATCACCATAGTTCGAGATCAAGCCGTTCGCCGACGTCAGCTTCCCATTTTGCCAATTTTAGCATCAAATAGTTCCGTACTCAACCTACATAACTCAACATATACTACTATGTAGCTTCATGACACGCGTATCATTCATGTACTATACAAGTAGCATTAACATTACTTGTACCAGAAGAAAAAGTCATAGAGCGAAAGGAAATATAGCACATAAGGTATAATACAATCCATTCAATCATCATCATCCTCAAACACAGATGCGTCCGCACCACCACCCCCTTCATCGTCGTCGTCCGACAAGATGTCCACATACTTCTTCGTAGGTGCCGCCCGTGCAGGCCGAGACGCGCGCGCAGGCGGCTTCGTCAGCGCCTCATAATCCATCTCGTCATCCTCACTATCCACCTTAATCTTCGCCGGCACCGGTTTCTTCTTGGGAGGCGACGCAGGTTTCATCTTCTTGATCATCTTCTTTGGCTCAGCGATTGACGACGACGAACTAGCCTTGGAGAAAAAGTCGGTCACTGACGCCTGCCCAGCGGCTTTCTTCTTCTTCGACGCAGGCTGCGAGTCTTCCTCGTCGTCATCTGGTGCATCAAGGCTAAAGAAGAATGTCAGAATCGTCAAGAGAGCAACTTAAAAAGATGATATCTTACCTCTTCCGCTTAGGCGCAGCCTTCGCTTTGCCCTTGCCCTTATCCGTCGACGACAATAACATCTCATCATCATCTTCGGAATCGCTAACGACAGCTTTCTTCGCCTTCGCCTTCGGAGCAGGTTTCTTCGCAGCCTGCTTCGCCTTGGGAGGAGGATCATCGTCCGAATCCGTGTCAATCTGGATCGCGTCAGGCTCGCCATCGCTAGACAGCTCGACCTTCGGCGCCGCCTTCTTCCTCGCCGGTGCAGCCTTCTTCTTCGGGGGCTCATCCATGTCAAAGTCATCGTCTGACTCGTCCTTCGCAGGTTTCTTCGCAGAAACCTTCCGTTTCGTAGGCGCAGGTTTAGGCTTCTCAGCAGCAACAGCGTCATCGTCCGACTCGTCCTTGACGACCTTCTTCGCTGGCGCTTTCCGTTTGACGACAGGTGCTGAAGGAGGTTCGTCGTCATCCTCGTCGTCCTTCTTCGCAGCCTTTTTGGGAGCTGCCTTGGCCTGCGCAGCCTTCTTGACAGTCTTGAGAGGCTTGAAGTCGTCGTCCGAGTTATCGTCTTTTTGACCGCCAATGGACTTCCGGGTTTTCAGCACGCCTTGCTTCTTCTTCCCCTTCCCTTTGCCCTTTGTGGCCTCGTTCGCACACTCAGCGGCCCATGCGACGTTCGATTCCTGTAAACATTCACATCAGCGCCGAACGTCGTCAATCAATCTGGTAAAAGCACAAACCTCCCAGAGTTTGACAAAATTGTCCAGATCGGTGTTCCAGATATCCTTCGGACTCAGCTTTAGCAGCGTGATGAGCTCCGCCTCCTTATCTGCGGCTTGTTGAAGGAGTTTGTCGATCTATACACACAACGTCAGTCAGCAGTCGTAATCATCACGACAGGTAGACGAACCTTCTCCCTCGTCAAACTCCAAATCGCCATCCCGAGCAAATAGTCGAAGTCGGTATCGCTCCCCTCCTCTTCCTGCTCTACATCCGGAGGAGGTTCGTTGTTATCGTCCACCGTGACAGGAGCCTTCGATTTGGTCTTAGGGAACGGCCGGAAGTTGTGTTTTCTCAAATCAGCAACGATAGCCGCTTTCTTGCGACCAGAAACAGAAAGCTCCTTGTTCACGATCATCTGCACGAACCGAGCCTGGTTCGACAGCTTCTCAAAGGAATTCTGTAGGTCGTTGGCGAGATAATCCTATTGCGAAAACATCAGCGAATCAGCCATCGAAGGAAGAGGCGAGTTACGAACCTTGCGCTTCTGATAATACGCCAGTCGCACCGGGTAGAACTCCTCCAGAATGGCTTCCGGCGAATCGTATTTCTTGATCTTGCCTTCGAAATCGAAGAGGATCATGTTCGAAGTGCTGATCTTCCCGGTGAGCTTGAAGTACTCGAGGAAACCCTGCGCCTCGGCTTTCTCCAATTCTTTGGTCGACATCTGGATGACGAAGTGGACGTTTGCGTTCGCGTGATGTTCTTGGTAGTTCTATTCGCGAGTCAGCGAACATCGCACTATAAGTCGAACACAAATATCACCTTG
The DNA here is from genome assembly GCA_011800155.1 of Flammulina velutipes. Taxonomy (NCBI): domain Eukaryota; kingdom Fungi; phylum Basidiomycota; class Agaricomycetes; order Agaricales; family Physalacriaceae; genus Flammulina; species Flammulina velutipes. The sequence goes on along the minus strand of CM022374.1, from coordinate 550,541 downwards.
ACACAATCTCCCTTCTCAATGAGCGCGTCCAGATCCGCCTTAAACTGACTGGTCCACTTGTAGATCGGAAGTTCAGTGACCTCTACAGTCGAGTCATCGATCTTGCGGACGATACCCGTAACGTCGTACTTGTTCTTCGCCGTTTGCTTGATCTCGCCCGTAAAGCCACGCCACCAAGGATGCATCGGCTCGACTTCGTCGCCATTCATCAGACGGCGGATGTTGGCCACGATATCGACGGGGTTGAAGCAAGGAATGGATGTACTCCAACCTAGACGTGAACGTCAATATCTGCGTGGGAGGATGAGGGAGTTCGAAACGAACCTGTACCGATACCCTCTGCACCGTTCAGGAGGATTATAGGTACGACGGGGATGTACCATTCCGGCTCTACGGTCATTCCATCATCCTGCTGGGCGTTCAGAAGGTTGTCGTCGGCGGGATGGATGAGCCCTCGAGCAAGTGGAGTAGGTTCCGTAAAAATATAACGAGCCGAGGCGTGGTCCTTGCCTCCTTCGTGTCGAGTACCGTACTGTCCGTTCGGAGCTAAGAGATTGACGTTGTTGCTGCCGACGTAGGTTTGTGCCAAATTGACGATCGTCGCCGCTAAACTGGCTTCTCCGTGATGGTATGCGGAATGCTCAGAGACGTAGCCAACCAGTTGCGCGACCTGTTTGGGAGATCAATACATCTGTAACAAAGATGCCAATGTAATACCTTAATCTCCTTCTTCATATTACGCCGGAAGACAGACCAGAGAATCTTCCTTTGACCAGGCTTCAGACCGTCTGCGACACAGGGAATGGAACGAATGTTATCGGCCATCGAGAAGAGAATCAACTCCTTGTTGATGAAGTCGTCGTACGTGATCTCCTCCAAACGATGATCCAAGAAAGTTCCCGGCTGCAGAATTCATTTTAGTAACTATGCTGCCAGCCTACGACGAAACTTACCTTGAATTGCCGTAACCAGTCCTTCCGCTCGTCAGATTTCTTTTTGCTGAAAGCCATGTCAATCAAGCCTCTTTCGTCCCCTTGGAGCTCGGCGAAAGGAATGACATGCTTCGACATGTGTCGGAAGTAGTCCCGAGCATCAGAGTCCTTGCTCGTTCCCAACCCCTAGCAAAGAGTGAATATCGTGCGAGGGTATTGGCGAAAGACGACACACCTTGTAGTACTTGGCGACCCACTTATTCGCATCATGCGTGTCTTCTACCCACTGCTCGTACTCGGGCATGGTGAAGAAATCCTTACGTTGGGTTCCTTTCGTGACCTAAAAGAAAAATATGTTGAGAAAATAGTGTAACATAGGCAATCAACAACTTACCCGAACGATAGGCGTCACAAATTCCACCAAGAACTCGGGAACTTTGAGCAAGGAAGGATAGAAGTGGTCCAGATAGTTAATGAGCAGGCCCTTGATGTGAGAACCATCGTGATCCTATACCCAACGCGCATTAGCACCCCGCGACCTGACAGTCGGACTAGACATACCTGATCCGTCATCATCATAAGCCTCCCATACCGAAGTCCAGCAACGTCCTTGTACTCTTTACTATGCTGCAACCCCAGGATCTTCTTGATATTCTGAATCTCCTCGTTCTTCATGATCTGGTCATGCCTCGCCTCGCGCACGTTCAGAACTTTACCGCGCAGAGGAAAGACGCCAAAGTTGTTGCGGCCGACCACGTCCAGGCCAGCGATAGCGAGCGCCTTTGCAGAGTCTCCTTCCGTCAGGATGAGCGTGCAGTCTTTCGCGTTCTTCGTCCCAGCGTTGTTGGCGTCAGACAGCTTCGGTAGCCCAGTCAGCCTGAAAGAATCCGCTTAGTCCAAAATATCAACGTAGACCATGGGGCGACAAACCGACTACGCTTCGCTCCATCAGTCTTCTTGTTCTGCTTATCGGCCTGGAACTGGGCCCAGTTGAGAATATGGTCGATGATGGGAGACTTTTGAACTGAGGAACAAATTTCAAAAACTATAAACAAGCATTTGAACAATCGCATACCTTTCTTCAGGAAGTCGTCCGACAGATTTGGCTTTGAACCAAACTTGGACGCCTGGAGCGTCATCTGCTCCTTCGTCTGACTGTCGAAGGTCGGGTTTTCGATCAACGCGTTGACGAAAATCCACATGTGGTTCTTGATCTGCGTGGCCTTCACTGTAGCGCCCTTGTTCTTCTTCGCCACCGTCTGCAGCAAGAACTTGGATATTTGGTCTGCGATGACATTGACGTGATTACCGCCCTTTGTCGTCGAAACGGAGTTGGCGAACGAGACGTGTTGGAACGAGCCTTCCGACACGGCGAATGCGACCTCCCAACGTGGACTGATCTGCTCATAGACCAATGTAGGCTTCGTCGGAGCGGCTCCCTTGTCCACAGCTCCTTCCTGTGCAGAGGCGAGGTACATCTCCACGTACTGCTTGAAGTTCTTGACCTTGACACGTTCGTCGTTGAGAAAGACTTTCGCGTCCTTGACGGTACCGGCCATGTCGTAGACGCGTTTGCGAAGAAGAGACGCGGTGTCGTCGTCGATATGGTCCATACCGAAACGTTTGAAGTCCGGTTTGAAGGTAACGCGCGTATATTCCTCCTTGGCGTTTTTCGTAATCTTCGCCTTGCCGCAATTGGACATGTTGTCTGTCCAGGTCTGCTTGTACTTTTGGTGGCTAGATTTCTCTGCAGTCTCCAGGGTGAACTCCAGGGAGTAGATGTTGGTGAGCTTGGCTCCATAACCGTTCCTGCCACCAGTAAGTTTCTTCTCGTCGTCGTCGTAGTTGGAAGACGATAGGAGGTGGCCAAAGATCATCTCTGGGACGTATATCTTCTCCTTGGTGTGCATCTCGATAGGAATACCGGTACCGTTGTTGTAAACGGAGATAAGGCCCTCTTCGACGTCGATGGTGACCTTTAGGGTATCCATGGTGGGGTCGACAATCTGGGTAGTGTCAAGACGCGTAAAAGGACTCTAGAAGCGCGCGACTTACCTTTCTGTCCGCCGCGTTGACGAGAATTTCATCAACAATCTTGAAGAAACCTGGGACATAGGTGACCTCGCGGAAGACCATGCGTTTGGTGTCGTTGTCAAAGGTCCACATCGGCTGCGTCACGGTCTCTACGCTTCCTATGTATGAATCTGGACGCTTGAGGATATGTTCCAGTTGAGTGAGCTATGGGGAGTGTTGAGTACGCGTGAAGGTTGTTGACTCAGTCGTGCGCGCGCACCTTTTGGTACATCTCTGTTGCGGTTTTCTTTTTCGTTGGCCCTGCTGCGCCCGTCGGCGCTGCTTTCGCTGGCGCGTCGTCGTCTTCATCATCCACATCTATCGGGGAGTCATCCGCATTCTCGTCATGGTCAATCAACGGTTTCTTCTTCGTCGCTTTGGGTTTCGGTGCAGCCTTGGCAGCCACTTTAGATGTCGAAGCCTTGCTCTTCGGCGCTGCTGCTGGCTTTGCTTTGGGTTTCGCGGCTTGCTTGGGCTGTGTCACGTCGCGTCAACAAACAAAGACTGGGATACACGACGCGACGAGCTCACCTTTGCGGGCGCGTAGTCTTCGGATTCTGAACCAGACACGTTTTCAAGATCGAACTGCTCGCCGTCAGAGGAGCTCATGGTCGTCGAACGGTCGTGGTCAACACGCTGGTCGTGGGTGGAATGCAAAGGGTGAAATGCACAGCCACACAACACTCGCTCTTGCTTTCAAACAATGACTTCGTTCACCAAAGACCTGCCGCCTGTCGTTCGCGACTTTGGTGTCTCTATCGTCGGAGAAGTCAGTATACTCAAGAGGCTCTGTGTGTCGATGTACTCATCTTACAACAGAAATGCTACACGTCACTCGTTGAAAATCTAAATTTCGAGGACGCGGAATGCATAAAGCACTCCCTTTCAAAGGGAGTAGGCCTCGGGATTGTCGTAGGCGGTAGCATCGTCAAAGTACCCCAAATGCTACTCAGTAAGCCATTCTGATTCATCCCATACACTTTCCTAACCATCTCCAAAGTACTCAAAGCGCGATCCGCACAGGGCCTCTCGCTCCCAGCCTACATCCTCGAGACTCTTTCCTACGCCATTACACTCACATACTCTGTCCGCAACGAATTCCCATTCTCGACTTATGGCGAGAACTTTTTCCTGACTCTCCAGAACGCCCTCATCACCCTCCTCATAACGTTCTTCTCCCCGAACCCCCAAGGGAAAATCTCACTCGTCTCTACCACGCTCACCGGAGCCGTAGCAGTGCTCTACACCCTCCCCAAAGACACGCTCGCAATCCTCCAGCTCGCAACCCTCCCGCTCTCGCTCTTCAGCAAGCTACCCCAGATCGCGCAGAACTACAAACAAGGCTCGACAGGGCAACTCTCCGCTTTCGCTGTCGTCTCCCAGGTCTTGGGATGCGCAGCCCGCCTCTTTACGACTTCCCAGGAGGTCGGAGACCCCGTCGTCTTGACGGGATTTGCATTGGCGCTAGTCCTCAACCTCGTTTTGAGCGCCCAGGTCTGGTTGTACTGGGGTAAATCAGACAAGGTCAAGGTGGAAGTGCCTTCTACTGTCAAAGAGACTAAAACCGTCAAGGAGAAGGAGGAGAAGGAGAAAGTCCAGGCTTACGATACGTTACCTCCCCGTCCACAGACGCCTGCCTCGAGGCCAACCACACCTTCTCCTAGCAGCAGGAAGTGGGCCCGTAAGCTCGATTAATATCTACCTGTAATCTTTTGTAATCTAATCGCCACTTGACGTCAATTCGAGCGACGGCACTTCGATCTATGGTTGGCGACTTACCACCATCATGAATTCCAACAAACATCCGCATTTCAATGCCATGTCAAGGCTGGAACTTGCTTCGACCTTTCACAAGCAATTCTGGGCCAACCAAGAAGCTTTTGAAGCAATGATATCTCGCTCCCCTCCCGTCATTCAGGCTCATCCCTTCATACGAGGAACACTCGGGCTCGCTGACGATACTGACGGCCAGGTCGTCGTTCTATCTGAGTACTCGGCGACACTCAAACATTTACAAAAGCTTTACAACGATCCGTACAAGCGAGGGGTCATTCTCACTGGTTCGCCTGGCATAGGTGCGTGACGCTCCTATCCGTTTCCCGACTTGATTCACCTCTCCTAGGAAAATCATATTCTCTCGTCTACTTTATACACTGGTGTCTCGCCCATCGATTCCCTTTCCTCTTCACTACATCTTGGCAACTAACCTTATTCTTCGACGCTCAAGGCATCTGGAAATTTGATCGTGACTTTGTATATCGACTCACAGAGTTCAAGAAGGATAACAGCCTCAATCCCGATCCTTCGTCAAAGGAGAGCTGGCGGCCATGGTCTTTCATCGACTCCGGAGAAGCTATCCCGCCTTCATTCGCCGTGACCGACATATTTAATGTATTTCCCGTCTTTGCCGCCCCTCCCGACCCTTCTCGTTACAAAGTCTGGCGAAACAAGTTCTACTCTCGTGTCATCACATTGATAATGAACGTCCCATCAAGAAAGGAACTGTCGCAGCTGTAAGTGAACACCTCTAATCAGAATAGACGCGTAGTCATTTGCACTGCAGGTCTGCCGTTCAGCAAATCTCGCCCCGTATCTGGCCTCAACAACTTGAAGACGCAATCCGCGTTGATGGTCCTTGCCCTCGCGATCTCTTTGCTCATCTCAACAACATGTCTTCCTATCGTCATTTGAATGACTACCTACAACACACGGACCTAAGAGAGATCTTCCTCCTTGTGCCTCAGTTACTCCATCCCAATACCTACGTGGAGGTTTCCCACTGCCTATTCATACTAGTCCGGGGGAAGAGGTCTGAGCTGGCTCAAGACGATGAAGTCTCCGCCGACTTCAAGTCATCTCACATCCGCGACATGATCTGGCAGAGGCAGCGTATTATAGACATCAAGGACGCGATAGTTCTCTACAACACCTATCGATTCACTCCACAGACGACTTCGTTGGGCGCCTGGATTTTTGAAGGTCTGGCTGTACACATCACGCGCGGCTCTGTCCCATTCCAACGGCATAAATTGGCTGGAAACTTTCATGCAATGACCCGGAGTTCCGTCTCCTCCTCCCGTTGCGAAATCCTCCTACATGACGATTCCGGCGCTCGCGTCACCACACCGCCCACCCACCAAGATGCCTTGTTCTACTTTTCCCCTTCGTCTGCCGGCTCAGCCACTCTCTCCTTCCCCATCTCCAAGCGCGAGCTAGTCATATTCTCCCCTGAACACCTCACCCTCACCGATATCAAAATCGTGCCAACCGCCTACTACATTCCGTCCAATCCGTTATTCGCATTCGATGCCTTCATTTTAGACAAGATTGCTGACGAGTTCACCCTCTGGATTCTGTATATGACGAAGGCGGAAAGACAACAGGGTGCCAACTTGAAGGGCTTTGAGGTGATCAAGGAATTGCGAGCGATGTGTGAAAAGAAGGTGGGCCATGGGACGGTCTCACTCAAGTATGTTCTTGTTACTCCTGGGCCTGCTAACAACGACCGTATCGTGGCTTGGCGGGTACCTGCGGGATGGCAGGATGATGAGGATGTCCAAGGGGAGGTTTATGTTCAGTTCATCGGTGGAGATGAACTGCTTCCTACGATGGTGTTTTAACTTTATCTATGGTCCGTTCTTGCGTCTGTATTTTGTACGAGTGTCGTCAACAAACTTCCTGAAACGAGAAACGTACACGAAGAAGGCACTGGCATGGCTAACGCATTCGTCATAGGAACTGTACCGGTATACAGATATGCCAGTACCTACTATACGTCTTGGCTAAAATAGGCGGTGTACTTGCCACAGTAAAGTACTCGGAATTTCAACACATTCCTAGGTTGTCGTTGGCAGGAGCTTCCGTGGGCGTACAAACCTGGGGAGGAGCTTCAAGCATGTCGTTGTTGGGGGGTAGTCAAGTGGAAGGGGAGGGGACTGCCAATCTGTCGGCAATCAAGCCTGGAGCCTGGAGGTTTGCAGCATCGTGCTCGCGGATCGCGTTGGCCAGTTCGAGCATGGCGCTTTGCAATCCCTGGCCCGTAGACACGAACCGCTCCAGCTCGGCCGATTTGGCTAGCCTCAACTCTTCCGTTTGTTCGTGCAGCTCGCTGAGCTGTTGCGAGAGGATTGACATGACGTCTCCCTTGTGAGCAATATTCTCGCCCTCAGCCTCAGAACGATGGTCGTCCGAAGAATTGACACGGGAAATATGTGGTACGCACTTCATCCTATATTTGCGGCAAGCAAGGCAAGCTTGGCCACTTGCCTTCGTCCCGTCAGATTTAGCGGGATCCAAGCACAACCTCCCAGTGATGCGACACTTGTCGCAGACTACAGCAGGAATTAGGCTAGGGTATGTGCGCCTTAGCAGATTGACTTACCGTGTTCCCGCGGAATAACGAGCCGTGATCCATCCACCTGGTCTGACTTCTTGGCCCTCTTCCGGGGGAGGGAGTCCTGTTCCCCAACCTGGGAAGCGTGGTCGAGTCTCTTGAGTTTAGGACGCCCCTTGGCTGTTGGAGCGGGTGCGTCCTGCGCAAGTTCGTCGAGGGCTTCCTTCAGTTTGGAATTAAACTTCTTGGTGTACTCCCTCTCGTTGTCCACCCATCCCACGTAAGCCTCGTACGCTGCCTTTTCCGCTACATGGGCCTTCCGTTGCTGTGACCACTCAGCATGCAGCTCGGCGCAATGAGCCACGTAGGCAGGAAACAACGATGGATCGTCTAGATTGAGCTTGGAGTCGGGGGGCAAAGGGTACCCGAATTTTTTGAGGGGTAGGGGCTCGGTTGCTGGGTCGACTGGAGAGGGTGGCGCGCCTATTTGTCCGAAGGTCAGTTGGAGGGCCATCTTGGCGACGGCCTTGGCTACTTTGTGCTTTTTGACGATGGCTCGAATCTCGTCTTCGTGTAAATGCATATTGGCGATCTGATTGACGGTACGAACTGAAATCAAAATTTCTCCTCCGGGCCGATTGCCGGAAGATACAGAATGATTTTCCCACGCCTCGATATCCTACGAAGTCGTCAGATTCTCAGGCTCCTGCACTCCAAAATTCAAGAGAAATGTCTCGCTTCCTCTCAGCTTTTAGTGCCGCCTCCTGGGCCGCAAACAGTCCAACGAACACTACAGCGATGATAGGCATAGGTTGGCCAGCCTTTACCGTAACGTTAACGTCGACGGGTGGTTTTGTATATGGCTCCTGTCGATGAGAATTCTGGACCTTGAGCCCTAGCTGAGTGGCCTTGCAGCGAACGAAGGTTGGAAGGGTCGTTGGAGTTGGAAGAAGCGCCACACTCGCTTCGGCTGCGTAGAATTTGAAGATAGATTTACACTATCGATATTCTCTCTAAACATCACATTTTATTCGTCAAAACCACTTTGATTCAAAGCCTGTACATCACGACGTATGTCACCATGAGTGATTGCCAATGCCTCACATATACAACAGTGCCGACCTCTCAGACAATGCTAAAAGACATAATAAGCACATAGAAGCAAAGAAAGTCGTGGACTAACGTATATCATTGATGTTGACCTCGAGACCTTCCGCCTTGAATCCTAGCAACGCCTTGATCATCGCCGACTCTTCAATCGACCAGCTTACTGTCATCCTATCCTGACCGAGCTCCGGATCCGACCAATCCTTTACTCGCATAGAATGTATCTCGAGCGTCTCCAATTGACGCGCAGACCACCGACGCCGCACGAGGGGAACGATGTCCCAGGATTCGCAGAATGGCAGCAAATGGCACTCGATGTGCACGACCAGTGTCCGAAGCTGAGGCAGCTGTGTCTCTAGCGATGCAGAGATAATCTCCCACGTAAGCTGAGGCTTCGGTCCCCGGAGACGAACAGTAAAATGAACGACATCCGGGAGAAGGCGTAACAGTGTACCCCAATCGCCTGACTCGAAGCCATTCTCTGAGACGATCTGAAAGTGTGTGATGTGGTAGCGAGATCGTGAGAGGAATGGGAGTATTTCGTAGGGTGAGGTATCCTCGAGGGAGAGATGGGTGAGGGCTGGATAGTCAGTTAGGTAGAGGAAACGCATAGGGTTCGTGAGCGTGAGAGATGTGATCCCCGAGTGCACTTGCAGTGGTTTGCGAGGGTCGTCGTAGTTATCGATGTCAAGGTCGTTGAAAACGAGTTCACGCAAGTTAATACAAACAAGCAGCAGGGAGAGCACAATATCATCCATGCGCCATCCGAATGATACTGTGAGCTTGGATAAGTTTGCCCAGGGAAAGGAAAGAGACGAGATCTCGAAAATGACGCCATTGTTGAAGAGACCTTCCGCCAAGGAGATAGTCAATTCCTCAAGTTGAGGACAATCGACGAAGGGCGCCATGGCGGTTGTTACGTCCATGATCTCTTCGGGGTCGAGCAAATCGTGATCACCTGGATCAATAGTCGCCTCTAGCGATATACAAAGACTTGTTAGGATGGGTAGATTTCCAAGCTGGCCGAGGCTGTCGAAGCCATCGTCTGATCCACAAACGTGGAGGGTTTTCCAGCGCGACGTATGCTTCACGAGGGCCTGCATACAAGAAGGTGAGCCATTGCCACTGCCATTGCCGAGGTTGATGACTGGATATAACGGCGCCTGTTTCGATATTTGCAGGGCGTCCTCGAGGAAATGCAGCTGCGATCCGACCTTGAACGACGTCCAGTATGAAGGTGATTCCCTTAGGATGTTCCTCCATCGGCGACAAACAGCTGAGAGGATCCACGGGATGGGCGTTTTGGGACTTAATAGAGTGTAGCTTGGCCTCGCTTCGGAAATGTCCCAATCGAGGCAGTGGAGGAATATCTCGAGCATGATCTCGGGCGGGCAAGCATAGACGTGTGGTATGAGGAGGCGCTTGTGCTTAGCCAGGAATAATTCCCCGGCCTCGCGCTGTTTGGCAAGTATATGGGTGACGCAAGCGACATATTCATCGTAGTCTGCTAGCTCGTTCTCTACATTGCGTATGAATGATTTGAGCTCCGATTGGATGGCGGTGAGATTTTGGTGGGTAGGATTCAGAAGAAGGTATGGGGATGGTTGGCTGAGTAACTGGGGAAATTTTTTTGTGGGGAGTGCATAATGGGGGCAAGTCGCGTCTGTGGTGGAGTTAGCATCATACCGACATGAATAATAGGTGTGCGAAGTGTACCATCCATAGCAAGTGTGGCGAGCGACGGTGAGAAGAGAGAATATTGGGCCACTGACTCTATGTGAGATTGCAAAGAATGATGTCAAGATTCAAACGCTCGAGTGGTGATATTCTGATGTTCGAACTTCGCAGTTCGAGCTCAAGCTTGTCGAATTTCATATTTCGTGATGAACCCTAACCCGAATACTTGTGAACCGGCGCGATCCGATTGGCCGTAACTTACTCACCTCCTTCCATGTTGAAAACGTCGACGTCGCCGATGCTTCGAGCGTCGTCGAGTAGCAGTGAGCTCACCACTATTAACGTTGCCTTCAACGTCTCACACGTCTTCCAGTCGCAGTCGCCCGGCCATTTCGCGCCAAGTTGCGCCAAACTTCAAAACATGCTCGGGGCTTCGCCACGGTCGCAGACCCACCTGTTCGACGCTATGGTGGACTAAGAGACCAGGACAGAATATTCACGAATGCATTCTGCAAACATGACCATGGTATCAAAGGCGCTATGGTGCGTTTAAGCGTCCTAAATCGAATAATAAGACGCTGACAGAGAGTAGTCCCGCGGTGACTGGCACAAGACGAAGGATATCCTCCTCAAAGGCGACTCTTGGATCATTCAAACTGTCAAGGACTCTGGTCTGCGCGGGCGCGGTGGTGCTGGTTTCCCATCTGGTCTTAAATGGAGTTTTATGAACAAACCTGGCTGGGAGAAGGATCCTCGGTACGCGGGTAGTTGCTCTCTTTCTAGGTGGACAGCTAACAAACAGCTCTAATAGACCACGCTATCTCGTCGTTAACGCTGACGAGGGTGAACCCGGCACCTGCAAAGACCGCGAAATTCTACGCGGAGACCCCCACAAGCTCATCGAAGGCTGTCTCGTCGCTGGGCGCGGCATGAACGCCAGCGCAGCTTACATCTACATCCGCGGAGAGTTCTACCAAGAGGCGTCCCACGTCCAGCAAGCCATCAACGAGGCGTACGCTGCTGGTTTCCTCGGCAAAGACGCCTGTGGCTCTGGCTACGCCTTTGACGTCTACCTCCACCGCGGAGCTGGTGCCTACATATGTGGTGAAGAGACTGCGCTCATCGAGAGTCTGGAGGGCAAACAGGGCAAACCCCGTCTGAAGCCTCCTTTCCCGGCTGACGTTGGCTTGTTTGGCTCCCCGACGACGGTGGCGAACGTGGAAACTGTGGCTGTTGCGCCCACGATTTGTAGGCGCGGTGGGGCATGGTTTGCGGGCTTTGGGAGGGAGCGAAACCAGGGGACGAAGCTGTTCTGCATTAGTGGACATGTTAATAACCCTTGTGTGGTTGAGGAGGAGATGAGCATTCCGTTGAAGGAGCTGATCGAGAAGCATTGTGGAGGTGTGATTGGAGGATGGGATAACCTCCTCGGTATCATTCCTGGAGGCTGCTCAGTGCCTGTCCTGCCGATAGACAAGTGCTCGGAAGTTCTGTGAGTTAGCCCTTATCTTCTTTTCTCGTGGGCTGACCGTTCGGTAGGATGGATTATGATTCCCTGAAGGATGCGCAGTCGGGTCTTGGAACGGGGGCTGTCATTGTTATGAACAAGAGCACTGATATTGTTGCTGCCATTGCCCGCTTCGCTTCGGTATGTCTTCCGTGCGCAATTTCCCAGTTCGGTGCTCATTATTCTTCAGTTCTACAAACATGAATCGTGCGGTCAGTGCACACCGTGCCGAGAGGGTACGACGTGGATGATGAACATGATGAACCGGATGGTCGAAGGGCGTGGACATGTTCGGGAGATCGACATGTTGCTTGAGATAACGTGCGTTTTCCTCTGCTTTCTGACCACTCATCTTGCTGACATACCTTCCAGCAAACAAGTCGAAGGTCGTACGATCTGTGCTCTCGGAGACGCTGCAGCGTGGCCTATACAGGGCCTGATGAGGCATTTCCGACCAGAGGTTGAGGCGCGGATTGAGAGGTTTAGGCAGTTGGAGGGTAATGTGGCATTTGGGGGGAGACTTGCGAGGGATGTGGATGACTCGTTGGCTGTTCCGGATAATTTGGGGGTTAGGATCCCTGTTGGCGCGCCGGCTCAGTTGTAGGTAGAGTAGAGTAGAGAATCTATAACCGCTCCTTGAATTTGCTGTGTCTACCTCTCAGTAAAAATGTGGTGCCGCCGGCCTCAGGTCTTGTCTTCCTGCCGTCATCATCCTAGTAAACTTTTAATTGCTCTGCAGCTGGCCCGCGCGTCCTTGAACCATACTGAAATAGCAATATACGACTTGCGATCCCAATCTTGCTAAACTGCCCTTGCCACGCTTGTCATGGATGGTACGCTTCTCATCTATCATACATTTCGACATCCCAACCCCATCACAGATACGACTTGCCCCCACTGCGCCTTACCTTCAAGAAAAACCTGTGACATATTCAACCATCCATCTCCATACGCCGCCTACTTTCTTCCAGTGCACCAAAACCTTGCTGTTCCCCAAACCGAACTTAGATCTTTCATACTCGAGGCGGAGAATGAGCTGACGGACTACAATGCGTACATCGCTCGCGTCACGCGCCTCCTTACTGAAGAGCGCCAGGCCAGACAGTCATTCCTGAAGCAGCATAAGCGCCTCCTCATACACATTCATGGTTGCCCACCCGAGATCATGCTCGAAATATTCCTTCACTGCCTCGATTGGAACATCCCCGCAACGAGGCCATGCTACAATCTATGGGGTCCCGGAATGCCTGTCCCATGGGTCCTCTCAGCTGTGTGTCGCCGGTGGAGGAACATTCTCAGCCATTCACCTACATACTGGACATCGTTCATTGTCGGCCCGCAGCTGCATTTTCTCGAGGATGCTCTGCAATTATCGAAACAGGCACCCTTATATCCAGTCCTTTATCTCGGTGATGGCGACGGCAACGACTCCCCTTCTTCTGTCCAGGCGCTCGTGAGGCATACGTCGCGCTGGAAAACACTACGTGTTGGTGGATCACGAGACGCCTTCGCCAGCCTCGGCCAGCTTGGAAATCTCCCCATCCTAAAAAAGCTTTTCATATCGTTACAGACCACTATCAATCCAGATGATCACGAGCCGCTCGACGACGAAGAGATCATGGACATTTCAACCGCCATGGCGCCCTTCATCGATTGCCCTCAACTTGAGGAACTAGCTGTCTCTTTAGCTCAAGGTCTTTTCAATAATGACATCATTTTCGAGATGTCGTCTCTTTCCTTCCCCTGGTCAAACTTGTCCAAGCTCGCAGTCTCCTTTGGCATCGACTTGAGTGACATTGTGCGCTCTCTGCTGCTCGTTTGCCCCAACTTGCGCGAACTCAGTGCTTACTGCCTTTGCTACGAAACAAGCGACGATATCCATCTCGAGCCACTACTACTACACTCAGGCATCACATCCCTCACGCTCATGAACCCTATGTATCTCCTTCACCAAACCGACTTCCCAGCCCTCACACATCTATCCCTAGAGAATACTTCACCCAACCAAATTCTCCCATTCCTCTCCCGACATCGCCATCACATCACACATTTCCAGGTCGTCCTAGAGAATGACACAGAAGATGCACGGTCGAATTGGCACCCGGTCCTACACCTCCTTCCGGATGTCGTTCACTTTACTATTCATTTGCGGGAACATCAGCACATTCCATGGGCGATGATTTCCGCATCGATAGAGACACAGCTACCTCGGCTGCGGACGCTGGTCCTGCACATGCAGTGCCATTTGCTGTCATTCTGCGAATCCTGGGGTTTTGTTTCCCTCGTGGGGTATCGGTGGGCGGGGCGTGAGCTGGAGACGCTCGAGATCCACACTTTGCGAGTAAAGGATTGGTCGTCTCAGGAGCTCAATGAGGATATAGTAAGCTGGAAGATTGAAAATTCGGCGACGATCAGGACGTTACTGGGATTCAAGGAGGAAGGTCTTGAGGTCAACATCAATGGTATATGTTAGTCCAATTAGTTTTTATCTCCGATATCTGTGTGCTTATACCTTTCAGCGTTGTCTGATAGGTCGGCACTATTGTATATGTGAACTCCGCAAGTCGTCGGCAACCACTCTCGTAATACGTCGCACTGTATCAAATTTTGAATCAAAGCGTTCCACAGAGTAATGTAAGCGGATACACAATGAAAATCAACGCACTTACTACACAACGGAGCCAAATCGAGTGTGGCGGTGTTCATCGAGGTATTCTGTTTTCAAACCCAGCTCTCCCCGACCTTTACCTTCCCACTACACATACCACATGCCTACATCCCAGCACATCACTACAATTTCTTTTCTTTCACCTGCTCCAATCTAGTGACTCTTACCCTCCTCCGCATTGCAAGGCCGGCACTCTGCGCGAATTCATCGATTTGATAGATATGAATGCAACACCACCGCTAGTGAGGATTATGATTCATAAGCTGTGAGTAAACTACAAGATGTGATCATACACTGCGGAGGTTTGATTCCTCTAACAATTTTTCATTGAAGTGAGCTCCAGTTTTGATGGAGAATATTCGCTCTGGTAAGATGCTTAGAAAGCATTGCTCATACTAAGTATGGGTCCGAGCAACAGGAGTAACGGTATCTGCAAAAGAACCTTGTAGGTGTCTTTACGCCTATCTAAATAAGGCAATATATGATTGATCGCGCCCCACGTTGTCATGAAAGAAGTAATCTACCTTCCATTCGTGAAATACAAACTACAATCATTTGTCAACGCGCCTTCCACTCAGGAACATTAGACGGGTTACCACTGCCCAAACGCCACACGCCAACGCTGCAGTGCGGTAGGTATAGTGAACTGTTTTCCTTGTGGAGACTGGATACCTCGCATAGCAATGGGTTTCATACAAAAGAAACCTAGAATGGTGAGAACTAACACATACGCTGGTAAGCACCTCCGCGTCCTGGATTGCGCGTCGGATAAGGACTAATGATTTACCAGGTCGTATAATCCACCGCTACGAACTACTATTACACCTCCCATATCAAGATGCGATTCCAGTCATCCCTCAAGTTTATAGCTGCCTTGGTGCTCCCCGCCTTGCTCGCCCATTGCATGTACGTCTTTGATAGTACTTGAACATATATATATGTTCTAAGTCCGACTATGCGCTGCAGACCACACATCAATAGTCGCGACATACCCGAAGAGATATCAACTATGCCCTCGGAAATGGAGCTTACGCTGTTTGATGACGATGCGGTCTATGGAACCGTTACTCTTGTGGACGGAAAACAATATGATAAATACGTGTTCTACACGGTGCAAAACGGATGGACAAGTGAAAGACGTCACACGCCGGTCGCATATGCACAGACGAGGCTAGATAAGGGAAAGATGCCCGAAGTTAAGGAGGCATTGGCAAAGGAAGGGGCGCCGGTGAGTTTCCTTCCTTATAGCCACGGGGGAACACACTGAACATACTTCACAGAAACTGATTAAGTATGGGGATGACGACGGGAGACCTGTTAGACAATATTGGATTATTGCGCAGGGAACTATTGAAGAAGGTCAAGCCATCATGGGCTCCTAAGTTCGCGGGAGGCAGGCGCACGTAGTTGATCGCATAGCCTGTAATTGAGTCGATTTATAAGATCATTGTCGGGTGACACAGTTATACATCGAGTCCAACTGTCCTGGTTCATGTAGCAATTCCACGATGTCTAGTGGCGATGATCATGAGTGTGTCGGTGTGTAACGCGGCATTGCTACGATTGTCAGATTGCCACTATGACATTTGCGGGTGCCCCGTCAACTCGCTATTATCCCAGACCCTGACGCTAGTTCAGAGAGACTAGTAATTCAGAGGCGAGACAAAGTTGGATGTATTCTCGGTGACTGGGAGGCTGGAGGAAGATGGCCGATTGAACGAAACACTTTTAGCAACGGAAGAGCGAGCACATAGTAGTGGAGATAATCAACTCAGACGGAGTGCGACGGGAGGACGGGAAAAGTCGTTGGAAGACGGGTGATTCAAAGAGCGACTAGGGCGCCTGTAGTTGACTAGGGCGCCTGTAGTTGACTAGGGCGCCTGTAGTTGACTAGAGCCCTGGCCAAACGGCATCGATTCAGAGGTGAGGAACGAAGTGAAGAGCCCTCAGTCGACTTCGTGGTAGATTGGTCGTCATACCCCAACTTGATACGTGTTGGCGCCAGATCAATGTTGGTGGTAGGAAGACAA
The DNA here is from genome assembly GCA_011800155.1 of Flammulina velutipes. Lineage (NCBI taxonomy): Eukaryota > Fungi > Basidiomycota > Agaricomycetes > Agaricales > Physalacriaceae > Flammulina > Flammulina velutipes. The sequence goes on along the minus strand of CM022374.1, from coordinate 534,214 downwards.
GTGATCCGGGTCTTGCTTTTTACCATCATCGTCGTTTTCCGAAATGAACAGTCCGTTAAATCTCCTACTCACTAAAATCTACTCAACGCCTTCCAGATTCAACTTGCTATCACTGTGGCTTGCCCCCAGAGTCTAAGAGCCTACTGAGACGTATAAACCAACCATCCCCTACGCTGCCTACTTCAACAGTCCAACAGAACAGACCCCTACTCTTCTAGCCAAAATCGGGTCTTTCACACGGATTCTGGAGACTGAACTACTGGACTGCGATGCGGACATTGCGCGCGTCCAGGATTTACTGGACATGCTCAAGGAGGAACGGGACGACGGAGAATTCTTCATAGCCCAGCATAAACGCCTCATCAGTCGCGTGCATGCTTTACCCCCCGAGATCTTGCTCGTCATATTCCGCTACTGCCTCTGCCCGAATTTCCCGACAGACATTCTCCGGAGCTATACTTTGTACGGGCGAGGAAAGCCTATCCCGTGGGTTCTTTCAGCGGTGTGTCCCCGATGGAGGTGCATCCTCCTGGGCACACCGTCGATGTGGGCTTCCTTCGATGTTAGCTTTCAATCCCCATTGCCTTGCCTCGAGCACGCGTTGCGGTTATCGCGGCATGCACCACTGCATCTCAGCCTTTACCTCCGTGACAATGATAACGACACCTATCTCCAAGCCCTCGTGAAGCAAGCAACACGCTGGGAGAGCGTTCACATCGATGTCTTACTAGAGACCTTCACCAGTCTCGACCGCCTGGTCCATATGCCCTTGCTGAAGAGGCTATCAAATCAGGGAGATTCAACGCATCAAGGCCGAAACCCCTCCCCCACTGGGTGGGAAGAAACCTTCCCGCAAGCGTAAACGCGCCCCCACTGCAGAGGTTGAAGTAATTCAGTCCCTCAATCCAGAGGGGGGATGGGATGACCATACCCCGACGTCAGTCCGTATACTGACCTGGCCTGATGGGACCGTTTCGGACGAGAGACGTGGGTTGTCTACCTTCCTTATAAATTTCTCATAGTAATCCTTTCATTGCAGAAATCGCCTTTACGGCCAAGATGGTGAACCCGACCAAAGCCGCGATTTCGCTACAACAAATGGAACATCGCGGGATCGTGGACTCTCTGATCAGCGTGCTTTCGCGATTCAAGAACTGCCCACAGCTCAACGAGTTATGCATCACTATTCCAGAAGGATAAGAAGAAGGCATGTCAGGTAATTTTCAGACCACGGCGATCTCGATTCCCTGGGCGAACTTGTCGAAACTCTCGGTGTCGTTTGAGCATTCCTCAAGCGACATTTTGTGCAATCTGCTTGTTGTCTGCGTCAATCTGCGCCAACTTAACGTAACGTGCTTCGACGGCGGAGTCCTTGGTGGTAACTACGCGCCGCTGTCTCACTCGGGAATAACGTCGCTCGTACTCGCAAACCCTCCTGCACTCATCAGCCATATCACGTACCCAGCCCTTACGCACGTCTCCTTCGAAAACACTGAACCCCACGTAGCTCTTTCGTTCCTATCTCAACATCCGCGTCGCATCTCACACTTTGAGCTCTGTCTAAAGTCGTGTGAGACACTGGAGCCCTGGGGTCCTGTATTAGAGCTGCTTCCAGACGTTGTGCACTTCACCCTCCGTCCTCCACCAAAACATATTTGGATCTTCGAGTCCCTAGGAAACGTACGACTTCCCAGTCTCCACACGCTCACCGTCGATCTTCCCTGCCATTTACTGAAATTATGCGAAAACTCGGATATCATCCCCTTCGTGGCGTCGACCCGGACGCGGTTACGGAAACTGGAGATCTATTCGGAGTGTAGGAGGTGGGATTGGAGACACACTTTTATCGATGTACCTGCTCTACGCTGGATGGAGGTGCTCGACATACCGAGTGCGGTGAGCCGGATGATCGAAGAGTCAGCGACGATCAAGGCGTTGCTGGGTTCCAAGGAGGAGGGGCTGGAGGTTATCATCAATGGTATCCGTAAGTCCTTATCTATAACTTCTGGTCCTACTTTCTGAAGCATATTCTCTAGCATTGACGGATAGGTCGGCGACGTTGTATATGTGAACTGCTTGGGCTTCTAGCGTGTATACGTTTGGTTACTGGGCTTTTCTTTTACGTCCCTTTTGTAAATAATCAGTACCGCTGTCTGGTCTTCCTTGTACATTCACCACAATCTCTTCTGCCTCTTCAATTTCGAAAAGTCCTCTGCTTATCTTTCCGACTGGACTGGACGACGACGACGACTGCGGTGCCAGTTTCTACCCCGACACGTATTCTGCCTGTTTCCTGAAACTTTTTATGAGTGGGAAATGAATGGGATGGCAGTGTTAAACGTTAAACGACGAAGAATGATTGAAAGGACTGTATTGGGTATGGAATCAGGGATGGAGATGAGTGTCATGTGGCGGAGGACGGAGGGGAAGGAAGTGGGGAAGGCTGTCTGACGAGGGGTGGAACGAGGATCGCGAGGTTGGATGCGGAGTAGTGCTAGTTGAAGGTGTGGGCGCTGGGAAGGAGTCGTCCGTGAGTGCGGAGAAGGGATGATGAGATGCGGAGTGCAGATCGGACGATTGAGTGATTTGTACAAGTCGAGTAAGCTATTGAAAAACTGGACCAAGGGGAACGCGAGAGTGAATTGATTCGATCTACGTGTGAGAGTGTGATTATAGAAAGGAAGAAACGTCACGGTGGAAGGAAGACAGAGAAGATGAGGACGGACGGACGGACGGACGTGGGAGGATGAGCAGAGGCGTTGACCGCAGCCGTTCTGCGATTTCCCAAAGGGGAGATAGCCAGATCAAATGACGCCCAGCCCCAGTGTTTTCGTTTTCCCTACTATCGAGATAAAGGTTTTTGGGGCTCCTACCTTTCGACGACACTGATTTGACTATGTGCTAGGGCATGCATATGCATATTTCGGGCAAACTCCTTCCTATGTGGCGGGAAACAATTTTGGATCTGGGGGCCAGTTCTGATTTGTTGCAGCAATAGTTTTCTGGACTGACGCGTTCTCTTCAGTCCCCTAGCCTTTATTTTCTATCTCTGCCAGTGAGTCCTGTATCCTTCAAGATAGTGGTCCGTCAAAGTCACTGTGGCATCTGCTTGTTGTTTGGCTTACATATAGGTCGAGCTTTCTCTTGGGAAGTTTCCTACTGACCAGGGGGCAAGACTGATGCGCTCACCAATACTGGTCTTCATTATCACTCGACTATCTTCCTCCCAGCCAAGAATCAGGTTGGGGGGGGGGGGACTCACGATAAGTACAACTAACCTCAAGAGTCAAGACCCGTCCGAGACTAACACTCATAACACGATGAGGAAGAATTGCATGGGAGTAGGTCTGTTGGATGAGGGCGAACCACGTCCAAGGTAGAGTTGTCACATATGTATACATAGGTCCTTTCTTTCCGTATGCTGAACACAAGCCAGCGGTCAAGAAGAAGACTCCGGTGTGAGAAGGAAACCTACTGGATTCATCATCCCATCAGAGCGAGAAGCGTGCACAGAGAAGATGCTGGCGCGTGCTCCGCTTCTGCAAAACCAGAGACAAAGTTCCGGGATACGTTATCTCGGTAAGATGTGAATATTGTCCAACCTTACGTTTTAGGTTTGAGTCTGTGCGACAACCAGTGAAGGTGTCCTGATATCATAACCCACTTTTTTTTATATGATATGATAAATGATGATTTGGTTCAGAAACCACTCTTTGACTTGCTTTAGAGCTACTGAAATTAGTATCCTATCTTATCATAGCAAACAGCTATTATAAGAAATCATAATAATCAAGTATCATAAGAAATCATAAGAGAATTGTAAATAAATATCATAAGATGTCATAACTATGGTGAGCGCCACAGTTGTAAGTAGATATCATAAGATCTCACAAGGTGCGTGCGCCCGTACTTGAAAATAATATCACCTGATTTCATATCAGCGTCGCCCTTTACCGCGCGTAGTAGCCTTCTTGCCCGTTGTGGTTCCTGACTTTGATTTCGCAGATGCACGGGTAGCTCTAGGTGCATCATCGGTAGCGCTGAGTCTAGCCGACTTGCGGGGTACCGAGGGTGCTGTGTCCGCTTTTCGTTTCGAAACCCGGGTCGATGTGCGTGGCATCAAGTCGATGGCTGTCGCAGTAGGGTTCTTTCCTCCGCGAACTGCCGTCTGTCGCGACACCGTTGTGGCTCCCTTCCCACCCTTCCTCCCGCGATCCACTGGAGGCGCCTTCGCCTCCTCTCCCTCCCGTTGGTTATCATTGTCGTCGTCGCACTCCGCTGGACTTGGATCATCGTTCTCTTTCTCCTCCTCCACAGATGGAGGGTCTTCGTCGCCCTCGTCCTCCACCAAATCCTCCATCTCCTTGTTGTCGTCCTCGGGAGCTAAGTCGTTTGGCCTTTCGAACTTGACGTGATCTTGAACAATCTCCAACTCGGCCAGTGCAGCCAATTCCGCTTCTGCTTGCCTCCTCGCGTCCTCCGCCTTGCGAGCTGCCAACATGGCGTTTGCCCTTGCCTGTGCTGTCGCCGCTTCCTTGGCAACCTTCGCAGCCTTGATCTCTTCACGCGCCTTTCGCCGCTTCTCCTCCAAGTCCTCCAAAACTCTTGCCTGTCGATATTCCGTTGCAACGACATCAGCCTCTGCCGTCTCCTTTTCGAGTCCTTCCAGTTCGTGATCAAAAGTCTCCTCCTCGTCATCGTCGTCGACCCGGAACTTGTTGGCACGTTTGACTGCCTTCGACATCTTGGGTCGAACTGTGTCTTCATTCTCCTTGTCGATGGCTTGGATTGCGTCCTCGAAGGTCTCGCTATCATCGTCGTCGAAGTGAAGGCGGTTGGCGTGTTGGGCAACCTGAGAAGGCTTCGGGTTTGTCCCTGAAGTTTGCTTGTGTTCGGTGAGCTGAGACGATTTGGGTTTGGGGTTTTGGGCCACTAAATATTCAGTGAGATAAGTACTTATCAATGGCAAATACACTTACACTTGAAGCCCGCGTTTGCATATTCGAGAAATTGGGCCTTTTGGGTATCGTTGATGAACTCCGTTTTAGTCGTTATGTTCTTCCAATCTGCATGCGGATAAACGAGCTGGCTGAAAAGATTGAAATTAGTCGCATAGAAATGCACGACTGTATGGTAGCGACTCACTGATCATATCGTGTTTGGCCATCTTTATCAAGATATGCCAACTGAACGGAAAATGTGACGACACCCATCTGGTTGAGGCCAAAACCTATCAGCGGCTGGAGGGACTTTGCGACCGCAGCGGAAATATGCTCTTGCATCCTAGTAGACAGATCAGTCGGTCAAACGATACGTTTGATGGTTCACATACATGTAGACTTCTTCGACGTTTGGCCCCTTATCAATGGCTGCATTGTGATCCTGGGCATCCCGTTCGTATTTAGAGCGCTCAGTGGCATCCAGGTTGGCAAAGAGTTCGTTCAATGCCGCCCGTTGCCAAGTCAGACCAGCTGCCATAACCTTCTCCTTCCCCGTGCCGTCCTTGGTCTGGTTCTGTGCTTCAGATTGTGTCTTCAGCTCTCTACCACGCATCTCAACTTTCGCAAGATTGGCATGCCAGTAGAGGGACTTGGCGTTGGTGCGGCGTGGAATTTTCTTGTGCTCGTAAGTAGAGGTGTCTTTGTAGGCCACGTTTCGAAAGGCGCTGCAGATTCCCTACGAAGTCAAGGTTAGTGTTGACAGAAACAGAAGGCTTTGACGGTACTCACGTCCAAGACATTCGTCACGTCAATAGTCTTGTCCTCGGGGTGGAATTCATCAAGAAAGTCGATAAGTACGTTCTCCTTCACCCATTTCCTTTTGTCGCCTTTCTTCGCCTCGCCGTTGGGTTTCGAACCGGGAAGTGCCTTGTATCGAGCAACGTAGTTTTGTAGGATCCATTCGCGTTCGGTATTCTCCAGTTTGTAGATACCCATGTCGTGAAGCGACGATGTTCGAGTAGTTGGATGTAGAAGGGAAAGAAATGGGCAGACAAAGAAATCACGACGCTCTGCATTTTTGGTGCTGCATGCTGCGCAAACAATGAGTTGGAATTTCTATTGAACAACGGTGCACACTCACATTTACAATGAAATATACACACATTTGCCATGTCGGCAATGCCGACAAGCCAGCCTGTGGGCTGGTGTTGGCAAATGCGTCACAATGCCGCATAGAACTATAGAAGCAAGTCCTTTGTTTAGTTTCAAGATTGAATGCATAGCTATGATACGGATTCAAAAAAAAATACAAGACCACACGGGGTAGGATAGATATACAAGTTCGTAATGTAATTCAAAGTCGGTGAGGTAAAACGGGAGCACGATGAAATATGGAGGTGAAGCAGCGAAGATAGTGAACGGCAAGCAATTTCTCCGCAGAGTTGACGACATCCTCTGTCGTTTCCGACGAGTCATCCAGCTTCTCCACCAACGTCAGCAAATCCTTTGACATGGGTGGCACTGCCTTCTTCCAACTCCGCATGATACGAGACAGAGCACACAATGCCCAACGCCGGGTTCGCCAATTAGGGGATGCAAAACCTTCTCCGCCTTCCCTCGCAGATAGGGGCACTAGGCCACCAGGAAAATCCAAGGCGTCAAGTACCTTTAACTGGCGATCCGCACTGGTCGAGGCGTCTAATTCGTCGTGGTGTATCTCTCCCTCCTCCCTATCATCCCGCAAATCAAACGCCTCCTCTCGATACTCATAGCAGCACGAATCCAGAAGTACCAGCTCGACACGGAAGTTGATTTCAGAGAGTTCCCACAAGATCTCCCGACAGACTGGTCCGTCGGGAAGTTTGAAAGGGGCGAGAGGTTGGCCTCTCCAAGTGACTGGCGCTGCCAGAAGGTTTGTCATGTCGAGGGATTTCTGAACTGATGTTAATCATCCGCAAGCTATCGGAATGCAGCGATCATACCTCCAACTTAGCATCTTTAATGCAGGACATAAGCTCTTCCCGAAGCTGGGTTCGTTTCTGCGCGTGATGACCCCCTTCCTTCCTGCCATGGAGTTCGAGACCTAGCATCTGGCGCCACGACGATGTGGGTAAGGGGCGGAATTGGCGAGACGTCGTGCGATAGAGAATGACATCGCGAAGTTTGAGATATGTAGTGAACGCGTACGCCATAGTGTCGGTCCCGAAGCCTGCAATCATATTTGGATCTGGGACCGCGTAACCTTTGACGAGGCCGAACAGAGCGGGCTTTGAGACATCAACGCTGCGACCTATATCTTCGGAAGCCGATGCCCATGCCTCCAGACACTCCGGCATGAGAGTGGAGACGACATCGACAAATTTATTGCGATCATGGGGCGTAGAGGTGCTTGCATTCGTTGACGATTTTGTACCCTTCTTCGCGTTCTTCGACGCTGGGTCTGTAACTTCCAGTTAGCTTTATGAGGATGAAATGAAATTGCTGAGGACTTACACGGCTCTGTTCGATGCTGATCTCGAGAGTGGCGTGTGCGTGAAGGTCCTGCCACAGATGACAGAGAGTTGGACTTCTCGGTGATTGCTGCAACAGCCTCGACGGGAGCATTGAATATGGAGGGAGGGCTGAGGAGTCGGCGAATGAAGTAGGCCATCTGTCGGTACTTTTCCAGTCGAGCAGCGCCCCCCTTGTAAACGATATCGCGGGGAGGCGAGGCTTCATCATAGTTAATTGTTACGTCCACGCGCCGACGGGGTAGCTCGTTCTCAGGTATATCATCAAGCCATTTCACGACTTTGACTCCTTGTTCCGCACCAAGGCAACGAGCAAGCCATACAGGGCACCCAACCTAAAGCCTGTTATCAAAATGTGCGATACAGAAAAATAATAGAAAACTTACGCGAAACAAATTCTCTGCGATTTCTAATGAGTCCGTCTGTGCCCCTACAACATTTAAAAGTCGTTGGCGAGGCATGCTCGCAGCGTAGAAGCCTTTCCGCGTATCCAGGAGCCATACCAGGCGGGCGTCATACTCCAATAAGAGTCGTTGGGCAAAGCACCATGAATGGACGGCATCATCGAAGGACATGAGGAGGTCCAGGCGGTTGAAAAGCCCCTTCAGTCGGGACATATAATCGGTGATGAAAACATCCTCCTCGACCCCCTTCTCCCCGGCCACCGGCGCTACCGTCTTCTGCGCAGTCCGGGCTTCCGAATAACGTTTCTTTGTCTGCAGGAAGATGCCCTTCAGGACATCACGGAAAATGTGGTTGATGCGTCCGAGGGAAGGATTGCTAGCATTAGGCACCTCGAAGTGCTCAGGGCAGTTGGAGGGGAGGAACCATAGCATGCGATATTGTTCTGCAAAATCTGACGGGTGACGGATGAAAGCGAGGTGGGGAATACGGCTATCGAAAGGTTGAGGGTGATAAATGGGGTCGTCCTCGCCGAAATGGAAGTCGTTCAACATCCGCACTTCACGAGTACCAAAGAGCGATGGGGGGAGGGTGTCCATGTTGGGGGTGGTTACAACAACATTGTCTCGTATATACCGCCGTCCCACACGACCTTCGTAGGCGACCAAAACCATTTGGGACATTGGAACTGACGGAAAAGTTAGTACCGGCCTAAGGGTGTCATGCATCGGACAACATACCTTTGGGAGCCATAGGAAAGATCTACCGAAGCTGATACGCGTTTGGGTAGCTTTCGTCTCAGTCCTAGTCGTCGTTTAGACAGACCAGAATACGCGGGCGTCAATTTGACAAACTGCGCGACAACGATCGATACTGGATCAAATCGTTCTCGGATATCCGTCCGACGTTTAGTCAAGACGGACGGTCCTCCTGAGAGTGGGCGGACTGGAAGAGAGGAGCAAGAGAAAATGGCGGGAACGACGACATTGGTGGTAGGAAAGCAGAACCGTTTGTGTGTACATGTTTTTTTGATGAAGCTGGCGCCAAATATGCCCAACTAACTAATCCTTCCCCCGCCTCTTCTTCAAATGACTGTATGTACGCCCTCTGTAACCTTTTCCCCCGCCCTCTCTCGGCCTGGATTAACTCCGGCCACTCGAAGTTTGCTTTGGATCAAATCCGAGCATGCTGTGGATCAACTCCCAGCAATTTCGATTACCAATGGACTGCGTTTGGCTCAAATGCCGACGTATTGTCTGCGCCACAATCGTTATTCGAAGGGTACAATAGAGCGTAAGTTTCGACCATGGGCTCGGCAGGCTATTGTTGATTTGCAGACTTACAGTGTGATCTGATATGGTGTGGGTCAAGGACAATCGATATGCTTCAGTTTGGTTCATTGTAAGTATTTCATCGACAGCGATCTCGATCTCCTTTGACAGTATAAAAGAGCCCCACCTTGTAGCTGGGCCAGAAACCAACGTCATGCCTTCCGAACGCACCATCACTACGCGCAGCTCTCTGGGTGTGCCCGCCCAAGGCACAGGTATTCTTCGTCGCGCCGCTTTACCGACCTCCTTCTCCCTCCTTCGCGTGGAACAGCGTACATGCCTTCCAGCCTCTCCGAGATCCGCCAAGCCTGGCGAACAGAAAGCCCGCATCCTGAAGGAACTCGGACACAAACTCACTCAACACCTTACCCGCAAAAATGATGAGGCATATCCACAACGTCAACTCTCCAAAACTTGCATGTCGTGCGACAAAGAAACATGCATAATCACTACAAATACCGGTGGCGATGACCGCCAGCTGGTCGCATTCCCGGATGACAAGGGTTTTATCCAACTTGGCAAGCAGACATATGTGGTCAGTTCTACTCTTTCCAATTCCCATACCGTAGCTAACAGATGAGATAGTGCACCAACGTGTCTTGTCGGCGCATGAGGCGCATCTCGCCTTCAGGTTTTTCGAGCGGTGCCCTGGAAGACGACTTGGAACTTATGAGCCTTTTGGAGCGCAGACAGTGGGTCAAACTGGAGAGCGCCCACAAATATCGAGGCACACAATTTCCCGAGCCTCTACCTTGGCCCTACTCCGGTGAACTTCCTCCCCAAACGCCTCCTCGTGCCCCCCCTCGTCGTGTCGCCCGCGATGAACCACCTCTCGCCAACCTACCTGTTCCCATCGAGCCCTACCATCAACCTCTGGTCCCAGCCCCAGCCATCAACGACACACTGATTGATGACGATGAACTCCAAGTTCTCCATCCAGATGGCTACCGTGTTGTCACTGTCATTTTGTGGACAGAAAATGATCAACGTCCCCGTCTCCACTGCCTTCGCTTAGTCGGCGGTGACAATATCCACCTTCGACGTCAAGGATTGGCCTTCTCGCGATTCGGACTGGAGAACGCGGGGGATCTGCAGCGCTATCGCCATGATCAGAGAAGATGGGTCTCGATGGATCTGGAGAAAGCACAGTATGTTGATGAACATGGTACGCTGTTAATCCGCTTTGCCGGGGTTCAGCGTATGCCCAGCTTCCATGTGTACAAGCTGTGACGCAGCTCTCTAAACCACTACATATGCTCACGATGGCTCCTACGAATACTCTATTTATCTATGATTACAATGTATTACGATGGCTCATAAGTACGAATGACCATTTATCTATGATCACAATCTATCACACATTCACGTACATGTGTTTATCTCTTTTCTCACTTATAACGACGCCTCATGTTTTCACGTACATATATGTATTCTCATATCGATTATATACAATTTCCTAAGGCAGCATACCGGGCTGGTACTTCATTCTGTAACGTCCAAGCATTGTCCGTAAGTGGCTTTGTTGCTGATTGCAAACAATGGACTCATGTTCTTTGTTCAAGGCATAATTGTCGTTATCGATACATTTCGATACATACTGTGACTCTACCTCCTACCACCAACTACGAAGATGAAGCCTTTCACGCTGAAATCACTTCAGAACTACGCGAAACGCAACGAAATACACACCGTCGAGTCTACCGTTCACGCATCATCTCCCAGTGGGCCTCACATCGAATTACCCCCTGTATCAGATGATACTCCCGATAAAGACAGTGAAGAGGCACCCGAGGAGCACGAAGATGATTGGGAGGACATTGAACCGTCGACAGAGCCAGTTCTCAAGCGACGTAGATATCAGGTATGTATCAGTCTGATTTTGACAAGGAAGACCGGCCTGACATTCAGTAAGGGTGTCAGCTTAAGAATCAAGCCCTTCCTGGACATGTTGCCTCGCATCAAAGCCGCAGCATTCTCCCAGAGCTATCACCCTCGGGTTGAGGAAAGCTGTCCGTGCGGCTCAGAGGAGCGGGCAGTGTATCGTTGTCAACAGTGCAGCCACCCCCCTCTGTGTGGCCAATGCATACTCCAGGCGCACCAATTCTCACCTTTCCATCGCATTGAACGATGGAACGGTCTGTTCTTCGACTCTCATTCCCTCCGAGAACTAGGACAGATTTTCTGCCTCGGGCACAACGGGGATGCATGCCCCAGTTCTAGTACTCATCGACGCATCACTGTGGTTGACTGCAATGGATATCACAACGTCGAAATCCAATTCTGCATGTGCCGGGACCGCCTTGCTATGAAAATCGAGCACGATGAAGCCGACCAGCTATTCCTATCCAACCTCTGGCCGATGACTGTAGAGAGTCCGCAAACTGTGATCACGGTGACATGCTTAGAGAACTTCATCATGCATGCTAATGCCTCGAAACTCACTGCGTATGACTATTGTTGGGCTCTACGACGATTTACCGATGCCGTTGAACCGTCGAAAGTATCGGTATGTGACCCTTTATGATGTATTTTCGCATTCTGACTCTCCTTAGGATTGTTATAAGAATTTGAAGGTTGCTGCCAGAATCTGGCGCGTTATTCAAGCCACAAGAAGGGCCGGTCAAGACCATGGCATCGACGACATCATCACGCACCGACGCCCAGGGAGCACATCTATATTTTGTCCTGCGTGCCCGGATCCGGGCTTCAATGTGCCAATGGATGTTGTTTGGACAGCGGACGAAAACGACTCGTAAGTAAAGGTTTGTCCGAGCACCTAGACATCCCACTAATACTGGTGCACCCACAGCCACAAATATACAAAGTTTCTATCTTCAGATGGAACCTTCAACGTCCCTCGTATCGACAAGAAGGAGGATCCCGACGACGAGGCTGTGATGAACGGAACGAACCATATTGTGGAAGAGCACGCATATCAAGAATACCTCGACATTTGTGACACCGACCACAAAGAGGTATGTTTTTTGCTTTGAATCTAAGGATAAAACTCGTAATGATGTTTGACTGTAGCCGTGTACCTGTGCCCGCCTTCGTGCAATGAGGCTGCAGTCTCTATTGAAATTTGTCAATCTAATATGCTCTGGGATCTTCGGCACAGTCTGTACTCGACACGGTCTCATGCAGGACAACGCCGTGGTAGATATGTATGGCGGCGAGAGGTGGGTTAATTATCAATCCGACACTAATATATAATCTAATGCGCTGTCATCACAGGTTCTGTTACGCTGATCGTAGCATCGTGGGCGCGCTCGCATATGACGGACATCAACGTTGGGTCCGCCTGTCCTACGACCTGTGGTGCCAATACAAAAGGCACATGCGAGAGCGCATCACCCGCGAGAAGTTCCCAAACCTACCCGAAGTGTTCTGGAGCCTGCTTGAAAGACTGCTTGGAGGAATACCAACACTCCACCTTCGCGGGCATCTCTGGCTGTGTCAAGCTTTTTACGCGTATGCACACATGAAGGGCACTGGCAAGTCATGTGGCGAAATCGTCGAGACAGATTGGGCGGAGACGAAAATCACTGCGGGGAGCATTAAACGAGAGAATCACGGGCAAAGGCACGACGACTTGGATGCGACGTTGGGCGACTGGAACTACAACAAGTTAATGAAAATGGGTAGGTCTTTCACAAGGGGCATTCTGATCTAAGTCATCTAATTGCTTTCAGCTTCCGCACTGGGTGATAGATATGTCAAGGCCGTGAAGACGCACGACGACTTATCCCACAAGCTCGAAAAATCGACTGCGGCTATTTCTCCGGCCTTGATAGAAAAATGGGAAGCGTACTACGCAACAAAAATGCCTACCGACAAGGACACTGACATTGTGGATCGTTTCGAAGTAAACTTCAAAGGAATTAGTAAGGGTATTATCTCATGATCACTACAGCAACTAATCGTTACATCCAGAGGTGCCGACACTCAAAGAATTTATGGAAGAGCAGCTGAAGCGGGAGAAGGATGAGCTGTCAAGTGATAAGCCCACTACGCTCGGTTTCGCTAGCGGGATTCTTGAAGTCATGACCGAGGGTGTCCGGCTGGACCACGAGCAGTAAGTATTCAACTTCTTCAACATTGACTTGCGCTGATGAGGACATAGGAAAGTTGTGAGCATCCTAGCGAGAAAACAGAAAGACGACTACGCAGCGGAATATGTATCCGACAGCCTGGAGAGTGCGCGCCAGAATCTCCACGATAACATCATGCGTTGGTTCCAAGACCTAATCCGAACGATACCCGCTCTCCATGACGAGCTCAAACCTGTCAGTATCGCCGAACCAGAAATCGCGTTCCTACCCATTCCGAGCCGCCTCTCCCGTGCCAAGTGCTCTCAGTATAATTTGCAGTACGCTCAAGACATCGAGTACGGGATTCGAAAGGTTCAAGCACACGGTATCCTTCATGAAATCCGTGGCCTGATCATCATGCAAGTCGACAACGTTGAGACGAAGAAAAACTTTATTCACGGACAGGGCGCATCTACGAGGGCCAAGACCATACTCCAACGCTTCGAAGCCGACAAAAAGGATGCCATGGAGCGATACAACTTTGTTCGGGATCGCATGATCGTTCTGGGTTTATCGAAAGACGATACAGTCCTGCGGAGATTAGAGGCCTCACACATGCGAGGGAAAGACGCGACAAAGGTGGCAGAACCAGGTGAAGCAAGAATGGGTGATTCTTGGTTGTGGTCAGTTTCAAAGCCCGGTGGTTTGACAGCAGATGAGGAGGCCGAGTGGTTCGTAGAGAGTAAGTCTATTTTATTCAAGTCTTACGCCGATGCACTAACCAACATTACAGTACGACGAGTAAAATGGTTTCGAGAAAAAGATGAATGTGAACGGTGGCGGGAAGAGGTGGAGATTCTAGAGGCAGAAGCGGAACGTGTCTCGACGTACCACCACAAGTATTCGCTGGCCTGGGCGAAGATGGCGACAGCAACAGACGACCGTGGACGCAAGGCATATGCTTGGAAACGCCGCAATTTCCACGTGCGCTTAAAACAACAGATGATTGATGAGTGGACAAACGCTCAGAAGGAGGTGAAGAAGGTTCTCGAGGCAGTGTCAGCCAAGCGGGAGATGGAAAAGGATATTGAAAAACATGAGGAGGCGCACGAAAAGAGGGCAGCAGCCGCTACGAAATCAGCAAGTCATACTACCGAGGAATCTCGACGACGGACTCAGCGTATCGCGGCTGAGTTAGCGGATGGCCAGAAGTCTAAAAGAAAACGGGCAGCGCCGGAGGAGGCTAAGAGTGACGACGACGACGACGATAGTGATGAAGAGGATATGGAGAAGGACGATGATCAGCAGCTTCTTCGTCCGAGTAAGAAGATCAGAGGAAAGGATTTACCGGCAAAGACGACTACACGTCGGAAGGCCGCAACACAGAAATCAAAGGGACGGAAGGGTGCTAGCGAAATCAGTGCCAAACCACGGAGAGCACGAAAGAAGTGATGGCTGACAATATGGGATGTATATATGATATATGATGATATGTTGAGCGGACGGTATGATATTACATGATACCGTACATTGTGGCGCTGACCGTACTTATGATATGTAATGATATGCTGCACTACTTATGATATTTAGTGATAGATTTATCTACTTATGATAAACATTGATTTATTGCTGGTTCCAACTTGGCTTCACACAATGTGATAAATCAGGATTCTGGTAATCATCATTTATCATATCATAAAAAAAAAGATGGGTATTGATATCATAGCATCTTCCATTCCTGTGTGCGATGCATTCTCGACTTGAGTTATGCCCGTTGTAGAAGATAAACGAGCTGTGAAGAAACCTATGCGGTTGGGATAAGGTCAGACGAATGCGGCAGATGAAAACATGGATTAAGAATGTAAAATAAATATACATGGATAGAAAAGGCGGGAGGTATCAGGCGCGTGGCGGGACAGCATCGAGATCCTTCATGGCATGTCGCGACGAGCAGATGGCGCACGAACATCGAGGCCCCGTTGGTCGGGAGAAACAGGGAGGATGATAAATGTTCGAGCGCATGCATGACGAGGCGGACCGACAGTCAACGCCATTTACGTGCAAGGAGCGCACGTCCACACAACGACATGATCCGATGCAGGTATTCGTGCCTTGGCAGCGGCGGCAGTACGGAGCTTGGAGTGACCAAAAGCTCGCTTGAGGATCACGAAACGCCACATTTGGGGAGTTTGGGCGCGGAACGCGTGCTAAGCGCTGAGCGCATTCGGATCAAGTTACGAGATCCGACAAGAAATGGTAGGCGGTGAATAGGCGAATACGCCAAGGGATTATTATACATGGAAAGCACTGAATGTAGACCCCGGCACCGCCACATTAGACAACAGAATAGAATCTACGGGGCGATGAATACAATGTGTAGGACGGGTAGAAGAGACTGACCAACGAGCTGGGGACCGCCCTCTTGTGATACTCGGGAGAAGGATGCCATCCTCTGGGACGGTTTCCTCGTGCCTATCCATACCTACCGCGCCAAACGAGCAGCGCTTATCTGCAAGAGTCTGTGGGGGCTCTAGAGACGCACTACGCTGTCTGCGACGAGCTCCGCGTGTAAAGCGCTCCTTGGGAGTGGGATGCGTAAAAGAATGCGCGCACTCTGGGCAACAGGGGCGCAGCGGAAGCGTGGGTGATCGGAGGAGGAAAGGAGGGGGAGATGGGGCGCGGAAGTGCGAGAGAAAGCTAGAAGAGCGCGCACGGGTTGTGGGTGAGGCAGGACGGGAGGGGACTGGCGTGGGCACGTGTACGATGGGTGGGTCATCAAAGGTGGGGGACGGGAGTGATGATTTACGGGTGTGGTTGTGCAGGCATGACTTGTGTCTGTGCGCAAAGTGGATATGCGGCTTTTCCTTTGTGGGTGTGAGAAAAGCCAGGATGGAGGGCGACGAAGGCGAGGCGGGGATGAGCGTGCAGGAATCAGAGAAGCGCACGAGTCCGTCGTACTCTTCCGATTCTTTGATAATGTCGCTGGGTGGAACAGTTGGTGTAGGTGGCATAGGCGGAGATGAGCTGGATGATGAAGACGATGAGCTGCTCGTAAAGGACAGCGAGCGAAAGAAAGCCATGGTGGTAGTAAGAAGAGTAGTCACTGGATCGCCCAACTGACCCAGACACTGCTCAGGGGCTGGGCGTCATTTGATCTGGTTCTGTCCCCATTGGGCAACCGCATCACCCAGAACGGCCGCGGCGCCGTTGCACTCAACAACGCCACCTAAGTACCTTCTAAGAAGAGTATCTCGTCAACGTTCCCCATCCCCGTTGTACGTCCATTCCCCTCCTCCGTCTTCCTCGTTCCTTCCTCTCTATAATCACATATACTTTGCACGTAAATCGATCTAACCTCCGCCACATTCCTCGTCCTGCACTTACCCTAGTCCCACAGTCCATCCGATCTCAACTTGACTCGCTAATGCATTCGACGTTCATTCCTCCACATCCCTTCGCCACTGTATCTTTTTCGACCCTCCTCCCCTTCCCCACACTCACGGACAACAACGCCCTGCTTCACTACTTGTCCACTCCGATATCTCCCCCGCGGAAATCAACCTTCTCGGGATCCTCAATTCAATATCACTGCTCTTTCATCGTCCCCGCTGAGACGTATACTCACACCAATCCTATACAAGTAGTACTTATACATAATACTGACTCTGCGCACACCCTCCTCCAAACACCCGGTACTCGAAGTAGATGCTAATCCTCCCCACCTCCATTCCCCTCTCCTCCGTCTTCCTTCCACGTTTCTTCCTCTCTATAATCACCCGCGATCTAACTCACTCACTAGTGTTCCTTCCGATCCGGCATTTAGCCCAAAAACACAGTCTACCCATTTCCCTATACTCCCCCCGTACAATATAATCCTTTCACCTTCCCAGCGTCCACTCGTCCACTCCATTTCTACCGCATCCAACCTATCCCTTGAACCTGTCACGATGCTTCCATCCACTCATCACACGTCCTCCATCTTCTCTCCATCAACTAGATACCTTCGCGCGCCAAATCAAGACACCGACGCCACTCTCATGATCGTCACTGACGTTCTCTCTGCCACCTTCGAGCCGTCTTCCTCCCTCCATTCTTTGTCGATCATGCTTTCGAGATACAATGGCCCGGGGACGTATTCTTGAGTACGCCACATCAACGAGAAACTCAACGCGGAGTCTCGTACCCGTCAAGTATTTGTCCAATCCGGGAGGGAAGAAGGGTGAGTGGTGGGAACAAGATAGGATGCCACACCCAGCTTGTGATTGATTTCTCACCTGCCAAAGAGACAAGCCAGAGGATAAGGATACAAAAAGTACATAGAATAAGAAATCAACGACGACAGAGGCCAGGACTCCATCCTTACCACCACATGAATGCTGGAAAGGAGTTTGCCAGGTTCAGCCTGAGAGCAAACGACGAACGCCAACAAGGAGTCATCCGTCGAACACAGAATGAAGTCCATCGGGGCAAGCCGTTCGCAACTAGAGTAGGACTCAGAGATACATATACACAAGCAGTTCACATACGAGACGCAATAACCGGAAAGGTCGCAGAGACTCGCGTATCAGACAGGCTCCACAACAGTACCGTATAAATCGATATCCGGGGTCATCGTGTGGAGAGAGGCTAGAGGGGAGTGTAGCGCGGGATCCCAGAGACCAAGACCGGATTCCAAACCCAAGAGCCAAAGTCGAATCCTTTCCTCTACACGAGAAGGAGCTCTCTAGGTACAGAGCAATGTCCCCGAACAAAGGTAATATAACACACAAACTCGTCACGCAAAGCTCTGCCAAAAGTAATCCAACGAGCTGAAAGCAGGAGTCATAGAAGGCAAGCTGTTACAGTTTGTTTCGCTCAGAATCAGGTTTAGAAGAAGAGCCCAGTAGACTAGAGTATCAACCACGCTAGAAGCCCAAGTACTTCACATATACAACATCTTGCGCAAAACGTCGCTTGAGGAATACCCAAGACACACCGAGAGTTTTGACAAGCTCGCCCAAGGAATAGCGCCGAGGTCTGAAAATCACCAAGTATGCCTTTTTCTTCTGGTATAATGGTGCATAACTCGTTGAGGTGTGGGCAGTTCGTGAATCGCGACAGCACACTGGTTAAAGAGTCCACGACCCCTCTATGTCCCAATTGTTCCAGCGAAATTGACAGCTTCTTCAGCATGGGCAGATGGTCCAGGCGGCCGAAGGCATCTAGTAGCACATCGATGTGAACACTCTCCCAGCGCGCCACATGCTCCACGAGGGTTTGGATATAGGTGCCCGTATCAGTGTAACTGAGGTAAAGGTTGAAATGCAGGGGGCCATGCCCTGATAGCCGTAACGCGTCCTTGAGGAAAGGCAATGCGGTGTCAGCTTTGACATTGAAGGAAGCCCACATCCCCGGAGGATGCACCTCCATCGAGAACACACCGCTGACAGAACCCACGGGATGGGCTTTCCTCGACCGTACAAAGTATAGCTCGGGTGACCCGGAATGTCTGGAGGTAGATTCGGATTGAGGCAGTAGCGGAATATTACAAGCATGATCTCGGGGGGTAAAGTATGCACACGACCGATGAGGCGTTTATGTTGGGCTACGAAGAAATCTTCGTCGTTCCGTTCCTCCTTGAGCGTGTCCAATAAATCCTCGACGCGCGCAATGTCCATATCGGAGCCCAGCAGTTCAGTCTCTAGAGTCAGCTTTGATTTTGGCTCAAAGAATAGGAGTCTGTTTTGCTGGAACGTCCAAGTAGGCAGCGTAGGGTGGTGGTTGGTTTATACGTCTCAGTAGGCTCTTAAGCTGTGGGAGTAGGCCACAATGATAGGATCTGGAAGGCGTTTAGTAGCTTTCAATGAGGAGGAGATGTAACGGACTGTTCATCTCGGAAAGTGGTGAGGACGGCAAGAAGCAAGGTCCGCATCACTTCAGTGACGGCTAGGTGGGATTAGCAGAACGACAGAGGAACGACTTGAAGGTGGAGGCTGGACTGGCTAGACGTAGCTGATAGATGCGCGACTGGACGACGGAGCAATCTAGCGGGAAATGCTATTGATTTTTGACAAGTTTAATATCTATATAGGACGGTCAGTTGAGCTCGCGCTGGGGGCATGGGTAAGTACCTACTTAACATATAAAGGTTTCGGTGGTGGTCGCCATACAAAAATCTGCGTTAGGAGCAAGTTGACGCGTTGACGTTGGTAGTTTAAAGACAAAGAATCACTCTTGCTTCCTGCCATCATCATCCTCTTACTTTCTTGCCAACATGGACGGTCCGTCACATTTCCTACTCATTGCTAGATACTAAACGCCCTACAGATCCAACTTGCCCTCGCTGTGGCCTACCACCAAAGTCCAAGAGCATAAACCGACCATCCCCGTACACCGCCTATTTCGACGCGCCAACGGAACAAAGCCCCGCCATCCGAGCGAAAATCAGATCCTTCACGCTTGCGCTGGAGGCAGAACTGCTCGTCTGCGATGCAGACATTACGCGCCTTGAAGAGTTGTTGCACCTTCTCAAGAACGAACGCGAGGCGGGACAATCTTTCATAGCCCAGCACAAACGCCTGCTCAGTCGCGTGCATGCTTTACCGCCTGAAATCCTACTTGTCATATTCCGCTTTTGCAGCGAGCGAAGGTTCTCAATCCTCACTCGTCCGTCCATATTCACTGTTGGTAGTGAAATACCCATGCCGTGGGTCCTGTCCGCGGTATGTCGACGCTGGAAAAGTATCCTTCGGGACTCGCCCCAAGAGTGGGCGTCCTTCGATGTGGACAGGGTGTCACAGACTCAAACACTGATCCTCCAGGACGCCTTGCGGTTATCGCAACGCGCCCCGCTGCATTTCACACTTTCTCTCCAAGCCCCGTCCGATGCACGCATGCGAGCCCTTGTAGAGCACGCCGACCGCTGGGAGAGTGTACATGTCTTTGGATCGCAAGAGGCTTTTACTAGTCTCGGCAACCTGGACCATACACCCATGTTGAAGAAGTTGTGGATCCTGCTGGACTCGAAGGATTCGGGAGGCTTCGATCTGACTAGCGTCCTTGCGCGATTCGGGACCTGCCCACAGCTTAACGATCTATCTATCGCCATAACCAAAGATGTCCGGGTCGACTTGCAGACGCTCGCGGTGTCGATTCCTTGGGCAAATCTGTCGAAGCTTTTCGTCTCGTTTGGACCTCGCTCGACCGACGCTATACGCTCGATCCTCGTTGTTTGCACCAACTTGGACCAACTCGACATGTGCGGCTTCGCGCTACAGTTCGGCGAAACCGAGTCGCTGCTGCTGCCGCCACCGCCACCGTTTTGTCACCTACGCATCACTTCACTCACACTCGACAAGCCTCCCGCTCTCATTAACCACACCACCTACCCAGCCCTCACGCACATTTGCATCCGAGACGCCGACCCTCAAGCACTCCTTCCCTTCTTCTCCCGACATCCTCACATCACCCACTTTGAGCTCGTCTTGAGGTGTGACGCCCCGCCAGAGGGCTGGGATCCCGCGCTACAGCTTCTTCCAGACATTGTACACTTCACACTTCGTGTCTCGCCCTCATTGCTACGGCCCCTTCCTCTATGGACGAGCCTCTCCCAGTCCATCAGCGCCCGACTACTCAATCTCCACTCTCTAACGATCGGAGCCGAGTGCCATCTCTTGAAATTATGTGATAACCCGGATATCGTTCCCCTCATCGGGGAGTTAAGAGGGTTGCGGAGGCTGGAGATTTACACGGTGCGGGCTAGCGCGAAGGACTGGCGGGACTCTGTCTATGGTGTTCCTGCGCTACATAGAGTCACGACATCCGACCTGCCGCGTGTGGTGAGCCGGATGATCGAAGAGTCGACGATGGTCAATGCGTTGAAGGGTTTCCAGGAGGGAGGGCTTGATGTTTGTATCAATGAGATCCGTGAGTCGCTTTTCCTTTCCGATTATTTGGTCTAATTTTCTCTAGCGTTGACGGACCGGTCGGCGACGTTGTATATGTGAACTGCGTGGCCTTCTAGCGTGTATTTTTCTGGCTTCTCAGTCTGATTCTGGCAGGTCAACCTTTGTACGATCTGTGATACGAACTTCTTCTACGGCTGGCTGTGACCCGAGAGGAACTCTTGATACTGTACTCGCTTGTGTTCGATGACTGCTTTTGTAATGTCCTAGTATCGTCTGGTTTGCCGTCGCCAAAGCGAAGTACTCATGATCACTGGATTCCCTCTTCCTCCTCAACTTCGGAACTCTCTTTCTTACCTTAGCCTACACCTAATAGATTTTCGAGGATGTATTAGTTAAATCCCTCAATGTGATCGCTTGACAGTTACCAATACACTAGTCATCTCCGTTCTTGGGAAATCATCGGTCTTGTTCAGACAAGTGGAATTGACAAAAGTACATTGACAGGATCTAAGCTTAACAGCGCGATGGAGTATGATAGTAGACACGATTGCGTGGCGTTCGAAGAGTTTACGTATGTATATGAGCCTACTTACATCCAAATGACCATGGTTGTTACCTTGGAACTGCTATGGGCTACTCATTGACCAACTATCCCTATATGAAGTGTGTCTCCCGAGTTCCTAAATTTCATATATCAACATAATTACAAGTGGGAGTCTATATATGATGTTTAATGGTCAAGTACGTGAACTCGCCTGCCTTAGACCATCAGCTTATCCATGACAGCTTGACCATCTTCGACAGTTCCTTCCGCAATAATCCAGTATTGTCTCACAGGTCTCCCGTCGTCATCCCCATACTTAATCAGTTTCTGTGAGGCATGATCAGTGTGTTCCCTGGCGACTATAAGGAAGGATACTCACCGGCGTCTTTTCCTTGGCCAATGCCTCCACAACTTCGGGCATCTTCCCCTTATCTAGCCTTGTCTGTGCATATGCGACCGGCCTGCGATATCCTTCACTTTTCCACCCGTTCTCTACCCTGTAGAACATATATATATCATTATTTATTTGTCCGTCCACAAGATTGACGGTTCCATAGACTGCGTCGTCATCAAACAGTGTGAGCTCCATTTCCGAGGGCATAGATGATGATGTCTCTGTGAGTATCGTGCGATCATTGATGTGTGGCCTGCAGCAGGGATCTGGAGTTAGTAGACTCCAATCGAAGTATCGAACACATACATGCAGTTGGCGAGTAATGCCGGGAGCATCAAGCCACCGACAAGCTTGAAGGATGATTGGAAACGCATCTCTATATGATTTAGTAGTGGTAGTTGTAGTGGACTATACGACCTAGTAAGATAATCAGTACATGGTCCGCCGGCGTGCAATCCAAGAGTCCACATACCAGCGCAAGTCTTGAGGTTCGTCCACGTTTCGCTTTTTTTGTATGAAGCTCATTGCGATGCAAGGTCCTTATCAGGACTCCACAAAGAAAACACATCGCTATACCTACGGCGCGGCATCGGCATGTGGCGTTGGGGCAGTGCTGACTTACTAAAACCGAGTACCATTTGTCGTTCCTGATTGGTAGACGCGTTGACGATGATGATAGTAGGTTTGAAGTTACGAATGGATACATCTAAGGTTAAAGTTAAATTAGTTCTCTCATGACAACGATCTTGAAGGTGGCACGATCAATCATATATTGCCTTATTCAGACAAGCTGCTTCAAAGTTCAGTATCAGTAATCTCGTCTTCCTGGAGCATTCTCCGCCAGGAGATAAACCTCGAGCTCGTCTCGCTATAACTTTATCTGAGGGACATCAATCTTCCACAGCCCTATGGATGATTACATCTGGTAACCTAGTATAAAGGTTAGAGCATATTAACTAACAACAGTATCACATTCATGTCTATGGAATTTGATTGCATCTATCCCGGTGTTCAGCTGTAGAAATAGCAGGTAAGCTATTTGAAAGGGCCTAAGGTAGTGAGGCTTACAATCCTCTTCAGCCACAACCGGTATCTGTATGCGCGGACGTCCGAGCATTTGACAAAACCTATTACTTATCAAGTTGGGGTATGACTACTACCAATCCACCAGGAAGTCGACTGATTGTGATACAGATTAATACAGGACTCCTCACTTCATTCCTCACCTCTGACTCGACATCGTTTGGCCAGGATTCTAGTCAGCTACAGGCGCCCTAGTCTCTCTTTGAACCGCCCGTCTTCCACTGACTTCTCCCGCCGTCCTCCCGTCACACTCTGTCGGAGTCGCTTTCTCCGTTATGTGCTCACTCTCCCATTGCTAAAAGTGTTTTGTTCAATCGGTTGTCTTCCTCCGGCATTTCATTCTGCGAGAACACTTCCAACTTGTCTCGCCGCTGAGTCACGAATCGCTAGTCTCTCTAAACCAGTGTCTGGGCCTGGGCTAAAAGTGAGTCGATGGGACACCCGCAAACTTGAATGTCATAGCAATCTGGCAATCATGGCAATGACGCTGACACGGATTGCTGCATGCTATTCGTTAACCAGGACTGTTCGACTCGGCAATGATTTTATAATCGACTCGATTACAGGCTAGCACTAGTATGTGATCAACTACTTACGCCTGCCTGCGGCCAACTTAGTCCAGGATAGCTTGACCTTGTTCGATAGTTCCCTGCGCAATAATCCAGTATTGTCTAACAGGTCTCCCGTTGTCATCCCCAGATTCAATCAGAGTCTGTGAGGCATGATTAGCGTGTTCTACTACAACTATACAAGGAAGAAAACTCACTCCAGCCTTCTCTAATGCCTCCTCAATTTCTGGCATCTGCTTCTTATTTAGCTTCGTCTGGGCGTACGCGCGGGAATATCTCTTCCATCCGTTTTCCACTTTGTAGAACATGTATCCATTATATTCTTCTCCGTTGACAAGGTTGACCGTTCCCTGAACCGCATCGGAATGCAGCGTAAGCTCCATTTCCGAGGGCATAGATGTCTGGCGATTATCGATGTGTGGCCTGCAGCGGGAATCTGGAGTTAGTACATTCCAGTTTCAAGTACTATCAAACACATACATGCAGTTGGCGAGCAAGGCGGGGAGCACCAAGGCACCGATAAGCTTGAAGGATGACTGGAAACGCATCTTGATATAGGAGGTGTAGTAGTAGTTCGTAGCGGTGGATTATACGACCTAGTAAATCATTAGTCCACGATCCGGTGCGCAATCCAGGAGCCCACATACCAGCGTATGTGTTGAGGATCGATATTGTCCACATTTCGTTCATTTTATAGGAAAATTATCGCTATGCAAGGTATCCAGGCTTCACAACGAAGGTAAATCACTATACCTACGGTACGGCCTCGGCGTGGTGGCGCTATTGCAGTGTAAATTTAGGACGATTCAACGTTCCTGATTGGTAGACGGGTTGACGATGATCGTCATTTGAAAGTCACGAATGGATACAGATAAGGTAGATTGGTTCTTTCATGACAACGGTCGTGCAAGGTGTGGCGCACGATCAATCATGAACTGCTTAGCGGCTTCAAGGCTCTTTCGTTGATATTTTTGTCGCTCAGGTATTATGCTGAGTATCAGAAATGTCGTCTTCCATTCTCCGCCAGGAGATAAACCTCGAGCTTGTCTCGTCATAACTTTGTCAGGGAGATAAATGATCTTCCAAGGTGCTACGGACGATCACATCTTGTAGCCTAGTCACAGCCTGAGGGAGAGGGTATATCGACCGGCAGTGCTATCGCATTCATGTTTATCAAATTTGATTGCATATCGATACCGTATCCCGGTGTTCAGCTGTAGAAATGGCCATGAAAGCTATTTTTGAGTGCTTGAGTAACAAAGGTAGTGAGGCTTACGCTTCTCTTGGTAGGACAGATTTCTCAAATGGGAGTGATTGTGGTGGTAGTAGGACGACAAGTTAGCGTGAGCATGCAATCTCAGGTTTGCCTCCTGCCATCATTTGGTGCGAACTCTCCTATCTTTGTCCTTCACATTTCCTTGATATGATTGGTACGTTTCATAAAGGACTCCGAGTTTACCAAGTATAAGCCTAAGCTCAGACAGATACGGCTTGTTCTCGCTGTGGCATGTGTCCAAAGACCATTCGTCGCATAGACCACCCATCCCCCTACGCGGCGTACTTCAATGACGATTCGTTAGAGCATCCTTCGACCAACCCTACGATGCCTGAAATCAAATCCTTCATTCACACTATCGAGGACGAGCTCCTGGATTGCGACGCGGATATTGCGCGCATCGAGCGTCTGCTACTCACACTCAAACAAGAGCGCCAGGCCGGAGAGACATTCTTAGCCCAGCATAAGAGCCTTCTTAGTCCCATTCTCACATGTCCCCCCGATATCCTGCTCGAGATTTTCTGCCTCAGTCTCGGGGAAAGTTGGCCCCCATTCACTCGTCCCTACTACCATATGTTGGATCCAAGTACTGCCCCTATCCCATGGATCCTGTCTAGCGTGTGTCGTCAATGGAGGGGCATCCTCAGGGAATCGCCTTCGTACTGGGCGTCTTTCCATGTCGGGTGCCACAGGCGACCGTTTCTCGAGGCTGCCCTGCAATTGTCTCAACATGCTCCCCTACAGTTCAGCATTGACACCTTGCACTCCAGTATCTGTATCCCACCTCTCGTGGAGCATGGGTCACGCTGGCAAAGCGTTCATTTCTCTGGCACCAAAAAGACTTTCGCCATTCTGGACCACCTTGGCCATCTACCCACTCTCAAAAATTTGGCCTTGTCTCTAAGGGCAGATCGGGATTTCGACAGGGATCAATACATCGTTGTCGATAGAAGCATTGACATTGCATCTGCACTTTCGCTCTTTAGTGACTGCCCGCAGCTTGACGAACTGTCTATTCTTATGAATGAGGACTTGCTCTGTGATCAAAATGATTTGGACACCGCGTCTCTTTCAATTCCCTGGACGAACCTATCCAAACTCACAGTATCATTTGGAGTCCACTTCGGCACCGGCTTCCGTTCCTTGTTATCGGCTTGCACCAACTTGCGCCAACTTACTGTGAATGGCATGGGCCAAGTGAACCATCGCATCCTTCCCAAACCATTGCTAATACACCCAAACATCACCTCACTTACACTCGAGCACTTTCGCTTGTACCTTTTTCAAGACACTGCATATTCATCCCTCACCCATCTGTCCGTTGCGCATACTTCACCAAACAAACTCATCCCATTTCTCTCCCGATACCACCATCGCGTCTCTCATTTCGAGTTCCCATTGGAAGATGTACTTCCGAGGCAAATACCAGACAATTGGGATCCTGTGCTGGTTCTACTCCCAGATATCATCCTCTTAACCGTCCATCTCCCTATTTTCCCTATCCCTGTATGGACAAAATTCTCCCATTCCCTGACAGTTCGACTCCCGAATCTACGAACACTCACTTTGAACCCGCATTTCTCTCTATTGTTTTTTTGCCAAATGTGGGACATCGTTCCTCTCCTAGCGTCCCGTCGGTTGGATGGGAGGTTGCAAGTTCTCGAGATTTCCTGCAAGCGCCTCAATCGGAGGGAGCTTATTCTATTTCCAACGATGCATACGCTGGATCTCGACTCCCCCGATGTACTAGGCGTGGCGAGGAGGATTATCGAAGAGTCGGCCATGATGAAGGCATTGCGAGCCTTCAAGGAGAAAGGTCTCGAGGTCATTATCAATGGCAAATGTCAGTCCTCATCTTCTTGCATCGTCAGACTTTCCTGCTCACACACTCTATTCAGTGTTGTATGACAAGCATTAGCTCCTTCCTGTTATGATCCTAGTTAATATCGCAAGCCACCATCAGCAAGGCAGTCGCGCCCAGGACTTCCCCTTGCGCGGGCAGCGATCTCCTTGTATACAAGCTATAGAATCATCGACGCGAAATGGACGTCGAGTCCGTTTCCTAGAACTATAGATGATTTAACCATCGAAAAGTAATCAGGCGCAGCAATCTGTAGGCTATCTAAGCCGCTCCGTATTGCGAACAGCATAAAGAAGTTCAAAAGAGGCAAGTTGCATACAACAGAGACAGTACATTGATTCTTACGTGCGAAGAAATATGGGCGTAGCCTCCATAGATCTCTGTTTCGTCCGGACGGTTTCCAAATTGGCTGCTCTCATAAGTCATATTGGGTGGCAAAGGCATGTATGATATCGATACGATACGATCACTATTTGCCATCCTAATCAGCAAACGTAGTTCGTTGAGAACAATAAGACAACTCACGAAAGTAAGGGCAGCTCCCTTGGTCTTCTTCTCTCCACCCAGCTCGAAGCTAGGACACATTCGTCAGAAATGGCAGCCACACAGGATAATAGTACGCACTGCTTGCAACGCTTCAACGTCAACTGCATCTTGTACTTGCACGATGTGCATTCCAGTCGCAGCACAACCTTCTTTGTCGTTTTCGCCTGGATCACAATTCGTTGAGAGTGGGGAGACTTCGCACGTAGAGGTAAACGCACCTTCTTGTGGAAGACAGGCTTGGTCTGTCCACCGTATCCGCTCTGCTTACGGTCGTACCTGCGCTTTCCCTGTGCGAAGAGCGACGCCTTGCCGGTCTTGTACTGGGTCACCTTATGAGGCCTAGCACACAATATTCAATCAGCCAGATCGCAAGAAAGGTAAGGCGACGCACGTATGCTTCCGGCACGTTTTGCCCTTGCAGTCTGTATTTCTCTTCAGTCAATATCCATCCCGTCTATCTGTCCAGAGATCACTCACACGTCCTGCGCGTTCTGCAAAGTACATCAGATCAGCCGCAGAACAAAAAGAGAGGCGACGCACTTTGGGATGTTGACCATTTTTGCTTGACGGATTCGACGACGACGGCGGGGGAAATGATCTATTCGAGGCTGACCGGAAATTGCCGGTCCGTCTGTGGACTGTACAGCTGCCTTGATTAGATTCAAGGTCCGCTGATCGGCAGATTTCGGCGGTGGCGTCCTCGTTCCCTGTAAGCGCCTCCACTACGCCGTAGTTCGACCTAATCACCCGACATAATTACATAGAACTCGTGGTATAAAGAGGGATTATGTTGCGCCCTTATGTTGGCCTCCTTGCGACCACTGCCCAAGATGTAGTGCACCATGCGTGCACGCTCAAATTTCGCTATTCAAGCACGTTTCACCATTTCTCATGGACATCGTAGTCCGCCTGTACTTGGTCTATTTAATTTACTTTGTGTGGCGTTCCAAGTAAGCTGTAACCCTAACCCCGTCTTTGTTTATCATTAATTGCCATGCCCTTCCGAAACACTTCAAGCCCGCCATCTAAACTTTCGCAGCATCCATCCCGCCCACCTCAAGCCCAGAATCAACGATGGTGAGTCTTTGCCGCCACTCCACGCCTCGGATAGCGTCTCTACGCCCTCTGGACGCAATACCGGAGCGCTACGAGTCCCAGGAGCGTTGGATGCGTTTGGATGTAACTCACACGCACTTCAGGCCCCCAAAAAGAACGCCAAGGCCCCCGCCGGTGAAGGAAACACCGTATCGCTCGGTCCCCAAGTTGCAGAGGGCGAGCAGGTCTTCGGTGTTGCCCACATCTTCGCGTCGTTCAACGATACGTTCGTCCATGTTACCGATCTCAGCGGAAAGGAAACCGTTGCTCGTGTCACTGGTGCGTCTATTCCTACTCTGGACGGTGGATTGAGTCTGATTGTGGATGGATAGGTGGAATGAAGGTCAAGGCTGATCGTGACGAGTCGTCTCCCTACGCGGCCATGTTGGCTGCCCAGGACGTCGCCGCACGATGCCGCGAAGTCGGATTCACCGCTCTCCACATCAAGCTCCGCGCAACCGGTACGTTATCCAAATCTATCTCAGCCCTCTGTATTTACGTGTGTCTAGGTGGAACTGGCACCAAGACCCCCGGTCCCGGCGCACAGTCTGCTCTCCGTGCTCTTGCCCGTGCCGGTATGAGGATCGGAAGGATCGAGGACGTCACCCCCGTGCCCACGGATTCCACCAGGCGTAAGGTGAGTAACATAGATCCACGTTATGGTGAATTCCATCTAAATTCTTTGTGTAGGGTGGTCGTCGCGGTCGTCGTCTCTAGAGACAAAACCCAAAAGTCTTGGCTTGGTGGTTCTTCACGCTTTGTTGTTGTATTGAATCAATATATGTCGCCGTCCGACACGCACCTGGTTTACCCTATCGTTGACCTGGTCCGTGGTCGTTCACTTTGCTCCCATCAAGTGCTTCCCAATCGAATATGGCTTTCCTGAATCTCAGAACATATAAGCCTCGCAGGTTGCGACACGGTCTTTCGAAAACATGCTGTTACAATAATATCTGTTTTCGCAGAGCACATTGTGTTGTTCGACGTTGAATATCCATAGCATGTGAACCAAGGAACGGCAGCGGGGTTCAATCCTGTAAACCAGTGCCATACCTGTCGGCCTCTAATGCTGAACCTCGAACGCCTATGGTAGGCTATTATGATTCGTGGAGGCGAGGCGCAGAGGGCGCTCAATGAAGCCCAGTTATCTTCGCACCAAATCATTTGAGCCACATCGGTGTATACTCGTAGCCAATTGATATTATTCAGAAACCTCCAGGTGTGAATCCCAGTGGAGGAGTTTCGCTTATTGCTTCAAAGTTCGAAGTGAGCGATCACCGGCATGTGACCGTGGTTGATCCCGCCAAAGTTCAAGTTGTCAACTTGGTTGGTTGGTCCACGGTTAGTATTAGGTTATACTAACACTACCATTGAGGGACATGACTCAAATGAATTCAATCGTAACATCTTCACTCTGCGTCTCGGCCACGATTGCTCTCCTGGGCTTATTCTATTGGCGAACGACCAACGACCGTCGCATACGCGCAAAAGTAAGTACTGATGCTGTACCTTGCCAATGCGCATTGACACCTTCAATAGCTTCCCCATGATTTAGAATCCTGGCGCTTTCCCGGAATGGACTGGGACGCAGAAGAAGCCGTTTGGGCGCCTTTCGTACCGGTTCTGCTTAGGCATGGCTTGAACCGCTGGCCTTCGCCTCGCGGTGGTATATCCGCGCAACGCATTGAATCCTTGCCCAATGCAAATGGATATTTCTTTGCTGCTTCGTCTCAATATGACGACGAGATGCTATGGATAGACGCGCGTCGTTTCAACTACAACGTATGTCGCTACTTATGAAGAGTTGCATGGCTTCGATTCTTACTTACCATGGTTTAGAACGCTCTCAAACGCGTAGTGCGAACTCGGGAAGGCAGGGATCTAGTGTGTCGTGTTGTGGTGATTCACAATGAAGGCCACGAATGCCTCAAAGCTCTACGCCGTCTGGCGACTGGTGCCAACACGCTCCTCGCTGACAACCATGTGTTGCCTATGATTCGGGAACTACATTTCGAAGACATCATATGTGCCATATTCCCTTTGACAGGACCGAGTATGAAAGACTCCTTTGGGGTGAGTGCTTTCTTCGTCAAGAATTCAGTGGGGGACATCATGGACATGCTTCTTCAAGCTCTTGAGGTACCAGACCTTTACTTTTCCATTGGTACCATTCTGACCTACATTGATTATGAAGGCGCTTGCATTTATACATCGGAAGCGCGTGGGGCATCGAGTAGGTAGGTCTTTCTTCCCTTTGATACTTTCTGACCATTTGTCCAGGATGCTTTCTACAACAACTTCCTCGTCGAATGGCAACCTCAGTCAATGAGAACCAAAACATTACCAACGAGCCGACCACGCGTCTATCTGATAGACTTTGAGACAGCTATATGCTTCCCAGAGGATCGTCCTTACGACGAATGTCTGTGCTCGGGATTACCGTTCGGCGATGCTGACGACTACGCCCAACCACACCCGAAGTTTATCGCTGACAACGCCGAATATAATCCCTTTCACCTAGACCTCTGGCAGTTGGGATTCTACTTCCAGTTTTTCAAGGTTAGTCAATTATCGCAGTCACCACGATATCACTGGAAACATTCCTCATCAGACATCCTTCCAACCTCTGGATGACCTTCTGCCATACCTTGCGGGACAGGGTACGGCCGCCAAAGCTCATGAAGCATTACACGCTATCATCGGGTCGATACCTCCTGAAGCTCTATTGCTCACACCCGAATTTGACGAAGAGGCCTCCCAGGCCGCCAAACCTAGTCGAGTTGGATTCTAGACTACCTTAAGTAGTTCGAATTCAATATTGAGCCGTAGCAATAACTGCTGAGAACGACGATATAGGCCTCTCTTATTTGCGCACTCTGATGTTGTGTAACATAGATATGAATCTTCTTTATGCTACAGGTACTACCTCGAAGAATTGTACAGAGTTTAGATAGGCGGCGAAGGTTGGGTGAGTCAAGTGGGACCTGGTAAAGAAACATGTCAGCGAGAGGTCAAAGAAGACAGACGAGGCTCAGAGATCTTGGTGGAAAGTTAGTCTCATCGGACGCGATGGTCCTCTGAAGTAGCAAATATAAAAGATAATACATCATCGCCGTGCACAGGTGGAAGGGAACTCACTCTTGTTCCTTGAGAGAAGGTGAACCACCGAACGCACCAGCACGCTAGAGAGGGTTGAGTGTAACTTCGGCCAAGAACATAACCTGCGAGGAAAAGACGTCAACGAATGTTCAAACAAAAACAGATGAGGCTCAGAGATCTTGGTGGAAAGTTAGTCTCATCGGACGCGGTGGTCCTCTGAAGTAGCAAATATAAAGATAATACATCATCGCCGGTCGAAATGAATATATACGCACGGGTGGGATAGCTATGCCATGGCTCCAGTGACCGCGAAGAAGACCTCTTGAAAGCGGCGGGGGGCGTTTGTCACGAAGTCTTTTGCGCGTTATTCAAGGTTCTTCACCCGTCAGAGCATTTCAAGCAAGCTAAAGCCGTGAAATATGAGCAAGGTAGACGACGACAGCGGAGCGCGACACGCACATAAAGGGAGCGACTAGTGATAGTCCTACACATGTCCGCGAGCCCAAGCTTTCTGTAATAGAAAGTGCAAATGCATTTTTTGAGTCTCGAAGCTTGTGAGTTTGAGAGGTTGTGGTAAGGTTGTGGTCAAAGAGAAAGACGCGTTTCCCGTCGATCGTTTTTTAGTTGGTTCCGACTTATTTCCCACGGTACCTCCCGCTTTCCTTCGCGCGTGCCCGAACAATATCTGGTTGTGTTTAATGTGGTACGTAGCTCTTCATTATCCTCCTTACATTCTACTCGGACTATCCATTAACCTGGTATTTCAGGCCTACTGGATTCCAGGTTCTTCCTTCCTCAATCGTCGCTGCGGTTCAGGAAACTTAATTTGAGCTTACTATTGATCATGAAGTTCTTAGGTGTGAGAGAAACGATGCATGAGCGGACACTCATATAGAGCCATGATAGACGTATAGACATCACTGGAATGGTAAAGGATAGGATTGAACCTATGAACAATCAAACACGTCTGCATGGTACTCTTTCTTTCAAGTATCTGTGTTATCCGTGAATCCGGTTTCCTAATCGATGACTTCTGTGCTGTAGAGAGGGGAATTACCAGAAAGTTGGTTGGTATGGCAGAGCATTACTGCGCGGCACTGAGTTGGCATAGCTCAGCGATTCAGACGTCTCGATAACGACTGATGTGTGATAAAGTCTGATACATTACATAACATTAACATTGACAAGTTGTGATACAGTTTTCGTGATGGCGCGAGGCGGACGCCCAGATATAATGGGAGCTCGATCGCTATGTACCACAACGAAGGAAGGTGCAAACAAAATTCAACGTATAGGGCATTGCTTATGATTGCGCACCCAAGATGCCACAGAGTTAGGATTTTGAGCAACGTGGCATGAGATAAAGAAGGCGTTGCGGTGACTCGGTTCAACGGAGGCGGCGTTCTGAAGAGTTGTACGATACACATGGTAGGAAAGAGATGACTATAGTGAAGCGTTTTCATCTTATCGGGCCGTTTGATCCGGGGCTAGGCCGGTTTGATAGAGAACCGTGGCGCACATCATAGTATCACTGTCAGAACATTCGAGACTAGTTAGCGAGCGGTCCACGAGCTGCTAAGCCCTCGGAGATGAGCCACTCTTCATGTATCATTTCGAAAGGAACGGGATGTATTTTGTCCATAACGCCGCATGAGTCGTCAGATGACCGTGAAACGACAATCTCAGCGCCGCATTGGATTACTTTCCCTGCTTCTGATGAGGGAAAAGATGCCTATAGTCCGGACAAAAGGTCACCAGACCATCCTTTTGTCGTGATTAGGGGCGGAGCCAGGACGTAGCGTACATAATTATCCTCCCGAATACCTCCCGGTATCGCGTCCACGACGGCCCGCAAGGTATTACATATGTGTAGCGGCCAAACGCGACCACCTTATTGTATATAAATCGCGCATTGTCGAAGGTACCATCCAAAGCCCCATCATGTCCTCCACAAAAGCGCTCAAATCCTTCGATCCTCTTGCGACGCATCCATTCACGCGCTTTGCATCACCTCCGTCCTCACCCACCAATCCGAATCCACCTCCTTCGTTCTTCTCGACATCCGTCCCGAAGGACACTACGCCAATGGCAATACGATCATCATCACACCCAACAGTGTTCGTCCCATTTAGTGGGAGGTCAACTCCTGAGCCGGAGCTCTCCCAAATCCTACGGAAGAAACCGTCGTCACCCCCTTGGTAGGCCTACCTACACGTTGGCTTGGATTCTAACGCTTACAATATCATCAGAACTGTCAATGGGCGGCTACAACTTGTCGGACATACCACGGAACTTCCAGCGCTGTTTTACAATAGCAAAAACATACATCGTACGGTCTTTACCGTACTATGCACTACATGTACAATCATCCCCAAGGTTACGTACTACAAATACCTCGATCGAGTTTCCAACTCCGTTCTCTGAGCGCGTCGAACTCCAACTTCTGGCTCTGTTCGGACCTTCAGTGTAGTATAGTCGATACTGCATTTTCAGTGCACCTCTGAAACTTGTCATGGACTAAGACGCAGTGCGAAACACCACCAAACATTACGCCACCTTGCGATATCAAGGATTAGAAACTCAGTGCGTAAACGGTGAAGTAGATGCTATGTTACGTTTAGCAATGGTAATGGAGGTCACTGCTAAGTATAGAGTGGCGGCAATGTCCTGGCGCTGAGATTTGAATTGTTTCCGCGCTAGAGATCCAATGCCAACTGGTTACGGCTTACCTTTCTCAGTACCCTCGTCTCTACATCTGCACCGGTGTCGCGCCCGCTATAAAACATGTCAGCCACAAGGCTCAATCCATACTAACCGCCGGCGGTCCTCAAGATTCAACATGTTTGCCTTGATTGCTCTTGTCATTACCGCACTATCAATCGTACGGGCCGCGCCCATTACCAT
This sequence comes from Flammulina velutipes, assembly GCA_011800155.1. Classification (NCBI taxonomy): domain Eukaryota; kingdom Fungi; phylum Basidiomycota; class Agaricomycetes; order Agaricales; family Physalacriaceae; genus Flammulina; species Flammulina velutipes. The sequence goes on along the minus strand of CM022374.1, from coordinate 499,743 downwards.
TCAAAGAGATCTATCTGTGATTGAAGGAGTCCATGTCGGACAAGGTATGGGCTGTTTGCGCCACAATCCAGTTTTTGTCCTTACGCCCCACCAGCAACTTATTTCTATCCGGACGTTGGCGCGTGCGGAATCAAGAACAACGAGAACGAGATGATAGCAGCCGTGACGATGGGCGTATTCGACCAGTATCCGGGTGCAACAGGCAATCCTAATGAAAATAAAATCTGTAATCAGGAGGTGCACGTCGAAAGTACGTTATCTTACCAGTCTTAAGCGCCAAAGTCACGACTAACGGGGATGTCGCAGCTACTGATCCTGTCACTAAACAGAAGAAATCGTTGCAAGTAAAGGTCACCGACCGATGTCAAACTCCAGTGGATTGTGAAGCGCCATTCACCTATAATATTGACTTGACGCCAGCTGCATTCAAAATACTGGCGCCGCTCGATGTGGGCCGGCTAGATAATGTCACCTGGTGGTTTGTTAAACACAAAGGAGCGTGAGTAGCTGGCGAGGCGAAGAAGCCAACATGTTCAACCCAGCAGTTCATTCACCTCTGGAACAGCTGGCATGTATATAACATACCATAAATTATAGGGCGCCAGAAGGACAATTGTGATTGTAACCTGTATTAAATCTCAGCAACTATCAGTTTGAGGAGCATAAAGAGGGTTATAGATACCAGTGTCACCTCAAAGAAGAGGAAGGGAGAATGCAGCTCTTTCTGGTGTTGATGAATAGGTTACCAGTGTCCCACTAGCCTGCAGCGACAGCCAAGACGAAAGGTGTTGTCACATAAGGTTCATCAGTCATGATGGTGCTTTGAGTCCAGTGTAGAGCAGAGATATTGAGAGCTTAAGAGATGAAAACAACGAGGAACATGACGGTCGCAAGCGAGTCGTTGTCGGGCCGTGTGATCCGAAGGATCAAAAGTGTGGCGCATATCGTTTGCTCGTGGAGATACAAAGATTCTCACAGGTAGAGATGTGGGTGTTCAATGCCGTAACTCTCACATATTCTTTTCGCCCAGATGATACAAGCTATTTACAAAGCAAGTTCGTGAGACCCAGATGAGACGCTGCCATCATAAGCTTAAGAGACAAATATCACCCCGTAACAGGACCGCCCTAGTTGATTCTAAGTCAACTCCTTTTGTCGTGGTTCCGGTGTCGGTATCGTTGGGTTAGGTAACAACGACTCAACCAATCTCCATCGAAGTAGTGGCAAATTACTACTTTCATACGCGTAATATCTCCTCCGATCTGTGCATCTCTATGTTGGATATCGAGTACCACATCCTAGTTATATAAGTTGAACGCCGCACGGAATGATACGTACTTAATTAACTGTCTTCTCTACGCACCTCTGAAGGTTTAGCTATAGGCCAAGAGTTACTACTGTCGGGCAGATACCGTGGCGGCAGCCAGCAACTACCACTACCCAAAATCGGAACTAAGATACCAAGATACTGCGTACAGTCGTCCAGAGAACCTCAACGGTTATCTCGCAGCGGCGGCGGCGATCAGCGTTGCTAAACCTACGTCGGCCACACCGCCACCACTGATTAAATTATGGAACGAAACCATTGCGATGCGCCACCGAGTTCCACTATAAAACGAGTCCCCTACACGAAGCTGAAGTTCCAACCGCCGGCGGTCTACACCATTAGAAATGTCCGCCTTGATCAGTCTTTTCACTATCACTCTTGCATCTGTATGGGCAGCGCCCATACGATGGGATACACCTGTAGGACGGGATCTGGCCTTGATTGAGGGTGAACACGATGGCCAAGGTATGTGTCGTTTGCACGCCACAGTCCGGCTTCTGTTCTTATACATTCCCGCAGCGTCGCATTACACACCCGGCCTAGGAGCGTGCGGGTATCCAGCGAACACCGACGAGGAGATGGTGGTAGCAGTGTCATATATCTTGTTCGACGGGTACCCTGGTGCGACCGGGAACACGAATTTCAACCCAATCTGCAATAAGATGATACATGCTGAATGTATGTTGCGTTTTGGTATCATCGTCTGTCGAGACTGACGGAAACGCGGCAGATACCGATCCAACTACGAAGGTGATGAAGCCGATCGAATTGACGGTGAGGGATAAATGTCCTAGCGAAGAGAGGTGCGGGGGAGCCTTCAAGTATAAGCTTGACTTGTCGCCAGCAGCGTTCAAGTTGCTTTCGCCGAACCAAACCCTCGATATTGGCATCCTGGAACCTGTGAAGTGGTGGTTCGTTGATCACAGAACAGTCAGTGGCGGTGGCGGCGGGACAGGCGCAGATGCCCCAGTGACGGAGCCTCTACCCGTGACATAGCTGCCTTTGCTGGTACCATAACTTATGAGGGAGACATTGAAGGACATTGACATTTTGCAAATATAATTGTATAACATCCTTGTACTAGTCGAAGAGACCGAAACCCTGCGATGGGTATTAGCAAGGGAGCAAGAAGATATGATTTAGGGCATACCATGTCATCGTCGGATTCTTCCTCCTTCTCCGGCTCTTTCTCCTCGACAGCAGCAGCAGCTGGAGCAGCCTCAGAGGCAGCAGGAGCGGCAACGGCGAAGGCGTCGGGGTTGGCGAGGTATTCCTTAACCTATGGAATGATGAGAAAAAGGTACTGTACGACACTTGAGAGTGAAACGAACCTTCTCAGAGCCTTCAAAGCTGTACTCGGTAGCGAGGGATACAGCGATGAGGTTCTTGTAGGCGTTGACCAACGAGTGGACAACAGATACGATCGTGGGGTAGTTAAGGGCCAATGAGATGGCGGCGACGGTTTTGATTCCGGAGAGGAAGCGGTCGACGAGCTCAGACTCGTCGACGTCGAGGACGGACGGAGAGAAGGAGTTGCCGGAATCAAAGATCTGGACGACAGTCATTCCATACGTGAACGGAGAGATGTTCAACATGTTCAAGAGAGTGGCCTCGGAAGTACCGACACGGGTTCCGGCAGTCACGACCTTGACGTCGCTGACGATTTCAATCGTACCACGGGCAATCTTGGTGGGGATACCGAGAGCCTGGAAGAAGGAGGTCTTTCCGGGTTCCATACCGGTGTTACCACCAGGAATGCTGACGTCCAAAGGAGCAAATGCACCTGCGCGAGCGGGGGCAGCGACTTTGTTGGCGGTGATGATGTCGCGGATTTCCTTGAGTTCGCCGGAAGTGAAGACGAAACCGATGTTGCCTCGGACGTGGGGAAGGAGACGCTCGAATTGAGGGTTCTCGCCGAGGATGGAGCGGAGAGCACGGCGGACCATCGTGTTCTTTCCCATCAGGACGACACCTTTGCCACGGAGGGCAACACGAATCTGATGCATCTGGTTGGATCCAACATTGTCGACGTTGACGATGAAGATAGAGGCTGCAAAACGGGTTAGGATAGCTGGACAAGTGAAGGATCCACCACTTACGGAATTTGATCAAGAGGTCCTTGAGCTTTTCAAAGTACAGCTCCTTGTCTGCGCGAGATGCTCCCATTTTGTCTGTTGTTTTCTGTTCGCCATTGTCAGAGTTGGACTTGCGATGTTGGTTGTTTCGACGTACGAGATATTAAAATACAGCCTCCCGGATGACCTCTGTATCGTCGTCAGTACATTGGTGGTCGTGTCGCGCATGCCAATCTTACCTTTTGTGCCAACGGATTTTTCAAGGCGTTGAATGATAGGAAATCACACTGAGGAGAGGCCGAATTTGTGTGTACTCCAAGCGTGAGAAAATCACATTAAGGTTTCGGCACCTTCCGAACATCACTCTCGCTCCTCCCGCCTCGTTGCTCGTCGTTCCGGACGACCTTGGGGACCTTTTGGCACTGGACCGCGTCTTGCGCCACGTTGTGGAAGTCTCTGGTGGTCGTGCATGAAATGGAATGTTGAGATGGGTTTTGTCGACCGTCCGAAGTCATGCAAATCTTGGCGGCCTCCGGTGCGTAGTCTGCTCGATGTGTCGTCCTAGTAATGCCTATAAATCATTCTCCATAGGTCCTATTCTTTCTCCCTTGGACAACGTCGCGACGGTATCGCCAAGGTCACGCCGAGTCGCGCTCTCAAATACCCTGCCTTTCCGGCCGTTGGCAATCATGAATACAACATCCTCGCCGAACACCTCTCCTCCGACAATTGGTCCGACCTCAAATCGCTCCCTGCTGGCCTGAACCCCAAGCTTCTCTATCACGCAGTCAAGCGTTCGCGTCGTTCCGTTCAGCTCGCCAAACCACAGTTCCAACGCCTGCTGGTGCTCTATGGCCGTCTGTCCCTGGACATTGACCGTCGTGGAAGGCCACTGGACTCTACGAATGCTTCCGGCTATTGGCCTTTTGTGCTGGAAGTAGCGCGTGACATGGAGGCACTGCATGTCCTCAGCACGGCAGACCAATGCTGGGTGTTACGCGCTCTTCTGGGAAAAATGCGCGCGTCGTCATGTGAGTCTTGCGTCTACCTAACCATAACGCGCTAACTTGGCTCACAGCTCCAAAGTATCTTCGCCAGGCGGTGCGAGCGTACGAGAAACTCAAAGCAACACCTAATACTGTTGGCTTGGATCTCCACGTCGACTTCCTCAAAGTGATGATCCAGCATAAGAAGGGTGGCCTTATTCGACACCTTGCCCTTGTCTTGCAAACCCAGTCGAGCCTGTCGGACGAGTTTACGACAATTTTATGGACAATCGTTCTCGAAACCTGTGTGTCTGCCCAAGACCAAGGAATATTGACATCCATACTTCACGAACGGATTATCAAGTTCAAGGACGCTGATTCTCATCTTCGTCAATCCCACACACTTCCAGCGCGTGTTTTTGACTCCATTTCTCGTACCTACCACCCTCCGGTAATCACTCTCGATTACCTGCGAGTCGCCCTCGGGTCTACGATCTTTTCCACTCTGCATGCCTCGATTCCCTCCTCCCTCCGGCACTGGGCCTACCAACACGGAGAAGCCGCCTTTTCCCCCGCGCTTTCGGCAGAGACACGCTGGCAAAACTTTGTCGCTTTTACACTGGTCGAAGCTCCCGTTGAACTCGTCCAGCGTGCAGACGCACCCCCAGCCGAGTACCCTCTTTCCAACATAGTCGTTTGGAGGACGGTCTTTGCACTCGCTGCGATCCAGAAGTTCCTGGGGGAACTCGGGCCAGATTCTGCAGCCCCCCTACGAGACCTTATACGTTCGTTATGGCGGCGGTATGAAGCCCTTCCCAAAGATGATGGCGAAGCGGCGAGGCTAGCAGATCGTGCTATCGTTGCATCTCTCCTTTCCATGTCCCTTACCACAAACGATAGCTTCATCCTCGACTCCACGCATTCGTACATTCAGTCTCGTCGACTCTGGGATGTAGAGGATTGCTATTCGCGGCGGGAAAGGATGCAGATTCACAGTCTTGCTGTGGAGTGGTTGTTCGCTTCGATTCATTTTCGCCGCACAGAGTTGCCCGGGGCACTTCTGTTGCTCAATGGTCCCCTACGCGACCAACGCGCCGGAGTGATGGAGGTGTTGTTTAGGAAGATGATGCTGGAGGATGTGGAAGGAACTTATCAGCTCTACATCCGTTGCGCGGCGGCTGGTGTTCGTTTGTCACCGGACACAGTCCTTGCCATGGCGGAAAGGTTGCTTTTGGTGTCGCCGTTGCCTGTCATCCGCCTTATGCACAATGCACGTCTCCCTTTGGCCCATACTAGTCGTCTGCTACGGGCTGTGTTGGAATCGTTGTATCGACAAGCTATCGTTCGAATCCCACCCAGTTCAGGTCTCATCTTAATTCGCCTCCTCGCTTTCTTCCATGATGCTTGGAAGAACACTCGTCCTTTTCAATTTGGGCTTTGCGTCGCAGCACGTTCGGGACATCCCCATCATGTAGTCGCCCTGGTCGAACGGCTTTTTCAGACGAATCCCGCACTCTTCCATCCCACCTTTGCCATGCACCTCGGCCAAATTCTCATTGATCGCAAACTGTTCAAACTGGCCTCTCGCTTGTGGAACGCGACAAAAGGACGGAACCGAGACCTCGACACCAAGTTCCGCAGACAGCTTGTCATCGCTTTAGCCCATGGCCGTGCGTATACCCTAGCCCGACGGCTCTCCCTCTCGCATAAAGGTGATGCTCGAGAGCAAATGCTGCGTCGCGTACACTTCCGCATCGACAGGGCCGATCGCGCGCACAGTCTGAGGGTGCTCCCACTCGCTGCGAAAAGTCGCAGCATCCCTACCATTACGATGGCCATCCGCATCCTCACAGGTTCCAGGAGGCCTACTGCTGCCTTGCGGCTGTACGCTCGGTCTCTCGGCCACATGGACGACCGGGCCCGCACGTACATCGGGAACATCTTCGTCCACAGATCGATAAACATGCGGGGAACGAAGAATGGTCGTCTCGTCCGACGGGTCTTGGAAGATCGCGACTTTCTTGCCTCTCGGTACGGATTTGTCCAAGACCGGGTGACGTTCAATATTATCGTCAAAGCTATACTGAGATGGAGGACTGCTGTTACGCAGGATAGAGTCCGAGCGCTTTTTGACCATGTCGTACGGATGGGTTATCCAGTGGCGCTGAGTTGGAGGAACGATGATCCCGATGGTGTTCCGTTCTCGACGCCTGTGGGGTCCGCAGCGGACTGGCCACTGCCTTTGCTCGAGTCGCGCATAGACTTCAAGAGGCACGTCGAACCGCTGTACAAGCTGTTCATCTCTGCATTCTATGTTCGCGGGGATAAACACGCGGCGCGGCTTGTACTGAAGATCCTGCGAACGGAACAAAATCAGACGGAAGGATGAGTGGGTCGATAGTTTACATTTGCTGTTCATAGAGAACTTCCGGTTAATATTATACATATAGATTGTATCATTACTGCACATCCCGACTGCCTGACATGTACCCAATGCTGGCCTTGATGATCAACTCCAGTACAGCTAGCTCTTCCTCGTCGCGCGGTGCATAAATCATAAGGTACTCTTTGGGCAAAGGTACATGACGACTAATCCCACTGAGGGGATGCCGTTCTCCCCATCCACGCTCGATGACTGCGGACATATCAATCAAAGCCAAGTTCCTCAAAAGCTATGCATGTACTCACTGAATACACAATCCGCTGGGGATAGGACAGCATGGAGCGAATGGTCAATCGGGTGCACATGGCATATCTCGCGCCACGCCTGTTCCGCAACGGGATGTGGCGTAATGCTCGAATGCACGAGCATGCCTTTCACGTGGCGCTCGTGGGGAGAAACGGCCAGATCCACAAGCGCCGAGTTAGCTTCGGCAATCTTCAGAAACAACGCGTCCAGCCTCTAGGGGATATGTTGTCCAGTGAGGTGAAAAGCTTTGGGAGGGTTTGGACTCACTGCAGCTATTTCGGGGTTCGGAACACGATCGAGTTGTCTGTGCGGGAGGAAGTGCCATCCAGTAACTGGGCGAGACCCTCGTCTTTCCAGGATTTTGGACGTATCCAACCATGATTCTTTCGTGTCGCCCTCATATGCCGCCACACTCAAAGTCTCACGACCAAAGGGCTTAGAGGCAGTGGACATCACCCACCCAAAGGGGTTGTGAGGCAGACCTCCCTCCCCGAGACTGAGGTACTTTTTGTAATTCTCCACCATCCAAGTTACAGACAAGCCGAGGACGCCGGTGACGACGAAGGCTCGTGGATGCTTCTGGAGGAGGGCAGACATTTCGGATATGGTGAGTGGGATAGTGAGGGACATGGGGGCGACGATTTTTGTTTCAGTTCTCCCTCAATTTGTAGCGCAGCCGATGCCGTTCTCGACGCGCAAGAGACCCAGTCGAGACGCGTGTTCGCGGCATGTCGGGTGGTCGGCTCGTCGGCATTTGTTGGACGCCACGATCGTTGCCTTTTCGCGCTCATGTAACGTTTTGGAACCCGACGCGTCTCGCGTTTGAACAGGCGGGAGAAATCGGCTAAGGAGAGATAAGGTATCAAACTTTGTTTCTGCGATGCTGCCTAGACTGTTCACTATTAGCATAACCCTACCTGTGCTGGTGGGCAGGCAAACGCACTGTCTCTACAGTTAACCTTCGCTGTCGACAATTATCTCATTCCGCGCAAAAAGCTCAGTCTCCTGGATCATAACATCGCCCTCAGGCTGATGTTTAGTCGGCCATACCTAATAGCTTGTTACCACGACTCGCTTTGCCGCAGCTATGATATGTATGACATACGAGTACACCGACTAATGAACTGACTCCAAAACTACTGCACGATGGCCAAGAAACATGCTGTTCTGGCGTTCTCCACTTCGGTGTTTTACATGACTACCAATTCGAAAAACTGCTTTGGGTGATATGATAGAACCACAGCGTCTTCAAGTTTTCTCCGAGATATAATGCATCGCGGTCTACAGCAAGTATCGGTAGGGCACGGTAGAGCGCCCAATGGGCAACGGGCACTTCTTGTACAGCAGTTCACACCTGAGGCCTGCGAATCGGAGGGGTTAGTACGGAAAGGAATGTATGTTATCTACTGCGCTTAATGCTCTGAATTGACTCCTCTCATAGCGTTCGGTTGATCTTCCGAACGGATCGCCTCCCTTCGAGTTGCTGTTATAGAAAAGACGAAAGCTGTGAGCTACGGTCATATCACGAAGACTAGAATTGTCAATTCATCCTCACATACTTTCCTATGATTCGCTTTTCTCTTCAACAGCAAACAATTATCTTGCCCGGAGGGGGTAAGAAGCGATGATACTTACAGCTATCTCTATCTTCTTGATCCCCGTTGGAAACAATAACAGTCAAATATATATCTGATGAGTACAATTGTACTATGTAATTATAGTTGCTGTATTGTGTATGCGGGGCGCTGATCTTACTCACAGGACATCGCCTCCAGTTTGAAGATGGATCTGGGATCAGTACGCCACACTAATGATCTCTTGAATTTCGTTCGAAGTTGATGGTTCTTTCGAACTTTCTGAGGTTTTACAGCTGTAGGTGTCACCTACAACATGAATAAACTAATATCTAGAAAGTTTCAACAATGTTATCAGCTCGCTATTGAATAGTTACTACCCATACGTGGTGATGTTCCCATCAAGTGTACACATAGCCTAACGCGGGCATGTACATGCCTTCCTAGTCGCTGTCAATGAGCATTGCTGATAACATACCCAAACTCCGGATCATCACATTATTCCGTTGGAGATTTCCATCCATATCTGTCCATATGGCTAGGCAGGTCAGTCCATTCATCTTGTTAGGTTCAGATGTCAGGAAGATGAATCATTTACACAGCCTTGTAATCGATATATGCGCGATTCCAATAGCCGCAGTCATATGAACACATACTACGTAGTGTTAAGACCTACTCCGAATCGGAGTCACGTATGGAGTTGTACTGAGACTTATGAGAAACGAGATATGTGGCGCACGACGATATACATCGCAGCTTGCAAGCCAAGAAGTTGATGAGTGATCGGCAATAACAACGTGGACTGACAATGGACGCGTATGTACGCGACGCGCCCCTGGGCGCTTAACTTATCGGGGGCAGTAAACATCAGCGCTAACACCAAGTCGCGATAGCTCAAGACGACGACACCTTCATAACACGTGTTTACGGTGAGGTTCCTTGCCGGGTGACGGAATAGGAAATGTCGGTTAAAAAGTGGTAAATTTATTCGGCGGCAGTGGGTTTGTGTGTGCCAGTCATCGCCGGCAGGGCTGCTGGCGCACAGTCGCTGTCTCAAAGTCGGGCGATCCGCCGAGCAGGCCAGTGCAGTGCCTTGTATAGGAGACGAGATCGATCAGAGCCGAGATACCTTGGCTGAAGATACAGACAAGCTAGAGGCTAAAATCTGCCTGGCAAGTACAGACCCGCTGAGATTGCGAGATTTCCAACAGAAGCGAGGCGATGCAGAGAACAGTGAAATCATTGTCTTTTTTGAGCGGATCGTACAAATGACCTCGCCAAGAGAATCCATAGCGAAACATTGACAAAAAGAACACGTTCGTTGGACGCCACATGGTGCGGAGGAGTCTGGATGAGTTTGCGTTGTAAAGTAGAGGGAATTCGAGGGCCCATGCGCGAAATTCGCGCCGAAAGATTGCCCTGACGCTGGAGCTGAGATCGATGACGAGGAAATTAACGAACAGGGCGTAGAGCAGCTGGTCAACGGGAGCGAAATTGAAGAGACTCGAGACATGGCGGGAGCGATCTATGTGGAAACTGTAGTACCGTTTACTATTCGAAAGACGTGGGAATGTCTGAGTCACATCACGATGAAGTATCCACAAAAGGTAATCAGGGTTAATTCTATTGGAAAGTTCTTTTGTCGAGGCAGTGCGCGCGCCAAGGAGACGCAGACAGCTATTTCTTCCTTTCCCAACTACCACGAGCAGGAGGCGTCTGCCCTGCTGTTCGCCCTCCATAATTACTGTTCTCTGCTGCTTCGTCCATCGCCACTATGGATCCTCCTTCGAGTCCACCGCCAATTGTCATACAAGAAGCGCACAGTTCTGACGACAGACTGCCCCCCACACAGTCGCCTCGCGGACACAGTCGCGACGACAGTCTCCTGCTACCTTCGCCTGCCCACCCACCACGGTCGTCTCTAGAAGTCCCAAATTCCCCTTCGTCAGACGACGGCTCTTCTGTACCCCCTTCACCGACTCTCACCAACCAGTCTTCCGTTCATTTCGAAACTTCGCTCGCTTTACGTGACAACAACCCCGACGCCTCCAGCGGCATGTCATCGATGGGCCTACTCGCGCCTCCCACCGACACGCACGGCCGCAAAGGCAGCGTGTCGAGTACCGGTAGCACCGACAACACGCTTGATGGGCATGGAAACGAGCTTGGTCTGGTCCCGTCAAATGTCACCTCCAATGCAGGCGCGTTATCCGCCAAGTCGGTAGGCACCACCGTCGTCGACCCCGATGACGTCGCGACGGAGAAGGAGCTCAGCAAGAAGGAGCTCAAGGACAAGAAGAAGAAGAAGAAAAAGGGTGTCCCGGAAGAGGAGGAGACAGGACATCACGCAGAGCTCAAGGCGGATCTCCTTTGCGATCCCGCGCCGTTCTCTTTGAAACCCTTTCAGCTCGCGCATATCCTCGACCCCAAGAGCTTCGACTCGCTCAAAGCTATCGGCGGTACTGATGGTCTACTGACCGGGCTGGGCGTCAACAAGGATCAAGGTCTCAGCAAGGACAGCACCGGGGGCGATGGCCCAGCTGCCGCGACGATGGAGGACCGCGCTCGAGTGTATGGCCACAATGTATTACCCATACGACCGAGCAAGTCATTGCTGCAACTTATGTGGACGGCAATGAAGGATAAAGTTCTTGTACGCGTTTTTTATTCATCGCCTCCGCTACCGCTCACCGTCCCTTTCAGATTTTGCTATCTATTGCTGCAGCTATCTCTCTCGCTTTGGGCTTGTATCAGGACTTTGGAACTCCCCGGGAAAGTGACGAGCCTCCGGTTGATTGGGTAGAAGGCGTGGCCATCATGATTGCTATCTCTATTGTTGTAAGTGCCGTACGCTCCCTGGTGTCTCACCTGGCTCACCGCTTTTGTTTAGGTTATCGTCGGTTCCGTCAATGATTGGCAGAAAGAACGGCAGTTCAAGGTCCTCAACGAGAAGAAAGACGAGCGCGGTGTCAAGGTCATCAGAGGTGGTGTCGAAGCCATCGTCGATATCAAGGTGCGTTTACAACGTGTATTGCGTTACCTTCTAACAATGTTTTCCAGGAAATTGTTGTCGGTGATATCGCCCTTTTGGAACCCGGTGAAATCATCCCTTGCGATGGTATCTTCTTGTCTGGCCACAATGTCAAATGTGACGAATCCGGCGCAACTGGTGAATCTGATGCGATAAAAAAGCTGTCGTACGAAGAGTGCGTGGTTAAGATGGAAGGCGAGAAGAACGAGTTGGGTCATACCGATTGCTTCATCGTCTCTGGCGCAAAGGTTTTGGAAGGTGTCGGTCGCTATGTGATTATTGCTGTGGGCGAGAAGAGTTTCAACGGTCGTATTATGAAAGGTATTGTTTTGTTTCTTTCTTCGTGACAGTCTTGTTAACATTTCTCACAGCCCTGCGTCGTGACAATGACGAGAGCACTCCTCTCCAAACGAAATTGAACTACTTGGCGGGACTCATTGCGACAATCGGTTCTATCGCTGGTCTCACGCTCTTCGTTGCTCTTATGATTCGCTTTTTCGTTCAACTGGGCACCGGCGACCCCGTACGGTGGGTGCTTTTTCTATTACTTCTTTGACGCAGTGCTGATGTCTTTCCAGGACTGCCAACGAGAAGGGTATCGCATTCGTCAACATCCTCGTCATCGCAGTAACTTTGATCGTTGTCGCTGTGCCCGAAGGTACGTACCATTCACTTGCACCTCCACTGATTGATTGAAATGTATTGCGCAGGTTTGCCACTGGCGGTTACTCTGGCGTTAGCATTTGCCACGAAGCGGATGACTGAGGAGAACCTTCTCGTCCGTGTCCTTGGTTCTTGCGAAACGATGGCCAATGCGTCGGTTGTTTGCACAGATAAGACGGGTACCCTCACTCAGAACGACATGACTGTCGTCGCCGGGTCCGTTGGTATCCACGCCAAGTTCGTCCATCAGCTCGAGGAAAACTCCACTCGCACCAACGTCGACGAGGCGGATGAGCGCGGACGGAAGCACGCCGCGGACTTCTCGATCGACCAGAAACAGCTCAACGATGTCATGACCCCCACCCTCCAGGCCCTTCTCAACGAATCCATCGCCGTCAACTCCACTGCCTTCGAGGACGCTGATCCCGAAACTGGCGAAAGAGTCTTCGTTGGCAGCAAGACCGAGACCGCCCTACTCAAATTCGCTAAACAGAACAACTGGAAGAGCTTCAAGGAAATTCGTGACGCTGCCGATGCCACCGTCGTCCAGATGATCCCCTTCTCCAGTGAACGCAAGTCTATGGGTGTCGTCGTCAAGCTCGCCAACAACAAATGGAGACTCTACGCCAAAGGTGCCAGTGAAATTCTCACTCGCAAATGTACGCAACACGTCGTCGTCCACAAGCCCGGTGAAGCCGTTTCGGATGAACTTACTCTCGCTCCCATCGACGACCTCGCTGCCGACAATATTAGCCGTACCATCATCTTCTACGCCAACCAAATGTTACGAACCATCGCTCTTTGCTACGCTGACTTCGAGTCATGGCCACCTGCCGGCTGCAAGTTCGATGATCAAGACGAAGTACGTGATTTGATTCAATGCTGTATACGGGCTCCTAATACTCAAGCTATAGGTGGACTACAACGATCTCTCTCGCGAGCTTATTCTTATCGGTATCGTCGGCATCGAAGATCCTCTCCGGGACGGTGTTCGCGACGCAGTAGCCAAGTGCCACAAAGCCGGCGTCACCATCAAGATGTGTACTGGCGACAACGTCCTCACCGCTCGCTCCATCGCCACTCAATGTGGAATTTTCACGCCTGGCGGTATCATCATGGAAGGCCCCGTGTTCCGAAGGCTCGAGAAAAACGAGTTGAAGGAAATCGTCCCTCGTCTCCAGGTTCTCGCTCGCTCGTCCCCCACCGACAAGGAACTGCTCGTCCAGACTCTGAAAGAACTCGGCGAAATTGTTGGTGTCACCGGTGACGGTACCAACGACGGACCTGCTTTGAAGACGGCCCACGTTGGTTTCTCTATGGGTATCGCTGGAACGGAAATCGCTAAGGAGGCCTCGGACATTATCCTCATGGACGACAACTTCTCCTCTATCGTCAAGGCGATCATTTGGGGTCGTTGCGTGAACGATGCGGTCCGTAAGTTCCTGCAGTTCCAGATCTCGACGAACGTCACTGCCGTGGTTATCACTTTTGTGTCCGCTGTGGCGTCTGTGGAGGAGGAACCGGTTTTGACTGCTGTGCAATTGCTTTGGATCAACATCATCATGGACACTTTTGCGGCTCTCGCGCTTGCCACGGACCCCGCTACCGAGAAACTTTTGGATCGCAAACCGGAAAAGAAGAGCGCGCCATTGTTTTCGGTGGATATGTACAAGATGATTCTTTTCCAGTCGACGTACCAGATCATCATCTCTCTCGTCTTCCATTTCCTCGGCCGCAAGATTCTTGGATTCGACAACACGGAGCACAGTGCTGAGGTCATCCAGACATTGGTTTTCAACGCTTTCGTCTTTGCGCAGATCTTCAACTCGGTCAATTGTCGTCGACTGGACAGGAAACTAAACATATTCGAGGGTATCACCAAGAATAGGTACTTCCTTGGTGTTACACTCATTGGTGAGAAGCTTGTCTTTTTCTTTCGCTCGACGCGTTGACTGACTCGTTATGCAGAGGTTGCGATCCAAATTCTCATCGTCTTCGTCGGCGGCGCCGCGTTCCAGGTCACTCGCATACCAGGACGGGAATGGGGCATCTCCATCGCTCTTGGATGTGTCTCAGTGCCGCTTGGTGTCCTCGTGCGATGCCTACCGAACGAGCCCTTCGAGAAGCTGTTCCGCTTCATACGACTCATCCGCCCCGTCAAAGAGCTCCCGACTCAGAACCCCGAATCCGAAAACTGGGAGCACGCGATAACGATTGTCCAGAACGACCTCGGGATCTTCTCTAACGTTCGCGGTGGGCGTGTCCGGTCGTCTTCGTTCGTCTTTAAGAACCGTGCGCCGAGGGTTAGCAATGTTGATCGTAAACCTGCTTCCATGGGAATGTACGTTCATCTTTCTTCCGCTTTTCTGTCACTGTTGATTCTGACATTTTTTTTGTGCAGGTCGCAATTATTAACGATGGCTCCGACGTTGATGGCTGGCGCTGTCGCTGCGGGACAAGGCTACATACAAGGCACGCTGGCTGATCCCGCCCAGAACGATCCGTCACGATCCTCAGCAGCACTATGGGAAGGCAAGTTGCAGCTACACCCCGATACCCCGAAAGACGACGATGCGTTCAAGAAGTATGGAGGGCAGTCAAATATCGTTTAGACTTTCTTTTTTTCTTTCCTATACATATGGGGATTTTCTACATACATGATATCCTTCCTCGTAATTCACGGCCATGATGATAATGCAATCTGCCATGCCTACATACCACCTATGCGAGAATATGAACACATTGAACATTGAACATTACATCTCTATGCGAGAACATGAACAACCATTGATTGGTCTTGAACGTTTTAGTGGTTGAGCTCGCTGTTGTTACATGAGTATGTTACTGTAAGTACGATAGAACTAGGTCCATTGATCCATACAGTTCGCTAGAATGTGTTTCGGTCTTGACCTTCGCAGAAGGGAGGACGGAGGGTAATAGGTGCTAGACGGGACAATTGATCGTGTATCTTGCCTCTTGCCATCAGTTAGTGTTTCCGCTTCCTCGTCCTGCTTCGTCTACTCGGTATGATTGGTACGTTGCATACGTAACTTCAGTTTATGGAGGCTAAGCTCTTTACAGAAACGACTTGCTCTCGCTGCAGGCTGCCTCCAAAAATTATTCGTCGCATAGAACAGCCGTCCCCGTACGCAATGTACCTCAATGGCATTCCTTTAGACCAGAACCCGGGTGGAACTCCTAAGATGCGAGCTGATATCAAGTCATTCGTTCACGCTATGGAGAATGAACTACTGGACTGCGACGCGGACATTGCTCGCATCGAGGAGTTATTACGCCTACTCAAACAAGAGCGCCAGGCCGCAGAGTCATTCGTAGCTCAGCATAAGTGCATCCTCAGCCGCGGCCATGCATTACCCCCCGAGATCACGCTGGAGATTTTCCGCTACTGCCTCGATGAGGGTTTACCCCCACTCAATCGTCCACGTTACGCTGTGCTGCACCCCAAGCCAGGGGCCCTCCCCATGCCATGGATTTTGTCGGCCGTGTGTCGTCGATGGAGGAACATCATCAAGGAAACACCTTCATACTGGTCGTCTCTCAATGTCGCTGGGGAGGACCTGTCGGATCAACTTCTCGACCAGGCTCTGCAATTTTCTCGCGATGCTCCACTGCATTTCGCCCTTGACCTTCAACTTTCGGATACACATTTCCTATCTTTGTTGGAGCATGCTACACGCTGGAGAAGTGTCGACATTTCTGGAAGCAGAAAATCCTTCGTCGACCTTGACGAACTGGGCGAACTACCCATCCTCAAAAAGTTGTGCGTAACTCTGAATGGACACTGGAACGACACCGGGCGATTCGAAACAAGCTTCGAATCAAGCATTGATATTACAACTGCACTTTTGCCCTTCAGTGACTGCCCGCAACTGAAGGAACTATTCATCTCTACGGGAGAGCAATACAGGCCAAGTCATTTGGAGACCCCGTCTCTTTCAATTCCATGGGCCAACCTCTTCAAGCTTACGGTGGTCTTAGGAGTTTACTCAAGCCACGCCGTCCGCTCCCTGTTATCAGTTTGCGCCAACCTACGCCAGCTAAACGTGTCTGGTATGGGCCTACGCAAAAGTGGTGACCCCATCCTTCCCGAACCGTTGCTAATACACTCGAGCATCACATCACTCTCACTTTATAATTCATTGGATCTCATCCACCAGACTGAATACCCCGCCCTCTCACGTCTCTCTATGTGGCAGACTACGCCGCAAGAAATCATCCCGTTCCTCTCCCTGCACCATCACGTCTCTCACTTTGAGCTCTCTGCGCATTCAGAGACAATGCCGGGGAGATGGGATCCTGTGCTGCTTCTGCTCCCGGATGTTACTCACTTCACCGTTCATCTGGTTATGGCCCCCAGCCCTTTATGGACCACTCTTTCCAAGTCCCTGGTCGCATCTCTCCCTAATCTACGAAAACTCACCATAGATGTCAAGTACCATCTACTGAAATTCTGCGAACTCATGGACATCATTCCTCTCGTAGCGTCTCGTTGGTCGAATCACACGTTACAAGTACTTGAGATCTTTTCCTCGCGAGCAAAGGATTGGAGGTGGGCTGACTCTGAGAGACCTGCGCTGCATACTGTTGCCACGGACGATCTTCCAGGTGCGGTGAGCCAGATTATTGAAGAGTCGGACACGATCAAGGCGTTACGAGTTTTCAAGGAGGAAGGTCTCAATGTTATCATCAATGGCATACGTTAGTCTAGTTTTCTTGCATCCTCCACATCCTTGTTCACATCTTCCAGCCGTTGTCGAATAGGTCCGCAGAACTGTAAATGTGAACTCTGCTGGGGTGGAGCGATCGATTGGTATTAGACCTGGCACATCCGTTGAGGTCGATGAAGAATGACTAGAGACGAGAAACTGGTCTCCGAGCCTGGAGACTGTTTGCGCGAACAAAGTTTATCGTGGCCCATGTCCACAGCATGACGACGAGTAGTGAAGATTTTGTACAAAGTAGCATTTTGCTAGTGTAGCTGAAAGAATACATGTTGATGGTACATATGACATGGAACCAAGTCCACTACGTTGGTATATGAAAGTGTATGATTAGCGTCAGTCCTATTTCTTTGAGAGCTTGACGCTGGAATCTCTCAAGCACTTCTTGATCTCTGGATGCCCTTCAGTGGCGTGTTTGATAAAATCGAGGTTCCCATAAACCCCCCCGCAGCATTTCCTGACAGTGGTGAATGTCGGAGGGGGAGTAGAAGGGCGTCCGGGACCAAAGGCTGAGGAGTAGCTGTAGGTGTTATCTTCAAATTCCGTCTCGAAGGATGACTCAGAGTCAGAGATATTCAAGCTGGTAGCCTGATGAAGACGTCAATTTGAATGAAAGGAGATACAGGGAAGGCGATATCGCGCACCTGGGGTGCTTTACAGGTCTTGGGAGGACGAACGATACCGAAGATTTCGATATCGTCATAGTCGAGGGGAGTCTTGTTAGCTTGGGCTGCCATTGAGATTGGTTTTGGGGATGTCGATGTGAGGAGGTGCTATGGGGAGAGCAGTGAGCTCGTTCACCCTTTAAAGGACTGGAGGGCGCTAACGAACAAAGCGAAACCATTGATCGTTGAATCGATTGTAGCCATTGAATCCCATTGACATTACAATAACTCAGCTCATTGAACACAAAGGTACCGGAGGATAAGGGAGATATAATTTATGTTGCGGTTGTATACAATGCAGAACGTACCAGCCACGAGGGCGATGATCAATGAATGCGAGAGGCTTGATGCCGACGATGGTGGAGGCGTTTCGTAGACGGGATGCGGCGCGGCAGGGAACGTTTATGGCACCTGAGGTGATTATCAGTGGCTGTTCATCTGCAGACTAGGAATCCACGTACGATGAGCGAAGACCTAGACGGGAGATGAGGTTCATGACGGAGTCACTATTGCCGTTGAGTACAGGAAGCCCTGCAATTGACAACGGGTCGGGAAGAGAACAGTACTAATTAGGAGTCACTGTATCGGTAGCCATTCCTGGAATCTGAGGGATAGGTCATGTTTCGGTCATCAAACGGTGAACCAAGCTGCTCACTCTCTGTAATGTAGACGTTATGGTCAATACTTGTCGACGCCTTTGATGAGATGCATCACTCGGGACAATGGATACTAGGTATCGGGACCACTTTTCGATCGACCTGGCGCTCTTCTTCAAAAGGCTCCAAGATCTCGGGAAGCCATTCCCTCCACGATCTTTCGGAGTCCAAAGACCCCCCGGATGCCCAATTGTACGACTTCGTGTACTCCCAATAGCTGGGAAGCCATGCCGCGCATTCCCAGTCGATGATGCCGGTTACTTTCCATCCTTCATCGAGGTGTTGCACCATGATGTTGTGGACGGCGAAGTCGTTATGCGTAAAAACGAGGGGATAAACCGTACTGTGGACTTTTTGTATCGCACTGTCGAATTGTTCGAGCGGACGTCCGAAGCGTATCTGGAAATTCAAATGCGCTTGGTCCCTGTATGGCCCGCACCATTCAAGGAGTCGGTGGAGGCGGGCACATACAAAGGGCCCACCAAGGACAGAGCAAATATCAGGAGAGGTGGGAGGAGGAATGGAGCGTAAGTCATCAATGTAGACTTTAAGCTGACGAGCGATATCCGCCCTCTCTTCCGTAGAGATAAATGGCCAGACATTAGATAGATCGGTGCCAGGCACACGTTCCATGATGAGATAGCGGAAGGAGAGCCATCGGAATTGGAGGCATGGACGGGGGACTGGTATCTTGGTATTTGCGCGGACAAAGTTCATTGTGGCTACATCCATATCCACAGAGCGGTGGGAGTGAAAGATTTTAACGAAGTAGTATTTCGCAAGGGTAGCTAGAGGGGGATGATAAGTTATTAAGTAGACTTCTCACAGACGCAGGGCGTACCATTCCAGACATGTTCAACGATGCTGCCCAGAAACCTGGTAATGGGGAGATAAAATCTGTACAACAAAGCTTCGTAGGGTTTTACTAGGTGATATTTGCGGAGGAAACGCGTATCCTGGAGAGGCACGGACCTCGTCGCACGCCAGACATCTGCACTGGACATGACAGTAGCGTTTAACAACGTGCAACTTGCCGCGATCGACCTTCCGGGCCGGAGCCGAGATGAAGAACAAGCAATGCAAAGGGATAGCAACATGTAGCTGGAAGCCGAACGAATATTCAACGTGAGGACTCGCTGGGGCTGCGCCCAAAACCTGCCATTGTTTTCAATTCCGCCACTCATTGATTTCATGCTTACCTAATAAGAAAATCACCCCCGTCCTCTTTTCATGTATAGAACTAGCCAAAAAAATGGTGTGGTGCGCAAAGGCGTACCAACATCACATCAAAATATCTACATCTTACGAGGTATAGCGTGGTTAAATACAGGTACAGTAATAATTTATGTCGGACTAGCGATGTAAGTAGGTCTAGATAATGAACACAAACCCCAAAAGAAAAATCAAGAAATTAGATCTTGCTATCCATGCGATCCTCAACCAGCCGCGCAACAGCGGGCCCATGCACAGGAATGTAATTCTCTTGGAATCCCTCCGGATAATCAACGTTGGGCTCGTTAGGGTAGGTATAATAGCTGGATCGGTAGCATGTTAGTCAAACATAAGAACGCAGAAAAGGGGAAGAACGTACGTGTCATTCCACACAGCGTAGTGCGACATGCCCAGTGCCCTCGAAGTCCAGTGGTAGTCATGCGCAAAGCCACCGGGATAGAAGATCTCGATGACCGCGGACGTTTTCGTAGGCGGCATCCATAGCAAATGCGAGAGACCATTCCCATGCACGCCCAACATGATCGTAGTACGTGCAGCCTCACGTAGTTGCATGTCTTTTGTCATCGTCTCCGCCGCCAACACATTCAACTCCCAACCTCTCCTCGTGCAGAGCTCTTCCAGAGAACTTACGAGAGACTGGTGAGATTCGTCTGTGAGCTTTCGCCGACTCACGCCCTGCCGGCTGATGTACGAGATGACGACTTTCTCCGGAACCTCCAGCGTCTGCATCGCCCGTCGATCCACGTCTGCTCCGGCGAAGCGAAGGACGGCAGATCTGACAGGCTCCCACCATCCACCTGCTTTCATCCCCATCAGTAGGTTTTGCTTTCGCATGTAGTCCCAAGCCTCGGACGCGATACGCTGTGTCTGGCTGCCACAAATCGCGCCTCGATGAGCCGCGCTCCGGTCAGTAAGCAAGACCATAGGGAAGTGCCATGCTCGGTCCACTGACTTGGCGCTCGAGGTTGCTACTATTCGATCCTGCCAGTCCTCGATGACCTCGACAGTCAGAGATGGGAAAGCCGCGCGTAGGAAGTAGGCGTTGAAACCTGGGCCGTCTCGCCAGCCGTCAGCATTCGACCGAGCAAATATGACGCGGTCTAAAGGAGGTGGGGAAGAATGGGTGAGCTTCGCCGAGTTTGAAAGTTCGGACGACGCTTTGGAGAATGAACCGTGCCAAAAGGCTTGGGCACCGAAGAAGAGTTCCGCGACAAGATGGTAGTAATGTCGAAGGAATTGAGTGGGTTCGTTGACGAGTAGCTACAACATGATCAGTTGAGATATTAAATTTTCGACGGAGATAACATACTGTGTTGCCGTGGACAGTCATAACGCGATTGAGTTTGTCCCCTCCCCACCGACCCTTGGCCTCCTCAGGAGTAATAAAAGCCATATCCTTCTCCGTCGGTTCTCGAAGAGCAATATTTTCTGGCGTATTTTCAGCAGGGAGACCCGTACTTGTCATGAGGCGGACTTCCGGGAAGGAGCGATTGTCGGAGAGGATGAAGAGGGTGCCATCGGACATGTATAGATTGCGGAAGAGTGTCCATCCGGGCGCGTGGTGAACGACAGAAGTATGCGGTAACTCGTCGTGAGTGTCCTCTAACGAAATGCGCGGTAATGTCGGTACGATTATCGTTTTCACGCGCGTGACGGGATCAAGGCCGCGTTCTGGAGGTGGTGGAAGTGGGTCCAGCTCTGGAATGGGGAGGTTGGCATGGTCGTGAATGTGTTGTAGGTGGTTGTTGATAATGATACTGGCATCTGCGGAGGAGGAGGAGGACGACGGCATAAGGACAGTGATTACGTGCATGAGCAGTGCTCCGACGACAAGAAGAATGCCATCGCGCCTGGACAATGCTGTGCGGAAGAGCATGGCAAGATGTAGGGAAAAGAGCGGACGTCGTGGATTTGCTTCGAAGAGAAAAGGGTAGCCTCAGCCTTCGGAAGCCGTTCTATATTCCAATTCTCAGCTCAGAACACGTCGGGCAGTAGGAAAAAGGTATACTTACAGGTCTCCCAGATGGTGATGGTCGTGGTAGAAGAAAGAAAGAATTGAAAATGTTTGAGATTGTTTGGAGACGATGTGGCGACAAATCCAAAGATTGATCCGTTTGGCTTTACGCTCCGAGGCGCACTCCAACCACCTTTAACACTTGCTCTCGACGCTTTCAATGCTCAGAGTTCGCAAGATATGAGCTTGCTGCCGTGTTATCAACGTGTCTTTATAATAATACATCGGTTACATACTCTCGGTGTGCCCATCGCACTGAACACAATTCATTGTCGTACCTGTATCAAATTCAAATTGATCATTTTCCCACCCTATAACTGTCAATCGAAGGCCGCCTCATAGAGCGCAGAGAAAGCGGACATTGGGGAATAAGGTGAATAGCATCTACTCGATAAGATTTTAAAGTATTGGGAAAAGGCTCGGGAGCGGTACAATGCCAACCATCCATCGGGCGCCAGGATACATCTACGTGCTAACCGTTTATCCGCATATCGACACGAGGCTTCCAATCTTGTACTTAACTTGAACTAGCCTGAGTTATAGTTTTGTATTCCACACTTCGAAGCCTCGACGACTGCCGGAAGTGCTGTTGCGAGTACGTAGGAGGTTGTTGATTGTGGCGCTCCGTGTTCTCCACGGAAAATTAGCTTCAATAATATTGAAGTACTTAGATGAAATACTCGTGTATTTATGCAAGAATGCATGAAGTTTATGTGTTTCCCAAAGACTCTTGGTTATGAAAAGGAATGAATATGTTCAGTGGGGGAGGTGGTTCTCAAAGCTCAGTGACATCGGAGGTCGTATACTTGCAAGACTAAGGGATCTGTGAGAATGGAAGCAAACGAAGACAGCCTCAATGTACTTGCCTTTCCATCTGGACCACTGCCGATTTTGGTGGGTTCTTTGCCAGTGTCGTTACCATTAAACCTGTAGAATCATGATTCAGTCAGCTGGTGTCAAGAGGCTAAATGGAGTATAACGCACCGCGTGCAGACATCTTTCACACTGTCCACCTTCGTAGTCCGAATCGTTGCGGTACTAGCGAAATCAATTAGACTTTACGATCCAGGAAATTTCAATCACTGTTCGAGACTTACTCTCCCAGATTGCTACAGAACAAATGTTGAGTATGGGAAAAGGAGAGAGAGCAGGATATAAAACTTACGAGTTGATTCCGACGAGGAGCTTTCCGTCTACAGCCAAAACGTCGTTTATCTGAACGGTCCTCGCATACTGGGTCCTTAGGACAAATGTTAGTCTACATCGGCGTCAAAATGTACCGTCGAAACCTACTTGCAGTTTCCACACTGAAATGAAAATATCAGAGGGACGAAAGAAAAGGAGGGGATTTACTTACGCTCCGGTAGAGTTTCCCAAAATCCTCGACGTAAAACTGTCCGACTCGGAACGATTAGCACCATCGACAATTATAGACTTACGAACACACGTTGTTGATAATAACAGTTCCGCCGCCATTGTGCTGGACGACCTTGTCGCTAGCATGCTTAGCCTAGAAGGAGAGTCTTAGAGAAGCCACAAAGTCAAAGAATTTTAGAGCCACGTACACCGCCATAATTAATGCGCGTCGTGCCCGACTTCTGTTTAACGGTAATAGCGTCCTCGCAGACGTCCTAAACATTATCAGTACCGCGGTGGAAGCGCTCAAGTAGCCAAACACACTTCAAAGAAGACGTATTCGATGGTGCACGAGCCCAAACAGTGCACGCCCTCCGCCTGATCCTTTCCGATGACTACACGGCTGAGCGTAGCACCTTCCTCCAGGATGAAGACAGCATCTTTGTCGCCACCTTCTTTCTGGCCTGTGCAAGCGCCCGAGCCGCGGTCATATCTGGTGTAAGCTTTAGGGGGCGTGAAGGTCTTCCCAGCCTTGACGGTAATGGGGGCACTGAGATGGCTGGTGGTAGGAGGACTGGGGAAGGAGCTCGTCGGAGCACGGCGTTCACTGTGGAGATATAGTTAGGCACGAGTACCATGATGTGGGGAAAGAAGTATACTCACGTCGGTGTGGCGCTCACAATTGTGGCTACGAGAGAAAGAGTGACGAGGACAGAGGAGAACATGGCTGGAAAAGACTGGCTGAGTGAAATGTTGAATAAGTTGCCCGTAGAGCGTGTGCGCTGTTATACTCATTCCTGGCGCAAACATATTATCCGAGGTCAACACAGGCGCCCGAGTGCCAGATGCCAGGCGTGTGTCTCCATGCGCGACAATATAGCAAGGGCGCAAACCCTGATCACAGAAAGCTTCCGTTCATTATAGAACGTGATTTGGCGAGTCGGGAACTTGAGCGGCGCCCTTCGACGGGCTTCGCGACTCATAAGAAAAGGTCTTGCGGTGTACTACCTACTACAAGATTAGTCATGCACTGTGATTGCCATGGATCAATGAGAACCTACTTGCCGATCCCCAAGCCAATCCTGTTGGATACAGGTCGATGAGAGGCCATATCAAACCAAAGCATGACGTTGACTGACGTTGAATATCCGAGTCGGTCGCAAGGTACCCTATCCGATTGAGGTCGTCCTTATGGTCTGTGCTTGAGCCTTGACGGCCATCCAACCAACGATAGTCAGTCATGCTGTCTAGAACTTGTCCAGCATTCGGATTCTGATCTTTCAATCCCAGTTCATTATCACAGGTTACGTTGTGCGTTGCGATAGCAGATGTTGACTTCGTTCTCGGTACCAAAAGCGAAGGTTCGTCCGACGTCCGTCGCGGAAGGTTTAGCAGGTAATACACTAGAGGATACACAAATAAGCGAGGGGACTGAAGCAGAACATGGCTGAAGTAACGGAATAAAAGCGTAAGTACGTACAATTCTAAAATGCAGTGGTCCAAAAGTCCAAGAAGAAAGTAGCTCTAAGAAAACATGAAGCATAACAAAAAGCACTAGGAAAACAGCTTCCTCAGACTTGCCCTGGCTCTCAAAACGGGCTGCTTTTTGGAAGAACAAGATTGCTTCTTTGGCGAGGACGCCGGCCCGGAAGATTCTGGTATAACCGATAGGGAGAACCGTGCTGGCCTGAGGAAACTGAGTGACATAGGTCGCCGTATCGCCCGCCTCGACGGGGACAACTGCCAATCATCTTGCAATGAACGCCGTACAACAGGTGAATCCGGCGGGGTAGAAAGAAGATCGGGAGAAGATAGTGCTGACAGCATGGGAAGGAGCTCCCACTCCTGTGATGGTCGTGGTGCTTTGGACGGGAGTCGGTCCAGAGTCAGCCTAGGCTGCCGCCGGTCGTCAAAATCGTCTAACAGGTCGAGAGCGTAGGCGGGAAGGGTAACGGGGGGCAACTCGGCCATGAGTTCAGCGGTAGATCGTAACTTGACGGCATGAGATGCATGGATGAGAACCGTCCCATCTGAGTCGTGCGGTACGACCATCACGTTCTGCGGGGTAGATGGTTCCATCTCTGGATTATGTGTATCGGTGGTGAACGAAAGATCGGGAGTGGAAGCCTCAAAGCTACTCTCGGCCACAGCGTCCAGAGGGCTGACTGAAAACGCTCGCTCGCGAATGCGTGGGGGTGAGGTTGGAACGGGTGTCTTGGGAAAAGAAGGTAAAGGGTTATTGGCCCGGAAGTCGAGAGAATGTGAACGAATGTGGGTATCGGGAGGAGAGCGCAGCTGCATGGAAGTCACTTCACTGAGAGTGACTCGTCGTGCCATCCGTTTATCTTTAATTACAATGTTTGCTTTTGGCTTGACTGTGTGGCGTGAATGGGATGACTGAAGAAAGCGAATGAGGTTGGCGTCTTTGCGGGAAACGGATGGTGCAGGTGTTGGCTCGGGAATGACAGCCGCAGACTTGGAATTAGACAGTGCAGCGAGCTGCTGTGAAACAGTTTTCGCTTCGTCTTCCACGCGCGCAAGCCTTCGTTCTTCCCGCCATCTCTCCTGCTGCAGCGATTGTCGCTCCCTGCGGTCGTTGTTAGACTCGGTCAACAAGACCTTGATCTTGACGGCTCGTTCCCGCGCTTCCTCTGCTTTTGCTTTGAGAACCGCTTCCGCCTGTTTCAGGGTGCGTATCTGTAAAATTCGAGCGGGAGGTTCAGCCAGTACGTGCTGAGCAGTGTTGGCCAAAGCTTCTTCAGCTTGAGAGTACCGTCGTTTGCGAGTCTCGTCTTGATCAGAGATAGAAGAAGACGTTGGCGACGTGGGTGACGGGAGAAAGACACGTATAGTGGTTGGATTCGGGACTCCAAAAGTATAATTTGTATCTGGGTCGGGCGTACTGCACTCTTCGTCAGGTTGAAGGCACACGAGCAAGATTAGCGGACGCACTAGGACACTGTAGCATTTTCCGAGATGATTCTAGCAGAGTTCCATCCACTGTAGATGGTTTTTTCCTAACTGAATCAGTAAATGCAGTTTGTTTCGAAAAATGGACACACTTGGTAGGCATGAGGCTCGGCTCGCTTGATGTCTATCGACAGAGGGATTTTGTTCATTGTTTTTATGCCTGAAGACGTCGCCTTCGTCGGGAAAAGATAGTTACAGTCCCTTCAAGCATGAAAGTTCATCAAAGTCAAAGTGAAAGCCAAAGCTGCCGTTGCCAAAATCAAATGATGTATTACGTAAGCGTTACCGTTCACGTAAATTCACGTGCCCGCTTCTTTCCCTTTTTCGAACAACAAATAATTGGTTCCGGCAATTTCCGCGCCATTGTTCTAACGTTGTACGCCCATTTTTTGGAGAACAATAGCAGAGCTCTATAAAATCTTGCGGCAAATGCACATGATCTTCATTCTCTTGCCTTTCTCTGCCCCGGTGGCTTTCCAAATTTTAACGACACTTGACGAACATTCATAACGAATCCGATGTCTCCTCTAAACATTCTTACAGTAACGTTCATGGCCTTGGCCTCAACTCTGCAGGTCAGAGCTCATTCAGGTAGGTTCTCCGTCCGTTGATTTTACATCCTTCTCATTTTTTGCAGCCTTCTGGCATAAGAGCATGTAGTACGTTGACGCCTTCTCTGTTAATTCCACATCTCACACGCCACAGCGGCTTCAACGTCACGGAACAAACGTTTCCTTACGATAATCGACCTGTCGTCCCTCTCCGTGACATGGACTTCAATAAGTGGTGGTTCCACAACCATCTAGACTACCCTCCCAACGACGGCGATATCTTCGAGCTGCCCGCCGGTAAACCCGCAACCGCGGAGATTGCGTGCAACAAGGGCGCTACCTCTTTCTTTGCCTCTTCTGAAGGCGGTGACATTCGGGATCCTAACAACCTCAACGACGTTTGTCCTAAATCCCCAACTACGGCATATCACACCAACGGCTTTGACGACCTGGCTGGCTGTGGAATGGCCATCGCCTACAAAAATGACGCCCGAGATGTCAAGCCAGAGGACTTTACTATCTTCAGTGTCAATCAGACCTGTGTATGGACGCGTTTCACGGAGTTCCAAGTCCCCGCCAAGATGCCGCCTTGTCCAGAGGGCGGGTGCATCTGTGCATTCTTTTGGATTCATTCGGTAAGCCCAATCATACATCTCATCGATGACGGAAACTGAGAGGACTTCGTTTTCAGGAAAAGAGCGGAGGAGAAGAGAGTGAGTAGCCTCCTTGACTGTTTGATGACCGCAACCTGACATTCCTTTCAGATTACATGAACGGCTATCGATGCAACGTGACGGAATCGACTTCGAGTGTACCTCTAGCGAAACCTCAAATCCCGCGCCGTTGTGGGGCTGACATTGAGAGGAACAAGCAGTTCGAGGTTCCCGCTAACTGTACGTTTGGCGCGAAACAGCCGTTCTACTGGTTCAATAACGAGCGGAATAACGTGAGTCCCTTTACCCTTGTCAGTCGGGTGTCCTGACCTCTTCCGAATAGATGTTTGAGGGCGCCTTTTCCCCACCAACATACGGAGATCGGTACAACTTCCTTGACGGGGCTCAGGACGATATCTTCGAAGACTCTTATGCTTCTCTTCCCGACCCTTCGCCCGTTGCAAGGCTCCCGGTGCTCAACGGCAACAGTGACTCTGTGTTGAACCTCACGTCCCGCTTAGGTCTTCGCTCGTCGTCCTCCTGGTACGCAGATTTCTAGTCTCTTGATGTACAGCCACTGATAATCACCTCAGGCGTCAGAAACGTTCCCAGCCGCGCCGTCTCCCATCTGCAAAGCGCCTCCCGTCTGCGAAACGCCTCCACCATCGTCGGCATCAAGCATCTCGCATTCATTGATCAATGGCCGGTCCCTTCTGCATTGTATACACCCACAACATAAATTATATTTTCCTTATTCTCCGGTACCTTTGTATTCAATGAGCTGAGTAATTGTAATGGCAATGGGATTCAATGGCTACAATCGATTTAACAATCAATGGTTTCGCTTTGTTCGTTAGCGCCCTCCAGTCCTTTAAAGGGCGGACGAGCTCACTGCTCTCTTCATAGTATCTCTTCCCATCCACACCCCAATCTCAATGGCAGCCCAAACTAAGCAGACTACCCTCGACTTCGACGACATCGAAATCTTCGGTATCGTTCGTCCTCCCAAGACCTGTAAAGCACCCCAGGTACGCGATATCGCCTTCCCTGTCTCTCCTTTCATTGACGTTTCCCTCAGGCTACCAGCTTGAATACCTCTGACTCTGAATCGTCCTGTGAGACGGAATATGAAGATAATACCTATAGCTACTCCTCCGCCTTTGGTCCCGGACGCCCTTCTACGCCACCTCCGTCTGTCAGGAAGTGCTGCGGGAGGAACATCGATTTTATCAAACATGCCACTGAAGGGCATCCGGAGATAAAGAAGTGCTTGAGAGAATCCAGCGTCAAGCTCTCAAAGAAACAGGACTGACGCAGATCATACACTTTCATATACCAACGTAGTGGGATTTAGTTCCATGTCAAATGTACCATTAGCTTGTATTCTTTGCGCCATCCTAGCGAAATACTACTTTGTACAAATCTTAGCAGCTCGTCGTTATACTGTGGACATGGTCCCGATAACCTTGGTTCGCGCGGAGACCAGTTTCTCGTCTTTATCGACCTCAACGGATGTGTCAGGTCTAATACCAATCGAACATTACACCCCAGCAGAGTTCACATATACAGTTCTGCGGATCTATCCGACAACGCTGGAAGATGTGAACAAGGACGTTGGAGAATGCAAGAAAACTAGACTAACGTATGCCATTGATCATAACCTCGAGACCTTCTTCCTTGAAGACTCGTAACGCCTTGATCGTGTCCGACTCTTCGATAATCCGGCTCACCGCACCTGGCAGATTGGACTCTGCGACCTGATGCAGCTCAGGTATATAGGAGGCAGCCCACATCCAATCCTTCGCTCGTGTGGAAAAGATCTCAAGTACTTGTAACGTGCGATTAGACCAACGAGACGCTACGAGGGGAATGATGTCCATGAGTTCGCAGAATATCAGTAGATGGTAGTCGACATCTATGGTGAGTTTTCGTAGATTAGGGAGCAAAGCCACCAGGGACTTGGAAAGAGTGGTCCATAGAGGTCTGGAGGCCATAACCAGATGGACGGTGAGGTGAGTGACATCCGGGAGCAGAAGCAGCACGGGATCCCAATCCTCTGGTGTTATCTCTCGATGCGCAGAGAGCTCAAAGTGAGAGACGCGATGGTGATATTGGGAGAGAAATGAGACAATTTCTCGCGGCGCAGTCTTCGAAATGGAGAGATGATGGAGGGCGGAATATCCAGTATGGTGGATAAGATCCAATGGGTTCTCGAGCGTAAGTGATGTGATGTTCGTGTGTATCAACAAAGATTCGGGATGAATGGTGTTGCTAGTGTGTGAACCCGTACCAGACACATTTAACTGGCGCAGGTTGGCGCAAACCGATAACAGAGAGCGGACGACCTGATTTGAACCAGCTCCGAGGACCATTGTGAGCTTGGATAGGTTGGCCCATGGAAATGAAAGAGACAAAATCTCCAAATCACTTGGTTTCTCTTGATCTCCTGTGGAGATGAAGAGTTCGTCTAGTCGTGGGCAGTCGCTGAAGGGCAAAAGTGCAGCTGTAATATCAAGGATTGTGGCATCATCGTCATACCGATACCCGTGTTCGTGCCAGTATGCCTCTAGAGTTATACACAACTTTTTGAGGATGGGTAGCTTGCCCAGTGGGTCTAACCTGACGAAGTATTTTCTACCTCCTGCAATATGAACACTTTGCCAGCGCGTAGCATGCTCCATAAGGGCTGGGAGGCAAAGAGCCCAATACACATCGGACAGGTCGAAATGTAGCGGAGCATCTTGAGAAAATTGCAGGGCCAGGTCGAGAACCGACCGATCCTCTACAGCTATATTGATAGACGACCAGTATGAAGGCGATTCCTTGAGGATCAGGTTCCTCCATCGACGACACACGGCTGACAAAATCCATGGGATGGGGAGTTCCCTTGGCCTGGGATGCCACAAAAGGTAGTTCGGACGATTGAGTGGGGGAAAACCATCCCTGAGGCAGTAGCGGAAAATCTCGAGCGTGATCTCGGGGGGTAATGCATGGACGCGGCTGAGGATGCACTTATGCTGAGTTATGAATGACTCTGCGGCCTGGCGCTCTTGTTTGAGTAGGCGTAACAGGCCCTCGATGCGAGCAATGTCCGCGTCGCAGTCCAGTAGCTCGTTCTCCAAATCACGAACAAATGACTTGACTTCAGCTCGCATCTGAGGCGTGCCACCCGGATTCTGGTCTAAAGGAATGCCATTGAGGTACATTGCGTACGGGGACGGCTGTTCTATGCGACGAATAACTTTCGGGCGCAGCCCGCAGCGAGAGCAAGTCGGATCTGTAAAGAGCTTAGCCTCCATAAGCTTAGAGCTATTTATGCAACGTACCAGTCATTTGAGTAGACGGAGAAGAGCCAAGAAGCGAAAGCGCTATGTAAGTGATGGTAAGAGGCAAGATAGGGGCGTACAATTGGGACTTGAAGCTTGACTTCGTACCACCACCACTGTTTTTGCTCGTGAACCTAGCATCAAGCCCATTGAGCATTACTTACGGGTGTAGCTATCAGTTGGCTGTATCTCCAATATTGAGTGAGTGCTTATGTCCCCGGTGTGAAGTGAACTGACCATGGAATAGATATGTATAAAATTGTGTTGATAGAAATCATATAAGTTTTTCTATCAAGCCTCGCCGTGTTCCGTACCTTCAACAGCACGACCTGCACCATGCCATCTTCTGAGCGTTCCAGCTCACCAAAGCAAGGGCAATCGCAAAATTCTATCAAGCCTCGCCGTGTTCCGTACCTTCAACAGCACGACCTGCACCATGCCATCTTCTGAGCGTTCCAGCTCACCAAAGCAAGGGCAATCGCAAAACTCTAGTCGTAAATTCATCCAACATCTGCCAGTCATCGCGACGATATTTCTCAACATTCGCCCGGCCGTAGTTACTCTCGTTCTCCGTCTCCTCGAAGATCAAGACCGTCGCGCCGAAGGATCCCCAGAAAACGGTTTGGCTTGACTGCCCCAGAGCATAGAAAATATGTTGGTGAGCCGACGTCTTTAATCTTCCCGTCATATGCGTTAACAGGCAAATAGGTCACTGTGACTTCGAAAAAAAGTACGACGAGGATCCTATCTACGAGGAACTGGAACCCACGGCGCGCGTCTGGCGTGTTTTCATGGACGAATGCGAGGTCTTTGACAATGATATGGTCACTGAAGCCAGGCCCTCCTCAATAATTTCGCGGCCGCTTCTACCTCGTTGTTGCTCGAGATATCTACACTGCAGCGCGCCCAGATCAATGGCACCTCCACCGACGACATCCCCAGCAGCGACTTGACCTTTGGACCGTCTGGCTTTGACATTTGGGTCAACGCGCTCTGGTTTACCAGCCTCGCGCTTAGCCTCGGTACCGCCTTGATGGCAGTGCTCGTCAAGCAATGGCTCTACCAGTACATGTCAATGACCTCTGGAACGCCTCACGATCGTAGCCTCATCCGCCAGTATCGATTCAATGGCCTACGGAAGTGGCACGTCCTGACCATCATCTCCATCCTCCCCATTATTCTCCATATCGCACTCGGTGTTTTCCTGATAGGCCTCGTTGTGTTCCTCATCCCTCTCAACATCCCTCAGCTCGCATGCGTTGTCGAATTCATGACTGCCCTCGTCTATGCTGTGTACATTATCACAAACATAATGCCGATTTTGGATACAGTGTCCGTTTCGCATGCCATTCTCTGATGTCCTCAACGTTGGAATCAGACAAGTGCGGGGATTGGTTTCTTCGGCTCGAGCGTTGTCGGTTCGAGCAAGTTGGGCGCGCTATGGATCATCGCCTGCCGCTGCTGCGTCGTCGCTCTATACCGTGTCAGCGCCGCCGGATATTTGTGCTTAGCGTATTATCAATGCACATGTTTCATAAGGATTTCGGTCCCATCCTTCAAGCTACTGATAATAAACAAAACCTATAGGTAAGCTTCTGCCATTTGCTTCGCAACAATCTGTTGAAGAAAGTGCTCCTGGCAAGTCCGATATAACCAACTCACACTGGGATAAGTACGTACGTGAACAGCTTTCCAGGTTTAACCTCTTCTACCTTCCATCCAGTCTCATCTGCAAGCTTCCTCATGTCCGCTTCGGTACGTTCCTTCCCGTTGAACATACTCAACATCTTATTTACCACTGTCGTATCAGTGTCCTTTACGCTGTATGAAAGGGCAGCGACTCACATGAATATCACCCATCGTCGCGTACCCGGCACCGGAAGCACCATAATTCGCCAAAAGAGGCGCAGGTGCCTTCGGCCCAAGAGCGGGACGGGTTGGGTCCTCGCAGGTATAAGCCGCCAGCGAGTCGAGGACGATAAACTTGGACGAAGGTCCAGCTGCAGCGTGAATCTTGTTCATGATGATCTTGACTTTGTGGTCGGGCCAGTCGTGTAGGACTACACGCATAAAGTAAATATCAGCATTCTTCACAGGCTGCTCGTCGAAAAAGTTATGGGCTAAGGATATGATCA
Source organism: Flammulina velutipes (assembly GCA_011800155.1). NCBI lineage: Eukaryota > Fungi > Basidiomycota > Agaricomycetes > Agaricales > Physalacriaceae > Flammulina > Flammulina velutipes. The sequence goes on along the minus strand of CM022374.1, from coordinate 467,097 downwards.
GCGAAATGTGACTGGAAAATGTTGGAATGCGTACTTTGGAATTGTACTTGTCTACTCTTGAAAGCTTCTGGGGCTTTAGATTGCCAGTACTAGCCAGAAATATTAGCAAACACGAAAGCGATGGGATGCCAGGAAAAACAAACCTCCTCTGCGGCCTCTTTCTGGGCAGAAAGATCCTGGATGATGTACTTGAGATGAGGGTATGCTTTGTACAACAAGAAGGTGGCGGAACCAACTCCTCCCCCAACGTCCACCAAGAGTGATTCTTCCTTCAACGATGCTCCGTCTACAGCTATAATACGATTAGCGACGTTTCCTCATGCGCGGGGCGGGCGCACCATTGATGACAAGGTCATCCGGGAATTGACCAGCTGCACCAGCCATAAGACCTGCAAACCGCTTTGCCCGCCATTCATTACCAGGCTGCCCAAGCCATTCCCAAAGGCTAAGAGGTGTCTTCATCCCCAAATTGAAGGGAGCTTCCGCATCGCCTGGGTTCTTCAACCAAGTGTTCAGAAGAGGTGCGGTGGTCAAGCCCTCTTCATTCCTGGGAAACAATGGTCAGTTCAACGCACGTAAATCAGCGAAATGAAATAGATGATACTTACATGATAGAGACAAAGCCCGCGAAAGGTGCGTTATCGTATCGAGCCAGTGGACTGCAAAAGGTTGCATTAGATCCAAGTTCAGTCCAGTGTTTGCTGGTATTGAATTTACTCGGCCTTGATTTCCCGTAGCGATTTCCCTTTGCTTATGGAGGAAGACGTTCGATTGTTGGTGAAGACATCGGGCGTCAACTCCTTGAAGATGTGCCTCGTGGCAAGGAAACGCATCGTTCGAGCTGTTGGTGTGTTCAGACACTGGTTCGCCCCTCATGACATATCCTCACCGACGGTGCTCGCGTCCAGTCCAGATGCAGCGGAGATATCATCGACGTGTAGACCCTAAAGCCGGCGGTTAGCAACAATGGATGCTTCAAGCGGAATAACGACTGACCTTCGGACCCGCCTCCAAAAGGATGTCAACGATATTGGCATCCTCAACGATACCAAGAACCGTCGTCGTGTAAAGACCGGAGCATGCGACAAGAAGATTCTCGAAAGGCGAGTTTACCGTGTTGAAGAGCTGATCAGCGGCTGCTCCAATGACTTTCCTGTATCCCATGATAGTAGGATCTTTGTCAAGAGGCGATGGGCGGAAGACCTCGTCCAGAGAAGGGACAGGCTGTCCCGCCTTTGTATATGCCGCTTCAAGGTCTGCAACGTTGGTAGCAAGAAGATTGACTAGAGCGCCAAGGGTAGTTGGAGTGGCCATTTCGTGCTGGGGACTCTGAGGAGTCCTTTGCGCAGTGGTCAGATTTTCTGGACACTTTAAATGTTCTCAATACATTTGGTGTGCTAAAGATGATGTGTCATAGGTTGCTCTCGATGGCTGAACAGACGACGTACACGTAGATGCTCGGCGGAATCTTTCGGCTGCTGCAGATCATTTCGGACAGATCATAAGCAGTCATCGACTAAATGTTACTTGGTGATTTCTCGTACCACAAAGAAGGTATACCACATAGGTATCCCTACCGAAAGAAACAGTTACATCGGTAAACCCATGTTATGGCCTCCTACCAGCACGAGAGGCTGATCTATGTTTTGACGTCTTCTTTATGACCTGCAAAAGTAAGTACTGCAGTCAACTCCTCAATCGCTCGACTCACTGAGCTCGACAGCTCATCCGCAGGGACATTCTGGAGCGCGAGAGGCAGCACTCCTTCGTAAAGAATTGATCCCGAGGAACTACAATATGCGAGCAGTCCAACGAGATCGTACAAGGGAGAGGATGTCTGAATCCTGGCAGACCCGCAATAAATGAGCGTCCAGGTGTATGGTAAGTCTTTGTAGGTTGGGAAGTTCTACTCCAGCGACCTGCAAAGATTTTTCCTGGGAGGTTTCCCTTACGTAGCAACTGAGGAGACAAATGTAAGAATGATTCTCCGGCCTGGCGCTCTTGTTTGAGTAGGCGTAACATGTCCTCGACGCGCGCAATCTCTGCATCGCAGTCCAGTAGTACGTCCTCTACATCGTGGTCGAAGGATGTGAGCTCATCTCGCGTCGTCGAGGAGGCACTGGGATCTGTGTATGGGAATGGCTGATCTATGGAATGGGCTTTGGACGCAGGCCACAGGGAGAACAAGTGGTATCTGTAGACAGCTGAACATCCATCAGCTAGAAGTCCTTTATAGATGCGACGCACCCAATATGTCGAGTAAACGAAGGAGAACGAAATGAGAGAATACCAAGTGATGGCGAGAGACAAGCCTGTACAGCCGCATTTGTGACTTGTCTTCCGGCCACCACCACCGTCGACAAACCCTTTGCTCCCGAGCCTGGTATCAACGCCTGACATCGACGAATCGACGAGGGATTAATTATGGCGTAGCTACCCGCTGGTTGTCTCGTCGACATTGTGAGTGCTTATGTCGCCAGTGCGAACTGAACTATTCATGGAGTAGACATGTATAGAATTGCGTTGATAGAAATCATCAACATTTTAAGCACCTTCACCGCTGGGTTCCTTACCTTCAACAACATGACCCATATTACGCCATCGCCTGAGGGTTCTACTTGCAAAGGTAATCACAGAGTTCTACATAGTCGTAAATTATATCCAGAGTCAAGACCTGCCGGTGATCGTTTCTCAAGATTCATCGGGCCATTATTGCTCTTGTTTTTTTCCGTGAATGTCAGGACAGTCCAAATAATATTCCCATAAAGGTTTCGCAAATACAGTTTTGTTGAAGACAGGGTGATAAGTGGTACACTTTTTTGGGGGCGATATGAGATTTATGTTGAAAGCTCACTTGGTTTGTGGCTGAGGCTTTGAACGCTGAGCGCTGAGCAGCGCTACCATTAAGCGCCACCATAATGGAGAAAGCCGAAGAAGCCGCCGGCTTATTCTCATGCAAGCACCTGGATTGTTCTGTCGCGCTGCTGATGTGAGTATGTTTTCAGATATTAGATTTGGGTTTGCGGATGGCCCGGCTCTGGCCTGCAACGCTCCACTACGAATGGGAAGGCCTCGGCAGCCCTACAAGCGTGCTATAGATCTAACTATGGCGAAAAAGCAAAGAAAAAAGGGGACGGTGGGTGGGCGTGAAAGAATGAGATATACGGGAACGCGACGCGACGAGATAACGAGACGAGAAAATGATGATGGCGAGAAGAAAAGGAAACGATGATGATATATGTGGCTGTGCTGCTCTCTTCCAATCCCCTCGTTCTGTGAGACCTGCAAGGATTGTTCTGTCGCGCTGCTGATGTGAGTATGTTTTCAGATATTAGATTTGGGTTTGCGGATGGCCCGGCTCTGGCCTGCAACGCTCCACTACGAATGGGAAGGCCTCGGCAGCCCACCAAGAGGAGGTCCTCGCAACTGACCAACCGACAGGTGGGGGAGAAGTGTGAGGACGCGGAGGCCACCCAAGAAATGGATCATCCAACCCATGGCCGTGAGGCGGCGCCTGAACGTGTCTGTGGTGGTGTGGCAGCGGAGGGAGTGCGACGACTTCGTTTGGGTACGGCGGCAGGTGTAGAGTTCTGGCTAACTGGCCGTTGCATTGCAATTGGCTGGTTTGACGGGGATGAGGAACCGGATGGAGTAGCTGGGACACGAAATGAGTGAGCTGGAGCCCGGAAAGGGAGATTGTCCTGTCGTTGACGCTGGATAGTGGGAGAGGGAGTGGGGGCAGGCTGGAATCGTTGAGAGGGAGGGGGCGGGAGAATGTTGGCTCTGCGGGGAGTGGTACTCGGGGGGCGCCGTGGTACTGTAAGTGGCGTAGAGAGAGGCCGGATAGAGGGAACAGGCCGCTGGTGAAGCGCTGCACTAAGGTCCCGGAGCATGGTGAGAGGCCGGTCCACATATAGTTTCCACGCATCTGACTTCCATCGACCAAGTAGCTTGATCTGCTCAGGTGAATATCCTGCTTCAGCTGCTGCAAGAGCTGCCCCACGTCGGAAGCTGTGGCCGCTAAACTCACTGGCGTTGTACCCTGCCTTTGAGAGGCATATATCCAGCGTTGCAAGAGCATATCCCCGCGTGAGCGGTGTACCGGTGGACGTGGTGAAAAGAGGGGAGAATGGAGATGAGGCCGGGTGTACCGCACGATAAGCGGTAAAACGCTCAATTGCACAGGTGTCCGTACCGGGTGCTCCTCCAATGAGAATGACTGCGCCACGTCTGGCGACATCCGTTTTGCTGGCAGGGACTGTACATAGCATGGAGAGAGAAGAGACTTCCGAGAGAGCTGACTCGGTGAGGTGCACCGAGGGGTCAAAGGGGTCATTGCCGTTGACTGTGAACTCACCGCATCGCATAAAGCCTGACCATGCCAACGTAAATGCGGAGGATAACATGCGGCCGTCATGATCGTCCGGAAGTTGTGCCAGTATGTCGGAGAGGATTTCACGAGTGATGGGGCGTTTGGGGTGACGGTTGACGTTGCCGTAGCGCCGTTCAGCCCCGCGGATGAGACGTTTGAGGATGGGTGAATAGAGAGGTTCCGTATCCCATCCATGTTCAATATGGATGGTACGGAGGCTAGTGAGATACTTTGATAGAGTGGCTGGTTGGACAAACGGGGCGCGCATGGCAATGAAGAGCTGAACCGCGGGACCGGAGGCTGGGAGCGCTCCACCGTCGGCATTGGCAAACCCGTTTTGGACTGCAAACCGGCAGAACATTGCCACATTGCCGTTGTAGCCCGTGCGGGTAGTGTTCTTGAGCCCGTACCACAGCAGCTCTGCGACGGTTGGGTGGAGATGCGAGTGGGCCGTGAGCCACTCCGGTGAGGGAGTGCCCAGAGAGGGCGGGCTTGTGCTAGCTTGAGCCACTGAAAACGAGAAAGAGAATCAGCGATCATATTATCGTGAGTGGAAATCCAATGAGCTTGGAAGGAAAATCCTGCTGTCGCCGCCAGAAGAGCCAGTTGCCTAAATAAGTCCTGTGTAGGTGGATGATTGATTGATCCTGAGTTCAGGCAGTGAACGATTGCCTCGTTATCGATATGGAATATCACTTCAAAGTCTTTCCAGTTATCCCCCCAAAGCTGGGCTGCCCGTAGCACAGCCCACATCTCCTTCCAATGAATTGGCAACTGCATCCGCTTCTTGGGACACCGCTCTGCGTAAAAGGTCTCCTCCCAGTATCCCCCAATACCAAGTTTCCCACTGGCATCGGTATAGACATGGAGTTGCGGAAGCGGTGCCCAAATAATGAATGAGCCATTGAAATATGGAAGATATGTCTGCCACCAGAGAAGGTCTCGGCGCGCCTCTGCAGGTATACGACGACGCAAGAAACGAGGGAGTCTAGAGAGAGAATGCATGAAGTCCCGGATACGTCGTGAGAAAAATCGCCCAATAGGGATGACAGATTGCGCGAAAACCAGGTGGCCACACAAAATTTCAAGTTGGCGAAAGGAGGCATGTTGGGCCAATAGGGATGTATCCAGGAGAGAGATGAGTCGGGTAGACTTCTCGCTAGGAAGACTTGCTACCATGAGATTAGAGTCCAAATCGATTCCAAGGAATTGTAGAGCATGACAGGGGCCCTCCTCTTTTTTCTCTGTGAGGGAGAATCCCAACGAAGAGGTAATGGAGTGGAAGAGTTGGCGTGCTGCTAGAGCATATGACAGGCCCGCTGCTTGAGATGTGACATTGAACCAATCATCGAGGTAGTGTTGGATCTGCTTTAGGGATTGATGATGATTGGCAAGGATCCAATGGTGTGCTTCGGCAAAGAGATTATAGATGCGGGGAGAGGAGCGTAGACCAAAAGGAAGGAAGAGATCAAGGTAGAGCCGCCGCTTCCATCGAAATCCAAGGAACCATGTGTCTGCGGGGTGGACTCGTATGTGACGGAAGGCTGCTTCCAAATCCGCCTTGTAAAGGAAACACCCCTTTCCCATAGTCCGTATGCGATCAATTGCCTGCATAACTGATTCATAGACAAGGGATGCATACTCGTCCGGGATTGCATCATTGACGGATGCCCCTCGTGGCCAGGAGAGGTGATGGATCCGGCGACGTTTGGAAGTGTACTTCTTCGGAACAGAGCCCAGTGGGGTTAGGTGGGCCCGCGCTGCCTCGGGATGATCTGTGATGTCTTGGATACAACCAGCACTAAGCTCATTCTGGATATCTGAATCGATAGCGGCTGGGAATTCGAGAGCCGACGGGAGAGGAGGAGGTGGGGTGGGAAAGTGACGAATAACATGTTTATCACGAACACCAATATGTACACCATAAGTAATAGCATCTACGATAGAGTTCGCAAAGTGACGGTCCGGGTAATCCTCCAGCGATGATGTCCAGACGTCCGCGACAAGTTTTCCCGGTGCCATCGGAAGAGAGTGTGGTGTAGTGAGTGCAAACGGGAGAGAAGTATTAGGGCGACTCTTGGTCGTAATAAGATTTGAGCTGGGGCACAAAAGATTAGTATCATCCGCAATGTGTATGGGGGAGTGAACTGTCCTTGCCAAATGGCAAGGGGGAGGTCCAACCTCACCCCCTCGCCAGCCCGACATTGGTACCACACCACCAGAGGGGCCACTCTGGGGCGGAGGTCGAGCTACATTGTGGGAAGATATGGGAGTATGATGTGGCATTATGAAAGGAAGTGCAGAAGGATTTAGGCGAAATGAGGGAAACGGGGAATCCAGCCGATCCGGTGAGGCGCGCGCAGTACTGGGATCAGAGCTCGGCTGAACTCTGCGTGGCTGGCGAGCGCCGTACACCCCTCATTGAGGGGGTTGAGTAGGAGGCGCACTCCCGACGGAGCAGTCAGGGAGACGATGCTCTCCAGCACATCGCTGGCAGACATGCTTGCGCAGGCATGCCTTTCCCTGGATACATCCCGCCCCATTATACGCGTAGCATGGCTGTTGCGCAGTGTACGTGTACGACGTAGGAGACGGTCGACCACCCCCCGGATGGTAGGGCGTCTGACGTACAGGTGGTGTAGAGGTTGGTGGAGTAGCGAGGCGGGGGGTAAGGAGGAACTGGAGATGGATGTGGGGGTCGTTGTTCAACCACCTGATGGGGTTAAAATACGGGTCATTCTTCCTGAGGTTCATGAAGGCGACATGGTAGTTGAGGACGTCAGACCAGGGGAATAGACGTGCAAGTGCGACGATATTGGCTAGGTGGTGGGAGAGAGCCTGCGCGATGGGAAGAATGATGACCTCGTTCTGGAGGACGGACATGAAGATGGCCCAGGCTTCCGCAAATGCCAGCACGTCGGGAACGTCACCAAGGAGGGACGTCGCACCAGCTACCACCGGCGCGGGCACCAGAAGCATCTCTCCATTGGGTCCACTGGTGAGGAGGAATCCGCCATTTGGTGTCTCCACTGTAGTCCTCTTGAGGAGGCGTCCAAGATGTGTCGGCGGGAACTCGAACGTCTTTATGGATTCGATAACGTCGACAGCAAGATGGGGGTGGAGAAGGGATGTAACAATAGCAGGGTACGTACCATTAGCACCTGGTGGCAAGGCTAGAGGGTTGGCGGGCCTCCCTAGAAGCATCTCCAGTGGATCCGTGGCTGGTCTGCCGGCCACTGCGGCTGCTATGCTCTGAAGTTGGTCCATTATGGTCTTCAAAGATGCGGCTTGGGTCGTCTGCTCCGTCGCCAGCCGTTCCATTGTAGGTGTTGACATTGTTGAGGAAGCCAAAACGTGAAAGAATGAGATATACGGGAACGCGACGCGACGAGATAACGAGACGAGAAAATGATGATGGCGAGAAGAAAAGGAAACGATGATGATATATGTGGCTGTGCTGCTCTCTTCCAATCCCCTCGTTCTGTGAGACCTGCAATCGTGAATCGTGATCCTACCTGATCCTACCCAGGGATAGTACGGCTAAGGTAACGCGATTCACTGATACTTACTTAGATATCGAGTAACAGCGCAGGTGTATCCGAAGTCCGCCAGAGAAGCCGTTAAATATGCTGAACATGAGAGCCTTGCTTTCGTTTATTTTATGTATGGTCAAAGTTCGCGCTTTCAGCGACGTCTGGCCCGCTCCTAAGTCCGAAGTCAAGCAAAGCGAAATCAACGAGATCAGCGAAATTAGCGAAACCTCCTCTAAAAGACGGAAATTGCCGGCTCCAGGACGGGTTGCACTAGACCGCCACTAGTGGATTCAAACCTTTGATCTTGTCTGTCTACGGGAGACTAACCGGCCATTGATAAGGAGAGTATCAACCAGCGTCGATATTTCCATTCCCCCAGCCAGGCCATTCCGAACAAAATTCGTACTGGGAAGCTTTACCTTTCTTTCACTTGCGTCTCATCATGTCGACGGACTCCTACCTCGTTATTGGCGGCTGTGGATTCCTTGGCAGCCATATAGTGGACCTCCTCCTCGAACGCGGAGAACGCTCCGTTTCTGTATTCGACCTTATAATCCGCGACGCCGACATCGAACGCTGGGGGGCTGGGAGAGTGACCGTCTTTTCAGGCGACCTAACTAATGCGGCTTCCGTCTCCAAGGCCGTTCGGGAGGTATTTTCTCTATTTTCATCCATTGTTATATTTGTTTCACCATGACATTTAGTCTGGCGCGACGTGTATCATCCAGACAGCCTCCGCCATCCAAGGCATGGTTTCACGCGACGTGATGGTCAGAGTGAATGTCCATGGGATGAGGAACGTGATAGACGCGGCGCTCGAGCATGGCGTGAAGAAGCTGGTGTATACTTCGACCGCGAGCGTTGTGTATGACGGGACGGACCAAAATGGGATTGACGAGACCCTGGCCTATCCAGAGCAAGCGTTCGACGACTATAATGGGACAAAGGCCATTGCTGAGCAGGCTGTGCTCCAGGCGAACGGACAAGGTGTCCTCAAGACGACCAGTTTGCGTGTCGCGGGCCTATTTGGGTGAGAGACAGCTTTTCCTTTGTTCATCCTGCGGAATTTGACTACGTGTCAGAACACGGGACCGCGTAACCGCCACGGGCTTCCTCAAAATTCTCGCTGAGGGACGGCACACCACGCAACTTGGCTCGAATAAGGCCAAGTACGACTGGACATTCATCACCAACGCTGCACGGGCCCACCTCCTTGCCGCAGACCGTCTTGACCCAACACATCCCAAGCATGCATCTGTGGCCGGAGAGGCGTTCTTCATCACCAATGGAGAGCCGTGGGGTTTCTGGGACCTCCCGCGTGCGTTGTGGACGGGCGCCCTCCAGAAATCCCGCGGTACTGACAGCGGGAGTCTACCTGAACCCAAAGTCATCCCATATACCATGGCATATTTGATTGGAGTCATCATGGAGGTTATGGCGTGGCTCACAGGGAAGCCGGCTATGTTGACGCGGTTTAGGGTGGCGATCTGTACGACCGCGAGATGGTGTAACATTGATAAAGCTCGTGGCGCATTGGACTACCATCCCGAAAAGGAAGTGAATATGACTGAAGCAGTGAGGAGGACAGTTGAGGTGAGTATTTCGCTTCAGCCTTTGGGGGTGTAATTTAAATTGCTTGTGCAGTGGTGGCTCGAAGAGCATCCGGAGTTCAAGGAGCAAGTGAAGGGTGTGAAGCTGATATGAGCTTCAGAGTCGTTAACTAGCTACTGGATTTTATACCGTTATCGCTGGCCTTCATCTAGCTTGTGACTATCCAAATAGTTTCATGTGCAGTGTTCAAACTTCAAAGATATACCGATAACTATTTCGTGGGTCCAGTAGATATACTGGTATTCAGCTAGAACCAGTTCATTGCTTTCCCCGCCCGTCAACTGCGCCCATTTCAACTTGGATACCCAGTGGATAGCTATACTCCCGAAATCAGATGTGGCGCAGAAAAGGGCTCGGAGCGCATCCTGGCAGCGCGCGGACGTAGTCATGACATTTTCATAGCTTGAGATACATTTATAAGGGATCCACTAAAATATACAAATAGCTGGAGATGATGTTCACTAAGTCGTGTTTCTGAACGCCGTTCGTTGGTCGCGCTATGATGGCGTGAAGAAGAGGGAAGCTTGTGCTCTACAGGAATACCAACATGTGGTCATCATGTTGAGTGGTGATAATCCCACCAACGACGGCGTTGGGAGCACGGGAAACCTCGGTATTCATGCTATGGGGGTATCTCGCCTCGCCTTGCCGACCAGCCCAATCCCAGTCGATGAACATGATTTCCAATTCATCCCGCCGCTTGACCAAAATGTTGACATCTCGAACATCGCCATGCACGAATCCCGAATCGTGCAGGTGATGAAGCGCAGCGGTGACCTTCCCCCGAGCTCTTGTGAAGTCGAATCCTGCCTCCCGCCGCATATCAAAATATGTCCCATAGTCACTAGACACATCTGCCATGACAACCATGAACCAACCATATACTTCATGGACAGCATAGAGTTTAGGCGCAAAACCACCATCGATTGCCGCTCTGTGGGCGTCGACGGAGTACCGTTGGGTGAATTTGACAAACAGTTTCGTGCCATCATCGAGGTGTGCTTGGAAGATCTTCTTGTCCTCGACGACTCCGTCGTAGATAAACTGATGCGTTTCGCCATCAACCTCAAAGAAATCGCGGAAAGGAAAATTTCCAGGAGGCCGCGTTATCGGTTCGGTCAGAAGGGTAGAATAATGCTGATCCAGACGAGGTAAAGCAAGACGAAGAGCTGCTACCAAGCGCTCCCCGGCCTGCAGCTCTTGGAGATTGGAAGAGTGAGCGTGTAGGGGAACACAGACCAGGTGTTCGACAGAACCTGTTTCAAGAAAGACTCCAACAGCGACAGCTATATACGACCCTATGCTATCAATTAGCCACTTGAATTCGAAGTGAAAACAAAATGCGCACCAAAATTGAGGAGCAGAATGACAGGGAAATTGATGAGCTGTGACTGATTTTCGCTGATTTTGTTCGACTGTAAACAAACCCGGACGTTTTCCGTCCAGTAGTGTATACACTCGATGAATGGATCTCCGCCTCCTGTGCCTACATCGAGCCTAACCTCGTCAATGAAGTAGATGAAGTCTACACCGTTGGAGATCGCACGGATATCACCATCATCGTTATACTCGCTACCACCTATGAACCCCGGCCTCAACGACGTATCTGTCGGAATAAGATTTGCTCTCTGGAAGACCTCGATTAGTGTTTCGCGACGCTCGGATTCGTGTTGGAAAAGGGAGCCCAAGCCAACTCGCAAGTGACGAAATGCAATGATATCCTCAGCGGTTGGTGTGATTGTAGCAAGTTCATGTCGGAATCTACAGAGCGTTTCGTCCAGCAATGAAGGAGGGATTAGAGATTCACGCTCGATTGGACGCCCGCATAAAAGTGCACTCTCATCCTTCCTTTGGGCCTTGAAGAATGTCTTTGGTACCGCTTCGGAGGAGGGCGTCTCGGGAGAGTTTCTAGCGAAGAAAAGCTCCCGCTGCTGGGTCCAATTACGGGCCTCGAAACGATCACGCTGTACGGGCTGAACATCTACTTTGACACTTAGATATCATGTGGTGCGCAATGAAAAGTCAAAAAGAAACACTTTACCAACGGCATTGATCTTGACGATGAAATGAATCTCGCCTCTGGGTGGCCCCCATGGATACACATCTTTTAGCAGCAGAATCCCGAGGAGCGGTGATTTTTCGATAGAGTCTTCAATATCCTGCGGTATGGCCTGAAGCGGGTGCAAAGGCTGAATTCGAAATGAGTACTTAGGCAGTTGAGTGAACATGAAGCCAGATCTCACTTTGTAGAATGTGGCAGCCATGTTTGGTCCCAAATTCGGTATTAGTTTGAGGATGTATTGGTTGTCCGTGGCGTCGACGACAGTCACTTCACCAGTATCCGTGCGTAGATATGCAACTTCAGATATTGCTACCCACATTTGCGTCAGGATTTTTGTCCTACCAAGATCCAGAGACTTACCTCCTCGGACGATTAAATGGAGATCATTATCCGACGGATTTGGGAAAAGGCGGCTGACTGTGGAACTACGCACTGGAGGAATACGAACGACCTCTGATGGTGCATGTTGAAGAAGGCAGTTACGCAACAAATCCATGTCTGCGTCTTCCCCGATAGTTATGAGACCTTGAGGGACCTAGGATATGCGTTTAGATGAAGGCCCTGGAAAACTCAATGGCGACTCACTCTGAAGACAGAGCCAACAACCCAGCCCGGGCAATGCTTCTTCGCGTGGCTTACAATCTTATCATTTAAACCCACACTGGAGAGAGATTCATCGAAGCTGATAGCTACAAGCTCCCAGATGTCGACGAAGAGGACATTTAGCAATAACTCGACCATGGTTGTGCGAAACAGGTGCGAAAGTCTAAAGAGCCCAAATAGTCACAACGTGACAAATAGTAACAGACTGTTGAACAATCGATTTCAAGTTAGATCCTTTTAGATCTTGGACACGATTCCCACGAACCATTCACCCTCAGACAAAGGAAGGACTTCCAATGAACTTATGGATGGAGGATTCCGGTCAATTTAACTGGCCACTTATCGGGCTCGTCTCCCATTCTCATTGCACAGCAAAAGGTAATGTATGCTTCATATAGCCGCTTAACGCATCTAATAGAGTATCTCATAAATACCGGATATCTGAGTGGAATACATGCATATCTTGCTAGCGCCACTAGATTTCCCTGGGCCAATGGCCAGCCGCTAGGCCACGTGATCGTCTGGATCAGGCTTTCCTCTTGCACACGCCAAGTTCCAACTCTTTTTCTGACCACCATCACATGCTTGGATCACTCTTTCCGTACTTTGATATGCTACCTCTGAGCCAGCCGTTCGAGCCTATAAGCTGCCTATCTTCATCCACATTGCTTGACTTGGCGCGTTGCTTCAACAATTACACCGTTCCCAGCGACTTTTACAACCTCCAAACCTACACTGATGCCCAACCAACTGAAATCCAACTTGGGGGTTGGGAAGATCTCATCACATCCCTCCTAGACGTATACGACAACTGCTCTAGCGTCTCCGTTCCCCCCACTCTGGAAGACATATACACTGTCTCCTCCTTTACCGACCCCGATGGCCGCGAATACTGCATCGCGTCGGAAACGTTCTCCAGCGACCTGCACTATGACAAGGGTTGGGGGATATTCATCGTTCCGACGCGACCGAGTCTCCAAATTCATCTCGCGTCGCCCCATCCCATGTTCGACTTTTACACTCCCGACCAGGCGGTGACGTTGTTCCAGGAGAGCGGCGCGAAGAGTCTGCTTATATCGGGGAGGCACCGCTCGGCTTATAGAGTTCCGACGACGTGTATCCCTTCAACGGAGAGTACCACGTATTATGCGACGGATCCTACGCATGATGTTGTAAGTTGTAGATGATGTTTTGGAAGATGAGGGACTGATGAAATCCTTTGATAGAACGAACCATTCAGCGTAGCGAGCAAAGCCATTCGTGCATGGCAATACGCCAACGGAGGCTGCCCTTCCGCTTCATGCGTGTTTATCCAGCTTCACGGAAAAGCATCGACTACCTGTTCAGCTGTTGATATGATGCTTTCTTCAGGTCTAGGTAAGTTCTTCTGTTGATACCCTTTTCCTGGCTCACACTTTTCATTAGGCTCTTCTGACGCAGCTTGGTATCTCGCATCCACGGATAGACCGGCACCGAGATTACGAGCACAACTACAACTATCGTTCCCTTCGTACAATATATCTCTTCCGTCAGATACTACCTGCTCACTCACCGCCACCAAAAACGTCTTTGGGCGTCTTCTGAACGGCGTGCCAGAATCAGAAGTTTGCAGAGAGGGAGCTAGTGCAGCGCGAGCGACGGGGGAGTTTATTCATGTCGAACAGGCATACGAGGTTACATTGGAAGGTGCATACGACGGATGGGTGAGGGCTTTAAAGGCTACATTCGGACCCAAAAATGATGCTGCCAATAATGGTGTATAGTCTCCGATCCTTCCAAGTTCGATGCAATGGGATTGAACCCGATTGGCGTGCGGTCAGCTGGAAGGATGTATTGGTTAGCAAAACAATGAGTAGGGACGGAGACCAATACCATTGCAGACCCATAGCGGATGACGACAAGGTTGCGAACATCAATGACGGACGACCTTACGTTCGCCATTCAATATTCTCTGAGCTCAGGGCTCCACCTGATAACAACGGTGGTGCTATTCAAGTCAAAGCTGCTAATCTGGATACGCAGTCCACTACAACCACAACTGCTCTTCGAATCAGCGTATCGTAGCCTTGGGGGGGAGGTCAGCTTATGGGCAAAGGAGGGTAAAGGACGTACCTTTACTGCGGCCCATTTCTCCGTGGCGCTGGATAGTGCGTTGAGGAAACTTTCCTTGCATATCGCACAGTCCACGTCTTCGGCAAACGCCTTCATCGAGGCGCTCAGAAGGTTGGGCGAGATATCTGGGAGGAGAATCGTTAGTTAACGATAAGCGATAGCTGACGATACGTACCAGGTCTCGCATCTCTGGTCACGTCCAGCGTCGCGAACGCCCAGGCCCTTTGTGGATTTGCCAGGCAATTATCATGTGCAGATACTGGAATCACAGTAAGCAGGTCTCGAAGGGCCGACATCCTGTTCAGCTGTAGCTGCAGCAGCTTGTTGAGATACACCGAGCCCATCTTGACCACCATTTCGGGCATGAGGGTATGGAGGCTATAGGCGAGCAGGTGGGATGATGCGAGGGTGGCGAGGTTATGTAGGGAGTGGTGTGCCGCTAGTGAATATATTTCGACTGGATAACGGGGGGCCATTGAATATAGCAGCGTGAAGATTTTCCTGGATGGATGGACGATCTGTTGTACTGGGAGTCCGTAGTAGGGCATTCGGTCTACTGCGGAAACCAAGGTGACGATGGTGGGCGAGAATTTCGCGCTGGGGACGTCGTAGATGGCGTGGAGGATGATGTTCAAAGACGAAGAAGTGTCTGGTATTGCCACGGGCTGCGCCACGCCTTCATGAAGTGTCGAAGCGAATGCATTGTCGGATATCCCATCCAAGACGGCGTAGTGTACATGGAAGGAAACATTGTCCAAGGATACAAGGACGAGATCGACGTTTGGTACGCCGGGGCCAAAGGCCGTCGATACAGAACCTTGCTAGTTAAATCAGTTGCAACCTTGGCGGAAATAAAAAGAGAGAAAAATGCGCACCGGGCTGTTCTGCGTGTCGTTGAGGTTGGCGAGAGGCCGAGGCGTGACGGAGCGACTGATGGCTGGCGCCTTTCCTTTTCCTTTTCCTTCGTCCTGTGCCACGATGAGCACGCTCATAAATATTCAGAACGTCGTGCAGCTCACTTCTTGGGTCTCGTCGAATGCCTGGCCACTCGCCATGTACAGAAGGCTCTGAATCGCATCCATTTCTGCTGAGGACGACTTGCGACTGTGTCTGCCGTCGCTGCGCGTATCTGAATTATCTGGTCCATGTCTATGACTAGACGTTGGATGGTCTGAACGAGCCATTTTCGACGTCGAAGGGTCAGAAATTCTCCTGCCACGACTGAGTCTGCGTGAGGACGACATGGAGGCAAGAGGCAAGATCCACTGCAGCTGCCGAAGCGGCTCTGTTCGTCTTGTAAAAGCTTCCCGTACGTGCGATGAGTTTCTTGTCTATCTCTTCGCTGAGCAGTTCTAGGCAAGGCGACTGGCGCCTTTAACCTCGGTGGACCGCGGCTGCCACCGAAAGTCCAACCAGCGACGCCACAGAGCACTTACCGACCCCATTCAAGTCCCGCAAAATAACCGGATACGAGCCGTCAAAGCAAGAGCCTTTGTCCAGGGATCCTGGATACTCCCTTACGGGAACTTGGAGGCTGCAGTGCTGGCTCACCGCGCAGGTCGTCCCCCTTTCTCCTCCTAGATATGATAACTTACTCGAATACCTAGCAGGCTGCCATGACAAGATGCAGATGCTGTTTCGGATTTGATGTTATCTACGGACAACAAAACATCTGGGGATGAAGACACGATAGACCAGCCCTCCTAGGTTGGATCGCCGGCGGGTGTGGCGCACTTCCTTCCGGCCATCCAGTGGGCACAAAGCTGGAGCCAGATATGATTCCTTATTATTGTTGTATATCGGTAAGCTCTTGGAGTCTTCGTTCCTTCCTCGCGTCGAGACCGAGTCTTTGCCTTCATAGTGTCGGGATAGTCGAGTTCGCCGTCGGTCCAGTTGACATATATCCTGGGGAGATATCTTGCTACGAGGAGGTAGTGAGGGAGACTGTATTATCTGCAGGCGACAGGATATCAAAGGTAAATGAACGACGAGGAACGATGATATGGCGCGAACTGCTAACGGAATCTTGGTTGAAAGATCTCTCGGAAATCGTTGGCGCGCCCCCTCGGGATGGAGGCGGTCGCTCTCCAGACTTTCCGGTATGGTAATACCATTGTCGACGTGGCGGCACCGCAACCGTCAACGGCCTATCTTGCCTGTCGCCCAAGACGACTCTGTATAAGCTGTCTTGGACTGGTATAACGAGGCTCACTTACACTTCCACCATGCCTCTCCGACCTGCGACTGCGGACTGCCGAGTCTTCCTCTGTTTCTGGGGGGCGCTCTTCCCCGAGGTGGCGGCTTTTCTTGCAGGTTCGTTCATTTATTTCGGGAGGCTCCCTGGGCCTATCTAGCAGATACGGAACTTGGAAGACGTGCAGAGATTTTAGGAGAAATGGGTAGAAGATACAGTGGGGAGTGATGGTGGTTGCAGTTGTGGTGATGGCCCGTCGAATGCCACATTGTTCCATTTGCACTCATTATTTGTCCCAAAAGCTTGTCAATACAGAACACTCTTTGTGGGTAGAAGATTTTCGAATCGGAGACTCGGATTATGCTCCAAAATGTCCAGTCAATTATCTTTCTACTAAAACGAGCTCTATGAACCGTGCGCCACATCACACGGTTCATACTCACGGTCAAACGGAGCTCACCCATAAGGACAGGAAGACAGATATGGGTGTGAGAATGGCCAGGGTACCGGATCAGAGTTTGGAAGATCCTCTTGCTGCCACCTAGCACTCTAGTCGACTGGACTACAACTAGCAATCTTTCACTCTGATAATATAGAGCCTCAAAGTTATACACAAATATATCCTATGCCCACCACATCAACACCGCCTCAATCTCTATCGATATACAGTCATACAGACGTGTACATGGGGCGTCGTCTGAGGCGAAGCATGCCCTGGTGAATTCTCATCTCAACAACACAAAGCGCCCATGGCCAAGAGACAGTCGCAATCTGCAGCAAAGAAACTGAATGAAATGCACCTATTCCAGGACATCTACAACTAGAGAACCACTGGACAACAGCTAGACTACAGACGTCTTCCGTGAGGTGGTCGTCGAGCTATGCGTCAATGACATCACCTATGACGTAGAGGCAGTTCGCGCAATATTCAAAAAAATGAAGGCGGCGGGGGAGGAATAAGCAGTTGATAGCTTCAATCAAAGGATAGGAAAGTTTTGGTTTAGATTCGTTGAGAACTTGAATATTGGGAATTTATTTTGAATTGCGCCACATATCGCACTATTTCGGCAAATGCCGTACGTCTTCTACTTACCAGATTGTCGTCTTGCTCTTCGTTCATTGTTCGAAGGTTGAAAGTTAACGTTTGATAGACATAATGATCTCCTTAATAGAATCTACATTTCATCTCTCTTTGATCTCTGAAATAGGTGAGCTGGCATCCTTGTGATGCGCAACGGTGCTCGCTTGAGTGTGGCACATGAGTGGATCTCCTAGCTCCAGCTCCTGGAACTTCAAAGAGAGTAGAGAACAAACGTTGATCCTCATTTATATCCCAACGCCACACAAGTACGTACATAACTATCCATTCTATCCGTGTGTGAAAGGTATCTCGTTCGAAAAGTCCATTGCTAGAAAACCCAGTGTATCCGCCATCCAACTACCGTCTGACCTCCCTCTTCCCTTCCTCACTTTCCTGAAACGGATTCTTCGCGTCCATCGCAGCCGTCGCAGCCGAAATATCACCAATTCCAGTCCGAGTACCCCATCCTGTCTTTCAAATAAAGTTAGCACGTTTCCAAAACCTTCAAGCCCGGAACTCACCTCATGCAACGTACACAAAGCGTACAGCTTCATGATCGCGAAGTAGTACCCGAAAAGTATGAATGCTGGCACGTAGATGATGTGCTCGGGCGTCTTCCAAAGATGAGGGAGTAGCTTAGCCGTCCGCGTCGCCGTCAGCCACACGACGTACGAAAGGATCACGTTCCACCACGGGAGGTGATATCCGCCGTCCTCCACCGGGATAGTGCTCTTGAACACCACATACGCCACGAGACACGGCCCCACCAACAGAGTAAACGGATTGAACAGCTTGTCCACCATCGTATACGCCACATATGGGTGCACGGTCCAGATGTGCCTCTCCATGAACAGACTCCGGAGGTCCGAACGCCAAGTATTCCTTGTCCAGCGTAGAACTTGCTTGAGGAAACGCCAGTTAGGCTTCATCGTCGACAGTAGCTCCGCTTCTTTGCAGCATTGCACATACGTGCTCCATCCATGCGACACCATCCATCGCGTGAGGAACTTGTCGTCTCCGGAGTTCAACTGGTACTTTCCGAGCCAGTAATCGTGCGTGAAGCCATAGAGGAAATCGGGGTCCTTCAGGATGATGGTACGGTATGCGGCAGTGCGACCAGAGAGACATGGAAGACCTCCGTCGATATGTGTGGAGGCGGATATCTCGATGTTCCGTATTGTAAGGCGGAAGGCGGCAAGGACTTCCCAGACGGTCATTCGGCCCCCGACAGGCTGTACCCGCTGGCTCGTGCCTACGCCACCAACCTTTTGATCTTCGAAACAGGCAAGGACGTATGGAAGGAGAGTCGGAGGCCAAATAGCGTCGTCGTCTGCGAATACAATGATGTCCGTTGTAGTGTTCTTGATTCCGTGCGACATCTGGAGACGTTTGTTCGCGAACGGCACGGTCATGACGCGTATCTTGGACGGGTCGACAGCGCGAGCGAGTTCCTGCAGCGGTTCGAGCATCTTCTCCTCCGTAATGATGAGGATTTCCTTGGGATTTCCGACGAGCCAGCTTCGGGCAGCTTCTTTGAACTCCTCGCCGGCGTCGATGGTGGGTACGATGATGGTGACATCCTCAGACGCGATGTAGGTGGGATTTTCAGGCAGAGGGACTGGGCGGTAAGCGAGCGAGGCCGAAATTCGGATGAGGTACCAGAAATAGCGGTAAAAGCTGGTTATATGCGTTAGTTCTATGTCGGAGTGAAGATGAACGTGGCGCGCACCCAATTAATCCAAATGGGACGACTGAGGGACGTCAGTGAAGAGTGGAGAGATACGACGACAGCCACTTACATATGGGAAAGTCATCGGAGGTGAGATACAGCATCGCGACGCGACGCAAGGTCGTGGCAAGATATCTGGAGAAACGCCAAAGGGCTGTTGCTCGCTGTGCTGAACGACGACAACGGGGGTAAAAAAAGAGAGGTGACGGTTGGAAGCAAGAACCGACGATGTCGAGCTTAATCGAGCGAGACGCCTTCGAGGAACGGAGTTTCAATCTGCTTTCGGATTCTTCCGTGCTTCGACGCCACAACGTGCTGTGACAGCGCCGGCAGATCTTCAGGTCTTCGAAGTTATTCATTCCGTCAAGAGACCGGAATATTCAGTCTATTCACCTTCATATTGTGCGCAATTGGTGGGTATTGAGGATTTTGAGGATTTCAGTGGCATGTATCCGTTTTACTTGACGCTGTAGATTTTGAGACGAGTAGTCCTCCAGCCATTCGTCCTGGGGCGTTTGTGCTATATAGAAAACACGGTTGACGGATGGAAAGCTAGACACACGTATACGATATCTTATTTGAAATTATCTGCGACGAGTTCAGAATGTATGAGTCATAGTAGAGATCGTAGCCGTTGTCGGTGCTCACCATGAAATACTAAATATCTGGCTTCAAAAGATGTCAAGCTCAGCTCCACAGCGTGCAGCTGTATCTCTTTCCGCGACATGAAAGGATTGGAAGCTGTCTTGTTTTTCTTTTAGCCTGCTTTAACACGTTTAGAAGGGAGTTACCTCTGAGTACTACTGAATGACTTCAGAGTATTCCGAAAGACATATCTTCAATCTTCATCTTTGAATGCCGCACGGTCACCTGGTCGATCTATTGGCAGCGAGTTCTTTCCTTCCTATTTCCACGACGATCTTCGACAGGCTAGTTTAGGAACAGATCCGCGCATCTCTGCTAAGAAACTAAAGGGACATATTTGAAATACTCGGGAACGAGGTCGTGGCTGTCAGTACCAGTACCAGGAAGCCTAAGCCAGAGCATTCGCTCCTTTTGCGAAATCCTTTGCCGATCGTGACATTCCCATACCAATTTCGAAGCCCGTTTCACCAAGCGCTTTATCGTCGTCCAGGGTAGTTAGACAGATTCCGTCAGAAACAGGCATGCACTCAATGGGCTATCAGGTCGGATACTTCATGTATTCCATGATGACTGTCGATGCCTCGACTCAGGCAAATATCGCGTTGGAGATGGAGGTGGCTGCCAAGGAATCCACAATTGACAATAGCGAGGTTGAAGGCGGACGACCAGTGAAGGGTAACCGGTATCCACAGTGCGGCGGGGAGGAACTAATGAAAATCGGAAATGACTACTATGCTGGTTCTTTGCAAACCTAAATACGGTAACTGCCGGCCTTCCTTTGACCATCACGATCACTGTGTTCTTGACTAAGAAATGAACGGTACGCTACATACACTACTTCTCTCTCGAAAGTGCTAAGCTCCCGATAGATACCCCTTGCATCCGCTGTGGGCTGCGTCCAAAAAATAATCGTCGCATAGATCAATCATCCCCATACGCGACGTACTTCAATGGCATTCCTTTAGACCAAAACCCCCGTGCCACACCTACGACGCGAGATGAGCTCGCGTCCTTCCTTCACGACGTGGAGAACGAGCTACTGGACTGCGATGCAGACATTGCGCGTGTTGAGGACATGTTGCGCCTACTCAAACAGGAACGCCAGGCAGGACAGTCATTCCTAACTCGACATAAGAGTCTCCTCAGTCATGCCCATACCTTGCCGCCCGAGGTCATGCTCGAGATTTTTCGCAGTTGCCTCGATGGGAATTCAGAGTCGTTATTTGGTCGACCACACTACAGGCTGTCGCGTCCGGGGAAGCCTATTCCGTGGATTCTCTCAGCGGTATGCCGTCGATGGAGGAACATTCTCAGAGAATCGCCGTCGTACTGGTCGTCGTTCCACGTCGGCGCAAAATCGCACTTTTTGGAGGACGCGTTGCAATTATCACGCCAGGCACCGCTGCATTTCAACATTGGACTTGCTTTCAATGGAGAATTTTGTAAAGTAGCTCTCGTGAAGCATGCACTACGCTGGGAAACGGCGTTTATATCTGGACCGCTCGACGCCTTCGTCAGCCTCGGCCGCCTTGAAACTCTCCCCCAACTCAGAAAGCTGTGTGTGTTGTTGGAGCGAACTTGGAAAGATTGGGCGTATCTGATCCTGAGGAGATCATGGACTACACTACAGCACTTGCACCTTTTGTTTCCTGCCCGCAGCTCGACGAATTACACCTTTCTCTTCCGGATGAGGTCTGGATCAATGACTCTATTTTGGAAACCGCACCTCTTTCAATTCCGTGGGCAAACTTGTCCAAGCTCGCCGTGTCTTTCGGAGCTGACTCCACCCAAGTCATACTCTCCCTGCTACAGGTTTGTACCAACCTACGCGAGCTTGATGTATGTCGCTTTGGTGACTCATTCGGCCTTCATCCAGTTCAATCCGACACTCTCTTAAACTCCACCATCACATCGCTTACGCTTGTATCCCCCTTGGATCTCTTCCAACACACGGAATATACAGCTCTTACACATCTCTCCATCGCAGACACCGATCCCAAGGACATTCTCCCATTCCTCTCCCGAAGACGTCGTAATATCTCCAACTTTTCCCTTGAACTCCGCTTGGGACTGCAGGAAGAACCGGAGGGGAGTTGGGATACTCTCTTACCCCTGCTCCCGGATGTCATTCACTTCACCGTTCATCTTTCACGATACTCCAAGAAGACTGATCATTCGTGGGCGACACTTTCCAAGGCCTTAGGAATGGAGCTCCCTAACCTACGAAAACTCACCATACACTTCACGGTCCATTTGCTGGTGGTCTGTTATGACTTTGACCTCTTACCGCTCATAGTATCTCGTTGGTCTGCTCGCAAGTTGCAGGTTCTCGAGATTAATTCCTTGCGACAAACGAACTGGTCGACGTTTGAAAGATCCACGCTGCCTCTCACGCTTCAAACTGTCCCACCGCATGAGCTATCGACAGCAGTGAGCCGAGGGATCACGGAGTCGATCATGATCAAGACGTTGCGTCTCTTACAAGAGGAAGGTCTCGAGGTCATTATAAACGACATACGTTAGTTCTTAATTTTAATTCATCTCACGCGCTAATTGTTGTCTTCTAGCGTTGTCAGAGAGGTCGGCAGACCTGTATATGTGAACGTGATGCTGTAATCTACGTGAATATCATCTCATTATTTCGTTTTACCTTAAGCTCTTTCGGAATCAATTTTTTTACGCGTAGACAAACACAGAGGCGAGCGTTGGCCGAGCATGTGGCGCATGAAGGAAGAATAACCGGAGCCCGGACTACCGGGCCGGACATGTCTGTTCCATTCACCTCGTGTTTTCTTTCTTCTTTCTTTCTCATCATTTTCGAACTACACTTTCGTCAAGCTTCAGTACCTCAGCATCCAACGTTGTCCAACGCTTACTTTGGCTATGCATATCCATCTTTTCCCGCAGTCAAGCACCGCTCCAACGCTGGCTGAATATCTTGCACTGCCACCATCTCTCTTGGCTATCTACCACCATGCCTCTCCTAAGGAAAAATAACAACAAATCACTCATCCCAGCTGTCGATTCGGAACGCTACGCATCTCCCAGCCCGTCTGATCCCTCACGCTCGTCCTATAGGTCCAACGCCACCACTGATGTTCCTAGCAGAGATGGGGATCCCTATCAGAGTCGAGGACCAGTTGCACCCCCAGACGACGTCTATCGCGACAAATACAATCGCAACAACGGTGTCGGGGACGTCTACTCACGAGGAGAAGCTCAGCTAGATAGAGATCGTGGCGAACTTTTTGCTGGGTACAAACTTGGGGAGTCTGGTGGCTCTGGTCGATTCTTTGACGGTCCGGGAGTAGGCGGACGTGATCCTCCACCAGGGGAGGAGAATGACGAGGATGTGGAGGGTATTAAGCAGCAGACGAGGTTTGTCAAGCAGGAGAGTGTTAGCTCTTCGCGTAATGCGTTGATGCTGGCTCTCCAAGCTGAGGACACTGCGAGGAATACAATGTTGAAGCTCGGAGACCAGTCAGGTTCGTTATTTACTCCGAGAGACGACGTTTATTGATCATAGATTCGTGTTTCAGAGAAGTTGGCCAATACTGAACGCCACCTCGATATTTCCAAGGGGCATTCCAACCGTGCTGGAGATCGGACGGACGAACTCAAGCAGTTGAACCGCTCCATCTTTCGGCCTGTTATGACGTTTAACAAGGACTCTAAACGACGTGCTCAGGAGCTCAAAATACAAGAGCAGTACGAGGAAGAGCAGCGACAACGCGAGAGGACCATGCTTGATGTTCGCGAGACTCAAAATCGGCTTGGGCGCGCCGCGGGATATGGACGCGAGGATGATGATGGGGAGGGTATTCGCACTGGCAGTGGCAGTGGTCGATTCGCCAGGACCAACAGTGGGGTGTCACAGGAGCAGAAGAAGGCTCAGCGTTCGCGGTTCCAATTCGAAGGCACAGCTTCGGACGACGAGCTCGAGGACGAGATTGATGGGAACCTGGACCAGATCGGGGACGTTACGAAGAGGTTGAAGGCACTTGGGATGACTATGGGGCAGGAATTGGATGTACAGAACGGAAGGGTGGAGAATATCGCGACCAAGACGGAGGGGCTGGATAACAAGCTGTTTGACGTCAACCGGAGGGTGAGTTCCTACGGCTTTTTCGTCGAGGCGAGGTTTCTGACTTTTATTTGCAGCAAAAGAAGTTTTAGTACTCGGATGGTATACGATGATGTACGATATAATTTAAATTATCCTTTTGACAACGCGCTTTACGCCCACGGGCTCGTTGGTGTGGGGCGGGTTTGACTTTCGCATCTTCTCGGAAATGAACTTGCCTTTTCCTTGGGATTCTCGTTGATGTACTTTTGGCGCGTCTCGAGGCTGTTCGGCTCTTTTAGCGGACACTTGTCGTGTAGAACCGTGCTGGATCCCACGAGTGATGAGCGAGAGTCATCCAGACGGCCGTTCAAGTTCCTTGCAATTGAGCCCGCGCCACAAAACGCTGGACCTTGTCTGGAACGGTGGTTTTAAACAAACTGTGAAATTCATGTCATTGTCACTGTGAAAACGGACAAAGGTTAAGTTGAATAAATGTCCGGTTCTACTTACTGTGTATTCCGATACAGCGTGCGAATGCTTACCCTTAAGCTCAAGGAGGCTCATGAACGCGCGTCGCGCAGCAAGGCGGGCGAACCTCCACGTGTGGGGAAGGGCCACGTGACATGCCGTACCGTATAAAGCATGCGGGTGATATTTTGTTGTTTCCCTTCTCCCCAACTTGTCTTCGAAAAGGCCGACCAACAGATTGCAACGTTTCCCGACGTTGTGCTCGCTGCTTCACTCGCCGTCACTTTATAGCTGCTCGTCGTTGTCGCCGACGTTGGTCTCCATCCTGATCGTCGTCACGTAACCTCCTTTCTTCCGCCCATCCAGCCACAATGGTCTTTATCCATCTCGATTCAGATGTATCCAATTCCCCAGCACCGCCAGCTCCTTCCAACAAGCGGAAACTTCCTCTCTTTAATACAACCGGAAAACGCAGTCGCTTGTCGTCGTTGTTGTCCCTGTCCAGCTCGAGAAAGTCTTCACCGACTTGTACCATCTCGCTGGAATGCGCGACTACCAATGTTCCTTCCATCGACCTCAATATGGACTCGGACTGCGCCCTTGCAGTGCCATCGCCCTCTTCGTCGGACGTCGACGTGATTGCCATCCCCTTCCCAACTTGCTCCTCTGATTGCGAAAGCGACTCAGACCTCGATGCCTGCCAGCTCGACGCTGCAGTCAAGGTCCGGCGACGATCTATGCAGGCTACGCCTCGTTCGTCGCTGTCGCAGGAGCAACGCACCAGGAAGGAATCTCTGGAGCGCTCGCGCAAGGATCCGCTTGAGCGCACAAGAAAATCATCGTTGGCAACGACGAAGCGTAAACCGACCCGGCGCCAGCTGGTCCACCACAGCCTTTTAGCACCCGCATCCCGCGCCCCTCCCCCGCTTCCATCCCGACCGCGTAAGCGTCAACCTCACATGAAACAGTCCGACCTGCGCTTCCTCGCATCGGTCTTGAAAAGTGTTTCGAGTAGTCTGGATGAAAGGATGGTGGACTTTGAGTCTGATCTGCAGGAGCAGGATCGTCTCTTTGTTCATCGTCTAGGGGAGATGCTCGCAGAACGTGGGGTGCGAGAGGGAGACGACCCAGTATCGTCTCTCACGCCGTCGCAGATTGTGGCTACTTCCACTCTCCGGCGTAGAGACTTGGCTGCCGTGCGCAGTACGAAACTGGCCTCATCTCCCAAGGCTCCTGAGCGTCGACGTTCGCCTCTAGCATGCTCCTAGTTTTGCTTTCTGGAAAAGCATCTATGGATTATTCTTCCTTATCCATCTCTCATCATGGCATCTGTATCTACTAATCGCATTTCACCTGCATCGTCGCACTAATTATTATCCTCGGAATCATCATATAGTCCTCCCCCTTCTTCCCGCTATTACATCCTCCTGTATCCCGTACCACCATGATCTCTCATGACTTGATGCTCCTAGTCACCGGCTCTCCGTCGAGTCTTTGTATCGCCGCTTTTAATCGTAATAGCTTCTATTACTCATACACTCATTACTATTATTCCCTCTCGTTATACCATCTGATTGATACCGAACGTTATGGAAAAAGTTATGCGCCACACTTCTGCCGGAACTTGCCGGAACGTGTCGAATATTATTTTGATCTCCGTGCCAAGTTGAATACTAACCGCCACGGTGGATACCTGAACATGTCTCTCTCTGCAGCTCAGCTCAAGGACAAGGGCAACGACCTATTTAGGTCGGGCTCATTTGCCAGGTATGTTTTGAGCGCGATAGAATGATAGATAACTAACTGTTACTACTTACAGAGCTGAGGAACTCTACGCAAAGGTAATCCTAGAGAACACATTACAAGGACTGTCCTAATGCCCAAAAGGCAGAAGCGTTAGATCCCAAAAGCCCAACCTATCCCTCGAACCAAAGTGCCGCTCTGTACGAACAAGGAAAGTACTTTGAAACCCTCAAAGCCATCGGCAGATCGTACGCCAACCTCACCGACGACACGACCAAAGCCAGCCTCCTCCCGAAACTCTCAACCCGGCTGGCCAAATCCCTCGCGTGCGGAGTTCGCGACGGTATCATCCCATTGCACAACTTGGAGGGCGAAATTAAGCTCATCAACGACCTTCGCGTTGTTTCCGAGGCGGACGACGCGCTGCCTGAATGTAAACGGGCGTGGAACGAGTGGAAACGCGTCGCGCAGGACTTTGATCGTGTTCAGAAGGGCGGAAAGGAGGCTCGGAGGCGGTTGACGACGTTACCTGTCCGGAAGGAGACGACGTGAGGCCTTATTCATCCTTTACCTGACACGCATGCTCACCTCAATGATGAACAGTGCATCGTTCATCGAGTTCTATACCGTGAGTTTCTTCTCTTTTTTTCAGTCGCCAAAGTGCTGATAGGCCTTCAGGTAGGGCAAGACCACTTGATGTCGCTTCTGCACGACTGGGGCCCGGGAGATAAAGATAAACGCAACCCCGTCGATATTAGCCGGATGTCAGAGGAGAGGCTGTCGCGCTTGGCCTTCTACTTTGGTGGAGTCGGAGATGCACGCCATGTTCTAGGGTCCATAATCGGGCTCAGCCAGGCGCGGTTAAAGTTGAACAAGCGGAAACGGCAGGCGATGCAGGCGCATTTGACGATGAACGATATACATCCTTCTGCGCTGGCTCGGGATCTTTGCTTATTGTCGCTTCTTGATGAGCTTTCGACGTCGCAAGATAACCAGACGAAGGTGGCTGAGGTGAAAATGACATTGATATCTCTGTGGATGGGATGCATAATGCCTCTCTATTGTTTTACCAGGTTGGCTTGCTCTATCTCTCCAGTTGTGACTATGTATCTGACAATTTCATCCCAGATTGAAGAAGACCATGAAACTACTTATGACCAAACTACAGGCTACACCTCCTCAGCTTCCCGATTGGCTCTTCGTCGCTCCCGAAGGAATCCCCAGAATAATCGCTGCTCTCAAATACTGGGATACGGGCCTGACGAGCAAATCGACACAACGGTTGCTACAGCTATTACGCAACAAACCAGGGATTGGCAATATGGTCTTGAATGACCCGACGATCTCTCCGTCATGGCAGAAAACGGCGGACCAGAAGGCCAAGGAGAGGCGGGAACAGACGAAGATGTACATTGACATGACTATGCCCGACGACCAGATCATATCCTCAGCGGAGTCCTCGATGGGCAGCAAATGCCCTGGACCGAATCAGCCGGAACGGAGGCAGGAGTGGCTGAAGAAGGCGCGCAAGCAACTCTATGAGATGATGATTAGCATGGACACAGGAGCGAATGGGACAGGCTCTACTGGTCCGGGTGATCTTGTCTACGAGCGAGAAATCCAGACTGTTGTGCCGTGCTTCATATCGCCGCCTATTCTTCAGTCTCGGGATGCGCCTCTGGCGCTGATTTACAATGGACTACGTGATGGTCAGGAGCCATGGAGTGATACGGATATCATGAAGGTAAGTCTGACGCTGTTTCTCTAGATTTCTGAGTGTTGATGGTTTAACAGATGCGCAAATATGTCGATAATACATGGAGGCCGAACCCCACCTTGTTTGTATGTATTATCTTCGTATCCCCGCCTTGCTCTGATTTCTTGTAGGATCCGTTACAAGAGAAATCCACAGGATACCCCGAAGTCAACTTCAACCCCCTTGATTTTGTCAACATGCTAGACGCTTTCAACGACAGGATGCGCATCTATCGTGGCCACAAAAGGATTGACAAAGCGTGCCCGACTTATTCGATCCTTTCCACGTTCTTCGACGGGGTCAACGACGCGCTTGGGCATTTGAAAGGACACGTGAAGCTTGAAATACTGCTGGGAGATGCGAATGAGGGATTAGCGAAGATTCGGAATGGCGATGTTGTTGGACGACCGCCGAATTTTCCTGATCGGTTTACCCGTATATGGTTGAGCAATTGTCCGTGAGTGTGTTCCATTGCATTTGCTCTGTCTCACGTTGAACTGGGTTCTAGGGACTACACCGGAGGGCCATTGGCGATGGCTGTACTCACGATGCCCAGTCTTGAAGTAGCCCCAGATGCTGCCCTTGCAGCCAACTGTTTGATGAACAGTGGGATATGGGAGACTGGAGACCAATTTGTGCATAAGTGAGATATGTTTTCCTAGCATTTACGCGTACGATCGTTAACATGCTCGATAGCTACACACAGCTGAACTGCAAGGACTATGCTCGGTTCTTCGGTTGCCGAATCCTGACCATGGATCCGGCATGGGGGAACATGGAATACGCTCAAGAACCTCTTCCTCGCCCATTAGACAAACTACCGTCTCGGGAGGAGCTCACGACGTGGCTTACTCGTGTGCTCGTCAACATCCTCGCGCCATGCAAGACGGGAAGTGGGCTCATGAAGCGGGTTAGAGTACGATACCCGAACAACCTGACCATGTTCATATGCCTCCTCATCCGCTTGCACGCTATTGGGTATCCCTCGCACTGGCTCTCGGACTACCTCCAGAGCATCCTTCGGGACGTCCTGATCACGACCGTCGTTCCCTACCTCGGCGACGCGCCGATCCCACTCAGCCAAATGACCAAACGGGGAACTCGACGCCAGCTCAACCTCCATCCATGGCGCGTCGAGCTCGAGACGATCCTAGCGTATTCATATGAGGCTATTCCGTTCCCTGTCTCGTTCCCGGACGACTTCATCCAGACGCATGAGGACGTTGCGACGTTTGAGGCGCCGGCGCCGGCGTGGTCTGCTTCGACCTTGATGTACATGTACGGCTACGATCCCGTGTTTACGTTGATCTTCTTCAAGGACGGGAACAGCTCGGTGATTATGCGCATGCGGGAGACATTTATTCCCGAGGTTCTGGAGGGGAATCATTTGAAGAAGGGGGATATATATATTGTGGGGACGGTGGATCTTCTTGGGGTTGGGGACAAGGTTGTTAGGTGGAGGATGTCGAAAGAGCGGGTGCGACAGATGCAGGAGGAGAGATGGTCGATGGTTGCGCATAGGTTCGACCTCAATGAGACTTGTATGTATCTTTCATGGCACTATGGATTTCTTGGGCTGATTGACATTTTAGCGATGAGCTTTGTACCCTCAAGTACATGGAAGGCAGTGAATACGAATGCGTGACACAAGTTAGATGTGCATTTGGGTTTGGGGTGGTGTGAGTGCCTAGCTCGTCCCCTCAGAGAAGGTTACTACACACCTTTTTGCATTGAATGTCAACTATCCATACGATTCTCCGACGTCTGACTCTCAACAAGCTTTGTATTTCGTACATATTTGTGGTTGTCATGAAGCTTGAAACGTACACAGAAGAACAAGATTTATAGGTAACACTACAAGTACATTGTATGAAGAGTCATCTTACATCCATTTACACACCATACTCCAAACATTCAAAGACTCAGATAGTTGACTGCAAAGACATTTAATAGTGTCTCAAGAAATGCGATAATGGCTCACCCTAACCGTAGACCACGTCTGTGCAGTCGCAGAAACCCATTGCATATAATTTCCGCAGCAAACAGGGCACTTCAGCTCTTCAGTGCGTGACACCATGGTCGCAGCCAACTCTTCCGGCGAAATGTCTAAACCCAAAGTCAGATAATTCACTGCACACGTGACTATGTCATGGACGAACCATGCCGCCCACTAGTCGTTAAAGCAGAAGCAGGAAATATCCACGCGTTCTTCGCGCCATCTCCCGCGCAAGTTTCCAGCGCATCGTGCGCAATAGGCGGTATCGTTAGACAGTTCCTCAATGTAGACAACCTATCCTGATGCAGCAGGAAGAGCCTCCGGAGGTAGATTACACCCATCTGTTCTGCCATCTGGTCGGTAATACTGGCCTGGACGTTGGCGGACAATAGACGTGATGATGTGACTTGAGCGAGCTGTTCTAGGTCGTGCTGCGCTGCGAAGATGAAAACATCCATGGGGTGCTGGATGGCGTGGTTGCACAGTTCAGTGAATATTATTTTGGTGGGAGCGATGAGGCGGGAAGGAGTGAGCCCGTACGTCTCCATTCGCTTCACCGTGGCTTTGACGATGTCGAAATTAGCATTTCCCGGGATATCGTAGATCGCGCACAGAAGCGTGTTGAGTATGTCCGACGTTTCTGGAATGCCGATGATTTGGGCATCGCCCTTCAGGAGAGTGGCGAAATCGTTCCATGAAGTAGTACATATGATGTCGCGATGAACTTGGAATGACACTTGGTTGGTTGATGTTAGAGTGATATCTGGGCGTGCGGTCCCGGGAGGGGAGATCCCAGCAGGTCTTTGGAATATCTTGATCAGTGGTGAAGGCTGCAGTCGCAATATGTGAGCCAGTGGGTAAGCGAGCGATATGAATGGATCAGTCACCTTGCCATCGTGCTCGTCCACTGGTTCTCCAGCTTGTATATGAGTCGCAATCCCTCCAGCTTGAACGTCAGCTACCTAAGAAGGTAAGATGAGAGGAAGGTCAAGCACTGGTGTGCCAATCACCACCGAGGGAGGATCTTGCGCCGGAAGAGAGCCGTGTTGGGATTCATCTACCAGTGGTAAGTATAACGAAAAGAAACGAAGTCAGATTGTCATCTCATGCATACCCGTTCTGTTAGAAACACTAGGAGTGGGTGTGTCCATTTTGCGTTCAGGTTTGATGACACTTGATGCTTGCAGGAGGACGGAGAACGGAGGAAAAGTGGCGGCGTAAAGCCCACGCGACCAATGACGGAAGGCATGATGTCAGAGATGCGCGCTGTGATTTCGCAGGGTCGTTCGACAACAACAATCTGGAATTAGCAACTTAAAAGTACAACCACATTCATACAGTGGTACAGCGTGCAAAAGTAGCGGGAAAGCGACGACAGATACCTAGAGCACCTTTCCCTTCAAATCGTGTCCTTGGAACTGATGAGTTCGGTACAGAACACGAGGCAACAAATAGACTGACCGGGACCATGGCCCAGTGGGCGACGGCGTCAGAGACAGCCTGCGAGAAGATTTCGCTGCACCTGATGCATTTGATGTTTTGTGCGTATACTGACATAGTAGAGGAAATGCGTTCAGCGGGATAGTCTATGGCCAATGTTAATACAAAGTGCAGAAAATCAAAAACAATATCTACCAGGCTTGTTTGCCTTCGAAATATCAAGCGTCCCATACGCCCAGGCCTTTTTACCAGCGTCAGTGCACTCTTCATGCTCAAGCACTGGGTAAACACCCAGAATATGCAGGAGCGCCGAAATCCTAGAAAAATGAAGCTCGATGAGCCTCTTGAGGTAGAGAGGGCCCATTCGGTCAACGGTACGGTCCGTGAGGGTGCGGATGTCGCAGGAAAGTAGATAGTGCGAGGCGGAGACTGCGAGAGCGTGCAGCAAGTGGCGTGCTGCGAGAGTGTATATCTCCAAGGGGTGCTGGACCGCCATTGACGACATGAGAGCGTAGATATGAGTCGCTGGCTGGGCGAGTTGTTGCACGGAGAGCCCGTAGTGGGGCATGCGATCCACCGCATCAAGCAGAGCTTGGAGAACGGGGCTCGACTGGTCGGTCGGCCAGTCGTACACTGCGTGGAGAATGATGCTCAACGTCACAGACGACTCATCGACGACGAGGGCACGCGCCACATTTGCCTGCAGCGTCGAACCGAATGCGTTGTTGGACGCATCGTTCACGATGGCGAAATTCACCTTGAAGAAGATGTCGTCTGAAGATTTGAGGATAGTGTCAGCGTTCTCGAGGGCGGCATGAAAGACCGTCGAGAAATTCGCCTCGGGAGCGCTCTGGTGAAAATGAGTATATTTTTTTGAAGCCGGAAATAATGCGCACGATGGGAATCTGCGCCTGCGATGGCTGCTCTTGGAGGTCGCTTATGATGGACAGAGGAAGAGTTGTGACACGGATCACACTTTCGCCTACATCCACCTGGACAACAAACTCAGCAAACCATCGCATACGATTAATCGAATTCCTCCTCGACCCCGCTCACCTGTTGATTTTCTTCAACATTTTTGAGCGGCTCGACGCTGGCGTTCTCCAGAGCTGTCACCGACAACGAGGACGTACGAGCGTCTGTACCACCAACCAGGACATCTGGAGGATCGTTAATCGCAGAAAATGGCACTGTGCTGCTCGTAGATGTCGACATGATTGTAGGGAAGAGGCCAGGGAACGACTAAACTCGTCTCGAAGCCATCCTGTGTGCGTGTGTTGTGTCTGTGGCTCTAAGCGGCTGTTACGCTGAATGCCTAAGTCGAAAATCCTTCCAGGAGACGTCTACACTCTGCAGTGTATCCCTTGGTCAGCCCTTTTGCAGATTTATTCCGCGCTCCCGTTTATTCACTCACTTCAAGTAGACCTCCAGTGAGAGTTCCAATAATTCCGCCATAGACATAGTGTCCAACCAGCACGCGCCAGCCCACCAATCCTGCATCCAGAGCAAACCCAACATAGTGCCCCCATAAAAGAGAGTAGGGCAAAGAGAAGGTTGGGCCATACACTCAGCTTATCATGTAACTCGACTGGCAGAGGAACATCGGGCATTCGTACGTTCCCCGCACATACTATCGCCAAAGTCGTTGTGGCTCATCCGTCGGCAGACCGCTAG
Source organism: Flammulina velutipes (assembly GCA_011800155.1). Lineage (NCBI taxonomy): Eukaryota > Fungi > Basidiomycota > Agaricomycetes > Agaricales > Physalacriaceae > Flammulina > Flammulina velutipes. The sequence continues at coordinate 434,012 of CM022374.1, read as the reverse complement.
CCTTTCAGATCAGAGAGCCGAGGGCATACTTATTCGAAGGGGACCGCACTCCAGAGGACAGAAAATGTCTAGTATTTTTGGGGATCTATGGAAAACAAAAGTGGCGGTCATCTCTGGATATGGAAGTGTGGCGCAGCCATGAGGGCGTTACCATCGGTACCCTCATCTCTCCAACAATGGTTCGTACCACGCTGTAGTTTGTATCAGTATGACACTGACCCACATCTCCTTTCACGGACGTTTGGTTAAGTCGACCATTATGGGTCGACTTCCAAGTTCGTCGCTGGTGACTTCCGCTATTGAATGAATGGTAAGACGCTGGTATGGCTTGACGGTGCTGACGTTGGCGTTCCAGCAGCAGATAAAGCTAGTGGAGCCGTAGACGTGACAAGAATTCCAAAGATATCCATGCGCCTAACGAGAGGGGACTGCCGTACGTTCTGCGAGGGACTGTCACCCTAGGTCGTAGAAGTTGCAATTCGTTCCTGGTAAGGGATCAAGCTTTAAGTTTGTGTGGATCAGTGCCTAACAGAGGTTGTCAGAATCGGTCGAGTCGTCCTGCGTCCTACTAGTATTCGCCGTCGATAACTTGCCAAACGAAGTGTTCAGTACCAGCGACTATATCGTGAATCATCCAGTTTTCAACTTGGTGCAACGGGGCAGCACCTGCGCAGCCAATCTTCTCGCGTCTCGTTTGCGACGAAACACTCCATCTGAGTCTTTCTAGTGACGATTAGAGCATTTCCTGCCAGGTGGGCGAAAACTCACCGTGCTCGATGGGGAACGTCGAAGAATGTCCTTGGACGACAGTCGCTGCTGGTTGAAAGCCAGGAAAGTTCGGAAAACGACGAATGACGACGATTTTGGTTCTGGTGGATGGTGGTCATGTCTGTAAAGGCGGAATGTGCCGGATGACACATTGCTTCAAATTTGATTGTGCCGCCACACTGGAGAAATGTGTACATGGGCTTTGGAAAATGCCGGTGGCTGGAAAATCCTGTCGGTCTGTGGCGGTGGAATTTCAGGTTTTTGTTATGGCGTCCCAAAAGCTAGTGTTTGCAAAGCTATGGCAGAACATCTATATTGGTCGAGTTCAGAGACGTATCAAATGGTACTGGGTGTGTTACTCATTCGATTGTGGAACGGCAACTAAGTACTAGTGTGGCAGGAAGACTGGCGAGTAAAGCCATCGTTCAGCGCGAAGTAGCCTTCTCCGTCGTCTCATCATCGGTTTCGAGCGCTATAGGTATGCCTTGGCAAGCATAGATTCCGAGTTTACTTGATTCTCCCATTCACTGAATGACGCCAAGTGTGGCGTATCATGTCCGGTTATGTGTAAATTACGTCAGACTCCGGTGTTTGTTGTGATTTCCCCCGTATACGTTTCGTGTGCGGTGCCATTACAGTACTCTGTGAGAATGGACGGTACACTTGTTGCGACCTTGTCGCTGTCAGATAGCGCAATTTATGGCGCTGGATAATATCCGTCGGTTTTAATTAATCAATCAAAATTATCGTGGGAAATATACATGGACCGTGTGGCGCAGAATCCGTCGGCCAATGACGTCAATTTCAAACTGTCTTCTCAACCCCCATGGTCGTGTACTCGCTCGGCTCAGTCTCTCCGGACGACGACGTCAAACCATTCATTGCAACGCTTGTCCTACTGAATGATTGTTCAATAAACACATCGCCCAGCTATTGTAACGCGACGCTCCCTTCCTGTTGCGCTATAGGCGATACCTCCGACGAATTGAACGATTCTATGCTTAGCCTGGATCAAGAGATTGCCCACATTGTTTCTACTTGCACTCCGGACTCAAAACGCGGACGTTTACAAGCTATTATGATATCGACTTTCGTGTTTACAAACAGGGATAAGTTGTGGACTTCATAAATGCATTCGGCTAAGGTCGGCCGGAACGAAATGGTTGAATTTCGCGTATCTTTGTTTTGATTATGTACGATGACATCATACATACTGTACCGGTAACTCGCCGTCAAACCTTTCTTGCCTTAGGGCCACCATCCCCAATGCGTGGGCTGAGTGGTAGCAGTTATCCTGTGGCCCTAATCACTGCTCTAAACTTGGTCTTAACTCCTCTGGCGCGTGTAACAGCTACCTCAGTCTCTCAGTGCGTAGTGATTATCTTTAGAGCACTCCCTTTTCTGACACGTTCTCCAGAAATGCTCTCGACACACCTCCTGTGCTATTAGCTCGACGACCTCAGCAATCATCATTACCGCTACAACTCAGGTACACAGCCACACTTCCCCTTCGAGAACCTTTACCTAGCCTCAGAACAGGAATCACCAGGTTCCAGTCCTCCCCTATCACCTTTACGGCCAACGGCCAGCCACGCAAGACCCACATCCCACACGGTGACCCGCAAGATGTCTTATGGAGGCGAGCCTCCTCCCTGCTGTTGATCCCACGCAAACACCCCCCATATCTGTCATCCCACCTGAGCATCCGCCAGTCGACCCACCCTTGATCTCTACAACAGACTCCCTCGACTCCGATCGAGGATGCGCAGCTGAGCGCTTCCGCACCCATACAACCCACAGCCAGTCTGTCCTCTTCAGGTTCTGCTGAATGGCTGGGACCACGCAAAGGCGTTCAAGGCTGCTGATCTTCTGGATACCTGATCGAACCCAGAAGTGATATCACGGAGGTGGAGGCAATGCGATGGAATCACCCCTTTGAACTCCAATCAACGGGTGAGAGGAAAACGAGAGCTCGTAGGATTTCGAGCATGCGAAGTTGAGCGAGGGGCGACAAAGGCGGAGATTGAGACGACATGCCACGCCTGCGCAAAAACTGTTTCACCTTTGTCGGGGCTCTGTCGGGGATCTACGGTACACGATGCCCCCGCACGCAGACAAGTACACCACTCCGCACTCTACGCAGAGATTCAGAGCTATGAATCGGTCTGGTTTTCTGAGGAGCGACCGGAGCATATCGAGGATGTCTTCATCACGGACGTGGCCAGTGTTGCATGCGGAACATTCATAGCTGTTCGTTTTGGTGTGTGATCTACCCTACCACTTTTCTCTTCACTTACCCAACATGCAGCTTTAATGTTATGATGTCAAATAAATTCATCGGGCGCCAACTGAGCAATTAACCCCTACTCAATCTTACTACTTTACCTTCGATCCACCCTATCATCTGCGACAACCAGCACGCGCGTTGCCTTTGCCCTTCCGCCACCATGTCGACAAACATTGTCAAAGGAGCTGGTTATTACGGCTACATGCAGACTGCGAGGGGAGGTTCAACCAAGAAAGGCGCCGCTCTGAAGCTCTGGGAATGCGAGCTTGTCAACACTCCAGAGGTCGAACGCAAGACGCACGCAAAGAACGACCTGACGATGATACTACACATGATTTGAACCCAGCCGAGCGTGCGAAGGAGTTCAAATTGTACTAAGATGGACAAGGTACGTTGTCATATCCTATCCATCGCCTCTCTAACAATGTCTAGGTCCATCATCTCCTCGTAGAACGGGACATCCTTACCGCTATGAAGACTCCATGGCTCGTGAGGTTGCCTTACATGTTTCAAGATCCCCAGGTCGTCTATCCCGCCATGGAATATGTCACAGATGGCGACTTTTATACCCACCTCAACACATATGGGGTGCTCAAGGAGGAAAACACTAAATTCTACGTTAGCGAGAGATGTTTGCTGGTGTTGGCGGGGAGCCCACGGAGCACGTTAACAGCACCTACACGTGTGGCTGGGCGCAGTGGTTGGGAGGATAACCAGACTGTGGTGCGCTTCTTGATGCATTAGTGACTCACAGTAGACGATGAGGGTGTTGCGGGAGGAGGGTGTCGAGTTGAGGGAACAGCTTGATAATGGGGAGGGGGAGGAGGATAACCATCTGACGTACTCTATAATGTACGACGCAAGTGAACGTTGTTCGGAGGGTACATACCCTATTATAGCCCTAACCTTATTGGCACCTTCCTCATTGAGTTGACAGGAGCTAGCTCAATCTTGTCGTGCTCAACTTTGGGGCTAAGTGGTATATCTCAAGGCATAGTGTTGTACTATAGGATGTTTGTATGATTTTTCCGGATTTTCGTAGTGAATGCAGTGTTAATGACTCCATTTCTAAAATCATCAGTCCTCATATGGTTCCGTCATGCGAAGCTGTGTTCGACCATCATCACCTTGTCTTCCTCCATCCACAGCCTCACACGACATGTATATTCAAGTTGTGCCATGCAAGCCGGTCAAAGCACAATGTCTGAGTCATTCGCTGAAGACAATAAACCTGCTCATTGTTGGCCAACCACCGATATAAAATGGGCACCTAGCACTTCTCTCCCTTCACTGCTTGAGATGGTCAATCCTACTGGCAGGAATGGTAGCAATAACGGCATTCGTGAGTCCAGCTTTGCTTCTATCAATTAGTACTTACTATTCTTTCTAGGTCCTGCCGACGATATCCTCAAGCCATATCTTGAAGAGCTTCAGCGACAGCAGCTGATGATGAAACAACGAGTAGACCGTCTGCGTCTGAACTTTGAGTACAACATTAGGTGCGTGATACTAGTCTCATCCACGTCTCTCAACACTGACTAATATATTCAGTACAGTTACTCTTAACAAGCTACACAACGAATTTGGCATCAAGAGCTCACGCAAGAATGGCAGGATACTCTCGCAGGCTATTGCTACAACCCTTGTAGCTGATGTAATGGAGAACGATACATTTGGTGGTAATGGGCCTAACGTCCTGCGCCGGAGAGTCCAAGACAGGACAGACATTACCCTTCCTCGGTACGTTTCCACTACTCAACCTAAGATAACAGTCTGATATGCATATTCAGCCGTATGGTTCGTGATGCCGCTAAAGAAATCGATCCAGCTGGGCCATCTAAGCGACAAGGAGGCCAAAGACGCGACAAGGTCATGCGCACTCCCTTGATCTCCCTCGGTCCATGGAACGAGTTCAATGCAGATGGCCATGAGAAACTGTCTGCCCGGGCGTTGCAGATGGGAACTGTTGGTATTCCTATTTATGTCATTCGTGATAAGGCATCTGGTAAGATCATGTCTCTTCGTGTCGTTCCAAATGCGTGGTTAGCCGACACTATTGGCCACATTTATCTTGATTTAGCAGAGGAATGGGGATGTAAGTGACGTCTACTTGTTATGTCTCTTGTTCTGACTACCTACTAGGTGTTCCGCTTCAATGGACGACAGATAAAGGTAGCGAGACTGGTGTCACATTTGCTATGCAGATGTCTTTAAGGTATAGATAATCTTTTGTATGTGAGCTATCTAACAGCACTTTCAGGGAAGTATATGCTCGAGACCTTGATATGATCAAGTGGCCACCATTTGTTGCTGTTCAGAGTATTCACAATGTGATCGCTGAGAGTGTGTGGCGCTGGATGCGTCAACTGTTCTCTAAGGATATCAAGGTCATCATTAAAGAGGGCCTGGCCAATGGAATATTCATTGCGGCTGACCCACTTCACATGTTTGTACTTTATCTCTATTCTAATATATGTCCTGATAAGAAGAATAGACAACTGTTTCAATGGCTCTGGCCTCAAATCATCCAGCTTCATCTCGATGAATTCACCAAATACTGGAACAATCATAAAGTCCGCACTCAAAAATCAAAGGTTTTGCCGTCTGGCCATGTTCCAAACGACGTCTTCGACAATCCAACTCTTCACAATCTGGAGTGTGTCTCGTTACCTATTCCTCGGGAGACCTTACTGGCACTTCGTCAGCAGATTGAGACTTCGAGAGAGGAAGCTTTTCGATGGGTGGACGATGACTTTGCTACTGTCGCAAAATGGGCGTACAATAGTATCAATCGGCCAACACTATCAGCTCAAGCAGGATGGACTATTTTTGTCAATATGGCTTCTCTTATGCAACATTATTATCGTCAAGAGCTCTAGATTGTAGATAGATTGTGCTAGTCTTTACCGAATGAATGTCTTTCTACATATTGTCGTCGTGTATTGATTTTGATCGCTCAAACAATCCCTTGTGCTTTGACCGTCATCATCCACATATATAAGCCTTGTAAAATGCACTACTTCAGACACCTCTCCTTCTATCTGCATCATGGACGCCGATAGTGATACCTCAAGCTCACTTAACTGCTCCTTTTGTGCTCTCTGTGGTAACGACTTTCCGCGAAAGGACAAACCGGGCCCGTGTGCTAAATGTCATGGGCTACAACTGAAGGCTCAGACTCATGGTCAAGATTCTCCAGAGTTCGTTGCATTTATGGCTTTATCACCTTGTGATGGATGTAGTTTCATTGGAATATGGTTCAAGGGAGGACTTTGCGGAAGTTGTAAGAAGGGTGCGTTTTCCTTAAGATTTCTTGAGAGTGTTGTCTAATAATATCTCCTTACTAGCTAATAGTGACAGCGCCAAATCTATCCTCCCAGTTCCAGGAGATGAGGAACGTGCTCAACGCTTTACTCAGAATATGCAGGCTGGCAAGGACAAAGCTCGACTTGACAGCCTAGTCCGGCCAGTCGGTGGCAACCCACAGATTCCGCCAACACATCGCAAGACCCCTCATCAGCCCGAGTTTGCAATTCCACTCTATAAGCCTCCTCCTTCGACATTTAAAGCTCCCTCTAAACCATCTATCGCTGTCAACACTGCTACCTTGGATGCCCGTCGTGCCTCCCTCAATGGCTCTGGAGACGCAATGAAGATTACTGTCGAACCGAAGTCTATCAACAGCAAGAAATCATCCAACGTCTTTGGTGCCATTAGTGAGACTGTTTATGCACGAGATCTTGTACCAGGTATGTCTACTTTTTACCCTCTTATGAGTTCCTTTTTGATGTTGGACTGTCAGATTTTATCAACATGACATTGCTTCCTCACGTCAACAAACAAATTCAACGCCACAGTCTAGAAGGCTTAATCTTGTCAGTTTCTTCTCAATCTAACATTTTATTCCAATGATTGACACATGACAACCAGCGATGAGGTATCTTTACGTTGGAAAGGCAATATTGTTCTCAAGAGCAACACTGAAGCCGGCTCATTTCTCGATGTCTACAATGCTCATATCTCTGGTAAAGATGCCAGCACATATTTCCCTTCCGTCAAAGGGCATAAGTCAGCATCTGGTGTAGAGATGCGCTTCGAACTATATCTTGATATATCCGGTGTAAGTCATTATGTTATCTTCCTATGACAGTTATATCTGATTCAAAATTCTTAGTACGAAACTCGTACTGGTCATCTTCTACCGGCGTCACTAGGAGGTTCAGAGAGGAAGCCTACTGGACAACTATCGACAAAGACCACAGTCATCAGAAGGACTCAAAGTACGTCAACTTACCTTATCTTATTGTCGTCACAGATAGTCTAACATACTACTTATAGTGGCGGGTACATCTGGTACTTTTCTAAGATCCAGCACACTAGGATCGTTACCGTTTGGGTCTTCAAAGCATGCTTCTCAGAAACCGCAACCCTCAATCGTCAAATTGGAATTCCTCAAATTATCGGAATATCTTGACACGAGTGTATTTCCGGATATTGACTTCAGTTATTCTGCTCCGTGGAAAACAGCTATGTGTTTGCTTTCTAGTGAGCCAATGACGCATACTGGACGTGTTAAGAGCACGTTCAAGGTAATTTCTATCAATTCTGTATTATTTCGATTTTTATACTTCTATAGGCTATACTTGCAGACAAGAAATTCGTGGCGAAACGACTGGCTATACTGCCTGATACGGCTGTTGGCAATATTTATGCGCTTGCTCATGAGTCGATTACTCAGATTATTGGACGCCAACATCTAGCTGAGTTTTATGCTGAGCTGGATGCAATTTCTGATTCTGTTATTGATCATCGTTCGTGTGTTTCTTCTCTCTGTGTTGCTATTTTTATATCTTGAACCAGCATTCTCTTGGACGGACCACTATCTTGCAGCTGAGCTTATTGAGGACGGACATCAGCCTTCTATTGCATCAGGAGTATCACAGACTTATTATCGTGAGCTTCTTGAGACAGAAGATAGCTATAGGATAGCCTGGGTTATTGAGCCCGAACGTGCTCAGGTGAGTTTGCCCATTTCTTATGTTGCGTCTTTTGATTAGAACTTATATGAGCAGATTACTCTAAAGCATACTGGAACATTAATGTTCATAATGTCAGATACAGGGCGCTTGAGCATAATTATAAGCGCTTTCACTCACTATGTCTATGAACGCTCTGGTGGTAGTTACGTTATCGCTGACTTGCAGAGTGCGTTGATTTTTCTCCTCTAAGCTCTGATACTGTGCTTATATCTATTAGGTTCTCCAAGTCGTCGTACAGACGGAACACTGCACTATATCCTCTTTGATGCTTCAATTCATTCAGTGGGATTATCAGCCGCAGATCTCCCTCTCGAGCTCAAGGGACCTAACGATTTTGGCGATCATGGTCTTGACATATTCCGCGAGCAGCACATATGCAACGAGCTCTGCCATTTACTTCAACTTACGCTAACAAGAGAAGAGACTATGGATCTAGACAGAAACCAGGACCAGGACAAGGATGAGAGTGACGATAGGGAACTGGAAGTATACGAGAAAGCAATACCAAAGCGTAGACGCACTCAGGATGATTCTGATGATTCTGCGCCCAAGCCCAAGCGCTCACGTAAAACTAGCACATTCTAGTTGTAAACTGATTCTATAATCATATCTATGAATTACACATATCATCGAATAGTTCGCCCGAGAGCCACTGCCTCCCCTCATTCGCAAAGGAAGAGGACGTCCGTGACATCCTTCTAGTTCGGCGCCAAATAGATTCCCAAGTAACACACCGAGCCGCGTGTAAAGTATGGACACGGGAGGAGACAGAGATGACCCATATCGAGCGTCCCGTAGATCGTGTTCACAGCTGAAGGTGGATTGCTTGCACCAAATCCAAACTGCAATGCAGGGCCTGGATCCTCTCCCGTTCCTGCGCCGTTCTTCTCCACCAGTATCATTCAACTGTCCAAAATCAATCAATGCCCACTTCAACGTCCCCCCAAGACGTCAAGGCGCAGCTGACGACATCCACATCCACATCCCTCAGGCTATTCTCCAACAGCTTCCACCCCCGCTCATTCTGCAAGAGGTGGCCATCACAGCCTCCTCGTGCTAGAGAACCTTTCCATCCTCTAGATACCTGCACCCGCATATACCAGCCAAACGCCCGTCCAAGGTATTGGTCTCCCTCATCTACGATCAGGAGGTGATATGATGTCGCGTCACGGAAACCCAAACGACGTGGCCTGGGGCAGGAAGTTTGGAGGTACCACACCGAGCCAGGATGCGGGAGGGGACAGAGACGAGTGCCCCGTACTTCGATTGCATGCAGGGCCCTGTATCCCTCTCGTCGACAAAGCACAGCTGACGAAAACCACCCATTCTGCAGGATATGGCCATCATCATTTCCGCAGAATAACTCATGCTATGTAGAGGACACTCCGCACCCGCATACACCAGCCAAGGCATGATAGATTTCCCATGTCTCCGAGCTGGAGAACTACGATGTCGCGTCACGAATATCAGGCCAGTCGCCTTGTGCAGGCTATGATGTAATTGCAGGCAGGAAGTCTGGAGGAAGAGGTTGGAAATGACCGCGAAGCTCGGTTTACGAGGCCGAAGGACCTATGCACGGTGATGAGGGAAATGTTGGAGAAATGGTGAGAGGTGGCAGGAATCTGGGTGACATGGGCGAGCTTGAGGGATCGTTGGCGTGAGATAGAATTGTTGCATCTAGGTTGGATTTTGAGGTCCATGCAGTTTTGCACGACACAGAGCGGGATACTGCTCGTCAGATTCCTGACAAAAAAACTAGACGCCCATAAGCACCCGTCGAAAAGCAAGAAACGAGGAAACATACCCAAGCGCGAGTGTTCCCATATTTGCTTTTTCTGGTCCATTCCTCCCCCACATGACGAACACCTGGTCTCGAAAAGTGTGCTCTGGAATTGATGCATCGGGTCGACGGTCAACGTGGTAAGGGAATCCGAGGTGGGCTTGGGAAGACGGTGAGGGGTTCGCCATTGAATATTGAGGGAGCGAGGGGGAAGGGAAGTTTGAAGGGCGGGGTTTCGACTGGGATGCGAGCAGGGTGTTTCAGCTAAGTGTTTCCTGCGAAACATCTTCACGACTCCGCAATGTTCTTCCCACTCTTGTGCAGCCATCTCTGTGTTCGCAGTCGGAGGTGGAGACAGGTATTCCGGAGCTGTTCCAGAGGGAAAGGGTGACACATTGGCACCGTATCGAAGAAGGTCTCTGCAAGACGTCAGTATACTATATACCATATCAGCATAGTAGGCGATATCGAGGACACACCATGAGATTTCATTCTCTTTATATAGCGGCTTTCCACGAGCACACGAGCACACGTCCGACAGAGCTGGCAGTCACGTTGGGACCGGGGTGCGTCCAAAGCTTGGACGCACCCCGGTCCCAACGTCGGGCAAAGTCTCTGACAGATAGCTAGCACTTCCTTCTTATCAAAAGAGCAATTTGGGTGCAGGTATCTAAACTCATAATAAATAGATCAAATGCTATATCTATTCTTCCACAATCATCCCACCCTTCTGAGTAGCTTTTCCAAACATCCGTGTCTGCCATGCTTCGGTACGATACTTATGATAGAGCTCAACCACCTGGTTTAACTTCATCCTATCCTCTTCAAGATCTACAGTTATAAGTCAACTAGGGAGTCCTGAAGACATATGTGAACGACAAACCTTTCATACAGGTGGAACATTGCATCGGGTTTGACTCTGGGTCAATGTCAGTGATGATGGTGCCGCATTCTTCGCATTGTGGTAAGGACTGAAAATTATAAGGACATCTTGAGTGAAATAGTCTGAACGTACGGCAACAGTGTTCAAGTCGGGGCTGCCTTCACTTTGAAGTATCCTGAGGTCAGCACAACGAGGGCAAACACCGGCATTTCTCTTGCGGGGAAATATGCCGCCACAGCTGTCTTCAGGTTTTGGGCCATGACAGTAGGACATATCTGGGCTCATGGTGGGTGTGAAGGAAGGAGGCGGGGCTAACTTGCTCACCTATATATATATATTGTGGCTAACACAATCAAAACAAAGAAACCCGAAATTCAACCATTTCGTTCCGGCCGACCTTATTCGGCGCTATTGGTGGTTCTGATTGTACTCCCGAGGCAACCAATGTATGCAATGTCACGATTGCCATGCTCTGGTAAAGCTTTTCTAACATCCATTACCTTGTCGATTGACTCTATTCCGCCAAGCCCCCTAGTAACCGGTGCGATGAGCGTACATCACTATCATACCATAGCCACCGGAGTCTTCCCACAAGTGCAATCGATGCAATCCACAGTTCCTTTTAAACGTTTGGTGCCTACAAACTTGGCATACACTCCTTCGTGCTGTCGATATCCGAGCCATTTCTATCCACGAAACGATGCATGTCATCTCCCGAGTACGAGCGCCGAGAAGAAGCGCGAGCGCGTGAGCCGCAACGCTACTGGATTTCGAAGTCTCTATTATTCTATGAACGCCCTGCCGATGTTGTTCTTTGTGTACGTCTCCGCATCTTTATCCCGCATTCGATATCAGCATGTTTTAATTATCGAAAACCTACTTCTAGTGGTCTTCGTGAAGGGTTACAACCTTCGATCGAACTTTCATCTTGTTGCCTGCTGCTACGGGCTCTCGGTAAAGATCTTTTTGGCCTTCATATATTCATTAAATCTTCTCTCATTCTCTTAGGTGCATCTAGGAAGTCGGTCTGATTTGCAATCTACTAGTGCAACGGCGCGGCTTAGGCCTGTGTTTTTTCTGGCTCTGCGTTCAGTTTCCGCCGCCGACGAATATATCAAACAATTCCTAATCACCATCATCAGCGCTAGCGCACCCATGATCTATACGATAGCACCACGCTATCAAGGATGCACTGTTGGATATTTCTCGTGTATCAAATTCTCTTCAGATCCTCAAGGAACGTTGTCCAGCCCGAGATGCGACGAACCATGACCACTCATGACCATTGATAACCTTGGAGTGGTATGTCGAATTTCATGTCGATCATTGGATTAGATACAGATTGTTCTTAATGAACGGGAACACTGTACTGGCTCTGACGAACTTTGAAGCAGACGAGTCACGACAGTGCGCCTCCGCATGTTTCTAGATGTTTCTCCTTGTGTATCACGATGTTCAGGGAGTGCTTGGACTTGGACCGAGGAGGTTGAGATCGTTATCGATATTCCTTGAAATCACTAGTAATTCCTATTGTCCTCTCAATTGGGAGGACTATGGGCATGCATTCATACACATTGTCAGAAGTCATATCCACAAATCGCCTCCAGATATGTGTTGGTAATTCGGTTTATGGGCTCCGCAAGGCTCGGAGGCGGGCAACGAGGCGTTTCGTGCGCCTTGAGGCAGACGTACGGAGAAAGCCGGATATGCCTCCAAGCGATATTTCCCGCCTCTCGACGTCGGACAAGTCAGGGCAACATCTTCACGTTAGTTTTGGACCACGATGGTACAGTTGCTACTTTCTGTGCAGGTCACGACATGTTTCGTAATGAATTTGCTATTTTGGCCATCGTTTTCTCACCAACTCGTTTTGTTCAAATCCTTTCAGGTTTCCATTTTAGGATCAGGCGCTTTTGGATCGCTTGAGAGAGAGAGAAGCGGTAATATCTGCTAATTAGGGCAGCAGGACATGCTGAACGCTGCTACGTGTCATGTTTCCCAAATGGAGCGCAATTCGGGCTGGCACGCGCCTCGAGGCGGGAGATGCCTGCGAAAAAATATCACCGGGAGATGCCCAAATGAATATGTCCAGGGAAGTTCTGATATCAGCCTTAGCCTCATGCTTGACCTTCTTGCGCCCATACCCCTGCGTATATAACCTTGGACCGCCGCTACTCTCTTTCCCCCGTCTCACGAAGGAAAATAACGAAAAACTCGAGTGTGGTAGTCTCTTCTCTGTGTCCTCTAGTCATTTGCTTTCTACGCGTCCTTTCACTCTTCGGCCTGCATCTGCTGCGATGCTCAAGTCTTGCACGCTACCCTCTTTTGACAACTTTCCTTTGCACCGCGCCGCGTGGGTGGGCGATTTCGATGGCTTTCGACGCGCTTTAGGGGACGGAGCGGATGTTAATGCATTGGATACGCTGGGGAGAACCGTGATTATGTGTGCAGTCGCTGGAGAACGGTGAGTATACCCTGTACTACTCTTTTTTTGTCGACATGGCTCACGGATCGCGCTAGTTGGAACGATATCACTGCTCCCCATGAAGCGTTGCTGACAGAGAGTCGCATGAACATCATCCGCACCCTCGTGTCGCGTCCAGACATTAGCCTCTACACGCTCAACGCTCCTCAGGACGCGTTTCAGGGCGTCACACCCATCGGAATCGCAGCGTGGTTGGGCATGCACGACGTCGTGCAGCTCCTCTTGGAACGTAGCCTGCACACTGTATGTGTGGACGGTATGGACGCCCACGGTGCAACTTCTCTGATGTGTAAGACGCGTCATATCTTTCCATCTTACTTTCTAACTCTGCAGCTACCTAGTTGCGGCCCGCGACGGTAGTTTACGCGTCGTCCAGCTTTTGGTGCGTATCCTCGCTCGGTTCGATGTGAGCCGTTGGCTTATCCATTCTTAGCTACACCACGGAGCGCGTCCAGACTTTCGAGATCGAAACCACCGCACTTCTATTCAATTTTCCATACCACATCCGCAGGTTCTCTATCTATGTGAAGAAGTTGTACGTCGACATCGATGGCGGGAAGCAGAGGTAAGAATCCGACGCTATTCGCCCTGGAGAGACACTGACGTCTTTAAACATAGTTTTCTTCCAGAAGCCAAGGAATACAGAACTCAACAACATGCTTTGAATTCCCCACAGGCACTGACCTGTCCGAACCCTCCTTGCCCCAAAACTTCAACACATCACTGTCTGCGAAGATGACACGGTCCATCGTGCGTGCCGTAACATCCTCGGATGTGGACACTCTACGCTCTCTACTATCACCTCTTTTTCTGCCTACTCTTTCCCACACATCACCATGCTTGGTTAATGCCCCCGATGCGAAGGGCTGGAGTCCCATACACCATTGTGCGGCCGCCCGAATACCATCCTTGGACGTTCTAAATCAGCTCTACTACGCGGGCGCGGACGTGTCATTATTCACCGTTCACGAACATTTCACGCCCCTCCATTGCATGGCAAAATCTGCATACACCTTCCAAGATGACGACCGCGTATCACTTCTATTCTCATTCATCTCTCGTCTCATTCGGGACTTCCGAACGCCGCTGGCCGCACGAGACAAGGCAGATGAAACTTGTATTCATATTGCTGCAGAGCACGGCAGCTGTATCAATTTACTTATGATCCTCCTGGATTATGATGAGCGCGGACAAGTCCGGGAGCTGAGAAATTCTAGAGGGTACGAGTCGCGTTCTTCATTATACTTGACCAACTTGTCTGACATTCTTTTGCTAGCCTGACTGCTCTGGAAGTAGCGAAGCCAGAATTCCGAGTGCTCTTTGGCAAAGACGCAGAGAAGCTTCGATCCGCATCGTCTTTGTCCACTCATACTATCCGTCCCATTACGTCGGTCTCCTCACTGACGTCTTTTTCGGACGGCAACTTCCCAGGCGCACACTATACCGCTGACTTTGATGTGGCCACCGCGGCCAAGCGTCTCCTCACAAATCTCCGGCTTACATCCCCTTCCATCCGGCACGATCTCAACTTTGCGTACTTTGCCCACCTAGACAGCATTCTAGCCGAAGTCGAGCAGCTCTCCGTGTCGCTGATGCGTCATTTCCGAGGACGCACTGAGGACACGTCCAAAGAGCTCCTGGAACTCTCCGGGATGGCCAGTGGGATTATGAAGCTCCTAGAAGTCGTTTCTCAGGACGCGGATGCTGTCATCGACGAGCAAGGGATAGAGCCCATCAACCCTCGCAGGTGGAAGAGAGGATCCGAAGACTCTCAAAAGACCATGGTGTCGATGGTCCCCTCCTCTCCCACTCTTGGTGAGATGCCGAGAAAGCGAAAAGACTCCGAGGACAAGCAGTCTTCGTCATCGAAGTGGAAATCCTGGTTCAAGCGCAAGTCGCCGTCCGTGGAAAGGACCGATACCCAGCCAACAGCGCCTGTGACGAGGGCGGAGTTGTCCATCAAGTCACCGTCCACCACTTCATTGTCATGGAGTACGTCGTCTATCATCAACACCCTCAAGACGTCCGAAGTCGTTCTAAGCATGGGACAACGTGATCTTCTCCGGATAGACGAGCACATTGCCACTGTAAGCCATTATTGCACCCATCAATTTTTCATACTCAAGACTTATTCCACAGGGCCAAGAACTTATTCTCAAAGCGAATCTAGCCATCTCAAGAGCAGAGCGCATCATCCAGCGCGCAGTGAAGGTACGCTCTTTCCATCTCTCCTCGTTTCTCATTCCAGTACTCATATACATCTTCTCAGAAACGCAAAGCCTTGGTCGCCGACTTGCGCAAATCCTTCCTGAACCGCGGTAAACGCTCTCTAAGCTCGGGGTCACCCAATTCCCTAGGCTATGACCTCTCAAACTCACTCTCCACGCGGACTAGCAACGCCTCACTCATTTCCAACGTATCTGTAACCGAAACCATTCACGAAAACGACGATGACGAGACTCGCGCCATTCGTCGTCTCCTCCTTCGCAAAATCGATGCCAGCATCGCAGGCTCACACGAGGAAATCGAACTTATCATCGTCTGGCTTAGGATCGTCAAAGAGGTCGTGCGTGGCGTGAAACGACGAGCCTACCTATAGCCTTTGGACCTTGGCCTCGTTTGTTGTACCTCTTTATCTGTATGTAAAAGTATTATTCGTAGTTATAGATGTAGATGCAGGCAGTGTAATATTTAATTGTTGTAATGGTATGTAGGATGTTGTACAGATGTATATACTATGTATTGTGCAGGTCCGAAAGTACGATGTTTATTCAATGCCTTTCTTTCAATCGTTGCGTAAATGCCTCTCTACAATGGAAATGAGTAACTTCACCCCTACAACGACCAATGTCAGCCAAGCTCAAAAGAAAGGAGTACAAAGGTTGTATTTACCTCGGAGCATGGATCGCGATGACACTACCACCCAGACGTTTATGACACTGCGGACATCTAAACTCGCTCGTGAGACAAACCCTCGTTCAAGAATCGTAAACACGTACATCCTCGCATCAGTCACCTTCACCCTCTTCGTCTGAAGAGTCATCAACTTCTTCGCTAGCTGGTCATTCCTCGCGCGACTGATAGCTTTCACAATCCTCGTATCAAGGATCGGTGCCCTCAAGGACTCGGTCAAGAAAACGCGTACATCCTGCGCCGTCACGAGCGGCGGGAGCAGCTTCAACGTTTCCACCGTATCCAACCGAGGACTATGGCGACTGATCAGCCCAAGCGCAGGCTGCAAGTACTCTCCAGCAGCAGTCGGCCGAAGGTACGTTTTCAGCAGCGTCAGGAAAATCGTCGAATCAGGCTGGTAGTATCGCTTGCAGTACCTGGTGAAAGACAAATTAGAAATGAGGGTCCAAGGGCAGATTCGCAAGGCACCGACGAACGTACTCTTCGGCTTTGAGGTGATCTTTCAGATGGTACGCATACAGCTCGAGTGCCTGATCATGTCGGCCCAGCCGCCCTAGCAGGATGGCACGAGCTTCATACAAGTCTGAGGCACATAGTTAGTAACCGGGATGCAAAGGGACGAACGAGGGTACCTTTCGTTGACAAGATACCGTAAAGATGGTCCACGTTGTAGTACTCGGTTGTGTCGATGAAATTTAGAAGTTTACTGTAGAGTTCCTTGAACTCATCTGTAATAGATAGATACACATAAGCAACGAGAGCATGATCTGTAAGATGGATACTCACCAGTGTTATTCTTCGCAGCCAGCGTCATAGACAGATACAATTCTGCGAGCCGATTGTGTATATGTGCAGAATCTGCATGTCTCTCTGATATCAAGAACTCCAAGAATCTGGCACAGAGTGGGGGGTCGATACCCTCTAAAAAGTTGGCTACCTCCTTCTGCGGAAGTTCGACATCCTCTGAAGTGAATATCTACATGACGTTGATGATGAGTTCCAGGAAAAGAAGATAGAGACATGAGCGCCAAACCTCAAATGTCATATCGCTGTCGACTTCAAACATCCATCGTGCCGCAGAGAAAACTTGATCGATGTATTCCGGTCCTAGCTTCTGGAGATAATAGATGGACGGCTGAAGCTTATCCACTTTGTCGTCCTCCTCGTCGCTCAATCTAAGGGGAAGTATGTTAAGCAAATCTCCACCACATATTCAACCAACGTACTGCTTCAGAAGCGCTAGGGCTTTGTCATGCATCTTCTTGCCCTTGTATAGGTCGATGAGTTCCCCAAATTTCTATCCACGAAATATCAGCTGTGCAGCCAAGACGGAGATGCCCACTTTCACATACCTTCCGTTGCCTGAGCTCCTCTTCGACCTCGGTGACTTCACACCAGTTCGGCAGACGACAAAGAGAACCCAATAGCGCCGTCCCTTTGATCAAGTACGACTTGAAGAGCACCGTATCAACGATTTGGGCGAACCGCACGAGCTGTTCAGGTGTCAACTGGGATAGAGGCGCATTCGGCAAGGAAGATAGATCATCTAGAGATGTCTCTCGTAGGGAAGGGAAGCGATGGGATTGGCTGGGCGCTATTTGAACGGCAGCGAGAGCGGCGTCCACCTTCGGTCGTCGGTCAGATAGGTAACGAACGAGGGTTTCCAAAGAACGCTGAAAATTATCTGGAGGCGGCTTTTTGCCTCGACTAACACTATGCACCGATGCAGCATCGTCGTCTTTCGGAGAATGAGAGCCACCAGTAATCAATGACCCTAGACCTGTCTTGAACTTTCCCCGGATGCTGCCGCTAGTCGACAAGGACCCTAGCTGCTCCGCCAAGTCCTTTTCCTGTAGACTCCCGCGCTTCGCAGCTCCGGGGGAGCCTGCTTTGGTGACCTCTTCCTCCTCTCCCTCCTTCTGTTTCTTCTCTGGGCCGCCAAAGAGGGGAATCCATCTATCCTCAGTGATACTCAGGCGGCCAGCCACACTTTCTGGATACAAAGCGACCACTTTGGCCGGGTTGACATCCAATTCGGTGAGCGCGTCGATAGCTGCGTCGTATTTGGCCGCCTTGAAATGGGCCACAGCATTGAGTCCGCGGATTTTAGCCCGTCGCGCATTTAGATCGGGAAGCGGGGGCGAAACGGTGTCCAATAATGCTAGGGCATCAGAGTAACGCTCGTCTTCGATGAGTTCATCTATCTGCTCCGCCCATGGTTTCATGGCGAACCTCCAGACCGTGCTTCCATCTGAGGTGGCAGCGGTGCGGTCGGTCGGGGTTGTTATAAGATAAAGAGGCGACTTGGCATTAGGTGAAGGGGTGAGGAGACGAATGGTAGCATTATGTGGGGTTGGCGATGCTGAAGAGAGAAATGGGAAAGGCAGCGCCTGAGCCTGCTGAAGAGATATCGAGGAGCGGATTTGGAGGACGGATGTAGGATGGAAAGTTCCTTCACCAGAGGCAACCGTTCCAGCAGGGAGCACGGAAAACAAGTAGGGCTTGACGAACGCGACATCCTCGGGAAGAGAAGGCCAGTCAATGGAGGCCGGCCGTGATTCCGTGCCATCTGGCGCAATAATGATACCCTCCTCTATCGTCTAATTAGCACATAACGGATAATCTTCAAACAACCAACGTACGGTCTCTGACCACCAGCGTCTCGTTGTCGTTGATTTGGACAGCTACAGGCTTGGTCTTTGCTCCCAATCCTAGAGTCATGTATCCAGTTAAGCCAGTGAAGGCGCTCATGCCAGTTCCTGCTGCGACTGATGGCACAGGCAGAATTACGTCCGTCGCAGTCATCGTGTTCAAGTCGAACGTAGCAAAGTGACCCTCGTAGGCAAAGCACATGCGATCCGGTTTCATGAAGGTGATAACTCTTGGAGAATGGGCAAGTGGAGATTCCTGCCTAACGTTAGACGTGATCACATGTTTCATAGGGAAATGTTACCTTGATTTCTTGGGCTTCGCCGTCCTTCCAAGTGTATATGACAACCTTGCGTCTGCATCCAACGACCAGATACGTGATGAGGGTTGGTATAGGCTTAGCATCTGACTGCTCAAAGGTACCCTCGGGAGATACATGTTGAATGTGGCTGAACACGGTGAAAGAGAACGCGGCTTTCGCGTTGCTGAGGGCCGTCGGCGGTGCAAATGTTGGGAGAGGATATAATGTAACATTCATTTCTAGAGAATGTTAGCAAGAGTACAATTGGGCAACGAAGAGCATACCTGAGAGAACGACAAGCGAGTTTATGTCGCGAATAAAGCCCAGTTGCTCGATGGACCGTCTAGCAAGTCCCTTCTTCACCTCGACCAAGCTGGCGATATCTTCCTCTGCGCCTGTGCGCAGTCAGATACAGCCTTTATTCCACTGTATACACGCACCTGCATCGTCGTTAATAGCATATATATGCAGATTTCCAACTGCCGTTCCCAAATACAATCTGTCGCCTGGAATGTGTTACGGATGTTGACAGCGAGCTCATGCGTACATACCTTGGACGAGCACGGCGTCAACCTTTTCTTTAAGGCCTGTTATCACTGTTCTTGGCTCGTAGAATGGCGGCATCGCGACGCGGCGACGACGCGGAACGTGATGGGGGAAGGGCAAGATGCGTTCGGCGTTTGCCTGACTGGATTGCATCTCTGTCTTTTACCACCGACACGATGTCGGGAAATTCTTCTCGTCGTCGTTCACGCTCTCCTCGAGCTCGAAGATCCAGTCCTCCAGCATCCTCCTTGCTCAGCGCTGGTTCAGACAGTGGCCAAGTTCCTCGTCGTCGTGCACAAAGTCCCTCACGTCGTCCGGCGGCGAAACGATTCGGTTTGACGGTCCCGCTAAATGAACGAAAACATGTAGGTGAGTCTCTGCTCGCTGTATAAGAGATTGCTTTGAACACATAGAGACAGGCCCGTTCGATTTTGAAGAGAAATATCCCGAAGATGCAACCTACGATGAACTAGGACCTAACGCGCGCGCCTGGCGAGCAAACATGGACGAATGTGAAGTATTCGACAACGACATGGTCACCGAAGCTCGCGATGGTCTCGATTTACTGCTTGTTTTTGTGTGTAGCTCATCTATTCGTTCAAACTGTCTGCTAAATGGCGTTCAGGCCGGTTTATTCTCAGCTGTGCTCACTACTTTCGTCGCCCAGACATCGCAGTCACTGTCCAACAATTTCTCTGCCGTCTCCACGTCGCTTTTGCTCGAAATAGCCACTATCCAACGCGCCCAGGTCAATGGTGCATCCATCGACAATATTCCCTTCAGCGAAATGACCTCCGGACCGTCCAGCTTTGACGTGTGGGTCAACGCGCTCTGGTTCAGCAGCCTTGCGCTCAGCTTGGGCACAGCGCTAATGGCCGTCCTCGTCAAACAATGGCTCTACCAATACATGGCAATGTCATCTGGCACTGCTCGAGACCGTAGCCTCATTCGCCACTATCGCTTCACTGGACTGAAGAAATGGCGCGTTCTTACTATCATTGGCATCCTCCCCATCATCCTTCATGTAGCGCTGGGCGTCTTTCTGGCCGGCATAGTCGTCTTCCTCATCCCACTCAATGTTCCCCTAGCCAGTATCATTGGCTTCATCACCTTTGTCTTCTACTCCATGTATGCCATATCGAACATTCTTCCCCTCGTCTACGCCCAGTGTCCTTACCGAACACCATTTTCGGATGTTCTCAATGTTTTGATATCTTCTGGCGGAACGCTGCTAGCGCGCATATTCAACCATGCATCCACCGCGCGTTCCGCGACCAGACATGCTTTCATGACGCTGAAGGAAGCCGAGCGCCTCGCTGCCACAAACAGTAAAATTGCAGAAGACATCGCTTGTGATGCACTACTTTGGCTATATCAAATGACGTCCAACCCACCGACGAGGAATGTTGTGCTACAATCCATAGGATGCCTTTCCAACAAGGTTTCCGACAGATTGGCCATGGTCATGCCAGACCTCCAGGAGACTTTGGAAGAATCTCTCGAGAGCCTCGAATCTGTTTGGTCGATCATACCGGGTCACGAAAGTCGTGTAGAGAGGCTTCTACGCGCGGAGATGCACTTTGACCACCTGCAGTCTTCCCGTTTCTTCTGGCGTTTGAACCCAGAGGCTTTCGAGCCACCGTTCCGTGCCATGACCTCGATTCTGACGCGTTCACGGGGGGTGGGCTACGTGGACTCGATGGACTCAACGATCAGGTGGCGGTGTCAAGATCTGCTCGCGCACATAGTTCAAGAGTACGATGCCGATCAGCCTGTCCTTCTTCCCCCCATGCTCTGGCGACAATTGTTGACCCAGGACGATGTGGTCCTATCCAGCTCCGATAACCCACTGCCCAAATCATACGACGACATATACATCTCCCTCTGCCGACTTGCCCTTCGAAACTTCACTAATGACCAGATGGAAAATGTACCGTTTTCCGGAGGGGTAGCCATAACCCATGGCACTGTTCCGTTGCTACAACTCATCAGTGACATCGTCCTCCATTCGACGAGCCGAAACCAGCCTCTCGAATCTGAGCCACTCCAACGCCTGCTCACGATCAACGACTTTATCACCTCGTATCTAACCTCGAGTGGTTCGTACGCACCCACGGCAGTCGATGCCATGTCCATCCTGCATGACATGTGGATACACATTCGGAGCATCCCCGATCTCTCTCCAAATGATTCCCGAGCCCTTCGTCGTCGCGCGGAAAGTGTCGCACTGGAAATCTTTGCTGATGGATGGATGGACGCGCCTCGCCAGAGCGAAGCATATGCTGCAGTCTTGGAGGAAACATACTCCCGTTATGTGGACGGATACCACTCTGTCCCCAGCCCAGAGCTCTTCACCAAGTTACTTGCGGACTTGTATATGTCGCTCGGGAGCATATCCAGATTCGGTCGATTTGCCTCCCTCGTTTTGTCGACAGCGTTTCACTCCCGCGGTGATATGGACGAACAGACGATCTACTATACCCACTTTTGCGAATCTTCGCTTTTTTCAACTGCAACGACGGTTTCAGCGTCTGCTTGCCAGAAAAGTCTTTACCGTGTCGCGGACGCGTTCGTGACTGGCCTCGCTACTCTATCCCCGGACATTGTTCTCCGATGTATGGAATACCTCAGCAGCGAGCCGGATCGTATATATACCATCTGTCGGATCCTTGCTCTGGGAGGCCCAAGATATCTCTTTTCGGGAGAGCACAGCAGGCAGAAACTAGTGGCTTTCGCCCGTCTTGATCCCGGGAGACCAGTCTGGAAGGACCGTGCACGGTTCATGGGTGCCGATCCTCGAGACTGGCACCACCTTCGTCTAGTGGACGAAGAGCTGAATAACGAAAAACTCCTTTCCGCTATCAAGGCCAAAGTTCAGGCCGGGCTTGGGTTTCTGGATGAGTTCTTTGCTTCGCTCGATGATGTGTGTTTGTTTTGCTTTGGTATGCGAATTCTTGAGATCTGATACTCTTCTCTAGGCGTCTCCTTCGTTTGTAGAAACGGCTCTTCCTCCACTACTTGTGCAGCAGAATGACGGAATATCCCCGTGGACGCGGGTCAGACAAGCCATTTCGGTTGTCGGAGTCTTCAGGTCATCTCCCAGAGGACGGGCAGACGTAGAAGACCGTATCGAACTGGGTTTACAACCCAGACCTGCTTTCACTTGAATTCCTCGTCATCTTAGGACATGGTTGGGTTCATCGAGCTCGGAAGCAGACAAGGCTCCGATTACAATGGAAAAGGATGATCTCAAAATCGTTCATTGTCATGTTGAGAAGTGGGTCTATGTAGCCTGAGGAAGCGGAACCACGGGTCAAGGATATGTATCTCGCTGAAGCGCAAGCAAAGTTTGGAAGGGTGTTTTTTTTTCCCATGGGTGTTTCAGTCTTTAGATCATATTGTATTGTTACATAGATGTACAAGTAGCTTTACAGAGAAGAGGCGCTGGCTGTTCGCTCAGTACCAGTCATCCGACTGGACGGCATTGGCGACGGATTTGTCGAAACGATTGATGTGTTCTAAATTGAATTGTAATGATGTACTGTTTTCCAGTATGAAAATCACACACTTTTCAGCTTCTTGAAAGCTGTGATAACATCTGGCTCTGTGGCGTGTGCCTTCATGGTCTGTCGGATGTAGAAGTAGATCTTTTCATTTAACCACTATCACCAAGTCTGTCAGTGATTACTTGCTCTATCAAACACTGGTTCTCGCCACTCTGTATGCGTCTAGCATGCATTCGACTTGCGTAGGTCGTTGTGATTCCGGGTAACAGATCTGGTTCATAGTTTGACTATTCTACGCTAGCTCGGTGCACATTTGGTCGATGAAAGGGATGAGTGTTTCAGCATTCTGAGCAAACGTCTAGATATGGATTTGAACGAGCAGAAGATAATTTTTTTGGGGGCCTTCGTACGGACGACAGCAGGGTCCAGAAGTCTGGCGACCATGCCTTCCAGAGATGGGAGCGTGGCTGCGACTAAGCGTATCTTTGTCCTCCGTCGCGAAAATTCCATCTCAGCCAAGTTGGGAGATGATGCGTATTCTGGAAGTATGTCGTTCATGGTGGCAGTTAGAGGTAGAATGTGTGACTTAGGTCACTTGATTCCGCCCTCAACTTGGGGCTGTAAGGCTCGTCACAAATCGCACATCTCATCTTCTGAACATGGAAGGATTGTTCACTATAAAGGGCCGGGTACATAAAGTGTTCAACGAAAAGGCATCATTGAATGTGCGATGAGGCGAACATACGGGTATACCAAGTAGCAAGATCACATCTCTGATTAGTGTTCTGCCTGTGGCGCGCCTGGGTTTGTAGTGCCCGCTATTGGACTAGTGTCAGATAGATATTGTTTGGGACTCCTGAAAAGCCTGAAGGTCAGATAATATCTCCGGGGGAACTTGTCATTACCTCCAGCGAGGAAAGAGAGAGCTTTGATATCTGGTGATGGCCAATTTACAATTGAACTGATGTACCAGTTGACGAACCATCCGTTTTGTAATGAGCTGGGAAACATCTTTGTGCACGCCAACACTACTGAACTGACAGAGCGCGCGGCCAACAGACGTTCAAGTATGCGTGGGAACGATAGTACGTCATAATAACGCTCTTCTTTTCTCAACCGTCATGTCCGTCGTCGACGTATCCTTGGACAACAACGATCCGGAGGCATATATTGAATTACTACACCGCATCGCACGTCTTCCTGGTTCACAAGGATCCCGGCTTTCATACGATACTCGATTTCAAAACGCAGCCGTCCTAGTTACCCATCTCCGCACTGTCAGCACCCCAATTTTCCCCCCTACTTTCGCAATAGATCCCTCCATATCCACGCGATTCACTCGCATAATAGATGTCTTAGCCCGTGCTGCCATCACTGCCCCGGGCCAGGTAGCCACCGCTGTGGTATCGATCAAGGGCACCAGCACGCTGGAAACCACTATCTATATATCGTTCAACCAAGGCGCCATTCCCCAGTCAGACGTCGCAAGTCATATCGAGAGTCTTTTTTCCACCCTCCGCGGGATAATCGTCAGTCCTGAAACTGTCGACCGATCCCCGCCATCCGTACCCTTCGACACGCCCGGTATCAAATCAACTTTCTCTCAACTAGCGCAGTTGATGTACAAGTTCGGGTGGAAACTGTGGGAGTACTATCTTTTCAAGCGGATGATGTATATCCCATCAGCTCACGCGGTCGTGGCCCAAGCAAAGAAGGATGCGCTGAGTGGGGCGGAAACGGCTCTGACTGTGGACCAGTGCGAAACTCTTTCTTCTCTACTAAAGGACATCTCGGACATAGGAGAGTATATGTCTGTTGCCTCAAAGGAGAACATGATTCGTGCGATGACAGCTATCGGCGACAAGTGGCGGAATGCGGGTTTCATTGACGCCGAGTTAAAGAATATGGTAGGGGAAGTCATTCCTAGAGCGAGCATTCTCACCGAGCTGGAGCGTATCATGGCCAAAATGGGCAAGTATTTCCCCCTGCAGCGCTGGATAAACAAGATTGCATCGTTCCATGTCCATGGCCTCATCCTACTCCAGCTCGTACACTCCAAACGGCTGAAACCCTTTCTATCTGGATCTTTCACCGTCGTGGTCGTCCCTTCCCCTCCACCTCACCCTGGCCTTGATATTCGACTCAACCGCGAGACCTTCACTCATATCGTCACTGCCGTCAGAGAGGAATTCAGCGACAAACCGATCAAAAGTAACGTCCTACTCGGGAACCCACTTCTTGACGAGATGACGAACAATTTTATCGTTTCCGTTCTACCCTCAAACGAGGAAGCCGCCCACGCTCATCCTTATGTGCACTCTGAACTCGCAATGCTACAGTATTTGGTAGCGCATGGCATCGACTTTCTATCCTACTTTGGGGTCTCGAAGCTCCCATGCACAAGCTGCGAACTCTACTTGGACGCATTCGGTGAGGTTACCGGGCGCTTTATTTGCACTCGTGGTACCCATGGCAAATTTTATCCCGCCTGGCTGATGCCGTCGCTGCAACTGCCAGGCCAAGATGCTGCTATTCGAATTTGTATGCTTCGGTTGTTGAGACAGGAACTCGCCAATTCACTCGTCGTCCACATCGATCGGAAATGCGAGGAACGCAAGACTCAGTCGGACAGTTCTGCTGGTTCTAATGAATGCGGGAGCTCAACTGACGTAGGCGACATTGGTTTGTTGAATTTCATTCTTCAATTTCGCGCAAGGGCTTACGATCCAATTCTAGACGCTATCACCATCATGGAGGAGACACTGACAAATACGAGAATGGTGTTGTGAGGATGTTAACGTGACAACGAAGTTGGAGGCAGCGATAAGATACAAGCCATATATTATATATAGTGCGTTCTAGCAGGAGTCTGGAAAGATAAGAAAGCCATGGCGTGGTGCATATGTCCAAATAAGGTAAGCACAATAAACTCAGAAAAGTGGCAAAATGTAGTGTGGCGTAATTTCGTCCGAAAGTGAAAGTAAAAGAATGGTGGTGGCCACAAAGGTGGGGGTCATTTGGCACTTCGTTTAAGACTTGGTCAGGGTAGAGAAGGTAAGGTATGGGCCACCTTGCTTAAGACCTTGACGAATGGCGCGGTAAGTATAAGAAACACAAGAGAGGACGAGTGAGCTTACCTCGCCGATTCGCCTACATAGTGTAAACCAAGCCATAAACTTCAAATTACCCGAAAGGATAAAAGGCAGTTCAAGTGACAGGTCCAACACATGGCGCAGTGGGTGTAACACTGAATATCCCATTATACTCATCGGGATACACACACCCCTTCACTGGAACAACACCTCCCGCCGTATCCCCATTATCAAACCATCCATCCACTCCAAGTGTCTCCGCAACCGCACCAGCAGTTAGCGTCACCACAGCGCCAGTAGCCGTATACGTTGGCATGAGCGAAACCGGAACATCTGCACCAGAGATCGTCGCCGGTGGCCACGGGAAATGTTCTCTCGACGATGCGGGGATCGAATCCGACGTCACATTTCCCGTCTGCCATGGCGCGTATGTCCCATTGAAAGGGGACACTGGCGTTCCCAGCCTCTGACACTTCCCCTTGACCGTCCTAGGATCCTTCGGGATCCATCCATTCCTCAACCCAAGCTGGTACGACCACAACGGCGTCTCGATCTCCCCAGAAACCCCAGACGGTCCAATCTTCCACGTCCAGAAAAACCAATGCACGAGAGCGTCCATCTCCGCAGTCACGAAGTTCAGGATCCCCTCCCGCATGGTGTCGTTGTAGTTCCTCCAGTCGTTGTAGATGGAGCATTGCGTGTTTGTCGATTCGGCGCCAACGCCTTTGAGGAACAGCCCGCAGTCGTTGGGGGAGGCAGCGAATTCTGCTGCTATCGTGATGCCAAAGTTTTGTTGACTAGATTTTGATTAGAGTAAGTATATGAACAAAGTCGGTTAAACGAGCTGACAGACCTGGTGTTAGTGCCCGGGCCCCATGATTCACAAGCACGCTTAGGCCAAATCCCTCCAGGCAATCCATCCTCAGCCTCAGCCGCAATAGGATCTTCGAAGACCCCACCAAACGAAAAATACGGATGCTGGTCCAAAATAAAACGGTCGGATCCCTCCAGGAAGTTTTCCCAGACCTGTAGGCCCAAGAACGCTTCATGAATAGCGATGTACTATCAAAACCCATCAGTCCCAATATACCCACTGATACTTCGGCCATACATACGGGTCCATTCCCCTCCCCATACCCAGTGATACCCCGAATCAAATCATGCGCCTCAAGATAAAAGCTCGTAATCTGGTCCATCCCAATAACTCCCACCAGCGCCTCATTAACGATCCCCCAAATCGGAACAAGCAGCCGATACTCTGGCTGCGAGATAAACTCGGTAAAAACGCGGATATAATACAGGGCCCTCTGCGCGTTCGCCAGTCCCATATTGCCGTTCAAGAAGTTGACAGGCGAGAGTCTGCTCCGGTTGGCAGTTAGCAAGGCAAGTCCGAAATGTGAGAGAAAACACTGGTCCCACTAACCTTCCGGAGTGATTGTATCCTGCCAGTGCAATCTTACATGAGTAACTGAATTGGGAGAAGAGAGAAGGAATTGGGACATGCCATTTTGTGATCCTGGGATAGCGTGCAGATCCAAGCAAACGCGAAGCCCGTATTTACGTGCCCAGCCCAGAACCTTGATCATGTAGCTAGTGGGTTATCAGTAGGGGATTCCGAAAGATAAGACTTTGGCCGGGTTACCTCCATGAAACCTTGGCGAGGAAGGGCTCGTCGTCCCACGTCTCGATAGCCCAGAAGCCGATGGGTATTCGAATCCAGTTGAGCCCCGCACCTACGCGATAACCTGAGCAAGAAAGCTGTGATCCAAAACCAACAAACTTTACCAGCAATCTCAGCAATATCCTCCTCAGTCTACCAAAAAAAAGTCATCATCATACACCTCCAACTGCGATAGTCACTCACAATGAACGTCTTATAATGCTCCTCCAGCTCCCCGATCCCTCCATCCGCACCCTCACGCATAGCCACGCTAAGCTCATACTCATCCCGACTCCCATTAAACCTCTGAAACAAATCCGGCGTGATAAACGGCTCAAGGACGAACAAACCCCCAAGGTTCACCCCATACACCTTATCCGTACCCCAGTCCCACGTCACGTTCAGAGGTGGCGTCCAGGAATTTGGGCGGGCTGCGTACGCCAGAAATGGGTCTGAAGGATCGTCTACCCCTGCGCGTGAAATACGGTCAGTGCAGGATAGGAAGATTGAGCTGATTGCTTACAGAACCCTCCGAATTCGTTCAGGTAGGTGAATTGTGTCCCGTTTTCTAGCGTCACCACTGAACCGTTGCCACCTATCTGAATAGCACTAGTTATCAGAGACGAAGACAGTTGGGTGTGTGCACCGATAACGTACTCTCAATGATGATCCAGAGACTCCCTCGGGGCCGCCAGCAATATCACTTTTCTTGATAACGAGAAAGTAAACAGGGAGAATGACGGCGAGAACGACCACAGCAAGGGCGACAGGAAAGAGTATTAGCAACACCTTCCGTTTTCGATACCCAGCCGTTCCAGAATCGTTCTTCAGCGCAGCGGCCTTGAGGAGGAGCTGCGAACCAGTAGTCGACGACCGCATGCTCTCCATGGTGGCAAGAAACTAAAGACACCCAAACGTGGAAAACGAGAAGCCCAACCAACCCCAAGCTCCAGAACACTTGAAAACATATCGACGAAGAACCAGATCCATCATCAGCAATGACGCACTCCATATCAATCGCCTTGGGATAGGGAGATAAGCATTGACCCAAATACACAGATAAAAAAAGAAAATAGCAAATGATACAGTTACACAATGGTTTACACACCAGTGGGTTCCACCTACAACAAATATCCCTCCTCCTCAAGACCAATTCCGATTCTGACACATATTCCTCCTGTTCGTCCTCCCCATACAATCCATCTTCCCACAGTCCCGACACGCGTTGGAGCAGAAGGACCTCCCACCCTTGCCTTTACAATCCGCCGAGCCACATTTAGAACAGTGCCTGGGACTTCGTTTCCTTGGGCCGTCCCCGCCGTTTCCCCCGACCGTGAGCGTCTCCTCAAACGGATACGCGCGCTTCCCATTATCGTTCGGTGGGGCGTCCTGCGGTTGAGGACCAGGACCAGGACCAGGCGTGGAGGCTGGGTTGGGAACCCCGTTGGAAGAGGAAGGTCCTACTTTGGCGGTTGGGGTGAAGTACGACTGTTGAGGGTACCGCATGACGCTGTTTGGGGGAGGTGGGGTATAGAGGAATGACTGGGAGAGCGGGGGAGGGCCTGTGCTTTGTGTGGCGGATCCGGAAGCAGGCGTTTCGGGCTCTCCGGATGGCATGTGTACTTTCCAGCTGTCGGAGTAATCCTGGTGGTGGTTCTGAGGAATGCGTAAGTGATGTTAATGAGTTCATGCAGAACTGCACTTGCCTCTGGCGGGGGAGGCATCGCTGACGAAGACGCGATTGGTTGAGGTTCGGGCACCATCATCTCCTCTGGCTCTTCATGCTCTTCCTGGGGATTCAGCGGAGGTGGCGGGGGCTCTGGTAGGCCATGCTGAACTGACAACACGATCTGGCGTATTACCTCTTTCCTCACGCCAGACCTCAGCGATCCCTGTACCAAATTCCAGAGAGCCTTTGAAACACCCACAGCCTGCCAGTTCCATACATCCGGACCGCTCCCCATATCGCTCGTGTGTTGCCGTAAGCGAGCAGGAAATTCGTCGGCAAGCGTGTTGGGGAGTGAGCGGAAGATGGCTGGATCGGTGCTCGCGAACTTCCGGCCCTCTGGAGAGGTGGCAGCGACGCATGTGGGGCTGGTACATACGTACTCGCAGCCGATGATGTAGAAGGGCTGTTCGAGGTCGTAGATTTTTATGGGACCAGACGTGATTCGGCCTCTGTTGATAAGCGGCATGGAGCAGTTGGGGCATGCGATACCATTGAAAACGAGGGGCTGGGGATCCCAGTATAGGAAGCGAAACTCGAGCAGGGGGCGTGTCGCATTTGCGCCAGTGAGACAAAAGTAGGTGGGGGAAGTGGGAAGCCAGAATGTGCGCAGCACGGAGTAGAGCGAAGGAAGACTCTGGTTGACGGGCGTTGAGAGGGAGTTGAGATGGGTCTTGAACGCATCCTCCACCGTTCCCGCGGGCGATACAGGGTTTGGCGCTCTGAAGAGCTCGACGAGGGTGTTGATGAATACACTGGCCTTGGTGCTCGACAACTCGAGCCAGTCCTCGCCGTCAAAGTCCGGGCGAGTCTGAAAGACTGGCTTGACCTCTTGTTGGGGGTAGAAATGGGGCTGCAGGTCCTGGTAAGCGGGAAGGACCGAGAACAGGACGGGGTGGCCTACCGCACTTGTCGTGGATGGATATGACGCAGAAGTCGACTTGCGAGACGACCTTGGGGCAGACACCGAGCCCGCAGGAAATCCGTCCTTCCTTGGCCGTCCGACGGGTCTCTTTATCTTTGGCGGCGCGCCATCTGGATATTTCTTGCCGCTGCCTTTCGGACGTCCTGGTCGTCGTTTCTCTGGCACGACCGACGTGTCTGCTGGCGTTATGGTCTCGCTCTGGAAGATAACTTGCTGGCCAGGGCCGTTATCCATCTAAAGAGCACTGAATATCAGTTTCCTCTTCGTCGACATGATGGTAATTGCGAAAGGGTTAAGCAACTGAAACCGAGAAATGCAAGGAAAATGTAAAATAAATATATCTTTGTTGACTTACCAGCCTCGATTAAATTCGTCAAAAATACGGAATTGTCTGTATGTCTGCGTCCTGGCTTTGCAAGAAAATAGAGGCGTCCAACGAAGAGGCGTATACAACAAGAAGGAAATGGCGGATAAGCACCAAGGGAGTTAGGAGGGGCTGAATTCAATAATGGCGTGGGAACTTGGGCAAAATTGGATATTTTATGACTAACCTCTCGGCCTCAGTCTTGCTTTTATTCGCCTCGATCTCTGTATCAAGCTGCTTAGAGTCGCCCTACAATTTTGAGAATAAACGTAGGACGAAAGGTGGGTACCAACGAAGCCGAAGCGGCATGCGGCGGAGATTGAAATTGATGATGTGCTTTAAGCATTTTTTTTCGCGTTGTTCTTTCGACTTGTACCACGACATCGTATCGCGTCTTTTCTATCGCGCATCGTCCAAGCGACGCGTTGAAACTGCAAAGGCTGTTATCGTATGTGAGTACAATGTCCATCGTATTGCGCCACATCTTTCCCCCCATGCATGACGATTCTATACCGAAACATTAGGAAGTGCCGTCCGAAGCCGCCCTTTGGGGTTGGCTCTGTCGATTCCGGTTCTCTGATTCTCCTCGTTACTCTTTTTCCTATCTCCGTTACTTACCCTTCACCAGATCCAACGTGCGTGCATACAAACTCAATTTCGCGGTCCATGATGTGGATTTTGTACATCTCCGTCGTAACTACCATGTATCCGTGCGTACAATAAACAATGACATTGACAGCCCCAACACGTTCCGTCGGGTTGACTTGAACCGAGCAAAAAATAGTGATATCATCGTTTGGTAAATTGGAGCCAGCGTCGTTTTCCTTCTTTTCTTCATACCACCATCATGCCTGGCACACAGAGCGAGTTCCCAATCGACCTTTCCCAGTTCAAACAGTAATATATCGTCCTTATCGCTGTGCGCAACGTTGACGATACTTCGCAGACTGTCACTCGATCCTAAAAAGCCGACGCTCAGCGGTGAAGAAAAGGCAGCGTTGACCGCCAACATCCAGCTCCTACGCGATGCCATCGTCTTGTTCACCGCGACCGGTGCTGCACGCGGCGTTAGTGGACACACAGGCGCGTACTCGTCCTCTCACAGATCGCCAGCGATGCTGACTGTCAGTACCAGGCGGCGCCTATGACACCGTGCCCGAGGTCTGCATGTTGCTAGCCATGTTCAACCACTCGCCAGATAATTTCGTACCCATCATCTTTGACGAAGCTGGTACGCCAAACCGATCCCATATCTCTACCATTATAACGTTCTCCAGGTCACCGTGTTGCAACCCAGTACATCCTCTCCGTCCTTGAGGGCTCCATGCCCGCGGAGCATCTGCTTCACTATCGCGAAGCCAACTCCAAGCTTCCCGGTCACCCAGAACTTGGTCTCACTCCCGGGGTAAAATTCTCCTCTGGCCGCCTGGGACACATGTGGTACGTATCTCGTCTACACCTTGCCTTACAGCTTCCTAAACGTCGTCTAGGCCTCTCGTCAACGGTATCGCCATAGCGAACAAGGACAAGACCGTCTTCTGTTTGGGTTCTGATGGTTCGCAGCAAGAAGGAAACGACGCAGAAGCTGCCCGTCTCGCTGTCGCGCAGGGCCTCAACGTAAAGCTCCTTATCGACGATAACGACGTAACCATTGCTGGTCATCCCTCCGAGTATCTCAAGGGCTACGAAGTCGGCAAGACTCTCGAAGGTCACGGCCTCAAGGTCTTCACCGTACAAGGCGAAGATGTCGATGCTCTCTGGGGCGCAGTCAGTGGAATCGTCACCTACGACGGACCAGCCGCAGTTGTCTCCAAGCGGGTCATGGCGCCAGGCATCGTCGATATCGAAGGAACTACCCACGGACACGACGTCATCCCTGTAAAATCAGCCATAAAGTACCTCGAATCGCGAGGATACCCCAACTTTGGTGACATCCTCCTCAACATCAAAAGCGTTCCTTCTCCCTACCTCTATATCGGCTCTTCCAAGGAAAATGGCGCCAATCGCGTTGTCTTTGGCGAGGCGGTCAACCTCGTCCTCGACACCCTCACCAAAGAAGAGGCCGCAAAGAAGGTCATGGTTATCGATAGCGATTTGGAGGGATCTACCGGATTGAAGGTCATCCACCAGAAGCACCCCGAAGTCTTCGTGCCCTCCGGAATCATGGAACGAGGCAACTTCTCTGCCGCCGCCGGCTTCGGATTCGACCACGATAAGTTTGGCGTCTTCTCCACATTCTCTGCCTTCCTCGAAATGGTGATCTCCGAAATTACGATGGCGCGTCTGAACCACTGTAATGTTCTCTGTCACTTTTCCCATTCTGGCGGTATGTTAGCGCCTTGTTGTCCCTAGGCACGACGCTGATGTTTAGTGTTTAGTCGACGAGATGGCGGACAACACCTGCCATTTCGGTATCAACTCCATGTTCGCGGATAATGGCCTGAGTGACGTGCAGTCGTGGATGTACTTCCCAGCCGACCCCTTGCAGATGATCGCTGTCATCAAGCGCGTCTTCTTCGAACGTGGTGTCCGCTTCGTATTTTCCACCCGCTCCAAGGTTCCCTACATACTCAAAGAAGATGGATCGAAGTACTTTGATGAGGGATATGAATTCGTTCCTGGGAAGGACGAGGTGATCATTGACGGCAAAGCTGGATATGTCATCTCGTTCGGAGAGATGCTGTACAGGTCGTATGATGCTGTATTGAGACTTAGGCAGGGGGGGCTGGACGTCGGTTTGATCAACAAGCCGACTTTGAATATGGTTGACGAGCAGGTGTGTACTAAGCTGTTTTCGGTGGTTTTTGCTGACGGGTTCGTAGGTTCTGGCTAAAGTCGGTGCAAGCCCGTTCGTACTCGTCGTAGAGTCGTTCAACCAGAAGACTGGTCTCGGCTCGAAGTATGGGACGTGGTTGTTGGAGCGGGGGTTCACGCCCAAGTATGGGTATATGGGTACGACTAAGGAGGGTTCGGGAGGGCTTTGGGAGCAGATCCCGTATCAGAACTTGGATCCGCAGTGTATGTTGCTCTTTGCTTGTGGATGGGTTGGGGCGATACTGATATTGTCCTTTCTAGCTATTATCTCCAAGGTGCAGCAGCTGGCGCAGTAGAGGGGAAATAGGAAGAAGTGAAGAAGTCGACAAATCATTGTATCAGTATGTATTACCAACCACTGTAGGCGTATTAGGCAGTTACCATCTGGTGTCATGTTGGCTGGATATGAATCGAATTGGTTTACTCCCGGAAGTACTAGGCAGCGGGAGATGTGCGAACGTTCAGGACTTCAGAAGAGATAACACCTCCCTAATGCAATGTTAACGTTGGATGACTGTAGTCAGTGTACTAAAAATATCATCTCCGTCCATCATCAACTCCAGAGTAGGTATCACGCGCTTATCAGCGCGATATATGAGAACTCTAAGTCCTAGATAGCTTCATGAGATACGGCACATTGACCAGTCATAGAGAGGAGGGGTACAAACCTAACTTGTTATCGCCGCGCCACACTCAATGAAAAGAGACTTTCCACCTTGGCGGAACGACTCCCAGGGCCATCAAATATGGCCTTTCTCTTCGTGTGACTTTGCCGCTGCAGGCGGCCTAGCAAAACAGCCGGGGTATGAGTCCACAAGTATCTAGGAAGTCACTCGTGTTTCTCACCGTGCCTTTACGCGTGAAGGTGCTCTTTCGGCTGGAAGTATTTTGTTTGTCATGCAAAAGCCCAGACGTAAACTTTGGTTGAGCTCGGGGGATTTACTTTATACGTACATGATTAGAACGATGGTAACGCCAATGCTTAAAATGTGGCCAAGGCCGACGTCAACTCTCGGCCGCGGTCCGGTAGGAGCAGCACCAGGCGTGGGAAAATCAAGCTTTGGCCTCCTCCGCCCATGTTGCGCATGCCAGCAGCTGTATCGAATATTCTTTATCCGCTCACTCTCTCATGGCGCTCTGATCACACCGTGTGTACTCTCTTCTGACCTTGAAGCATTTTTACCAAACACAGCTGCTCTCTCTGGCGTGCTCCTCGAACTGGGTTTCGTTATATGATCTTATCTCGCTTCGCGGGCGATGTCATTCTTCTGAGCACGGGGTTCACGCCTGCAGTGTAATTCAAAGAGTGTTATCTTTGACACGAAAATGTGTGCAAGTCCATGGTCTCTCGCGGTCTCAGTGCCTGCGAAGCGTGCTCTATGACCAACAAAACTTATGCTTGCTGGACACGAGTTCATGAATGAGTGCTGGGGACGAAAGGATCTATGTCTGATAATGTGGCGTCGATGCTTTCTTTCCGACTCCGAACGGGTATAGCGTTTGCCCGACGCTTCACTCTCGACGGAACACTACGAGAGGGGCTCAGTAACTCCCGGTCGTCGAATACAACCGGCTTCAACGCCCCCCGCAATATCACTTCAGCTCACGTGCCAGAGCTTCTCTCTCTTTTAGCACATGCACCACTGATCGTTTCCAGATGCGCCCCATTGCGCTTAATCAGAGACCAACCTCATCATGTCTTCATCCGGTCCCATTCTTGCATTATCTCGCCATTCCGAGTGTTCCGTCGCTTGTCGAACGTATGGGTTCTTCTTCTCTTGCATGCGCACTTCGCCCTTGGCGCACTTCGAGCGCCTACGTCACCCCTTCAATTCATGCTGGGTGTTCTCAATTCCCCTATCGTGTGACTACTCGTGCTACTGAATCTATGGAACTAGACCAATGCGTCTTCCGAGAACACCATTATCTTATCTCCTCTCTTGACAAATCGACAATGTGCGGGGACGGATGTATATAAGAGACGAGGATTATCGTGGATTCTACAGGCTCGAGTGTTCTCTAGTCTTCCCTTGCCATCGCTTCAGGTTCTAGTTCAAAGATGATGTCCTTCACCAAGCTCCTCTCTTTTGTCCTCCTGGCTGTGTCTGCTGGCGCTGTCCCAAATACTGGGTTCGCCAAGCACTCGACTCACCGCAAGCGTGTCATTGGACGTGGCATTGAGGTCGAGACGTATCATCCTGCTTCCTCTTACCAGGCAAGTCATCTAACTATCGAGTTCTCGAATATATACTGATAATGCTATTAGACCTTTGGCACTGGCAAAGACGCTCCATCGTCTCTCATTGCTCAGACTTTGGAGGAGACCACTCGTGCTTTCGTTGCATCCGAGCTCGGTATCGACGGTGCTGATGTCGCCTTCACTGGTGGCAACGTACAAGAAGAAATCAGCTACGCCTACGTGAAGCAGGCGCATGTAAGTGGATCACAACTTTCGCTCCGCCCAAGTTACTGATTTCGAGAACAGGATGGCGTCGACTTCGTCAACGCTGTCGCCAACGTCGCGTACAAGGACAACAAGGTCGTTGCCTTCGGCTCCTCTTTCGTTGATGCGTGTATGTTTCTCATCAGAAACATATGGAGTGATATTAATACAGTCTAAAATAGCTAACATCGCCCCGTCGACTCCCACCGTCGAAGTCGATTCCATCGTCGCGTCCGTTGAGGAGCAGCTCGATGGAAAGTTCAACGGGTACAAGTCGGTTAATTACCTGACGCAACCGGACGGTTCTGTTGCTCTCACCCACGCCATTCAGATCCAGAATGAGGAGACCAACGCGTGGTACGAGGCGCTTGTCGATGCTCACAGCGGAGAGCTCCTCAGCGTCATTGACTTTGTCAATGAACTTACTGTGAGTTATCGTGGATTCTTTCCGATGTATATCTAACCAGCAGATAGTACCGTGTCATTCCTATCACGAAGCAAGCCGTAACCGAGGGTACAGAGTTGTTGGTTGACCCTGAGGACTCTACCGCCTCTCCCAGCGGCTGGGTCACCTCTGGCGCCACTGCGTTCGTTAATCTCTCTGATATTCTGTGCGATCCCTGATCTTCCAAATAGCGGTAACAATGTGGTAGCTTACAAATCGTCGCAATCGTCTACATCTCCCACATCTTCCACCGGTGTCTTCGATTATCCATGGACTGCTTCCGCTGCACCTGCCACCACCAACAACCTCCACGCTGCACGCGTTAACGCATTCTACCTCATCAACAAGCTACACGATATCTACTACCGTTACGGCTTCACGGAAACCTCGTACAACTTCCAGGCGTCCAACTTCAACCTCGGAGGCTCTCAGAACGACCGTGTCTTGATGAGTGTGCAAGATGGCAGCGGCACCAACAACGCCAACTTCGCTACTCCTCCTGAGTACGTTTCTATTGCATTGCTTCACTCCGAATTCAGAGCTGATTGACATGTAGTGGTCAATCGGGAACCTGCCGCATGTATATCTGGACTCTTACCTCGCCTAACCGTGATGGTTCGCTTGAGAACGATATTCCCGTTCACGAGATGACCCATGGATTGACCAACCGTCTCACCGGCGGTGGAACTGGAAGGTGTCTCCAAACCACCGAAGCCGGTGGCATGGGCGAGGGTTGGTCTGATGCACTCGCTTTGTGAGCTTCTCTTGTTTTCTGATCTGCGTTATGGCGGGCTAAATCAACTTCTAGCTGGACCGAGCAAACCAGCACCACTCTTCGCGACTTCACATTGGGCGCGTATGTCGTCAACGACGCTGCTGGCATCCGTTCATACCCCTACTCGACCTCCGCCACGACCAACCCCCTTCGCTACTCTACCATCAAGACTCTTAACGAAGTCCACGGTTAGTCATTCAAAGCCCTTCTGTAGACGCTATGGCTTACCCCTTCCCACGATCAGATATTGGTGAAGTCTGGGCTAACATCCTGTTCAACGTCTACGCCGCTCTCCTTGCTGAGCACGGCTTTGACGCATCGGCACCCACCAACCCGGCTAGCACCGCCGGTAACGCTGTCTGGCTCCACCTCTTGATTGACGCTCTCAAGCTGCAGCCTTGCAACCCCACCCGTACGTCCTTTTATCATAGCAAGATAACTTGTTCACTTATAATGGCTTGTAGTGGTCTCCGCTCGTGACGCTTGGATCCAGGCTGATGTCAACAGATACTCCGGCGCCAACAGGTGTGTCCTCTGGAATGCGTTTGCCAGCCGTGGCCTCGGTACGGCTGCAGCCAGCTTCAACGACAGCACAGCGGTTCCTTCGGGCTGCTAGGCTCTCATTTATATGATATCTGTAATGCGGTATTCATGTGGAAGCAATAATTATATATAGCGCAAAAATGAAATGTGGATTTGTACCATCATTCAGTTGTTGGTGACTAGAGCGTAATATCTGCCTTGAAGTTAGGTCCTGAAGGCTTCATTGAAAGCTATTCTCGGACTCTGAGAGAGGTAGAACTTGGGTTTTCTTCCTCGATGAATGATTAATAATAGCCTTGAGTATCTTGACGGAAAGGTATTTCATTCACGTTCAGCTAGGTGCTCGAGAGATATCCAAGTAGTGGAACGCAAAGGAAAGTGACTGATCACAGAACCGTATCATTCTTCACATGTACAGTAATGCTGACTGATTTGACAATGCTGGAAGATGTCAGCGAAAGATTTCGAGAGGAGTCGACGAAGGACTTACGGATGTCGTTGATGCTGACCTCCAGACCTTCTTCTTTGAAACCCCGTAACGCCTTGATCACGTCCGAATCT
This sequence comes from Flammulina velutipes, assembly GCA_011800155.1. Lineage (NCBI taxonomy): Eukaryota > Fungi > Basidiomycota > Agaricomycetes > Agaricales > Physalacriaceae > Flammulina > Flammulina velutipes. The sequence continues at coordinate 395,507 of CM022374.1, read as the reverse complement.
TCAATCATCTTGCTGACCACGTTTGTTAGGTCGGCCTTTTGGAGGGTAGAGTAGACAGGATTATCGGTGAAAAAACTCCTGTCCATTGTTCGTACAGGATATATCTCGAGAGTCTGCAATGTGCGCGCCGACCAACATGCTGAAATGAGGGGAAGGATATCCGTGCATTTGCAGAATTCCAGTAAATGGAATTGTGGGTATATGGTGAGTGTTCGCAATTTGGGACCCAGAAAATGTGAGAGAAAGTTCAAAGAATGGCTCGACATAGAGTAGAGATGGGCGGTGAAATGAATCAGATTCGAAAGCACATATGCCGCAGAATCCCAGTCGCCTTCGCTGCTCTGAAAGAACGTAACAAGGCTGAGCTCAACATGCAAGATGCTGCGACGATGTTTGGAGACGAATGGAAGAAGATCCCAAGGGGCACCTTGGATAGAAAGATGTGTGAGTGTGGAGAACTTGATATGCTCGAGGAGATAAAAAGCATTATTCAGCGTTAGGGATGTGACACCTGATTGTATCAGTAGAGGTTCGAAGGGAACATCAATGGTGCGGTCGACGTCGCTGAAGCCCTGGACGTCAAGTTGGCGCAAGTTGGCACAAGCAAGTAACAGGGAGCGGATGATGTGGCTTGAATGAAGTTCCAAGCGCACAGTGAGTTTGGATAGGTTCAACCAGGGGATTGGAAGAGATGTGGTATAGAAAACACTCTGGTCGACCCAGACGTCTTCATCCATCTTGATGTTCAATTCATTGAGCTGTGGACAGTCGCTGAAAGGTGAAAGGACGGCAGTGAAGTCCATGATGTCGTCAGGTTCTCTGAACTCGTCTCGCCCTGCATTCCAGGTTGCCCTCAGTGTTATACACAACTTTTTGAGAATGGGTAAACGTCCCAGTTGGCCGAAGCTGACAAATGCGTTGGATGTTCCAGAAATATGGATGGCTTCCCAACGCGACAAATGCTTCGCGAGGGCTTGAAAATCTTTCCAACTGATATCAAGGTTAAGGTAGAAACGCAGCGGTGCTTGTCCAGATAACGCTAAAGCATCCGTAAGATGCAGAGGCTGCAGATGCCGTAGGACGAGTTCGAACGTCGACCAGTACGACGGCGACTGCCTGAGGATGTTCCTCCATCGACGGCATACTGCTGACAGAACCCACGGGGTGGGTAGTTCGAGTCCTGGACCCAAAGAGTAGCCAGGACGATCGAGGCCCAGATCCTCGTCGAGGCAGTTGCGAAATATCTCGAGCATAATCTCCGGCGGAAGCGAATGGAGCCGACTGAGGATGCTCCTATGTCGAGCTATCAACGACTCTCCGGCTTCGCGCTGTTGTCTGAGGAGGCGCAACGCTTCTTCAACGTGCGCAATGTCTGCATCGCAATCAAGCAGTTCATTCTCCATCTTGTCAATGAAGGCTTCGATTTCATCTCGCGTCGAAGGTGTGGCGCCGGGGTCTTCACCTAACGAAATGCCATCGATGTACGCCGCGTATGGGGATGGTTGGTCTATGCGACGAATGGGCTTTGGACGTAGCCCACAGCGAGAACAAGGCACATCTATCATAATTTTCAGTATATTGGACGGAGTAGTCACGGTGTATGCAGCGTACTTACCACTCATGTCTAGCAAATGATGGCGGGCGAAGACAAGAAGCCGTTCATAATCATTGATTCCGAACTCCTTCGGAAGTTCCCGTTGAACATAACTTGATGGAAAAAATATGTTAATTGTCTCAAATCACTCGGTGGCTCAAGCAGCGTGAGTGGTACCAATTCAATTCATTTCGCCTTCTTCTTCGCGTCTAGCTGAATTTTATGCAAATGAATAGGCGAGTCCGCGTTGTTCTGCAAAACGATCTTCGCCAAACTAATCGTTGCGCGACAATTGAATAGCATGCTTGTATGTCGTGTTACCACTCTGGTTGATTTATTTGAATTCCTATCTTTGCTAGCCTTTGCGAAGCTTCAATGGCATTGATGGGTGGAGCTGGGAGACCTCTTGCCACACTTTCAAAAGGTAAATCACCTTATTCATTGTGCACAGTTCTCCCTCATCGTTGTTTGCAGTCTGATAGACTTGCTGCAAGCCCTGATGTACAAGCTCAAGACCACGTCACTCGCCAACACATCCGCCTATGGTGTTAACGGCCTGTCGACGAGACACACCCAATCAATATTCCCGCAAAACTACCCCTTCTGAGCCACGAGTGAGCTCATCACAATGATGACTCTGTGGGTCTGGTTTTCGTTTGAGAGCGTGATACCTTGACAGTCGAATGGAGACGATTCATTGACGCTGCAGCGGCTGCACTCCCCCGAGAACCAAGAAGTAAACTGCCTATCATGTGTGTAATTGAGAAATGATCTACCTACTTAAGTCTTCTTGCTGCGCTTCTTCGTCGAACCTAAATCACCTTGCTGTGACTTCACCCTTTTGACCTGAGACTGTCCCTTGCCCTCATCTCTATTGCTACGCTTTCGGCCATCCAGTCCATCCACCCTACTGGGATGAAGTCCGCTAACAATAGTCTTGCGCATCCCAGGACCGTCACCAATCATCATATTGGGCGCGAAATCAAACTTTGGCTGAGTAGTGAAGATGGCTCTTTCCGATACACCAGGAGGGGGCATAGCCTTTGCGGTGGTACGCAAAGTAGAGATGAACCAGTCGTGGTCATGTAGTACTGCGGACACCTCGCCAATATCGTAACGGGACCGAAACGTATTGGCCATTTCGACGAAGAGCGTAGTGAGGCCGGCAATGGCGAATCGAGGACAGTCTCCACTAGCCCATGATCTGAGGAAATTGGTCTTCATAATTCCTGCCAGTGCCGGAGAGCTATCAAAGATACTGGCAACATAGCCGTAGAGGCTCTTCGGGGAACCATACGCGACGGCAGCTTCCGGGGGAAGATCACACTCAAATGGGAGGTAGAATAGTGCCATGTACATGAGCACCCAGATAATGGATTCCAGATCATCCACAAGGGTGTGTCCAGGTCTACCGGAGAGAATGTGAGCGGAGATGAACTGATAGGTGCCCTGTGGTGTTTTCTTCAGATCGCTAAAGAAAATAACGAATCATCAAGAATTTACCGACTTGCTACTGCGAGCCTGGAGGTCGCCCGCACGATCGAGGATGACACAGAGGTCCCAGTCGATGACTATTCCCTTCCATTCGCCTGTTTCTGAATTCCGGTGGATCATGATATTAGACGCACTAAGATCCCTATGCATCACACCTGCGCTGTGGTATGCATCGCTAATGGCTGTCCCAAAAATGAGTATGCGTCTGGACCGAGACTACTGAAAACGTACCTTCAGCAGCATCTGCCAAACAAGTCAGTAAGACCTTGGCCCAGCCGAAGGTGGCTAGTTCGCGAGCGATTGTCCCGAGAGCCAAGCGGTGGAGGCGCATTTGGGAACGACCCGGAATGGCTTTCCAAGTGATGCAGTTTGGTACATCTCCGCCCGCGACCTTATCGGCGATGTTGCGAACATTGTGAGCCTTGAGACGGTCGTAGATATAGACCTCGGGTTCTGCACGCGGTGATGGTTCGTACCAGTAGTCTTTGATGAAGCAAACGCGCTTCTGGGAGACGTGATAGGCAAGGGAGCGTCGAGTTGCGCGAGTAAAGACGTCACAGCAATGACGGTCGTACAGTGGATTGGGAACGATGAAGTTCTCGTTCCCTATCTGGACGTTGTACCACACCTCAGGTCGCTCGACAACCATCCGGCGCGGGCCAGAAAGGGCGTGCCAATAGTCTCTCTCATAACGATTGAACTGTTCAAGGGCCTCCAAGACTAGGGCATCTTTGTCCTTGATCCTCGTTACAGTGCGGTCGAAGCCACGCTCAGGATCGGAGAGCTGTTCATATCGAAGATAGAACTCGGCCAGAATGTCCGGGTGTTGCGTGTAGTCGAAGCTGTGACTAACAATGGCACTAGATCGATCCCAGCGTATGAGGCGGGCCCTGGAGTGAAAGATAGCCACAGTGAAGAGGTGGGTTCTGTAAGACATGGCGAGGGAAATGCCAGCATAGGCGGTAATCTGACCCCGCATTTCCTCCGACTGGGAGGTGGACGGTTCTACGTCGTCAAAGCTCTCGCCGTTGGAAGGATCTTGGAAAGGATCGTAGTCGAGACGAGGCTTGAATGTGACTTGAGTCTGCATGATCGCAAAATTGTTGGCTTTCGAAGAAGATTTATGTTCTTTATCGTAGGTAGCCAGGTCGACTCTGAGACCGTCACAGCTTGGGTCGTCATCATTGGGGAACGCCCGGAACTCGGAACGACGGCCAGAAGGAGGCCACTCTGCAAATGCCATTTGCTAGTGTTAACGTTAGAGGCATGTCGTTGGAGCCTAAGACAACGACTTACATATTTCGTGTACATCGAGGACTCGTCCTCGCCTTCTCTCGGGGGTACAGAACAAAGTTTTTTGCGCGCAACCTCAGGAAGCTTAGCTTGTTTAAAGTCCAGGGGAATGTCCTTGCCCCAAGGCATGAACTCCTCGAAAAATTTGCAGGGATCCATGCCGACTTGGTAATGTCCTTCCGAATCTTCGACGACGTTGGCATAGATCTCTGCGACCTCCATTTGTGTGGTTTGCTTGAATGGTTGGAGTGCAAGCTAGTAGAGAGTCAAGTTTGGAGGTGGAAGGGAGGAGTGCGTTCTCGCTGATCAGAGTTAGCTCGGGTGCTGAGGTCGGTCATGGTACAAGGTCAACCACAGACTCAGTCCACTTGCCCATCCAATTTTTTTGATCCCGACCTTCTTCCCCGGAAGTTCCCGCTGAACGTACTCAACAACTCCATGGAACAGATATATTTATTATCTCAAATCTTGCCAACCAAAGGCCCTCACAAAAAGGTAGCAAGAATCTGTCATTTAGTACGAATCAGTAAAATACGATTACATCTCAGCAAAGCAGCGTTCAAAAAAATATCCACTCTCAATCTCAATCTACATCAATCACACCAAAGTTAGGATGCGAATCAGTAAGTACGATAGTGCAAATTTGACAAAGTATCATCGATCATCCTTCACATGTACAGTAATGCTGATCTATCTGACAATGCTGCAATATGTGAGCGAAGGGGTATAAGAGGAGTCGACGAAGGACTTACGGATGTCGTTGATGCTGACCTCCAGACCTTCCTCTTTGAAACCCCGTAGCGCCTTGATCATGTTCGAATCTTCAATCATCCTGCTGACCGCGCTTGGAAGGTCGGCTTTCTGGAGGGTAGAGAAGACAGGATGATCGGTAAAGAAATGCCCGTCCATTGTTCGTTCAGAATAGATCTCGAGTGTCTGCAATGTGCGCGCCGACCAACGAGATGAAATGAGGGGAAGGATATCCACATATTTGCAGAATTCCACTAGATGGCGATGTGGGTATACGGTGAGCGTTCGCAGCTTGTGTCCCAGAAATTGTGAAAGAATATTCAAGGAATAACTAGACATAGAGTAGAGATGGGTGGTGAAGTGAACCAGGTCTGGGAGTATGTGTGCCGCAGAATCCCAGTCGTCTTCACTACTTTTATGGAAGGTATATAGCGTGAGCTCGATATGGGAGATGCTGCGACGATGCCTAGAGATGAATGGAAGATGATCCCAAGGCGCGCCGGCTTGGATAGAAAGATCTGTGAGTGTGGAGAGTTCGATGTGCTCGAGGAGATAATAGGCATTAGTCAGCTTTAAGGATGTGATGCCTGAGTGTATCAATAGCGGTTCGACGGGAACATCGATGGTGCGCTCAACGTCGGTGAAGCCCTCAATATCAAGTTGGCGCAAGTTGGCGCAAGCAAGCAATAAGGAGCGGACGATGTGGCTTGATTGAGGTTCCAAGAGCACCGTGAGCTTGGAGAGGTTCGACCAGGGGATTGGAAGAGATGTGGTATGTAAAGCACTCTGGGTCACCCAGATGGCTTCATCCATGGTGATGATCAATTCCTCGAGTTGTGGACAGTCGCTGAAAGGTGAAAGGGCGGTAGTGAGATCCATGATGTGCTCAGGTTCCCTGAACTCGTTTCGTTCTGCATCCCAGGTTGCCTCCAGCATTATACCCAACTTTTTGAGAATGGGTAAACGATCAAGGTGGCCGAAGCTGACGAATGTGTCGTGTGTGGCGGAAATGAGAATGGTTTCCCAACGTGATGAATGTTTCACGAGGGCTCGTTTACAGGATTCTCCACTGTTTTCAAATTTGAGGCGGAAACGTAGTGGTACTTCTCGAGACAACTCCAGAGCGTCCTCCAAAGGTTGCAACTTCTGTCCGACTGTGAAGGACGACCAGTAAGACGGTGATTGCCTGAGGATGACCCTCCATCGACGGCATACCGCTGACAGAACCCATGGGGCAGGTAGATCTGGACGCCACAAAGAGTACCCCGGACGATCGAGTACCAGTCGCAGATCCTGGTCGAGGCAGTGGCGGAATATCTCGAGCATAACCTCCGGTGGAAGCGAATGGAGCCGACTAAGGATGCTCTTATGTCGAGCTACAAACGACTCTCCGGCTTCGCGCTGTTGCTTGAGGAGGCGCAACGCTTCTTCAACGTGCGCAATGTCTGCATCGAAGTCCAGCAGGTCATTCTCCATCTTGTGAATGAAGGCTTCGATTTCAGCTCGCGTCGAAGGCGTGGCACTGGGATTTTGGTCTAATGGAATGCCATTGAAGTACGCCGCGTATGGGGATGGTTGATCTATGCGACGAATGGGCTTTGGACGCAGTCCGCAGCGAGAACAAGGGGAATCTATAATGAAGAATTTAGTATATTGGAAGGACAGGTAGCGTATACAGCGTACTTACTACTCATGTCTAGCAAATGGTGGCGGGGAGAGGACAAGAAGATGATTGATTCCGAACTGCCTCCGAGCGAGTAACCTGTCCCCGGAAGTTCCCGTTGAACATACTTCATAGGAAAGAGATACCATCCATGAGTGCATAGTAGTCACCTCAAATCTTGCCAACCAAAGACCGTGAACACCTCCCCACTTCAGAAGAGCAGCAAGAATTCAGTTATAGCGTAGCGGTCGTATTTGCCTACGGGAGACTCATTTAGTACGAATCAGTAAAATACGATTACATCTCAGCAAAGCAGCGTTCAAAAAAGCATCCACTCTCAATCTCAATCTACATCATCAATCCCACCAAAGTTAGGATACTGCGCCGGTGGTGCAGGCGCAGGAGCCAGAGGAGGCGGCAAATTAAACGAAAAGCTAAACCCTCCCGACAAACCCCCAAAGGGCGCTGCCGCATCATCAATAGGCTCCAAAGGCGGTGGCTCATCATCATCCACAACAGCACGAGGAGCCTGCTGTTGCTGTGCCTTCCGCTTCTTGTTCTCAGCACGCAACGCCGCCTTCTTCCTCTGCACAGTCGCGAACGACGACAACGTCGCCAGTGCGTCTCCCACGTGACGCTTGCTCGGCCTGTCCGATATCCTTCCCAATCCAAAGGGTCAGTATTATCTGAAGAAGAAGAAGAAGACGAAACACACACACCTCGACTGCATACACTCCGTCACATCCGCCGCCTTCAAGAACGGCATAACCTGCACCAGCTTGCTATACACCCTCGTCAACGTCGACGTGCTCCCCTTGAACGCACTCGCAACCTCATTCCACCCCTCGAACCTCTCCCCAAACGGCGGCCGCAGCTCCTCCCTCAAATCCTGCATAACCGGATCGTTCGGGTCCAAATCCAAATGTCCCAAAAAGTCCGGGTCCTCGCCCTCATCCAGCCCAGGCGCCGGAATACCCATCATCATCGCTGCAAACGCAACAGCCTGGAGAGGCCCCGAAGACGGCGTCACTACCTCGTCGAGCCAGCGTTCAATCCGCTCGGCGCGCTGCTGCGACCCCGATAGTTTCAGAATCCGGTTCATGTCCGCAACGTACTTGGGCTCGTCGATACGGTGGAACGCGCTGCGGATCGCAGCAAAGACCATCTGGATGGTCTCGCACATCTCGCGCTCGACGATGGCTAGCGCTTTGACGCGGGCGGTGGGGTCGGCGGTCAGTGAAATGAGCGCGATTTGGAGGGTTGCGGAGTCTCGAGGACGGAGGAGATGGGAGTGTTCGTCGAGCAAGCGGAGGATACTCTTGGTACGACTCTCTGTCGCGTAGATATCCAGTGCAGCCACGAGGTTGTCCGAACTGTTTGTTGCGATTTTCGATAGTGTCCCGAGGAGATCGTTAGAGCCCAATCCGCGTAGTACACAGTACAATGACCGCGACGGCACAACAGCGAACAAGTTTTCCAAGCGAACCTTGACGATCCTGCGAACATTTAATCGTTGGCGATTTACTTGGGATGACCAATGGGAGGCATGGAGGCTGCAAGTGCATCTGACTTCGCCGGTTTGTGAATCGAGCTCGTCGTCGAGATCGTCTTCATCGTAGTCATCGTCCTCGTCTAGGTCCTCCCAGTCATCTTCTCCTTCGTCCTCTTGCTCCTCTTCATCATCTTCACCTGAAGCTAGACGGAGATTGAGTAGTCATCCTGCCGATGCACTTTGGAACGCACCAGGTTGTCCACCGTACAGTATACGCGGAATGGCCTTCCATCCGAGCTCATCCTCGATGTCGTCCAGCATAGGAGGGATCTGCCTACGCGAGCGCTGGGAGTTGGCAACCGACATCGACACGAACAGCTCGCGCCACATCCATAATATGACACGATTAAGGTGTTGAGGGCCGTGGAAGTCGAACCGTTTGACCTTTTCGTCTTTCAGATTGTGGATGTCGAGCACGACTTGGTATGTCTTTGTGGCACACGAACACCTTTACTTGCGGTCAGCACACGCGGAACAGACACGACAGCTCTACGCACCCGCCAACCCGCGATCCATCTCCCAGTTTCTTGATAGTCTGGGCTATAAAGAGCAGCGAAGCGTGCGCTTCGTCAAAGTGGACGTGGTGCTCGTACACCGCGATCCAAATGTCGGCGAGCCACGTCGTGATTGTGTGGATGATTTCAGTCATCAGCGCATCGCGGTTGGACCGTTCCTTCACCGCCGCGCATTTCGCGTCGCGCGCGAGGTCGGCGATGAGTTCGTTGAGTTCCCGACGCTTTGCTCTGTAGGCGAGCACCGGAATCGCAGCTTGTCGGCGTTTGAACCGGGAGGCAGAGTGCACGACTAGAGCTCTGGTAAGAAAAGGCCAGAAGACGCGTTCAGCAAGGCTGGATACCTCGTTTTGCCTGTTTCCGAGGCCCCTTGTCCAACGCCGGTCCAATATGGCTTTCGACGAGTTCTCTCTGCTTGTCTGGCGGTAGGCTGTCGTATATCTGGATAAATCTGTGTTTCTGTGAGCAGCTGCGCGCTACGATGAAGCCTGGACAAGTACCGTTTGCTGGGCAGAACGGGTGGCATGGACGTTCAAGACAAGGAGGATAATGAATTTAATTATTTTACAATTTACATATGTAACCGCCGGCCTCGTATTCTAATTCAGCTACGTGTACACTCTCTACCACTTGGAATATGGCAAGAATTTGCCGCTGTCAATTCGGTTACTGTGCTGCTACCAGAAGGAAAAGAACGTCGCTCACTCAAAGGTCAATAAAATGCGATCTCCCTTGGGATCAGGCTTCTTCTCAATGTTCACCTTGCAGTCAATCATCGACATAATTCCATCCCCAAACTACGGTGGTCAGTTATTAAATATACCAACGTCGCGCAGAGCATTACCTTCTCGTGGATGACGGCCTGCAAGAGATGGATCAGCTGCCCGTTTCTCGTCGGCGATAAGACGACATACCTTGATAGCATGTCCGTATACCATAACGCCCTATCTGGGATCAATACTACATTAACGATACCAGGTGAGATGACCTACTTCGAATAGACGATAGATGACTGGATCGGTAGGTGGCACAGGCCCAAGGCCACGGTTCGGATACCAGTGGGCGCCCAACATCCCGTCAAGGCTTGAATGGTCGAGCTCGAGAATCTCAGAAAGCTTCTTCAGTTCCTCCTCAGAAAACTTGGCCTATAATATCGGTTGGTCCTGGAAGCGTTCTCAGAAGCTAAGAGTGCGTACTTGGCCATAAAATGCTGCTGCGAGCCAAACTTCGTCCTTGCCAATAGATTTGGCGATTTCGTCAAAGGTCAAGCCTATCGCCGTATGAGAAAGAGAGCCTCAAAGAAGGATACAACGCACCTTTCTGTGCTTTAGCCTGGAACAGCGCATTATGAACACTGGATAAGTCAGAGTAAGGGCTGGTGGCTGAGGGAATGGCCTATTATTTCTTGTCAGTATTTCTCGACTACAGCCAAGAGGCGACGAACGGCGGTTTGGGACATGGTGGGGCTAAGAGACACGTCGGACGGCGATGGTGGGCGTTATATATGTCACTCCGGGGCAAGTATACTCCTCTCGTATAACGTGACGGGGCACGGGATGGAATTACAAGCAATAGCAAGTACTCGTGATCTATAAGCGCATTAGTAGACGAAAGGAGTCGAAAAAGTAGAACGCACAATTCTACATCTTGCTAAGTTACGAAGACGATTGATCGCTATCTCCCTCTTTCCACACCTCCTTCGTCGCGTTCATCAACTCATACAGCTGTCCAATCTGCTCTGGCGACATCTTTCAAACGCGTTAGGTTGCACATCCAAGTAAAGCCAAGAGACACGCACCTTTTCCAGCAACTGCACATCTAGCTTCTTCCCCGTAAACGCATGCGCAGCGTCTTTCGCGCCAGGAAGCGCCTCCAAATACATTTTCCACTGCGATAGGAACCCGATAATATGCAGCGGGTTCGTCGTTTCCCTGTGTCTTCGGAATTCTAAACTTGTCGGGTTGGAGGACGATGTCTCAGCGCGTTTAACTGGCGGCATTACCTGCTTTGACGTAGTCGTCCCCCAAGGAGCGCATTTCCGGTGCTAGGTTGCGATGCGCGCGCAGTAGTTGTCGGTATAGCCTACGGATGTCAAACGTTAGCCCTTATACCCTAACGGATAGGTTGCTTCGCGTACGGAATGGGCGGAAGTAGCGACGCGCTGGCATCTTGAAGGTTAAGCGGTCGACTGCTAATAGATTGCGCTCGTCGTATTAAAGATGCGCGCATGTTGGAATCTCGACGGAATGCAGTTGAGAAGAACGATGATGGAAGTCGAAAACAAGAAATCGTGCGCCACGTGCTCGTTCCAAAAAGTCATCTCTATGATTCGTTACACCTCTCACTGGCCGCGTCGAAATCGCTTCATGAAGGACGTATCAGGCCTACTAAAATATAACTACTACGGTGGAATCAAGGACATCGTTACGCTGACCCCATTACGCTTCAAAGACTCAAAACTATTCCACGTCCAACTCTCCATATATTATCCATACCCACATCAGTCGCAAAGTTCAACTGAACCTCTTCCAGCTCCCCAAACCTATCAGACGAAGCCAAATTCTCGAAAAAATCTTCCCAGGCCTGTTCCATCGAGGTAGAGGTCTTTCCGAGTGGCAGGACGATACACTGGGAAAGCTGCATTTCCAAGCGCTTCAGCCAATACTTCAGATCCTGCTCCAAGCATCCTCGAATGCGCTGTAACGTCTTGATAGCGTCTTGAGTGGGATACCGGGCGGTGGATTCCCACGAAGACAATTCCAGCCGGAGAAAATGTAGATGAGAGATATGGAGATTTCGGGGGCAGGTCGCTATAACAGTCAAATAATAAACAAACGGGTCCTATGCTTGAACTCACCAGGTACAACAGGAAAGAACATAGTAAGCTCCGTCACCGTCCCCTCCGTCATCTCCAAAAGTTCGTCAAACAAATCTGTGTCCGCCAGCGCATCCACCAAAAACAAGATCCAACGCAGCTTCGGAAGGGCCTTTGGACACTGTTCAGGATCCAATATAGCCTTCAACAACCTATAATCGTTCTCCATCGACCCACGAACAAACATCCGGAACACCACATGCAGAATGACCAGCCCCAGTATCTCGATGTGGTCCCAAACATGCTGCTCAGAGCAGCCCCCACCACTCGGGAGATACACCCCCACGCACGAGAGGATTCGTAGCTAAGGCGACGTGCGAACGATAGAGCATAAGTCCGAGGTGCAGGGGAATTGTATCGCCTCTAAGAGGAGTACATGGAAGATCTGTGGTCCAGTCTGCAGATGTTGTAGTAAGGCGTCCGTGGTCCATGGATCCCAGGAGAGGTGCATCAAGGTGAGGTTCTCCAGCGCGGTGAACGCTGCCAAGCTCGTGGGGAATCCTACGGTGCTCCCAATGGATGGATACGGTTTACGCGATTTCGAGCCAAAGGGAGAGAAATCGATTGTCAGACTCTTCACGAGAGCTAGCGTAGGCGAAGATACTGCAGCGGTAATCGGTACGGCGCTATTCTTGTATTTCCGCAAGAGACCTGTGTTGCTGAGATGCGCGCGAGCACGCCAGAGCTTTGAGCGGGAGACAGGGGAAGAAGCTGCGGCGGTAGTAATCGGTATATCTCTATGCTTGTGTTTCCGCAAGTAGACTGTCTTGAAGAGATGCGCGCGAGCACATAGGAGGAACGAGTGGGAGACGAGAGAACATGCTTTGAGGGACTTGTGTGTGGTATCGTCCGTAGTGTCCTCTGCAAGCTTGTCTACAACGATTTCAATCAGCTCAAGGGGAAGAGCATCCATGGCGGTGATTCTGGAATCATGTCAGGATAACCTATCCAGAAGACAAATAGGACGAGCCTACTCTTAACGTAGTTATATGACAACTCGTTGTCGACAGCCTGAGAGGCGATAAACCCCTATTCAGTGTCAATCAGTTCGTGGTGGTAATGAGCAAGTCTCAGAATCGATCAAATAAGAAGTGGCGTCCGCTCGGCAAGGTCGGCCCGATGAGAATACACAACTTGCTAAATGTGGCGTCGATCTTGATTACATTCCTGTTGTGCTCCAGGCAGCTCCGGCCGGAGGTAAGCCAAGGTCCTAGGTTGAGATGCGCGCGAAACAATTGTCGGTATAACCTGTAGTTGTCAAACGTTAGCCTTATCTGACAAATAGGTTGGTTTTAATTGCGTACGGAATGGGCGGAAGTAGCGACACACTGGCCTATTGGAGGTCAAGGGGTCGACTGTTAGTAGATTGAGCTGGTCGTAAAGGCGCGCGCACGTTGAATTCCGACGAGATCTAACAACCTAGTTAAGAACAACGATGATGGACGTTGAGAACAAAGAAATTATGCGCCACGTGCTCGTTCCAAAGTCATCTCAAGATTACAGATTCCAAAAATCCATGAGCTAATCTAGTCCAAGTGATCCCAATTAAGGAAGGAACTTGTTACGCTGACCCCATTACGCCTCAAAGACGCAAAGCTATTCCACGCCCGACTCTCCATGGGCATCATATCCACCGCGGTCGCAAACCGGAAATGAACCTCTTCAAGCTCCCTAAATCTATAAGAGGAGGTAAAATTGTCGAAAAAGGCTTCCCAGGCATGTTCCATAGTGGTAGAAGCCTTTTCACACATTGGCAGGATGATACGATGGGAAAGGAACATTTCCAAGCGCTTCAATCGATACTGCAAATCCTGCTCCAAGTAGCCTCGGATGCGCTCCAACGTCAGGATAGCCTCCTCAATGGGATCCGATGCAGTAGAATCCCACCCAGACAAGTCCAGCCGGAGCACATTCAGATGAGAGATGTGCAGATATTGCGGGCAGGCCACTAGTGTCAAAAAATTAATAGATATGGACAGATCCCCTGCAGAGGCACTCACCAGGTATACTAGGGAATATCATATTCAGCTCATTCACCGTCTCCTTCGTCATCTCCAAAAGTTCGTTGAACAAGTCCATGTACGGAGCATCCATCCAAAACATGATCGTATGCAGCCTGGGAAGCGCCTTTGGACATTGCGCAGGGTCCAATACAGCCTTCAATACCCTATAAGCATCCTCCACCGACCCACCAGTAGAGGTCCCATGGAAAATCACCAACCCCAACGTCTCAACATGGTCCCAAACATGTTGCTCAGAACAACCCCCATCACTCTGGAGATACACCCCCACGCACGAAAGAGTTCTTAGCTGAGGCGACGCGCGAACGACCGAGCATAAGTCCGACGTGCAGGGAAATTGTATCGCGGTTAAGAGCAATGTTTGGAACGTGTGTGGTCCAGTCTGTAGATGGCGTAGTAAAGCGTCTGGGGTACCTCGATCCCAGGACATGTGCATCAAGACGAGGTTCTCCAGCGAGTAAAACGCATCCAAGCTCGTGGGGAATCCTACGGTGCTCCCAAAGGATGGGTACGGTCTACCCGATTGCGAGTTAAGGGGAGAGAAATCGATTTTTAGACTCTTCACGAGGGCTAGCGTGGTCGAAGATACTTCAGAAGTAATCAGTACGTCGCTTTCCATGCGTTTCCGTAAGACAACTGTGTTGAAGAGATGTGTTCGAGCACGCAGGAGGAATGAATGGGAGACGAGGGAACATGATTTGAGAGACGTGGTAGCATCCGTAGCGTCCTCTGCAAGCTTGTCTACAATGATGTCTATCACCTCACTAGAAAGGGTATCCATGTTGGTGATTCTAAACCATGGCAGGTCAGGTAAATTATATCCAGAAGACAAATGATACGAGCCTACTCTTTACGTAGTTATGTGATAACTCTGGCCGTCGTCGTCGATGGCGTAAAAGACAATAACCCCTTATTCAATGTCAACATAAATTCGGATAGTGGTGGTAATGAACAAGCCCATGGATCGATCAAATGAAATGTGGCGTCCGCTCGGCAAGGTCGGCCCGATGATCAGTTGAATGTGGCGTCAATCTTGATGAACGATAATGCTGATATTCTGGATGTACTCCTACTACATGGTCATTTTCCCACACACCCCGAAGCTCGCTATAATCCGGCCTTCGATAATAGATACCTGCCAGTGCGATACCACGTAGCTGATCGGTATTCAAGTTCTAGATCGTAAGCAATAAGTTTATTGATAGTTCCTGGTGTGGCGTGTGTAAGAAGAAGGTTATCCAATAGTATCATACCAGGGGAGATATATCCTCTCAGCCGAGGGAACAATTGAGGCAAGCACTTGCGGAAAATGGACTTGATCGGTTATTAAATGGGAAAGATGGTTTCCTTTGACAATGTCAAGTGAGTGGTTGACGAAAGGGGATTTTATCATTACTCTCGTCAGAACTAAGGAAAATACTTCTTCTGTGGCTCAAATGGTCGAGGCAATGGGTCTGCCGAGGATATCCGAAATCGAGAAATTCTGGAGGAGGACTTTAACTTCCCACTCTAATTCTTCGACGCGAGAGGTAACGTCATTTACTTGGCTCAATAAAAGGGCGAGAGGACTGGAATTTCTCAATCTTTCTCTTATATATTTCCTCGACACCGTTGTGTATTTTCCTGCGCCACATCTCGGCTCTACTCAACTTACTATTCGGGGGTTCGTCGGACGGACAGCGCCTGGGAAACTCTGACGAGAGTATGAAGTGATAGAATTACTATTATCGATGGCATAGAGAGAATCCCTTCCAATTATGAGCCTGGGAGATCTTCAAGGCATCTTCATAACAACCGGTCATTCAATTCTCGTTGTCATCAGCAAATCACATCGCTACATGTTCGAAAGTTCACATGTCATCCAACTGAACGCGAAGTTCGCGGCGGTTCCGAATCATAGGCCCGAAATATGGGGGCGTATTAGTTGCCATCCGCATGGCCAAGCTTGGGGCAAGCAATAGCCAGCTTACATATCTAGCCAGGAGGCAAACCAAGAATGTGTAACAAGGCAAGAAGGTAAAGCGAGAGATCAAATAGTACATTTTTCTTGCTGTTAAGGTAATACGGTGTCTAAAATTAGTAAACGACGGCGAGAGTAAGTAGGCTGTACTTTCCGAGTACAGAAAATACAACAAGGTGGCGACGTATGCGCTGTGACTATGATCAATGGTATAGAGTAACAAAGGTAGTAGCGGATCCATATTACGAATTAGAGAACATGTTATAGTGAAGGAATGACGGTGTTTCGTTAATCGAAGATCGTGAAAAGAGTGTGGAAAAATAGTGGTCACGTTCATGGTCGCGCGTTGAAATCATGAATCTGCGGGAGGGGAGGGCGGGCCAGCTGTGTCTCTGTATGGTACGACGATGGAGCGTACGGGGTCGTAGCGGCCAGCAGGTCGACGAGAGCGAGTGGGTCCACCCTCAGAAGGAGGGGCAGGTCTGCGGTGCTCAGCCATTATGCGGGGGAGCACAAGCGGAAACTGCTCTGTAGCCTGACCAGTGCGGATGGGTGACAACTGAAAGTCATCATCCGAGCGTGTGGCTGTGGGAGATAAGCGCGTCGGATCCCATTGGGCGTGGAGAGGAATAGTCGGGTGGGTAGGAATAGGTAAGGGTAGGGTACGGCTTGGAGAAGGCGTACGGCGTAAGATGTATCGTTGTCCAGCTAAGGGCTCGTAAGGCAATGGCTGGACCGGCGTATATCCTGAATCACTGGAACGATGTACAGTAGGGCTGACACTATGTCTGGAGTAGGGAGATGGATAAGGTCGGGCGATTTCCCTAGGAGATAGTGGGAACATGGGATAGCGGTTCACAGTTGGGGAGTGTCGTTGAGGGGCCTGCGGTTGTGAGTACATCGACGAGGGCCCCACTAGACCTGGTACTCCCGGTCCGAGAAGCTCTGAGCTGCGTTCCGGTCCAGTGCCATATCTAGGACCTGATTGGTACTCGTACGGGCTTGGGAGTCGTTGATATGTTGCCTGAACCTGCGGTACGGTCCCTATAGATGGTTCGCTCTGACCTGTTGCCTGAGCAGAGGAAGAACCTTCCATGGTGGGGTAAGGGCCATACTGAGGTGGTCGTGGTAGTGGGGCTTCGCCTTGGCGGGGGCGACGAGCTTTTTGGCGTTGATTCTAGTCATGCAGTTAGTTGAGGAGTAATGTCTACCTGTGGGAATGTTCACGTACTTGGAACCAGATCTAGGTGACGCAAATTAATACATATTACAACTCCACATACAGATGTGCTCACCTGAACTTTACGAGCACTCAGACCAATGGAGCGTCCGACTTCCTCCCTCATGGCAGTCGTGGGGAAACGAGACTGAAGGTTTCCATTGAGATGAGTGAATTGTTTACGGAGGAGGAATAAACGGACCTGGGCAAGAAGCGCGTGTAATACGGCAGATTGATGTGGT
Organism: Flammulina velutipes; assembly: GCA_011800155.1. NCBI lineage: Eukaryota > Fungi > Basidiomycota > Agaricomycetes > Agaricales > Physalacriaceae > Flammulina > Flammulina velutipes. The sequence goes on along the minus strand of CM022374.1, from coordinate 378,332 downwards.
GTGGTTAACGTTCTAGTGCGCTTCTTCTTGGGAGGATTGGTGGGAGAGGTAGGTGTGTGTGAGTGGCGTCTTGAATCGCCCTCTTCCGTGTCCGCCATTCCTCCTTGAGAGTCGGAGGAGCTCTCCCTCGAGGCGGAGGCCTCTTGCCTATGGGGAGAGTGTCGCCGGAGGCGTCTTGACATTGGGCCGGGTGAAGTGTCAGAAGGTGGCCTTAGAGTTCGTGATGAAGAAATAGCAGATGTGCTAGGTTGCGGGTCGGCAGCAACAAAAGAATGTAGTGGGCTAGTAAGCGTGTGTAGCGTATGCGTGGGTTGGTCGTAGGTGTCGATTCGTGAAGAAGGATTAGTGGGCGAATTAGAACGACGAGGTGAAGGCGAAGGAAAGTGCGACATCCAGTCAAAAATATTAAGAGAGAACGAAAGCGCAACGGCGGGTAGGAAAGCCTCAGAATGAAAATCTGCGCATCCGGAGCCCAACCGTCGAGGTGGAAGAAAGGAAAGTTGTAAGGCAACCAGGGTGGATCGGGATGAGCTCTAACAGGCCGAGGAATCTAGAGCTCTCCTGGTAGCAACGTCATTTCATTCTCCATGATTATTAAATATGTCGTCCTGAGCGTTGAGTCTCATGCAACACGATCGGCAACCGTGTCGTGCTTGCTTTCACAAAGGGTTCCTTGGAGCGGGCAGCTACTGAAAGGCTTCTGTGCCTTCAGATGCTGATAACTGGTGATATAAACCAGCAAGGAGATTCCAGACAAACTGGCCAACCTCACGACCAGTCCTCCGAATGTTCCGAGCGTGGAATATACCATACGAAGTGGGTTACAGACCTGAGCGACGGTCAGGCGATGGTTGCCTGTTGGTGACCTACTCGTCTCGCGAATGGCAACCAACAAAATGAGTAAATTATTGTCACGCTTGTCAAATTACCATTGTTACAAAATGAAGGGGCGTCCATAAAAGGAAAGTGTGGCAAATCAGGAACTCGCTTTACGCCGATGGTGAAAACGCGGGGATTCGGAGAGAGAAGTTGGAGTGAATGCAGCGGTCAGACGAAGCTGAGAGGATTAGTGATCTGCTGCGTGTGTTTTTACTGGGAACGCGCTGACGGTTGCCCACTGGCAGGTTTTCCTGCGGGACCTGACTGCGCTTGGCCGTTGTCGAGAGAACGGATTGAATGCCAATGGCGTACTCGGGAAGGATTCATCATTAAAAACCGCAGGCCCTGGAGACTTGTTTATTGAATCAATGAATGTAATTAACAGCGTGAAATAGACACGAGCACTTGAAATCGTGGAACTCCGTAACCACCCAGCGCCACCATCGATAAGGCTACTAGCGAGACTGCCTCGTGTGTTTAATCTAGTCTTATATATACATAGATGCAAAAATACGCCACACGCAAGGTGTTCTTCACAGAAAAGGAAATGATGGTAGGCCGGGCCAATCAACTGCCGCGAATGCAGCGAGATTACCGCGAAACGTCCTGCTCCAACTCAGTAGAAATTCGGACGTCAAAGAGCCTTAAATGATCTACGACAGATATTTCAAGTATACTTGACTGGGTATTGTAGCGAATGTATATAGTGGTAGATTGATACTAGTAGATATCGTTGATCTCCCATTTGCCTGCGCGCGACTCAATACCAGATGGACGAGGGAGCCTAGCAGTCAGAGGGAACGTCTGGGCTGTCGCTAAAGCTAGCGGCATTCATACCCAGTCCGCGGCTAGCAAAAGCGTTCCAGAGCAAACATCTATTGGCGCCGGAGTACCGGTTGACATCAGCCTGGATCCAAGCATCACGAGCGGCGACCACTAGTTTCAGTATCAGTGAGTAATCCACTCCACTCAGGTAGTAGAGTACGTACAGGTAGGATTACAAGGCTGTAGTTTGAGAGCGTCGATCAAGAGGTGAAGCCAGACAGCGTTGCCAGCGGAGCTGTCGGGGTTTGTAGGAGCTGAGGCATCAAAGCCATGCTCGCCAACGAGCGCAGCATAGACATTGAACAAAATATTGGCCCAAACTTCACCGATATCTGATTCCCAAAAGATCAGTGATTCGATAGCACTAGAAAGTTTAGAAAACTCACCGTGAACTTCGTTGAGAGTCTTGATGGTAGAGTAACGAAGGGGGTTGGTCGTAGCCGAGGTTGAATAAGGAAATGAACGGATACCACCGATAGAGTTGGTGACATAACCACCCAATGTGAAGTCGCGAATAGTTGCGCTAGTTTGCTCAGTCCAACTAGGAGAGGGTACATCATTAGCCGAACGAGACAAGCTATTGTTAAACGAAAATCGCTCACAAAGCGAGCGCATCAGACCAACCCTCGCCCATTCCGCCCGCCTCGGTAGTCTGGAGACATCTGCTAGTTCCACCGCCCGTAAGACGAGTGGTCAAGCCGTGGGTCATCTCGTGGACGGGAATATCGTTCTCGAGTGAACCATCTCGGTTAGGGTTGGTGAGAGTCCAGATGAACATACGGCAGAGTCCCGATTGACCACTAACATACGTCGGTTTAGTGAGTACTGCGACTAAGGCTCAAAAACATAGAACTTTACTCTGGCGGAGAAGAAAATCTCGCGTCGTTGAAACCAGCACCATCCTGCACGCTCATCAAGACACGATCATTCTGTGCGCCCCCGAGATCAAAGTTCGACGCCTGGAAGTTAAATGCTGTTTCAGTGAATCCATAGCGGTAGTAGATGTCATGGAGACTGTTCATGAGGTAGAAGGCATTAACACGAGCGGCATCGAGGTTGTTGGCGGTGGCGGGTGCATCAGCAGCAGTCCATGGGTAGTCAAAGACACCAGTCGAAGACGTGGGAGATGTGGAGGACTGAGACGACTTGTAGGCGACGACATTGTTGCCACTTACAAAAATGGTAGGTTTAGCTTGAGATAATGCACAACAAGCAGGTCAACGCACGCAGTATCATTCGCAGCGACCCAACCACCAGGAGACGCTATGATATCTTCAGGATCGACAAGCAACTCGGTACCCTCAGTGACGGCTTGCTTAGTGATAGGAACGACGCGATACTATTTTCTTGTCAGATACCGTCCTAAATCCAACAAAGTAACTCACAGTAAGCTCGTTGACGAAGTCAATGACGCTAAGCAATTCTCCACTGTGCGCATCGACAAGCGCCTCGTACCATGCATGAGTTTCCTCATTCTGAATTTGAATGGCGTGGGTAAGAGCAACAGAGCCGTCCGGCTGGGTCAGGTAGTTGACCGACTTGTATCCGTTGAACTTGCCATCCAGTTGTTCTTCGATAGATGCAACAAAATCGTCAACTTCCGTAGTCGGAGTCGAAGGAGCAATATTAGCTATTTTGAGTGTTAGACATCTGAATAAAGGATAAAGGAGGGAACACAGCTTACAAGCATCAACGAAGGAAGAACCAAAGGCGACAACCTTATTATCCTTGTATGCAACGTTGGCGACCGCATTGACGAAGTCTACACCATCCTATATATCAGTCAGAAATGGGGAGGGAAGAATTTCGGACATTTTTACTTACGTGTGACTGCTTCACATATGCATAACTGATGTTTTCCTCCACGCTGGCACTGTTGAACGAGACGTCGCCGAAGTCGATACCTAGCTCAGACGCAACGAAAGACCGGGTGGTCTCCTCCAAGGTCTGAGGAACAAATGACGACGGTACGATTTTACCAGCAGCAAACGTCTGAGAGGAGCGATTAAGCAGATACTATCATCCCACTTGTTTATGTGACTCGCCTGGTAGGAAACAGTAGGATGATAGGTCTCAACCTCAATACCGCGTCCAATTACGCGCTTGCGGTGAGTCGAGTGTTTGGTGAACCCAGTGAACGGAAGAGAGTCCACAGATACAGCCAGAAAAACGAAGGATAGAAGTTTCGTGAAGGACACCATGTTGAACTACAGCCCGAGTGTGAAAGAAATAAACAGAGCTTATAGGACCCATGACAAGAATTGTCCTTTTATATGTTGTGGGCACAGACCAGAGGAGTTCATTCGTTCACGTTGCGCCAAGGGCGGGATGCGCGTGGATGAGAAGAGTCCATACGGTTTGCGTAGTCATCCGGAACTCTCGGAATAACGAGATAACGGCCAGATAATGCAGGAGAATACTTTCAATTCAAGAAGCCATGATCACTCAGCTGTTCAAACGTTCAAGCGCGAATTGTGATCAACGGTGCATGTGGGCGTTATGGAGGAATTTGTACGTGTGAGGCAAGTAGAGGACAGTGATGCCAAACAATGCCATATATTATGTACGCCACATACCCCAAGTGCTCTTTACTCTTGACATTGATCATCTGTTTTTCTTCCTTTCATGAATCGTCCCTCAAAGCGCTGAATATTGTTGTAGATGGTAAGAATCCCACATTGTTCTGAAATCGGTAGTCTAACTGATATCCGTCTGAAGTAATGCCCTCTTTGTTCCATTTTGAGCAACCAATATATAAGAAACTCTTGCTCTGTATTACATCGCCATGTCGTTTGTCTTTCAAGCTTTCAAGACCTGGCTTTGGCCACCAGGAGACGCCCCAGAGCTCGCGCAGGAGGATGTAACAATGACATCTGCCTCAGCGTGTGCGTTGCTCCTCGCTTTCATAGATATTGACTCTGACAACCATCCAGTCTATCCAAGCCTACGAGATGTATCAGAATCTGCATCGGCGCGCGTTGGCACTCGTACTGTTCCTAAGAACGAACGCCGACCACCTGCACGCCTCAACATCTCACCCGCTGATCTGACCGACCTCACAAGCACGCCTACTCGCCCTACCAAATCAATCGTTCTTCCACCAACGCCTGTCAGTAACAAGAAGCCGACGCAACGAGCTCGAACGAATGTCCGTATCGCTGATACAACTCGCCCGCCAGGCCAACCAGCCGCAACGCCCACTCACAAGACTAGACCGGCTGCAGCGTATGCCACTCCACCTCCCTCACACCGTAAGGGCGCCAAAGCGCCTACCAAACGTGCTGTTCAGCCCGCTGTTGACGATGATGATCCTTTCCAAGATTCTGTGCAGGCTTCAGCGTCGACTTCAACGACTCCCATGGTTTCTTCGACTGCGACATCTACAACACAAGAATCTACGATCGCACAGCTTCCTGTTCCTTCTTCGTGGCTCCTAGCTGTAGCATTACCTGTTGAAAAGCTTTTTACACTACCTGCAGACATCACGCTATATGGTCATCAACTTATATCTCGTTCCGTCATGGCCAAGATGGAAGATGAGTTTAAGGGAGGCATACTTTCAGATGATATGGGGTACTATGATTCGCGTCATCTTGAACTATGTATCGCTGACACAATTCTCACAGGTACGGCAAGACAATGCAAATGCTCATTCGCGTCTTCGACCATTGGATGGTGTTTGGAAGGAAAGCGGGGCCAACACTGTACGTCTTGTTAGCCCTGGCATCTTCATTCTCAATTTTCGTCCTAGTGTCATCGTTCCTCTTGCCGTGATTACTACATGGGATAGGGAAATCCAAAGACTTATTCGCGGTAACCCCAAATTCAAAGACTTCAAAGTATATATCTATCACGGACCGAAACGAAAGAAAGGTTTGTCGAACTGGAGGCCGCTGAAAACTGACTGACCTTTTCTAGATTTGTCACCTTTTGACCTTGTTATCACCACGCACACGATCGTTCGTAACGAGTATAGGGCACTCTGTACCGCCGTCAAGACCAAAACGAAGGCTCAATATATCAAGGAAAAAACTGCGACCGATGGCGTTCTGGTTGTAGCATGGGGCCGTGTCATCATTGGTATGAGCTATGCATTGCCTGGTTCTTGCTATTGATGACTTGGAAAGATGAAGCGCACGTCATTCGCAGCTCTGATACACTTTTGCACGCTGCATGCCTTGCACTTATCAGTATCTTTCGATGGTGTCTAACAGGCACACCTCTGTCAGTATAGTCGATCCTGCCAATGTCTGCCCATTAGCTCAATCTACTTACCCCCTGCTAGCCATAACAATGTCAGCGACCTCTATTCTTTGTTTGCGTTCCTCAAAGTGCATTCGCTGGCACCTCGGATTATGTCCCCTGTACCAGATCATCCCAGTAGAGACGAACGTCTCGTTGTAGGTCACCTTCAACATTTGACATGGGTATCTTTGAGCTAAAGCAGTTGCTCTCAGAAATTCGTATCGCGCGTTATGCTGCGCCGGACCAAGCACGACAAGCACCAATGGGTACCACTTGAACCTGCGACCACTCTGCTCGTTGAATGCATTTTTTCCGAAGACGAGCGCGAGTTCTACGGTAGAGTGCTGGCCTGCTCACGTTTCAGCCCGTGGGTTCGGTTATTGCGCTTAATTCAAGCTTGTCTCCATCCGGAACTTGTTCGTAGAGCCCTCAGTGAGGACTCGGAGGACAATATATCAGATGCGGATCAAGAAGTGAAAATGGAGAAGTCGGACAAGGCGGCAAAGGAGATACTACAAGGATTCGGGTCAGATTCTTGACTCTCTACATTTGTGATGTGTTGAGCAAATCTTCACAGATCAACGAAGACACAAGCCTCGGATGACGAGACACTTTCGAAGGTGCCGACGCTTTCCGAGTCGACCAAATTATCCAAACTACTTGCTCTCCTCCTTGAAATTGAAGCACGTGGCATGGAGGAGAAGACTGTCGTTTTTTCGCAGTTTACTTCTTTCCTCGATATTGTTCAGGATTACCTGGACAAGCATCACTTCAAGATGGTTAGATGTAAGTAGTGCCATTTATTCTAGCAGTGGGTGTTCATTATTTTCAGATGATGGTACAATGAGCATGAACCAGCGGGATGATGCACTCGTGGCTATTGCTACGACCGACGCTACTGTTATGCTCGTCTCGCTGAAGGCTGGTGGTACAGGTGAGTGAAGGTTGCATCCTCCAGGAGCTGAAATCCAACACAGGTTGTTAGGATTGAATCTGACGTGCTGCAACAATGTCATTCTGCTTGACCTGTGGTGGAATCCTGCTATCGAAGTAAGTCAATTTCCGTAATCTTCGACTCATTCATCTGACATCGAAGTAGGAGCAAGCGGTAAATAGGGTTCATCGGATTGGCCAAAGCAAGAAGGTCCACATCTACAAGATCGTTATTACTGATACTATCGAGCAACGGATTCTCAAGGTTGGTCATTATCAATCGGTCTTGGGTACTAGTCTCTAACAACGATTTGCAGAGGCAGGAGGAGAAGTCGAAGTTGGCACGTGATATTTTGGGACCTGTGGATGAGGTGAACCAAGAGCATTTGTTACAGCTATGGGGAACAGCGGGACTATAAAGCACTTATGAGATATGTCTTTTTCTGTTTCTACTGTCTATTCAATGTATCCGCCCCGCGGTGATTCTGAAGCGCTCAGTGCTCGATCGATTGCGGAAATATATTGCGAATCCTGCCAGATGAAATACACGACATTCCTGGCCCGCATCTTAGGCCTCAATATAAATCTTCACAGCCTAGTTTCTCACGCATTCTTCCTTCGTGTCCCCAATATTTGGTGTATCTATATCGGACGGTCATCGGCGAAATACCAACCAAGGCTATGCGCGTCGTTGCGCGAGCGGCTCGTAATAGGCCTACAACCTGTGGCGTGGACTATTACTAACTGTCACCTGCAGCTCCTGTAAGAGCCTGTACTTGCATTGGTACCTCTGAAATGTACGCTGAAATACTCTTGGGACCTCCCGTGATGGATTTGATTACGATGGATTGAGCAAGATAAGAATGAATTCAAGGTCCAGATGAAATGTTATCGCCTCGTGTCGACTTTCGGTACGGAACGCAGTCAGCCTGTCGACCTAAAGCGCATTGTCAGGCGTAATGATGCCCCAAGGTAATGGATTCATTGTGCGTGACCCTGCATCCTTTCTCTCTTGGACTATCACCCGCGCTTTAAAAACGGGTGCTTGCCTCAAAGGACCGGTTCTCCTTCCTTAACGACTCTCACGACCTCTCACGAATTCCGGACGATCCGCACGACAGACTTTCTACGACCTAGATATACGTACCAGAGATGTTGTACTCCCGAGAGGATCACCATTGTAAGGAGAAGCAGCTGAACAAGGTCGGCTTTCATCTGCTTTTCTAGAACTTCATTTGTGTTGATACCGACGGGCAGAATTCTACCTCGTTACCTGTTCTACGCATCACTCGCTCCACTGAGCCACTCATTGTCCACACGTTGACTTTGCCCACTGGCACGCATGAGCCTCATGCTATGACTGAACGCAAACCGCGACGTAGATGGACGGTTGCTTCGTTGTACCAGGAATACGTCACCATTCCAACCAAGTCCGCGCATCAAAGATCACAGTTGATCACATCTAGTCCGCCACTGACTTTCGAATCGCCGAAGTCGCGTTTGTCCTCCTCCCACCTTGAACTCGGTCAACAGCTCTCCTTTGTCCCGGTCAACGTTCCCCGCACTCTGTTGTCATGCGAAGAAGAGGATGATACTCCCACTCAGTCCACCTTCCACTTAACCGTACATCGCCCTCTATCTGACGGCGGCGTGTTTCGTGATGCTGGTCGCGGTGTTGCCACAGGGACGCCCTCGGTGAGTTTCGCTCTTATAATGAAAGGCATCCTCTAACGAGATTTGTTCGTACAAGGCGGAGGCGAACGCCAGTACGTTTTGCTCCACTTCAAGTTCGAAAGGCGTAGACCGCCCTAACCGCAAAATGACCGCAACGACCACGACCTCTTCATGCCCCCCTTCATATCATGTCCCTTTGGATGAGAAACGAGTCCGCCTGCGCCGAAAAGTTGGCATAAGCCAGCTTCGCATGTCTGCCCCGGCTTCTCCAAGCACTGCTGCGGTGTACGACAGTCCTCGCCGACCAATGTCCCATCCTGCGCATACATCTTCGGCCTCCGTTTTATCCACTGCTTCCTCGATACCCATCACTCATCTTCAATCTCACCATCGCGGTCAATCGTCCAACAATATACCCCACATAGGACACCATACCCGTCCGTACTATTCGACCATCCTGCGTAGGGAGTCAGCGCGCCCCTCTACCTCCCTCGGCTTCCAGTCACGCTCCGTTTCTGACCAGAGCTCCCGCCCCGTTTCGACAAGTTCTACGTACTTTGATCGCGAAACGTCATCGTTCGCCCTTCCCACCACTGCGTACAGCCCTGGCGAGTTTGGCTATATCCCTCCCAGCAAGAAACACAACTCTGGCTTCTCCATGAGCGGGGAGACTGAATTGCGTATGGCGCTGGCGGACGACGATGTTGGCTCGTACAAATATAAGGATATGCGCAAGGGTGGCGTTCGCGGGCACGTTAAGCGGATCGGGAAGGAGATTAGGGATAAGCTGTCCCTCTTTCGGCGATGATTTTTCTGCTTTGTTCAATGTTTTATGCTCTGACGCTTGATGCTTTCCTGTATGATCTTCTCATTCTTTGGACCATGTCACGTAAATATATGTAGCTCTATTGTATTCATATGCCAGCTTCGAAGTATACCCATCCCCTCCTTTCATTCTCTTCAATTTTGTATAAGTACCTACTTGCGCCACAATACCGGCAGATGCCGAGAACACAATAATGATTTGTTTGGCTTTGTAGGCGCTTAACATCTTGGACTTATGTCAAATCCACCCAAAGCGAATCGAAAGCCTACTCCAGCTGCAATTCGAGCAGCGACGCGCCGCGCACCTGCGGCACCAACACCTGTCTCTGAGGAACCACCAAGTAGCGAGAATCGCGCTCAGCTGCACAAAGACCGCGCGAAACGATGGGGAGCGCCTAGTCCATGGGCTGCAGAGTGGTTCGAAAATGCCGTTAGATACTGTCAAACTCCAGAAGGAAGGCAAAGATACGAAACCTGGTAAGCCATTCATTAGAATATTGGATCTGCCATTCATCTAGTTTCAAGGCTGAAAAGCCGTACGCCGCCAGGGGAAGTTACCAGTATTCTCAAGGCGATAGCTGAGCCCCCATTTAAACAGTCTGGTCCTGGAAGAGGGAATTTAAAGATGTGGAATAATGCCGCTGTTCGTCCTGGTGTTCGCCTGCTCTGATCTCGTCTGACAAAGCGCAGTACGAGCTTGGTGCATTTAACTTCAAAGCTTGTTGGGTCAACCTGTTCTGATCTTTATGAGACTAGGTGTCAGCGACGAGGCGTTGAAACAGTTCCATTCTTTCACTGCTACCGACAATTTGGTTGCTCCAGAAAGAACACTTCCTCCAGTCAGGCGTAGGAGGGGTGAATCTGCCGCAGAATATCTTACAGTATGCTTTGCGGCATTGTTCTGAAGAATGTGGACTAACCTTCTACACAGCGAAGACATGGTGAGCAACGCAGACTGATACATCTACCGCATCCGACACCTCCTAGACTCTCTCCTCCAAGGATGCAAGATTCCTGATATCGATTGGAAGGACATTCGAAAAATAGCTATAGCTCAATACGTATGTCTTTGTGTCACATTCGTTGGGACTGCCACTCAGACTAGTCATAGGATGCCACACGGGATACTTATGAGATGTGGCACAAAGACATGGAATTCTACATAGATGTCCTGAGGACACGCGCATCTACCACTGTAGCGATAGATCGCGCCATAAACAAAGCCCTCTCGGGGCCTACCCCAGAATTGGATATGGAGATTCAACTACGGACGGATGCATACAGGTCGACTCAGTTGCTCATACACGTAAGTTACCCCGTTTTCCCCGCATGCCAGTGTGCTGATTAACCAGAAACAGATTGGCCATGTATTCTGGAGACGAGCTTCCGAAGTCTTGGATGAGTTGGACAGAAAAGGCCTCGTGACAAGCTCAGCAATCGAGAGGGCTTATCTTAAGGACTCTCGTCTCAAGTGGCGGCTTGTTTCGGTGAGGGAACTTGGGGTTTTGTACCGCGCGAAATGCGGTGCTCGGTTGGAGACAGTCTTCGCACGCCTTCCAGCATTTCGAAACTACATCAAGAGCTACAGAGTATGTTCGTTTCTTTCCACTGGGTGATATACTTGACTGATGTTGTAGACGGCTGACGGTCAACTTCACCTAGAGCTGAACCATGCGTATATAAGGAACCATCCATGGAAAGGCGATAGTGTTGACGAGCTTGTCACCTACATGTGCGCAAAGTCTACAGGTTCATTCTATATGTATTTCCGGGAACTGAATAACTTGCTGGTGAGTGGTATATCTTTTCGCGCGATTTTCTTCTCATGGTGCACTTAGCATAAATATCCGAAGGAAGCTGAAAAGTTCACCAGTAATGCTTGGGATGAGATAGGTGAGTGAATTGGAAATGGATGCTGGGAACTGGCTGACGAAGAATAACTACTACTAGGTATCATGTCGGACATCTGCGAGTTCACGACAGCTTTCGTCGAATCTCCCTTCGCCCAAAATCTCCTCAACCACGCCAGCAAAGAGCTTACTTCCGAGGAAGAGAAGCTCATGATGGAGGAACTATGTTTCATGAATCCTGGAATGCTGAAAGAGGACACTACCAAGTACAACGTGTCATACCAGCAAAGGAGTGGTCGTGCTGAGCGCATTACGCTGGACATGATCAGTACCTGGTCCAACGAAATCTACGACGCGAAAATGACCCCAGGAAACTTCATGGGGATCACTACGGTGCGGGACCAGTCTGGGTCGAAGCACGAACTTTTCCGAGGGATGACGGAGGAGCAGATGCGTGTCCTGATCATACCTATGTTCGACGAGATGTGGTTGATGACGGATGGCATGCTGTGGGAAAAGGCCAAGCGTCTGGATCCACCCGGGAAGAAGGGGTTTGTGGCGAAGATGTTTGGCCTGTATGACCCGTCGAAGCCCCGGACGTTCTACATTGAGATCTTTATGGAGGAGATAAAGGCGGCGAGGAAGACGAAGGAGAGTCAAGGCGATAAGGCGAAGGAGAACGCAGCAGGGGTTGCGAAGACTGAGTACCACTCCCCGTTCCCTGTAGCGGGGCCGTTGGATTCGGCCGGTCGGTCGGGTCACGCGTATGTCACTGCGCTTGGAGGCGATTCCAAGGAGAAGGTGAAGACGAGAGGAGAGGCAAACAACTCTGACGCTACTGCAAACGTTGAGGAGGAGGAAGAGGAAGAGGAGCTACCTGATGTTCTGCCTACAGAATTCAAGTTGCCCAAGAAAGTGTGGAAGGTATGTTTTCAGTATCTGGCGAGTAACTATAAACCCAACGAGACTCACAGTTGTTCAATCGTTTGCTGGAGGACGACACGAAAACGGACACCGACGCGTCTCAAAAGAAGGGGCAGGTGCGATGGGGCGAGTTTGAAAAGGTGAGTTAGTGTCGTCAGTCATGTCGCGTCGTTGCTTGCTAATTGGGATCCTCAAATTCAGGGCATGAAGCGCATTGGATTCGATGTTGTCCAAACGGCGGGCTCGTCGGTTCGATTTGATCCTCCAGCAAGGAATGGACGGCCCATTACTTTCCATAGGGCAAGTAGCATTGAACGCGAGCTAAAATATAGCTAACCGGTCTCTATTTTGATTCTACTTAGCCTCATCCGGATTCGCTGTTGACGCCTCATCTGATTAAATGGTCTGTGCTCAGAGACATGACCCGCTGCTACGTTCACTAATAATGCGATAGGGTTGGTGCTAGACTAAAGCGAACATATGGATGGACGACCGAAACCTTTCAGCGAAAAGAAGGGGATGGAACTACTGAACACGACTGAATTATAGATACGCACAGATCGTTCAAAATCAATTACACCGACATTGTTGATTTGACTGAGCTGGTGGGAGCATACGCCACACTTCTACTTGTCACCGGGCATTTCGGTCGACTACATGGTGCATTTATTAGCGTGTCCTCCGGCATCCTACAGTACGCTTCCGTCCTTTTCCGCCATAGGCGAGCTTATCATTATATGGTGGAATCGAGGATAGTGCGGCGAGCGTACGCTATTTTCGACATCCATGAAAACTAGTGAAAATCGGAAGACCAAAAGCCAACGCGTCCTCAAGAAAATGCATCTCATTTGCTGCAGCTGCCGGATCTGATCAGCGTACGTGACTTGGTTGCCTGGTTAACGATTTGACAGAATTTGTGGACGATTCAAATGGACGGATGGACTAGAATCCGTGACATAGAGCTCGGAGCGAGAAGGAGCTCTACTGGCAGAATCGTGTGCGATACAATCGGAGGTGTGTTGTTAATTGAGCGCTGACTTGGCGCGTGATGGATCGTCAGTGACTGCGCCACACTTGTGCTTCTTTGCCGGGGATTTCGGTCAACTACTTGGCCTATAAAAGCCTTTCTCGAGTGGCGCGTCTCTCTTGCTCTCTCCCACCATCTCCACAATGCATTTGAATATTCTCGTCTTGGCCATTCTTCCGTCTGTCCTCGCCTTTGCAGATTACGGCGCTCAGAAGCATAAATCACGCCAGGACTGTCCTTTCGCCAAACGTCGCCTCGAGGAAGAGGAAAAGTACCACGCGTCTTTCGACCCCAGTCAGCTCATCGACGTGACTGGACGACACGCGTATCAGGCTCCCAAGAAGGGTGACCTTCGGGGCCCATGTCCAGGTAAATGCGTTTCTTCTTACCTGTTGTTGCACGAGCTGAGCAACATTCAGCATTGAATTCCCTTGCGAACCACGGTGTACGTCTCCAATGCGGTTTTCGTTTAACGTCACTGACGTTTACCTCAGTATCTTGCCCGTTCTGGCTTCACGACTCTGACTGAAGCCATGTACGCCACCAACACCGTATTCAACCTAGGCCTAGATGTCTCCACAGTTCTCTCTGCCCTTTCTGTCGTCCTTTCTGGCAACCCTCTCGATCTGAGTTGGTCGATTGGAGGTCCGCCACCTCTAAATCTTCTATCCGGTCTTCTTGGACGTCCTCAAGGTCTTAGTGGCAGCCATAACAAGTACGAAAGTGATTCTTCGCCCGGCCGTGGCGACGCCTACACTCATAACGGAGATGCAATAACTCTTGACCTTGAAACCTTTATGCATATGTACAACCTCACTGACCCTGGTGTGTCCTATTCCCCGCAAACCGCGTCAATAACTAACAACCTTTCAGTCACGGGAAACTATGACATAGAAGTCATAAAGAAGCAACGCGTTTATACCTTTGGCAAATCTGTTCACACCAATCCGTACTTTTTCTACGGGCCGTTCGCTGGTAAGCCATTCTCATTCTTCTCCGAAGGCTATTTGATCAGGAAATGCAGGTTTAATCGCCACACAGGCTGCCCATAGTTTCATTCCTAGGCTTATGTCCAACAACTCTGAGAAAGGCGCGATCCTGGACGGAAAGGTGCTCCGGTCTTTCTTTGGCGTCAGGTAACTTCATCCTTCTTAATAACAATTTTTTTGCTCATCATGGCTTCAAGCGACCATCTCGAAGTACGGAGAGGGACTGAACGCATTCCTGACAACTGGTATAGACGATCCACCCCGTACTCCTTCAAAGAACTCAACGACGATACCATCGACTTCTTTCTGGAATTTCCGCAGCTACTTGCCATTGGCGGGAACGTGAGTATTATGCTCTAGAATCCATGGGTGAAAACTGACCTTCTTCTAGACGGGCAAAGTCAATACTTTCACGGGGATTGATGTTGTCCATTTCACCAAAGGCGCGTATGATATCAAGACCCTCTTCCAAGGGAACAATTTGTTGTGTTTCGCGTACGTTCTTTCGTGCAGTCTGCGCGACGCATGATTCTAACATCCAAATAGCTACCAGGCCATTCAAAATGTAACCCCGGACGTCACAAATGGCCTACTGGGACATATCCCGTCCGTGATTGCGAGATACATCACGCCGCTGTTCGCAAGCTTGGCATGCCCACAGCTGGAGGCGTTCAATAATGATGTCTTTGCGATATACCCTGGGGCAAAGGGAACTTTCTAGATGCCTTTTAAGCGTTGTATTCGATAACCGTACTGTACTAATTATAATTTGTAACCGAATAGAGATCAGAGAGCTAGAGTTTGGAGCCCTGCGGCAGCGAGGTCTGCGTTCACCTCGTCCAGACGGTTCAGGAACTCTGCTGAAAGCCCATCCCACATCTTGGGGTCGTGTTCTAAGGTTGTTGTATAAGAGGTGCCGCTAATAAGCACGAGACGGAGGCTTACCGTGTATCTTCCCTGTCCTGTTCATAGCATAATCCGTCAAAGATAACATCATGCTCGTCTCGAACATGACCACTGATAGGATGGATAATCAGTGGAGATTCATGCGGAGTATGTTGAGGTTCTTACTCATCGTTCCTACATGGACCTTTTGAGGTTTGAGGTCCGCTGTAGTGGCCTTCTGCTGCTCTTCATGCGAGACTATTGCGAAGGAGGTTGTTAGATGCCAAGTGAGCGAGTGAATGCGAACTCGGCCTTACTTCCATGAGGACAGAACACCGTTTCGTAGCTCATAGCACCCGGGATGAATCCGTCTGACCTCCCTTCGTATTCACCCATGATCAGACCCAGGAACTCTGACGCGCCGTTGCGGTGATAGTACTGCGGGCCAACGTCAGTATGTCCATCCGAAGATCGCGTGCATACGCACTGGAGGACGGAATGTGTGGTCCGCGACGTCCCATCGCTCACCGAAGATGAGGATATCGGTGAGCGGCACGCCGGGGTGTTTGGACTTTGCAGTGAGGATGCAGAAGATGGAGGGATCGATGTGGTCTCGAGATATGCTCCCGACATAGATGAATTTACTCATGTCGTATTTGTATGGAACATAACTGTATTCAATCGAAGTGAGCACAAGGTCGATGGCGAGTGATTGAGATCTTGCTTACTTCCCGTGCCAAGCCACAACGTCAAAGGGGGTGTGAGTTTGTGCACATAAGAAGAACTTCCCAGCGAGTCTAGAAGGATAAGGTTTCTTGTCGCGTTGGAATGGTGTTGTGGACTTACTTGTATACAACTGGGGAACATCAGTAATAGAGTCGGGGTAAGGAAGGAGGGACCTTACTTTGCCATGGGGTCTGATCGATGTCGAAGCTTGCGAGAGGAACTTCAAAGTCGCGCGCATTGGCCAAACCGTGACCACCCAGAGGCCCAAGCTCGGGAAGTTGATAGTGAGAGCCAAATATTTCTTGCACGTCTGTAGAAGTCCAGAGTCGACATAATACACGCTAAACCCACACCAAAAAGACACTCACATCCACGAGAAGGACCATCCGGTAACCCGACCTTGAACTTCATACCTCTCTGAATGACGACCAGTTCCCCAGGTTTGACCATCATCCTATCAACCCAACCTCATCAGCCACACAAATCACAAACAACGAACAATTGATAAACGGACTTTCCAAATTCCGTCTGGATGTCCATTCGGCCTTTCTGCGGCATGATCAACATGTCCCCGTCGTTGTTTATGAACGCCTTCTTCTCCATCGACGCGTTGGCGAGATACATGTGGATTGCGAGCCCCTCGTGAAGAGATGGGTCTCCCCCGCCCGCAATGGTCTTCAGGCCCTCCACGAAATCAACTGGACCGTCTTTCAACGCCGGGATGTCCAGGGGACTCCATGCGAGCTGAGTGGGGCTTACTCGTACTTTGGGATTGAGAGGAAGGAAGGTGGATTCAACCTGTGGAGATGTGAGTATGGTGTATAGTACGGCGGGAGCGAAGGTACTCACATCGGGATTGTCGGGTAGGTCGGTGAACCCTTGATGCGCCACGGATGGGCGAATGCGGTATAGCATCCTAAATGAGAGACGTCAGTTGGATTAGGGGGAGGAGATGGGTGGAAACGTACGCGCTGAGGTTCTCGGATCGAGGCGCAACGAAAGAGGAGCCTGTCATCTATACACACAGGGAGGTCAACGACTGCTCAGAGCATCAAGGTCATAGTGCGACTTACTCCCTCCTGGTACAGACCATACTTGTTTTTCTGAGGCTGGTTCTGCGCAAACGGGAGAACGCCAGGACTGTAGACTCGTCAGCACATGAGCCAAAACCAAAGAGAAAAACATACATAGCCTCGCTCTCGAAACGATTCCCGAACCCGAAGGAATACTGGTAAGGATCCTCCGCCGTAGGTCCGTGGGTGGTAGCTTTCTGCGCAGTGATGTTCATGATTCGATGAATATGATGTTTCTGGCTCTCCAATATACTTCCATGCCCGTCTTATATACTTCGCCAGCACCATTCAAGGGTCATGGGAGCACGCTTCACGCGCCAATACCAAAACTCCCATTCCCCAATAAGCCACTATCCAGTGAGAAGATACGACCTAAAGCGTTGACAACCTACACGTTGACGGCCGCCGCGGGAGCCTTCCTTCGTGTTGAATCAGTGGTGAATTAATATGCAGAGTTATTGAAGAGTTACGGTTACCAGCCATTACCAAGGCATTCATTCTTCAAAGACCTAGACAAGTAAAATGTCCACAAGACGTCGGATGAGAAAGAAATTGAATAGACGGATACTTTCAGGATGATTCGACGGAGCCAGGACACCTGCAGGTCACGAAACCAAATAGACGGAAAACAAGCACTGAACTAGCGTTAATTTCCCACGAGGCGAATCATCAAACCCGCCCATTTTCGGCGGCCGTCTGCGCCAATCGATGGACGTGTTCTGTACCAATATATTTTAGTCATACATAGAAGCAAGATGGAAAATGAGATAGCAAAGCAAAGCGATCCGCAGTTAGGTTAGTTAGATAAAGAAAAAAAATCATGAAAATCGTCAAGTGGCCATGTTTTCTTTGGCCCCGAATACCTCCCTCTTCGGCATCGGAGGGAACACCGCTTTCCCCTTCGCCGCTTCGAGCTCGAAGCTCAAGTCGCCTAGGATACTCCAATCCTCCTCGGGCACCTGGTCCAGCAGGCTGGGCAGTTTCTGAGCATCGTCCTTGCGCGTACGTTGTGGCGATGTCGTAGGCGTCGCTATACCACCCCCAGTGCCCAGACCCAACGAGTCCACCATACTCACAAAAGAAACGAGAGCCCTCTTCTCCTCTTCCAATTTGACCCGCATCTACGGAAGGATGGATCAACGTCTAGACAGAGACAGAGACAAAGAGACATCACAAACCTTCTTTTCCTTATCCAATTCCTTCACCAGCTGATCCGCCCAGAGCTCTTTTTCTTCTCGCTTCTTGATCTCATCATGTAGCATCTTGCGTAACTCCGCTTCGGTACCTTCCACGGTCTCAGGCGGAGGGATGGCTGCCTCGAGTGATAATATCTGGCGCGCCTGGGACTCGAGTTGTACTCGCGCTGCGAGTAGTTCCTGCTGAAGCTAGAAGGCGCCTTAGTCTAGCGTGCCCTGCGTGACGGTTCCACATACCTGATATGGTTCCATGTCGAAATCCAACTTGGTGGGACTAGCTGGTCGTGATTCTCCACTCTCATCGACCGTGTTACTCGTCAGGATGAGCTTCGTCAGTTGTTGGATGCGATTGTTGAGGTCCTTCATCGCCTTGCTCTCGTCGATCTTTTCCTTCGCAGATAGTCGACGGGCCAGTTTGCGGGGCGACGTGTCCATAACCGTAGCCTCCTTCTCGGCCAAGCGAGCTTTGAGCTCCTCTATCTCTTGCCTGTAGCGTTCGATGAGAGCATCGGTATCAACAACCTCCTTCTTTTGGGCATTGAGCTATGAAACGGGGATTGAGTATGAGCAAAAGTAAGAGGCATAGGCGACAGACCTTGACGCTCTTTATCCTCTTAGCGAAAAGCAGTGTGCTGGTGCTCTCAGTGACCGCGTTTACATCTGGGTTGATAGTGCAGATGACACTGATCCGAGCATTGCCAGACAAGGAAGGTTGAAGCATCCTCGTTAATTTCGAATTGCGGTAGGGTATGTGATCACTGTTGACGCGCGTTAGTATGCTTCAAATAATTAACTGTATTGAACATTAACCTTTTACCCTTGGAAGCATTTTCAGCCAGCGTGCCAATCACAGTTCCGAGTGTCAACAAACTAAAGAACGTCAGAGGAGCTTTACAATCGAGCAGAGAACATACCTTGTATTGATGTACTTTCCTTCGCGAGTGCGGTCTTTGTCCGAGGTGGCCTTCTCGGAACCGGCGAGATCAATGAGACTCTGGAGGGATGATCAAAACGCGTAGAGACGGCCATTTCATACTCACCAGTACTGAAGTTCGAACGCTACGGCCACCTATGGCTTGCAGTCGCGGGCCTGGCGTCTGACGTCCACTCATGCCTGGTGTCTGCCGACCAGACGCGCCGGGCGTCTGACGACCGTCCGTGCCACTGTATCGTTCCCGACTCTCGATAACGAGTCTGAAGACACTGTGACTTCGACTACTTCGATCGTTCCAATCGGTGCAGGCCGTCCGTCTGTGACCCTCTCCGCGTTTGAGCACTTCGTGTACGCCTTTGAGGCTGGTAACCACTTCCTCCCGCAGAGGGGCGAGAATGATGTCGTTGCCGATCCCGCCTTGAATACCGACTGCAGCACTGCCGACTGGAGCAAGGAGGTCATGTATGGTTTCGTTGTAGATCTCGAGGTACGAGCATCGGAGGAGATATTCTCGTGTTTCCGTGCTCTTGATGTGACGGAAGACATCCTTCATCGCGCGTGGGATGATACCCGGCTCGTCGTCGTCTCCGGAAAGTGTGTATGTCTTGCCCGAGGCGGTCTGGCCATAAGCAAAGACGACGGCATTGTAGCCCTCCATGGCGGCGGAAACATGGGACTGTGCAACGGTAGAGTAGATGGGTTTGTTGGGAGAGCCAGTGAGGATGGCGTCAAAGTCAAATTTGG
This sequence comes from Flammulina velutipes, assembly GCA_011800155.1. Taxonomy (NCBI): domain Eukaryota; kingdom Fungi; phylum Basidiomycota; class Agaricomycetes; order Agaricales; family Physalacriaceae; genus Flammulina; species Flammulina velutipes. The sequence goes on along the minus strand of CM022374.1, from coordinate 358,603 downwards.
CGCCTTGGTCGTTTTTCGCATGGGATGGGTCGAGGGTGATGGAATGGTGATTGCTAGATGTGTGCCACGCGGAGGGTTTGTCGCTTGGACGAACACTTGGAACAGAGTTAGTTGAAAGGAGTAGTTGCAATGGAAGTAACGTACCGGATGGAAACCATGACCTTGTCCTCGTTGCCATGCGTAGCCGCCCGCAACCAAGCCTCGTCAATCTCACCAGAGACGTCGGCAGGATCGACGGTCTCAAAGTCGACAAGCACCTCTTCGGGATCGACATTGCTGACGTCCATCATGCTTGTCGTGCATTCATCAGCGCTGGGTGTTTTTGGCCGATCTTTGGATGGTGTCTTTGGCCTTGCCGGCGATCCTGGCACTGGCGTAAGCTTCGTTCCGCGCACTTCCGATGAGAGAGAGGCCTTGTATCTCTTGTGGGTCGAGCCTAAGATAGTACTGGTGCTGCCACCGGATCCTGAGCGGGTGAGGCGACTGGCAAGATCCCGGTCGCTCTTGCTTGAGCTCACTGAGCCCGTCGACGACGACGTCGACAAAGGTCGCTTGCTGGGCGTGAAGGGTATCCTGCTGCGGGACGTCGCGGCTGGCGTGCGTGGTACGGACATGGTGGTGGTGTTGGTCCAAGAGTATACCCCCACGTGCTCAGGGTTTACAAAATCCAACCGCGACACAAATCACGTGGGCGCTTTCGTGGCGCAATAAAAGGCTCGGCGCGTTCCGAAAAGCCACATTCCTTCCTTTCTCTTTTACTACCTTCATCTATTCCTTTCTTCATTTCCTATCCATTTCATTCTAAACAATATGCAGAGTCTGGAACTCTCTTCTTCAGTCTTCTCTTCAACATCGTCCTACGCGTCGTCCTCGCTATTCGAACATGGATCATCCGCCGATTCTCATACCGACTCGTCGCCGCCTGTCCCAGATCTCCCGGAATCAAAAGGAACGCCTTCAGCTGGGCGAGTCGCTTACTTTGCACATCCCATCTCGCGCAGGAGAGATCGAAAGCCATACGTCTTTCTGGAGGAGGATCTCGGATACGACGCTGAATCGGAAGATCTGCCCACAAGGCGTCCTTCTACCAGCCGCAGCTGTGTCAAGAGACGCGTGTCGAGCGGTCAAGCGCGCAGGGCTTCACGCCGAAAGGCGAGCGACAATGTACGCCCTTCATATTCTCAGTTCTCGCCAAATCTGACGATTGTGACAGCCCAATGCATCTCTTGTCGGACTGGGCTTAGGTCTTCCTTCAGACTTCTCCTTCTCCGGAGATGCTACCATCGATTCAGCGTGCCCGCCGAAGCCTCGTCTGATGGCGACTCTTTTATCTGAATCGCCGTCGCCCGTCTTCCTGTCTGCGCCAGCCGCTGTACCTCAAGTATTGATGGACGCTTCTATCCAAGACTGCGCGCTTGACTCGCCGAAGTCCTGTTATCCTGAAATGTCTCCGCCTTCCTCGACCGTCCTATCCTCACTGCCCAGCATCGAGTACGCAACTGGCCTCGGTCTCGCCTATCAACCAAAACTCCCCGAGAGCCCTTTCCAATCTTTTATTGAAATCCCTCTCTCGCCTGCTATGTCGCACATACCTTTGGTCGAGCCTACTGCATCCCCGCTCGGCTCTACTTCCCCAATGCCCAGATCTTTCGTCGATTGTAGAGCTCGCTGGACCCCAAGGCGTCGAATCAGCAAGTGGCGATCACTGCTCCGCAGTCCGTACAGTCCTTCGTTGATGACCAGGCGGAATGGGAGGCCGGAGAGAGCTGCCAGTGTTTCTTCGTTGGTCGCGTCATTGCAGGGAGTGTCTTTGGTGGGGAGGTAGTTTGACCTTGGTATATCTGTAGCCTTTGAACGACGCACATTTCTTTTCTACATTGTTTGGAATCTTGACTTGACGATACATATATGGTATTGAACGGTAAGAATCTATGGTGGCACCCGGCCCGGAAAGTCACCTCTCCAACCTAACCCACCATTTACGATGGAGCCTACGAAGAAACTGTAAAATCATACGAATTAGATGAAACGGAATACTCTCGGCGGATGAAAAAGACACGCTTTGTCGCCGCCACTCTCCCAGTACTGGAAGGGCATGACTGACAGACTCTTGGACCCTGCTACAGTCCGTACTGAAGCGCCACAATTTATGTTGCTCTCAATCCTTGTATATATAGACTTTCGCTCAGGATGCCGAGACCATCCTCCCTTTCATCGACCAAATGTGTTTAGAACTGGAGGAGATTGGACAAACGTTGTACAAGATCTGTTACCCTGAACCAAGACGACCTACGGACGACGAACACATGCTGGTCAAGTATAGGTCGGTGAGTAATGCGTCTCACAGAGAAGTAAACTTAACCTGACATGGGACGACAGTGGTTGTCCTTCAAGATCTACATCTACATCCGAAGGGCTATAACGGCACGCGCCACAGAGAAAGATGTTGTGGCGGCTTTTAGGAAATTGAAAAGTATATTTTCTCCGCTGGAAAAGGATGCATCCTGATTATTGGAGCTAGGACGTATCAATCGTTTCGACAAGGCAGTCACCCATGCTGCCAAGTCGGATCGCTGGTATTGAATGCCCATAAGTAAAGCTATCTCCTGCACTGATCAACGGGCGCTGCCAGCGCTTATCCATGTGTGTGTTAGCTGCAAAGGTGCCTTTATCGGGGAGGTAGTCACTAGTATGTCTTTTACAAGGATTCTGAGCCCGAGTTCGAGGCATGTTCCTTCGTTTGTTCAATTCAAATATAGTCACATTAGTGGGCAGTCCTTTGATACGACAGTACATGGAGTGGGAAATCTTCGCTCGATTTGTCTGTACCGGCAATGGAAGATATGAAAGTCGAAGTGTGGCGTAACTGTGGCCTTGTTTGGCTTCATCGTCTATCTTCTTCCCCTTCGACTCTTACTCTCAAGTACTATTTTCTACAGGTCAAATGGTACACAATGATACATTGAATTGAAGACTCAGACCTCTCAGTGAGTGCGTACATTTCTTTGCCTGAAGTCATTACTACAACCTTTCAGATGTAGACCATTTTACAATCCTACTCCAACACACCTGAAGAACCCACAATGTCTCTTCCAGCCACCATGGACTCCGAAGACGCGCCTCATCCCGAATCGCATAAACTGGAATGTACGCGACGCGATGACAAGATCCGTCTCATAGCGGTCACTCTCCCATCACTAAATGGCATGGCCGAAAACCTCATGGACCCTCCTACGGTTCGTCTAACGAAACGCCACAATTTGTGTTGTGCTCATTCCAACCGTTATATATTTAGGTTTTCGCCCAGGATGCCGAAACCCTTCTTCCTTTTATCGACCAAATGTGTACAGAACTGGCGGAGAACACGCAAAGAATGTACCAGATCTATCACCCTGAGTCTCTACGACCTACGAAGGGCGAATATGAGCTAGATGAATACAGGGGGGTGAGTGATAGCTCTTGACACGTGCGAGAGCTCACAGACATGTTACGACAGTGGCTTAGAGACAAGGTCTACTTCTACCTCCGGGAAGGGATTAAGACGCGCCCCACGGAGCCAGATGTCGTAGCGGCTTTCAAGAAGCTGAAAAGTCTGATTTTTTTCTCTTTCGGGAAACGATGCGTCCTTACGATTCAACTTAGGACATATCAATCGTTTTGACAGATCAGTCAGCCATGCTATTTGCAAGGGTCAGTGGTTCTGAATACACCTATGTATGCAATCTTCATTCGCCCGATATGCAATGAACTGATCTTTGAGATAGCCAATTGGCCTCCTCCATTGCTCTTCGGCTCTAACTGATATGCACCCGCTTTGATGGAAATAGCGAGACGCCGTTCGATTGCTCACGAGAACTACACGTTAGTGATCTTCGCCATGAGAACTTCCTGGATATTTCGATCATAGAGTGTGCATTCCTATATCATCATCCGCCTCTGGATTCTATACAACAACTCTTGTGCCCCGTTTCCACTCTGTCTTCTCCACCTCATTGTCCCAGACATTCAAAGCCGAGGGTTCGTCTCCACGAGGCATTAATATGGCCTAGTCAGCCGTCTGTGATGGAGCGATGTCTTGCGGGCCTTTGTATACACCGCGGTGCTAATATTCGCACCCTCCAGTTCTTTCGCCAATGTGACGCGGTTCTATGGTGTTAATTTCGTTTCTTCGACCTCTCAACCCCCGCATTCCGAGCAGTAATAAGCTTCGACCAGTCAAGGGTGCATTGGATACGACAGAATGGCAACCTTCCAGCTCTTGTTTTTCAGCATCCTCGTCAGCCTGACACTTTCGCTTCTCATCCGGATCGAACGTCGAGCTCGTGGGCTCAAGAACATACGTGGACCTCCTTGTCTCTCCTGGCTCACTGGTACGTAGATCGTTCAAGTCTGACATATCGACTAAGCGCACGTACAGGCCACGAAAAAGACATTCGTTGCCAGCTTATCGCGGGAGAGAATGAATTGAAATGGACGAAACAATATGGCCTCGTTGTCCGTCTCGCTGGTTGCCTTGGTGTCAGTCCTGTTCATCCTCAAATCAAACACTCTCTGAGATACCTTGCAGCAAGAAAACCTGCTCATTGCTGATCCTAAAGCGCTACACTATATGTTCAACCCTTCTGGCTACCGCTTCCCCAAGACGGGTGATATGCACCAAATGTTTAACTCTTTGTTTGGGCCTGGAATGGCTGCCGTGGATGGTGAATGCATTTTGTGCATTGAAATCTCATTCTTTGCTCAAACGGATCACTCCTTTCTCAAGGCGAGGAACACCGTCGACAGAGACATGTACTGAACCCAGCGTTCTCTGTGGGGCAACTAAGGACTTTCCTTGGTTTGTTCCAGGCTGAGGGTGAGAAGGTTCGTCGTCTCATGGTTCAGAGAAGCACTGGTACATTCATGGCACTAATTGATTCTTAGCTCACGGAGAAACTGCAGGCCGACCTTGCTAGCCAATCTGTCGTCGTCGACATCCTCACATGGACATCCAAGGCGGCACTTGATGTGTTGGGAATCAGTAAGTAGTACCTCCTCCAGATTCTTCATCGAGATCGTCTTCAACCATCATCTAACTTCGATATAGCTTCGTTTAGGTACACCTTTGGAGCCTTGGATGGGAAGGAAGACGAACTGACGACCGGACTAAAGACAATCATGTGATTTGTCTGCCTTTCGATCATACTATATGGAATGGCATACTTATTCCATACAGGACACGAGCCTTCATGAAGCCCAGCCCAGCTGAAATTGTCTACTCGACGTTACTGCGTGTTTTGCCGCGGTGGTCACTCAAGCCCCTTGACACAGCCATTGCTTCTCGCGCCTATACGGCGCTGAAGATGTTCAAGACGATGGCTAAGAAGACCGCCGGAGACCTCATTCAGAACGCCGTGGACGACAAAGCTGGCCTCGAAGATAAGGATATTGTAGGCATCTTAGGTGTGTCGATTTTCATGATCGATTCACTATAAACGATGCCGAGCCATTCTACAGCCGCCAACCACATCTCTGAAAATGCAATGAGCGAAGATGCCATGCTGGCACAAATGGTGTAAGTTCCAACGATAATCAGAGACCCGGTGACTCAAGCTTTGATTTATCGTGCAGGACATTTATTGCTGGTGGACAAGATACAACGTCGAATACCCTTGGCTTCCTTTTATACGAACTTGCGCGTCAACCAGGCCTTCAAGTTCGTCTCCGAAATGAGATCCACGAAATGCTGCGTCGGAAGAATGGTGAACCGCTAACAAGCACAGACTACGACGCCTTGCCATTCATGAATGCTTGCATCAAGGTCAGCTCCTCCCCACAAGTGCATTCAATGGCCCATTGATTCGTATTTAGGAAACGCTTCGCTTTCGACCTGTGCTCCACTCTCTCCTTCGTGAAGCCGCTCAGGATGACGTTCTGCCTCTCTCGGAGCCACTGGTCTTAAAGGACGGATCGACGTGTTCGGAAATTTCTATCAGGAAAGGACAAGTGCTATATGCATCGATCTCAGTCTATCAGCAGTTAGAATCTTCTGTCTACCTTTCTGACATTTGCTCACATGAGTCTAGACTGAAGAGCATCTGGGGTGAGGACACCAACATTTGGAATCCTGATAGGTTCCTAAGTCGTCCGGCGACTGAGCACGATAATATTCGCCCCGTGGGCGTGTACGCAAACCTGTGAGTCATTTAAAGCCATACCAGCACATCAGTCTGATACCATCTAGGCTCGCATTCGGCGCGGGGAATAGGTCATGCATTGGGTGAGTGCTAGATCAGAGCCAGTAGCATTTTGTTTACATGCTAAACGTCTCTTCACCGCAGTTGGCGGTTTGCGTAGGTTCTTTCTAGCTCTACCACACTCACTATAATCTCATTCCTCTCCAAGATTGATGGAGCTGCAGGTGTTTATCGTGCTCATGGTGAACAAATTCTCCTTCGAACCAGATGTGGAGGTCAAGTTCGCTCCCACCCAGGTCACGGTCTTTCCTGCACTGGAGGGAAAATATGAGGAAGGGATGAGCATACCACTGAAGGTGACAGCTCTCGAGTGAAGAGCTGCATGACCGCGTAGATACAAGTAAACCAAGTATGTGCAATGTCGGGCCGGAGGCGGATCGACTTCGTTATACTTGACTGTGTTCTGCTTGGGGCTCAGCGCGTTGTATTATGTTGCCAAATACATCTTCAACAAACGGGAAGATTCTCACAAGTCTCTCAAACAACGTTGTTTCGGGGACTCATGTGGCATCTGTTCCCAACTTTCCCTTTTCACCTCTGCCCTTCGCTGGAGTGCTTCGACCTAGATCACTGACGTTTCGACCGGACATCTGTATCGCTACCAGCTGCAAATACACTCTAATGTGTTCTTCTTTTTCTGTTAAATTTTTGTCACGCTCAGGCTGGGGTCCATTTTTGTTACGAGACAAAGACGTGGCGTAACTGTGGCATTGTTTGGCTTCATCAACCCTCTTACTCCCAACTCTCACTCCTACTACTCCTACTCATTTCTGCTGGCTGCAATATATACCGTTAAACTAAACGAAGACTGAAGCTGTCATCAGACCGTGGAATCTATATGTAAACCCTTCCGTTCCTTTCGCCAATGTGACACGATCATGCTATAACGTCAGTTTCCATATCTTCAGGCCCCCAAACCCCGCATTCCGAATAGTATTAAGCGCTGACTAGCCAAGAATGTTCCGCATATACCAAGATGGCGACCTTCCAACTTTTTGTGTTTAGCATCTTCGTCAGCCTTGCCATTTCGCTTCTCGTCCGAGCCAGACGTCGAGCTCGTGGGGCCAAGGCTATCCGTGGACCTCCTCGTCTCTCCTGGCTCACTGGCACGTAGATCGTTATGCCCTCTTGACGTATCGACTAAGCGGAAGTACAGGTCACGAAAAGGACATACGCTGCCAGCTGATTGCAGGAGAGAACGAATTGAAATGGACGAAACAATACGGTCTCGTTGTTCGTCTCGCTGGATGTATTGGTGTTCGTCGCTTGCATTCTTGATTTGTAGTACTCTCTGAGATGTTTTACAGCAAGAAAACCTCCTCGTTGCCGATCCCAAGGCGTTGCACTATATCTTTAGCACCTCTGGCTACCGCTTCCCCAAGACGGGTGATATGCAGCACATGTTTAGCTCTGCGTTTGGGCCAGGAGTTGCAGCTGTGGATGGTGAGTGTAACCTGTGCGTTGGAACGTTGTTACTTGCTAACATCCGCTGTTTGTTTTCCAAGGCGAAGAACACCGCCGACAGAGGCATGTATTAAACCCAGCATTCTCTGTGGGACAACTAAGGACTTTCCTGGGCTTGTTTCAAGCCGAGGGTGAAAAGGTTCGTCGTCTCAAGAGAAGCACTAGCATTTGCGGCACTAACCAAGTTTTAGCTCACGGAAAAGCTTCAGGCCGACCTTGCTAGTCAATCCGTTGTCGTCGACATCCTCACATGGACCTCGAAGGCGGCACTTGACGTGTTGGGGATCAGTAAGTACATTCTCTTTCATCTGGGTCATCCTAATCAATTGACTACCTTATAGCATCGTTCAGACACGCTTTTGGAGCCTTAGATGGGAAGGAAAACGAACTGACGTCTGGATTAAAGATATTCGTGTGAGTTATTTGCCTTTGTCCTATTGATAATATATCATAACACGTATCACACGAAGGACACAAGCCTTCATGAAGCCCAGCCCAGCTGAGATTGTCTATCCGACCTTACTGCGTGTTTTGCCACGATGGTCACTCAATCTCTTTGACGCAGTTGCTGCTTCTCGCGCCTACACGACATTGAAGATGTTCCGGACGATTGCTAAACGGACAGCTCGCGTCCTTATCCAAAATGCTGTGGACGATAAAGATAGCCTCGAAGATAAGGATGTAGTTGGCATCTTAGGTATGTTGATTTCTATCAACCTTGACTGTGAATAACGCCGAGCCATTCTATAGCCACCAACCACCTGGCTGGGGTCACGAAGAATACAATGAGTCAAGATGCCATGCTGGCACAAATTGTGTACGTTGTAAAGATAACCTGGCAGATGATGACTCGGTACGATGATTATCTCACAGGACGTTTATTGTCGCTGGACAAGATACAACATCCAATACCATTGGCTTCCTTTTCTATGAGCTTGCACGTAATCTAGGTTTTCAAGTTCGTCTCCGAGATGAGATCCGTGAAATGCTTCTGCGAAAGAATGGCGAGCCGCTAACAAGCGCAGATTACGACTCCTTGCCATTTTTGAACGCATGCATCAAGGTTAGCTCCTCCGAGTCCCAACTAAGTGTCGTATGTTGAATACTCATTCGTTTCTAGGAGGCGCTTCGCTTCCACCCCGTCATACATTCTCTTATTCGTGAAGCTGCTCAGGATGATGTTTTGCCTCTCTCGCAACCACTGATCTTGGATGACGGCACGACCTGGACAGAAATTCCTATCCGAAAAGGACAAGTGTTATACGCATCAGTCTCAGTCTATCAGAAGTTGGACTATTTCGTCTACCAATCTGTCTTTCACTTACATGAGTACAGATTGAAGAGCCTGTGGGGTGAGGACGCTGACATTTGGAATCCCACTAGGTTCCTGCGCCCCGTTGAGCACGATAATAGTAGTCCCGTGGGTGTGTATGCAAACCTGTATGCCATTCAATTCCTACGACTATCTACTAGCATTGTCTGATTTATTCTAGACTCGCGTTCGGCGCGGGGAATAGGTCATGCATGGGGTGAGTGATAGGTCAGAGTTAGCACATTTGAGGCATCAACTAACCGTCTCCTCACAGTTGGCGATTTGCGTAAGCTCTTTCTGACATCCACGTCACTACAGGATCTCATTTCTTTTACAAGTTTGATGGAGCTGCAAGTGTTCACTGCGCTCATGGTGAACAAGTTCTCCTTTGAACCCGATGTGGAGGTCAAGTTCGCTCCCTCCCAGGTCACGATCTTTCCTGCTCTAGAAGGGAAATACGAAGAAGGGATGAAAATACCATTGAAGTTGACAGCTCTTGAGTAGATAGTCTCCTTACCACGTAGATACGAACGTTTGCGCGTAAATTTCGTACTATTACTAACTTGAAAGGCGACCTCCCGGGCCGGAGCGGACCGACACCGTCTTCTCTTTACACCAGCTTTTGTCAAAACCAGTCTTTCCTGCACGTCGCGTGAGCCTCAACGGGTTGTTTCTACTGCGAGACAGCACAACTTCGACGCACGGACCAGGTCTCTAGTAAAACCACGTCGCTTCGGACAGCAAATGCACCTACTTAAGAGTCCTCCACAGTCATTGCCTCCGGTTCTCAAGACTTATGGCATGGTTCAAAGAGACTTAGTAACCGGATACAAGCCTGTTATCTACCTGGCCTGAGTTGTTTGTTCAGTTCGAGGTAGATCACTCCCGGAAGGTACGGGACGCTTGATGATAAGTACATTGCAAGGGCTTTTCGGTCATTGTTAACCTCAGCTTACGGTGAGTTCTTTGTTGTAGAACGCCAACAGTATATCTAACAGGGCAGCAGGACCGCGTTGTTAATCGCGAAGCAGGTGCATTATCCATGGAGTACAGGTTCGACAACCACCTCGCAGTCCGCGTTGATGCGTTCCACCTCGGAGTTCCTCCGTACTATCTATCGAATGATATGTGTATAATTTTGAACTCGCACAAAACGGCCTGAACACAATCTTGTGGCATTGTACGGGTTTAAGCGCTCATGGTGAGTGCTCACGGAAGATTCCGTGTCACTTGTCTATATTCTAATCTTGCTATATAGTCACATCGTATAGTAGCGCACCTGAAAGGGTGAATATGTGGCGGCGCCACCATCGTCTCATCCACAAATCTTTCAAAATCCTGCAACGTGCCTTCTTTTACTTTGGAAATCACGCATGCACGCAAAAATCCCAACGGTTATCGCGGAGGTCTTGATTCCAGAGTTCAAAGGTGCCTCAGCAATTTTTAGGAATTCTCAAGTTTCGTGGCGCGGGCGCTGGTTACTCGGATTGGACTACTCTACCTCTCCACGACGTGTTTGACGGGAACCTTGATAGTGGAGGCTTCGCGTCCTGTTCTGGAACGCATTTTGATTCATGGTATTGTGTCTCATGTGCAGTCGCTATCTTACCCATGAGTTCCAGGCTCTCTTGTGGTCTCTTCACTATGGCGGAGCATCCAACCGGTGCTATATTGCTCGTCATCATGGCTATCTTTTAATATTCCGGTGTTTCGCAGTTTGCGTGAAGAAGATCTTTCTTTCCTAGCAAATGATATTCTGCATGCTGAAGGCCTCAGTATAAAGCCTTGAATCGTGTACGCACTTTCCCCATAATTCCTTTGCAATGCTCTCAGCCATTCAACTCTTCTTCTCTAGCATCGTCGTTAGCCTTGCGCTTTCGTTGATCATACGAGCGCGCCGTAGATCTCAATTGGGGCTTCCAGGAGTCCGTGGACCACTTCGTACCTCCTGGCTTACAGGTATGTGCATCCGATGTGTAAAGCAGACATTGTCGACTGACAAGAATACCCATAGGCCACGATAAAGACATTCGTTGCCAGCCCATCGCAGGTGAGAATGAAATGAGATGGACGAAAGAATACGGTCTTGTCGTCCGTATTGCTGGTTGCTTCGGTGTAAGTCCCCTTTTCAAAAATTGAGCTCTGCATTAAGCCAATCATTCACAGCAAGATAACCTATACGTTGCGGATCCCAAAGCACTCCAATATATCTTTCATACCTCGGGATACCGATTCCCCAAGACGGGCGATATGCTCCATATGATGGAGTCTATGGTCGGGCCAAGTGTTGTTGCCGTGGATGGTGAGCGTGTTTTGTTCTCTACCCAGTGGATCTAAAAATGCTGTGACATCCTAGGCGAAGAGCATCGTCGACAGAGACATATATTGAACCCAGCCTTCTCTATGGCGCGGATAAGGACATACGTTAGTTTGTTCCAGGCGGAGGGGGATAAGGTTCGTCGTGAGAAAGGCAGGTAGTACGATTGAACGTACTGACCATCACGACCTTAGCTTACGGAAAGGCTGGAGGCACACCTTGCCGGCGAGTCCGTCGTCGTTGACATCCTCACTTGGACTACCAAAGTCACACTTGATGTCATGGGTCTCTGTAAGCAGCTTTGGTCTTTTACTTACCATGTTGTCTGAACACATTGAATTTGTAGCTTCATTTAGACACGCATTTGGCTCCCTAGACGGGGAAGAAGGTGAACTGGCATCCAGTCTGAAACTAATCATGTGAGTTCTTTGTGCAGAACTTTCCATAACCATTGTACTCATGAAATGTAGGGTGAAAGCCTTCACCAACCCCGGATCAGCTGAAATAGCTTACGCAGCGCTCCTGCGTCTCCTGCCGAACTGGTTATTCGATCCCTTCGATGTACTCGTAGCTTCGCGAACGTATACGATGCTAAAGAAGTTCCGCACGATGGCCAACACTATTGGAAACGACATCATCCAAAAGGCCGTCGACAATAGGGAGGGTCTCGAAGAGAAGGACATAGTTGGTATTTTAGGTTGGTCATTTTGCATACTTGTCCTTGAGGGAGAGGAATTGATTTGTCTTCAAAGCCTCCAGTCGTCTATCCACAGATTCGAAGAAGTCCATGAGCCAGCACGCTATGACGTCTCAGATGGTGTACGTTTCCCTCTTCATCAGGCATAGAGTAGTAATTGATGTTTGGACAGGACGTTCATTGCTGCCGGACAAGATACAGCGTCTAATACTCTCGGGTCCCTTCTCTATGAGCTTGCGCGCAATGCAGGGATGCAGGATCGTCTCCGTGACGAGATCCGCCAAACGCTTGAACAGAAGAATGGCGAGCCGCTATCGAGCGCAGATTACGATGCTTTGCCATTTTTGAATGCCTGCATCAAGGTCAATACCTCCCGCATGAATCACATCCAACGCTCATATATTCATAGGAAACGCTTCGCCTTCACCCTGTTGCACATTCTCTCATCCGGGAAGCTTCCCAGGATGATATTCTGCCACTTTCTGAACCACTTATCTTGGAGGATAGGTCGACGTGCACGCAAATTCCTATCAAGAAAGGACAAGTGGTTTACACGTCTATCTTGGTCTACAACCGGTACCATCCCTTGGTTCGCTTTTGATTCGTTGACTGACATGCCATAGACTTAAGAGCTTGTGGGGAGAGGACGCAGACGTTTGGAATCCTGATAGGTTCCTACGCTCATCTGTTGGGAACAGTGGTGCCAACGTAGGCGTATATGCAAATCTGTGAGTTGCGCGACGGCGACGATCGGTGGTCTACATGAACTGACGACGTCTAGGCTTACCTTTGGTGCGGGGAATAGGGCATGTATCGGGTGCGTTCATAACATCATTACCAGCTACCTAGTAATAACACTTTTCACAGATGGCGATTCGCGTACGCATTATCAGCTTCGGTCAAGATATGTTCTTACCCATCCTACTAGGTTGATGGAATTGCAAGTCTTCACCGTGCTCCTGGTGAACAAGTTTTCTTTCGAGCCCGACGCGGAGGTCATGTTCGCTCCTGGCCAGATTACAGTATTTCCTGTGTTGGAAGGGAAGTATGAAGAAGGGACGAATGTGCCGTTGAAGGTGACTGCTCTTTACTGAACTTGCTACTATATTTCCTCCCATAAGCATAGAATAGAAACGTTTGACCCGAATGACATGAAGTCTTGGCCACTCTTGGAAAAACACGGCTACGCGCCCGCATCAACTTGGTGGAGAGTGGGTGCTTGTAGGTGTACGCTTGGGGATAGATCCGTTTATCCGTAACAATCTGCAGGACCGTTTGAGGTGCTTCGAATAGGTACATGAAAACTCGTGTGCTGATTTTCCGGGGACATCGACCATGGGAACGTACCCACGCAGCCTCAAAACTTAGATTGGCTGTAAGAAGGCAGATAATTTGTTATCATGAATCCAAACAGCGATCGTCCAGCAGGCGAGAATCATTAGCCACTCAAACTCCTTGGATTTCTACTAGACTAGATAGTGCTAGATAGTGCTCACACGCCCAACGTGCCTGGCTCAGGTGTGCGCCACACAACCCTGTAGGCCTATGCTCGGTCCTCGATTGCTCCGAAACTCGTCAGTGGCGCGTGCTATAGGCACATTGAATACTCATGAATCGATCGACAAGGGAAGGAGGAGTTAAATGCGGTCCCGTTGAAGCACATCATCGTGTGGCATACATAATTGAATACACTCCCAGAGGGGCGATACACCGAAGCTAGAGAGATAGATTGGAATGTGAAATGCACAAACCCCACACTATTTCCAAATGCTACTTACCCCGCGAAACAGTGATTCCGCCCATCGGCTGAAGGAAACGCCACCTGCAGGGGGCGTCTCCACGGCGCGATCCAGCGGCGCTAAGGAGTTGGCGTCGGCGAGATACTGGCGGATGTTGCGCAAGTGGTGGTGGTGGAACAACCGTCAAGCCACCAGCCCCACAGGTCAGTAGCAAGCTGCGAAATATATTGAACAAATCGCCACTGACGGGCAATCATTAAGACCAGGTGTAACGCCGATAACCTCTAGGTAAACCACTATGTAGCCCTGGGGCCAGTGAGCGATACCGAAACTTGCTTATACTTCACGAAGGTTACGCCTGGTTACGTTCATTTACATTTTTCTATGCTACCGCGTTTCCGGTTAGTTCCGGCGACGGCCATAATGAGGGAACAGTGGCGCAATTACCACTACCCATGTAAATGTTTCATTAAAATTCCTAGTCCACCATCGTTGATACACGGTCAGCCCACGATTATCGGAGCATGTGTATCTGACCATCCGGTACCCCACTGTAAGCAATCGAGCACGCAGACTAGCATAACCAATCAATTATCTTCCTAAGATATGATACGCTACGATCCGTGTAGCAGCGCGTCTCTGACCGTGTGCATAACGTCCCATCTAACGGTGCGCCACACGCCCCTGACCGACTGTGAAGCGCTTCACGGATGGATCCAGTCTCGAGAGCGGGCCTCCTCGTCCCAGTCATGAGAGCACAGTCTCCTTCACACCGGTCATGAAAGCACGGGCCTCATGAGGTGAAATATAGATGATGGTCGATAGTGGTGGGAAATATCGCTGTGGTGAATGGCTGCCAGAGGCGCTCAGTGTGGCGCAATTCGTATTATCGCGTGAGATCATGCTTCATCTCCGAAAGACAAGAGCGTTTTGGTGTTCTTCTTGAGCTTTTTCTTCGAAGGGGCTTTCGCAGAGGGCACGGAAGGGGTAGGATCATCGTCGGTGGTTGTAATGATTCGTTTCCGCTTGGTAGACGAGGCTTTGGACGACGAGGATGAGAAGGAGAGGCTGGGACCAGCGACTTTCTTTTCTTTCTTGCTCGTTTCCTTTTCTTCGTCTTCCTTCGTTTCCGCGTCGTTCGCATCTGGGAGTGGCGGTAGTCCGCGTTCTAGGAATATGTTAGCTCGACGCGCAACTGTGGATAGTCTAACTTACCTCGACGTCGGACATTCTCTGCTTCGCGCTCTGTTAGATGTTTCCCTTCGCGTAGGACGACGACCTGGGGCTTCTCATCGCCGTCTTCTTCGTCTTCACTGCCAGGCTGAGACGCAGGTCGCTCCGGGATAGCTGGTCGACGAGGTATGGGAGGTCGACCTGAGTCATCGTCCTCAAACTCTTCGTCTTCCTCGTCCTCCGAGTCGACGATACCAGCCATCCGGTTCTGTAGCTTTTGCAAGAAAGCTGGCTTGCCTTGGTTGTAGGATAGGCGAGCCGAAAGCTGGTGCTTTGTGGGTTCCTTTGGCGCCATTGTCGACCAAGAATACGCGCAGAAGGATGCCTAGTAGTCGTAGGACTCGATGAGCGCGCAGTGGTCGTGGTTGTTGGACACGATGAGCGAACCAGTGGTGGCAGTCGTTGAAGACGATGAGCAAAGTGCCGGCGGCATCAATCAGGGTTGCCCTCCTACCACGACAATCACAAACTATGCTCGAATTTCTACGCGCCGTTTGGGCGTTCTTCGTGTCTATATGCGTCTCTAAACAGTCTCTTCGTCGCCGTCAACCAGCGTGCACATGCCAGTCGCCGCCGCCACCGTCGCCGTACTGTGGTACGACGCGTGCTTGAGTTCGATATCGATATTGATCTCGCCCACAGTATTCTTCAAGGAACGACGTCAAGAACACGCCGAGACTGCGCACGACGTCGAGCGAGGCCCTTCTGTCGGTGAGAACGATGCTCGTCGCCAACGTTCTGGAGAAACGAGCCTCCCACCGCCCGAGATCTGCATCCAGGACTGGAGTTCCGTCAGCATCGACGTTTCCAACGACGGCGACAACAGCAACGATCTGCAGGACTCGTTCAGCCTCGACCTCGAATCAGGCTCCGATTCTGTCGTCCTTTCTTCTGAATGCCTCGCTCGAACATCGCCCGCCAAGACACGCTTATCCTCCGCCTGGCCAACTATGCCGTCTTTGAGCTACATCCTATTGACTGAAAACGCTCCGTTCACTCTGCATTCTACCACAGTTTCGACATCAGCAGTGCCGTTATGCGACAACAGCGCCATCCTGCCTTTCCGCTGGATCCCTGCACTTAGATCCGGTCCTCCTCTCCAAGCCCTTCCTGCGCCTCCGTCAAGCAACAGTCCTTCTCGCAGTCGGAAATCTACTCTTCGTGCGAGTCGTCTTCCGTATCCTGATCTCTTCGACATCGACATGTACTTTTCTTCGTTCTCTTCCGTCGAAAGCCTCCAGAACATCCTTGGACGCGTCTCCTTTGGCTCTGATCATTCCATCTCATCAGGCATCAAGGCGGTCGCTGCTCTCGTTTCTTCGGTTTCACTACCAGACACTCGACGTGCCAGGTCTAAACAGGATGGTAGTCCGTTGCGCCGAGTGACCATGATCATGAGGCAGTCGGTCGCCTTTGCGCCCGGAATGCAGGCGTTCAATCAAAAGTGTTTCATCATCGGAGACTTGGCGCCCATGTCCGAGAATGTATTAACATCAGATAGCCTCGACAGCGACATTGAAGAGCTTTTGAAAGAATACGATGGCGAGGGTGACGGTACCAACTGGAGGATTGAAGCACTCGTGACGTCTTGAATAGTTCTAGAGTTTCTTCAGTGTGCGAGGTGCGAACATCACCACGCAGCACTACGCTCAGTCGCGAATGCTGGAAGATGCCAAGTGAGTGATGCTTGTTTTATTTAGCACAAGCATTTTGAAATGAATCTTTCGTACCATCAGGCGTTCCTGATGTTGCTTCTTCAACTCCCAAAATAACGATATGCAATCAATCGCTTTCCGCCTTCGGGTATCTGGTGACTCCAACAGCATATGCTTCCTTTTGTTGTCGCGTCTAGTCCCCATCAAGCGTCGGCTTCAACCCCATTTTTTCCTGATGACGGAGGCTGGAAAATACGGTATTTAAACCCTCCAGATCGTTTTCCCTTCTTTCCCCAGGTTTTCCCCGCCTTCCCCAGTCCTGACATCGCCTCCCCACAGGCGCCTTCCAGTCATGGCCACCGTAGACGAGAAAAGGAGCATTGAACAGGAGGAGCGCGCCGACAATGCCCTCGCGCAAGCCATGGTCAACAACGTCAACGCTCGCATCCAGAACCCCCTGCATGGCATTCCCCAGGCTACC
The DNA here is from genome assembly GCA_011800155.1 of Flammulina velutipes. Lineage (NCBI taxonomy): Eukaryota > Fungi > Basidiomycota > Agaricomycetes > Agaricales > Physalacriaceae > Flammulina > Flammulina velutipes. The sequence goes on along the minus strand of CM022374.1, from coordinate 341,469 downwards.
TTGCTATCACAGGTAGACGAATTCGTCGAAGAAAAGGGTTTCCAGGAGTATTCCGAAGTCTTCAGAAAAGCCGCTATTCTCGCCCAGCAGCCCGCAGCCTTCGAGTCTTTGCCGCTGCTAGACGAAGAAGATCGTGCCGTTATTAGGCGGGAGAAGACGCGTGAGTAAATCCCGCTATCGCTGTAACCAAAGAGAGTCGTTGACGGGATACCGAACAGACAAATGGAGCCAACCGAAAGCTTTGTATCTGACCGTTATCATCTGTTCACTATCTGCCGCTGTACAAGGATGGGATCAGACTGGTTCGAATGGCGCCAATCTCAGTTTCCCCACTGAGTTCGGTATTCCCATCGACGACGGCGCACCTAACAGAGACAACAATGAATGGCTCGTGGGTATGATCAACGCTGGGTCAGTTGTCTGATACCTCATGTTTCACATCGATTCTAACGAAATGTGTTTAGTCCTTATATCAGCACTGCTCTCGTGGGATGCTGGCTCACGGATCCTCTCAACAACTGGCTCGGTCGTCGTGGGACAATCTTTGTGTGCGGTATTTTCTGCACTGTCACTGTCATCGGGTCGGGTCTCTGTCAAACATGGCCTCAGCTTTTCATCTGTCGTCTTCTCCTCGGGTTGGGTATGGGTCCCAAAGCTACTACGACGCCAGTCTTTGCTGCAGAGAACACGCCGGCTGCTATCCGGGGTGGGCTCGTCATGTCCTGGCAGATGTGGACGGCATTCGGTATCTTCCTGGGTTTCTGCGCCAATTTGGCGTTGAAGGACGTTGGCACGATTGCTTGGAGGTTGCAGCTCGGCAGCGCGTTCTTGCCTGCTGTTCCCTTGGTCATCGGAATCTATTTCTGCCCCGGTACGTTCCTACTACTATTGCCTGTCATTGCTATCGTTTCTGATGGACGCCCATAGAGTCGCCGCGATGGTACATGAAGAAGAACCGATACCAAGAGGCGTTCAAGTCTTTCTTGCGCCTGAGGAACAGTCCGCTCCAAGCCGCCCGTGATCTCTACTATGTCCACCGTCAGCTCCTCGTTGAGCACGAGGTGATTAAGGGTAGCACGTACTTTGGTCGAATGGGTGAACTATTCACTGTGCCTCGGTGAGTTTATTTTTTTGGGCTTGGCGTAGTTTGTCTGACATCTGAGAACAGTATTCGCCGCGCCACACTCGCCTCATGGGTTGTAATGATCGCGCAGCAGATGTGTGGTATCAACATCATTGCATTTTACTCTTCATCCGTGTTCGTCCGCGCAGGATACACTATCGATCAAGCTTTGTGGGCCTCGTTCGGATATGGGTTGGTCAACTGGCTGTTTGCATTCCCAGCTGTTTGGGTGAGTATGTTTGATGGATGTCTACTTTCCGTGCGCTGATGTCGCATTCTAGACCATCGATACCTTTGGACGCCGTAACCTCTTATTGTTCACATTCCCGAACATGGCCTGGACCCTCCTCGCGGCTGGTCTCTGTTTCCTGATTCCGGATGGGCACAATGCGAAGGTTCCTCTAATCGCTTTCTTCGTCTTCCTCTTCGCTGGTTGGTCTCTCATTCTCGCCTGACGCGCATCATAACTGATAACTTCTCCAGCGTTCTACTCTCCAGGAGAAGGGCCAGTGCCGTTCACTTACTCTGCTGAGGTTTTCCCTCTGACGCATCGTGAGATGGGCATGTCATGGGCGGTTGCCACCTGTCTGGGATGGGCTGCTGTTCTTGGAGTGACTTTCCCGCGCATGCTGACAGCGCTCACGGAGGCTGGCGCGTTCGGGTTCTATGCGGGGTTGAACGTGATTGCGTTTGTGATGATTTTCTTCCTTATGCCGGAGACGAAACAGCGTACGCTGGAGGAGCTGGATTATGTGTTTGCGGTGCCGACGTGGAAGCATGTGTCGTACCAAGGTGGAACGTACTTGCCGTGGTTCATCAAGCGGTACGTGTTCTGGCAGAAGGATGCGTATTTGGAGCCGTTGTATCATTTGGATGAGGTCGAGAGTGTTACGGTGTTTGAGAAGGGTGTTGGCCACTAATCTCGAGTGTGAGGAGGGTGTGGTTGACTTTTTGTTACGCCAGCTTGTTGTTCGCATATCTGTATTTTTTTTCTTGATGTTTACGAATAATGCATGAGATTATCGACCTTGATTCTAAATCGCTGGTTCCCTCTCCATTGGATGACATATTTTACTTCAATTCGCGCTTAGTACTTAAAAATGAAACCAGTCTGCAGAACACTCTTTAGGAAAATCGTGAAATGTGGCGCATTTTCAAATTCGTCACTAACTTACATTATGCGTCATCGACTATTTTAAACTTGAATAACGAGCACCTACAGACACCCATGATGCTACATCTCAAGCTTGTCCCTGGTGGCTGTAAGGCCAAGAAGCCGGTGGAGTGTTGACTGGAAATGTTGCGATGGGATGGCGCGGCGCCTAGAGGCCAAGAATTCGCGACGCTATTTTCGCTTTGAATCAATGATGAAAAGTGGCGCGCTCTGCTCACGTGTAGTCTACGTGGTGTATCGTATGCTGCTGCTTGCACAAACGGAGCTAAGATGCCCGAGTGTGGCGCACAACAATTAGTGTTCCGTAAATTCGTAAAATTCAAATTAGCCCTGACTTAAGAGCAATGAAGTTATATATCAAGATATAGAGAACATTTCTCTAGTGCAAATGGCACATGCATAAGCCTTGCCTGATATTATAAGTTGAATGCGCTACTTCCTTTCCATGATGATTCGATTTGATGCGCTTGAATAAGTGTCTTATCATCTCGGAATCTCATTACATCTTTACCGGTGTATACTATGCAGCCAATGGACTACGAATATATTTCCACCATCCTTCCCGTTTGGTTCTGTATATGGCAAGTGAAAAAGCGTGAGAAAAGCCGAAAAACCCGCTTGTGATTGAACTCATTCCCAGCCTATTTCCACACTGATACGAACCATACACCACACTTCGAAAAGATGCGATACCGTGATCAACTCAAAAGAACAGAAGACCAAGAGCATCCTGCTTCCCCGTCTCCTCGAGACAAGAAGTTTGCAAGCCTTGCAGGATATCAATGACCAACATTTACGACTACATTTTCATTGGCGGTGGCACCACTGGTCTCGCCACGGCCGTCCGCCTCGCAGAGCTCTGCCCAGCATTGTCTGTCATTGTGTTGGAGGCTGGAAAGGACGTCTCCGCGAAACCTGAAGTCCGTATTCCTGGTTGGTCTCGTCACTACATCTTCAACAATTCATTGATTTGTCCTTTGCAGCATCATATGTTAGGAACCTCGGAAACCCAGAATGCGACTGGTCGTTCTTCAGCATCCCGCAAGCCCATGCAGACGGGCAGTCTGTCTTCCTGCCTCGGTATATAATGTCCCTTCCCGTTTTTCATCGTCTGACACGAATTGCCCCAGCGGCAAATCGCTCGGTGGCTCCAGTAACGTGAGTAGTGCCAATTCAATGCATTTCGCCTTCTTATCTATCCTGTCTAGCTGAATTTCATGCAAATGAATAGGTCCGCGTTGATCTGAAAACCGATTTTCGCCAAACTAATCGTTATGCAGAGGGACAATAGAAGAGCATACTTGTACGTCGTGGTGTCAGTCTGGGCTGATTTACTCAAATTGCTATCTTTGCTAGCTTTTGCGAAGCTTGGTATTGATGGATGGAGCTGGGGAGACCTCTTGCCGTACTTCAAAAAGGTAAACCACCCCATACATTACGCACAACTCTTCCTTCACATTGTTCGCAGTCCGAGAAACTTACTGCAAGCCCCGATGCGCAAGCTCAAGCCCACGTCACTGTTAACCCACTCGCCCATGGGGCGAACGGGCCCGTCGACGTGACATACCCAATCAAAATCTCCGTCCCGCATAACTACTTCCTCAAAGCCATGAATGAGCTCGGTGTTCCCACCAATGATGACTCTGTGGGTGTGGTCTTCGTTCGAGAGCGTGGCTACTAATACCTTGACAGTCAAGCGGAGACAATCGTGGTGTATGGACTAGCGGCTGCAGTGTCGCTCCCACCACAAGTACCCGAGTGTCTGCGGATACCGTAGGTATACATCACTCCCCATTAACTATATCTTACCCTTCCGCAGGCTTATCTCAAGAACAAATCGGAGTTGACCAACTTGCACATCATAACAGAGGCTCGAGTTTCTCGGATTGTGTTCAAACAATCTACGGATGGCGAGTTCCAAGCGGAGGCTGTTGAGTATATCTTAGATGGAGACACAAAGACCGTTTCTGCCGCCAAAGAGATTATCCTTTCTGCTGGTAATATTTTTTACTAAGATATTTTCCTGTTCTTATTTTCCTAAGGTGCATACCAGACTCCCCAGATCCTCGAACTATCTGGTGTCGGAGATCCAGCCATCCTGGCAAAGTATGGCATTAGTACCGTCATCGATCTCCCTACGGTCGGGACCAATCTTCGTAAGCCCTCGTTAACTGATTCTTGTGACGCGCGACTAATTGGATACACAGAGGTATCTTATATCGACCTTGAATCTAAGTCCTTCTGCTAACGAAGAACAGGAGCATGTCTATGCATCCATGTCATTCGAACTCAAGCCTGGATTCGAATCTTGGGATGTCTTGCGCGACCCCGCTGTAGCGGCTGCAGAAGCTCAGAAGTTGTGAGTATACTCTGCACCTGGCCCTTTATCAGACTGACATTCCTTCTAGTCAAACGCAAGGAAAGGGAAAACTTACAACTATTCCTTTCGCCTTCGCCTTCCTACAGATCGATCAAGTTTGGAACACGACTCAAGCTGCAGCTATCAAGGCAAGGCTTAGCGCGACTGCCGAGGCTAACGCACATCCATTCATCAACAAGATGATCGAGATTCAGAAAGGCTGGATGTCTTCTGTGCCGTTCTTGGAGTAAGTTCAAGAACATACTTCGTTAGCGTTTCGATTGACGCTTCATGTTAGGATTCTCCTCGTATCGACATTCATGCCCTCCGACGTAAAAGAGTATGAAGAGGGGAAGAACTACTACACTCTCGCTGCTTGCCTCCAGCACCCGCTTTCTCAAGGTACCGTGCACATCCTGTCGAGCGATCCAACCGCCAATCCCATGATCGATCCCAACTTCTTCGCCAATGATCTCGACCTGGACGTGCTTGTTGATGGTCTCGAGTACTGCCGCGAGATCGCTGGGACGGAGGCCTTCTGAGAGATCACTGTTAAGGAAGTGACGCCGGGACCCGCCCAGGATTTAAAAGGCTTCGTGAAGCGCAATTTAAGTCCTGTCTTCCATCCGATTGGGACTGCTGCTATGCTTCTGAAGGAGGATGGGGGCGTCGTGGACTCTGAGCTGAAGGTGTATGGGACGAAGAATCTACGTGTCGTGGATGCGTCAATTTTGCCATTGCACTTCTCGGCTCATCCTATGGCTACGTTGTACGCCATTGGGGAGAAGGTGGGTGTTCATTTTCATGCCTCATATCATTCTATTGAAGCTCTTCGCAGACAGCAGAGATGATCGCAAATAGCGCGTAGCAACTGCTGATACTTATGTGTGATGATATGTGTACAAATCTGCTCCCCTGATATGCATTAATCTCATTGGCCTGAGCTGTTCACTCGACCACAAACAATGATGTATCCTGGACTATACATTTCCGTCGCGATCGTTCTCAAGTCCTTGATGTATATTCCAGATCATGTTGTATGATTACATAGTTACATTTAGCTGTAGAGAAGTGGCGCTTAGCGCGCGCTCAATACCATCGACCCTTAAAAATGGCATGGGAGACTGAATTGTCGAAACGGTTGATGTGCTCTGGATTGACTCGTAAGGATGTGTCGCGCCGATACTTAGAAGAAGAAAGTCTTACTTTTCAGCTTCTTGAAAGCCTCGACGACATCTGGTTCCGTGGGGCGTTTCTTAATTCCGTCCCGAAGGTAGAAATAGATCTTGTCTCCAAGCCACTGTCATGATATGCCTGTGAGCACTTGCTCGCTATGTCAAGAGCGATCACTCACCCCTCTATATTCTTCTAGCAGATATTCATCTTGTGTAGGGCGTCTACACTCCGGATAATAGACCTGGTACAATGCTTGTGTATGCTCCGCCAGCTCGGTACACATTTGGTCGATAAAGGGAAGAAGGATCTCAGCATCCTGGGCGAAAACCTAAACAATTGTTGGAATGAGCACAATATAAATTGTGGCGTCATTGGACGAACTGTAGGAGGGTCCATGAGTTTTTCGGCCATGCCTCTTAGTGTTGGCAAGGCGGCCGCCATGATACTGATCTTTGCCCTCCGTCGTACAGATTCCGGTTTATCCGATTCAGGATGTGGCGCGTCTTCGGAGATCATGGTAGGTATTATGTGCGATCTTCTGTGACACTTTCGTCTTAAATCGTTAGGGAGGGGTATGGATGCAAGCGGCGAGGGCCGAACCATTACTGTACAACGGACCGGAATCTCCGATGGCATTGAGTATATATACTTTGACTTGCTTGGCGCCCTACGCCTTCATAACTACTCGAGCAATAAATCATCTATTACACAAGTTCTCCCTAGGCGGAAGCGTAAATCGTCTGTTCTTTTCCGACAGAAAAGTTCCTTGCATATGTACCGCCGGACCACCCACCCACGAGTGGACATGTTTATGACACTTGCTGGATGTATATATCACTGGCGATGCACATTTTGAAATCTGACAGACAAGGAATAATAAGCTGCTCGTCGTAATCAAAAGATAGTACATTGTTTTCAGGACTTCCTGCGTTTCTTCGTCGAACCTAAATCTTGCTGCGATGTCCCCCTTTTGACCTGAGGTTGGCCCCCAGCATCGTCTCCGCTGCTACGCTTTCGGCCATCCAGTCCATCCACCCTGCTAGGATGAAGTCCGCTAAGAATCGTCTTGCGCACCCCAGGACCCGGACCAATCATCAAATTGGGCGCAAAATCAAACTCTGGTTGAGTAGCAGTGGCGAAGACTGCTCTCTCCGACATACCGAGAGGGGACATAGCTTTTGCGGCGCTGCGCAAAGTAGAGACGAACCAATCATGGTCGTTTAGAAGTGCAGACACCTCGCCATGATCGTAGCGGGACCGAAATACCTTGGCCAAATCGGTGAGGAGTGTGGTGAAGCCAATGATGTCGAATTTGGGAGCATCTCTGATAGCCCATCCCGTGAGGAAAAGCGTCTTCACATGGGCTGCCAGTGACGAAGGGCTATCAAAGATAGCAACGACGTAGTGGTAGAGGCTCGTCGGGGAACCATACGCGATAGTAGCTTGCGGGGGGAGATCTCGCGCCAATGGGAGGTAGAAGAGTGCCATGTACATGAGTACCCAGAAGACGGATTCTAGATCATCAACTAGGGTGTGTCCGAACTCCCCAGAAAGGATGTGAGAGGACATGAAATAGTAGGTGCCCTGCAGTATTTTATTGAGTTTCCTGTGGAAGATCACGAAGTATTGGGAATTACCGTCTTGCTATTGCGAGACTGGAGATCGCCTGCACGATCGAGGATGACACAGAGGTCCCAGTCGATGACTATCCCCTTCCATTCGCCTGTTTCCTGATTGCGATGGATCATGATATTAGACGCGCTAAGATCCCTATGCATAACGCCTGCAGTGTGGTATGCGTCGCTAATGGCTGACCGAAACTGAGCATGGGTCTGAGCGGATACTACGAAAAACGCACCTTCAGCAGCATCCGCCAAACAAGTAAGTAAAACCTTGGCCCAGCCGAAGGTGGTCAGTTCTCGAGCGATTGTCCCGAGAACCAAACGGTGGAGGCGCATTTGGGAACGATCCGGGATGGCTTTCCAAGTGATGCAGTTTGGTACGTCTCCGCCTGCAACCTTATCGGCAATATTGCGAACGTTGTGAGCCTTGAGACGGTCGTAGATATAGGCCTCGGGTTCCGTACGCGGTGATGGTTCGTACCAGTAGTCTTTGATGAAGCAAACACGCTTCTGGGAGACGTGATAGGCAAGGGAGTGTCGGGTTCCACGAGTAAAGACGTCACAGCAATAACGGTCGTACAGTGGATTGGGAACGATGAAGTTCTCGTTCCCTATCTGGACGTTGTACCACACCTGAGGTTGTTCGACAATCATCCGGCGCGGGCCAGAAAGTGCGTACCAATAGTCTCTCTCATAGCGACTGAACTGTTCCAGGGCTTCCGAGACTATGGCATGGTTTCTCTTGAGCCTCGTTACAGTGCGGTCGAAGCCACGCTCAGCACCGGTGAGTTGTTCGTATCGAAGATAGAACTCGGCCAGAATGTCCGGGTGTTGCGTGTAGTCAAAGCTGTGACTGACAATGGCACTAGATCGATCCCAGCGTATGAGGCGCGCCCTGGAGTGAAAAATAGCCACGCTGAAGAGATGGGTTCTGTAAGACATGGCGAGGGAAATGCCAGCATAGGCGGTGATCTGACCCCGCATTTCCTCCGACTGAGAGGTGGCCGGTTCTACGTCGTCAAAGCTCTCGCCGTTGGGAGGATCTTGGAAAGGATCGTAGTCGAGACGAGGCTTGAATGTGACTTGAGTCTGCATGATCGCAAAATTGTTGGCTTTCGAAGAAGATTTATGTTCTTTATCGTAGGTAGCCAGGTCGACTCTGAGACCGTCACAGCTTGGGTCGTCATTATTGGGGAACGCCCGGAACTCGAAACGACGGCCAGAAGGAGGCCACTCTGCAAATGCCGCTTGCTAGTGTTAACGTTAGAAGCATGCCTTTGAAGCCTAAGACAACGACTCACATATTTCAAGTACATTGAGGACTCGTCCTCGCCTTCTCTCGGGGGTACAGAACAAAGTCTTTTGCGCGCGACCTCAGGAAGCTTAGCTTGTTTGAAGTCCAGGGGAATATCATTGCCCCAAGGCATGAACGCCTCGAAAAATTCGCAGGGATCCATGCCGACTTGGTAATGTCCTTCCGAGTCTTCGACGACATTGGCATAGATCTCTGCGACCTCCATTTGTGTGTTTTGCTTGAATGGTTGAATTGCAAGCTAGTTTGGAGGTAGAAAGGGACTTATAGGAGGTGTTTGCAAGGTCGATCATGGTACAAGGTCAATGTTCAACCAACTTGAACCTGAGTCAAATTTCCCATTACGTTGATAATTGATGTATAGCGGAAGCAAGCAGGAAGACTTCCCATAACTTGTGTACGAACATTTTAATTTATTTTGACTCACTAGAGAGAACACAGTAGTTAGAGAGATAAGCACGAACTTGACTGGTATTAACATGACAGGTTGTGTGGCGTACCATCAATCATACTCGGTCCGGTGACCCATTGTTTTCACATGTTTGACAGAAGGCAGGAGAACCGAGGACGAGATTCACTCTTGTTTCCGTACCACGACGACCAGACGACGCTGCTCGCTGTTCCAAACGACGACGACGAGCATACTGGAACCATATCAGCTGTATCCACGACGCTAACATACATCGACCATGTCTGGGCCAAGTGAAACCGTGAAGGCGGATGTGGAGGACAATTTCGACGACTTTGACGGTGCGTTCGCTATGTGAAATTAATTTTATCAATTCCGAGTCCGTCTGTAGACGTCCTCGATGAATTCAACACCTCGAGTTCCTCTCTGGCTCCACCATCTTCAAATATACCAGCCGGTACCCGTGCCCGCACGAACACATGTGTCGACCAAGCGCCTCCAAAAATGTCGGGTCCCTCCACTCTCGGTGACGTTAAAGAAGACGATCTAACGTCAGATTTCGCGCGCGAGCTGGCGAAGGGCATGGAAAACTTGATGAAGGAGCTCGGTACGGAAGCGGGCGTGAAGGATGGTGAACCGGACGAAGAAAAGGACCGAATACTCAAGGCTGCTTGGGAGGCAATGCTTGTGGAAGGTCTGAACGGTGACGTGGAATCGTTGGGAACATCCTACAAACCTGAGGACGCCTCAAAGCCCCCTCCAGCGGCGAATGATTTCCAGTCGAAGATCCAGGAGACGATGAGGAAGCTCAAGGAGGGAGATGGACCGCAGGTATGGTCGCGCTGCGCTCAGCATCCATACTGAATTCTCAAAAATCTTCCACAGAACGATCCGGATATGGAATCTCTAGAAGCCATGCTCAAGGAGTTAGGCATGGGCGACGGAGGAGAAGGCAACGATGAACAGATAGCAACGATGCTCGAAACCATGATGGGCCAGCTTATGACCAAGGAAATCTTGTACGATCCGCTGAAGGAACTGAACGACAAATATCCGGGATATCTGGCAAACCCACCAGAACCACTGTCAGCGGAAGACAAGACGCGATATGAAGCGCAGCTGGTAGCCGTCGCGAAAGTCGTCAAAGTCTTCGAGGATCCCAAGTATGATGACAACAATGCATTGGAGATGAAGAAGGTAGTCGATCTGATGAGCGAAGTGAGCACTTGTCCCTCTCCAAGTAACTCGCCCTCATTGGTTTTGTACTAGATACAATCGTACGGCTCTCCACCTGAAAGTGTAATGGGCCCGCTACCCCCAGGACTCGGGTTTGGATCTGATGGGATGCCCCAGTTACCGAACGAGTGCTGCATCATATAATCCTGTTCCCCCAAGTAAAGTCGGAAATTGTATTTTATCGGGTATGTTACTCGTTACCCAGTCGTCGACGATACTCAAGCTCCCTTACAGAACTTGCATACTATCCATTTAGCGGTGCCACCTTCCTTCGACATCATCGTCATGCATTATGTCCCATATTTCCTCCGATAATGTGTGAATGTACATTAACATGCTATTCATTGTTGCATAGGCCTAGTGGTTCTTCGTTTGCTTCGGTGACAAGTTCTTCAAGCCCAGGAATCAAACATTCCCAGTTTATGAATTCGGTTTCACGTGGGCAGAGCTGATGGATGAATCCGAGAATTGTGGGCGATGGTTGGACACGAACTTGGCTAGAAATTCGTAATAAGGGACAATGTTGAACGTTGAACGCCGAGGTCAAACTTTCGGCGCGGCATGTCTCTTAGAGTCCTTCTTTGCCAAGGACCGCCACTCTCTTCCCAGGCTAGTGGTTGGAAATGCGCCGTTTCTCTAGACTTTTTGGTTTCTTACACTTCAAAAGCTCTTCTAGCTAATAACTGATCCAACGAACTCGACAAATTTCCAGCCATATCGTCCCTTTCCTGTCGTCGCATTGTGCTCTATTTTCTTGTCCAAATCTTGGCACTCTCGCATTGGCCCTCTTAGCATCTCTTGAAGCTTGGTTTGACGGACGCCAATGCAACCACTCCTTCTCAACATTCCCCCACCATGTCTCGCTCTCAGACTGCTTCCCGCCAGGACCCATCGAGAGCCAACTTGCTCCCTCAAAGAGGCGGCACGAGAGTCAGCACGATGGCTCCCTCTCTGTCCGAGAAGGTTTGTCATCTCTTCCGCTATGCTACATTCTTGAAGTTAACGCCCGTCCAGTTCTCGTTAGCCCCCGACCCGGTATACTGGGGTTCGACCTTGCACGACGCTGAACCCGACGACTGGCTTCACAATCCTGATCCTCGGCGCGACAAAGATTTCGACGCAGGCGGTACCATCTTCACCGCGAGAGGGCTTGCCAACCTTGGTTGTATAGCCGTTCTTGCTCTTGGTCTCGTTGGATTATTGTTTGTCCTCGCTATAGCTCATCTACACAAAGACTGATTCCTGACATAGTGCCGCATACCCTTTAGTCGCTCATTTTACTAAGAGCGAGATGTCCAACAATGGGGGCTTCAACTTGGGGGGTATCAATGCCTCTGGGCAGGTTCGTTCACCTCCGCCATGATTGTCGCAAACCGTTGATTTTTTGCGCAATGTCACAGGTTCCAAGCATTGGCAACTGGGGCTTGATTGATCAGGATACGCCATCGGAGGTCTACACGAAAATATCTATAGAAAGCGGAGAGGAAATGCAGCTCGTCTTCAGTGACGAGTTCAACGTGGAGGGACGAACCTTCTACCCCGGAGAGGATCCTTACTGGGAGGCAGTTGACATGAACTACTGGGGTGTATGTCCCATCATTTGTTGCGACGATTTGATTCTTACTATTTCGCAGACAAACAACCTAGAGTGGTATGACCCATCTGCACTCATCACAGAGAACGGCGCATTGAAAATCACGCTATCCGAAACCCCAACCCGCGGAATGGACTACAAAGGCGGCATGATGTCTACTTGGAATAAGTTCTGCTTCACTGGTGGTCTCATCGAGGCCTCCGTGATTCTTCCTGGCTCAAACGATGTTGCTGGCCTATGGCCCGCCGTATGGACGATGGGAAATCTGGGCCGCGCTGGATACGGAGGAAGTCTGGAAGGAACAGTAAGGACCCCATCCTAACCTTCCTAAGTGCTTCATTCACCCATCCTTGAATTAGTGGCCATATACCTATGACGCGTGCGACGTCGGCACAGTCCAGAACCAAACTGTGAACGGTATCCCTCGTGGAGCAACTGAAGGCGGAGATCCCACGTATGGAGGCGCACTGTCGTTCCTTCCTGGTCAGAAACTCTCCCGGTGCACATGTCCAGGCGAATCACATCCGGGCCCCGTGCACGCTGACGGGACGTATGTCGGACGGGCTGCCCCAGAAATTGATGTCTTCGAGGCTCAGGTTGTGAATGGCGCTGGTGACGTTTCTCAGTCATGTCAATGGGCGGTATGTATCATTTCGGAGCCATCGGGAAAGTCACTTAATTTTGGTCTGTAGCCCTTCAACTATGAATACCAGTGGTTCAATACTACGGACAACTATGTTATCTACGACGAAGATGCGACCCATTTGAATCTGTACAAAGGTGGTGTCTTCCAGCAAGCAACCTCTGGAGTCTCTGTAACAAGTGGGTTACCTTATCCATTTTATACCCTTTGCAATAAATACTTATTTTCTTCCAGATCAAGAATGTTACGAGCGCGAGAGCGCTTGTTACGCGGTGTATGGTTTCGAATACAAACCCGGTAAGATTTCGCTTCAATATGTTGGTCTTGTATATTTATAGAGCTCTATCCAGGCTACGACGATGCTGTACGTTTATCTTGATCTAAGCTCTGTGAGGCCAAGAGATAACATTGATATTTCCTATAGTACATCATCTGGATCAACGATGGGAAGCCTGCTTGGATGCAGCGTGGCGGGGGTACGGCTGCCGACACCCAAGTGGAAATCTCTGCGCGCCCCATCCCGCAAGAACCGATGGTGAGAAACCTTCAAATTCAAAACCTGTGTCGACGACTCTGACATACCAACTAGTATATCATCGTCAATTTAGGTATATCCGAGAACTTCGGTTTTGTCGACTACGAGAATCTTGTCTTCCCAACGAACATGTACATTGATTGGGTTCGAGTGTACCAGAAGAGAGGCGAGATTAACATTGGATGTGATCCGAAAGACTTTCCTACCCAGGCATACATCAACGAGTGCGTATTGTCCGATGTCTTGGGAGCGTTATATTGATGTGCATTTCAGATACATAGAGGCGTACTCGAACCCGAACCTGACGACGTGGGTCGACGATTACAAGCAGCCGTTCCCGAAGAATAGTTTCTTGGGTGAATGCTAGAGATTTTATTATCTATCATAGAGCCTGTACATCTCCTTACGAGATGCTCCCACCACTTAATATTGATTGCTAGAGTAAACATCACTTTTGTCACAGTGGCGTGCCTCGAACACAGTATGCATGCTCAGACAACAGTCCGCCTATATCACGAATGTGATGGAAGGTCTTGAGTTTGTGAGTCGCAATTCATAATAACTACACGGGAAAGCAATACAACATATGGATGGCACAACATACAACAAAGCAGGGCACAGGTTACAAAAATAATGTACGTACGTACATTCTCATACATGTCACAAACAGACCGCTGAGTTTCATAGTATGTCGGCGTCCTCATGAAGGCTGAGGTTCCCCAACCCCTCCTCATACACGCCGCCATCAAGAAGCTCGCTGAGCTCCTTTGTCATCCACTCTGTGTCAAAGTAGTCGGTATCCCCGTCTTCCAACACAGGTCTCTTCATCGTCAGAGATTCCGCGCAGATCCGCCTCGACCTCACGTCGATCTCCTTCTCATAATGCTCCTTGCACTTCGCAATGTACGCCCGCAAGTCTTTTCCGGACCGACGAATAGGCGATACGTGAGACGGTGTTACTTCAATGAACCGTTTGTGCCGTAGTACGACTTGCAAGATAGCCTTCTCGGAGGGAATCTCGTACTGCGAGCCAGGCACATCGTTGACGGGTTCGGTTTGGAGAGCAAGTGTAGCGAGGTAGGGAAGAAGCGCCACCATGTATGGGTTGGTGTACTCGAAAGAAGAAGAATCTCCAATACGAGATAGTGTAGAGGGATATGTCGTAGATTCATCGTCAGAATCTAGGACATCCGCCAAGGACAGTATACTGTTGAGGCGGCTTAGAACGAGAGGATTAAGGGAGATATGCCGAAGAGGTAGAGACGGTGAGTCGGAGAGGCTGGGGGAGTGATAGCTTTGAAGTTGAATAAGATCGCTGAAGATACGGTGTGGCTGTGATAAATGATTCGCAATGGGGACAGCTGTCATCGACCCGTTAGACTTGTATAGAAGAGCTAATGTGGCGGGACGCACCTCTAGTAATATTTGCAGCGACCATGATAGTTTCTGATAATCGAGGATATAGTAGCGGTTCTCCCCTTCGCCTTTTATCCAGTAGGCGAGAAATAGCTGTCCGAATTCCAGAATTTAGGGGACATCGAGCCAGCACAGCTTCCAATTGAGTTTGGTGCTGCACTGCCAAACGACAAAGTACTTCCAATAACTGATGATCCACGTATAAGCGGTGCAGTACATCAAGCTGTTGCTGTCGTAGGGATCGAGGAAATATTAGGTGCTGGAGCATCATGTCGAGGCACCACGACTCGGAATGCATTGTTGGGAGAAGAATTGGGTATTCGTGACCATTTATAAAGAACGAGGGATAACCTTGTTCTCGACATCATGCCTCATAACCACACAAATAAGTAGCCTTGTTCAATTCTATTGTTGGACGTACTCCGTGCGTACCTTGATATGGCTCTTGTTCTAACAATTGCACAAAGGAAGTCGTCCCACTTTTGATGTGTACTGGAATAACTTGCGTGCACGGAGTCTCATCGCGTTCGATGCAGTCAGAGGCTGAAGATTTGTCGAGCTGATGGTAGCAGTCATGGCGAGACCCAGACCCGAGTGCCGACGCGCCACATAACAGGCAAAGTCACGTGCCATTGCTTTGATGGAATTCTGAGGAATTTTAGCAGCTCTTCCTCCCACTGCCACCGACTTCTTGCTCTTTTACCGTTTACGTTGTCAATTCATTGCAAGTCTACATTTCCTTTATCTTCTTGTCTCTGCTATTCCTTTTCTCAAAGTTTGATAGCGTACAAGAATCCGTCGTACCCTTTGTCTCCAACTGTGCTGATCACCGTCGAGTCAACCTCCTTGTCGTCTTTCAACGCTGCAGCGAGTCTTCGTACACCTTCAGAGCCCGGACTATCATACTGCGGATGTTCAGGGTTGGTCACTCTTCCACCTCGGACGACGTTGTCCACGATCTATACCACAGTCAGTCATATCCTTCCAACATAGCATTCAGGGGGACTCACAATGATGCCTCCAGTCCTTATGAGCCTCTTAGCCTCAACAAAGTACTCGAGATTCGACTCCTTATCCGCATCAATAAAGGCCAAATCGAACTTGGGCTCAGACGGGATCTTGAGCAGAGAGTCATGAGCTGGCCCAACTACGATCTTGACTTTGGAGGCTACACCAGCCTTCGCAAGGTTCTCCGCTGCGACCTGTGGTCGTTAGTACCTCGTATAAACGGCGTGTTGGTTAGCTGACCTTGGCGTGCAACTCTTCGAGCTCGAAGGTGATGACCTCTCCATCCTCAGGCAGCGCTCTAGCGAGCCACGTCGTCGAGTATCTATACGCAGTCATCAATCATTGATACCTGGAATGACGCGAGAATTGGCATACCCTCCCAACGTCCCCACCTCGAGTACCCTCTTCGCAACTATGGATCTTGCCAGAAGATGAAGGAACTTTCCCTGCGCAGCGCTGACAGCGATGTTAGGTAGACCGGATGCATCTGCGTGGGCCAACCCCGCATCAAGCGCGCCGTCTTTAGGGATGAGGAGGTTGTTGAAGTACTTGTCGGCAGCTTCCCATTCCTTCGGAGAGGTAGTATGCTTGTCGGGGTTGGACATGGTCAATGCTTTATCTAATCCTTCAGAGCTTGGGTGGTATGTCTCATCTTATTTGATCCCTCGATGTCTTTATATCCTCCTGCAGCCTGGTTCGTGAACATGCGCAGCACCGTCCACGTGCCATCTCGTTATCAGATTGGGGCGTTGACAATTCGAGATCAAGGACCTGTCTTATTTCAATAAAGCATTGGAGCTACTGCGAAGATTCCGACCAGCCTTTGCTACCTCATCCGTTTATAGACATCTATAATAGAGCGGGTACACGTCAGAGTCACTCCCGCAGCAGCTTCCATTCAACGCTCATCGTCTGGTAAGTTACAATACAACAACGTCATTTCGTACTCTAACGTACCGGGATTTGAATAGATTCAATTTAGGATGATGCTACGTTTCACTCTGTCCTACTCCTACACGTTACCTTTCAGGTTGCGATCTCCGCTCGCCATGGCCATCTTACCCTTGTTGATACAACATCATCTGAGAATTGAAATATCGATCATTCTCTTTACCTTGTCATTTTGGGTTCTCTGGCAGCGATAGACGGGCGTTTATTGCGCGTTTGATAAATTAGCCTCCGAAGATGCTCTACCGCGTATCAAGGAACCGACAATCGCATTGATTGCATACCGACGCCCATGTCTATATCATCAAAGCTTCTGTGTCGCACCGTCAATTCGAGCTGCCATCCCCCATCATGAGATATGCAGAACCACTGCCACCCACTCTCGTTCAGCTCATTGCTGATACTTCCGCCGTCGAGAAGCGCTTCCCGCGCTGGCCCATACGACCAGACTCCTGGCGCGTCTCGCACGCCAAACACACCAACTTTTGGGCATGGTTCTTCCCCTGCACTGCGGCCATTTGCTCCCCTCTGGAATCTGCATCTGAACCACGGCCAGACATAGACACACCTTCAGCCGCGTTCTACCGCATCTACCAGTTCCTCATCGCGGACTGCAAGTACTCCGTACGCCTGCGCGACGAGCTGGAGTACTTCTGCAAAGCCCATCCCGAGTGGGCGGTGAAGGACATTCCGGACCCCGCGCGGGAGTTGTCCATGTTCGACGAAATTGTCGAGCCTGCGACATACGCCGCCCTAGCAGGACTGGCTAGACTGATGTGTGCGTGGTTTAACCGCCGAGTCTCCGTGGGCTTACCCGCCGGCGTTGGGCTTGATCTTGATTTGGAGAAGTTCGTATCGGTTTCGAAAGAGATGACAGTGGTGCCAAGGATGTGGGAACAAGAACCAGCGTGGGCGATGCGTGTTCAGCCGCTCTCTAAACCTGTCTATGTTCCCGACGAGAATGGGAATTTGGTAAAGGATAAGGAGAAGGTTTGCGAGATTATGAGGAAGATGGGTATCATTATGCGTGAACCTCATATTTACTTTGTCTGATTGTGTCTGTTGTTGTACAAGAATGAACATACTATACTTGTTGCATACAACTTTTCCTTGTGACGCACATATAAAAGCAATAAGATCCAAGAGTCGCGTTTATGAATATTGTTTCAATCTTCAATACAAATCTACGCACCCCCTCGTACCTCTGCAGCATCGGGTTGAGGAGCCAAGTTAAACGCTCTGTCAAACTGTTCGAGCAGGTGCCCATGCCCGTGAGCTGAGCTTCGCCCTCGGGCATAGTCTACAAAAAAACTCAACGAACGATAGATCTCAACCGCAAAGTCGCTGATATTGACTGAGTCCCACAGCGGACGCAATATCCCTGTCTTTCTTCCCTCTACGGCATACTCGGCGGGCGAGTATGTCCAAAACATGAACAAGGCTAGAGGCAGAGACTGAAAGGAAATTAGATCAAAAGCACATGTCACAAACCCGATTTTACCTCTACGCAAATACAGAGAGCGTTGAGACTACTAACGATCTCAGCCTTGGTGCGATACTCCGTGGCTAAGGTTTACTTTTTTTAGAAGGTTTCTTCGTTACAGACAGGTTGACGCACCACTTATGGTACCGTGGTTTTCCAAGATAGAAAATATGAACGATTGGATCATGGGAACCGCAATAAGCAGCTTGACACAAGCAAATTTAGCCAGAAGTCTTCGACCTTGCAGTTCTTTGGCGGTTAGGAAGTAAAACACAGAAAGGCCGTATACGGCGACACTGAAAAGGTATGAGTCAAGCAATGTCGTTGGCGATAAAAGACTCTCACATTGTGCTTATGATACCGATGACCTTGATATAAGCATTGGCGTAGTGGACGTCCATGCCTTCGGATTTGCAGTACACGTTGTACGCCTCGCAGATCATGCCAATGATCGAGGAGAGTGGACGAATGATAACGAACTGGAGCACCGACCACCGGATGGCATGCATGAAGTAAGCCTGGCGATGAATGAGAACGCGAGAGATTGCACAAGTCACCAGTATACTGACTTTGGTGGGACGATATCTCAGCCAGAGCAGCTGTCGGGTACCAATGTTAGTTATTCGTGACACTCTTCTGAGTAACGACTCACTGGAAATGGGAGGTGTCTCTTCTCTTTACCAGCTAACGCGTGGTGTATGTTTTTGGTCACTGTTGTGGCGGCAAACATTTCGACGAAAAGGAGCCTAGTGTCGCGTCAATGTGATGGATCTCTTGCAGCGGAATAACCTATGCGTACATGAATGCACTCAAAGCAATGGCCTGATTTTAAGTGGGTATGTTTGATCCTTCCTAAATTGGCTCGGCTCACCTCATAAACTGTGCAAATGTAAGGCATTAGCAAACACTATATGGAATGAGTTTACTAGCTTGTATGAGGGAATAGTATGCATCTCCTGCGTAGTCTTCGAAGCAGAGGAGAGATACGATGCAGAATACGCTTGGCAGGTATACGATTCGAAGTCTATGAAGTATGTTAGCAAGGTAGACTTTCATTTTGAAAGGCAGCCTAGCACATTTGTCGCTGCTCAAGGGGGCTCGTGTAATTCCTACGTCGCGATAAGTATTCGGAAAGAAATAAGAATGTCTTCGTGCCTTGCATGTCGAAATACCAGGATAATCGTGGATATCACCGTCTAATTGACCTTCAGTAAGACAAGATGGACATAAAGCATGCTAACTCACGCAGACGCTACTCAATCCGGCAATAATCCACTGAACACGATATATGTTCCATCCGTCCGTCTTATCATCGTTCACGCGGAGGTGTTGCTCTGGACACATAGGCATGAGTGAATGAAATGGGGGACACTCAACAAGCTAGCTCACCACTGAGGCTAAGTGTGACATACTTCCTCACTTTCTCTCACGAGAAGACACTGAAGCTGACAGGAATGAGGAGAGTCGCGCGGGTGAAAGACATCGTGTGATGTTCTTCGTTCATCTTAGTTGGCTAGGCATCTAAATGAGGTGGTTTCATCACACAGAGAGTTGACAGCAGGCATTCAAGCCGTAAGGAATCAAGTCTGGAATGTCGTGAGGAGATGTCTTATGATATAATAATACGTCTAATTACCTCCTTCAACCACAGTTCGACTTTCAGAGAGGGTAAAGATCGGACTCATCGGAGAAAGTGAGGAAAGTTGCACCGTTGCACGAGCTTCGACTTCGATCGGAGGAACGTGGCATCATCCCTTTCGGGAAGTGACTGGGCCCGAGTCTGGGACGAATAGAAAAGGACGATGAACAAGTCTCGTATTCAGTTCTACTGAATGGTATATAGCGGTCGTGTATTCTAATTCCCAAGCGGACACTCAACTCCGTCCTCTTCCCACATTCACGGACATGCCGGCAGTCAGATCGTAATACAGAGGTGCTCACTGAGCAAGGAGACGTGTAAGTAGACAACAATAACGATAGGAACACATGGAGAAATGAAAGAAAGGATACAAAAGGATTGATACAGCTGAGTTTAGAACGTTGCGTCGTATTCCAGACGACGGCGGTGTGCGTGACGGCGGCGTCGGGTATTGTTGTTGCCACGCTTGCATGTAGAGGGAGCATTTGCTCCAGATGTGGACACAAGGACTCCACCGGCCGACGATGCGGTAGCCGCAGGTGCTGCCGACGACGTTGTGGTAGCCGCAGGTGCTGCTGACGACGTTGTGGTAGCCGCAGGTGCTGCTGACGACGTTGTGGTAGCCGCAGCTGCAGCCGACGACGCTGTGGTATTTGTATCCGCATCGTCTTCTGTCGCGTCCTCGTCCTCGTCCTCGTCGTTGCTATCGTCCTCGTCGGCATCATCCGGAGCGTCGTCACCTCCGGTTGATATATTACCAGAGGACGCTGCGGGTGCAGGTGTATCGGTGTAATCAGCGTCCGGATACACACCGTCCGTGTACACGAACACGGGAGTAACAAAGCCAGGAGCGTCTGCCTCGGCACCAGCAGGAGCTGGGGCAAAACTAGTACTAGTAGTCACCGGGTTCCGGCCAGGTAAAGCGTCCAAGGTGCCAGTAGCTGTGCGCGTTGAGCAAACGCAATAGGAGCAACATGAAGTGTAGCTTACTTTTCTCGTTGACCATGTTTGTTTTCTTGCAGGATTTCTCCTTTTCATAAGTGAAAACACCTTGGTCGGCACAGCATTGTGGGTCTCCGTATATGTCTAATACAGAAGTTAAAAATTTGGATGCCAACGTCAGAGAAAGACGACTTACTGCAGTTGCAATGATCAATAGCGTTGCGCAAAGTGGGCGTGTCCCAACCATTGATGAAATCTGAATGCGATGATGAGAAAGATATCTAGAATCCGTAACAATGACTTACCGCCGTGATAACTGTACCCAAAGGGGTCACCATTGGCAAGTCTAACTCGATGTTAGTACGTGTACTGAGGCAAATACACATCTAATACGTACACGAAAGGTTGAGACGGGTTCTTCGCCTGGGACCGGAATTCGTTGAAGTTCTGGGTGCCCCAGTAGATCTAACGAGAATGAGACAAGCCAGAGAATAGTCATCGGGGTACACACTTCGACGAATATACGCGGGATGGAGACTGGGAAATTGGGGTCCAGGCAATCACCAGAATCAGGCCCTCCAGAGCGATAGGCGACGTGAGATTTGTGATCATCCGAATCAAAGTTCTGGTGATCTCAGACGGAGCTTTGATGTCAAGAACTTATGAACTGACCTTGCCATCCCAGCAGCTTTGGAAGTTCTGCGATGCGACATGAGCAAAAGTGTTGCAAATACAATTAGAATATAACCTACAATCTCGGAGCGGACGCCATCCGGGCACTCTATGTCCGGGATTTTCTCATGACGGGAAGACTTGGATCCTGGCCTGTAATCAAGACAGAGGAACGTGACGGCGCGTTGGGCGGCGTTGGATTCGTCGTAGGTGCGCAAGTTGGCCGAACCTTTCGGCGACGTCAACAACGATGCTTACATTGGACAGCCGCTTAGAAATACCTGTAATCATTCGCAACTAGGGGAAACAAGGTCAGTTATTTTCGAATTTCAACATTGGTCATTACTGACATCATCTGGGAAAGTTGCCGTCTTGTTCCCATCGTCGGGAAAGAGGTAGTCTAGACGACGTTAGAGGCGGCGCGATAAGAGGGAATAGAGCGGAAAGACGTACAGCTGTGGGAAGATTAGTTGACAGTAAGAATACACGGCGAAAACGTACATGACAGCTCCTCCATCAACATCGCTGAATGACCCGTTGCTCCATCTAAGAAAAAATAAGAGGAGGTACAGTCACAGACGACTTTCACGTACTGAAAGTAAGTACAAGTGCTATAAGCATAGTCAGGTAAACATCGGTGGTAGGATTTTAGCGACTTACAGGAACCCAATAAGCCGATTTATCCTCCTGGATAGGTGTCGTTGTACATTCGCTAGCACGGAGGGTATCCGAGTCCACTGAAGGACCGAAATTGCTACCACCGAGGACTTTAGAACATGTTAGAAAGGAAATTGCTGATAGCAAGAAGCGTACTTTTGTGTCCGTGACCAGCGACTTGACCTGAGAAGAGCAATGGATCGAGGCGCTGGGGAGTCTCGAAGAGGTTATCTGCGGGGCGATTAGAATTTTATCGCGGCATAGACTTATTGAAGGATACGTACTGACACCCATGAGCCAGTAGGCATTTGTGGTGGCTACCAGAGCAGCCGAGAAAACAGCAGACCTGAGCATGTTAAAGGAAAGGGGGGAAGGAGTGTAGGAGTGAAGGGAGTGAAGGAGTTCTCTCGAACAGAGACCCGTTTATAAGGACGCAGATGGCGGTTGGAGGAAGAGAATAACTGATTACCCTTTTAGGAAATGACGATATTCTTTTCCATGTGTGGCGCTGTTTGTCATGTTACGATCATCATCGAGGCACCTAAGTCGTTCCTGAATTAATTGTCGCCACACTTTGAAATTAATAGTTTTCCAAACCCCACAACGTTGATGTGGCGCGCAAATGGACCGGAAACAGACTCTCGCACTCACCTCTGCCACGCCCACTATTCAGTTAACGGCACGTATAGTGAATTGACTAGAAAATGCCTCAACCTGCTGGTGCTATCAACTAGTATCAAGGGTATCGACAAGGGTAAAAGTGCTTGTGCATGATTGTCGCTGAAGACTCACTGTTGGTTGCATGACTTGGTGCTCCTGATCAAAATCAGTTACAATTGATACGCCGAAAGCTTCCAGGCGATTGCAGGCATGGGCAACTCTCATCGAAGTTAATGTACCACAGAAGGTGCGCCTCACGACGAGAACAGGGCGTTAATCGCCCTGTGATGGCTAGCTAGCCGTCTCTTTCTTATCTATGCTTCCCGGTCTAATACGATGATGCTTTACAAGAAGACAGAACGCCGCCGCGCAACGGTAGTCGCTGACAGTGGCTTGACCATATCCGTACTCCTCCTTTCTACAATCCCAGCCTTCATAACCCTTGGTTTGCGCCCAGCGCGGAGGCAAATTTCAGGTCTATGAATAGCTCCCTAATACACTACTCGCGACTTCTAAAAGAGCTAATTTCCCTCTCACGCCTCAAGCGCCGCCACACACGCGGTTCCGAGAATCATCCTCACACCGTCTACTATGGGTATTGAAGGAGAACGTTCGATCTGGGTTCCAGACCGATGAGTTTTGGCTCCTTGTTCCTTACCTTGATTCATGCTCTTATGTAGTCTAAGACCATGTAGACGTCCGTCCTTGAAGGAAATGGGACCGTCGGGTACCAATAGTATGCAATTCTACCTTGAACCTATCGCTACTTGATACACTGTCATACAGCCACATTTGCGTGGCGCAGCTCCGTATGTCACAGACATCACGTTACCGTCTGGTTCAATTTGAAATTAGACGGTGGCGCAAAAAATATTCTGCGTTCGTTTGTTTAATCCTCCCAAATTATCCAGATCCCAGAGAGATATTGCACAACAATGAGATATTCTTCGTTGATTATTCCCCCCGACTTGTTCGACGGTTTAGAATTTATTCGGCGATACGGCCGGAGTCGTGTCTTCGAGATAAGGAGGGCGGAACGATAAGATAAGGCTTTGCAATCTACCACCATGAACGTCCCCTTTATCAACAATCTGTCCTCAACGTCGCCTGGAACAGCCCCGACGCCGCATTCGCACGACGGCGACGACCATCATGCTCACGACCACGGCGGCGAGCATGGCCACACGCACGAGCACTATGATCACGCAGGTAGTACCGCGTCCATCGTTGCTTTAGTCGACTTCGTTTGACCCGCGTACCAGGAAAGTTTTCCGAGCGTGACATGCCTGATTACTCGGTGAGAAACTTCGAAGAAAGAGGCTTTACCATCGGCATCGGAGGGTACGTGGTCTGCGGTACAGACTGGGCGTTACTGACGCGTCGGATGATAGACCAGTTGGCTCCGGAAAGACAGCACTGACATTGGCACTATGCCAAAAGCTGAGAGGCGAATACAACCTTGGTATGGCCGTGCTAGTGCCGTGGATGGCGTCGACTTAAACGAGCCACACAGCGACCGTCACGAACGATATTTTCACAAAGGAAGACCAGGAATTCCTCATCGACCACAAAGCCTTGCCGGCGGAGCGGATTCTCGCCATCGAAACTGGTGGATGCCCCCATGCTGCCATTCGTGAAGATATCAGCGCCAATATGGGAGCACTGGAGACTCTGCAAGCCAAGTTCGGTTGCCAAATTCTCTTGGTTGAAAGTGGAGGCGACAACCTCGCGGCAAACTACTCTCGGGAGCTAGCAGACTATATCATCTATGTCATCGATGTATCGGTGAGTTTCAACCTCAAAATATGACGTGTCCTCACCTTTTTTACGCAGGGAGGTGATAAAATACCAAGGAAAGGTGGCCCTGGTATAACACATTCAGATCTCTTGGTGATAAATAAGGTGCGCAGAGTCCCGCGGTAAAAGAGATCGTCGGTGAACATTTTGAAAAGACCGATCTTGCGCCACACGTCGGTGCGTCACTTGAAGTGATGGCGCGCGACTCGAAGAAAATGAGGCTCGATGGACCCACGCTATTCACCAGTGTACGCCATGGAACTGGTGTTGACGACGTGGTGGAGTTAATCCTGGCGGCATGGAAATTAGCAGGGAGTCCTGGAGTTGCTGGTGCAGTGGGTAACTATGAGTAAAGGTCAGTTTCTTCCAACCTGTCATTGTGGCCGTGCATGTAACGTTGATCTGACAATGGTTACAAAGATACGGCTTGCGGAAACGATGTCAAAACATCTGAATATTCAGTTATTTGTTGTCATTCACGCTGGCCTTTCGCATTATCCGCTCCAGCTGGAGTCTTCCGTTGGAGTTGTGTTACTCTGGACTCTTCAGCACAGATGCTGCGGTATCGGTTCTCCCTTTGATTTTGTCCATAGCATCCGGTCTGTGAACACTGCCTCAAATGGTGATGCGTCGCTACACCCACCGTAGCATGTACATATCGGTGCCCCCAGTTTACTCAGAGTATATAAGTCGCCAAGCAACTTGAGATCTTCTCTTAGCAGCGCTCATCTACATTCTGGACGCAGGCAGTCTAGTTTTTTCTTTTCTTTTCTTTTCTTACGCTGCTTGCTTTTCTTCTTTCTTGACATGATTTTGAACTCTTCTCTATTTATCTTTTTAACTTTGGCGTTCAGCGCTGCATCTGCTATTGCCAGGCCTGTCACTCATGGGTACGCCGATTCCGTTCTTGTATCTGTGGCAATTTCTTGATTACGTCGTAGGAAGCATAGTGCTATCAGTCGTCAAACTCGTCCAACTCCGAGTCGTCGCAACCCGCCTGCAAAAATAGCTCGGAGAGCAGTTCCTCATGCTGCTGGGATGATGAAGCGAGCTCTCAAAGCCAAACGCGAAGCGGAGCTTGCTCGAGCATTGAACGTCATCGGCTCTCGGGGCCTTGACGACATCCGTCGGGTTATCGGTATGGAGCGTCGCTCTGAGGCCGCTCAGGCTCCCGTGCAACAAGCCGGCAGCAACTACTTCGGTGGCTGCGGATGTGGCTGTGGCTGTGGTGGTGGTTGCGGAGGAGGAGGAGGAGGCGCAGCTGGAGCTGGTGGTGCTACTGGCGGGGGCGGTGCGTGTCTTCGTTTCCATTCAAGACTTTGTTGGAGTTTTAATGCGTTATTTCAGTTACAGATACCCCGGCGCAAGTCCCAGAAACGGAAGAAGATGACTATGGAGATGAAGAATTCCCTACAGGCGACGAAGGAGCTGAAACTGGCGCTGAGGAGGAGGATGGCGCGTTAGGCGGAGAGGAAGAGGGTGCTCCGGGAGGTGGTGCAGAGGATACAAGTGGGGATGGTACTGGCGATGAAGAGGAAGAGGGCACATCCGGAAGCGAGGGCGGCCTTGGGGGAAGTAGTGGAGACGAGACCACCCCCGGCGGTAACGGAACCACCACCGCTGGGGGCGATTCTGCTGATGCTGCTGGAGATGAAGAAGACGGACAGTTTGAAGACGTCACAGATACCACTGCTGAAGGTGGGGACTCTGCTGAGACCACTAGCGGAAGCGGAGGTAACTCGACTGAGCCAGCTGGCGGGAGTGGAGGTAACTCGACTGAGACAGCTGGGAGCGGAGGAAGTGACTCGACTGAGCCAGCTGGTGGAGGAAGTAACTCGACTGAGCCAGCTGGTGGAGGTGGAAACTCGACCGAGACCACTGGAGGCGGAGCAGGCAACTCGACCGAGCCAGCTGGTGGTGGAAGTAACTCGACCGAGCCAGCTGGTGGTGGAGGTAACTCGACTTTGCCAGCTGGTGAAAGTGGAAACTCGACCGAGACCTCTGGCGGAGCAGGCAACAAGACCGAGACAGCTGGCGCAGGCGGAGGAAACAAGACTACGACTAGCGGAGACGACGCGGTGGACACCTCTGATGGAGACTCTGGTACGAAAGGTGGCTCACAAGCACGCGACTTCAGCTCAAAAAAAATGAAGCGCAAACCGGAGGGCAGCCGCCGTGCATCGCGTCGATGGCTGGGACGTCGCAGTAACATGTTCTTCTAGAGATGTGCGTATTCTTCTACTTTCATTTTTTATCTTCGCTCACCGACTGTAAGGTCTGACTGTGAAATAAAAAAACCTGATGTATTATTGTAGTGTAGTATTTAGGACTCAAGAAACCAAAAATGTTGTATTACTATTCCCATCCCTTCCTCCAAATTCCGAGTCTCCCTCAAAACTAGCAACTCCCGTCGGCAGTTCGTATCGTCGCAACCCCCATGATGGGACCGCAGTCCATATCTGGGTGTGACCCGTGAGACGTTTCTAACCACCTATGCACAACACCGGTATTTTTTCTATCACGACCGTTTAGAGATGCGATGCAATCATGGCGGGTATTCGGATATGCTATCTCGGTGTAGTGGCAACTAATAGACCATACATAGCTGTTAGTATCAGCCGATCTTCGTCATCTATCTACGTCAATCAGCGGTTCTGTACACGCAGATCAAACGGACTTGAATGTATTCAAACCCGTAACTAAAACCTATGGTACGGGACTAATGAGTCTGAAAGTGAAATGCAAATATCATCTTGAAGGGCACATTGAGACGAACATGGAGGTCTGCATAACTTGTACATGAATGATAGAGTTCGACCGCCGGACAGGGATTAGCCGTCTCGCCGTCGGGGAAGTGGAATCATCAGTGATTGCGAGAAACGTGGCGCTCAGATATCAAAGCAGCAAAAATCGATTCGGTGTTGATGGAGGTAATATACCGTCGTAAATGCTTTCGTGATACTGCCAGGATGTTGCATAACGATGTAAGTTTCCCTCTTAGTAATGAAGCCCCCTTAGATGATACGGCTCCGATTTGAGTCCAACTTTATTCGTAGACATGTGTGCAGTATAACTCACCTGGAACTCCCTTTGAAGGACAATTTTGGACTTACGCCACACACTTTAACCTGTTGCCTGATCGGGAATACTAGTAGTGGGTGAAGGGGTGTCAATCCTAGGAGATGATACGCAATGTTGTATGTGTGCTTCATTTTCAGTGACAACGACTTCCATGGCACCGAAAACTGATGCTACCTTACCCTTTGAGTGGCGGCAAATTTGTGAAATGAAATAGAACGTCGTCGGTCAGGAATGTTGACGTGAAAGTTTTCAGGTCGGATGAAAGGTCCCCTCGTAGTAATGCAGGCTTTTTAGATGATCTCCTAGTCGAATCCAGCTGTTCCCGTAAACGAAGTGTCAATTATCAAGCTTTCAGACAAAATCACCTCGATGATTTTGATTATCCCTAATTACGCCACACTATTGAACCCGATCGGTAAGGGAAGGAAGCTAAGTAGCTGCCGCACAGAGACTCGGAAATGAAATTTATTTTTATATACCCGACATAATTAGCTTGCCTGAATATCGGTACAGCCCGCTCATGTTATACACAAGTAGCCTCTTTCTGTAGGGCTTCAATGGGACCCCGCCATTATCTTGGACTGAATAGACGACAGAGCCTGGTACGCTGGAGAAAAGTCCCCGTAGATGTAGTACTGGTGCGCTTTCTCGTCCTGAGATGGTATGAATAAGGATACATGGAAAACAGTTTACTGGGATGAGAGTTGCTACCTCCAAGCCTTTGTGCATTATAGCAAACGCCTTCACATCAGCCTGTGAGCCGTCGATGAAGTCGTAGGAAACAGTCGAGGAGGCCATTACACGGTCAGGAAGGATTTGAACTGTACGGTGGGAAGATATCAGCTCCAAGGTACCGCCGGCAAGATGTCAACGTACCATCATGTAGGCTACATAAAGGAGGAAGCGTCGGCGTCAATCATGGCCCGTGGGGAATGATAATCAACGTACGCGTGCTTCATTTTAGTAACAAGGCCGCCCATGATACCGAAAACTGATGCTACGCCTTCGTAGCCTTTGAGTGGCGGTAAATTCGAGAAATGAAATATAACGTCATCACGCAGGAAGGTCGACGTGAATGTTTTCAGATCAGAGGTCTCCATGGACATGTAGAACTATAGGGATAGTATGAGTTGAATGTCATGACGATAACTTAGCGCTGAGTGGATACATACATCGTCCAGCCATTTCTCCCCGGCCTTTATTTGGGATTCTGAGGGCTGTATCGACATTGTGACGACGCAATTGAGAGAAGTGCCAATGGATTGAGAGGGTAGGGAAGGTTTATATAGGGAATCACAACGCTCACTACCGGGGAATATGCAAGTGTGACTGTTCGCACATGATTGGCCTTCCTCCGCGCCGGAAGACAGAAAAGGTGAATATCGCATCTATTGAGAACCTATGTGACATCATAATTTACGGAGGTCAGGATAGACATATCGTTCAAGAGCGTGTGGCGCACACCTTTCTTCCAAGAGACGACGCAAGAGGGCGTCTAATGTCTTCTAATTTCCTCCAATATTACAAAGAGTCAGGCGTGACCAGGCCAACATAGATTTGTTGGAACTGGAGCTTAGACATTTGACTCGGAGGTGGCCTTATTGAATAGAACCGGATTTCCCATTCATTGGCCCGGAGCGTTGGTGGTGGATAAGAGATTTATAAAAAGCATTGGTAGCCAGTGAGCCGTAGATCGTACAGTGCGCAGAGTAAGTACTTACGACGGTCGATTTGAAACAAATTTCGCAACCGCGGCCCGTGGGAACTAATCTATCGCGCCGGCAATTCCTACTTCCTACCATGATGTACCCAAAGACTCGTACCCCCAGCGTCAACGATGACAGGACGACGTCTAGCTGTTCTACTATATCCTTATGATGGTGACAGTGCCCTTACGACCTCGCCCTAGACCTTCACTACGAACTCGTCATTGCTACAACGTATACGGAGGTCATACCGTGTCGTGCCATTTCGCTCGAGGGAACCAAGGACTCCAACATTAGCTTAGCAATAGTACTTGGGAAACCAAGGAAATGCTTTTGTCTCTCTGTGCGTGTTCCTGTGAGTCTTCTATTATGTATGTCTGACTGGGTGATGAACAGGACACAATAAGACACAATCGGACACAACCAGTATACCACTGGTAGCTCAATGAACGTCATCTTTCTACGCTTTGAAGACAGATTGCGCGTGAATGGTGTCAAGTTCGGTCATGAGATAACCGTTTGTAAGCCATGTCCGCAATGCTTGCAAATCCAATGTCACCATTGATATAACTATAGATAGTCGCCTTCAATTCCCACCATAAACATGTCTTCCCAAATCGCTATCGTTGCTGGCATAGGTTCTGGTACTGGCACTGGAGCAGCTACTGCCCGCCTCCTCGCCAAACAAGGTTATCACGTCGCATTAATTGCACGCAATGCAGACAGCGTCTCTGCACTCGTCACCGACATCCAGAAAGACGGCGGCAAAGCCTCTGCCCACCCTATTGCATCTTACTCCTACGAGGACGTCACCTCGGCTTTCGACAAACTTCCCGAAGGCTCTTTGCGTGTCGCGGTATACAACGCGGGAGATGGTTTCTTCAAATCTTTCTTGGACGTCACGCCGGAGGATATCCACAAAGCCACGGTCAGCAACGTCGATGGAGCTTTCGCCTTCTCGCGCGCAGCCATCGTTCGCTTCAAGACGAATGAGCTTGACCAGAAGGGCAAGAGGGGCACCCTTATCTTCACCGGTGCCACGGCGAGTATCAGAGGCAATACGACCACCAGTATTTTCAGTGCTGCAAAGCATGCGCTGCGCGCGTTGAGCCAGAGTCTGTCCAAGGAGTTTGGCAAGGAGAACATCCATGTCGCACACGCTATCATCGACGGAGGCATCCTCACGGGACGCAGCCGGGCGTTCAAGAATGATCCCAACTGGGAGAGCAATCCGGATGTGAGGTTGGATCCTGCCGATATAGCTGAGGTATGTTCCCACGAAGCCTTAGACTCCTTGTCTCTGAACGGCGTCTTTTAGTCTTACTTGCATTTGGTCAACCAAGCCCGGTCTGCTTGGACATGGGAACTTGACTGTGAGGCTACTTTAACTCTTCTGATATGCCATTCTGATGTTCATTTCTAGTGCGTCCTGCCCACGAGAAGTGGTAGACAGTGACAAATCTAAATATAAACATTGTATAGGGACAGAATTCGTCCATGTGATTCTTCGTCTCAAACTCGCTACTCTAGTTCGTTCGATACCCCAGAAGGTCGACCTCTAGCGCAACAATTGCACGTTACACGCTAATTTCAATGTCCTCGGCTGGCTAGGCATTCTTATAAATCAGATACGAAAGAACCCATCGCGAGGAATGGAACTCGTCGAGAGGTGGTGTATGTATGTGACGGTGTTGCGCAAAGCAGGTTGTCTACATGGGAAACGGAGTCCTAGTAGGTCGGAACATCACATTCCTCTCAAAGATTTGACACTGAAATCGCTTCAGTGCTCAGGACAATACATTCAAAAGAGCCTTCTATGATCATGAGCCCTTCTTCCCCCTTAGAACGGTTCGAGATGCGCACATGCCCGCGGAGCCTTCTTACTAGTGCCGATTGATACTTGTATATAAAATGAACCTTTGAACCCCGTAAGCCACTAACGCCAATGTTTCTGGAACTGACACTCTCCCTCTCGTTCATTTCTGTGGTGTTGGGAGGCAAACCGTCCCGAATTGTCGACACCGGCTACGCGAAGTATCTTGGGAAACAAACATATCCGAATAACGTGGCCTACCTTGGTATTCCCTACGCTGAACCACCACTTGGGGATCTCCGGTATAGGGCACCGGTTCCGTTGAACACTTCGCGCCTCGCGGAATCGCTGGAAATCGTGGATGCTGGATCGTACGCAGAGTTTTGCGTGCAGGGGTCTCATGCTGGTTCGTACATCGTTCAAAATATGATCATATTTTGACTTGCGGCATAGGTGTGATAGCAGGAGCGGGATCTGAGGACTGTTTGAAGGTAGACATCTACGCACCTACCACTAGAGGGAAGAATCGTGAGTCCCTCCATTCCTGATGACATTGCATCTGAGAAATATATCCCCAGGGCCGGTATTGGTGTACTTCCACGGCGGAGGTTATGTCAACGGAAACCCTGCGAGTTGGCCTTTTGATCATTGGGTGAACCAAAGCCCGAATGTGGTCATTGTCTCTGTGAACTACCGTCTCTCCTCGTTTGGATTCCTCGCGCTGCCTATACTGCAAGATCATGCTCACGGGGATCTCAACGCAGGCTTTCTCGACCAGATAGAGGCTCTCCGATGGGTAAAGAGGAACATTGCAGCGTTTGGTGGGGACCCGCGGAGGGTGACGATCAACGGGCATAGCGCAGGAGGTGGTTCGGTCGAGTTGCATCTTGTTGCTGACTTCGATGGGGAGACGTTGTTCCACGGAGCGATTGCACAGAGTGTGTACCGTGCACCAATTCCTTCGATAGAAGAACAAAATGTGGGTAAATTCTGTTTGGGTTTATATTCCCGTCTCATGGAAGCTGCAGCCATTGCATGACTTCTTTGTTAAGGAAGTCGGGTGTATTCGTGATAATGCGGTAGCTGTGCTTGCATGTCTTCGTGCAGCAAACATCAGTGCTATCGCGCGAGCTCAAGATATTCCACGTGGAGATAGATCTGTGTAAGCGCGTCGTTTCTAAGATTCGTTCAAGACACTAAATATATGCAGTACTGGGCCATACAACTCTTTCCATCCCGTCATTGACGGTTCTGTTCTAAAGGACTATCCAACAAAGTTGATCCTAGCAAATGACTTTGCGAAGGTTCCTCTCATTGTCGGGTACGTCGATGGATAGACGATTGGCAGGCTTGTTGATGGTTTGTATTAGGGCAACCTCAAATGAGACAAGTATCGCGTCGAGTGACCTTAGGACGGCCATCCATCTCGCCTTTCCCAAATTGATGGAATTGGATATAACAGAACTTATCAGCGTCAGTCCAAGCGTCGTCGTTTTCTTTCTCTGTGTTGATGAACCTTCACCGTAGCACTACCCTTTGTCCGACTTTGAATCTGCTTATCAGCAGCTGCTCGTTCTCACTGGCCAATCCGTATTCATCTGCGCTGTAAGCCATGTGGTTTAGTTTCTTAGAATTGGCTACGATATCGTCACACAGCAAACAATATTGGGTGAGGCTTATGCTAAAGCTCGTCTTCCCGTCTGGACGTATCGCTTCAACCAACGTAATCCGACATCCGCAAGCACGACTGTTGACCATGCAGCCGAGAATTGGATGATGTTCAGAGGTACCAATCCAGGGTAGGCTCACCTTCTCAATCTCATATCTTGTTCTCAACGTCGCACATGATAGCCCCAACGGGACCTTTGCTCTGAGCGATATGACGCCAACGGAGACTTCATTTTCCGAAGAGCTCATTGCATATTGGCTGTCGTTCGTTCGGTCCGGGGACCCTAATCGTTTCAAGTTGAGGAGGTCGCCGAGATGGATAGGATTTGTTAGGGATAAGAAAATAATGCAACGAATGCTTCTACAGCAGAGGGACGGACCGACGAGGTTCCAGACTAGCGGTAGTCACATGGAGCTTGAGCCGGAGAAGGAGCTTGAGCGCTGTAGATTTGTTGCTAGTGTCTCAGATAAGGAACAAAATTAGTTAGTGGTATTCAAGTTCAATTTTAAGCTTGTAAAATTGAGTCATCAAAGAAAAAGACTGAAGGTCCAAGAATCAAATGGCAGAATCTCTGAGAAATGATCGTGGGAAAGTGCACGATTCTAAACTTCTAAACAGACCTGATTTCTAAGTGAACGATTTTTGTGTTTGTTAGTTTTGTGTAACGACGTTCGTATAGCTTTCGATGTTTTTCTGTTTCCATTATACTTATAATCTTGCCTGCATATTTCTTACTTTCCTTGTCTCGTCGTATAATCTAATACACATCTAGTGCCTACTTACATATATACCGCTCGAAGACCATGTCTCCCTCTTGACACATACTTGTTACATTCATCTCGACTACTTAGTTCTTCTCTATCTGTATACAAGTTCTACGAACCTCGGGCAGCAATGAGTTTGCGCAACGTCTCGTGAACTACGCCACCCCGAGCATAGAGGGTAAACAACCGAATTATTGTGGAGGACTCGGAGTTGAGGCACACTGTCGTGTATCGTTTGCCATTACTTCATAAAATGTGAAGGAACTAACTTCCGATAACTCTAACAGACTCTCTTGAACAGTGTGGCATGCACAGTTGCGGCGCGCCACACTTTTCAGGAGTGCATAAATGTTTATGACGTAATTCGAAACAATGGATCTTTAAATGGCCAAACAATGGCGGCGGGTATTTAGTCACTTCAAGGGCATCTTTGTGCAATACGTTCACCATCCAAATATCGTGCCAAAAATTCCTTGCATACCCACTGATCTAGAATCCTCTAATGGACACCAGTGCTTACCCCAGATGGTTTGAAGCTACTAGGAGACCAAAAACTTTGTCGCGTACGTTACGCACTGTCTTTGTTCTCTAAGTGAATTTTGACAAGAATCACAGAGCCCGATCTTCGATCGACATCACAGAATGAGGTCAGCAGCAAGGCAATACTCAAGCGCAAGACTTCCTCTCCCGCCTTGAAGACCGTTCTAAATCCGGGTAACTGGACCAAGAAGATGAATGTATCCAGACAGCGGACAACTCGATGTGAGACCGAGAGATCCAAGAAGCGTGGTCGTGAGCAAGACCCGTCGACTGAATCAAAGCCGCAACAGAAGAAGGTTAGGAAATGCTGAAGTACTCGAACGAGACAGAGCTTGAGTACCATATACCAGCCTCACGGAAAATGGAACCAAAAAACCCTTTTTTAAGTATCTAGCTAAAAGATAGAAAAGTATTCAAGTTGGAATGAAGAAACGATTTTGTAGTTATTTAGAATCTTTGAGAGCTGTCAACGCACTCTACAGGCTGAGAACACTGAGCAATGCCAACAGCAGGCTGAGGACAGTGCCCACGAGACCGCTCAACCTATGAAAGTCTCAATTAGCGAAACGCGACATGATTAGTAAGGGAAGACGAGACGTACAACCCGGTAACGACGACGAGCAATCCTGGGAGCAAGGCGTTCAAGCTGATGAGCAAGTTGAGAACGAGCAGCGTGATGGTGCTGATCAACGAGAAAGCGGCCGGGAAGGCGGCGAGAGTACCATTGATACCCTGTTTAATACGTACATTGAGCATCCGTTCAAGAGGAACTTAGCAGAAAGACATACCTTGACAATAGCCGCGATGAGATCCGCAATGACGTCCAAGCTCTGCCTGGTGGTGAGCCCCCCAACCGGTACAGTGGCGAGAGATTCGTGAGCGCTCGTGAGCGCCGCGGTGATCTCGTCCCAGAGAGGCTGGACGTTCTCGTCGCTAGCGGAACCGGCAGCGACGAGGGAGTCTGGTTAAGTAATTGTTATAATCCTATGTAAACCCCGAAGGAATAGAAACCAACCAATCTGGGGCAAAATGCTGTCAGTCTTGCTTTTGAGATCGTTCAAGATGCTGGTGATGTCGGCGGTGGTGTCGCGCGCAACGAGAGCGTCTTTGGGGGCAGGCGACGGGATGGCCTGCACGAAGGTGAAGACGGCGGAGAGAGCAACAAGAGCGATGCGAGAGATGAACATTGTGAAGAGTACTGGAGGAGCTTGTTCAGAGAGGACTGTGAAGGCAGAGGTAGAACGAGTGTACTACTGACTTTCCACTGTCTTTCTGCGAGGCTTTTATACTGTAAGCGCTGACCGGGAGCCCCAAATAGTATACGGAAAGAGAAAAATGGGTGTGTGCTCACCGAATATTAATTTGTCATAGGATTCGGTAGAACTGAATGAATAATATTCTCAAGAGCTGTATTATGGCATTCTGTATGAGGGAATCCAAACAAATCCAGTTCGCCATCTATTTTGCGTGACCAAGGGGTAAACGTGATCGTGAAGGCGTCCGAGGTCTAGGAAGGTTAAAGTGAGGCGGAGTGCACACATACGTACGGCATTCTCGTCAATTTCGCGCGGATCTTTACGTGAACAAGCCGTTTTCGAACATCCGATGGTATGATTCATAGACATGTGGCGCAATGAATGTTTGAATCAAAATTCAGAGAGTTCTTCAAGATAAGAATAAAGACGCCATACCTTGTCAGAGGTATTTGAGAAATGTGTTTCTGTCATCGCCTGTAGGAAAACCTCGAGTTGACAGTCACGGATGAAAAGCTGAGATGCATCAGACTGAGACAGGAACAAGAAGACGAAGCCTGCCGCGGCCTGGAACTCACAAAAATTGACTTCCTTGCTTGATCTTCAGGCGATGCCCGCATGGCCCGACGGCCCTCCAGCAGTCTCTAGTCCAGGAGGCCTTCATAGCAAACTGAATTAGCTGCTAAAATGAATAGGCGTGATGGAAGTGTGAGCGTGGGAAAGGTTCAATATAGTTCGCTCAGTTTCCAAATGCTTCTACTGGCAAAGCCACCGAGACTCTGGTTGGCGGAACTCGCTATCCCGAGCAGAACTGCATGCAGTTTAGACTACAGTGTGGCGTTACCTATCGGACTGTTGCACCGTATCGCACAGCTT
Organism: Flammulina velutipes; assembly: GCA_011800155.1. Taxonomy (NCBI): domain Eukaryota; kingdom Fungi; phylum Basidiomycota; class Agaricomycetes; order Agaricales; family Physalacriaceae; genus Flammulina; species Flammulina velutipes. The sequence continues at coordinate 305,362 of CM022374.1, read as the reverse complement.
GCCTAAACCTCTCTATCAAAAGAGACGTCTTGGTGGATTCTTCCCTCGTTTACTTCGTTCTCTTGGGTATTTACTGTGGCGAACATGTAAGTGATTTGGTGACAGAATCGAAGTGCTTACAATAGAGGCACAATAGCCGTAAGGTCGTCATATATTCACCATCTACCCGGGATATCCCATTGGACATTATTCAATCGCTGTTTGCTCGAGGGACATTTGACGTACCGCTGCCAGCACACCTGCCATTGTAAATAACAACTGAACAAATGCGCATTGGTCTCCACATGGGAGCTCACGGTAGGACACAATTGCCGAACAACCCCTGCGATTGGAGGATGTTGTTGTTTGAGGTAGCACTAGACTGAAGCCAAAGATAATCCACAGGAAGATATCCTCGCGAAACAACGTCTCGCGGAACCATGGACCTCTCTTCAAAAGCAGCTGCGCCACATTTCAGATCCACCTGGGTGTCTGTCGGAATGACACCCGCGAGTCCCTCGAAGCACTTGAGCCCCGTGCCTAGAGTCAAATGGCCTCTTCAGAACCTTGCAGAACGCGAACAAACTTTCTGTTCCTAATTGCAGAGCACCCGAGTCCTCCGTTAATCATGAGCCCGGAAAGCAGAATTAATTATACCCGTCCCTTCAATTATCCACTACACCGTCATCGTCTTCTCTAGCACACCATGCACAATGACCTCCTGTTGTGCAAGCCAAAGCCCGAAGGCAGGCGTCTTCAGCCATCTGCACATTCACATTAGCATCATCCACGCTGCAGAAAAAATTACTTGCCTCTCATAAAACTCTTTTCGTCTTGCTGTACTCTTGAAAGGGAGCGTGCTCCCATATTCCTTCAGCGACACAAAGAACGCAGAGGAGCTGAACGGCTTGAGTCTCAGCTGTCCGTCCTGTACTTCCGCCGGTGTGGGTATTAGTGTATTGAGGTATCGTGATAAGGGTATAAGTAGCTCGTTCGTCCTTGAGCAGAAGTGTTTCCGAATGTCTAATGAGACCTGTAGTCCTTTACTAGACGTTAGATACGAGGCCAAACGACTGGCAAATGGACATACGATCTTCGTCAGAACCACTATATGCTCGTTCCAAACGTTTCAGTAACGTGTGGTCCTTGGAAATATACCGCTTGTGGGTTTTCGTCTTCCATCCTGGATGTGGCCCAGGTGATTTCAGGTGGCCTTTAGTTGGTCTTAGAAATGTTCAACCAAAGTCAACATCATGATGGGAAGCGGGTGGTACTCACACGGGTTTTCTTCCCAAGCTCAATACATGAGGCCAGTGGGAGCATTCTCTCTCGAAGAAAGGATTCGTTACGCCTAAGAGTACACCGGCTTTTGGCGGCAGTTTATTTACCAACGTCGAATGATCACTGTCGTGTATTGTGAAGTAGGGACGGATGTCCCCTGCGAGTGGGATTGGTCTAAGGAGATCTCGAAGACACCAGATGGCTTGACTGGTGTGGCTAGGCGAGGGACCAAAGACTAGAATGGGTTCGCAAAGCACGACACATTCCCATATGGACCATAGATGCGATATCGATGCTTCGAACAGCAATATCGGCGGCGGTGAGAAGGGAGAAGATGCTGCGAGGATCTACATTTGGGTGAATACAACATAACCTAGGAGTAGAATGGGACGAACGTGTATATTCGGATTGAACTTTTCGTGGAACGATGAAGTATCTGTGAGTTGTTGATGATCGATTGTCTGAGGTAGTTCAACATTCAACACGGATCCAAGGAAACCAAGTTCTAGCACAGATCCTGGAGTTGGGTCAGGCCTTTCTTCGCTGCATTAGTGGACGAAAATAGGTGTAGGGTAGGCAAGATACCAAATTGCGATATTGTGGCATGCGGTCTCTAGCATTGGTACGTCGTGCACGTCAAAGAGAGGGCCGAATATGGAGGACATCGAGGTGAAGAGCGCGGGGTATTCGTGTTGTGTCAATATTACGACAGACCGCTACACGACGATGAAAAGAAAATTCGAAAGATGAGATGTTGAATACCTGTTCGTAGCCACGTTTGTTTTTCGCGTCTCTGCGCTGCGTGAAGTGGGCAAAGCCGTGTATAGAGCTGCCCTTGGCTTCTCGTATGCGAAATGAATGGTTCTGGGAGCCCTGTTCGAACTGCAAAGAGTCCGGGAACGCGGAGAAGACGCTAAGGTAACTTCAGCCGCTTTGTAGTCGGGGAACAAATTACACGAACATATTCTCCACCTCTCGGGGAAGGAGGTTTAACGGAGGAAAGACGCCATCCAACACGGGTCCGTGGTCGATGTCAAAATCCACTGTGCACAAGGATAAGCGACGAGCAGGACAAACGAAACAACAAACGTACCAACAGCAATACCCAGAATCCAACGCCTTATCTTGGCCAACATCTCTTCGTCAACGTCAAGGATGATAGAGTTCTTCCTCGCCCTCTTTGACGTATCTAAACGAGGCAGTGTCTGTGACCGGGACAATAACGGTCGCGTCGTCTCCATTTTGGTGAGGTTGGGCGACGACGGCGAGATCATTGACGTTCTGTGGGCGCTCTTGTTTGGCGACATCGGTGGCAAGTCAAAGACTGTAGAGATGGAAGGACGTGAGCTGCCAGTTCCCGACGTCGATATCGTGTATCCAGTACGGATACCAAGGTCGCCTTCGTCGTCGCCATCGAAGTCCTGGAGCGTGAGTTTGGTCTTCATCGTCGTTCCCGCCTTCGTCGCCGTGGTCGCGCTACGCGATGGTGATGGTGGGAGGCAGAATTCAATTTCAATATTCAACAGGCAATCCCGCCGGCTTGGGTTTCTTCCCACGCCCATCAGTCAAGTTCATCCTTCTTCGATTGAGAAATATAGCTATATAATGGAAGATACAGGTGCAATGACACTACGAAACTCAGCGTCACTAGCTCACTTGCTCTTGGATTTCTTCTTCTTGCGCCCCGACTCCTCCGTAGGCTCATCCGACTGACGACGCTTTTTGGATTTCGACTTCTTTCCAGCTCCAGTACCTTCCTCTCTTAAAGTATCTGCCCTGTCCGTATCCTTCGCTGATTTTGTTGGCACAGCAGCAGCTGTTTCTGTTGGCACCTCGGTTGTTGGCGCCATTTCCATGTATACATCCGCGATTAGGTCCCACTGCCTAAGCACGTCGTCCGGGATGGGATATGGGGGATCCTTAGCCTTCACGCTCTTTACTTTGTCGATCTCATTTAGCTCTGTGGCTCTCTGGATGAAATAAGGCGCCACCGCCAACGCTGCGGCAACCTTCTTCTTTGCCTCGAATTCTTCAGCAACTTTCTTTTCAATATTTTTCAGTCGCTGATCACTCATGATCTGTTGGCGTGCGAAAAGCGGTAGATCGTCTATGCCGAACTGTCAGCTTGCACAAACGGCTGAAGAGTCGGCTCTTCTGCTCACCATAACGGGTTTGCATAGTGACTGTTGGTGCGGGAACTAATGTCTAATTAGTCGTTATATAGTGGCTTCCTTGCTCGCGGGCCATCCCAAACCATTGTCCTTCAGTGATTGTTTGTTCCAATTGCGGTCGTTTGTGCATGCCATTGTGCGTGACTGAATTCCCAATCGCAGTCCATTGTGTTTCTGACAGCGACAATTAGCATCACTTGACTCCAAAGACTATTGTCCGTTTTCCAACGTCGGGTTCTACCAATGTGCGCCACATAACATCCTGACGTCACCATTTCTCACAGCGTCGGCTAACACCGTTTTCCCATCGTGATCAACAGAATGGACCTCGAGTTGATACGCGATACATTGCACTAGCAGCTCCAAGACGAATGGACATCTAGGCCCAACATGACCTGAACGTATCAGTCTCATCCTGCCTCTTTTTGACCGTTTCAAATTGTTCCAGCTGTTGAGGGAATCTTCTCAGCTGTTTTCATCACATCTCCAGGTCTATCGTCAGCGATTAAACAACGAGCACGCCGATATATTCAATTATCGCTCCAAACCATTTCCAATCGTGCCCAAGCGCCACCAATCTATCTTTGAGATCCAACTACTCGAGACGGTTCGAGACGCCATCTTCCGATATTCACCGCCTCATGCCTTGGTCCCGCCGTTGCGCATTGATACTCTGACACCGGGCGGGCAGTGGCTGCGTGTTCCAGACCGGCCGTTTCCCGTATCAACTCATGTCTGGCCGTGGGCTGGATTCATAGGGATACCATATACAAAAGGGCGATACCTCTAAGGTCGCTCAAAGTATCTTCCCACTACAAATCCAATGAACGCTCTCTCCCACTCCACTCGCCTCGGTACCTCCATCCGATCATCTGTGTTACGCCACGGCCAGCGTCGTAGTATATGGGGAACCTCTCTCGCCAAGCCACACACCAACACAGATGTACACACACAGTCTCTTCCCTTTTGTCGACGTAAGCTCATCTAGATTGAATAGCATATGCCATTCAACTACCTGAACAAGCGGGCATTCACCTACAAATATGTCTCTTATCTCGGCTTTGGCTTCGCCCTGCCATGGGTTGCTGTTGGATGGAGATGGTACGATTGTTTGATATTTGATGTTATAGTCACTGACGATGATATGTCTAGGTATCGTCCAGGCGGACTGAAGAATCCTTAGTTCAAACGCGTCCTAATATTACCTTCGATACCTTACCTGCTCTGCTATGTATATTACTCAAATGACAGTGATTGGATGTGGCGCACACACCACCCTTGTAACTTGTTTGTCGTCCGAGCGCTCTGGCAGTTCGGTGTGTATCCAGTAATTTTAATTTTGAGATCATTGGGCAGCGGGCGGTCCGCTGCGGTCCGATTGCTCACAGTAGAGAATTTACAAAGTGTTTCTGTTATATACGTGAAATGTGGCTATTCACTCGAGAGCTGTTACCTTCAGGGGTATTTTCATCCCTTCTTCGTATCTCCCTTCCAGTGCAGGAAAGATCGAGAACTGGGTGGGAGCGAACTTGACCTCGGCATCGGGTTCAAAGGAGAACTTGTTCACCATGAGTACCGTAAACACCTGCAGCTCCATCAAACTTGCAAAAGGAATGAGATCATGATAAATGTTATGGAATTTTGAAGTGCGTACGCAAATCGCCAACTGTGAGGACATGGTTAGGTTGTAAGCGGAAATAGCTCTGACCTATTACTCACCCAATGCACGACCTATTACCGGCGCTGAACGAGAGTCTACAAGACATTTGAATTAGAATCGAAGATAGTAATCCTCTGCGACTCACAGGTTTGCATACACACCCACGTTACAAATATTATCATGCTCAACGGAACGGCCTGCTAGGAACCTGTTGGGATTCCAGATGTCGGTGTCCTCGCCCCACAGACTCTTCAGCCTGCATTCATGTAAGTTGATGATTCAAGGGTAAACGAGAGTATTACCGCTGATAGACCGAGACTGATGCATAAAGCACTTGTCCTTTCCTGATAGGAATTTCCGTACAGGTCGTGCCGTCCTCCAAGATCAGTGGCTCCGACAGAGGTAAAACATCATCCTGAGCAGCTTCACGAATGAGAGAATGTATGACAGGATGTAAGCGAAGCGTTTCCTACGAATCAATGAGTGTTTGGCATGTGACACTTAGTTGAGAGGAGGTGACCTTGATGCATGCATTCAAGGATGGTAAAGCATTATAATCTACACTTGTTAGCGGCTCGCCATTCTTTTGCTGTAGAATTTCACGGATCTCATTTCGGAGATGAACTTGAAAGCCTGGATTACGCGCAAGCTCGTAGAAAAGGAAGCCAAGGGTATTCGACGTTGTATCTTGTCCACCTGAAATAAATGTCCTATCGGGTAATCATCGTTCTATGTCATGAGATAGCTTGTTGTTTCGAGGACTTACACCAGTTGTGCCAGCATGGCATCTTGGCTCATTGCGTTCTTCGTGATCCCAGATAGCTGATTGGTGGCTGTAGAATGGGTCAGCACGGTTTACAGTCAAGATAGAAATCAACCTACCTAAGATGCCAACTACATCCTTTTCTTCGAGGTTATCTTTGTCGTCCACGGCATTTTGAATAATGACGCTGGCGGTCCGTTTAGCCATCGTCTGGAACATCCTCAACGCCGTGTAGGCGCGAGAAGCGACAACTGTGTCAAGGTACTTGAGTGACCATCGCGGCAGAAGGCGCAATAACGTCGAGTAGACAATTTCAGCTGAGCTGGGCTTCATGAAAGCTTGCGTCCTTCATGGCATAAGTATGTTGTTACATAGTATCGGGACAAGGACAAATGACTTACGTGATTGTCTTTAGTTCGGACGTCAGTGCGTCTTCCTTCCCATCTAAGGCTCCAAAAGCATGTCTGAACGATGCTATAACGTAGTCAATTAATTCGGATGGCCTGGATAATATTCAGAGAGTGTGCTTACTAATTCCCAGCACATCAAGTGACGCCTTAGATGTCCATGTCAGAATGTCGACGACGACGGATCGGCTAGCAAGATCGGCCTGCAGCTTCTCCGTAAGCTAGACATTGATTAGGGTTGCAAATGCTCGTGTTTTTCTCTACACTACGAACCTTCTCGCCCTCAGCCTGAAACAAACCAAGGAAAGTCCTTAGCTGTCCCACAGAGAATGCTGGGTTCAATACATGTCTCTGTCGGCGGTGTTCTTCACCTTAAGAAAGGAGTGATACATTTCAGCAAACAACCCGAACACTGTGCGCACAAGATGCAATTCTCACCATCCGCAGCAACAATTCCTGGCCCAAACACAGAGATGAATAGGTGGTGCATATCACCCGTCTTGGGGAAGCGGTAGCCAGAAGTGTGAAATATATATTGCAGTGCTTTGGGATCAGAAACAAGGAGGTTATCTTGCTGCGAATAATCTCAGAGAGCATTCAAAGTAAAGATGAAAGCGACGAACACCGAGGCAGCCAGCGAGACGGACAACGAGGCCGTATTGTTTCGTCCATTTCAGTTCATTCTCTCCTGCGATAAGCTGGCAACGAATGTCCTTTTCATGGCCTGGACGCGCGCTTAATCCTATGTCAAGAGGACGTGAACGATCTACGTACCGGTCAGCCACGAGAGACGAGGAGGTCCACGGACAGCCTTGAGTCCACGAGATCGACGTCTGGCTCGGATGAGAAGCCAAAGCGAAAGGCTGACGAGGATGCTAAACAAGAAGAATTGGAAGCCTGCCATTCTGTTGTATGTGGTCCATCCTTGACCAGTCGAAGCTTAATAGTGCTCGGGATGCAGGGGTTGAAAGACGGAAGATATGAGATTGACGCCAGAGAACCGCCTCACATTGGCGAAAGGGATGGAGGGTCAGAATATCGACTCCAATGTGTGAACGAAGGTGCGGGAAGATAGCAATCCATCAGCGTGAACGAAGGTGCGGTAAGATTATCCATCAATCAGTGTGAACGAAGGTGCGGTAAGATATCCATCACAGTGTGAACGAAGGGGAGGGAAAGATGGCAACCCGTCACAGACGCCTGACGAGAGTATGTTAACGTCCATGTGCAGATGATAATGCAAAGCGATACCAAATTAGCGCGCTCGAAGGTCAAAATATCCCACAGTAATCTTCGTGGGCAATCGAAGGTGATGTCGAGTCGTTTGATATCGTCGTCGTGATGGTGTAGAAGGAGATTTTTCTAGCCGCCGGCGAGAAACGCGCGATTCCCACGCACAGGTGGCGTGGAACCATATACAGTATCACTGCCTTAACCCATCTTGGAGTTCATGTATTCATCTCTCCGCGCCCACCTTCTTTGATTTTTCCATTATCTGTATTGACGGTGTTTTCCGCCGCTCTGTACATAGGACAAATCATATAAACAGAAAGCAAGCTGGGCCGTTGATTATAGTTGTGCACACTATGCCAAAGGATGAGGGTATATTGTGACATAGATCAAAGTAAGCGAATCGTACATCGAAAGAGGTATATTTTACTGTCACTGTCTTGTCATCTACTTCGATATTGTTTCCAAACCGATTTCTGGCCACCAGATACTGCGCTCATCATCTACGCAGTAAAGAGAGATAAGACGAAGATTGGTCACCGTCATCGCACCTGGAACGTTAGTCTTTGATAGATGTGGCGCAACAGCGTCAACATCTTTCTAGAAGTAAATCCGTCTTCAATATCGGAGCCATTTATGATATCGGCGCATAGCTTACCTGGAGCCAAAATTTATAGCCACGAGCAACACAGAACGCGATGCTGTTAAGGGACCGGCCGTGCGGCTTGTGAGGGCAGTGGACAGGAAACATGATGAATCGCGAAGCGTATCCGTTCATCTGAGCTCGATAAGACGAGGAAAGACATAATAAGGGAAATCAACGAACGTGAAAAATGACTTTCATACATCGGACACCTTCCAAGGCGGAGGGACACTTGGATCCACCTTTCACCATGCTTTGGCTGTGCAGTATTCGTCTGAAGCTGACGCCTTCCCGACTTCCATCTAAATCACTGTGGGACATGATAGGAATGATATATCTCGCACGGCGTCTACGAGGACCCTCGAAAATGTGGCGCAACTTAGGCCCATTTCCCGTGTATGGGACGTGCATCTATCAAAATTAAATTTGTGATACTATTGACACAATATTCAAGAATGCGTACCGACGGAAGTTCGTTGCGAGTGACTGAGACGGGGACCATGATCGACTGACCGGTTAGAGGCAGGTCATAACCGTCGTCTCCAGGAGCACAGATGGCGCTGACGCCACCTTGGCGCTTATCGTCATACTAGACGGGTCAACAAAACAGTCTGGCTCTGTCCATAGATCTGGCTCACCTCGATGCTAATTGAAGCGACAAATGTTGCATCCTTTAATATCGACGTCAGACTACGCTCTACCACCTTTATAAGGTAGCCAACTCACCAAGGCTTTATGAGAACCGTAGTTAGATTCCTATTTGTTTAGTGGGCAACCGTCACGCTATGTTTTCGCTCATGTTAAGTTTCACGCACTGTCAATAACCTTCTGTCTCTGTCGTCAGTAACTACAGACTTGGATGGGTCATGTTCCGGGGTTCTGTACATCTTATGGGACGTTGTGACCCTGGAAGCATTCGATCCAAGAGGAGGAGCCTACATCTCTAATTAGGCAAGACGAAAGATTTGATAAATAAACTGACTGAGGGAGCTCTGGGTTTGGTGTGGGGAACAGGAGTGCGCATGGCCTTCCTGGAAGCCATCTGCGCCAAGTATTCATCTGAATCCTCAGGATAGACAGGCGGAGGGAGAGGGCGGTAGATATTGGCGGCACTGTAGGTTCGAGGGGTAGACATGTTTGAAAGAAAAGGTTGGGAAGGAGAGGAGAGAAAAGCAGGTCTTATATGGAGGAACAATTGTCAAAACAATGTGTTTGGAGAACTTTGACCATTTTGGCAAGATTTACTTTGTCCTTCGTTAGGTCGCACGAACAAAGAGACTAGTTCGATCAACGTGCATCATAGCACTTTGACGAATCCAATGCAAAATAGACAATGTAAGTCGGACCATCAGACGGCGTCAGTCATTGTCTATGGTGAGGTTGAGCATTGTGTACAGCGTTGAACAACGGTAATATTCAGTGGCAGGGTGTGGCGGGCTTTTATTGTCGTTATCAGAGTAGACCGTGTACAGATAAGCAGCAGAGTTATACCAGCGCATCAATGAAGTGCAGAGAACGATTTAGATCGCTGGGAAGGATCGGCCCGACCGGAGGACTCGTGCCGGACAACTCAACAGGGAATCGTATGTAACTTGCTTTTCAACTGTCTTCCCCGCAAATTGAAAGCACAGTATTCCTCAAAGATTCAAGTCTAACAACGGGAGCCGTTGCCAACCAGGATGCCGTAGGCGCGTTTCCAGGGACATATTATTACCAGCGTTCCAGTCTGGTTCCAGCTCTGTATCATACTGTCAGTCCAGCAACAGTCCTGGTGACAAGATGCGTATGAATTGGCAAGTTACTCGCTACCTCGACGCAGGTAGCCAAATTGCGTAGTCGTGGCCCCGAACTGAGGACAACGTTTCTCTCGGGCCTTCCTCCGCTTGATGTACGTCTTGTTTCGCCTTACGCTGGTTGCATATATCCCTTACGTCCGTATTCAGGGCAAAAAAACTGGTTCATAAAGGGTGTCAGAACTGTGGTATAGTTTCTTCCCGCACGCAATATTATACAGGAGGTTTGTCGTTTGTCCTCTCGAACTGTAACTCCAGGCTAATAACAAACCAAGAAAGATGCCTCCTGAGTTTCCTCTGGAGCTGAAGCTCCTCGTATTGGACGAGCTGCGGCACGTATCGCCAAGGTCTTTACACCCGACCATGTCCCTCGTCTGGCCAGACACCGCCCACTACATTCGACGCGCAGTTTTTCAGGCCGTAACTTTCAGATCCACGTCCACGGTCGAAGAAAGACTTTGTAAACTATCTGGCCTACGACACGACCTCACGCCGTACATCCGTACTCTCTACCTTTCGGAACACAGTGCCCACCCCGGACGTCTTACCAACAATCCCCTGTTCTTCAATTTTCTTAACAGGATGGCCAACCTTCACACCATGTCTATATCGGGCGCAGTATTCACCTGGATCAGGCCCGAGCTTCGTTTCATTCTCTGCGACGTCCTCGCGTGTCGTATATCCACTCTCGAGGTTAGGTCGTCCATCCTCCCCGCAGATGATTTTTCCCGAATCATCCTCGGCATGACGCGACTGGCGCGCCTATCCTTGTCATGCTTGAAGTTCATGTCGCACAGTGGGCATCATCAGCGCATGTCAGACTTTCCGTCTCTTCCACCAACAGCGACTCGCGTTCCCCTTTCCTCGCTCTCTGTTACTCTTTTGACGCCTACCGACGGGACCCTCTTCGATCTGCTCCACGACGATAATAGGTGTCCCGTATCGTTAGAGGCGCTCCAAGAGTTATCCGTAACTGGAGGTGACTGGAATGGGGCCGTCCAAAGTATCGTGCAAAAGGTCGAACATACCCTCCGTGTCCTTCGCCTGAATAACGTGAAACTTGACCGAGACTGTAAGAGTTTGTCAGTCAACGTCTTCAGCACCTCATTAACCTGGAACTTTCTCAGTAGCTTCGTCTATGGTCCTCAATTTGTCGGAACTCCACTTCAAATTCGACCTTCGCGACGCATCGTACGGATTCGCGAAGCGAAACCTCGTCTTCGACGCCGCCCTTCCCATATTCGTCCTCAACCAGAACATCGCCACCTTGGGCGCGCTGCACTTGACCATCGTGCTTTATCAAACGGCGGCTGGTGTGACACCAACCACAGCCATTCAAGCGGAACAGTCCACTCAATTGGATGACATCCTAGCGGGTTTGTATGCGAAGAAGGGCCTGCGTCGGGTTATCCTTGAGTTCAAACTTGACGGTGACGAGGATGTCTGTGGAGAAATGGATGGCGTAGAGGAAATGCTCTCGTATCGTCTGCCGCAGACGTATCAAACCTACTTCAAAGACAAGTCGATGGCTCGAGGCACAATACTTATGTCACCTCTAGAATCGTATTGCATTCCACACCTATGATCGCGCATCTAGTATTCGGTATGTAGCGTTATCTAAGTATCATAATGGTCGCCTTAATTAATCTGCGCCACAATAGTAGCTCCGTGACGTCATGATGATACTCTACTATTGACGCTTACACCTTGTCCTCTCACCACCATCTTCTCACTAGCGTTATTCCTATGAACGAAAAGCTGGCACCTAACGGTCGCGCAATAACCACAAGCCCTTCTGAAATCAATACCGCTGGATCTTCCGCCTTTGCACATGCAACTGTTCGGCCCCCACCGTTTTCACGAAAATTAAAGAAATCTCTTTTCATTCGACCCGCGAGCTCTCGAGGACCATCCCCGGGACATCTCGCAAGCTTGAGGTCGGCTGCTACCTATAGTTATATCAATGTCCTTTTCGTCTTTAACCCCATCGCATGGGCATTGCATTACTCCCATCAAGCAGACGCTGTGAGTACATGTATCACCAGCTGACTAGTACATTAACTCATGGAGGATAACCTAGGCGATTTTCGCTACAGCGTTACTGGGAATTGTACCTCTCGCTGGAATGCTCGGTCACGGGACAGAAACCATCGCGCTTTTTACTGGCGACGCTCTTGGCGGGCTCATCAATGCGTCCCTTGGGAATGCTACAGAACTCATTATTGCTATCCTCCTGCTATTCAAGTGCGAGATTCGCGTTGTGCAGGCCTCGTTGTTGGTACGTGGTATCATACAGCCGTCATCCATGACACTGCGATTGATAACGCGTTTAACTTTATAGGGCGGCCTTCTCTCTAATCTGCTACTCGTTACCGGGATGGCCTTTATCGTTGGTGGCTTTCGCTTTTCGGAACAAGAGTTTCAACAGAGCGCTGCTCAGCTCAACACGTCGCTGCTAACGCTAGCTGTTATAGCCCTAGTATTGCCCTCTGCATTCGCATTCGCAATCGCCCAAGTCTCCACAGAGGACAAAGAACGCGATGTTATCCTAGAAATGTCGCGCGGGAGTGCCCTGATCCTGATCTTCATCTATGGGAGCTACATGGTTTTCCAGCTATACAGCCACTCGCACCTGTATAACCCACAAAATGACGTTCTTCTAGACGAGAACGAATCTCAGTTATCTCCCCTGCCGGAGCCACATGTCTCACCGCAACGTCCATCGCCTCGACCCTCGCCGTACGGGCGCCATAACTCCCTGGCGTTCGGGAGTGCTGCTGCACTAGGTCGCGGGAATAGGGAACGACCATTCCCGGTTACTCGTAACAGTAATCGTGGGCTGGAGAAGCAGAATGAGCTCAGGTGAGCATGCCACTCTCCCACTCGAAGCTTTATTCAGCAGTGTTGCACGTAGGATCCAGACGGGGAATGCCAGGTCGATGAAGCAGATGGCTGCACGCCGCGACGTAGAAGCAGCTGTGCATCAAAAGCGCGATGACGACGGGGATTCGGACGATGAAAAGGAATCCCCTGCTATGAGCCTCACAGTTGCGATTAGTGTGTTGGTAGCTGCTACTGGGCTCACCTGTAAGTAAGACCAGTTTCGCGTTTGACAGGTTGTCTCAAGTTCTTTCAGATCTTACAGCTGAAGCCTTGACGGACTCGTTGGAAGGCATCGGAGAGGTTAGTGTCGTCTTACTAAGTACCAATGTCTGTGCTGATCGGAACAACAGAGTGGCACTGTAAGCAAAGAATGGCTGGGTCTTATTCTTCTCGCCATGTACGTCAGCCATGTATTCGAAGGTTCATATTTTGACTCCATAACACCAGTGTTGGAAACGCAGCGGAACATGTCACTGCGGTCTTTGTTGCGTATCGGAATAAAGTGGATCTTGCGTTAGCAGTGTCTGTTGGATCATGTATACAGGTCTGTTAAGTTGAGCTCCGCAGGAGCTTCGAAGTTGAAGTTTCAATAGATCGCCCTTTTCGTCATTCCTCTCTTAGTTCTGATTGGGTGGGTAGCAGGGAAACCTCTGTCGTTGCTGTATGTTCATCTTTTTTTGCGTGACACGGTACTGACGGTTCTCAGATTTGACCCATTGGAGGTGCTGACGCTCTTCCTCTCCGTCCTTCTCGTGCGTTTTGCTACCGAAGATGGCCGGACGCACTACATGAGCGGGATATTATTGTTTGGCTCTTATGTTCTGATTGTAAGGACAAAAGTTGCTGGTTCATTTGTGCTACCTCTGACATTGTCCAGGCATTTTCCTTTTGGTATTATCCCCAGGATGGGACAAAGGTAGGGAACCTTTTCTCAGAGTGTTGAGTGGATGAAGTACATGCTACATGGTCGGGTAATTAGATCTATCCAAAATCTGCGTGCATTCAATGTCCGCAATCATCAGATATTTAAATTTACCATTGTTTGACTGCGCCACACAACATTTCCGCTGACGTGGCTCCGATCAGTCAGCGCAAACAGGGGTAAATTAGGCCACTGCCACACCATCGCCTCTTAGCCAGTAACCAGCACCATCCTTCTTACCTTTTATTTCCTGGACGTCGACGATGGCATCTTCTTTCCAGGTAATGATGGCTGAGGCCAAGCTGAAGGCGACCGACGGGCAGGCAGGCGTTGAGGCAGCCATTCGTGCGAAGGAACGCAAAGAACGCGAGCGTCGTCTAAAGCAGGACGAAGCTGAGCGAAAAGAGCGGGAAATACAGGCCAAGATCCGTGAGCGGCAGATGGAGCACGACAAACGAGAGCAGGAGCGGAAACGGAAGGAGGAACAGCAGCGAAAGGCAGCCGAAGCTATCCGGGAACGTCGAGAGCAGGAGAAGCGGGATGCCATACTGCATGGAAACAAGGGGGCGAAATGGCCGACGTCGTCGGGGCAGAAACGCAGTCGGTCGCTGGACGACGACGATGAGGCACCTGGCGGCAACTTTCTTACTCGGGAGGAGAAACGAGCTCGCAAGGAGGCTGCCATGTTCCGCGATCCACCAAAGAAATCCGCACCGTCGACGAGTCGATATTCCAAGGCCGGTAGTAAACTGCCTGGAGGTGCTATGAATGTCCTGGTCGATGGTACTGGCGGCTCTCCGTCCAATGCTTTCGGCGGAACGACCCGAGAGCGTCTCGCACATATGACTGGCGGTCTCATCAAGCTGAATACAGTCAAGCGCGATACCCGCACTATCGAGGAGATTGTCAACGACCTGCATCAGAAGAAGACGATGACTGGCGACGAGGCAAAAACGTTTGATGACTGGTTTGGCGACAAGAAAAAGGCTGCTGCCAAGACGCCCTCTCGTGAGTATAGTATCTCTTATGCTCTCCATGCATTCTTCACGATATTATACAGATGGTAGCAACAGCGGTAGTCAGCGGAACACTCCAACCTCGTCCACGGCGCCTGTCACCAGCAGCGCCAGGAAACCGGCTCCCACGCCTTCGTCTTCTCGACCTTCGGCATCCACTGTCCCCTCTAAGCCCAAGCAGACATCAAAATCTGCCCCCAGACCCGTTCCTCCTCCGCTATCATCGTCCAGCGCAAAGTCCAAAGTGTCCTCTTCTTCCATGTCAGCGGGGAAGAAACGGCCGAGGTCATTCAGCCGTTCAGAGTCACCCCCTCCGAGGCAGAAGATACGCCCCAACGAAGGGGCATCTGATGTACGGAACATGGTGTGGGAAGCTATGGGCTTCAAGGGGAAGAACGCGATGGCTGTAGAAGTCTATTCCGACGACGAAGATATGGAGGCTGATGCGTGGTCCGTGCAGGAGGAGGAGGCTAAGAGCGCGCGCATTGCGAAGCGCGAGGAAGCCCTTGCTTTGGCGGAGGAAAAGCGCCGCGAGGAGGAGAAACGCAAGAGGAAGATGGCGAGGCAGCGCGAGGAGTATTAAGTGCTCGAACGATTTCTGGCTGGAGGTCTTTGTACATCGGATTCGCATATTATTTCCCGCACGCATTACTATATTATCACCCCAACATCACAACATCATCTGTACCCACATATACACATTGCTTTCATAACTTGACAGTGCTGTACGAGTGAGTTTTGCAGACAGCCGTCTCTTCACCGAAGTGGAGGATGAGACTGCAAGCTGTTGAACATATTACTGACCCTATGTGGGAGTGTAGTATACATGGAGCCCCTTAGATACACACTACAGTTTGCGACCTTAGTTGTTTTTCACCAACTGTGAAGCGTGGGAAACTGACTTGACGACTCTCGTTCATTCTTATACCACCATGGCAGATGTCATTGACTTGACAGAACTTAGCGACGGCTCTGGGGAAGACAACACTGGTAAGGTCTTAACAACGAGACCCAGTAAACGAAATATTCATCCTTTTGTCAGAGTCGGACGGCAGTGACAGTGGCCCAGAGTTACAAGATGCTACCGCTTCATCTCATCGTGAAATGTTAAAGAGAGAAGTGACATCCATCTCCGAAAGTCACCTCCGTCGCATCCTTGCTACCCTCATCGACACCGTACCGGAAGTTGAGAAGGCATTGGCTCGGGAACTCTTGTCTGTGCATCGCGAGACACGAAAAGCCAAGCCTCGTTGGGAGTTATGTGAAAACTGTAACGAAGAATACGAGCTAGACTCCGAGCGCGTTCCTACAGAGTGTGTCTTTCACCCAGGTGAGTGGCGTCATCAAATAATCGTTTTCGGTGTCGTGCTAAATCTTTGCTATCAAAGAGGGTCTCGAAGTCGATTGGGAGTCTGATTGCTGGGTTGACTGGGACGAACGCTGCCACGGAACGATTGATACTGAAGAGAATCAGAGGACGTACCCCGAGGGCTTCACTTGGAGTTGTTGTGACAAACCGGGAACAAACGAGGAGGGATGTCTGGTTCAGCAGCACGAGCCGAGCACGTCTCGAAAGAGAAGGCGTCTCTAGTAGGACCAAAGGAAACCAAGATGTATTCCGTCAACGACTAAGGGGAGACGGGTCCTTGTAAGATATTGGCAGTCATCCTTCCACGCCATCCCTTTTGTAACTATCATCCTTTTGTCTTACGATCCAACCTTATTGCACAGAGTTCACGACCCTACCCTCGGATGATGAGACACACGCGATCGCCTGCTTTGTGTCCGGGAGGTACATAGTTGATTCTCCTTTATTTGCTTCCGGCGGCCTCTCTTGTCTTTGAACTCACATTGTCGCCACTTTGACATCCATGTCCTTTCTACTATCGCATAGCGTCGAGTCTACCCCACGCAGCTCGCCCACCCCCTCACTTTATCAAGGATCCGACTCCGAATCCACTGTCCTAACATGGACAACGGCTAGCGCCGACCTTCGCTGCGCTATCGCCACTGCGTCTGAACGTCAACTACGAACCGTAATGGAGAAGCTCATATTTCACCCATTCGTACGACGTGCAATTGCTCGGGAGCTGGGGTGCGGGGAGACCAAACCACGCACAAGGAAGCGCCCGAGGAACGGACAGTCCAGGTTGCAACCTCGAATCATTGAGCCTCTCTTCCACCCAGGTTAGAGCCTCGACACTTGGGGAATATCGACTAACCATTGTACAGGTGTGCTGGAGACGTTTGAATTCCCGCCGAACGCAGGTATAAATATCATCAAAATGTGGACGTGCTGTGATGGTGACCAAGACGCGGTGGGATGCACCTCTCGTAAATCCTAGGAATATCCAACCAAAATCTGTATTAATAACCAAGATAATCCCGATGCAAAATAACGAGGATCAGTCTTCTAACAAAGTACTCAAACACGCTCGGAGCACTATACACGAAGTCCATCGCACGAACAGTCCACATGTAAGTTCCCGGGGGCTTGGGATTGGGCGCCTGGACGCCATGTTCGTCAAAGCACCACGTTTCTGACCACCATTCGAAGAAGGCGCATTTCGGCTCTAGCCCAGCTGGTTCATCCCCGTCATCCCGAAGCAAGAGAGCTACCACGCCGTGAGGCGGGACGTTCCGCGCTGTGAACTGACGAACAAATGTGCCTTCCTCTGAATGCTTCCAAAGATCCTGTGTGGGAATGAATACCAATCATTAGTAGATGGAATGTGTCGAGCTTACTCTGACTGCATATTGACGTCCGGCTCTTAACCAGGGAACTTCAGAAAATGAAAACTGGAGATGCGTAGGTCGGGAGTGGACGTTTATCATCATGATAACTGTGCCGTTTTGGCTCTCGCCACTCCAGTATTGAGCGGGATGCTTAGGGTCGTTCGAGTAATTTGGCTACAAGACGCTTGAGCGAGAGATAATGCGCGAAGAGGATTAGGTTACTCGGTACCCCCACCTGAAGGGTGTGACGGCAGTCCCTACCACTGGATCCTGGTTGATGGCTATGATTTCCTTATTCTTGAAAATTTCGAGGACATCGTCTGATATCTTTAGAAGCTATAGCGGACGTCAGTTGGGGTCCAGAATGTAATGCACAAGAACGGACATCTGTACTTATAAGCAGAGGAGATTTTAGAAGCGCCCAGGCGGTAAAATGGGTTTTGGACTCTTCGTAATTCAGCTTTTTTCCGTTTCCACTTTATGAACGGTGATTAGTGCATTGATTTCGCGATGAGGCCGTAAGGCTGAACGAACACTTCTAACTGTAGACAACATTCATCAGCGTCACTCCAGGATTTTAAAAAATTGGACCTACACTGTCCATGTCATTATGTCCGTAGAAATCACTAGCCCATGAATGGAAAGAATTACTGGCGAAGCTCTTAGATTAGATTTTAGAAGCTCCAAGAAAGGATCACGTACTCGTTGATTATATGAGCTATCGATGTCCAGTTTGCGCCTGCGATTCGTGAGATTCACTTTGAAGGGTAGTCAAAAGTCATAACCTATGTCATCTGTAGTCTGACTCGTAAGAATCAGCAGAGCGTATATGCAGGAGAGCGTAACACACTCACCCGCCAAGTATGTCCTAGTCGTTTAGCCCATAACCACGGTTGTAGCTAGTGAATCAGGGTCGACGAACAAAAAAGAATGCCATTCTGGAAAATGCTCACGCGTCCCCATTCACACAGTGAGAATAACATTGGAGGGCGACCTGTGGTTCGGGCCAGATCAGTCAGTGCGTTCGACATCCGCGTGTAACCTGCCTCGGAGTGAGATGGGCGAACGAGTCACAATTTCGTTGGTGTTCAAAACGCACGGCCAATCATCCCTTCCTTCACAACTTCGTCGTGAGGTACTGTTGTGCGTATGTGAGCTCAAACCATCATGTCGTTCCGGCCAAAACTATACCTGCGCAATTATCGAATCTTGAGGCTCGTCTTCAGTACCACCGGGAAGGCATTGGCAGGCTCGCTTACTTTAGGAGATCAAAGTTCCATGTATCACGAAAGAGCTTTGCGTCTCTGCGGATCGGACTAAGCAGCGTAGTATGATATTTGACCATGGCTGACCTTTCTTCATTCCTGAATGAGCCTGGATAGAGTTGACAGGTGAACCATCCAGAGTCGCCATACTTGTATAGGTATGAAATTGGACAACGATACGTTCAATAAACGCGCTTACGATTCCGGTTTTCCTTCAAGTTTACAAGCATCAGTATAAATACCGTCGCGTAGATCTTGGATACCTACATTCCTAATCCATGGAGCCTGTCCGTAAGGTTCCTCATTCCTGACGGAAACCGGATAGCATCTCAGTGCGTTTTGAGCGGGATTGGTTGCGAAATTAGAAGGATGGAAAGCTGACTTGCAACGATATCTCCGTTGACATCCCGCTCTTTTTCGGAGTAGCAGTCATCGATGTTCATGTACGAGTATCCCACATCCTTTGGAGTAGTTAGTGAGTGACATGTTCGATAGAATGATATTCACTGACTACTAGGCCTTTACTTATCATGAGACTTGCCGAGTCAATAATCTTGTCTTCCGTGATATTGCACTACGTGGATTGTCAGAGGTGTGATTCAACTTGTGGTAAAGTTGATGACATAAAAAGCGTTCCAAGCTGTGCAATTTGTTAGATGTGCGCAGAGCAGTAGCCAAAGGAAACGCACTATTATAACCCATGACTACCATCATGGTCATCGTTGAGACTACAAGCATGAGTAGCTATACGAACGACGCACACGGTAATCGACCAACCCCATTTTCGAGGGCATTAGATGTCCCCAGCCAACTCAAGAGCAGATGTAGCGCCAGCAACATGATGGTAAAAGCCAAGAACGAAATGAGTGATAGCGATCAACGACGTGAGAATAACCGTCGGGAAAATAGAAATAACTTGACAACGAAGAGACAGTGGTGGTACATAAGAGAAGACGCAGGTTCTAAGAACAAGTTAAACCGCCCGTAAGAACGCGAATCCACAACGAATAACCCCACAGTTTTTCAGGCACACTACGCACATGATCGCGTATAAATAGGATCGCGTCAACCCTGCGTCTTAATTCCGAGCCGGAATCGCGGTATTTGCCGAGGGGTTACACCTTCCTCAACGATTTTCTGTACGAACAGGCTTCACGTCGATTTTGTCGTTTTGGACCGTCCAGGATGGAAGTTACTGCGTGCACGGACTCTTCCGATAACTGCGCGGGAGCTAGCATCAACGATGAAGTCAACGGTACCTTTCATCGCAGGTGGAGTTGGTGAACGTCATTGACAGATGTGTTCAGATTCAGATCAGCGTCACCCACCCACGGAACAAGTACTTTTTATTCTTTCCTTCTTACCTTCATTCTCTTTACTCCGATTTTTCGCAGGGGATCAGCGACAGGCCTATCCCACTCGCTATGCCGTATGCTGGCCTCGCTGATTTGAAGCTACACTCCCCCTCAGACATCATCGGCACTCCTTTCGCCGTCGACTCCCCGCGCTTTGAGTACCCATTCCCAGACTCAGCCGCAGGATCGGGATCGCTGGACCAGTTTCCCGTACTGCCCAGTCTTTCATCGTCGATGTCCTCGACGTCCGTATCGTCCAATTCCACGTCCGGGTCCCTCTCTCCAATGGCCTCCACCTCTCCTCTTCACCCAGTTTCCATGTTCGCAGGCTCATTTGTGCCTACTCCCCCGGAGCTGCAAGGCTTGACCCCCATACGCGTCAAAGGGCGACCACAGACCGACAACGTACCAGTCCCACCCGGTGTCAAGGAAAAGCGTAGACGTGCTAGCTTGGGTATTCGAAAATCAAGTGACGAGAGCGACTGTAGTGCAACTCATGGTAAGACATTTTTTATCCAGCACACCTGGGTATTAACAGAGCATTAGATGCCGCCTCAAATGATGGCATGGATAACGAAGACAAAAATATGTCTTCGTAGTACCAGGTAAGACAGTAATTTCACCAGTAGTCATTGTCCTCTCACTGACTCCCCTATATAGATTTTTATTTTCTCCAGGGTTTAGTGGGTCTTTCCGCAAATGTGTACGTCACTCTTGTATCAGCATATTCTTTTATACACGGTTTTCTTGCTGCTCAAGTCCTCAATGACTGAACCACGCGTTAATAGGTTCTGCCAAGTTTGCTGGACAAACTTTTTCTTGCTATCGCTCTGTACATCGCAACATACACGCCTTTCACGATCTCAGAACGTACTATACCAACCACTTAATCCGTCGACTTGCCGTTCCCTATACTATACACAGGACCCTCCTTACTCATTTGTAATTTTCGATGAAGCGCCAATACATGAATATCACCGAAACCACCAAAACCAGTGACGTTCAAGCCTAGATTTCCTCCATTTTCACCCTGATGCATCAGTAAGAAAGAGCATTGAGAACCAGAAAATAATGGACTGACATGACGTTTCTATATCAACAGCTAGGATTCCACGTTCGATAAGCTGGGGGCAAGCCTCCCTTACCGCTGTCCCGTGTTTCTCCACCATCGCTCTCGACATGAAGACCGGCTCTAGAGATATCTGCACGCGCTGAAGGGAATCTGCGTGCGTCAACCCTTCCTGCAGTAAATGCAACGGTGTGACAAAGTCAAATAAGTCATTACTATCCGTTGAGGAGTGCAAGACAAGATGGATCCGCAACACTTCGAGTCGAAGAGGTCCCGAGTTCCGCAGCTTCCCGCACCAGAATAGAAGCCACCCATGCTGGATTTCGCTACTACCGAATTCTAGCCTCAGATACCGCAGATTGGATAGGGGTAGAGATATGGGCTCTGCAAAATAATTCAGTGGTAGCTGAAACCACATTGGAAAATAGCTTACGCTGTTCAGAAGGACAGCTACCCAAAGGACCACATATATCCAATGTGTCAATAGTGGGATAGGTGTCGATGAACATGGCAAGCGTGAGCAGGTCGCCACTGGTGTATCCTGGTGTTTCCAACTTCTTCAAAGCTGGAAAACTCATGTTTCGAAGAAGGACAGAGGCGAAGTTCTCGCAAAATGAAACATTGAGATCGAGAAGCTGAAGAGGCAGGATATAAGGATTTCCGGCGTTGAGTAGATGTGGCTGGGTATCGACTTGAACGAGCGAGACCTCTAGGATCACTAGGGAAGTGAAAAGGGGGAGAAAGTGCAGGAGGTCGACGTGAGTAAATTGAGTTGAACTCAGCACTAGTCTTTTTATACGTTTGGGGAAGGATGTGTTGGAGATCGATGACACCAGCATGTGTGAATCGAGCATCCTGCTAATTCCCAATGTATGGACGTTGGGGAGAGCTTCGAAGATGTGTTGAAAAAGCTGGCTGAATGTTAATGGTTCGGCCGAGGTGTCCACACGAGCTATGGTAAGAAATTGAACATGACGTCCAATGTGAGGAGATGAAACCAAGAAATGATAGAATGAGGCTGGCGACGAATTGTGAGAGAGGCTGATCTGTTGGAAGATGTGTTTTTGGCTCTGGACACGGAAGCATCGAGCAGTACAAGAGCAAGCCCGAAGAGCTTCGCCTTTGTCGACGAGAAAATCAACGATCCTGTCGAGGAGTTCTTGTGGAAGTGCTGGTATCATGACGGTTGAGATAAAGGCCAATTCGGCATCTTCCGGCACAATGGAGATTTATGGAAGGCCAGATACATCGTAAGTAGATGTGTTGCGTTAGATTATTGTACACAAAGATGACAACAACAATTCCGCTTTTATCTAAGTATTCGTTATATTCGTTAGTCTTCGGATTCCTCCCAAACATCTGCAGGTAACTTGTGTGCCAATATTATGGCGAACAGCGACACGCCAACAAATAGCGCATATACGCCGTAGCCATGCAAGATATTGTGCTCCACCGAGACCGAGAACATCGATGTGGCGAAAGCAGGGCCAATAGCTCGCGTGATCGACACCACCGTTTGGGAGAGACCGTTGGTGGCGCCAAGTGAAGCCTTGTTGGGAGATGAAGCCGTTATAAAGATAAAGATCGCGCCTTGAACCGATGTCAACTGTCTGTGTTGCATTCCGGAGATAGCACTTACCGAAACACATGTCGATGAGAGCAAAGAGAACGAGCATCGTCGCGATCCCCACCCATACCCATGGAGTCCCAGCGCAAAGACTGATAACCGGGAAGAGGGCAAAGACGACAGGCATACCCATCATACCATTGATGAACACCCGTCGCTCGCCGATCGCATGGATGATTTTCGAGAAGAAAAAGAACTGGTAGACACCACAAAGCGTCCCGTAGCTTCCCATAATGTAGCCAATGGTCGAAGGGGGCATGTTGAGACCGCCAATCTCCTCAGGCATAGCTAAGAAGAGGGGAAAGAGAGCGTTGAAGGCGATGTTGAGGAAGGCGAGAGCGACATAGTTGGACACCGAAAGGATGACTGGGTAGATAAGAAGGCCTCGAAGAGGGACGGGCTCCGAGGAGCTTTTCGAGGAGACCTGAGTTTCTACACTATCATAGGACGCCGAACGAATGTTCGCGGGTCTCTTCGGAGCTGACTACGAAGGCATGAGAAAAGTTTGCGAGGAGGTAAGTCAACACGTACTTCTTTGAATAGTACCAATATGAGCAGTGTTCCGATGAGTGCACAGATTGCCGAGATAAAGCAAGGAAGGAAGTACGGGTACTGTACCCAGAAGGGGCCCGAGAAGAGCTTCGGGAATCGTTCATGGGGTCGAGCGAACGTGCCGCCAATGAGGGGTCTTTAGAAGATTATGAGCGACGTTGTACACGGACGAACGACAGATGACCACGAACCCCATCGTAGCACCGAAAGACCAGACGACCGGCATAAGAGCGAAACCTTCCGCCCTGTTGGAAGAGTCTGTCAAGTCCCCCATGACACTTTTCATTACACCTGTGGAGTTTCAGTTACCTGGGCGGCATAGTGTATAATTGTAGCGAACCAATATTCCCATTCAGTAATCCCGTGAGACAGCGGCTGAGAACAAGCGCAGAGAAAGTTCGAGAGAGACCAAATAATAGCATCGACAGTGCCGTCCCGAGCATACCGAGGAGAAGCACAGGTTTGCGCCCTACGGTGTCTGACAACCGACTCCATTGGAGAACCGTCAACGCCTCCGTGGCAAAGAAGAGAGATTCCTAAGGATAGTCAAAATCAGAAATAAGTCGATGTACTAGACACGTACTATTAATCCCGCGTAGTACCCGACGCGTCGTTCATCACCGCCAGTAATATCGAGCTCACTGATAAGCTTTTACAGCATTGAGTCCGGCGGGTTTGAAAGCAAGAGTGATAGCACACCTGGTTGATGTATGGATAGATGCTCTGGCTCGCTATAGGTTCGACGACCTGGACCAGCAGCATAACCCATATCTGCAAGACCGGCAAGGGAGTCGGCTTGCGAGGTTTGCGGCGACTAGGACTGACATCAGAGGAGGGAGTGAGGAGGCCAGTGCGCTCGGTAGGGAACTCGCTGCGCTCGTCTGATACCATAGTCGACCAGGCTGAAGTGAAGGTGAACGGGCCTCACGAAGACGTTGGGCTTAAAAGCGACCACTTTATGAACGATCGATCAGTCCCTTGTCCGGCCGGACTCAGAAGACGAACCTGACCCCGTATTCCATGATATTCCATCTGAAGTTCATTCATTTTACTGGTTTACGTGCTTGTGGTTTCTTGGGTACGAGCAGCCCTGCTACGACACCCGCATGGAAAGAAACTCTGGACTTTCGCACTAGGACAAGTATACTGTCAGTAGAAATATATGAATGACAGCTTTCGTGACTGACATCTCCAACGCCAGCCCACAAATGTCCTCCGTCCTTCCTTCAAAGTGAACGGAGCGGGTCCGAAAGCTCAAAAAAGCCAGTTCGAAGGAAATTGATAGACACCCAGCCTGATGAACGGATTACTGGAACGTGGGAAGATCAGCTTCAAGATGAGACGACTGGCATTAAACACATTTACCTTCTATACCGCGCCATCATCCGTAAACGTTGCGGTATTAGTAGATCTATTCAGAGATAACCTATAGACTTACAATACATCCTTTCGAAATTCCGTGTGAGGACTCATAATCGGAACAAAGGATGCGTTTGGAGTAGACTCCGTCTATGAACATGCCGGACGGAGGTATGTTTATGCCCTGCAGAGTTTTTTTAAAGAACTCGCTGGACCTTAAAATTGTCCTGTTGGCGCCCTTCGAGGTTGTGTTAGGCTGATACCAGACCTGCTACCAGACGCGTTGCGGCCATATTGTCCCGCAGGGAACACAGCCCGGACAGCATCGTAAGGAGAACGGAAGATCGTTTTAATGATACGAGTTACGGCGATATTCATGGTCGATTTGATTCATGAACTGCAGCTGGTCAAGGTTAAAAACAGAAAAGACGCGCCAGCAACTTGGTTACGATCGATCAATATAACACGTGGCACACACGTGCATCTAATCAGCGCCGACTAGCCATTGTCGAGTAACTTCTTGCACTTCTCCGCTCAGTCTCCTGCCTTGACACTCGCAAGCAGTACGGACGTGCGTAATTCATGTACTACAGGGTCTCGCAACTCAGCTATTTACAGATATCAAGCTCTTCCTCTGTCAGACCACACAAGGGTAGGCTCAGTCAGATCCATGGCGCGACTTTCCGAGTCTTGACACCATGAAGGCCCGCTAGATGACGCAAAACACGCTTCCGTTGACGAAGCCAATGCTGGAGACGCTCCTTGTCTACTTGTCTAATATCCTCTCTATCTCGCTAAGGATCGTCGTCCATGGCGGCGCCTGCATGCTTTTACATCCAGGCCTAGAGCGTATACCAACTCAGCGGGTCTCCACCATGGATATCGACTACCTCCACAGGGGTGTAGTGGCTGAATACGGCCCAGAGGCTGCTACGGACCTTCTCCAATGTATCTATAAAACCGCTCTCAAATTTCCTGGGCTAGGCATTGACTGGATGAATGCCGAAGCTGATATCTCACTGCCCGTTTCCCAAACACCACCTCATGACCCCGTGTACCATGCATCAATTCAGCCAAACAACCTCGCTCTGCATACCATTTTCACGTCGCCGAACAGACGCCTCGTCCTCGTCAGTGTGACGCCGTTTTGGGGTGTTGCTCTCAAGCTAATACGGTATGGCAAATACGATATGGTCGACATCTGTGCCCTCTTGCGGAATGGTACGCGAATGCGGGGTGTCAAGTGGACAGCTGACGTGGTAGAGCGGTGGCTGAGAACGGAGTGCCCCAGTATGCGATACGATCTCTATGATCCGCGGAAACTGGAAGAGCTCCGACAGAGGATACGTCAGGTCGTATATTTTGTCCAGGATGCCCCATGGCTACAGCCACAAGGAACGGCGGGTATGGATCTATCGGCGTCGGAGCAACAGGCAATCCAGAAATGGGAGGATAAACTTCGGTCTGAAGCTTTTGGCCACAACGTTAGCAGCATCGCACCTCCGTCGCATTCTAACACAGACACTTTCTCTCACCCAATGTTTGACTCTTCGCCGGCACCCGATCCATACCTCGGCTCATCAGTCAACAAAGCCACGGACGTCTCTCCTATTCCATTTATTCCTCCACCTTTGAGAGACTCATCGATCCATCCAACTCTCTATGATGGACGCGGCTTGTCGGGAAACGCGATTATTCCTGATCTTCCTTTCGACCATCATATACCTTCTGGATTTTACCCAACTCACTTTTCTCCGAATCCTTCTTCTCTATCAAATCTACAATCCACTCCGTCCATTCCATTCTTTCCGACGCAGAATGAATTTTCCTTACATCCGGGACAGATAGACCGAAGGCCAACGACACCATTCATACCTCCACCTTTTGTTGAATCCCTTCGTTGATTGGCATTATCATATGTACATGCTGTAGATATGTAGGGTAGCTTACTGGTGCGTGTAGCTATACGATTTTCTTATCCCTTCCGCTTATTGAGGCTGTGTGACAGACTTCCAAACACATTGATAAGATAGTTTTTCTCTTGCGCTGCCTTACGCAAGTGCGCCACATATGCTCATGATCTACTTTTGGTCACTGTTGTCCAACCGCCGATCTAGCGGAGAAATTCGAAGAGTTCCGCCATCATGAGCCGAGGTATTGTCTCTGGGAATATCTCACTCATCATTATCAACTTCCAAACTTCCAAGCAACTTCCAAACTTCCAAGCAACTTCCAAACTTCCAAGCAACTTTCCATCAACCGAAGGTATTCCCTCCATGATATCTAGCGTATTGGTAGTCGCTGAAAGTTGGACCTTTGAGCGCTGAAGCAAGTCTGACAAGGCTTCCGTTGCCATCTTAGTCGTTGAACCTAATTTCACGGGACATATCTTGTGCTGGTCTTCATTGCACGACGAACAGAACTGGACTCATGACGATATCAATAAAGGACGAGGCATTGACAGTGGTTTTGTATGATCTATGCCCTAGCTTTCATGAGTGGCGTGAAGTCTCCGTACACCCGATAGTCGGACGCTTGGGTCTCCTGTACATTATTTCGTTGGTAAGTTAGCTCTCCTCATCGATTGCATTGTCTTACCTCGACGTCTTTTTCTAGCACGACGAATCCTCTCATGAAGTCTTCATCGCCGTTGACGAATTTGACATGTCCCTCTAGTCCAATCATAAGACGATTGGTCAATACTACTAGATCGACGATGCTGTTGGGAGGTATCAGCAGGCGGCTAGAACTACGAAGATAGGATGCTCACCTATGCTTCATCTGTGCAAGAGGACTTGCGGTGGGGGTGCCGAGGATCTGAACGACGGCTTCGCGTCCTTTCAAAGTTGGAAAGTTGGTATAGGTGAAGGTCACGTCTGGTTTCAAGAATGTAGATGCGAGCGTTGCAAGGTCTCCAGCGTCCAGGAGGCGGTAGAACTTCGGACTCGGAGGTAAGTCGAGTCGTTCCTTGTCGGAGACGGGCTAGAAACATATACCTCAGTCGTCCATACTTGGGCTGCCTCGTAGTCTGCTGTAGAAACGGAAGACATGGATATCGAGTTGATTGAAGCGAATGCTAGGGAAAGAAGTGCTGCGCCCATCGCTCAGCGTTTCGCACTGCTTATAAGCATTCTTAGCCTGAGAATTCTTAGTATATGGAAAGGGTAATCAGCGGTTAGCGTCCCATTTGGGATCTTTCTTTGTTGGCCACACAATAAACTCACCGGAAACAGGAAACTGCCGTACCTACTGGTAGGTACATGCGTACCTGGGCTTGTCAAACGAATGTCACATCAAGTCGCTCTTGTTCTTTCAATGGAACTATCTTTGTAGGCTCAAGCTATCCTGAATACGGATGCCTGGCATGTTGCCTGGCGTGTAGTTAGAACGGTTTTATCAGTGTGGCGTTCAGGTTTGAAACACGTGGCTCGCGTGTTCAAAACAAACACAATCACATTTCATTCGTTTTCCTCCTTCCACCACCATCGTCGTCTCGGATAGCGCAATCGATGAAAAGAAACGCGTTGCTAGTCGAGTATTCGAGCTCCGATGAAGAAGAGGCAGCCTCAAGCAGCAGAGAGCGCGACAAAGTCACGCTCAAACGAAAGTACGCGACGAATACAATCCAGTTTTTCATCCTGACATTGTTCCAGGAAATTGCCATCCCTGTCGTCTAAACTGGTCGTTGTGGCGCCCATAGATGATCCATCTGCTCATCAAGGCAGAATACGCACTACACCGCATGTGGATGGCCAGTGGGCAGCACACGTCTACGTCAACCTGAAGATTAAGCGACATTCAGGACTGTACTCAATCCTCACAGAAGCCATCGAGGCTGCGAGAGTGCAGATACCTGCGCTGCACGATTTCTGGAGTCAGGACACAAACAAGACGCCAGAGTTGCATGTATCCCTATCGCGCCCCATCTTCTTGCGAGCCTACCAGAGAGACGAACTCAAGAGGACAGTGAAGGCGTTGGCATCTACTTCTTCTCCGTCAGTGCTCGCCATAATGCTGCAGATTGATTTGACTGACCCCCCAATTAGTTTCACTGTATCCTTCGCGTCCTTTGGCGCGCTCACCAATGACGAACACACCCGAGCATTCCTTGCTGTCGAAATTGGTGCTGGTCATGACAACGTAGGTCCCTCGGGTATCCGTATCTATTATACCAATCGTTTGTGCTAGCTTTCGCGGCTCTCCAGCGGCCTCAAACCATTTCTCGAGCAACTACGACAGAAAGAGTACTACGCGTCGCCACGATTCCACGCCTCTATCGCTTGGATGCTGTCAACAACTGCCTTTTCGGAAGACCTTATCGCGTCATTGGATGAGCGTTTCCAAGGACGCTTGACGGCCAAGTCTGTTCACTACGATGCAGATTCCGTCTCTTTGAAGATAGGAAAAGAGGTTTTTAATTGGTCCTTCAAGTCCAGCCAGCAATGATCGTAGGCCGCCACGGTCCGGGTTCTACCAACCTGGCCATTGTCTGTCTTCGAGATTTGGTGATTTGAGGCAGAAAACTCTCGGACGTGGCATCGTATGTCTTTTTACCTTGGTGTATGTGTATCGCCGATTGACCTGGGACGATATAGTAGCCGTTTTTACATGTATCGTCCGATTACGAGCCTACCACCCAGTTTCCATCCACCCAATGGAGCTTTGGCCATCTCCATCCAAACGTTCTGGTTCTCAACTGTAGACCGTCCGTCACCACCATCCCTTCGACTGGCACAAATACACCTGCTTTGGCGTTGTCCGTTTTCGGCCGGCCTGGAATAGCCGAAGGCCGCAAACACGTGGAATGGCTCAAATCAGTCCCTGCTCGGTTCCCCAACGTTGACCTCCTTCCATCGTGTACCGACATGGCCAACTCTGACCTCTCTTACGATGCGGCCATGTTGTTCTGGCGGATTGTGCTCGCTGTTTTCTTTCGTGAGATCAGACCTCGGGGCGCGTTCAACATTCCGCGAACTGGCCCAGTGATATTCGTTGGGGCACCCCACCATAATCAAGTGAGTTGCCATACGCGTTAAATGGAGCCCATTAACTTATCGCTTGGGTAGTTTTTGGATCTGAATTTGAGCTTAGAGGTCTACAAAGAAACAAATAGACGCGTTCAGTTTCTGGTCGCCGCGAAGAGCTTGGAACGGAAGTTTGTTGGGCTTTTTGGCCGAATGATGCGAGCAAGTTCGTACTCTATCGTGTCCCAAACACTGTGCTAACGATCATGCAGTACCTGTGATACGCGCGACGGACTCGGCAAAGAGTGGAACTGGCAAGATACGAATATCTCCCGACGATCCATGTCTGGTCATAGGCTATAACACACAATTCGCCACAGAGCTCAAACCCAAGATGCAACTCATGCTTCCACGCTCATTTGGGTCTGCTGTCGCCGAAGTCGTCGAAGTCGTATCCGATACCAGACTCCGTATCAAGAAGGAGTTTGGCGGGGAGAAAGGCACAACCAAGCTCCGGGAACTCGAGGAGGGCATAGAATTCAAGACTTTGCCTTACGTTGACCAGCAAGTCATGTATCGTCATGTCTACGAGGCCTTGCAAAACGACGGGAGCATCGGTATCTTTCCTGAAGGTACACTTTGACTACCTAACCTAGGTGCTATGACTAACTAAGATTTTTACAGGTGGCAGTCACGATAGAACCGATCTCCTCCCTCTCAAAGCTGGTGTATCTATTATGGCCTTAGGCGCTATGGCCAACAACCCGGAACTCAAAGTGAAGATTGTACCGGTCGGACTAGCCTACTTCCATGCGCATCGCTTCCGATCTCGTGGCGTGGTCGAGTACGGAACAGCATTCGATGTCCCTCCCGAGTACGTCGAAATGTTCAAACAAGGCGGCGCACAGAAACGCGAAGCAGTACAAAAGTTCTTGGACCTCATTTATGACGCGTTGAAGACGGTCACTGTTCGTGCCCCCGACTACGACACCCTTATGCTCATTCAGGCTATTCGACGTCTATACAAAACGCCGTTTGAACACCCCACTCTCGGTCAGGTGGTGGAGATGAACCGTCGGCTGTTGGAAGGATATACACACTTCAAGGACGACCCACAGCTCGTACAGCTTCGGTCAGATGTTCTCAAGTACAACAGGACTTTGAGGGACCTCGGGCTTAGGGATCACCAGGTTCCACGAGCACAGAAGGCTAGTCTGTCGACATTGGGTCTATTAGGATACCGTGTAGGCCTGCTCATGGCATGGACCACACTGGCACTTCCAGGAACGATACTGAATGCTCCCATATTCATCGTCGCTTCGATTTTGTCGCGAAGGAAAGCGAAAGGTGGGATCTCACTATTCCTATCCAAATGTGACCCATTGACGACTTTTTGTAGAGGCGCTTGCTGCCTCGACTGTCAAGATTGCTGGTCGCGATGTACTTGCTACTTGGAAAGTGCTGATCTCCTTGGGGATGGCACCTCTGCTTTATAGCGCTTATGCAGCGATGGCAACCTTCCTTGCTATCCGCGCTCGATTCCCCATGTTATATAGAATTCTAACACCCATGGCCGTCATTTCCGCACTCCCGTTCATGAACTTCGCTGCCCTAAAATTTGGCGAAGCTGGCTTCGATGTTCTCAAGTAAGTTCACACCTAGCCTGAAGACGCCGTTCATTGTGTTGACTCTTTACTAGGTCCCTTCGACCTCTTAT
This sequence comes from Flammulina velutipes, assembly GCA_011800155.1. Taxonomy (NCBI): domain Eukaryota; kingdom Fungi; phylum Basidiomycota; class Agaricomycetes; order Agaricales; family Physalacriaceae; genus Flammulina; species Flammulina velutipes. The sequence continues at coordinate 273,970 of CM022374.1, read as the reverse complement.
CCTAGCACTACTTCCGGGAGGGCAACGTCGGTTGGACGAAGTGAAGGCTACCAGGGAGAGACTTTCCAACCAAGTATCCGATGTAATCAACCATTTTGGCCCCCAAATCTTCGACGACTTCCATCAGGTATGTCCTCCTTTGATACATTTGCTGTTGGTTTACCATATCGTTTACAGCAAATGCAACCTGCATCTGTCGCCCCGCCTCCAAGCGGTGTACCGGGCCTTTGGAGTCGTATCAGCAGCACTGGCGCCGTCGACGCACAGGGTCTTGGTCTTACACATCCCATGACATGGCTTGACGAGCGTCTCTTCGGCTGGAGCCATAGCGCGACGAGGGGCACGAACGCTTGGAGCGGCGACGCCCCACACCCGGCGGAAGGCGACGAGAGTGATGAAAGTGACTCTGGGGATTACGAGCATGTCATCGCGTACTTGCCTGAGCCTGTCAATGGCTCTCCGAGGAGCAGGGCAAACTCATACGCGGACCTACAAAAGCTGAAGTTGGCGCCTTGCTCGGCACCGACGGATTTCGCGCCGGGGACAACGCCTATGGTTGAATTGGATGGGATTCACTTTACTCGGGCATATGAAAGGAAGAGACCGCCATCACACAAGGAGGGTGCGGGTGACTCTGTTGAGGGATGAAAAGGGGATCGTTTTTCTCTGGGACGCATTTGTTTGTTGCTATAATTATTATCTTGCTTTCCTCTTTCTAGGGTATTCTGAGACGCGTATTATACTTGGGTGCTTGCATATCCCATCTCTTTCGACCTGAAGGGCATATTCACAGTGCCAAGAGTCAGAGCTCCTAGCCTCGACGTGGTACTGGCTCGGTTACCAAATATGTCTTGACAGAAACAGCGGAAGGCAGTATGGTACAATGGTGGTGTGTGCGCCACACCCATCCACATTCATTTGAGTGATATACATAGAAGAGCAGGTAAGGTATCGAAGGTTACATTAGCATGCGTTTGAACTAAGGATTCTTCAGTCCGCCTGGGCGATACCTAGTCACATCATCGTCAGTGACCATAACCTAAGATATCAAACGATCGTACCATCTCCATCCAACAGCTACCCATGGAAGGGCAAAGCCAAAGCCGAGATAAGAGACATATTTGTAGGTGAATGCCCGCTTGTTCAGGTAGTTGAATGGCATATGCTATTCAATCTAGATGAGCTTACGTCGACAAAAGGGAAGAGACTGTGTGCGTACATCTGTGTTGGTGTGTGGCTTGGCGAGAGAGGTTCCCCATATACTACGACGCTGGCCGTGGCGTAACACAGATGATCGGATGGAGGTACCGAGGCGAGTGGAGCTGGAGAACGCGTTCATTGGATTTGTGGTGGGAAGATACTTTGAGCGACCTTGGAGGTATCGCCCTTTTGTATATGGTATCCCTATGAATCCAGCCCACGGCCAGACATGAGTTGATACGGGAAACGGCCGGTCTGGAACACGCAGCCACTGCCCGCCCGGTGTCAGGGTATCAATGCGCAACGGCGGGACCAAGGCATGAGGCGGTCAATATCGGAAGATGGCGTCTCGAACCGTCTCGAGTGGTTGGATCTCAAAGATAGATTGGTGGCGCTTGGGCACGATTGGAAATGGTTTGGAGCGATAATTGAATATATCGGCGTGCTCGTTGTTTAATCGCTGACGATAGACCTGGAGATGTGATGAAAACAGCTGAGAACGATCCCTCAACAGCTGGAACACTTTGAAACGGTCAAAAAGAGGCAGGATGAGACTGATACGTTCAGGTCATGTTGGGCCTAGATGTCCATTCGTCTTGCAGCTGCTAGTGCAATGTATCGCGTATCAACTCGAGGTCCATTCTGTTGATCACGATGGGAAAACGGTGTTAGCCGACGCTGTGAGATATAGTGACGTCAGGATGTTATGTGGCGCACATTGGTAGAACCCGACGTTGGAAAACGGACAATAGTCTTTGGAGTCAAGTGAGGCTAATGGTCGCTGTCAGAAACACAATGGACTGCAATTGGGAATTCAGTCACGCACAATGGCATTCACAAACGACCGAAATTGGAACAAACAATCACTGAAGGACAATGGTTTGGGATGGCCCGCGAGCAAGGAAGCCACTATATAACGACTAATTAGACATTAGTTCCCGCACCAACAGTCACTATGCAAACCCGTTATGGTGAGCAGAAGAGCCGACTCTTCAGCCGTTTGTGCAAGCTGACAGTTCGGCATAGACGATCTACCGCTTTTCGCACGCCAACAGATCATGAGTGATCAGCGACTGAAAAATATTGAAAAGAAAGTTGCTGAAGAATTCGAGGCAAAGAAGAAGGTTGCCGCAGCGTTGGCGGTGGCGCCTTATTTCATCCAGAGAGCCACAGAGCTAAATGAGATCGACAAAGTGAAGAGCGTGAAGGCTAAGGATCCCCCGTATCCCATCCCGGACGACGTGCTTAGGCAGTGGAACCTAATCGCGGATGTATACATGGAAATGGCGCCAACAACCGAGGTGCCAACGGAAACAGCTACTGCTGTGCCAACAAAATCAGCGAAGGATACGGACGGGCCAGGTTCTTTGAGAGAGGAAGGTACTGGAGCTGGAAAGAAGTCGAAATCCAAAAAGCGTCGTCAGTTGGATGAGCCTGTGGAGGAGTCGGGGCGCAAGAAGAAGAAATCCAAGAGCAAGTGAGCTAGTGACGCTGAGTTTCGTAGTGTCATTGCACCTGTATCTTTCATTATATAGCTATATTTCTCAATCGAAGAAGGATGAACTTGACTGATCATGATGGGCGTGGGAAGAAACCCAAGCCGGCGGGATTGCCTCTTGAATATTGAAATTGAATTCTGCCTCCCACCATCACCATCGCGTAGCGCGACGACGACGACGAGGGCGGGAACGACGATGAAGACCAAACTCACGCTTCAGGACCTCGATGGCGACGACGACGACGTTGGCATCCGCACTGGGCACACGATGTTCGCGTCAGGAACTGACAGCTCACGTCCTTTCATCTCTAACGTTTCTACCGATGTCGCCAAATTATAACGCTCGCAGAACGTCGATGCTCCCCTTGTCGCCCCACCTCATCAAACTGGAGACGACGTGACTGTGCTTGATGGTGTCTTTCCTTGATTCTCCGCAGCTAATAGATATCACTTCGTCGTTCAACAAAAAATTCCGTCCCGGCCCACTGATCTACTGCATGCAATTCACGCAAATACGCCGCATCCTCTTCTCCATTCGAACCCTTCGCTGATATTACTTTTCGAAGCATTGGCATCGCAATACGTCGTGCTTTGCGAACCCATTCTAGCCTTCGGTCCCTCACTTAGCCAGTTGAGCCAAATGGTGTCTTCGAGACCTTCTTCGACCAACCCCACTCTCAGAGGACATACGACCCTACTCCACAGTACACCATAATTGCCGTTCAACGTGGATGGACGAGCTGCCGTCGAAAGCCGGTGTACTTTTGGGCGTAACTAATCCGATTTTCGGTAATGCTTGTATTGGGCCCATGTATTGAGCTTGTGAATAAAAGCATGTAAGTGCCAATCGATTTTCATTCCGTCAAGGCTGACTGAATGTTGATTAGACCAACCAAGGGGTATCTGAAATTCCCTGGGTCGATCCAGGACGGAAGACCACGCTTTCAAACGTCCCGAGCAGGCATGTATGCAGTGGCTCTGACGGAGATCGTATGTACATCTGATTGTCGTCTAGCCTCATATCTGACGCGTAGCAAAGGGCCCCGAGTCTCTTTAGACACTCCGCATATCTACTCACGGACAAACGAGTTGCTGATACCCTCATTGCGATACTACATGCCTCAAGACCCATAAGACAAGCGGCTGAGACTCAAGTCGTTCAGTTCTTCTAGGTTCTTTGTGTCACTGAAGGAATATAGGAACACGCTACTACTTTTGAAGCGTACTATAATACTAACGAGATGAAAGCAACTCTATGAGAGGCAAGTAAGTGTCCCTGTAGTATGGATGATACTAATGTGAAACGCAGATGGCTGAAGACGCCAGTTTTTGGGCTTTAGCTTGCACAACAGGCGGTCATTGTCAATGGAAAAGACAACGACGGTATGTATAGTGGATAATTGAAGGGACGCCGGGTATAATTAATTTTTCTTTCCGGGCTCTTGATTAACGGAGGATTCGGGTGTTCTGTAATTAGGAACGGAAAGCTTCTTCGCAAAATTCTCGCGTTCTGAAGAGGCCATTTGACTCTAGGCACGGGGCCAAATGCTTCGAAGAGAATCGCGGGTGTCATTACGGCAGGACTTTATGGGTATTTGAGGCAAAAGGCCTTCCGTACTGACGACACCTAGGTAGATCTGGAATGTGGCGCTGCTACTTTCCAAGGATTCGTGGCTCCATGAGACGAGAGGATATTCTGACGTGGATCGGTTCTGGCTGGACTTTAGTGCCGACAGCTCGAACAACGACATAATTCTTGAATCGCAGGGGCTGTTCGGCGATTGTGTCCTACCGTGAGCTCCCATGTGGAGGTCCAATGCCCGTTTGCTGAGATGTTATTTACGTCGATTGGTGTGCTGACAGTGTCACAGTGGTACGTCAAATGTCGCCCCTCTACTGTCAAGCAAACACCGATTGGAGAATAATGTCCTCTGAGCTGAAGTGGGTAGAAGGTTAGTTCATGTAAGCTTACGATTACTGTGCCTTAGTTTCCGTAAGCACTTCAGTTCTATTACCCTATCACTTATACGTTCGCCACAGTGTACACCAGAATGAAGTGGACATGGGGATGCTAGATGCATTTATTGTGCTAGACGTACACACCATTCCGTTTCCCACATATCACAAGAGGTAAATCTTGCTATACTTTGGTCAGATAATCGACGCCACACTCTATGCTGAACCACGTTTTCTAAACTAAACTGTCAGTGATCCGCCAATTCCGCCAATCGGAGTTTCGCTGATTTCCAGAGACTCGGTGTTTATTCCATGTGAGAGGCCAGGAGAAGCATCTAGAGACCGAGCCAACTTGAACATCAACGTCGAACTTTTCCCACGCTCGCACTTCCATCACGCTTATTCATTTTAGCAGCAGATTTCGATGGCTGGGAAGGTCTCCTAGGCTAAAGACTGCTGGAGGGCCGTCGGTCCATACGGGCATCGCTTGAAGATCAAGCAAGGAAGTCAGATTTTGAGAGCTCGAGGCCACGGTGGGCTTCGTCTTCTTGTTCCTGTCTGATGCATCTCAGCTTTTCATCTGTGACTGTCAAACTCGAGGCCTTCGTACAGAAACTCCCTTCTTACACGAATATGACAAGGTATGGCGCCTTTATTCACGTCTTGGGGATTACTCGCTCTCAAATTTAATAATAACCCTTAGTGCGCCACATCTTCCCATCGGATGTGCGAAAATCACTCTTTTCCCGTAAAGATCCGCGTCATTCTGACGTGTATATCGTAAGGATATGTACACTCCGCATCAACTTTAACGTTCCTAGACTTGAATCTGCGCCTTCGCGGTCACGTTTGCCCCTTGGTCACGCAAAATCGATGGCGAGCTTGATTGATTTCAGACTTGCCTCATACAGAATGCCATAACTCACCTCTTGAGAATATTGTCTATTCAGTTCTCCCGACTCCTGTGACAAATTAATCTTGGGGGCATCGCGGTGAGCACACAGCCATTTTTTTCTTTCCATATACCACTTGGGGTTACCGGGAAAGGTCGACAGTATAAAAGCCTCGCAGAAATACAGTGGAAAATCAGTAGTACAATCGTTCTACCTCTGCCTTCACAGTCCTCTTTGAACCAGCTCCACCAGTACTCTTCACAATGTTCATCTCTCGCATCGCCTTCGTTGCTCTCTCCGCCGTCTTCACCTTCGTGCAGGCCATCCCGTCGCCTGTCGGAAAAGACGCTCTCGTTGCGCGCGACACCAGCGCCGACGTCACCAGCATCTTGAACGATCTCAAAAGCAAGACTGACAACATTTTGCCCCAGATTGGTTGGTTTCTATTCCTTCAAGGTTTGCATTTCATGCTAACCACCACTTGATAAGACTCCCTCGTAGCTGGCGGAACCGCCTCAGACGAGAACGTCCAGCCTCTCTGGGACGAGATCACCGCGGCGCTCACCAGCGCTCACGAATCTCTCGCCACTGTACCGGTTGGTGGGCTCGCCACCAGGCAGAGTGTGGACGCCATTGCGGCTCTCATTGCGGCTATCGTCAAGGTATACCTACTTTCTTATTTCCTTCTGAACATATGCTCAACGCGCGCTCCCCACAGGGTATCAATGGCACTCTCACCTCTTTCCCCGCCGCTTTCACGCTCATCAGCACCATCACGCTGCTCATCCTCAACTTGCTCATTAGCCTGAACGCCTTGCTCCCGGGATTGCTCGTCGTCGTTACCGGATTGTACGTTTCGTCTTCTCTCTCATCCTCGTGTTGCTAAATGAGACCCTCCTTAGATTGAGCGGTCTTGTGGGCACCGTGCTCAGCCTTCTTTTGGCTCTGCTCAGTATCCTCAGCTTGTAGAATCTCCCGAGTTTCACAAAGGTTGTAACAATAACTACAAATCGCTTCTTCATTCCAACTTTGAATACTTTTATATAAAAACGTGCTTTTTGGTTCTTTTTGGAGCTTCACTTCACGCGTGCGTGGCGTCCGAGACTCTTGGATACCCTAATGAAAGCAGCTCAGAAGGAAAGCGCCAACCGCAACAACCGATTCTGAGCATTTCGAGTGAAGAGTAAGAAAGGACGCGACGATTCAGAGAAGGCTAAGAAAGGCTAGAGGCGGCGCTCAGGAACAAGCAAAGAAATCCATAGACCAGATTTTTCGCGCGTCAGCAATAGAGCAGTCGCGACATATACGTAGACCACGACGATGTCTAGCAGGGGCATACAAGATTCCATATCCAATGATACACGTTTAAGTAGCCTTCGAATATTTGGCAAGACTCTCAGTGACACCGATTTCACCTATTAAGCGTCAGTCATCAAACAGCAGGTATTGATACGACGGGGCTCACGTTCCCATATCCCATCGAAAGCCTTAGTGTACGGTTCATAGTAAGGCTTCTTGGCCTGCACCTAAGACATTAAAGGCAAGTCAACATCAAATAGAGTCTTCCTTCGATGACGATACATACCTGCGTCAAATGCTCAATCGTACAGTTCCATCCTTCCACTAGGTGTATGTAGACTTTCCCATTCTCCGCGACGTCCTTCTTATCGACGGATACTTCAAAGAAGCTATTCTCCGGCTCCGCAATGACAGCGTCGTATGCTGGCTGGAAAAACTCGAAGAATCTGTCCAACTCGGACGAAGGGATGGTGATTTTGACTTGGAGAAGGATGGGCATGACTGGTACTGATAGGAAGCAACGTAGCGGGGTATCGATGGTTATATACCAAATCCACATAGGCCTTGATGCACTTATCAATCGCCGACCACCGGGTATCATGGATGTGGTAAACGATTTGGAGGACTCAAACCCGTGATGACGACCCACGACGGCATTGTATATCCATACCATCTTTGACTTCGACCGTAACTGCTAATAGCCCTATGTTACAGCTGCAACTAGTACTCCAATGGGTTATCTTCAAGACTAACACGTTCCCAGTGCGTGGGATATTCCCTCGGCAAATGCCGACCATTCATTCATCTCGTACATCCATCACAAGTACGATTTGGAGCACGTACTCAGCGAAATAATACCTTCCCGCGAACCTTACGCTCTCTCCGAAACTCACTGGTTGTGACTGAAACGACACGCGCCACACCTTCTCTTCTTGACGTCAAACCTCACTGTTTCCACGTTCTTCCCCACATATAGGTGGAGATCTCTGGGAACTTCACCTTGTCGTCCTCACCATCATGAAACCATACTTCGAAACCGTCAGGGTACCATTCTTGCTAACCTACCAACCCCTCTGTATTCTCAACAACACCTAGTCTTTCGCAGATGTCCCTATTCACACTGATGGTGTCGATACTCACGCTTTCCTCGAAGCGTCCGATGGGCTAGTTGGGATGTTCGACTTGTTGGGAACGGGCGTCTTTGGATTCGTCCAGATGGATATTCGGAATAATATTAGGGTGAGTATGTTCTCTCTTTCTTCGCCCGCCACATGTTAAACATTCCGTTAGGATGTCCGAGCGCACTACACCGCGAGCCAGGAGCCAAAGACCGTCGAATCGTTACTCCCGGGGTGGCAGAATAAGGGAGCGCTCGTTCGGCTCGTGAGGGGTCTAGCGTTCACATGCAACGCCCTGCAAAACATGCAGGCGAACCCCACGCGCGAGCTGCATGTTTGCTTCAAAGCGTCGTATGATACTGTGCTGAAGCATCATCATTCATTCGTGATACGCTCCGTGGTCTATGTGAGTGATCTGACAGCGACCTACTGCGAAGGTTATTTCGGAAGCTAATGATGTGATGCATCAAGGTCGCTCTTCGTGCAGTCCCGCACCGTAGGGATTTTTACAATAGGATAGCCCAGGGAGCGCCTCATGATAAACTGGATGAGGAGCTACGTCTCTGGTTAGAGGGTCTAGATGTGATTGTTGTGCGCCTGAAGACGTACTTGCAGGATGGGGGGCATGGTGTTGTGTAATGCTGTCAACCGGTGTAACTTAGTGTTGTATTTGTCTCATTTGAGCTATGTATCCTTCTCTACAGCCTGTGATCATTGAATTGATTGTTCCAGCGATCGATTGTGAAATCTGAGACGAGCTAGTTAATCTCACTACTGCAAACAAAGGTTGATTGTCGAGTATAGAAACGTTCTTCTATCAGGAAGATTACATCAATATCAACTAGCTCTAACCATGATCAACAGATCAATCGCAAAGATAATTACGCCACACAAGCATCGTGTTACAGAACTTGATTGTAATAGCGATACCTACATATTGGCTACCAATAAAGAGCGAAAATGCATTAGAGACATATGTATGATGAGTGAAGCCTAGCGAAGGGTCGTCCGTCGACTAGAGATGCAAAACCGTGAACCAGTAACAGTAAATAAGTATGACCAAAAACACCGTAAACACAACAATAATCAGGATGGTATATAACATAAAGCACTTGGAGAGATTATTCCCCGGGCATCCTTTGATCAACAGAGACAGTCACTGCCCGCCCCATCTGTCTCCTCGCTTCTATTGCCCGGTCCACCAGTGGCAGGCTCAGGCTCGCGTCCCCCCTCACCGACACCTTGGTCAGGTTGGGCCACACCGGCACGCGATACATATCGTCCGTCTTCTCGTGCGCGAGCAGCCTGAAGAACGCGTTGGCGTACAGGCCTGACAGCGACAACGACGTGAGCTGAGGGAACGCCCTAACTGCACTCGAATCAACATTGATGAGGCCTTTGATGGATGATAGTGCAAGATGGCGAAGCATAGGATACGCGGTGCAGTACACCCGAAAATACACCAAGATCCGACACCAATCGGAGGATGTGACATCCCGCATCGTCAAAGACTCGAGCGCGGGGGTGTTGAAGATGTGAAGGAATGGGCAGATGGTAGGCTGTCCTTGGCTGAACAGCCGCATTTCCAGTGATTTGAGGGAAGGGATACTGATGAAAGGCCGTGTGTGCCGCTCTAAAAGTTTCGCAGCGGTGTTATCGATATGAAGGAGAAGGGATTCAAGGTTGGGTGATTCGTCGAGCATCTCGGCGAGAGCGTCATAGGTTGGCCACACGATGAAGCGGAGTTCCAGCGTTCTGAGGTTCTTGAGTGGGAACGTCAGCCATGACAAGTTCACTCTGTTGAGTCGAACGTTGGCTAGGCGTGGCGAGAGGCCATCACGAAGGAAAGTGGGTATCGGAGACGCGATGGAGTCGTGATATTTGAGTGATGTCAATTCGAGTGTTTCAAGAAGAGGTGCCGACGCTTTCTTGACGCAGGCCAACGGGGTTCCTAGTTCGTGGAGTGATGTGACGGTGATACGCATACTGCGCCATCTCTGGGATTCTGTAGCAAGCTGGGCGAAGACTGCTCTGGTGGAAAGATTCCGACAGTCGACACTGATGTCTAGTGGGAGTGATTGGGAGCGCAAGAGATGCTCGGTTACCCATGGCAGAGGATTTCGGTAGTCCTGGATGTTCGGAAGCTTGTCGACAGCCTTTTTTGACCGCGATACGTGTAGCGAAGTCCAAAGAGAAGGCGTGTGGATGGCAACCTGCCGCCAGCGACGACAGACCTGCATGACAGTCGCCATGAAGGGTGTCATCTTCTTGACGGTTATCGGGACGTAGGGTGACTTTGGTTCGCAGTGCGTGGGATGGGTCAGGGATGAGCCTGCCTCGAAGATGAGGGTAAGCAGTTCGTTGGGAAGGGTGTGTATGATGTTTGAAGTCGAGACATCATCCAGCTCGTCTGTCGACCACCGACTCGCAGCTGTCGTTGAATAAAGGGTATGGCCCGTCTCAAAGTCGAATCCGTGCTAGTTTAGAGTTAGCATTTGAAGCCCAAATCAAGAAAGGTCGGTGCTCACTCTCGATATCCCGAACCCGCCTCGGCGTAGCGTCTCTGACGGTGTGGAGGGCTTTGACTGGCAGCTGCGCTCCGGCATCGAGGACTGGCCTCTATCCATCCCGAGGTCCTCATCGTCCGACTCGAATGGCCGGTAGAGATGCCTGGGCGTAGGGTTGATAGGCAACGACGCCTGTCGCGTGCTGCCCATAACGTTCGGCGAGCTCATCGACGCGGGAACGGAGCAGCATCCTTCAATATCTGTGTAGCTCGATCCCGGGGACATCGAGACGTCGTCGTCGTCGTCTCTTTTGAGGTTGAGACGCCCATGCCGCCGTTTCAACGTTGTCAGTCCACTAAAAGCTGTCAGTAAAAGATGGAGTGCCCGGAGCATGCAAACGCACCTCATATCATCTCCGGATTCCATTCAACTGTGTAGGGGACGTCTTAAACGTCGTCGGCGTCGTCCACGACGATGAGCACGACCGGTGAGCTGGTGGCAAGAGGAAAGATGCACAGCCACTGTACCGATAAGTCCACCTCCACGTGCCCAAGGCGCTCGGTGCCAAACATGGCACGCGTAGCGCCCGACCCGCCCAACTCGCTCTTGTCTTCTTACCACCACCATCTCCTGACCGACGTCCTCGCTGTCGAGCACGATGAGCGCGCGCCAACCTTTCGTGCCTTCTGGTCTCGCCGCACGTCCAGCATCGCGTGCTACTGGCAAGAATCCGCCGCCTAAACTACCCAGCTTCACTCCTGACCGCACTAACCCTTTGCACTCGAACGCCGCCGACAAGGCTGCAGAAGACACTATATCCGCTGCTGTCGCCTCAGCCTCGATGCCTCAGCCGCTTAATCTGCAGAATCTCATGACGAAGAAGAAACCTATCGGCGGAACGCATAAGATTGGTTCTCGACGCGACTCTGGACCAGAAAACATAAAGGACAAGCAAGTTCCATTCCCTAGACGTATCAACACATCGACACCAGGCCTACACGCTCCAAGACCTGTCCATCCGCAACAGACTGCATCTCCATTCTTCGATCCCAAGGACTCTGTCGATAACAAGGACGCGCATATATCGACCTCTTTCTCTTCTACTGAGATGTTTGCTTCTCCCGATCGCTCCATGTTCTCTCGCAACCAATCCTCTACGCGCAACTCGAACAAACGCAGTCGTAATGATTTTGATGACGACCAAGATAACGCACTCTACGACATGTCATACGGCAATCCGAAGCGTTACAAACTGGATGAGGTGTGTACTATCGATTGTCCCGTGCTGCTGTTTTTGACTGCATACTTAGGCGACGAAGTATCCTACCAGCTATTCTCCCAGTCGCATGTCGAGCCCTCTTGCGCCGTCTCATCACTCTGAATATCAACCAAGCCCCCAGCGCGGGTCTTTCGACCGTCCAGACATCGGCCAGTACGACCAGCAACCGCTCAGTCAAGAACAACCCGCTTCGCAAAGTCAAGGCGACACTGCCCTCACCAAGCTGCTAGGTCGCGATGCTGACATCTACGTGGAAGAACACATGGATTCTTACGATACGCTTACCGAAAAGTGGAAGAACTGCACCATGGATGAATGGGTTGCCGGCGCAGATAGTAAACATTCCTCATTCCTGTCATGATGTCCTTTGCTTACCTTGGGCATAGCTATCATGGATAAATACGTTAGGATCCTGGATTTTGTCAAGCTACACATGACGTTTGTCGTTTCCGTTGATCTCCTTTGCCTTATTAACTCCTCCCAGCACCAAGCTCAAACTCTTCGCTACCTTTGACAAACATGTTGATTCCCATAACGGTGTGCTTGATGAAAGAGCCAAGGTTCTTGCCGGTGTGCAACAGCGGTTGGTCAACGAAAGTGGGAGTATTCTAGGCGGGGCGAAGGGTGTTTAGATCTCTATTCTGTGTTGTCTCATTCTGCTATGTAACTCTGCTTTCGACCTGCCCATCCACTAGTCATGTCCTCTTACGCTCCTGCTCTGTCCTTGGTCACTGGTGAGATAGATGATCCGTTATTCTGATCGATCAACATGTACGATTATGGGTCCCTTCTTCCAGCTGAACCAAAACCCACAATTCGCGAAGAATAAATTCTGCTTCACAACGCATGTATTAAATCACCACCTTGCAGAATGCCGACGACCAGCAAACTATCTTGTAATAGATTTTTCATAACGTCCTCCCTCAAATGAAGTGACGCAACTATTCCATCCTCGTACCATCTCATACCATCCTTCCTAGGATTACTCGGCGCAGCATCCATAACCTGTATACACCCGTCCATACTCGGCATCACAGCGTCTACCACTATGGGCGCACCAGTTCCAAAATCAACATCATATGCACCCAAACGAAGCCATGAAGTGCCAATGGTATTTCTTCGACCCAGGAAGGCACCCCATATGCGATATGAGCAGATTTCATGCGCCATGTCATGGAGAAGCGCACCAATCGCCTCGGTATCGAAGAGCGTCACGGTCCTGCGGATGGAGGCAGCCAACGCGCCGATATCGGAGACGCTACACCCGTCAGGATCGAGGTCGGTTTCGACGCGGGCCATGAGGATTGGAGAGCCCAAGAAGCGCGAGGGGAGTGGAGGGTCTGTGCGTTCCCGAGCGCCCAGGGTGATGCTCAGAATGGCGGAACGATCCCCCGATTCTACGAAGTGCGATTTCCGTGCACGGAGAATGAGCGTCCACAGGAAGGCCTGCAGAGCGTCAAATTTGCTTATTCGGACTCCTTGTGCGGAGAGGGTAGATGCATCCCAGATCCTGTCGATGTCGTCGGCGGTGAAGTGGATGCAGTAATGGCTGACTGGGACTGTGAAGTCCAGTTCATCCCATGCCATCGGGGTGCCGGGCTCGAGGCTAGCTTGCTGGAGGGTTTTGGGGATGGACGAGAGTGTCGCGCCCCACTCAGGAACCTGGCCATTGGAAGGTGGGGCCCACCAATCGTTCCTGCTGATCGGCAACTTTCTAGCCTTGTCGATGAGCTCTGCGTTGGGAGGGTGAGCATCGATGAGGCCAGACGCACAGTCGTCTATCTTTCCAGGAGCGAAGAGGGGAGGATCCGGTAATGGGGAAGCGGAGCGAGAGATATTGGCCCAATCCTTGACGAAAGTGACCAGTGTCTGTGCGTCTCCGAGGCAGTGAGCCATCTTCACCCCAATGACCATTCCACTACACGCGAACTGGGTAACCTGAACGATCACGGCTGGTAAGCCTTTGTAGTTAACGAGGTTGTGCAATGCAAGGGGTGGGTCGTTTGGTAGGAGACCCGAAGAAGACGCTGCGTACCCAGCATCCCAAATCTTCATTCCCGGCTCTTTGGGACCTGAAGAATGTTTGTCAAGAGTGGATGAGCTTTGGACGACAACAAAGGCGATCCCGGGGTTTTGCGTATCGTCTTTTCCGAGCTCTAGGATGACACGCCCGTACCGGTGTGTATGGTACTGAACGGAAGTGTGCTCGCTGTAGGGAGCGAAGCGGAGCTGTCCGCACCACTGCGAGTAGCCTCTTTCGAGAGTCCTTATGAGTGACTCCCTGAGCAAATCGATATCGGGCGAAGAGGTGTACATCCAAAGGCCAGCTGCGCAAGCGAAGTTGACCACACTCGAATCGATGATGGATAGAGGGATGACCGGGGGGTGCGAAGATGCCTGTCGAGGATGCAGACGTTCAGACGATAGGGTTTGAGATGTGGAACCCATTTGGCAGCTATTGTATGTGGTTCAGATATAGGAATAGGAAATATTTGGGTTACTCTTACATTTTGGTTTTCTTCAGTGAAGGGTGGAAGAGGAAGGGCCTAAGGAAGAACTGAAATCCTTCAAGTACATAGGGTCGGCTCCACGTCGGCACCGTTCTGACTCTTCGTCGGTTCGTCGGCCTATATTCGTCAGATCTCGACGCGTCCCAGTCGCGTTATACTGACCATAACAAAGTCATGCCCTGCAATTCAATCCGATATCCGAGACCCGAGTCGGATAGAAATAGTGTAGCTCTCGTGACGATTATATGTAGGACCCCGTATCGGAGGGTTAAGAATACCGCACGCCGTTCCTTTAAAAATGGGAATCTCAAAATCAGCCAGGATTCAATCCCAATCATGCCGTTCAACCCACCATCTGAGGCCTCCCCAAGAGTGAAGACTCTGGCTTCCTACTTCGATGCGCTTAGCCGGATAGACATCGACGCGGCACTCGCGTACTGCGACGACGAGACGTTTGAGAACCAGATACTGCCACTTGCGCTGGGCAGACCCAAACAGAACAAGAAGGAATTTGGCGATTTCATGAGAGGGTTCCGTGATACTATTGACGCTTTGAACGTAAGTCAGCTCATTCTGTCATTTGGGCGATCTATACCATTATTCAGGTGACCGTCCATCGATATCTCGAAACTGAGGATAATGCTCTCACCGTTCATGTACGTCATACAATTACCAACGTTTGTCGACGTCGACTGCTGACCTTGAGATGTTTATCTAGGCCCAATCGGATGGTGTTTCCAAGCTTGGCACGCCATGGCATAACGAGTACATCTTCATCTTCAACTTCACCCCAGGAGAGTCTCCCAAGATAACGAGAATTCAGGAGTTTGTGCATTCGGCTTTCGTGGTGTCGTTCAGAGCAGAGGAGATGAAGAAGCGAGATTTGTTATCGCAAAGATAGATTCTGCAATTATACGGCAGTTAGTATAATAGGCCAAACACTGATAGCGGACTTTTTCGTTTGCCGTTCTCAACTTGTCCTCGCACATAGAATATGGCGAAAGGAGAGTGAAAGAGGTCCACTTTCCACAGCGCGAGTGCAATGCACTGGAGGACTTTTTCTCTCCAGGGAAGAACCTGTTGGAGTGGTTAATGGTTTCAAAGTTGAAAGTACGCAGTGCACGCCCCACGGCCGCACCGCCCTGGGTACCAGGTAAATAGCAGCTCACATTTCTTTAAAGGCGCCCTGGACGGAATTGAGTCCAATTGTCACGCCATGCCATTCATCCCCTCATCCGACGCATCCCCCAAAGTCAAGGTCTTCGCGGCCTACATCGAGGCGCTTTCCCAGATAAATATCGACAAAGCGCTCGCACTCTGTGATGAATCATTTGAGACACAAATCCTACCAGCATCGTTGGGAGTTCCCAAACTGGGCAAGGCTGAGTTCCGTGGGGTTTTGCAAACATCGCTCGTAGTTGATTTTGAGGCTTTGGAAGTGAATGGTTTCGTTCCCTCGATCTTCGATGGAAATCTAACACATTATTCATCAGGTAAACGTCTTTGAAATCCTAGAGCATGGAGATTTAGCCCTTACCGCTCATGTACGTTCCTCACCCGTTACCGTCCATCTATCCTTCTCATAGCATGCTCCAGCTTGAATCGATTGGCGTATCAAAGCTCGGTACTCCGTGGCATAACGAATACGTGTTCTTCGTGCACTTTACCGAAGGAGATTCCCCAAAGATTACAAAGATGAAGGAGTTCGTGAACTCGACAGTCATTGCCTCATTTGCAGCGGAGCAGGCGAAGAAGAGAGAGGAGCTGGTCGGACAATAGAGGGTCGAGTTGTGTCGAGAGGAAGGAAGGCCCGGATAAAGAACACTCCTAGTCTGTAATCAATCATCTGGGTAGCATGTTATTGAAGAGACTCTATCCAACAGGAAGAGTCTCATGAAGTTGTCCTTGGAACAATGCCCGACACGCTCCCAATTCCAAAAGCCTAAAACGAGTTTAGGTATCTGTAACACCCAACCACATAGGGCTTACCGTTTCCCTTGGCGAAGGTATATCCCGTTCAGTGTTTGCGTTGGCCCTCTGCAACTGTTGATGACCCAGCATAACCATCCTCGTGGGCCCCTCGTTGTCGTAGACCTGTACACAGTGTGAGTCCTAGGTGTCAAGAAGATAGACAAAATGTGTACCTCAACCGATATTGACCAGAAGATTCCGCAATACCGAAGCAGCACCATTCGAAGACGGCATTCCGGACGAAGACCCAAGAAGGTAGTTGCCATATCTATGTTCTACGTTCCCGCTCGATCAACTAGACCTTCAACCCTTCTGCTACGACCATCGGCTCCGGGAAGTCGGGCGCTCTCGAATTCGGTCGGAATGCTTGCTGCCTTTGGTTTTATAGGTGCATCTCCAACCTAGCCACTGGCTCGGAGTGATGATCAGGTCCAAGGCGACTACGAACGGCTCAGACGATGACTCCAAGGATGAAAGGAATCAGGATAACCTACCTCCCCGTCTAGATTTTCCCGTCATGCCGTCCATCTTGTGTCGAGCGCGTCGTTCTCGATAGTCCGTATACAAGAAGAATTTCTCTAACGCTAGTATGGAGGTAGTCTGAAGCGCATCCATAGAAGAGGAAAAACTGGGTGAACGACATGAGGGACTGTCAGAACCTTTTGGCGGATGTCGGCCTCAGAGAGACGTAACACGGCTGTTGAGGAATGATATCATCTGCGTTGGGTTGAGTACTGAGTCAATTGGTGCATGGGTGGCAAAGCGTACACACCCAAGAATAGTTCAGACAAAATAAGTTTTCTGGACCACGGAGATGAGGATCAAATTTCGCTTGCTGTTCAACGACAGCAACGAGGCTGCGACAGCGGAGAACTGTAGCTGGTAAGTATCACAAGTATAAAGCTAGAGGGAAACGCACTGTATACAGTATAGCATCTACAACGTTCAATGTTGGCCCTTTCGACAGCTTTTTTGGTTACTCATAGACCTTCTTTTATCATCACCACTAGGGGACATTCAAAACGATCATCGAGCCATAGTCGATGTCCGTAGCAGCCAGCGCACTGCTAGCCTGGGTAACAATCAGTTTCTTGAACAAATGTTCGACAACGTTTGGACGTACCGACAGGCTACTTACTACTCTGGCCCAATGTGTACGGTTTAGACGGTAGATGTTCGCATCCCGTGCATGTTGTATCGGGAGGAATGCGCGCAACGCTCGAGCAGAGAAACGGCGAGATGATGGTGGTGTGGAAGAAAGCCATGACGGTCACGGGGTCAGTGCGCCACAAATGTACGTGGACAAAGTAAATTGTAATCGCAGCAACAGGTCTGAAGATATGTTCTATCTATACTATACATAGGATAAAATAGCTTGGCTAATTCTTATCATAACTTCTCAGAAGCGTTATCAACCTCGCGCAGACTGCCCTTCTCCTCATCTTTGCTGGGCGAAATGAAACGCTGGGCATAATCCGCGTCTACGAACAGCAGATCGATCTCCTCCAGTGTAAGACGTGTCGTTTCCGGGTAGAAGAAGTATATTATTGGCACGAACAACGCGTTCGTGGCGACGAAGATGAGGTATGCCTTCCATTGCTAAAAATGGTTAGCCATCGAAACATCACCAAGATTTCAGATACACGTACTAGGCGATTCAGGATAATTGGCGTAATCATGACAATCGTGAAGTTCCAAATCCAATTCGACGAGATCGCAATGGCAGTGCCTTTGGCCCGGGCATGCAGGGGAAGAATTTCCGGCACTATAAGTGAAAATGGTTTCAATGCGCATCCTACGATTAAAGAGATATGAGTTACCGTAGACCCAAGGGATACAGTTAGGACCAGCGCCGAAGAAGAACATGTAGAGGAAGAAAAATACGATCGAAGCCGAAGCGGTGCTCTTCTCGACGCTCGTGCCCTTGAAACTCAGTAGAGCGGCAACGCCAGCCATGCAGCACGCGAGGATAAAGGAGAGGACCATCATCGGGCGGCGACGACCCAACTGATCCAAGAAAAACGCAGGGATTAGAGAGCCGAGAGGGAACATGATGTTGATACTGGATTAGGATAATCAGTACTAGGTGTAGAAATTTGCACAACCAATTCACCATCCTCCTAGAATCAGGGACATCTCTCGCGAGACGCCAACGTTGGTCGTCAAAACAGTCGGGACGTAGTAAACGACTAGGTTGATACCACCAACTTGGCTAAATGGATGTCGTCAGGTCAAATTGCTTCACGACCAGAGATGAAAGGTGACTTCATGAACTGCATTCCCCAAGCCAGTAGTACACGTCTACCCGTCTGTAGAGAGTCCGGTTTGAATATTTGCATCCACTTGAAGTTGCTGTCCTGCTCGAGTCTGATCGCCTCCAAGATATCGTTGCTCTCCTTTTGCACCTTCGGGTCTGACGGAAGAGCATCGTGGATGTCGCAGAGAACTTGAAGGGCTTCCTCGTTTCTCCCCTTCTGATAGAGATATCGAGGCGACTCTGGGACACCGAAGATGATGACGGAGACAACAAGAGCAAAAATGATCTGGCATGCAATAGGCAGACGCCATGCCACAGAGGCAATAGACGAAGTGGGAGAAATGTAGTTCATCCCGTAGTCAAACCAGCTGAATCGCACGTCAGATATAACTCAGGAGAAAATGGAATAAAAAACTTACTACGCTATCACGATACCCACTCCAACAAAAAGGGGTTCAGATGCGACAATACGACCTCTGACAGAGGCGTCACATAGTTCCGATTGACTGTCATGGTTCTGAGTGAATATGCCCACACAAAGAAGACACTACTCACTACATGGGAACCGTTGAAGTTTCCATTCCTGTTCCAAGTCCGGTGAAAACCCGAGCGAAGATCATATGAGGGACAGTATAGGCCGTGCTCTGGAGCACGGCGCCTATGGTTATCAGAACCATAGCAAGCCACATCGCGCTATGTTATCGTTAGCTTGTTAGATGTTGTCGGGGAGTGTTGTACTGACTTCTTTCGCCCAAGGTAATCTCCAATCATGAATGTTAGGACGCATCCAAAGAAACACCCGAGATTGTAGGATGATACACTATAAAACAAGCGCGTCAGTCTTAGACTCTTAGCACGACGTGTGTATTGAATGAATACGCACATGATTCCCATGAGTGTATCATCTGGATGGTTGACGACATTCAAGAAGTCCTCGTTTCCTATGATTCCCGAAAACACGCCTTGGTCATAACCAAAGAGCACGAATGCAAACTAAAAAGGAGTCAGAAAGGGATTCACAACACTAAAGAAGCAAGATATACAGAACAACATGCCGATACAGCGAGCTGCAGAGGCTTTCCTTTCCCGAACCAAGGCTTCATCTTGTCGTAGGTATAGTAGCGTACGACGTCGAAAAGAGTCCAAGAAGGGTCACTGAGTTCATCCTGCGCGCCCCAGCATTTATAGGTGCTCCACAATGTCCGGACGCCGCGACATCTTGTTCGCGAGAGTCCACGAGTTGTTGAAAATGATATAGTGCCGTCAATTGGAAATATATTTGTTGTGCGGGGTTGTGGGGAAAGCTGGGGAAAGTTGAACCATCTTCAGGTGGCGCTTTGGTTGGCTCCGCAGAAATTCGGCGACATATAGCTCCGAGGATGAGAATCCCCACCTCAGAATCAATTGGTGACGATGCACATGGTGGTACAAGATCAACCCAAGGCACCTGTAAAGTCGACGGTCCGAGCATCCGGGACATCAGTCAGTGACTCCACGAACGACTTCGTTGACATTGAATTTCAAGGCGCCGAAGGAGTGTGACGAGCCATAAGCTGAATGTGTCCTAATATCTACCCGTTAAACTTAGAACGGAGTCCGCAAAAATATATGTGGCGCACATTATTTCCTATGTGGCGTAATTTCATAAAAGGCCGTGCTCAAGAGCCCCCTAAAATGCCGCCCGGTGCACTCCAAAATAGATGTCCCTGAAAACCTTGAAGTTTCACTACCAATGGCAACATCTCCAACCCAAACAAGTTACATCAACGTCCAACTGTCCGCCTCGCTCTCAAATATTGATACCCCAATTATGCGAAGTGAGGCATGTAAATGTCTCTCAATAGCAAATAGCGCCCTGTGCGTCACTGATGGGGGTCACTCTCGGGAGGGACGGCCGACCCTACAGTCCATTTGATGGCAATTCGCACCACTAGCAACGCCCACGTACATCGCATAGTTTGCATGAATCAATCTCCCTGCTCGACACATAGCATCCCTAATGGAGTACTCGGTTTCCAGTACTGAGTTATTTCTTGTATGTTACCACCATTTCATTCATACAGTCCTCACTACAATACTCTCTCAAATGAGATAGGATGTTCAGCCTTGAGAGGCATGAGCTCGTCTCTCTACAGCGTTTATTCTGGGTCTATATCTTCGGCTCCAATCGCGCAGCTTTGACGATCCTACACAGCATGGCTCCCCGTAGCTATTGCAACGGAAACGAAGGTATATAGCAACATGTAGGAGGCAGTGACATTCTACAACACGCAGGCCGTGCCCCCACCATATCTTTCCCACCACCATCCGGAGCTCGTCCAGGTGCTGAACGCTCCCTCGTCGCAGGTCGCACCCAATATCTCAGCGCAGGACGCTAAAGATCATGAAACTCAAGCGGCCATCTATCATATTCCTGGCCATCGCCCTCGCTCACAACGCCGTCGCTGCAGCCATACTCGCTCCCCCACGCGATGGACTTTCCCGTCGAGCGGACGATAAAAAGGAGGGTGACGAAGGCAAAGATATAACAGATAAATCGCAGGATGAGATCCTTGTCGATATCCAGACTCGTCTCGGAAACGCAATCCAAGAGTTTCTAGCGGTCAAGGGAACATCTCCCGGAGCAGGAAAGACCTTTATCGCGCAGCCTACGTGGCCAGGAACTTTCATAGACACAAAGGGTGTCGAAGTCACGCCCGAGGAAGAGGAAGAGATGGAAGATGAATTAACGGGTGAGGGAGAGGGAGAGGAAGCTGCCGGGGAAGGCGCAGAGGAAGAACCAAAGGAGGATGAAGGTGAGTTAGTCACGTCTGGAGTTGCGACATAGCCTCACAAATACAGAGAAACCGAAGGAACGTCGGGGGTCGAGGGTGCGCCTGAAGCGGTTGAAATATCACAAACGGCAGGATGGAGAGGACACCGACGTTCTTCGTCTTCGTGACGAAGGTGAAGCCACAGAGGACGAGGAAACGGAGGGCGACGGTGAGGATGATGAACTGGACGATGTCAAAGTGAAGGAAGACTCCGAAGCCGAGATAGCGATGAATAAGTTTTCCCACATGTTTGACTACGCTCCTCTCGCAGTCGACGACGAGAAGGACGACGAGAAGGACGATAAGAAGGACGATAAGAAGGACAGTCGTATACGCCTTGTCAGCGACTCCTACGCTTCCTTCGTTACTAAAGTAGGAGCTATCTTCAGCCCCTCTGGAACTAGTGAGAAGGAAAAGAAGCAGAGGAAACAATTGGACAAGGCCGTCAAATTGGAGGGTTTCTATTGTTACAAAAAGTCAGTCTTTTGTCATAAGCCGCGTCTACTGTTGACCTTCTGTTAGCCTCAACAAAGTCCGTGATGAAGCGTTGGACATGTATCGCGATTCCAAGGGTCGACCTGCCAAATCCATAGAAGATATCGATGACCCTCCCAGCATATACAAAGAAGCACAAAATAAGTGTCAAGCAGCGAAGAACTACTACATGAAAAAATCCAAGGAAGTATACGGCGACAACTTTGCTCGTATATCCAATGCGTTGAACAACGTCGCGCCTTTACGTAGCGTTAGCAAGGTATGAGGGGTCTGTGAATGTCACCTTTTGCTGAATGTTGTTCAGGACGTAGTCCCTGGTCTCTCGATGAGGCTCGCAAAAGGCGGGAACCCCGTTGCGTATTACGAAGTGGAGGGTGTCAAGAACAGTGTCGCCTCCTGGAAACAATCGTCCGGTCCAGATGGTACGCAATCCGCCCGCTTCAAGACATCTCTAGAGACAGCGTCGGGCGAAAACACCGAGAAAACACATTCCGAGTCGTCCAGCATTGGCCTTCAATGGACCAAGTTTGGTGTCGGTGGCGGCCATTCAAAGGAGTCGTCGGAAAAGTCCATGAAAGCAAAGTCGACGAAAATGGAGGTAAGCTGGTACGGGGCGCTATTGAAAATCAGACCTGGGATATGGCAAGACGAGTTCGCATTGGCAACCATCGTTGCCGATATACGGGATAACATGAATAAGAAAGAGAAGCGGGCGAAGAAGGACGACGACGACGAGGATGAGGGCGACAAGGAAGAAAAGGACGACGAGGACGACAGTGAGGAGGAGGAGGATGACAGTGAGGAGAAGGATAACAGCAAGGAGGACGACGAAAAGGCTGCCGCCACCGAGGCCGAAAAAAACAAGAAGGCCGTTGCTCTTCTGGAGCAGTATATGGGCACGGAGGAGAAACCTGGGCCAGCAGCAGAGTTCAACGATTACGCATTGCTGATCTACCGCCCCCATTTCACCATCAAGTTCGAATCTTCGGAGGTTGTCGAAACTATGGAGAAAAGCCAAGCCAGCGGGAACACTTGTTTCTTCTTCATCTGCGTAACCGGGTCATCGTCCGACAGCAAGGCCTCGATGAGTTACGACAAGGCAAAGATGGAGATATCGTATAAAGACCAGTCGGACATGGTGTACTATGCTGGGAGCATGAAGAACAATTTCTGGGAAATGCGGAAGGCGAAGTAGATAGGTATGGCCATTGGTGGTAAAATACAACAAATTGTTCCTGGGCGAAATATATACATCTAGCAGACGGTTATTGGTGTATAGAAATCGTACAGAGGAAACTCACCTTCAAGTACCGTACAATTAAAATCCGCCACTATCGCTTTTCCTCATCCCAGGTGATTGTGGCACCGTTATGTCGCCGTTTATGATATCCTGTATGGATGCTTCCAATGAATCGACGCGAGCAGACATTTGCGACACTGTTAGAGATGAACAAATGTCCTAAACGGAGGGTAACGGCGAGCGCACTTCTGTCCAAAACCTGCGTGCTCATTTCATCGAATTTGGTGTCCAGCTGTTCCAAGAGATTTTCTACCTGCGCTGGAATGTAAGATGGTGCCATTGGTAACCATGAACAACGCACAAAGGCGGTCAATTCGTGCGGACTTGATATTTCCTTCGGATTCAGTCCCTTGCTAGGTTTCGAGGCAGACAATAGCTTTTCTGGGCCGGCCTTGGAATTCGTTGGCGTCGTGTCACTGCTCGGCAGTATAGACGTTGTCTCGTTGGATTTAGTAGGCGTCTTTAGAGGGAGAGCAGAGGACATGATGGTCGAAAAGAAAGAGCAGGTGAGTCACACGAGTCACGCAAGGTGGCGCAAATGAAAGGCAATACAGATTCCTACTTTGTACAACAGCTACAATTTTCACTACATAATCTCTTGTTCTTCACAAGATTCTACTCTATTTCTTTGACAAGTCAAAGACGATGCGTCCAGCGACGGTACCGGCTTTTAGACCTTCGTAAACGCTTGAAGCAACACGTTAGGCTGGTCTCGAAAGGTGATAACACAACGACTTACTTTGGCAGCTCCGATAATGCCTTGGTAGAGAAATGCACTTTGACTTGGCCACGGCTTGCAATGTCCACAGCCTCATATGCATCTTGGCGATTACCAACGTAGGAACCGAGGATAGAGATGCTCTACGTCGGAAAATGGTCAGAGATGGCGCATGCCAATTTTGAGAAATACTGACCTTGAACACGGTGAAGAAGATGGACGCCTCTAGTTTTGCTTCTCCTGGGAGACCAACAGCCATCAGTGTTCCTCCGGAGCGCAGATAGTCGACGGCTTGTGTGTATCCCGAAGGCTGTTCTCTGTCAGAAATGGCGACTCATAAGGTGAAAACAATACTCACCGAAGCAGTTGTCACTACAGCAGAGTGCGCTCCAGCACCTCCTGTGGCCGCTTTGACGGCAGCGACGATATCTTGGGTCTCCTTGAAGTCGATCCATACCTCGGCACCCAGCCTAAGGCAGAGCTCCTTTTTCTCCGCGCCACTGTCTGTTACGTTGGTGAGAACGACCGCAACGTCAAGAAATAGTGGTGGACTAACCGATGGCAATGACCCGCAGGCCTCTCGCCCTGGCATATTGGATAGCTAAATGTCCGAGTCCTCCTCCAGCCCCGGGAAGGACGATCCAATCTCCGTGGTTCGTCTGGCTGTATTTAATTGCGCGATAGACGGTTACACCCTAGAACACGGTCAACGTAAAGAACAAGTAAGCTCGGTAGATGACATACGGCGCAGAGAATGGATGCAGCCTCATCAGAAGCAAGGTTCGCAGGGATTGGCGTAACATGGTTCACGAAGGAGACCGTGTATTCGGCGAAAGTACCGTCGACTGTGAATCCACTGAGTTTGGCGTCGGGGCAATCTATTCGGTACAAGTCAGACCATAGCCGTCTGACGAACAGAGGAACTCACTTTGTTCCCTTCCAGCTCTGCAGCTCTCACAGTTGAGGCAGGAATCTGCCAGCCACTTGATGCCGACTCGATCTCCCACCTTGCGTTCGGTGATAGTGTTGTCGGCAATAGCGACAATGATTCCAACACCTTCGTGACCTCCAATAAGAGGAGACTTGGCCTTGAGGGGCCAATCTCCCAAGGCAGCATGGAGATCGGTGTGGCAACAGCCTATGAAATGCGGGGTATCAGTAAAAGAAGTCCTTCGTGATACGAGACTCACCCGTAGCTTCGAGCTTGACCAGACACTCTCCGGGAACGAGGTCCTTCTGAGGCTTGACGGGATAGTCGTTCTTGATAACGACGGTCCCGCCGCTCTTCTCGACGAGGGCGACGGTCTGAGTTTGGGGAATCGTAAAGTTAGGGAGAACAGACATTCCAGTTATTGTTGTAGATAGTAGTATCACTGATGATTCTTCGTGATAAGAAGATCATTTATACCTCTTTTCGCATCGGAGCCAATTACACAAGCTCATTGGACGCGTCACCTGGAGCATCTCGACCGTCTTGTAGGCCCACCACGATGACGGCCAGACCATCCTAGGATAGGAACGTATTGTAATTGGTTCCAAGACGTTCCCAGGTCGCAAGAGAAAATACGCAGAGCCGAGAAAATTTATTGATGGTCTAGGTTCTGTCCATTCTCTCATCGATCTAGAGCACGCAAGTCACCATCATTGGTCTGGACAGATACATAGTCGCATGGTGCACTCACCAATGGGCTCGTTCAAGGCTCTTGTTCAATCATCACGGCAGACTTTGGACAAGTTAAGAGCTTGGGCAAAAGCATCGTATATTAGTAATTATATAATGTAGATAAATGCCCCAATCAGTCCTCCCAAAAATAGGGCAGATACGAATGCCCCATCTGGACGGCCCGGAGTAGTAGCGCCACCTGTACTCGTCTCAGTAGATGTCGAAGTAGGAGGTGGTAGGGACGAAGTCATAGATGAAGATATGAGGCTGGCAGAGCCAGTACTCGACGGTGACCTCGATGAACTCGCGCTTGAACTCGACGGTGACTCCGTTGTGCTCGCCTCGGCGGTGGATGTTTCTGTCGACGTTGTAGAAGCTGACATCGATTCAAGCCTTCCGGGGAACATAGTCACCTCGAACATATTGACCTGTGGAAGACATTCTTTGGCCTGCTGGTCTACAAAATCCTTCACAACGGACGGAGGCCTAGGTGAAGACCAATCATCCGATGCGATGCCTAGATACTTCTTGCAATCGTCGGGGATTTGGGTGCATTCTGTCTGGACGCAAGATCCAATGGACCGGGCGGCGACCACGTCGTCTTCAAGTAGGTTACCACACTAAGATGTATCGCGTAAGGGGTTACTCATATGCATCGTAAGTCGACTCACAAAACACGCATCCCCATCTTTCTCCGTGTTCCCGTAGTTGTTACAATATCTATCATTTGGGTCTTTTTTACGGCGCGCCTCCATAATGGAAGACTGGACTGTCTTGGTACATGATCCTAGGCAAGTTTCGAGATACGAGCGAGCGGAATCTATGTCTGTAGAACTTTCATCAAGATATGTTTAGTGGCCTACACTTGGGGGAACACGTACCTTGCGGGACCTGCCTCGGCGCAATCGGAGGGGCAGCAGTAATCGTTCTAGTCTCCACGGTAGCCGCCGCGGCCAGTCTTGCAAGGCTAAGTAGCAAAGCAGCTTTGGTAATTGATCTCATCGAATTCGTAAAGGTATAATCGAGAATACCTGCGGGGAGGGGGAGACCAGCTCTTTCTAGTTTTGCTGATTCGCAAAACTCTTAAGATCCTTTTGGCCGTGCAATACGACCGTTGCATGTATTGAGGCTGCGTCAACGCCGCGGTTGCTGGATACGCCTGTACATGGGGCAGTGTATAAGAGGGAAACTAAGGGGACGCTGCCGAGGCCCAGGGGTCATCGAATTAGGTTGTTGAAATATGCTGGTTACACATATGAGAGCTGGGTAGTTCGCTTGAATGAATGAAAACATACTATAAGAACCGTGAACGTGTAAACATGGACGTTTCTGTTGAGTATCGGTAACTCGGCCCGTAAAATGTTCCGGCGCTGTTTTCCGCACGATCTGACTCTTCGTCGACACCAGCATTAATCGTCTGAAATGACGGAAGCAAGCGTGGATTCTAAGCTAAAGG
Source organism: Flammulina velutipes (assembly GCA_011800155.1). Lineage (NCBI taxonomy): Eukaryota > Fungi > Basidiomycota > Agaricomycetes > Agaricales > Physalacriaceae > Flammulina > Flammulina velutipes. The sequence goes on along the minus strand of CM022374.1, from coordinate 247,037 downwards.
CAGGTCTACAATGGTCAGCTTATCCCTCCAGTGCTCACGATTTTCAGCTGCGTGATGGTAATGAAATCCCTCGACTTGGGTTTGGTACATTTTCCTATCAGAGACAAAGATAACTTCTCAAAGCAAATAGGTACATATGAACTCGATGGCGACGATGCGTATAACGCAGTCACATGGGCCTTGGAGGTTCGTTCTCCTGCGTTTCCATATGAACAGCTGATATAACCACGATAACATCCAGGCAGGCTACACCCACATCGTCAGTGCTTTCCTTTTATATATCCCTTCTAGCGCCGATTACTTATATTGCATGTAGGACTCTGCAGAATGGTACGAAAACGAACGCGAAGTTGGACGCGCCATCCAAGATTTCCTTTCTCAGAACAACATCCCTCGTTCATCCATCTTCTACACGACAAAGCTAAAGCTAAATACCTCGTACTCGGCAACGATTTCCTCAATCCGAAAATCACTTGAGCTATGTGGACTAGGATACATTGATCTCTATCTGATCCACGGTCCCATCGGCGGCAGGACCAAGAGGAGAGAATGCTGGAAGGCAGTTTGCGATGCACAGAAGCTAGGTCTCATTAAGACCGGCGGGGTCAGTACCTTTGGCCTCAGGCATCTAAAAGAGCTGATAGAAGGAGTGGGAGGTAATGGTGGACAGGATTTGGAGCCACTCGAGACTCCAGTCGTCCATCAGGTGAGCCATTTTCTATGATAGTGGTAATCTCTATACCCCGCACAATCCTTCTCTACTCGGACATCATGATGACAATCTCCTGTAGATCGATTTACACCCCTTTCAAGTTCGACAGGAAATCGTCACATACTGCAAGGAACATCACATTGCTCTTGAGGTGAGTCCGGGCAGTCTCTTCCTATCTTGCCATCATATTGCCTCGTGCTCGCAGCATTGCTCTCCACATCAGTTTGCGCTCTTAATTCTGCGCTCTTTTCACTTTTGCTATTGGCATCTCCAACGCCACTGTTTCATCGATAATCTCTGACATTGAAAATTCATAGGCTTGGGCGCCTCTCGTTCGTGGCATGCGTTTCAAGCATCCCGCTATCAAGGCTCTCGCGGAGAAATACAATAAGGAACCTGCTCAGGTGCTTCTGCGCTACTCTTTGCAGAAGGGATTCATCGCTATTCCCAAGTCAGCATCGAAAATCAGGATCCAATCTAATCTCAATATCTACGATTTCGCTCTCACGGAGGAAGAAATTGCAGATCTTGATGCCTTAGATGAAGGTGAGGAACTACTTTCGATGCTTCTTCTGGGGGGTTCTGAGTCCTACATATAGGTTTAATCACGGACTGGGATCCAACCAATGAGACGTGATGCTATGCACCTCTATTCATTGCCGATAGAGATAATGCACGTGCGTAGGAATATGAAGGTCCAAGAACTCGATGGGCGGAACTCATCCTAGATCCCGCGACTGGGGCAAGTGAATAGGGAATGAATGATGCCTCGCTTCTTTCCTCGTTCGAGTGTCGCGGCTCCTGTTCTATTGAATATGTTCCAAAAGATCTCAACAACTTATCGATCCATTTCAGGTCAAGGTTAGCTTTTAGCGATTGGTTGTCGAGCGTTAGATCCGAAAGTATCATATTCTATATGTCTTAGATTGGTACGATTGAGTTTAGATGCTTGCGCCGTTTGTGTGGATGATGTCCCCGATTGGCGAAGATGGATGGAAGATGTACACGCGATGGGTCCTATGAAGACGTGTCCTAGGTGCACGAATTCCAACTTGGTACCAACAGTGACGTGGTGGAAGGGCGATATCATCATGCCGAGTACAACGTGAGCAGCCTTCAAACAGTGTCCAAGTGTGGAAAGCATCACTGACCATGATCAATCTTCCACTATCATCTAACGCCACATCAACGCGACGCAGAACGCTACGTCGGCTAATTATCGGGGATGGTGCATACCTGACCGGATTCATAATATGTACATGTATATATTACATACCTATTTCCTTCACGATAGAGCTGCGTTCATCGACCAGGTGGGAGAGAGTTCGCGATTCCTATACTTACTTATTACGCGGGAAGTTCATTGTTGTTGTTTTGACACGTTCTTCAACTTTGTAAACTTGAGATGCGATGCATGCGCCACATATCACGTCCGACGGAATGCTCTCTAATGCTCTCAGGGTGAGAATAGCGGAGGAACGGGCGCGCCTGAAGTGAAGCTGTTCCGTTTACATATCTAGATACTACCATTGACGTAACGATACAAGTTATTGCATCCAGATATTGACTGGCTCAATCACTTGCAGTCGGTGCGCCACAGTGGCTTTGATCACAAAAGTGTGAGTAAAGTTTTGAAAATATAAAGACATGCAGCTCCGCATCCAGGAATTCAATTCCAATATACGTATGTGACTTGAAAGCTTGACCCATGGAACGTCTACGCTTTTCAATGTCCAAGAAATCTGTTTTAAATCGTTTAGCCAGGGCGGCATCAAGGGACCATCAATCGGTTATCACCGAGTTTGCCGCCGGCGAATCGAAGCGGAAAGATATACTTTTTGTTCAGGTTGTTTTGCTTCTGTACCACGAAGAGTTTCTCTGAGTTTTCGCTCTGTTCGTCGCAACCATTATGCAGGCCTCTTTGCCTATCACTATGCTCTCGCTGCTCTACATCTCCCGTTCCCGCCGACGACAGAATATTCTCACAGGCTTGTGACGGAGAAAGAAAATAGAAGCGCGGCGATCAGCAAACCTACCCCGCTTGATGGACTTTCTCGTCACTGGGGTTCAAATACGACTCCTCATGTAATAGCTGTCTTGAATACCGCCCCCACTCGGAAGATGACCTTGTCGCTGCCAGTAGAGCTATGGGAATACATAGGGTATCATGCTTTAGCCTATGAAGAAAACTTTCTGGGTTCTCTTATCGGCCTCACGTCCCTCCTTCTCATCAACAAACGACTGCACAGCGCGCTCTCATTCCCATCATGCCCCCGCTTATACGCACGACTATTTTGCTTCAAGTTCGACCATACAGCACCTGTCCGGCGTCTCTCTTCCCGCTGGCTTACTGCTCCTTGTCTGGCCGCCGAACTCCGAAAACGCTTACTCGTCTTAAAGCGCCTACGAGAACATGAACGACTTGAAAATGACGATCTATGGACGTGTTATATGATGTACGTGTCATATCGTGAGATGGGAATGCGATGTATGCCTTACTGACAGATTTTCTAAGGCTGCTGGAAAACGACGGCCGTAACGAGCGACAGCTTGAGTGGGCCAGGCTTCCTGAAACATTACTTCAAAACGCACTATTCCGATATCAAACATCACCGTCGAACACAGTGCCGTGGTCTGTGGACTATGAGGCAACAGCATTGATTATTTGGATCGGATGGTACTTCACGACTCCAGGTGCGGCACCTGAACAACTCTTCTGTTCCAACTGACTCAAAAAACGTCGTACAGAGCGTCTTCTTTCCACCCCGTCGCAGATAAGGTCTCTTTGGAGCTCTGTTCTTCTTCCAGAATTCATCCTCGCCGGATTCAAGGTGAATGTGACATCTTCATTCATCGTCAAGCGACTCACACACCTTCAGTTCCCGTCCGTTTATGCACCCGATTCCTTCTTACATCTCCCTATCTCCACCAATGTCCAAACCTTTCCTCCAACGGTTTCTGGACCTAGCCCCACGCTTACGGCCATCGTTCATTACTCTTTACCACTAAAATTGACGGCGCCGGTGTTGACTCCAGCTGCGGTTCTGTCGTGGGCAGCCATTCAGGAGACCTTCCAAACACTTCACCCGCTTGATGAATCTACGTTGTCTCGGTTTCCGCCAAACCGTGCTGCTGCCATCGCTTCTAACCGGAGAGGACCTACCGTGGAAGATGTCTTAAATTTTCATCAGCAACGCGTCGTGTGCCCAGACAGGCTTAGCCTTCCTTCCCATTCGACGTGGAACACCTACGAGTCGGTCAACTCAATTCCTGCGAAGGACGATGATCGAGACGAGAACGGGGAGTGTCTTAATCGGAGTACTCGTGGGTCGAAAGAACATGACCAGGATTGGTACCGTATCGTGTCGTGCTTCGACATCTTCGCTCTTAGTCGTCCCTTGAGTGGCGTAGTGTATCCTTTAGGTCGTTTGAATGGTACATGGGCTGGGCGCTATCTAGTGAGTCCATGTCATTCTCTTCTCAATCACGCATAATGCCGACTCAGAAGCTCGACAGTTCACGGATCTCCATGCTCACATGGATTTACTACGCAGCGGTGCCCGACTCGACCCAAAGACCACGCCCATATACACCAAACCTCTTTACTGGAACCTGCAGGAGCACCACTGCTTGAAGCCGTCAGAAGGCGTTTTTCCAGGGACCGATGAATATGAAGGGGACGATGTGTTAAACGCCTGGCTACCGCGGGGCTTCACAGTCTCTGAGCTTGATGTGAGAAAAATTCTGACCTTCTTACGTCCCTTGCACGCTAACATACACAACAGGATGCTATTGAGATTTCGGACCCCGACAATCGTGTGGCTGTCCGTTATCAGACCTACTATCCCGATGGGTCTTACAGACATGCGCCCTCCAAGGCCGACGTGTCTCAGCCCTTCACAAAGTGGGTCTCCGAAGAAAATGTAGACGGGTGCGACCGGAAAGATGTCTCGCAAGATCATAGAGAATCCTACCAGGAGCATGTTCCTAGTAGTATCTCTGACAGCTACATCGATATTGTCTCGCATCGCGAGAGCGGCGTGGCTGATATTGTGGTCACGGGCGAGGTATGGTACGACACAATAGGCCAGTTATCCTGCTAATGAACGTACAGACTGGTGCCCAGCATGCAGAGGCATGGGGTGACTATAAACTGGTCGGAAGAGTCCGACCTTGGGACGGCCTGATCGTTCTCATTCAAGAACCTGTACGTATGAAGCTCACTCGTTTCTGTGCCATCGTAGGAACTTACTCAATCACCAGAAAAATCCGGAGCATACGGCTCTTGGAAAATCCATATTCAAAGGATACATTCATGGCACCAATTTTGTGGGCCGTTGGCGTGATACTATTACACCTGCTGGACTTGTAAGTCATAATGAAGGCTCCTTCGTTGTTTCGCGATGTCAATAAATTATTACGATGGTGGTGTCGCGCCACCAGTAATTCCCTCAGTGTCTGATAAACGTACGTTAGCGCTCATCAGCGGACGTGTAATTTTGTCACCAAGCAACAAGATTCCCATACATGATAATTCCTGCGTTATTGGCGTAGATGTATAATGTGTGGCGTCTTCCCTTATTCAGCAGAAATGGTGGGTTTTCCGTTCCCGCGTCACTGTTTAGCTTTGCTGTTTTTTTTTTTGCCGTTAAAGCGAGTCGAAGAACCCGGTAGCGGTAAATTCAACGATACATTATAGCTAACTCCACGCTGTGTGGCGAAGCGTCGAACCTCCTTGATCTGTGCTTCAGTCGCATATGAATTCACTCATATGACATTAAACCTAAGTTGTCACCCTACGGAAGTGGGATCCCAGTTCCCATATATTAGCGCCTGGATGTCTAAACCCGTAAAACCGCGGTCTCCATAGTATTATGGGATGGCACAAATGGGGAGATTGCATATGTGTACCTGGGCATGTTTTCGGACCCCGGAATGACCACAGTTTGTTCGAGGATTTCTCTGGAATCATTCCCCGAGGGTTGTTTACGACTTATGTACCCGTGTATATTCTTGCTTCGCAATTGAATTTGACTGTTACGCTATAGCACAACTCAATACCCAGAAATCAACCAAGACAGAGCAACCGGCACCCTGAATCTTTGATTCGGCTTTTGAGTGCGTTTGAGGCAGCCTTGAGTTGATGGCTAGTGTATGGCGAATCAGATAGTTCGCACGACCCACCAAAAAATAGAATACTATTCATTCAGCCAACCTTTTTTCGGTTTTCACGCCTTGAGGAACTAGGCCCATTGAGGCTGATCGCTTTCCTGAACCGATGAACTGCTGGAACCATCTGGAAGAGAATTGGGGTGTAATACCGTATTGTTGCCATGTCGGAGATACACTGAATGCATGCTTCTAGATGAACTGATGAGCGAAGTGGCTTGCTGTGCCTCGAGCTGGCCGTTCTAACAAGTTGAAAGTAGTATCTAGATCGACAAGAACTTGAAGCGAGTCGGCTAAATCCGAGCATGCTTCATCGAGCACAAGGCGTAGATCTAGAGGCTCTATGCAGAATTGACGGATTGAGCGGATAGTACAGGCAGTCTTGCATACAGAGTCATTAATACACCCGGCACTTGACATCACCAAGCAAGCAATTGACGCAGTGACTGGAGCGAGGCCCATGAAACGAGGCCTCGTGATAATGCGGTGAGAGATTGATGTAATGAACCTAACCAGAAGAAGTTTGCGACACCGAACAAACTTGATCGCGAAGTGGCGTAAAAATGTCAACAACCCTCCACTTACGGTAACCTGCATCTCGAAACTCTATCCGACGCCGGATTATTCCTTGGCTTCCCTCCCAAATAGAAATCGATCCGGAAGCAGATTACATTTCGATTACGCGCTGTTGACGGGCATCATAAGGCCTCCAGCCATGAACCTCTACATTTCTGCTCGCCTTCATATACTCTCACTTACAATCTCTGGATTGTCCAACAACCTCAAGCTCGCCTATGGCTACCGCAACCTCTTCGACAGACGTGCCACCTTTCATCGGCTACGTCGAAACTACTGTCCATGCTCTACGTTTGATCCATGCCGCTCGACAAGGCGTTGTTCCGCGCATTACCCGCCGACTCAACGACACGGAACGACGGGCAATGATCAAGAGTGGCGCTGTCTTCGTGTTCAGCGTCGAAGAAAGCGGAATAAAACGATGGACTGGTAAGTATTGTTACCTCAAATCACTACATGGTATGCTTATAGACATGAAGATGGATTGCTTTGGTCACCCTCCCGAATTGTCGGCAATTTCCTTGTAAGTATTTCCCGTGTCCGGAAGTATAAACCACATACTGAGCTCGACGTCGCAGGTGTACCGAGAAATAAATGAGCGTGCAAGTAGCAGAGGTGGTCCCAGGAAACCGTATCCACTGGATGGATCGCAGTCAATGAGAACATCTCCTGGTTACAAGAGCCATTCACCGACGAACTCTTGCGACCATGGTACCTTCAAGCCAAACGGTCTCATTAAAAAGGTATGAATCGCGTCACTGTCATTTACCTGACGCTAAATAGCCTCCACTAGACCATTACCGTCACCATCGAAGGATCCGACTTGCACCTCATCTCGTACTACACGTCAGACGATATTCGTTCCGGGAAACTGAGGGTAATTAATCCCACTATTTTTCTCGCATGTGTGTCTCAAATCTCTCGAGAAACCATCCAGCCGTCACGATATCATGAACCTCCATATGCCGCCACATATTTTCCGTCTCACAAACTTTCGCGTTCCACCAAAAATTGAGATCGGTCCGGACGGGAAGCCAAGACTGGTGTACGTCTACTCACCGCATTTCTCCTTAGTGTGCAAACATTCTGACACGTTCTGTAGAACAGAGCCAGAGGATTCCGAGCACCTAGAGCCGAAAATGGAGGAAGCGACGTACAATCTGACACATTCTCCATCATCGTCGGCGAGCCCGACGACACCAGAGAATCCGTTCACTGGAAGCATGTATATGAACCACGATTCATATCATCGCACAGGCGGCGACCGTTGGGCACCTGGTTCAGATATATCTCGCGTCGCATCCCCAGCGCGCCAAGAATTTCCATGGCCGCCTCTTTCGCCAATATCAACGCATCCTTCTATCAAACGAGAGGTTAACGATGTCTGGGCGCCCATGCATTCCAGTCGCTACGAATCATCCGTTGGCTCTTCTACTTCCAGCACCTACGATCGCCTGCGCAGCACACGTCTTACACCTGCCCCGTATCACTACGGCTCCAGAGATTCGGATAACAGCTACTCTTCGCGACATAGCGCCAGCCGTCACCGCGAGGGAAGCGCCCATCGTCTTCCGTGGTTGTTGAACCAGGATTCTGCGACGGATAACCGAGACCTTCGCAGTTCTTGTCGTCCCGCAGGGTACACTCCGTCTTCCTCGATTTCCAACGGCTACTCCTCCGGACAATACTCTTCAAATTACGCTCCTGCGTGGACTGGCTCCGGCGATGAGTCGTCGTTAGGCGTTTCGACGCCTCCTTCAACTCCATTTGGGAGCCATAGCTATGCTGCTGCATCGTACAACAGTCATGGGTCTGGCGGCTATGATTCTTGAGTGTGTCGCGCTAGTTTGTTACCGTTTTATTTATTGCTTGCTTTGTCGTGTACATATGTATCATCACCATTTGCGCATTTTATCTTGATACCATTGTGTATGGATACCTGTATATAGCCTGTATAATGTTATGCTAGAGAAGGACTTCAGCGTTGAGGGATGTTGGTGTGACTGACTTCAAAGAAATATCTGATACGCGCGTGCCGGATACAAATCGGGGGTGTCTCCTCAGTAGAACCAGCACCCTCAAGGTTGATAAGACGGATGAGACAGACATCGCGCAATGCCATAGCCTCAATGCCGAAGTAGTAGACCCTGCAACTCACCTGCCCCGATAAAGTACGGGAAGCACTACTATACCCTCGATGTGTGTGGCGCTCACATCATTGACCCAGACCTCCGACTTCTACACAGCTGACAATGGCAGGGAGTATTTAATTTGAATGTAACGGCAGATCAGGCACTTACTGGGGATCAACTCAGTATTAGGGACGACGTCGGCAGACGACATTGACCGATTGTAACCATTGATGATTGTATACAACCTCCGGTCAACAATAACATGGGGATGGTGTCGGACGACAGCTGGCAGACACGGACGTAAGATAACATCAGTACCAGAAAGCGCAGCAGTTGTGGCGTGATGTTGAGACACCGGTAGCCTCAGTGATTCATGAAGGTATGAATAGGAGGAGGAAGCCTCGAAGAGAAGTCTTACAAACCCTGCGCTAATGCAGGACATGGGAGAAGACCAATAATCATCAAGGCTTAATGGAGTTCCCGAGGAATGAAAGAAGCCAATCCCGACGAGGTACCTACAGAGGCGAATATCATGTAGAACTGTATGAGACTGCGTGGCTGCCAAGAGTAGTTTATATGGGTACTGTGGAAATGAAGCAGACCGTAGACGTAAGAACAGTGTGATCCAGAGGAGTGAGTGCCAGATGGAAGACACGAAGAAAGACGCTGCACGCTTGAAAGGATCCCGAATGAGGTCGCTCATGTCTTCAACAAAGATATTGGAGGAGCTTATCATAAGATCAACCTAAATCCAGAGGCAAAATAGTCTAAAGACAGAGTGAGAGGTGTCCACAAGGTCCCAGGTATGATGTAGAAAACAAAGAGAAAAACCGTGGGAAGGTTGTTGATCCCACGCGACCCTGGATCAGAGACGCGTAGGGGCAGACGCGTCATCCTTTCTTCTGAATATCATGTCGACTTTATCAATTCACAATGCGGCGCAGAAAGGTAAAGCAACATAACTGACCGTCTATGACTCCTTTGCTAAGCTACGATAAGATCAGATCGGCCTTGTTCGCGCTCTGCTGGCTGAAGATTCGAAACTGGTGAACACTCGCGACGTGGTGAGCCTTTGGATTGCACGGTTCAAAGAATATATTCATTGTCTGTGTAGGACGAAAGAACCCCTCTTCACTGGGCAGCTTCATCTGGGAATGTTGATATTGTCAGAACACTAATCGACAATAAGGCCGACGTTGACCTTGCTGACAACAGCGGCTGGACGGCTTTGCACATTGCAGGTCGGTCGGGTTTCGGGATTTGTTCTGTCTCGCACCTAACGCCGTGGCCTTGATAGCTAGCGCCGGTCATGAAGATGTGGCACTTGAACTAGTCGGCGCGGGCGCGGACGTGAACAGGTAAGGGTTCGATTCGGTGGCCGGAAATTATTCATTGTGGAACCTAGTAAGAACGACAAGGGTTTAACTCCGCTGTTCGTTATTCATCCTTGCTACTAAAATTCCTGTGTATCTGACCTGGCTCATGACCAAGACATTACGCTGCATCAAAGTCTCGACTAGAAGTGCGTGGGATTCGCTCAAGTGATTCATACTCTGACACGATACAAATAGATAGGGAAGCTCCTCATATCGCGGGGGGCTGATGTACGTGTCTCTGTCCTGCTGCATCTCCAGCTGGCTGAACATGGCATACCCCAGATCAATGCCAAAGACAGGGCATCACAGGTTCCGTTGTACGTTCTCGCTATTCAACGCAGAATTCTCGTCTAACTACGCTCTTCAGACACCGAGCAGCGACGACTGGTTCCGTAGGCTTCGTCAAACTCCTTCTCGAATCATCGACGCCTCCAGCAAAAACACGAATCAATACTGCTGATCGAATCGGTTAGTTGCGGACACCGTCCTTGGCCATCGCTCACACTCCTAGGATCTTAGGAAACACGCCACTTCACTTAGCTATGGATTCTGGACACGCTGAAGCCGCTGTCGCTTTGATCGAAGCTGGCGCGGATAGAGGTCGGGTGAGCCCATTCTCCTTCGTTCATTCTCCCGAACCTCCGTGCACTTGGCGCATCTACGTTGAGAACACGTTGCCCGGTGTCTCTTGTTGAACTGTTCGCTGACTTGATATGTGGCGTAGCTGAATCAAGATGGTGAGGCCCCCGAGGACATGGCAGGCGTGGGTGGAACGGAGCAAAGAAGGGTCAAGCAACACATTATTGACTCGTGTGGACCGGCATAAGGGCAGCATTGGGTACGATGTCCTAGACGATGGGACAGTACGAACCAATAATGTGCAATGAATCTTACTGAATTCTACTCGTCACCTGCAGCCCCGCTCTGGACTCACGTCGGACATCTCTGGATCTGTACCCCCTTGCTGTTGTCAAGTTTTGTGATGCAAAGAGACGCATCAGCGGGGTTGCCGCTACTCGCTTACCGCCTCATCGTCAGTGATGGGAATCGATAGGACGTAGACCGTCAACCATCAGTGGAATAGGCCGCCTGTAACACAGCTCCTAGGGTAAATGTCTTTTAAAGACCCTCGAAGCGAACGGAGAACCTTAAGCTAGCCTTCTTCGACAAGCTTGGTCTTGTCTACCCCTCTCACAACTCTAGTCAACAAGCTTAGTCTTGTCAGACATCTCCCTCCACTACCTCCACCCTCCACACACGCACAAGCAGGGTCTTGTTCGTTTCGCGCCACCCATCCCCATCCTCATATCCTATCTCTCGCTTTCCCCTTATCAAGATGCGATCCGTATTCTCTTCACCCCTCATCATCCTCGTTCTGTTCGTGGCGATCACGCAGAGTGCCGTGATTCCGCGTCGTTATCCCATCCAAGGTCGGAGCATGCGCCTATCAAGAAACGACGTCGAGACTCAAGGACGGGACTTCGTTCCTGTCACTCGGGGATCGAAGTACGACGAGAACGAGGAACGCAGCTACCACACTCCGCCGAAGGATGACTCAAGGATGAAGCGGATTCATCCTAGGCAGTTCAGACCCTTGCCGGGCTGGGGAGAGGCGAGCTCTTAATTGAGGTGCGACCTTTTCATTCCGACTTTCCGGATTCTGACTGCACAGAACACAGATTTTTGTGCGAGCGGTGTAAGCTTAGATGTCGGACATTTGATTTATCTCTTCCCTTTAATATCATGTTATATGTATGCTACGATGAATGGATCTTCGGTCTTCTACTCCACTGGCACTAGTTAGAGAAGCAATATGAACTTGAAATGAATGTTCCGTGTAAGTATATATGTCCTGCCAGTTGATTGATGATCTACATCCCAACCGGGATGCTTCATCCCTTGAGACGATGCTCAAAGGAAAGGGACTTAAAGGATCGGAGACAGGTGAAGCGCCACAGAAGGCTTCTAAAACATGTAGCCTTGCGTTCATGGCTTCTGTAGTAATTTCTACAGCGAATTTACTATCAGGATTTGACCATGATTGAAGATGCAGTGATTGGGCAGTGCTTGTGTGGCGCATGGGTAATGACGATGCAGGACGTTTTGGTGAACGGCTCCCCGCCATCGAAGTAAATGTACTCTATGTTCTCGTTGACTTCATATCAAACTAACAACTCCATCCCTATTACATAAAATAGAATGAGATTTACACAAGTACTTCATACTAGATAGAACAAAACTTTAATTCATCAATGAGCAACCACTTAATTTCTTCTCCAGTATACTTTAAATAAGCCTCCAAGCACACTTTATTGTGCATTGTACTTTAGCACTTACGCTCGCGAAGATGATGCATAGGAACGGGGCACTGCTCTAGACAACCGAGAAATGCGGGATCGTCCTGTTCAGTTGGCTATCCTGCTTGTTGCCGGTAAGTTGTGATGTCCTTCCCTTTGACCCGCTCATGGAATAAGTAGTAAGCGTCTTGGAAGTAGGGACCTATAGTCGTACACCATCGCGATCGGACCATTGCCGAAACCGTTCTGCAAGTTGCCGCCTCTTCCACCAACTTCCACCACAATCAAACTTGTTTCAAAGGCTATTTCTATCATCCAAAGCAATACCAACCGATGCCGTTCTCCGGATAGCGAATAGTAACAGGGCCCCATGGTCAAGTTGCCTGCTCTATTGCAGCGCTTTTTTATATTCCGACTCCGAGATGGTATTTCTATTAACCACGATGATTTTTCATCGAGACGACTGCCTTTCGGCAGCAAAGAGACGAGCTGAGATCGACCGCGCGCAGCGCCCATGGCGGTGCAGTCGCTCTGACAACGACGATAATTGGTTGGCACGGCGCACAGGTATAGCAACCTTGCCTTTTGACGAGCATTCAGTCCAGTCCTCCCAGCGACACGAGCTCAACAGGCCCAATGTTGCATTCCGCAGTACCCGCACGCCTTGAATACCCCCACTTGCTGTAGAGCTGGCTCTTTACACTTCCACGCACACCCGGTCACTAACGGCTGGTCCGTATACTCTGCCCACGACGGCTGGCCCGTCGATATCATGCCCTGGTGCCCTCGGCTATTCATCTATCTATACTTTGCTCTTTCCATCCCTTGGCTGCCCATCGCCCGTCCCCTTCCCCAGGACTCGTTCCCTGTTGTCGAATCCCGGAGTGTCTTTGGCGTCACCCCGCTTCCTGTAACCGTCGGAGACTCCCTCGAGGCGCTGCTCAGAGAAAGCATCGACAAGGACGCTCCAAATCGCTTCATCCTCTCCTCCCCCATCCATCCCACTGCTCTCGGGGGCGAAGATCCGCTGAAAAGCGACCGTTCCCTCTGGGGGTACGTCCGCGACAAGTTCACCTTCACCGATCCAACCAAGGGCAGAGTGGGTACCGCGAACGGCGCCAGTGGCGAGGCATGGGTCGATCTCTACGTCAAATACCTCCAGGAGCTCGGGGAGAAAGCTACCAAGATGTCTGGCACATCGTCCCTCCGGAAACAATTCAAGATCATCGACAAACACTACCATGCCATGACCAAGTTTGGGAGAGAGCAGGTGCAGCTCGTAACCGCATTTTACAAGGAGAAGGAAGGCGACATCGCGAGCGTCGGAATCGCCCTCAAAGAAAAGCCAACCACGAATGCTGACGACCCGATTGACGCCGTGTCTGTATCTACCCCTTCGCTTGGAGAAATGGAGGGTTGGGCCGAGGCTGGGAATGGCTCCGACGTCGGATACGGCAAGCGGGACTACAATGAGTACGCCGCCGCGAAGAAAAGCTACCTATCGGTCAAGAACAAATATGAGAAACTCAGCTTTGCCAACTTCGTGCGTGAGCCGCTTTCCTCTTATTCCACGGGCTCTGAAAGTTCTCATTAGATGCTCGCCGAGTCGTACACCATGGAGAACAGGCTCTTCCGCTACCCCAGTTTGGTCAACTTCAGCATGCTCACATACGGCAAGGCGAATGATTCCACCGGCGCCAAAGTCGTGCCAGCCTGGAAGGCGAACATCGTGGGCACCCTGGGGCTCGGTGAAGAGGAAGAGAAGCAGCTGCGGGAGAATCTCAAGCGCAAGGAGAAGAGAAACATCAACCCACTCCTCATCGCCACGAAACATGCAAAGCCTAAATCACCCTCCAAACGAGAAATCAATCCCCTCATACTCGCGACAACGAACAAGGCGGATAATCGTTTGAAAGGCCTTGCTTCAGGTATGCTGGGTCTGGCGAAGTTCGCTACCAGATCTGATAAAGATTCAGAAGTTGACGGGAAAAGCGCTGTGGCGGCGGCAACTTCTGCCACGACCACCGAACTGAATACCGAGTCGGTGAAGGACACACCTGACCCGCTCAATGCTCCCCTCCGTGGCGCGCTGGTCCTTGTCGAGTTGAAGGAAGGCGAGTGGGCGGAGTACCGCGATCTCTTCATCAACTTTGGGAGGAAGGAAGGGCCGGAGTTGGTGAACAAGTACTTCAACATTCCTGAGAAGGACTGGAAGGAGGACACGAAGGAGGCAAAGGCGGACAAGAAGAAGACTACGAAGAAGGGAGACAAGAAGAAAGGTACGAAGAAGAAGGGAAAAAATAAGACGAGCGAGAAGAAGGGAGACGAGGAGGAGAGCACGGAGGAGGATGAGGAAAAGGACACGAAGAAGACGAGTGGCGAGAAAGAGACGAAGAGGGCAGATGAACCGGCGAAAGTCGAAGTCGGGATGGGGCCCATTGGACGTCGTTGGACACATGCGATACTCCTTACGCTTCCCAAGGACAAGAAAGCTACCACCGATACCCCCGCTGATGAAAAGAAAGACAAGAGGAACCACCTGTCGAAGGAACAGCGTGCACCAGCAGACGATGTGGCGAAGGACGATAACAAGGACAAGGAGGAGGATGACGAAGACGCGAAGGACGAAGACGCGAAGGACGAAGACGCGAAGGAGGACGACGACAAGAAGGGTGAGAAGGCCACAGACGAAGAAGATGACGACGACGACGACGAGAAGGAGAAAGGGGAGGACGACAACAAGAAGAAGGGCGGCGACACAAAGAAGGATGATAAGAGCGAGAAGGCACAGGCCGAGGATCTCGACGTGCAGCTCCTTGGGATGGTTTACGATGTACTCTCCGTTCTCAAAACGGATGTGCCAACAGAGGACATCGAAGTTCCGAAGGGCGAAGTGTAGTGCACAACATTGAATTTCGGTATCGCACTCTCATCGACCCCGATACCTTTGACACATTATGGAGGGCTAGGACTCTCGTACTACATGTAATACATTACGAAGAACCTTAGCTGGTTTTTGAAATTGTTGAGGGCCACACCAACGAAATTATTCCTGTCAGCGACTATGCTCCTGTGTGGCGTCAGATAAGTCTCGTGACCATAACGGTCTTCTTCCGCACCACCATCATCTCCGTCTGGACGTCGCGAGCATGCCTCTTTGCACGACATGCACGCGCTATATTCCTTACCTCTACACAGTCTACGAGTCTGCATTCAACCTCAGGCTAGAGCAGTGCGTACGTATCAAAATGCCGGCGAAAGAACGAATACTGACCATTGCGCAGACTTGCGGCGCGTTTGCCGACCCATACGTCGAGCACGACTCGCTACTGCTGCTTATCGACCTTATCCTGCTCAAAAGAGGCGTATACAGGCACTTGCTGTTCAACAGAGGTGCAGAACCCAGGCGGATCGCGGACGACGACAAAGGACGACGACCAGAGAGACCATCAAGATGGCCTGCTGTGCTGCCTCTGGGAGGAGCATTGACGGCTGTAGACGCGTGTATGTCGTTTGTTGGCTCTGTATACGCGATACTTACTGGCTATAGTCATACGTTGGTCTTATCTTCGTTCGTTATGTTCATCATCGTCGGCTATGACAGCGCACTCACTCCTACTCATTAGACTCCGCTGCCCCAACCCCTTGGTCCCAGGAAAGCATTATCGACTTTTGTCGCACCGTAATAGGCTGCTTTGCAGGTCGGTGTACATCCAAATCCACACATTTTTCTAGCTAATCAACCGGAAAGAAACGCTAGCATTCCACAGCGGCGTCATGCTTGCATGCTACGCGGTTCTCAGTGTTTTCAAAGCATCTCGTTTCCAGGAAACAGACATCCGCAAAGAGTTTCGATTCTCCCTCATTCCGCTCACCCTGTTCTATTCGTCGTTCACTAAACTCTTTCTGCTCTTTCTGTTGACTGTTTGGCGTCCGTCGACATCACCAATACCTTCGCTGACGACATTTCCCTGGTATATGCATCTACTGGATGACGACGTGCTCGACAGAGAATGGATAGTGAGGAATGTGCTCGGTGGTATGACGGCAGGATTTGGGTTGCGGGGTCAGTTGTCTTTCCTATCGCCATGTCGTTGGCTCATGCATTCCTAGTTGTCTTGGACTGTCCACCGATACTCACTATGATCATCATTCTCGTTGGATGGGCGACGAAGACTCTTACAGCTAGCGTCGTGAGTAGCTGGGTTGGAGGCTCACATCTTGCTGGTGAAGAATGGCTGGCATACAGTATTCCATGAGGGGCCAGGAGGTAATCTTGAATTCGCCTTATTCTTCTGGTAGCAGCTGAGGGATGTACAGGAACTTAATACTAGGCAGGCTAGCTTTGAATCATCCGATCCTTTTAGTCAATCGACTGAGAAAGAATGTTTTCTTCTCGGATATTTATGGAGACTGCCACAAGCTCAAGATCATGGGTTCGACCCACCTGAATTAGACATGCTGTCAGTGTAACACTTCGACCTTCTTTCATCGCGTGGCTTACGCTTAAGCAGTGGTTCGCGTGCAGTCTATTACGAAGGAAGAACGATCCTTTGTCCGCGTGCAAACAATTTTGCCCATGTGCGCGCCTATTATTGTCCTAAAGGCTCATCCTGGCTCAAAATTGTCTGTGCTTTCGTCTTGCGACGACCTGCTGATGTCTGACCTCTTCTCGTGCACCAGATCGGATAATTGTAATTTGGTCGTCGTATCTCGAACGGCGACGAAATTTTTACACCTCGGTTTGAATGGCCTCCTCTTCTCTACTGCCGCCGCCTTGGCTATCGTCCACAATCCTGGATATAGACCTTTCCCAGGCGATGTCTATTCTAGGTGGCCAATGTCAATGTTGCTACCATGGACGGCATAAACCCGGATTCAAATTTAGCAAGATGGTCATGGTGTGGCGAAATGCATTCAGTTAACCTTACTCCCTCGAGGACCGTCGTCCCGGGCGGTCCGTCACTTTCTGTCTCTAGCTGACCCTCGAAGGACCCATTATAAAAGCGGGAGAGCAAGACGAGTAACCTCAGTTCATCGAGCTACCGCTATGAAGTATATCACTGCTTTTATCGCTTTTTCGCTCTTCAGCCTCGTTTCTGTAGGTAGTCTTGTGTTGTAATTTCAGGTTACTCACATCCTTTGCAGGCCATCCCCGTGGAGCAGACCGTCAGCAAGCGAGCATCGGCCGCTGACGTTGCGACGTTGGGGTATGCTACTCTGAATGGCGGGTGAGCTGGATTCCTTGTCGTCATGGAACCGCGACCAACATCTCTCGCAGAACAACTGGTGGACAAGGCGGGAGCACTGTCACTGTCACCACACTTGCTGCTCTTACGAGTGCAGTTGCGAGCGATTCTGCCAAGATTGTCATCATATCTGGTAGGTTCATCGTTCCTAGTACACTGGCAAGAGGTTTGGTTACTCACTGTTACTCGCAGGTACTATCACTGGTAATACGGTCGTGAAGGTTGGTTCGAACACCTCCATACTCGGTGCAAAGGGATCTTGTGAGGCTGTCCGTGTACTGACAGAATGATGGCTTTGCTAATACCATTCCAGCCCTCGTCGGTGTCGGGTTACGCGTCCTCGAAAAGTCCAACGTTATCATCCGAAACGTCAAGATCTCAAAGGTTCTCGCCGACGCTGGCGATGCTATTGGTATCCAGGAAGCGCACAATGTCTGGGTTGACCATGCGGACCTCTCCAGCGACCTTGACCATGACAAGGTTAGTGTTCCCTCGTTCCCCGTGATCCCCGTACTCATTTTTCGTGCAGGACTAGTTCGTCGCATCATTCCCGCTTTAACGAATTATCAGACTCACTTTCTTTTGACAGTTATGATGGTCTTCTCGATATCACCCACGGCAGCACCGGTATCACCGTCAGTTACAGCAAGCTCTACAACCACTACAAGGGATCCCTCGTCGGCCACTCTGACAGCAACGGAGCGGAAGATGTCGCTATCACCGTGACCTACGCGTACAATTGGTTCTACAACATCAACTCCCGAACGCCGTCGTTCCGCTTTGGGCATGGCCACATCTACAACAACGTCTTTGACGATAACAATGACGGTATCAACACTCGTGATGGTGCGTACTTGTATTCAGTTTGAGTCTTCGCATCTAGGCTCACTGTTCCGCAGAGGCTCAACTCCTCGTGGAGAACAACGTGTGGACCAACGCGAAGAAGCCTTTGTACTCTACTGATTCCGGATTTGCTGTCGCTATCGGTAACGGTAAGTTCTCTCGTTCGTTGAAGGCTCGGTCTGTCAAACTAAAGCCGTTTCAGACTTTGGCGGAGCCTCGAACACTGCCCTCAACGGGACATTCACGAACCCGCCATACTCGTACTCCCTTACGGCTACTGGTTCTGCCCGTTCTCTGGTTACCGGTGATGCTGGGCAGACTCTTACTTTTTAAATCTCCATTTCACGTAGTGCCTGGGCAATGGGAACAAAATATGACTTTGCTTTGATTTTGACCTTGTGGGAGTTTTTGAGGTCCAGAAAATCCATCCATGGATGCTGTCAGTGAATCTAGGAGTTGGCGGCTCCGTCGTACGTGAGGGCCGCCGATCCCGATATGTTACCGTTTCTCGAAGTCGGTGTTCTGAAGAGGATAAAGGCCGACTTGAATTTTCGGAAAATGCATGTGTGGCGCAAATGAATGGTAAGTAAGCTACAGTATAAATACATTTCCGTTCGCCTGGGTGATTTGTTCTTTTCTCGTATGGTGCTTCATGGTGTGGGTCCGGAGGTGTCTCTGTATATTCCATATATTTTTGGATTTTGTAAGTATGTGAAGTTCACAGCCAGTCTGAGCCAGAGGAAGATAAGATGGGTAGTTACTAGGCCAGTCTGCAAGCTCCGTCCTGTTACATATATGTAGTCTTACAGAATAGTGATGTCATGTATGGAAACCGGTCCTTTGTAACGTAGGAATGAGTGTCCTTCAGGTTTCCTCCTGCCAGGGAGTCCTCATGTTCTTATTTTCCGGCCTACTTCAAACTTCAAAGTAGTCTTTTATTCCGGTTCAATAGAGGCTTTTTTCACCGATATATATCAAGCTTTTTCGACATTAAGGAAAGGCTAGTACATATCATGTGCCTTGATGAAACCCACAGCTCATCTACTCAATGAGGTGAGTATGCAGAGGAAGTAGTCCGTTTTCACCCATTCAAGGGATCTCAAGTAAATCTCGGTGCTTCACTGTCCCGTCGAGCTCATTTCACGCCCTCCGCTTCCCGCTTTTTGGCCTCAAAGGCACTGGACAATTAGATGATGTGTTGATGTTTTGCATTTAACTTTGTGTAGTATATTTTATCACTTCCCAATATATATTCCTGCAAAAGCCTCTAATAATTCGAAGTATATGCAAGGAAGAAGTAGAAATTAGATGCTTAGGGGTGTATGTTTTCTTTTGAAAGATCAATGAGGCAGATATGGGTTGCGCCACACTTGCACATGGAGGCTGAGATATTTTCAGTCACCTCCCTCCATCGATCAGGTGATTGAGTAGACAGACAACGCCAAAAGGCCGCAATGCACCTGAAAACCAATGGAGTTGGTTCATCTCTCAGTAGGATGATATTCTCATCTGTGATCCAAAGTTTTTCGTCTTGCGTGTAACGTCAGAGTCAGAAGGGTCCACCATGATAGACTAAGAGAGTGTAGTACGCGTGACATTGACACGACTTGACCGCGCGCTTTACCTACGCGAGGTAAATGGAGATGCGCTCGGCGCCTGCGGTATAGTTTGGATCAGGACTGTCGGGTTGCCAAAGGAGGCTGTGAAATTTGAATTTTCGCTCTCACCACGTTTCATGCATCATGGCTGAGTAATATTTCAGAATTAGCAGTAGGGTGAAGAACGGCGGTGGAAAACAATGTCAATTGTTCTTCATAATGAAAGCAAGATAAGAGGTCCGTCAGTGGTCCGTCTCGATCACGCGGAACGGAACGGAGGCTGTTCGGATCTCGACAGGGGATAGGGGCGGCTCCGATTGCCTTTTTCGGCTAGACTGCTCTTTGACTCTTCACCACCATCTGGTCGTCTCTCACGTCTTTTCATCATCGTTCGCGACAGCGAGCAAGCCCTTTTGACGCATCTCCGACGACCAGAACGCGAATTACTGCGACCCAAGGTGCAGTAAGACTTTAATTCATCTCCATTGGATGCCCCACGCCTCGACTGCTGCATACGACAGAGTTTGGTTAGCGGACAGCCCGACGGTGACAGCTGAGTACAGTTGGCCTCTCGATGAAGGACACACGGAAGCAAGAGGCAGGCTTAACGTTGCAACCGGTCCCAATATCACTTTGCAGAATGGCTACTCTACCCCAACAGCGACGGCCGCGACTTCTATTCCCAGACCGATAGCCTCGCCTAGCCCAGCTGCAATCGTTGAACTCTCCTCTTCGCCAGCTGCCATGTTCCTCTCAGCTTTCAGTCCTCCCTGTACTGATCTTCCCCTCGAGGAGTCGACGTCTGCGGAGGACAAGGAGGGCGATGTCATTGGCGGATACGTCCTGGGACGGGTTATAGGACATGGTGGAAATAGCATCGTCCGCCGGGCGTCGAGCCCGAATGGCGGAAACGCCGTGGCCGTCAAGATCGTGCGTTTAGGAGCGCAGACGAGGAAGGCGCGGCGCGAGCTGGAGAAGGAAGAAGAGATATGGTCGTCTCTCAGTCATGAAAATGTCCTCCCTCTTTTCTCATCCTATCATACAGCCACTGCGACCTTCTTCGTCACTCCTTTGTGCGAGACTGGATCGCTATTCGACGTTCTCGACAGGGAGCGCCAACACCATGCTGGACGTCAAGCCTCCGGTCTTCTAGGTCTCCCGCCTTCAGAAGCCTCTCCTCTCTTCCGACAAGTCATCAGTGGCCTTCGGTACCTGCATGAACAAGCGGGTCTCGTGCATCGTGATATGAAGTTGGAAAATGTCCTTGTTGATGAAATGGGGAATTGTCGGATTTCAGACTTCGGCACGGCCAAAAGGATAGGCGTTGTTGAGGAAGAGGATAGCGATGATGAGGGCGACGCCTTCGAGCCCGCCCCCATCCAGAGGGCGATATCTGTTTCCTCTAGCGCCCCAAGGCTGATCCTAGCCAGACACAGGAACTCGACCACTGCTGCCCATCCACGCTCCGCGTCCGCTTTCCACAACATTCCTAAACCCGTTCAACGGTTCCAGCCTGGATCGTTACCTTACGCATCGCCGGAACTGTTGTCCACGACTCCTCAACCTGTCGGCTTTGCCCAGGATATCTGGGCGGTAGGCGTTATGCTCTATGCACTTGTCATCGGTCAACTCCCCTTTGTGGACGGATTCGAACCTCGTTTAAATATGAAGATTCGACATGGTGAGTGAATCGTACTTCCCGGCCTGACATTGACTAACCCGTGTTTGTAGCGGAGATCCCATACCCTGAATCCCTTCCTAGTGGCACACTCCGTGTCTTGAAGGGATGTCTAGATCGCAATCTGAACTCTCGATGGACTGTCGCTCAACTGGACGACGAAGCATGGGCTGTCGGCGGAGACGTTGAGCCTTCGTCTGCTTCCATGTTCGTCGATCCAGAGGTGCTAGCTCACGATATAGGTCATCCCGGGATGAAGGAGGGACGGGACCGCCGCTCAAAGAGTCGCGCACGACGCTCAGCATCCCGCGGTCCGTTGACCATTGGTCTAGGCTATTCCTTCACCCACCCACTCTCGCATCCAACTACACCTCACACTGGTACGCCCACTAGCGGTTACTCCTCCTACCAACGTCTTGCGAGGAGCCGTCAGTCCAGTGGCAATTCGCATTCTCCTCCGTCTTCGGCGTCTACTTCGTTGTCCACGTCGCGTGGCAGGGAACGAGTCAAGCCGGATGTGTATTCGCGGTCTGCTAGTCCCAGTATGGCGCCTGCGACTCCAATCGATGAGTTGGAAGTTGCAGTCGCGTTGGAGAGGAGGGGTAGGAAACCGAGGGTGACATCTTCGTATGAGGACTTCGAACTAGCGCTTCGGGATGGCGGGCTTGACACGGAGGTCAAGACGCCCGTTTGATTTCTTATTTTCTCTCCTAATTTCATCTATTCTTCGCGTACTTACTAGGATTCAAAAGTATTTATCTTCACTTTTTCTAACTTATTTTTGTTGTTCTCATCACACTCCATCCATCCATCCATACCATCTCCTCACTCACCCACTGTACTGTACTTGCAGGCTCCAAATTTGTTTATCTCTGTGTACATGTTGTATTACCTACACGCAATGAACCTTTTTTTGATACCCTATCCTGTCTACTGCCAGTCATATACTCAACGAGCGGATAGACGGAGGGAGGTGAGTGAAGCCCCAGAATTATCTCTCACTACCTGTGGGGCTACCCATCTCATCGCGGCCCTTGCTCCCTCAAGATTAAATCAATTCCACAGCCTCCATTTGGCAGCACTATGGTCCTGATCCAAACTTTACCGCGAGCACCGAGCGCCATAGATAACCCCTAACGCGACTCTCATCTCCGGCCTTGCGTCAGGCGCGTGGTCAACGTCACGCGGACTACGCTCTCACACTGTCTCTATCATGATGGCAGAGCCTTCTGACTCTATTACAAACTCGCGCTACACAAAGGACGAAAAACTTTGGTTCTCAGATGGGAATATCATCCTACTAAGCTCTGAACCCAACTCCTTTGGCTTCCGTGTCCATCGCGCTCAACACAGAGTTCTTGGTCAAGATGAGGACGGGGAAGCGAGGGATGGGGAAAAGTGAGCAAAGGGTGTTGACCTTTATAGTGACTGTGCCGTTCAGAGCGAAAGTGAGCCGAGGAATTTGTCGATTTTTCTAAGCGAGAGACTTGGCGTCTCCGTATGGGCTGGTGTGCGGATTGAATGGGAGGAGCTGGACTCGATGCGCTGCTTAGCTGAGTAGATGGGCAGACTGGGACGGGAGTAGCGTAGAGATTGGGAGACTCCGAGCACACTAAACTCACTCCGAACGCCAGAGTGATGTGTGCCCAGTAAAAGAAAGAAATGCAGGGGTGAGAATATGCAAGTTGACAAGGTCGCACGCCACTTTATCCATCTCGCTATTTTGTCCATAGCTTCGCCTCCCCGTAGGGAGAGCATTTCATTGAAAAATAGTCTAGTACATGCACTTCTACTGCGCACGGGCGTGACCCGGCGCTACATGGAGATACAATTTAAAAATAAAGATCCCCGTGCGCCACTGATCACTCCACCGGACTCGAAGAGTATGGGTGTGTGAGGGCAGGAAACCAAACAAGTCACCAACTGGGATGGCGCACCACAGAGGGATTGTCGCCCCCGGAAGGGAGAGCCCGCTCTGCTGAGACCATCCCGGTCCGCTTTTCGGCATCTACACGTCGACGAGCGACGTGCACCGCGGTGACTGTTCTGGCGCAACGGGGGGTAGAAGTGTAGGTACGAATGGGAGGGAATGGAGTTGAGAAATTAAAGGACGTAACTCGAGGTTGATGGTAACGTCTATTCGTCGAAATGTTAGTGATAGAGCTGTATGAAAAGTATCAGACGCACCTTTGTCCGTATAATTGATGTTGAATGCACCAAGTGTGTGGAATGAGGCAAGGGGTCGTTTCGCAAACGGGCATTACAATGGCACCGTAGCCTATAACTCAAAAGGTCAGTGACATAGTTGTGTGAGAAGTATCAGACGCACCTTTCATCATTCAGTTCTCAACATTGGGTAGACACAGGACAGAGTCGCACCCTTGTCGGATTGAGCAAAGGTGTCGTTTTGCAAACGGGCATTACGACGGCGTGAGGGTAAGAAGGTGAGCGCTCCCGTCATATTGACCCTTATATAGAAACTACATCCTCGATCACGAGCGTTTATATCTTTGTTGATTCAGCTTGGCAGTTACGTTGATACGCCTTGTAATATTTGGATGGGCAAAGACCCCATATTTTGCGATTTGTACAAGGCAAACCAGGCAGAATGGACATAGGAAGAAGGCATTATGGACGGAATATACCACTCACACCAGGCTAGCAGTACGGAGAAGGTCCTTGTTACTGGGACTCATCCTTGGAACCTTGAAGTCATGCACTGGTTCAGCCAGGCAATCGACCCCGCTCTCGAAGCGGGAGGAACCTAAAACTACAATACAAGTAACTCGACTTAGGTCGATCAATAAAACCAGTACTCAGTCTTGCACCCGCCATGTGTCGGGTACTTAGAAATAAGGATCCCACTCTTCCAAGGACAGTTCACGAACCACCCGCCACACTTGGACGGACTTAGCCACCAAAACGCAGAGGACGGAGATCGACCATCGAATCCATCAAAGGCATGTTGCGTCATGAGTCATGATCTCAGGGGAAGTAAACCTTATTCCTGAATCACGCTCTGACTCCCTGGATCTCATCAATATAATCCAGATCGGGCAGATCTCCCAGATCGAGCACAAAACCCAAGTCCCTCTGTTGGATAGCATTCGGCTCTGGATATGAAGCGCCAGAGGCACTGTAGGACCCACCTAGGAGTTGAGCCGCCAACATGACGGGCCCGATTCCTGGGCGGGCATTATTGGAAATAAGGCCTCTCTATCGAGAGAGGAAAAACACAAGGCAACAGGGACCATGCGGGTGCTAATTGAAGGCCCGCGCGGATCGCCTAAGAATGGAGAGATACACATGGAACAAGCATGCCAGCTGACCTTGGATCACTCAGGAGCTGTGTACCCGCGCGGTACGCCACTCCTCATTGGGTGCATCCAGGACAAATACCTGGCTAAGAATGATGAAGGCCATATGGCCCAGGGCACAACGAGGTTCACGGGGCCCGCCAACGTGGCGGCCGCTCCTGTGGCGGGTAAAATACAGTAAACCAGCTTTAGTCACGCTCTTTAGAAATACCTATATAATACGCTCGTTAGCATACTGTAAACTAGCTTAGACCCCCAGTAGACGCAGCCCACAAAGCAGTATTTACCGTCGGTTAGCTCGATAGGATTGAATAGAAGTTCTGTCACATAGGTGACTTTGAATCTGAAAGCAAAAGGAACTTAGAGCCATTGGAGCTACTTTGAGTAATTGAAGTTTAGCCATTGCCTGTGCCATCGACGTTCCCGGCGCTGTCTCAGAACAGTCATCTAACCACTTGAAAGAATCTGATTGGAAAACCCAGTCCCCGTTGAGTGTGGTTTAGACTGCAGCTAAGCTATCGTTTTAAGCCGCGGACAGAGTCCGTTGAGTCTTAGGGCATTAGATAGATACCAGGGTATCTGGACGCAGACCTCTTAGCGTGGTTGAAGATTGACGGACCGGTTGGAGCTTTATTAAGTCTGCCTCACGCATCCCAATCGGCCTGTGACTCTTGTTGGCCTCTAGTTTTCAACTAAAGATCAGATCCCTGTTACCCCTCGAACTTGTTATACATTTTGAACCGTTGCAATCGAACCCCCATACCTTCCCGAAACCCCAAAGACCAGTTCATCGAACTCTAAACAATTAAAAGCAGACCCGCTATCGAAGCGGACTTGCATTTCCACGCCTACTTGTTAGTGTGTGTGTGTGTGTGTGTGATTTGGTGGTGTTCTTTTGCACTGCTCATCATATTTTGGAGCCCACCGCGAGGGGTGATAAATTTGACTTAGTCGATTCTTCGTAAAACAAGAGTTAACAAGTTATTTCTACACCCAATCCAAAATAGCCCCAAAAGCCAAGCCAACCGCTAAGTTGTCGGAAACGCCAACTAGTCAAAGCTCAGCTTTAGAACAACAAAACAACCGTAGAGCGAACTTGGGTGAAAACTCAGGTGCTCCAGTTGTAAGGAATCTACGCGAAAATCGTCCTAAACCAGGCGATCTATTCAACGGATATCCAGACGAACGCAGACCGCGTCCGCCAAACAAAAAGCCTAAAAAGCTACCACCCGACTTAGTGTCGGACCAGCCTATCCCCCGGATTTATATTATCCACAGTCCCGCTTTCGAGTCGTCTTCCAAGACTTTTACCAAGTCCAATACCCCGAAGACTTCACACCCCTTCACCAAACGAACTTAGTCCGTTTGCAGACCGATTTGATCTCGATCAAGTCCACCCGCTATTTGAGAAATTTAGACAGGCTGTACCTTTAGGACAACCTCTATTCCCAATGGCAGATCAGGAAAACAACAACGCAGGAGGGAACGCGGGCCAAGCTGCTGGACAGCCAAACCTAGCTCCCGTTAACAATTTCGTGAACCAACTTAGTGCTCAAACACAAGCGGAAATTGCGGGCAAGAAACTACCGGCGCCTGGAAGTAAAGATGCCCCCCGCTTCAGAGACGGGGGAATCAGAGAATACTTCATGGGACTGGAATGGATCTACTCAGTGAACCGCGTAACCAACCCTCAAGTTCAGATCGAAATTGCAGGAGTCTATGTAGACTATGACATACGGAGACAGTGGGTCGCCCTACCCGAATACTCGGCGGGTGACTGGTTAGCATACAAAAAGGCCATCCTTAAGCTATACAATAAGGGTGAGCAAGATCAAGAATATACCATGCGAGAGGTCGAAGAACTTTTGACGCACTACAAGGCGCGTCCCATAGGCTCAAAGGATAGAATGATGGAGTTCCGCCGAGAAGTCGTGCACAAACTTCAATATTTAATCGATATTGGAGATGTCACTCAGAAATCGGTTCTCGATCTAGTCCAGCAGTGCTTTGTGGGACCCGCTTGGGCGGCAATCTACAATGATTTACGAGCGATCCCTGTCCCCCCAAATAGACCGCTGGGACAGCGGTGGACTCTAGGCGAAGTCATTAAAGTCGCAGAAAAGTACTTAGAGGAAATAGAAACGTTCGGTGGTGCCCCGATGAGAACAGGGAACACGTACGAACGGGAACTCATTTCCCCGTCAACAACGCGGGTCAAGATCGAAGATATGCATGACCAAGTTGCCAGCATCAACTCGTTGGCAGATACACTCAAGGCCATCGAGAAGGCTCGACAGGACGAAATGAGGGAGTTAGAGAAAGTCCGACAGGAAGAATCCCGCAGGTTAATGGCTATGATGGATAGGATGGGAACTCGACAAATACAAATGCAGAGTTACCCTACTGAACATATGGGGAACTATGTGCAACAAAACACGTCGTACCAAGCCCCTAGACCTCCAATACAGCCTATGCCAAAAGGAATACTTCCTGTCCCGGCGAACTTTAACCCGTCACGTGCCCGCTCCCTTAGCGGGAAATGTTATTTCTGCGACGAACATGGGCATTTCCTCACAGAATGCCCTGAGAAGAACAAGTTCGAGAAAGAAGGCTGGATATATAAACCAGGGAACTCCAATTGGTACTTTACAGCCGATGGAATTTCGCTAAGCAAGCGCAAAGATGGCATGTCTCCAATGGAACAAGTACTTAAGTACATTAGAGAACATGGTCCCAATCCACCCGCTAGCGCACAAAACTACGAAGGGCTATTTCAGGAAGACTTCTTTCCTCCGACTGAACAGATAGATCGGACGGTTTTCCTTCAACAGCAGATGATCGACCCCACCTACTTGCAGGAGGGTTTCGATTAGGCTCGAGGACGGACGGGGGTTCCTCTGAGTTACTACTTAAGAGAACTGCCCCTCCTGAGAGCCAGAATACTATTCGTAGTACTCGAAGCCATACTGCTAAGGAAAGAGAACCAGTTATACCCAATATACCCAAAGAAAACCCGATAAAGCCCGGCCCCACGAAGGGACTTAGAGTAGAAGTAGTGTTGCCTAGTAGACCTAAGAAAGTTCAGTTCGTCGCACCTCCTGAAGAGGAAGAGCCA
Source organism: Flammulina velutipes (assembly GCA_011800155.1). Lineage (NCBI taxonomy): Eukaryota > Fungi > Basidiomycota > Agaricomycetes > Agaricales > Physalacriaceae > Flammulina > Flammulina velutipes. Next base: position 218,975 of record CM022374.1, on the reverse strand, counting down.
GAACTGAGTGATCTATTGGAAGAAGTGTTGGAAGGACCGGAGCCCGCTATCGAAGCGGGTCCCGCTAAGAAACGGACAGAGGCCGCTATCCCGGCGGTTTCTGTAGAGGAAGCAGAGAATGCTCCCCCAAAGGAAGAGAACAGTACTCCAAAGGAGCAGGAAAAGCACAAAAGCTATCAGCGCATTTCGAAGCTCAAGGACCTCCTACTCAGAAACCCTGGTTGGAGATCCCTTTGGAAGACACTCCTTCCAGAGGAACTTCTTGCCACGAATGAAGCCTGGCAGAAGGATTTGCTAGAGAATCTCAAAGCAAAGAATGTTAAAGTTAACATTCAACAAATGTCTGAATTAGACTCAGGCAGCGGCCCGCTATGGAAGCGGAGTATCACCAAAGTGAAGACCCACGATATTACTCAGTAAATCTACAAGATACAACCCAGTTACCACTAGGGTCTGTAGTAGTACACGACTTAGTCGAGCAACTGTTTAATCATACTGGCTACACGGGTCCGTATCAGATGCCGCGCACCAATGTTGCGTCCGAAAGTGCTGATCTCAGAACTCTCTGGCCAACGATTGGCGGGGCAGGAAAGAAAGAGAGCCTCCTAGATAGCGGGTCGCAAATAGTGTCTATGTCACTTAAGGCCGCGCTAGAGTTAGGCGTACCTTTCGATCCATCCTTTTCCATCACTATGGAAAGTGCAGACAAGGGTCAGACCAAGACAGTGGGACTGGCAAGGAACTTGGCATTCGACTTCGGAGGAATCGTATATTTCCTTCAAGTACACATCATTAGGGATCCAGCGTATGAAGTACTACTGGGAAGACCCTTCGATGTAGTATCTAGTATTAATACATCCGTACTGCGCGATGGAGGAGTAGTTGCTACCATTACTGACCCTAGTAATGGAAAACGACTTACCCTCCCGACATACAAGCGGGGGCAAATGCCCCGCTACCAACAACAACCTGGCACCGGACCGGTTTTTCCGGAGCACTCGAGGAATTGATCGATGATCAAGGAGAGGTGGCTCTAGTAGTTGGACAAGCAGAGAATGGTGAAATACAGATCGAGCGCACCTTTGTGCCAGAAAAATCCCGTCAGACGTTTGATAGTCAAGCATTAACCAGCTTGTACTTGTCTCAATCCTCCGATGGTGTTAACAAGGCCGCTAAAGCATTGCGGAATGGGTTTCGTTATGGAACAGCATCGGGTATGTCCACTTCGGACCACCCGCCAGGAAGTCGGGTCTTGTTACCACAAGTCCGACTAGACTCAGATTGGACTTTAGAGGAGGTCGAACAATATCAGCCAGTAACGGTGAACTTGTTCGACTCAGTCCCTCGAGGACTTGAGAAAATACTTCAGCACTTGACAGTTAGTATCCCACAGAAGGAACTCACTCTCTCACAGCAAGAGTATTTAGACTCGAGAAAACGGGAATCAACACCCAGACAGGTCTTAGCCACTAAGAAATACAAACCAGTCGCATTGAAAGTCAAACCTCACTGGGAACCTTACCCGAAGAGTTCAGGATCATCCGCAATATTGTCGGGGATCCACTCGAAGGCATGTTGGAGTTAAATCCCAACCCGCCAAGCTTCACTCCGACAGGAAGATACACAGAAGAACGACGTGAACAAGTCCAGAGAGACCATGTCGGGGATTTTCTGTGGCCTCAGGAAAGGAACTTGATCGACGACTTGATGTGTAAACAGAACCAAGGCTTTGCCTGGGAAGAGACAGAGAAAGGAAGGTTTCGAGAGGACTTCTTTCCACCTGTAGATATGCCAGTAATACCACATGTACCATGGGTATTGAAGAACATTAAAATCCCGCCAGGGATTTTTAATGAAGTCTGCGCTATCATCAAAAATAAGCTAGACTCAGGCGTATATGAGCCTTCGAACTCCTCATATCGCTCGAGATGGTTTTGCGTGGTCAAGAAGGACGGCAAGAAACTTCGACTAGTACATAGTTTGGAGCCGCTAAATGCCGTCACCATAGCGCATTCTGGTCTACCACCCGCTACCGAAGAGTTAGCGGAGGCATTCGCAGGAAGAGCCTGTGGGGAACTTTGGACCTGTATGTAGGGTATGATGAGCGCCACTTGTCAGAAAAATCTAGAGACATGACTACCTTCTCAACACCCTATGGGCGCTGCGATTGAAGACCTTACCCATGGGATGGACGAACTCAGTTCCAATATTCCATGAAGATGTCACGCATATTCTCAAAGATGAAATCCCGACATATACGCGGCCCTATATTGACGACGTTCCTGTAAGAGGACCCGCCACTAGGTATCAGGACAAGGAAGGGAACTTCGAAACCATTCCAGAAAACCCAGGAATTCGCCGTTTTGTATGGGAACACATGGTGAATATGAATAGAATTATACAAAGAATGAAATATTCGGGTGGAACTTTCTCAGGACACAAAGCAATCATCTGTGCCAATGAAACAGTAGTAGTCGGACACACTTGTTGTTATGAAGGACGAAAACCAGCTGAAGATAGAGTAAAAGTCATCTCAGACTGGTTGCCGTGCGAATGTCTTAGAGATGTCCGCTCATTTCTCGGGACAGCGGGAGTATTTCGAACTTTTGTCAAGGATTATTCAAAGAAAGCATTGGCAATGACTAGACTCACCAGGGATGGAGTACCATTCGTCTGGGGAGAGGAAGAACAAGCGTCAATGGATGCACTCAAAAGAGCGTTGGAAACAAGCCCCATGTTGAAACCACTGAATTATGACTGGCCAACACCCGTTATCTTGTCGGTCGATACCTCTTACATGGCGGTTGGGTTTTATCTGTCCCAAGAGGATCCAGAAGACCCTAAGAAACGCTATTTTGCTAAGTTCTTATCCATAACCTTGGACGAGCGGGAAGCCAGGTACTCGCAATCAAAGCGGGAGTTATTTGGTCTGCACCGTGCGTTAATGGCTTGCAAGTATTATTTACTTGGATGTAGGAAATTGAAAATTGAAGTCGATGCAAAGTACATCAAGGGAATGTTGTCCAACATAGACTCCCTAACCAATGGGAATCTACAACGCTGGGCAGAGGAAATCTTGATGTTCCACTTCACCCTAGTACACGTACCTGGGAAAGTACATGGCCCAGATGGACTCAGTCGAAGGGTAGCATCGCCAAACGATGTGATTATTCCAAGTCCACCAGGGGACGAGTACGAAGAGGAGCTATCGACCTTCGAATATGAGGAACCCGCTAACTTAGCGGAGGAAGACAAACCTTTACCCTTCGAAGACTTCAAAGACAATATAGACACTAGGACTGGATATCTCTTCGAAGTTAGCAAACCAGAAGAAAACCAGGAGGACTTAGTAGAAGAAACCTCGACAGAAGTCGAGGAAGAGTACAGAGTCACTCAACTAGCCGCTATGGCAGTGGAGGACTTAGAAAAATGGGTAGCTATCGACGAGTTCCCTGAACTAGAACGATCAGCTAGGGAGCAGCTATGGGAAACCTTACTACCACACGTAGAACCCTACTTGAAGGATGAGAATTATACACCCGCTATCTTAGCGGATCGACAACTTCAAACCCTTAGGGACTTCAGTGACAAGGAATTCTTCATAGCTGGTGACAAGTTATACAAAAAGAATGCAGAAGGAAAACACCGGAGAGTCCTCCTACTAGGCAAAAGATTGCCAGTGGTACAAGTCATACACGACAAGCATGGGCACAAAGGTCAATTTTCCGTCCGCAAACTTGTCGGGAAAAGATTCTGGTGGCCAGGGATGGATACAGACATCAATTGGTTCGTGAAAACGTGTGTACTCTGTCAGAAGAGACAGAAGATGAAAATACACAAAGAACCAACCATAACTCCAACACCAGGGATCTATGAAACGGCGTTTGTAGACACCTTCAGAATGCCGACTTCTGGCGGCACTGGAGCTCGAAAGAAGTACTCAGGATATAATGCAGTCACAGTAGCACGATGTGGATTGACTGGATGGCCAGAGGCCAGAGCGTTAATCAACGAGAATGCCGAGACCTTAGGGGATTGGATTTTCGAAGACATATTGTGTAGATGGGGTTGTATAAAGCAGATAGTCACCGATAACGGACCCGCTATCAAGAAGGCAATGGTCCATATCGAGGCTAAGTATGGTGTTAAAGGGATTCTAATCACTCCCTACAACAAACAGGCCAATGGAAAAGTGGAAAGAGGGCACTGGGACATTAGACAATCATTGTTTAAAGTGTGCAAAGGCCATCCAGAGGAATGGCCCGCTTTCTTACATGAAGTACTATGGGCCGAAAGGATAACGGTTAAAAGGACTTTGGGTCATTCACCGTTTTACGCAGTAACAGGATGTGAACCAGTGTTACCACTTGATATCGAAGAAGCCACTTGGCTTGTAGATATTCCAGATACGTTGATTTCACACTCCGACTTGATAGCGTATCGAGCAACTCAGTTGATAAAACACAAAGAAGACGTAAAGAAAATGAAACAGCGTGTAACAGAAGCCAAGAAAAGAGCAGCAGAAAGATTCATGGATGAACATAAAAATAGAATTCCAAAGTACAAGTTCAAAACAGGTGAACTAGTACTGGTGCGCAATACGCGCATTGAAGACGAATTAAATTCGAAGTTCAAAGAAAGATTCATGGGTCCATATGCTGTTATTTCTCGAACAACGGCTGGAAACTACGTACTGTGTGAACTGGATGGCTCGATATTGAAAGATAAGATAGCCCAGTTTAGGTGATCCCTTTCTACTCGAGAAAGGACCCAAAACAACTGGGAGATGTATTTTTCAAGAGGCTACATAGGATCCGCGATAGTGTCGGGCGAGTACTCGACTTGGTAAATAAAACTACGTAGGGAACAGATGGTGCGGACACCATCTATTTTCCTTGGTAGGGGATATAGAGGCGTTATATAGGCCAAAATTTTAAATTTTGTTAAGATTCATTATCAGCCGCCTATATAGCGGGCAGTCAGAACACCCGCCAACATAGCGGGTGGAAATCGGAAATCGGCACGAGTCATGGAGAAGGCACGTGACCAGTCACGTGACAAGACGCGTCCAAAACCAATCAATAGAAGACTGGTTGCCAGGCATAACAGCGCTAAAAGACAAGGAAGGGCAAGCCTGTATAAGGCCAGCAAAAAGAAAGAGTGAATCGAGCTCAGGGACTCAGCGGGACCGACATAGCGGAAGCGAACAAGGAAGGAACAGGGCATCAATAGCAAACCAAAAAGGGAAGATATTGACTCGCCTCGGATGTTTTGATGGGCGATCCATTAAACACCGGACCGGACCCCGGTAGTGTGAGAAAGAGGGACTTTAATGTTACCCTCTTTCTTTCCAACCACCACGTTCAAGTTGAACATGTCTGCGCCCTCAACTCCTGCACCGCTGCCGCCACGACCGTCTCCCCGCTCGAACCTGCCTATGGTGTCGCCTGCACACCGATCGCCCGCTGCTATGTCGCCTGCACACGATTCGCCCGCTGCTATGTCGCCTGCGCCCTGCCAACCGCCGCGGTCTCGTCTGCTCCTGGCTCCTCTGGCAGAACCAGCCGCGGAACCGAACGACGACGCCTCTGTTCTTACCGCACAATCTGAGGCAAGCTCGCCGCAGCCTGAAGAACGAGAGCCTACGCCGCCACCATGTCGCCTGCGCCCGTGCCAACCGCCGCCCGTCTCGTCTGCTCCTGGATCTCCTCTGGCAGAACCAGCCGCGGAACCCGGAGACGACGCCTCTTTCTTACCGGCACAATCGAGGAAGCTCGCCGCGCCTGAAGAACGAGAGCCTACGCGCCACCCAAGTCGCCAACCCCACCAGCCAGCCCGGCAGCGGCGCCAATGTCTCCGAGTGTGTTGGACAAGACGGAGTCAGGCATGACTACGTCGGATGACGCGTCGGCGACGCGTCAACCAAGTCCAGCACGCGTGGAAACTTGGTCAAGCTACGAGGCAGAAAGGACGACGACCTTAGGCCTGGACTACGCGTCCACGGACGAAGAGGAAGACGAGACGAGGAGGTCGACCAGCTCATGAGCACGTCCTCTCCGAACCAGCTGGAGGAAAGGCGAAGGGATCTACGGGAGGTGAACCTCCTGCAGATCCGGATCGCGACGACGGTCTCACCGCCGTCGAGATCGACTTCGCGAGGGCAATGCCCCCTCCTGTTCCGCAGTCACCTCCAAGGCTGCCACTCCGTCTGGGCTCGCCGCCCTCGATGACGGAATCGCTGTTTGGGCCTACATGGTTCCCAGCCCGATCCACCACCCTCCCCGCAGCCCTGGTTGCAACCTACGCCACCAACGACGACCCCGCCTCCTGCATCTCCGTCTGTCGCTGGGACACCTCCAGCCACAACAGAGGTACCGCCGGCGGGACCACCACTCCTGATACCGCCCTCTTTCTGGTCGCCAACCGGATGTCGCCTCGAATCTGGTCGCCCCCAACGGGTACTCCGACCAGGATAGCGACACCTCCAGAACAGGCGCCAACGTCCCACATCCCAACGGCGTCGACGACAAAACCCAAGTCGGCGTCAAAGAAACGGAAACTGGAAAGGCCCGTCCAGGGGGACTCGCCAAAGAAAAGGACATGGGGACCAGCAATCCTCAAGACACCTGCGTGGGTACCGGTAGCGAAGAAGAGGAAGGAGATGGAGGTGGAAGAACAGGAAGAGGACGACTCTGAGGAGTCGAAGCAGCCCAGTCCTCCGAAGAAGCGGAGAAGACTGACGAAGACAAGGCCAGAGGTGGCCAAAGCCAAGGTTAGTTGGTTTCCACTTGAATAAGTCAAGTGGATAAGACTAATCAACGCTCTAGAAGCAACCAACGGCTGAGGAAGTGGCTCTCGCCGCCCAACGAGCGGCTCGAGCAGAGGCCCGCGAGGCCAGGAAAAACAAGACGGCCGATTCAACGTCGGCCCCGCCTGCCGGTCGGGCGCGCGTCGTAAAACCCGCCTCCCAACCGGAGGCCTCGTCGTCTAAACGAAAACTCGACGACGACCAAGCCGAGCCAAAGAAGAAGCGGAAGCCACGGACGGTCGCCGTCAACCCCACGGGGCGTCGGCCCATGCTTCCCGCCCGCGACAAGCACGACCCCTTCCACCACCAGCAGATCCTCTGCCGGAAGTGCTTCAAGAGGGGCATCCAATGCAAGTTCGAAGGCTCGAACCGCTCGTGCGTGGAATGCGCCTACACGAAGAAAGGGTGTCTGAAGCTGGATCCGAGGACCTTGCCTCCTCAAAGACGAGGCCCAACTTCGAGTCGAGGAACTGGAGAAGGAGGTGGGAACGCTGAGGACCAGGCTGACGGCGCTCGAGGAAACCGTCAGGTTGTCGGAGGCCGTTATCCCGAACCTCGAGGCGGCATTGTCCATCATCCTGACTGGTGGGGACACGTCGGAAATCCTGCGAAAGTTGGAGCGAGGGAATTACGACTACGAGGACGACGACGAGGACGACGATGACGAGGAGATGGAAAACCCGAAAGGAAAGGGAAAGGCAAAGGCCCCCGCTGCGAAGAAGGGGAAAGATAAAGGAAAAGGCAAGGAGAAGTAGGAACTTGGGCAGGCCCAAGTTCCTTTGGACTCAAAATAACGGACTAGACGTTTTATTTACAAACGGGACTTAGTACGGCAGGATATGGACTGTATACGTACTGTATCATCTTTGGGCTTCCGGGTCGTTTTCTTTTCTTTTGGGCCTTCGGGCAAATATATGTAGGGCTCGAAATACATAAGTTAAATGGCTTGTGCAAACTTAGAAAGAGACAAGACTGAGCGTGCGAATCACCGCTAAGTCGTCGGGCATCTAAGGAAGCATGAGAAAGGCAAGAAAATAGGCTGCGCCACACAAGGATTGGGCACCCGACCCGATAGCGGGTCGGGTCTTCGGACTCTAAGTGGTTCATTCAACAAATGCATTGAGTGAACTAGTAACAACTATAAGAGATAAGCGGGACGTCAAACCATATAAGTCAAGGGGAGACGCCCGCAAACGAAGAAGTAAATAGGATCTAAGTGGAAAATGGGACTTAGAGAAATATAGAAGGACCAAAAATAGCTATTCAAAAGCACCGCTATGACTAGGGCATTGGAAATAAGAAACAAACAAGTCACAAAAGAAGTTAGAGAAAGTCGGGAACACCCCAGTACTCGACACAGGACTCATCAGGATACTCGAGGGGAGCGCAAAAGCACATACGCTCGCCGCACTGGTTAAAATGTTTCTGCAATCAATACCAGGTCGTCAGCAAACAAAGGATGGCTCGAGAAAAAGCTAAAGGCACCAACAAAGACCATAGAAGGTGGAGCTTGACTCTCCGCTTCGATAGCGGGTCCCGAAACGGGAGCGGCCGCTACCATAGCGGGTTCAGTCAAGACAGACTGGGCCACCTCCACAGCGACTGGACTACCCATCCAAGCGACGGTGTGAGGAGGTGGAACAGAAGCCGAAGGAGCAATGGGATTGGTAGTTTCGTCGAAGTCACGATCCGAGGCTAACACGGGAGCGAAGTCCAAGTGAGCAGCGAGACCCGTTGTGATAACGCGCTCGTACATGATGGGACGAGTGTCGCAGAAACGAGGGAATCGATTAACCGCTAAGAAGCGGGGCCACCAAAGGACAAGCGCCTGGTCGACGGGGGACAATTGACCCAAGGGAAGGGGCAAGTTGTTCACTACATCGTAGTTGGCAACGATCCCTCCCAAAGAGTCCTCAGCCCCAAGGTGAAAACCAAGGAGAACGGACGTCTGACAAGGATACATTAGACCTCCGACTGGAAAGCGGGTGAACCAAACGTACGGCGAAGTCACCCAATGCCTCTTCCATCATCTTAGCAAAATACCGCTCGGGATGACGGAAGCGGGCGGGGATGAGGTCTTCGAAGTGAAGACCATCGAGTACCACTGAACCCCGCCGCATCCCAAACCAGTTAGAAACGAGACGAAGGCAACAGACATACAACAAAGCAATGTTGTAGGCCTGACCCGTCTTGAGGTCGGGATCCTCGATCTCCCAGATAGCCATCGAGCGAATCTATATCTAAGTCAGAACTAGGAAAAACAGGGGACAGAAGACGAAACCCACCAAACATTGAATCATGAAGCGCAGAGTGGGTGCATCGAGCATTTCGCTCACACCCAAGGACAAGTCCTCAGTCGGGGAAGTATGAAAGGAAGAAAGATCCAAGACGTCGAAAGGCGTGGCTACGATAGGGAAGCTAAACGTAGCACGGTACATCGACAAGGCCACAGCTAGACCCGCTTCAGCCTCTAAGAAACCGACGGCTTGACGGGAAAAGCGGTCAGAAAGGCCTGGGAGAAAAGCAAGCTTGAAGTTGGTCCAGGGAGGGATTAACGCAAGATTCTGCTCCATGTTGGATAAGGATTCGAGAGGACGTTGCGAGTTTATAAAGGTGCGCGCCCGCTATACTATCGGGCCCCGCAATAACAAACGGATCCGCAACGGCCATCGAATGCAATGAGGCAAGGCCTTACCACACGGCTACGCTGAGTAGTATTGCCAATACGACGACCTAGAGGGTGCGGATGGACACCACCAAGTGACCTTCCACCAGGATATGCGCAGGGACTTAACCACCCGCTATCAAAACGGGTCAAGGACGAAAATTAGGCCCCGCCAACATGGCGGACAGGAACTCTATCGTGTAGATTCAGTTGGAGGCACAGCGAGACATGAGGCAAAACATATTGCAAATTTAGAGTCTAGTTACGAGGCGAATGATGAACTAAAGAGGGAATACAGTAACTAGCTGCAACAGGGACGTGCCCAACGAACTACAGATCACGGAAAGAGTATTGAGGGATCTACAGCGGAATGTCCAAATCGAAGTGGAGACTAGTCTAGCAAGGACTTCACGGTGCCTACATACAGATCCTTGGTACGATTGAAAGCCTGGATCTCACCGTGGACATGGTTCAAGATCCGAACCAAGTCCAAGCGGTAGGACTGTTCCGTCGACAAAAGCGAAGCGCTAGCCTCACGAGGGAACTCGTCGAGCTCGGCAAGGCGATTAACCTGCTTGAGCACGCGAACGACCGACGAGGCGTAGCTCTGAATAATAGGACCCGCTAACAAAGCGGACCCGCCAAGTTAGCGGGTGTACATCGAAACTAAGACAACAGGCGTACCTCCAGCAAGCTGGTCCAGGAAAGCCTGGTCGATATGGAAAGACGAAGGCTTAGGACTCTTCCGGGGACGGCTAGAGTTCTCGGCAGTAGCCTTGCGCTTATGAGCAGCGGGAGCAGGTTCGACGAAGTTCACGGAAGAACCCAGAATGTCTAAGGCCTTCTGGTATTCCCGGGAAGAAGTCAGCATACCTGGGACGAACGCGTAGGGAAGGTAAAATACCGTGCGCTTCGAGTCCGAGGGAGGCGACTATGAACAAGTCAGCACCCAAAGTAGAAAATCAGCCCGAGTCGAAGACATTACCTCGAGAGGAACCAAGTCGGTACCAGTAACACCGTTGCCGTCGATAATGGACAAATCCTGCAAGGGGACTGTCAACGAGTCCAAGTCTAGAAAAATCGTGAAATAAGCTCACGTCGTCCGAAGCAAGATCGGATTCAGACAGACCGTCGTCCATATCTTAGCGAAAGAGAAGGCGTCGGGGTTAAAACACAGATTGTGAAAGTTGGAGAAGGGGAACTTACCACAGTCCTCAGGAGGAGGCATAGCCGCTTCCCCAACGGCCTCCAACTTCTCATCGATCACCGCTGGCGACTTAACCGTCTTTCCACCCTGGAAAACGACTTAGAAACCAGAAACACAGTAAGGAAACAATAGCGTACCTTCTTAGCAGCAGGCTTGCTCTTAGGAGGATCCTTAGGGATATCGACCTTTGGAGCCGCCTCCTTAGCGGGTCCTTTTCCTTTCGAGTTAAAGGACCGCTGGTTGAAGTGCAAAGGGTGAAAGTCGGGCAACTTAGGCGCTATGAAGTCGGTGTGTCGACTAGTGACAGCCGTAAGAGGCGTGAACACGCCAGCAAGATTAATCCGCGGGAGTTGAGGATTAACCCCCAACTCCAGCAGGTAGCAAGCTAGCCAGTTGCGAACGTTGTGAAAGAATGAATGAATTTCAGCCGTCGCGGTAGCGGTCGTGCGATTAGCCAGAGACAGATTAACCACCTAACTTGGGTTAAACACGCACGAACATAGTAGAATAAAGGCACTCACCAATAACTTGGGAAAGAAGCGATCGAGAGAGTCCACGCGGGCTTCCAGAGCGATACCCGGCGTGTTAGACGAACGAACAATGGCCATAATCGGTCCAGAAAGTTGTTCGATCGCGTCCTTGATGACACCCTCGACATGAGTGGGGACCGCGTAGTTCATAATGAACTCAGAGATAGCGGGTCCCAGCTCCGCACGAAACTGCGTAACCTCAGGCGCAACGGTCACTGGATCGACTGCCAGCAGTGGGCGAATAGTAGTCCAGTGCGGGGTTTTAGGAGGAGCCATTATGCAGAAAAGACAGAAGTTGGATAAGAGTTGTAGTGGACGCGCCAACGAAGCGGCGCGCCTACAACAGCTTTTAAGCCAGGACTTAGAATAACCAGATCGGGCCCGCTTCAGAATCGGGTCGATCTAAGTAGAATCCAAATCTGGAGTTATACGATGACCCTGTATTCTACCAAAGGTAGAAGGCAGAGGATGTCGGGGACGACATCAAATAAGTCAAGGGGAGATGATACGCCTTGTAATATTTGGATGGGCAAAGACCCCATATTTTGCGATTTGGTACAAGGCAAACCAGGCAGAATGGACATAGGAAGAAGGCATTATGGACGGAATATACCACTCCACACCAGGCTAGCAGTACGGAGAAGGTCCTTGTTACTGGGACTCATCCTTGGAACCTTGAAGTCATGCACTGGTTCAGCCAGGCAATCGACCCCGCTCTCGAAGCGGGAGGAACCTAAAACTACAATACAAGTAACTCGACTTAGGTCGATCAATAAAACCAGTACTCAGTCTTGCACCCGCCATTGTGTCGGGTACTTAGAAATAAGGATCCCACTCTTCCAAGGACAGTTCACGAACCACCCGCCACACTTGGACGGACTTAGCCACCAAAACGCAGAGGACGGAGATCGACCATCGAATCCATCAAAGGCATGTTGCGTCATGAGTCATGATCTCAGGGGAAGTAAACCTTATTCCTGGATCACGCTCTGACTCCCTGGATCTCATCAATATAATCCAGATCGGGCAGATCTCCCAGATCTAGCACAAGAACCCAAGTCCCTCTGTTGGATAGCATTCGGGCTCTGGATATGAAGCGCCAGAGGCACTGTAGGACCCACCTAGGAGTTGAGCCGCCAACATGACGGGCCCGATTCCTGGGCGGGGCATTATTGGAAATAAGGCCTCTCTATCGAGAGAGGAAAAACACAAGGCAACAGGGACCATGCGGGTGCTAATTGAAGGCCCGCGCGGATCGCCTAAGAATGGAGAATACACATGGAACAAGCATGCCAGCTGACCTTGGATCACTCAGGAGCTGTGTACCCGCGCGGTACGCCACTCCTCATTGGGTGCATCCAGGACAAATACCTGGCTAAGAATGATGAAGGCCATATGGCCCAGGGCACAACGAGGTTCACGGGGCCCGCCAACGTGGCGGCCGCTCCTGTGGCGGGTAAAATACAGTAAACCAGCTTTAGTCACGCTCTTTAGAAATACCTATATAATACGCTCGTTAGCATACTGTAAACTAGCTTAGACCCCCAGTAGACGCAGCCCACAAAGCAGTATTTACCGTCGGTTAGCTCGATAGGATTGAATAGAAGTTCTGTCACATAGGTGACTTTGAATCTGAAAGCAAAAGGAACTTAGAGCCATTGGAGCTACTTTGAGGAATTGAAGTTTAGCCATTGCCTGTGCCATCGACGTTCCCGCGCTGTCTCAGAACAGTCATCTAACCACTTGAAAGAATCTGATTGGAAAACCCAGTCCCCGTTGAGTGTGGTTTAGACTGCAGCTAAGCTATCGTTTTAAGCCGCGGACAGAGTCCGTTGAGTCTTAGGGCATTAGATAGATACCAGGGTATCTGGACGCAGACCTCTTAGCGTGGTTGAAGATTGACGGACCGGTTGGAGCTTTATTAAGTCTGCCTCACGCATCCCAATCGGCCTGTGACTCTTGTTGGCCTCTAGTTTTCAACTAAAGATCAGATCCCTGTTACCCCTCGAACTTGTTGTACATTTTGAACCGTTGCAATCGAACCCCCATACCTTCCCGAAACCCCAAAGACCAGTTCATCGAACTCTAAACAATTAAAAGCAGACCCGCTATCGAAGCGGACTTGCATTTCCACGCCTACTTGTTAGTGTGTGAGTGTGTGTGTGTGTGATTTGGTGGTGTTCTTTTGCACTGCTCACCAACGTGTCTGTGACTGGTCTCCGTCACCACTTCTTTCTCTTACCATCAACTCAATCCTCGCGCTCACGCCACAGCGGGATACATCCACTAGTTGTTCTGGAGCCGTTTGGTACGTCGCCTCTCAATGTTTGCGCAAATCTGACTGTTCCCTTAGACTCCTTCAATAGGATTGAAGGATAACAAACTCGAGCACCTCAAGACCATGTCATGGTACGCCACTCGCCGTGGAGGCAAAAATTTCAGAAATTTGTACGTCGTTTTCCCTTATTTTACACCTTTTTTGACACAGTTTGTAAGGGGTTCTACCTCAATGCAAGACACCGATGTATACGACGGAACAGCATTCAACTTTCAATGTGGCGCTCTCACGGATGGCGGGGGAATGGTGACACAGCACGGTCCGTTGACGTTCCAGCTAGCTGGAACAACACTGTGATATTGCTATGGGGGTATGGCGCTCGCCGCGGGGCTTTTCCCCGGGGAAAAAGTGCGGTATTTTCAAGTCTATTTTACCACTTTTTTTGATGGTTTCAACCTCGTTCAGTGACTGCAACACTGTAAACAACAAACCCATTCACCTCCACATGGAACTCTGTCACGACCGCTGCACAACAATCCGTGCGCCACATCATCCCGAGGTATTCAAGAGCTTCATGAAGGAACAGCAGCTACGTCGTGGGCTCGAGGACTGCACTCGATTTAGGGTGTTCGCTCGCCGCGGGGCATTTTCTTTGGAGGAAGGTGCGTAAATTCAAGCCCCCATTTACAGGCTGGTTGATGATATTTCGAATAAGCTGTTCCCGTCAAGACGACGCCAAAGGGGCCTTATTCCGATGCGTTAATATCGGGAGCTTTGAAGTGCCCGGTTACCCATGTTTACCTTGGTACGTTATTCATCCCCACCCACCTCCCTGCACCCATTGTTCGAAGCATACCATGTACGTATCGACAATCTACTGACTACTTATTCCTTGTTTAGATCATTCCCATGATCCCCATGGACACGTCAACTCTCGCGACGGTGGCTGCGCCACCGTCTCCATGTTATCCATCTTCACCCCCACTCCCACCCATGCGCTTCCTTTCCCGCTTTGAGATTCCTAAATGGGTGGGTCGCTCGCCGCGGGGCTTTTTTTTCGGGAAAAAGGTGCGTATTTTTGACACCGATTTGACACTTGTTTTGACATTGAAATACAGCTATATTTGCCTCGCACTGTCGTGCCAAGCGTAAGGAGCCACCCTCTAATTCGGATGCAATGGTGCGGGGGCGCTACGTACGATCTCGCGCGCTCAATATCTTGACCGGAGTCAATACCCTGATGATGATTCTGGCGACAGCGGCTGCGCCGCTGTCTTCGCCTCAAACCCACCTCATCACGCACCTTTACTATTCTTCTAAACGGTATCCTTTCGATAGAGAGGGTAGCCGCTCGCCGCGGGGCTTTTTTTTCCAGGAAAAAGTGCGTATTTTTTGGCTGTGATTATAGCATCCATATCTGACCTTTCAACAAGGTCTTCTCATCGCTCCCGCGTCAATAGGATGTCATATATGATACACACCGTTGGATAGGAACACCCCCTGGGCTCGCAAAACATCATTCCCACTGCCGCGCTCTGCGCCACACATTTGATTTGTGCTTACCGTGCCGACGGGTAGTCTGGGTCCTCCCGTCTAGTTGATCCTTGCGGCTTATCCTTCAGCGCATCATATTACCCCTACGACACATTCCATCCGGTGAGTTTACCGGCAGTTTGCAAAATCCATTTCACTAATTACATCCCTGCAGGAAGCAAACAGACGTTACAGTGCTTTGCGCTTGGTACGTACCTCTTTATTGCCGATGCAAACACGCTGATTACATGGACGCGAGGCACCCAGACTCCGAACGACGGTCTTGGCGTATTTTCGCGCCGGAGACAAATCCTACCTATCTAGCTACTGTACTCGTTATATTAGTGATTGTTGTACTGTAGCTTTTGAATTCAATGCCGTTTCGCTTTCATTGAACATGGTGAATGTAACGAGAGTGTCGAATCAACTTGTAGCTCAAAAAAATATAGCGGGATCCCGCCTTGCAATGAGCGCTACAGCGCGGGGTTGGCATCGTAATGGCTATCGTACACGGTTTATAGTATGCTATAGTCTATTAGAGTGTATTACTACGATATACTACAAAGATAGACAAACCTTTCATATCCTTCAAGATTCGGATACTTGGAATGAAAGTCAGTATCTCGATAATACCATTTCGTGATTCCCATCTTCAACGTGCTCCGTTTGCCCCGGAGGTTTGCTTCCTTGATTTATGTCACCCTTAAACTGATGTTGCATGTGGCGCCCGAGCAAGCGGGGCACATAGACAGTCCCCATTGTCCCTCCGGAGGTATCCCACTCCCCGGGATCTTCCAATGTTCAGTGAGACTGGATGATCAGGGTAAACGTCGGAAATGATATTAGTAAGGTACAGAATGATGCGCCAAGCCTTACTTGGGTGCCACGTACTCAGTACCTACGCGAATGTCGAATGCTACGGGCGCCACATTGCTCGAAGTGGTAGGAGGTCATTCTGACACTATCTCAACCTATATCCCCATTTGATCTTGTTTATTGAGCTCAATGTTTGGATTATGGTATATTCCGAGACGTTATACACGTTAAATCGCGTCGAATTGCATTGAACGCAATCGAGGACGCGTGAACCCTTACTATCTATACGATCAGACCCTATGACGAGTACGCACAATCTAATCGTGACGCAACCACATATTTCTTCGCACTTTCATGTTCGCAAGGTGGGATTCGTTTATTATCACTCTTGAAAGCTATGATATACCTCAACACAAGTCAACTGTTCAACTCGTTGGCTTACTTTGCGCGCGCTGTGAGCTTTGCGCTGTTTCGACACATTCCGGATATTGCGACGTACATCCCCATCCCAGCGGCCTCAAGAGCGCCTCTTCGATCATCTTACGTTCATACTCTTGGTATTTGGAGTGAATCCTGCAAGCCACCTGCTTCGAATAGCGGGCAGGGTGCGTTTCCGCCCATTTGCACTAATTGGACGTTCGAGCCTTCAGCGGTTCGAGTGGCCGCCTGCGACAATCATTAGGTGACGTGACTCGACCCTTGATGACTATGCGTAACTGGTTACGCGCGCTGGACGGAGGAGGATAGTACAGAGACAAGGAGGAGGAGAAGGAGGCCATTAGCACACTGTAAGCAACGTCTACGTACGGGGGCTTCACATACCTCTTACTCATACATCCCAAGTATATTTTGATAATATTTTCAAGTCCGAAAGTGCAGGAGTGGGTACGTACTTCAATCTCGTACACGCCGCCACCCTCTTCTCATCAAACTCGATTCCGCACTTCCAAGGCTTTAGGGTCTTCTTTTGGCTGGACCGGGGATATGTCACCCGTGTGACTCCACTATTAGCCGAGTATCCACTTCCGAGAACGGGACGATAAAGAGTATAAGTACGGGGGAAGGATGCTGGTAAGTCATCATTCCCTTCCCTCTCTACTTTACTCCTCTCTTCCACTTCAATCATCTTCTATCACTCTGACTCGTCCTAATTGTCTTCAAGAGCTCAATCGATATCGCCGACAATCCTCTCGACGTCGAGCACGACAGCGATCAAGCCCTTGTATGTTTTTCCCACGGGACCTTGGCTCTTACCACCACAACCAAGTTCTCATCTTCTTACCAGCGTCGTCCTATCATTCTATGGCGTCCTTGGTACGTCTCTTACTGTGCTTATATACCCTTTCGTCCGCTCACAACTGGAATAGGTCCCGGGATATGACTATGGCCTTTGACGACGAACACGATCCGTCTCAGGCAAACACTATTGTAAGTCCCTCTACTGTTCCAACACTTCCACATTGCTAACAAGTCCATAGGACGTCGCAACTATGCATTCCGACCCATTAGTATGAACTTTCACTTTCCGGGTACGTTTTCTCTTCCTATTCGTTACGGGCATACAGACTTACAAGCACTCTAGGACGAGCTCTATTCTTTTCCGCGGCTCCTGCCATTGCATTGCGACCGTCTACATCTAACTGCGGAGACGATTCTGACATAGACGCCCGCAGAGCAGTTAGTGCCCGATTCATACCAACGAAGGTGCGTGTCCTATCGTTTTCCTTACCGTCGCATTTTCTTAATTTCACCAATAGAACCACAGGCTCTCCTCGACACGGAGCGCCAGCTACGCTATTGGACACCACTCCAACATACGGACCCACGCGGGCTATATCCCATTTCCAACACCATCCCAACGTTACGCGTCAAGTCTATCTTGGAGCGAAACCTATCAGGTATGTCCCTGCGAACCCTTTCCTCTTTCCTTTTGTTAACGTCTACCAGACTTCGACACGGGACACCCATATCCAGCCGTTCCAACACCATCGCCCCACCATCGACCAACACCGTCCTATACGGACGGCTAGTCGCTCTTAGCGACTTGGTCAAACGGTGCGTCTCCCCCTTTGGTTTCGATTTTGACAACTACTAACCTATGTTCATTCAGCCATATGAACTCCCAATGGCTCGACGATAGGCTACCGCTCCATATCCTTCCACTAGGCCCAAGGGGGAAAATGTCGACATAGACGCTAGCCTAGCGCCTGCGTACTCCGATTCACAGCAACGAGGGTGCGTCAGCCATGTTATCCTTGCCATTCAACCTATCTAAGTGCCTCGATAGGACGTATATCACTATTCTACCGAACGGGTGAGCTTAGCTGTTGGGTTTGATAATCCCGCTGCTCACTTCTAAACCTCATAGTCAAACTCTAACGGGCATCTAACCAAACGATAACCTACGAACGGCGAAACATCCAACGCCATAAAGGTATGTATCGTTTCGCCTATCCCAACGACATATTACTGACACGATATGTAAAGGACGGACTGGCTCATATTCCCCGTCTAGCGCAACGTGGCCCACACCGTTCTGGCGAACGGCTCGTCGGTACACCGACGTGGCCAGCGTGTGCGCTTAGACGACGATAGGTGAGTCGTTCATATACCTTCTTGTCATGCATACTGACATTTTGACTGTTCAGCCGAGACCAGAGCGAACACTAGACTAACAAAGACAATGAGAAAACCAACATCGGTACGTGCCCATTTGCTCTCCTGACGAACCCTCGCTGACGACTCATACAGACGTCTAATCGGACGATATCCGTATCTGTACAACGGGCTCGTCTCTGTCGAACGAATCATATCGAAACGAGTGAGTTTCCCATAACGAGTCTTTGCACGTTTGAAACTGACCTTATATTCAGTACAGCATTCGTGATGCCGAAACTTTCAACTCCCAGGACGAGCGCTTGTATCGAACAGACAACGGTTGCTGCAAACAAACGACGCCGAAGGGTATACCAAACGTGAAAGATCTTTCACGGCCGTTGTAACGGTATGTTGTCTTTTCCTGTTACTTTGCTCTCGTCTTGACGACTTTCTTGTCCCTATCATAGCTCCTACATAGCATCATCTACTATAGAGACGTCCGAGGGTGCCACCAACACCTCACCCGGACGACGTTGCTTTCGGCCCAATAACGCCACGTACAACGAGTCGTCCCGACCGCAAACGTGTCGGGAGGACTAGACGCTGGCACCACAATTTCATTAGACGATATCTATGGGGAATTCTTGACCCACGCGGAGGCGCTGGTATGGTTCGTTAGCGTTTTCGCATTTTCGACGCCACTGACCCTCAATTTAGGATAATTTCAAACTCATTTAGACGCCTCGCCGACTACACCCGACGATGACTGTGGCCTCTCGTCGACGCTGTGACGTGTCCTTGAACTCCTGTGTTATCTTGTTGCTGCCTACGGTCTCTTAGCGCTGGTACTCACTTCGGGGTTATAACTGGCTACGCGTGCGAGGGAACGTCGAACTAAGCTTGGATATGACTTTATAATGAGTATGTAAGTCTACTAGTGTCTCCATCTTACCGTTTACTGACATTAACTCCAGTCTCATATGGTCCCGCGTGCGCCACATAAACCGACGACGACGACGGCAGAGACGTCGGAGGCCGATGCGTGTGCTTGGATAATGTATTAGGGTACCAATAGGAAGACTGCTCGACTACTGGAAAGACGGCGCATAGGTATGTTAGTGATTTGAGTTTTGCGATGTCTCTGACCATTGATTTAGATTCATTTTCAAACCATGGATGTTGACGCTCCGTCTTCTGTCAGGCCTCCGTAGGGGTACGATTAACGAAACGTGCATGTCCGTTACCTCTCGTGGACGATGCTTGCCGTTTAATATGTCGTTTCGCCGTTTGTATGCAAGTTTGGGAAACGTGAGTCGGTCATAGTTTGACGTGAATACTTGGATATTGGCAGTGTTTATAGCATATTTACGCTCTATAACGAGCGTTATTAGGATGAACAAGGCAAGTTTCATAGCGCGAAGGGTGTTAACAGTACGTGACATTGGTTGCGCGGTTCGACTTGTCCTTCCTTGAGGGACCGGGTAGCGCATGCTTAGCAGTGTGTATTAGTATAGCAATACTAGTAGTAATGGTTAATGTTATGAATGTTTGAAGAGTTATAGTCAGTTTTGAGATTGAGCGCATCCAGTACTTGTTCATGTTTACCTCGTTCACAGCAAACCTTGGCGTTGAACAAATCAAAAGTAATCGACTATCTTATCTTGTACATCTGTTCGCGCGAATGGAAAGTAAGGGAAAGAACGGATTGCATTGACTATGTAATACATCGATTACGGAAGGGAGAGCGTGAGTGCGATCGTCCGCCTCTCACACGAGTTATACCAGCGGCAGCGCGGCGACTGTTTCTCGACGGGAGGAGGGCTTGGAGAGGAGGGATGCATCTCAGTGCGGGGATCGAGAGGATGGCGCTGCGGCGTTGAGAGTGAGAGGGTATGATGGGCCAGGCGGAGGATATGCGTGTCTTGGCGGCGGTCGAGAGAGGCGTTTGAGAGGGTGCGCGGCAGAAGCAGAGCGTGGTGGAGGGGCCGCATGAAGGATGGCGTCCAAAGAGGGCATCGCGGGCAAGAAGGAGGAGGATGAGCGGGCGGCGTCAGTCAGAAAGAGAGCCTGATGCGACGTTTAGGCTGAACGAGTCCTGCAGCGCGTTGCTGTCGTTGATGCAGATCTCGCGCTCAGCATGGGCGACGCACACCGTTCGTGCTGGCAGAGTGGCCTTGATAGAAAGAGAGGAGAGAGCGGCAGTGGAAAACGAGTGTTCTTGATAATGGAGGCAAGATAAGAGGTCCGTCTCGCTCACGCAGAACGGAACGGAGGCTGTTCGCATCTCGACAGGGGATAGGGGCGGCTCCGATTGCCTTTTTCGGCTAGACTGCTCTTTGACTCTTCACCACCATCTGGTCGTCTCTCACGTCTTTTCATCATCATTCGCGACAGCGAGCAAGCCCTTTTGACGCATCTCCGACGACCAGAACGCGAATTACTGCGACCCAAGGTGCAGTAAGACTTTAATTCATCTCCATTGGATGCCCCGCCTCGACTGCTGCAAACGACAGACTTTGGTTAGCGGACAGCCCGACGGTGACAGCTGCGTACAGTTGGCCTCTCGATGAAGGACACACGGAAGCAAGAGACAGGCTTGACGTTGTAACTGGCGCCAATATTACTTTGCAGAATGCCTACTCTACCCCAGCAGCGACGACCGCCACTTCTATTCCCAGACCAATAGCCTCGTCTAGCCCAGCTGCAATCGTCGAACACTCTTCTTCGCCAGCTGCCATGTTCCTATCTGCTTTCAGCCCGCCATGCACTGATCTTTCACTCGAGGAATCGACGTCTGCGGAAGACACGGAGGGTGCAACATGCTGCGACACGTTATCGACATGGTGGAAATAGTATCGTCGGTCGGGCGCTCAGTCAGAACGGTGGGAACGCTGTCGCCGTCAAGACTTTGCATTTAGCTCAGACAAGGAAGGCGAAGGCGCGACGTCAGCTGGAGAAGGAAGAGGCGATATGGGCGTCTCTTAGTCATGAAAATGTCCTATCATACATCCATTACTACCTTCTTCATCACTCCATTGTGCGAGACTGGATCGCTATTCGACGTTCTCGACAGGGAGCGCCAACACCATGCTGGACGTCAAGCCTCCGGTCTTCTAGGTCTCCCGCCTTCAGAAGCCTCTCCTCTCTTCCGACAAGTCATCAGTGGCCTTCGGTACCTGCATGAACAAGCGGGTCTCGTGCATCGTGATATGAAGTTGGAAAATGTCCTTGTTGATGAAATGGGGAATTGTCGGATTTCAGACTTCGGCACGGCCAAAAGGATAGGTGTTGTTGAGGAAGAGGATAGCGATGATGAGGGCGACGCCTTCGAACCCGCCCCCATCCAGAGGGCGATATCTGTTTCCTCTAGCGCCCCAAGGCTGATCCTAGCCAGACACAGGAACTCGACCACTGCTGCCCATCCACGCTCCGCGTCCGCTTTCCACAACATTCCTAAACCCGTTCAACGGTTCCAGCCTGGATCGTTACCTTACGCATCGCCGGAACTGTTGTCCACGACTCCTCAACCTGTCGGCTTTGCCCAGGATATCTGGGCGGTAGGCGTTATGCTCTATGCACTTGTCATCGGTCAACTCCCCTTTGTGGATGGATTCGAACCTCGTTTAAATATGAAGATTCGACATGGTGAGTGAATCGTACTTCCCGGCCTGACATTGACTAACCCGTGTTTGTAGCGGAGATCTCATACCCTGACTCCCTTCCTAGTGGCACACTCCGTGTCTTGAAGGGATGTCTAGATCGGAATGTGAATTCTCGATGGACTGTCGCTCAACTGGACGACGAAGCCTGGGCTGTCGGCGGAGACGTTGAGCCTTCGTCTGCTTCCATGTTCGTCGATCCAGAGGTGCTAGCTCATGATATAGGTCATCCCGGGGCGAAGGATGGACGGGACCGCCGCTCAAAGAGTCGCGCACGACGTTCTGCATCCCGTGGTCCGTTGACCATTGGTCTAGGCTATTCCTTCACCCACCCACTCTCGCATCCAACTACACCTCACACTGGTACGCCCACTAGCGGTTACTCCTCCTACCAACGTCTTGCGAGGAGTCGTCAGTCCAGTGGCAATTCGCATTCTCCTCCGTCTTCGGCGTCTACTTCATTGTCCACGTCGCGTGGCAGGGAACGAGTCAAGCCGGATGTGTATTCACGGTCTGCTAGTCCCAGTATGGCGCCTGCGACTCCAATCGATGAGTTGGAAGTTGCAGTCGCATTGGAGAGGAGGGGTAGGAAACCGAGGGTGACATCTTCGTACGAGGATTTCGAATTAGCGCTTCGGGATGGCGGGCTTGACACGGAGGTCAAGACGCCCGTTTGATTTCTTATTTTCTCTCCTAATTTCATCTATTCTTCGCGTACTTACTAGGATTCAAAAGTATTTATCTTCACTTTTTCTAACTTATTTTTGTTGTTCTCATCACGCTCCATCCATCCATCCATACCATGTCCTCACTCACTCACTGTACTGTACTTGCAGGCTCCAATTTTGTTTATCTCTGTGTACATGTTGTATTACCTACACGCAATGAACCTTTTTTTGATACCCTATCCTGTCTACTGGCAGTCACACCACCAACGAACAGATAGACGGAGGGAGGTGAGTCAAGCGCCAGAATTATCTCTCACTACCTGTGGGGCTACCCATCTCATCACGGCCCTCGCTCCCTCAAGCTAAGATTAAATCAATTCCACAGCCTCCGTTTGGCAGCACTATGTATGGTCCTGATCCAAACTTTACCGCGAGCACCGAGCGCCATAGATAATCTCTGACATAGCGCGACTGCTTCTCATCTCCGGCGTTGCGTCAGGCGCGTGTTCAACGTCACGCGGACTACACTCTCACACTGTCTCTATCATGATGGCAGAGCCTTCTGACTCTATTACAAACTCGCGCTACACAAAGGACGAAAAACTTTGGTTCTCAGATGGGAATATCATCCTACTAAGCTCTGAACCCAACTCCTTTGGCTTCCGTGTCCATCGCGGCTTTCTGGCGCTCAACACAGAGTTCTTCAAGGACGTGGGTCAAGATGTTGCAGAAATGAAACTTGCGGATAGTGCAGAGGAGCTCAGGGATTTTCTTTACGCTCTATACATCTCTGGGTATATTTCTGTCAAAGATGACGGTCCGCTTGCTGACCTAGTACGGCCTAGGTACTTTTGCCCTACCGTCACCAAAGTCCACCCTTCGAAATTATCCAACATGTTACGACTGGCAAAGAAATACATATGTCCAACCATTCGTGATAACGTCGTGACCCACCTTTCGAAAATATATCCATGCACCCCAAAACCCCCGCACTGCGATACTCTGACTTTCTTCGATTCCTTCTTCCCTCCTGGCTCCGAAAACCATCCGTTCTTCGTTATCCGCATGGCTAGGGAAAATAACATCATCTTTCCTTTCCTCCCAACGGCATTCTACCTAGCCTGTCAAGTTATCGCCGAAACAAAGGACATCCCGCAGCCTGCGCTTTCGCCTGAAGATCAACACCGTGTCCTACGCGGCCAGAATGCTCTACTCCGGGTCGCCATCGCGGTGGCTCATCGTTGGATTAGCACTGCAGATTGGGACAATTGCGACAACGAGAACTGTTTGAAGACGCGTGTGGAGACTCTACAAGAAATGTATCAACGTTCAGCGCCAACAGCGTACAATCTCTTCGTGGTTCCCATGCCTCATGAGGATTTTGAAAGTGGAATCGGACCAGCGGATGCGGATGAAGTTCAGGAAGGAGAGATGTGCCAGCAATGTTTTGATGAGTGGAAAGACGATGAGGTGGACGCGTACGACAAAATATGGAAACTTTTGCCGAGCTACTTTGACTTACCAGGTTGGCCATAGCTTATGACACGTCAATATGTTTAACCTTGAGCCATATTCCTTCCCATTCGCTCTAACGCTAAGTTAGAACTTAGAAGTTGAGAAGGAATCAAGGTTGCCGCCGGCAAACCTCGCGACCTCGCCCTTTCTCCTTCCGCCCATCATGGCAGAGCCTCCTACTAAACGCGCTCGTCTCTCCTCGTACACCGAAGATGAAAAACTCTGGCTGAAAGATGGAAATATCATCCTCGTCAGCGCCCAACCCAACCGCAAAGGCTTCAAAGTGCATCGCAGCTTCCTAGCACTAAACGCAGAGTTCTTCAGCGACTTGGACAACTTTGCACGCCCGGATGCTAGTGGTGCTCAGGAGCTCGAGCTCACAGATAGTACGGAAGATCTCACACATTTCCTGTATTCTCTGTATATTACTGGGTTCGTGTCTGCACCACCAATTGGTATCCCGCCTCTTGACTGTTTCACAGGTATTTCACCCCGGGGGAGACTAAAATGCCCTTCTCTGGCCTGGCCAGCATCCTCCGCCTCGCGAACAAGTACCTCTGCCCTCGGCTACGCACCAATGTCGTCCGGCATTTACGCTTCATCTACCCGTGTACGTCCAAACGACCCGATACCCTCAGAATGGTGCACCCACTCGTTCCCGAATCCGACCACCACAACCATCCTCTTCTTGCGATCCGGATGGCACGAGAGAGCAACGTCGTGGATGACCTAGCCGACTTTCTGCCCACCGCGTTTTACCTCGCTTGTCAAATTCCCGCTCGTGTTTATGTTAAGCTTGAGCCGGCACTTTCGCGGGAGGACGACGCTCGTATCGTTTGTGCGCGGAGCTCCTTGGGTGCCGCGGCAGTGAGCTTAGCTCATCAATGGGTGCGTTCGATGTCCTACGACGACTGCTCGCACGAAGTTTGTCGAGAGGGACGGCTTGGCATTGTTCAAGACATGTATGCCGAAGCTGCCACTGCTCTGAGTTTGTTCGTGAACGAGATGCCGCATGTGAAACACGCCAGAAAAGTGCTAGTGTTCTACGGTCGACCTCCGCACGATTATGATCCAGACGAAGACAGATTGATATGTGGCGAATGCGCTGAGACATGGAGGACGAAGGACATTTTTCATTATAATGATGTTTGGGAAAAACTTCCATCGTACTTTGATTTACCTCTTTGGCCACGGCTCCAGGCCTAATGTGAGCCCCCAGCCTTCAAGGAAATACATTCCGTTGACTGATGATCTTGCTCCAGGCAAACCAGTTGGAAAGAACTTCTTATCAGTGACGGCGCCAGATGATGAATGTAGATCATTATATACCGCGCGTCAGGCAAGAAATAATTACACGTCTAAAATATTATACCTCAAGAAATCTGAACCTTAGCGCCACAAATTTGGGCCTTTAGGTCATCCAAAGCCCTCACTATCCATTCCTCTGTATCCTCAGTAGCTCCAAGCTGAAGCTCACATTCCACGGTATCGCAAAACTCGCGAATGGATACAATATGGGCTAGCATTCGTTCGGAGTACGAGGGAACGGGACTCGGACTAGGCGGTCGTGATGGGGAAGGGGCGTCGAGTGCCGACGAAGATGTAGGGGGAGAATCTGGAATCAACATTGGGTTGATCCTTCCCCCAAAGGGAGGATGGCGAGACGCATGGAACGCCCGGATAGTGACCAGTCGGTTTTTTGTCCTATCCGTTTCGCCCGAGGTCTGCATTTCCGTCCCAAAGTTCCGGGAAGATATTAGGAGATGGCTTTGACATGGGTAGCGTTGCTTTGCGCTGCTGGATGAGATGGAATTTTTGGAACGACAGCGTCGTCTGTTTGCATCTTGAGCGCACCACATACGCGTTCGATGACCATCCGAGGTGACGGGGTGGTCTCGTACGCTGGCTTGACACGTCAGGGGTCATTCGAAAAAGATGGACGGAAATCGCGTACGTAAACTTGAAGCCAGATAGACGCCAGAGGTCGTTGGCGACGTTCCGTACACGCTCTTTGTCCGGGATGACGGGATCGTTTGAGACGACGAAACTTCCAGCAAAGTCGACTAGCTCCTGTTCTTGGAATTCCCTTTGAACAGCATCCCACATCTCCTGGGACGAGTGATAAAGCTTCGCCTTCTGGCAAACAGAGTTTGATTTTAGTAGGGGATGTTGGGAGCATGTAATTTTGACTTTACTCACCTTTTGTCGAGCTGCGATTTGAGAAGAGGACGTCGATTCATGTCGGCGTATAACGCCACTAGTCAAAGTGGCGTCTTTAGGCATGACAGCGACAGGATTCATTCTGGTGGTTGTTGCAGTCTAGGGTCAAGCATGTTGTTTGTACTTGTGGGCGCCAATGACCACAAATCACAATACAGGGGCCTGACTTGTGCATCTCGAAAGAAGCCACAAAATAAACAATTTCTCTTACCTGCTGGTTACAACGAAGCAAGTAGAGCTAATTCGGTCACTGCAAAGGAATAGTG
The DNA here is from genome assembly GCA_011800155.1 of Flammulina velutipes. NCBI lineage: Eukaryota > Fungi > Basidiomycota > Agaricomycetes > Agaricales > Physalacriaceae > Flammulina > Flammulina velutipes. The sequence continues at coordinate 192,212 of CM022374.1, read as the reverse complement.
GGATTAGAAATGACAGATGATAAATGCCGGCCGGTTTTTGACAGTCATTAATCAAAACCTCCTTGTACAATTTGTTTCGTCCCTTCCTTCCGACCACCACCAACGCACCTAGTCGACATATACCGCGGATGGATGGCGATTCTATTGAGGCCCTAGTCTATCACAATGCGACACGAGTAAGTCCTTGTCCTGTCTCCCGCGGATGCAAATTAATAACACAAGTTTTAGTACGCCTTTGGTTAGTACACTTAGCACTCAATTGAATGGCGCACTGATCCAAGCGCAGTCGCTAGCTTAACGGTGTCGTTGTACGATATCTTATTGACTTTCGAAGACGAGCTCACATGGGTGTGGATGCGGAGATGGTCATTAGGAAAAGTTCTGTTTCTTATGGTGCGTCTACTTGCCATTTAGCCCCATGAGAAGCCTCTAATTCTTCCTCAGAATCGCTATATACCCCCTCTAGTAATTGCCTGCAACCTGTATTGTACGCCTTTTCATTCGGTTCTAGCAGAATCCACTGATGATGCTTCCATAGCGGCACTTTGCCCCTCTAATATACCTGTATGCACCAATCTCCCTCTCGTCGCTTAATGCTCACTCATCGCTCATAGTTGTGAGTCCCATTCGTCACGAGCTCCTTGTTCAAGCCCATCCCAACCATCAGCTGTCAAACCTATTTTGTATTATCAGCCACCTTCAACATCCTATGCATCACCGTCATCCAGAGTACGCTCCATTCCATCACATCTGCTATCTCTCAACGTCTGATAGTGATCCTTGCTCTCCGAACTTACGCTCTCTACCTAACCAACTTTTGGATGTACGCCCTAGGGGCGTTGTCACTCTCTCCGTCCATCGCCGCTCTCTTTCTATCATTCTGGATGCACTTTAGATGGATCGTTGGTACGATATCATCTCGCTCTCCGTCTCTCTGCTAAAGGTGTCTCAGTGGACGCAGCGCCTCCGTTCTCCTATGGGTGCTTCAACGTACATTGCAGGGGTAGTTACTGTCGAGGGACGTGGGTTGTCATGAACTGTTACTACTTGATCTTCGAGACTAGTACGCCAACCAACCCGTTTATTCTCCCACACACAAGGAACTAACGCCGCCGATAGTCATTTTTGTCCTCGCCGGTTGGCGATACATACAAACGTCCCGTTCTCGACGAAATACTCATCTCGAGCCTGAACTTGGACGTGTGCTATCAGATTTTGAATCAACTTTCCTCAGAACACTTTTCCAGGATGGTAAGCACATGCTACTCAGAATGATGGCCTCCCGTTGACGTCCGGCGCTGGCAGGTTTTCTATTCTACGCAGGTTCGTCATCCGATATCTCCTGTTGACGCTTGACACTGACTGAGACACATCTTCAGCCGTAGCAGGTTCGCCTTACTTGTATTATACCAACACACAAGCTAAAGCCCATATATTGCAGTTATTGCTATAGCGAACTTGTTATTGACAACGATTGGACCACCATCGTTGACCCATTTATTCGCAGGGTAAGTGCCCTTTTGAATCATCTTCTTGATGCCCGCTGACTGCCGTCTAGCCCGACTCAGGCATTGCGCTCCGCTCTTTGTTCAAGGTACATTATCTTTCTGTCATCTTTGAATTGTAACTCATGGAGTACAGACTATTCTTGCATCTGCGCTCATGCCATCAGGCAGACCGGGAACGATTACCAGAATTAGGGTCGTCGACCGCTATACCTCTGGATCCAATAACGTTCTCGCGGCGTAGTAGTAGGCGAAATCGTGTGTCGAGGCCGAAATAGATTTTGATTAACAGAATTGGAGTGCAAGATATGGGGAAGACGAACTGGTCGGGGGCATAGACATCACTACTGATAGGTCTTTGTGCACAGTGCCGGTGAGTATCATCTTTTACAAACATTGGCGATGCTGACTGACACAAATAGTCATGCGCCACATTAAGTTCCGAACGCTCCACATCGATCTCCGTCAATTACTTTCTACTGATTGTCGCATGAAATCAGGCCTGTAGAGCTATCGATTCTATCGCTATCTGTCTTGGCGCCACCCTTCATGATGTCTTTGAACACCATCACGTGAGTCGATTTAGCGGAGCCAAGACGCGTTCATGACGCGCAATGATTGAGCGAATTAGCACCGCACCAACCATAACCCAATACTCACACGATGGCACGATTCTGACCTCCATCGTACAGGCGGATGGTAATACGTGATGTCATGCTGTGGGTCTGGGATGAGATGTCTTCGATTGGAGCTATTCAAAACTGACCTATAAAGAATCGTATAGTGCGTGCACTTGCATCGTTTGGAACAATGCAGACAGCCTCATTCATTGCAGAGAAACTAGTTGGCCACGGAACGTCGGCGACCACCGCAGATGTATCGAACCCTGCCCAGAATGCGGCGCAATTCGCTGACGGAGACGAGAAAATGCTAGCACTGACATGGCAGGGGAAGGGCAAGGTTGAAATGGGTAAGTTTCCGCTACTGATTCGACTTTTCTCTGCACTCACACGCTCACAGTCGAGACGTTCAAACCCAAGATCATCGACCCGCGGGATGTCGTGATCAAAGTGACCGGGACTACGATTTGCGGAAGCGACCTGCACCTCCTTCACGGGATGGTCATGCAGATGAAGCCAGGAGATATTTTAGGGCACGAGTTTTGTGGCGTTGTTGAATCTATAGGGGAAGGTGCAAAGGGCCGGGGTAGAAATGGTGGATTGAAGGTCGGACAGCGGGTGGTATCGAGTTTCCAAATCGCATGTGGGGACTGTAGATGGTGCAAGCAAAAGATCTCATCCATGTGCGAACGAACGAACCCGTCTGGGTTGACCCGCGAGCTCTGGGGGAAGGCCACGTCTGGTTTCTTTGGATATTCCCATTTGACGGGAGGGTATGCAGGTATGTGTCAGTCGCTTTTCAAACTGTTCGTCAAAGCTGATTTACTTGGGTAGGAGGTCAAGCGGAGTACGTTCGTGTGCCATTTGGAGACGTCAATCTTCTTCCCCTTCCGGATGATGTACCCGACGAGAAAGGTCTTTACCTCAGCGACGTGCTTTGTACCTCATACCATTCTGTTGTTGACACCGGCGTCGAGAAGGGCGACGCTGTGGCTATCTGGGGCGCTGGACCTATCGGGCTGATGGCAGCTTTCTTCGCCGTTCAAAAGGGCGCAAAACAAGTCATACTAGTCGACGGTGTCCAGTGGCGCTTGGACTGGGCACTGAACAAGATTCCGGCTCTTAACGTGCTCAACTACAGACAACTCCCGAAAGGCGAGTCAGTCGCTTCTGCGATAAACAACATCGTACCGGGTGGTGTTGACGCCGCCATTGACTGTGCTGGTGGAGAGTATGCCAAGGTTTGTTCCTGCTCCTCACAAACATGGATGTTTCAATTGGCTCATGGAAAACGTAGGGATGGGCACACTACTTCGAGATAGGTCTTGGAGCAGAAACCGATACTTCCGAAATTATTAACGAGATGATCCTCTCGGTAAGACAGTTTGGTCGATGCGGAGTCGTCGCGGTGTACACTGGTTTCACTAATCACTTGAACATTGGCGCTCTGATGGAGCGTGGGATAAGGCTCATTGGGAACGGGCAGGCGCCCGTGCACAAGTATTGGGAGGAACTTTTGACGCAGATTCAGCGAGGGGAGGTGGATCCGACGATCATGTTGAGCCATAGGATTCAGATAGAGGATACGGCGAAGGCGTATCACACGTTTGACGAGAGGGATGCGAAGCATAGGATGCACAAGGTGTTTATTGAGACGAAGTTTTCGGCTCCGAGGGCAGAGAAGACACCTATCCTTTCGCGAGTGTAACCAGTTTCGTTGTAAAGTCTTAGCTCCATAATATAAATTCAATGTACAATGTCGTACAACACGCGTAAGTGGAGTGCGACATACGACAACATGCGATAATGTGTTGCGCCACCATTGACCATTTGCCCCAGCCTCGGCCGAATTATGCGAGTCGTCTAAATGTGTGAAACACGTCATTTGCGCGGTATTCTCAACAATTCCATGATAACTTCGGTGTGGCATCAACGCTTAAACTGCGTGTGGCGCTAGTGTTACCTCGGCAAGTTGCGTGCCGCCGGCAATTCCCTCGAGGATCACACTCCGCCTCTTCATTTCATTCGTCCATCCAGTATCCACCATCGTGTTACATCGGCGTATAACTCATGGCTGAATCGATTCAAGGAGGCTGTCTATGCGGTGCTATCCGTTACGAGATTTCATTTCCACCCGGATCAAATTACCCTCCCCTGGTAAGGACGGTTTATCGAGCCTAAGATCAGTCCTTTGTTTAATTGCTGTAGTCCCATACTTGCCAATGCACAGACTGTCGGAAGCAGTCAGGATCTCTCATGCTACATTACGTCGATATCCCGCCGTCGGATGTCACTTGGACGTCTGATATCAAACCCACCTTTTACTGCGCCACACCCGGGCGGAAGAGGGGATTTTGTCCCAAGTGCGGGTCCTGTATTTCATGGAAGGACGAATCCGCTCCACAGTTTCAGGAGATAATGTCGGGCACCATAGACGAGCAATACTTGACAGGTCAAAAAGGAAAAGAGCTTACGACGGTGGTAAACCAGGCTTGGTGCTGCCGATTCATCGAGGGAGTTACAGATATCATTCCACATGGTAAGAAATGGGAGAAGGGGGGAGATAGTCGTTTGATTGAATAATATATATTATTGAAGATTCTAGCGCTCATTCTTTAAGCAGCTGAAGAGCCCATCATGACGATAGAGTGGGGCGCTTCTATCCAACCAGTCCAACAAGTTACCCTTTTTGAGAATGGCGCGGTGCGCATAGTAATTCACTTCATGCTCATATCAAGCGCTTAATTCATGTCACCTTGATCCGTGGCGCACGTTCAATCACACGCAGTCACCCCGTCCTCCTACTCAGCAGTACCCAGCATCCTCACATATCAAATCGTGTTTCTACTGTCATAAAACGTGGCCGATAAGGCTCCGATGCGCAGCCTTCCTTTACTCAATTGATTTCAAGAGGTAGAAACGGATGAATGCATCTTGGTATGTAGATTGTATCTTCCCAAGCCTGTGCTTAACCTCCAGCGTCATATCACCACCCTTGAAACAACGCCGCAGCTTCGTCGTGAAAATGTGATTAACCACTCAATTTTAGAATTCGGGCGCATCTGCTCCGGGCCCGACTTGAACGGTTCACTGCAGTACTTCTACGCTCTTTGACATTCGATTCCAAGCCTTTTGGTAGAGAAGTCTGATCATTTGATACTAATAGCAGCTCAACCAGCCCGAGAATACATATACCTTGGGTTGACCCTCGTGGCTAGATGATCCCTTCTGATCCTTCTCTCTATATTTCTTTAACTTCTACCTCCGTCTCTGATGTACTCAGGTCAAATTGTACGAGAATAAGCATCCCGAGAAGCCTTCCTCGCGGAAGTGGAAATGTTCCGATGAAGTTCTCCCTTGGAAAGACATAGATTGCACGATGCATTCAATACTATGCTGATCCTACGTTCCGGATTGGAGCGATAACTCGATGGGGTACTGTCTGGATTTGTCAGCGCGTATTTTTCGATATGACTTGGCGTAATTGTTGCTATAATGGTTTGGGCAAGCTTGACTGGCCTGGGTAATGGAGATACTACGAGAGATTTCGTCTTTACACTGTTCTGATGGAAACGTTCTTTTTCCCAGGCTCTTCAAGTTTGAATGGTCTTGTCTTCGATTTCTTAACACTTGGTATAATTACTCCTTACCATCTCTTTGGTTCTATACTTTCTTATAGACATTACCCAACTCGGAAGAACTCCGAAGAACTAAGAAGTCTTTCCTTACACACGCGAACCACGCGAGGTTTGCAACATGTTCTTCGTACCAACATTATGCAAGTGTTAGCTATGTAGTATTGCTCATTAAGCACGTCCTGCACGCACGTCCTGCACGCACGTCCTGCGCCTTGATGAGCATCTGGCGCGTGAACAGCCACGTAGGTACGTACAGAATCACACGAGTCAGTGCCAGTAGCGCACCAATTAATCGTGGTCTTCGGTCATCTACACAGCGTAATCGTCAGGAACCTGCTTGATCTGCTACGATTGTATATTCCTCCTCGAAAATCTCCCTGGGACAGATGTAGTTGATTTTCGCGTGTATCTGGTATCCAGGAGTGAAAAACGGCGTCTAATCTAACTGGACCTGGGATAGTATATCCTCATGGGCTCTAATCATTATTCTAAGCGTAAATCGCGCGACATGAGAGTACGAGCCAGGACCAAAGCGGAACGTGTTTGGGAATTGTACGGATCCTCATGACGAAATTCAAGGCTTGCTGAAACGCGTGTCGTTTCCCGTTAGCGCCTGTCGTAGCTATGCTCTCAGATCTCATTCCCCATCGCCCTAAGGAAAGGTCTGTGATCGACTCTGCACAGGTTGGCGCTTAATGCATATAAATTGGTATGAAGAATTGATCGAAGTTGTCCCTGACCTTCGCCTTCACCTTTCTTTCTGTCGTCTCCGTCGCTGCCATGGCAAGCCCACAATCACCTAGTAGTTCGCTATACCTAGATCTGCAAGGGCATGAGACATATTACGGCGCACCACAGGACATGTGGATGACGGGCATGCCTCACACGATCCCGTCCGAGTATCCCACCGCCTATGACCCATACTACCCCTCGTCGGCGCAGTTCTCAGACTACCCCATCCCCCATATTCATCAGCAGTTCGTACCACAGCCAGTCCCGCCGCCTGCTTCTGTATCCCCCGTATCGCACTCTCCATCCCCGCCACCACCGGCAACCAATCGCGTCGGCCCACGAGCGCCTGCATGCCTAAACTGTCGAAGGCTCAAGATGAAGTGCCAATTCTCCTCAGGAGAAAATCGGTGCAAACGCTGCGTGAGAGGTCGCACCGAGTGTATTGTACAAGAAAGGAAGAAGCACAGGGTCAAGAGGTAAGTCCTTACGCGAATCACCAGACTCCGGACGGTACTGACCACAGGTTAATAGGTCGAAGGAGTATTTCTACACCCAGCTGAAGGAAAAGGACCAGATTATCGAAAGGCTATTGAGTGAAAACCTCTCCTTCAAGGTTGGCTGGTGGCAAGGCGGAGAGACCGCCAGAGGGAGCTGACCGCGGCTGGTGCAGGTCGCCAGCGGGCAGAGTTAGATTCTTTCGATAAAAGAAGACACCGTACTTCGCGATTCATGTATCATTGTATCTTCCGTAGACAGTCCTGGAGACAACGATATTGTAGAGTAGTAATTCACGGCTGCTGTCGCGGGCCTATAGAGCGGGAATCAGCGTCCATGAGTCATGCCCATCGACCAACCCAGAACCGTGAGGCTGCCTTCCTCACCGCCAACGCTTCCTGGTCGAATGTTGGTATGTCTATGTTCCCTAGCCATCCTGATTCCGAGTCATCTGCAATCACTTCGTCAAAAACGAAGCCCACCTCTTTGCCCACGCGAAAGAAGTTGTCGCAGACATGCGGGAGCGTGTATTTCCCGGCCTAGAAGGATCATTAGATGCGTACAGGTAAATGGAACGGACGTACTGCAACATAGACAACAGAACTCCGAGATTTGGCGAGTAAAGCCGACATCGATGATACAAGGACATCATGCGAGTCGTTGAAATGTAGCAGATCGGATATGATCACAATGTCGTAACCCATATCATCGGACAATCGCCTTCGAAGGGTTGGCACTCGATAGATTTAACGGCGTCCAGAACGGACGTACCACAGGGATGCAGTGTCGGCTCCCCATTCATAGCCTTGGCAGATTACAGCGCAGCTGTCGGTGAAGTGTGCTCTGTTACGGTCTACATTTCTCTGCAAATTCCCTATGATCCCCGGGTCAGGGTAGTCGGTAATCACAACGAGAGTAGGCCCTTCGGGCAAGGCGCTCATCAAGAGAGATGGAAGGGCGCATCCCGCGCCCAGCTCGATGACTATGAGGAACAAGATGTTAAATTCCTTTTGAGTAAACAAATAAACGAGCGGCATACCCTTCTTTCCTTGAAATGGTATGAGTCCTCTTTCAATCCTTTCGGCAAGGAAGATTGACGGAGAGAAAAGATGGTCGGCGAGCAGAGTGTTCGCCTACAGCATAGCAATTTAACACATACCCCACGCCAAGAGTCTCGGTCCGTAATCACCTTGCCTTCCTAAGTACGAACTTCGAGCATGAGCAGTAGAAACACGCCAAGATTCTATGCATACCTTTGGCGCAACCGTAAGTCGTAGAGGTCCATAGAGAATTTCGGAATCGACGACTTGTTCTTCACCAATGAAACTCAAGGCATCGTTAAGTATGTCTTCTGGCTCTGCCATTTCAGAGAGAATGAGATATGTAGTCGTAGTTTGGAAGAGAAACGCAAGCCGTGATCCCGCCATCTGATTTGCCGGCACTTGCCGGTTACTATACATTTCCTCCTATATTTAGTTTTAGCCTACCTTTCTCTCTAAGCCTAGGAAACTCTCGTTCAATGTCGTTTCGAATTCCATGAGCCGCTATGGATATCTCCAGACCTTTCAATCTCTCATCCACCCTCTTCCATAAAGGGCCTGGGCGCCACATCAGGAGATGAACATGAACCCACTCCGTCGTTTTTGTTGAACAGGCATCCAGATACCGTTCCAGCGCATCGACGTCCTTTCTCGTGATGAAGTCGAATCTGCGTGCGACCAGAGCGAGTCTAACGGGTACTACCCCATCCTGGTGCTCAATGGTCAGTCGAGGCAAAGTCAGCTCGAGTACCAGCGACACGTCAGAAGAGACGGTGAGGTGCTCCAAGTCGCTCAAATCCATCAACTCGACAATTCCGTCCGTGATGACGGATGAGCAACGGGTCACTGTCAGCTGTTTGAGACGAGGGGGGTCAAGAAGCCTGTAGCTCTGTGAGGCGACAGAATTTTGGACAACGATGTCGATGGCCATGAAGGATGCGAGAGAAGGAAACCCTGCCACAACACGGAAGAACGCATCTGCGCTGGAAAACTGTGCATTCTGGATGCTCAAATGCCTGATACCTTCCGAGAAGAGGGCTCCAGTCAGCGCACCCTCGCCCGACCCAAACAAGCAGCCACCAAATGTCAACGAGTGAACATTTTCCAAAAAAGGCACAGTCTCTCGAAACACCGTCCAGTCCGTGACGTCTTTGACAATCACGTACTTCGCGTACCGTCCGATGCACCATGGAGATGAACGACAGAGCTGCAGAAACATACAGCCCGCGGACGTCTTGTCCGACCCGACGCCACAATTTGAGAAATCGAGGTAGGTATGCCGAAATAACTGTTTATGTGCGCAGTGGCGAAGGGCTCTGGATACTAAAGCGCATTTGCATAGCATTGAAGTGCGAAGAAAGTACGGGGACTCGTCGGAAGCGATGATTTCAATGATTGTGTCGAAGAGCTCGAGGGGCAAGTGAGGACGAGATGTCTTTGACCGTTGTCAGATTGAAAATATGTCTGTCAGTTGTAAGGTCTCACCAGCATAGGAACGAGCTCTTATTCTTCGATACAGTGGCAGTTCATCGATGGTGGCATGGTATAAAAAGACGAGGCCCTGGTCCTGACAGGACAGCCGGATGTGTATGCATACATAGTTCATTGTTTGCAACATCCATTGTCCGCTAGATCGAGAAGGAGACGACCCGAGGAACGGCGATTATCGACCTGGGAAGAGCTGCAAAGGATGTGATTTTAGAGAGGGTGAGTGATGTCAGGGTATCCCCATACCGTAATCAAGTCAATCACAGCCAGATATATCAAAAAAGGCTTTCAAACACGACTTGAATGGACAAGAGAAAGACAAAGACTGTCATATGCCACCCAGTTTTTGCAGTACTCTAGCTTTAGCAGGACGTCTAGATTGGTTAGAGATCAGAGTCAGTCTGGTAAGGTTTAGATAATGCGAATCAGACGCTCACTTTATCGCCAACCTCAGCCTAACAAACGGCTACTACTCCCATCTCTTTCCATCCTCAATCATGTCCGTAACACCTTTAGTGGGGCGGCAGCGCCATACCTGCTTCGCGACCTTAGTCAGTTCTTTACCCTGCGCACCCATTATGTGCTCCTGGTCAAGCGTCCCGGTCATTATCTCGGCGTAGCATCCTCGTTCCAGTAAAGGCTCGTCACACACGAGACACAAATGTTCTATATTTTCCTGGCAATGCAGAGTAGACGGATGGTTTGATAGCTGGAGACAACGAGACATTGGAAGGCGGAACGACGAAGAAATAGACACCACTATGTTTGCGGCAGTAGGTGTATTGGCAGGTATGGGCCTGAGATGGTATAGTTAACTTAAAGTCAACTTATTGAATAAAGAAATTGCGCTTACCGGAGGCGGATACGTAGGAAGTAGACTTCATAACGGATAACACCACAGAGACATCCTCCTTGAAGAGATTCAGCCATGGTCTTGTAATGGTGGTAGTAGTAAGGAAATCGAGACACCTGTCAGATCTTAGTCAGTGCTCACTAACAACAGTAACCCAGAGCTCACCTATGCGTCATCGTCGAGGGTGCAATCCGAAAGCAGATGTGCGTATCTGAGAGCCTCGCGCTCTGGAAGTTATGGGTAGAAGGCGGATACGGACGTCGGACGCATGTATCTCGCCTGTTCGCCGGCCCGATTCATCACGAGATGTATCATGCGTTCTAATTATTATCCTTCGCGAACAAACCTTGATGCGTCCACCTGAAAAGCCTGCGAGGATGTACCACATTGCCCTCGACCACGATGCTCTTGCCATCTGCGATCTCATTCTTCATCGCCATCCACTGCCTTTTCCTGCAAGTATGGGCTGCGCCAGGAGTGAGTCTGACCAGTAACACCCGTCTAGACGCCTCAGGAGTCTACTTCGTCTCCTACGATGGACTCGTCAACGTCAACGCATTCCAACTGTCTGGCCTGCTTACCCACGGGTCGTACCAGTACGCTGCGTGGTACACGTCTACCCGGTATGCTATCCTGGGAAGGCGTAACGTCGGAAGCTCGACATGGGAAACTTTGCAGCTGCCTCATACGCTGTCGGCCACAGACAGCCACAACGTTATTGCCCTGGGTGTGAGCCCCGCTGATGGACGTATCCACGTAGCGATGGACACCCATAGCACCAGGCTTTACTACACGGTCTCGTCGGCGAACGTAGCGGGAACGAATACGACATGGTCGGCATCGCTTTTCGGAAGTATAGTGAGCACGCTCGGAAACTTGAACGTGGGCAGGTACGCTCCCTAGCGTTTCTACTATACAATGAGTAACATCTAATATGATAGTGTGATCACCTACCCGCAATTCGTCGTGACGCCTTCCAACCGCCTCCAGTTCGTTTACCGCACAGCTGTTTCGGGGAACGGAGATTGTCAACTGGCCGAGTACAACAGCGGTACATGGAGCAACGTCGGCTTGTGGGCAAGTAAGAGTGGGACATACACAACGCCAAGCGGTGCACAGAGTAGCGCACGAAACCTCTATATCCACGGCTTCACCTATCGCGACTCTCGTCTACATGTAACGGGAACATGGCGAGAAAACAGCGGAAGTGTTTCTTGCAGCAGCGGAGGCTTGACGAATCATGATACAGTCTACGTCTATTCAGATGATTCCGGTGAGTTTTCTCTGGCGGGAGCGCGAATGAAGCTTACAGAGGTTTTAGGCAGGACTTGGAAGAATGCAGCGGGAACAAACGTTGGAACATCTGGAAGTTCCCCTTTCACGGTCAACAGTCCGGGCTTAGTCGTGGATTCATTGAATGCGGACCATGGCTTGATGAACCAGGAGTCGCAAGATGTTGATTCGAAGGGTAGGATACACACAATCATATCCTACGTTCCAGGTCAGTACAGCCCCATTCAACATGACGATATTAACACACCTCTAGGTCGCTTCGGACAGTGTGTATCATCCTATGCCAGCGACCGTACCACCAACGCGCGGCCATTCCATGTATATCAGGCCTCCAATGGCACGTTCGTGAAGATGGAGATTCCATTCGCCATTAACGCAGTAGGACGGTCACAGATAGCTATAGACGCGTCAGATAACGTCTACGTCGTCCTTCCGTATGCTCGGGTGGTCTCTGCCAGTGCTAGCTCGGGATGGACAGACTGGGCGGTTGTCTACGACGGATCGGCTCACGGATTGAATGCATTCGGGGAGGTGACTGTGGATAGGCCGGGCTTGACTGCCAGTGGAAGAAAGAGTTTGGGTGTATTCTACCAAGAGAAGAGCTCTGGTACGACGCCCTCGGCAGTGAGAGTTCTGCAGTTCAATTTGACTGGATGAATAGCGTCGGGTTTAGAATATTGGCATTTACGTACCTCATTTCTATACAGAGTTGCTCGATAACTAGTAAGAGAGAGCAAGGTGGTATTGTACAATCTCAAGGACGTGGTGGTCACTGGCAGGAGCCGTTCACTCTCTTCGGTGCCACCCGCGAGCATTAGCGCAGCCGTACAGGTGTACATGGAAGGAAGCAAGAGCAAGCCCGCAGTAGCCATCGTCAACCAGTTGCTGAGGGATATGCTGCCTGCCATTGCCACTCACGTCGCAAAGAAGGATCTGGACATCCAAGAGATCAAGAACATCGTCAGTGATCTCCTGATCAATGTAGACAGACGCACGACAAGTACGTTCCCTCTCGGTCACGTAGACGCTCGAATTGACACGTTTCTAGGGCTGAGAGAGGATCTTGCCCATGGACTGACTCCAACAAATGACGGCGCACTTGAACTGGTTCGAGCTTCGGCGAACCGCGCTATGACAGTCGCTGATGCTGCCAGCGTCACTGCGTCTGCAGCCCTCGAGGCCAACAAAATCACCGAGTCGTCTGCACTTACGGCCACCCAGAGCGCGTCTCGAGCGAAGGACGACATCTTACATCTCTCAAACGAGAATGTCCTCCTTGTCAAGCGGATTCATGACCTGGAGGGTCATGTCGCTGAAATTATGGATGTCATGCGCAAGATTGACGCACAGACGTCCAGTTCTCCCCCTGCTGCTCCTCCCTACATCTCTGTTATGCCCTCTCAGGCGGCTCCTCCGGTCATTCCCCCCGTCATTCCTCCCCCTGCAGTGCATACCGCTCCCGCTTTTCCCGCTCCCATTTTTCCGACGCCTCTGTTCGACTCGCCTGCAGCTTCCTCTAATCCCATGCCGCCGTTCGGGGCCACTACTGCGGCCTCGAATGTAATTTTTGGTGGAGGTAACACTCCCGCTACGACACCTAGCTCTTTGCCTCAGTTTGGCGCTCCCCGGCTTCCCAACGGCACTCCGATGTTCGGCGCTACCAACATGGCCCCCAATATCATACCTCAGCCTATCGCGTCGACAAATGGCATGCCACCATTCGCCGCCCCCGTCTCTCGGGCTTTCTTCCCTCCCACTCCGGCGTTCCCTTCCAATTCCAATGGTCCGCCGCCCAAGCGAGCGAGACGCGAGATTGCGACACCGCCATTTGTTGTCTCACTTGGACCTGCCGACTGGCGCGCGCCAGAACCGGGATCTCATGAACCTCCCAACACCACCAGCAGGCTGCGACGCGCCATCCAAGCAGTACTGGGTATTGTCCAGTATGACTCTGTACGTCTAATTGTGGCCTCGCCATGGCTAGACGCATCGGGTCAGTACATGTGCTTTGGTGCATCTGATGAGAGGTGGTGCCAATGGGCAGTGCAGACGTTTGAGACGTGGCGGCTTACGGGCCACCTGACAGAATGGAGTGCTTTTACAACTACGTCTCTTACTGTACAGTCTACTCAAGGATCTTTAAATGCCTAGGGGCAGTCCCTTACTTATACAACGCTAATGTCATCAATATACCACTGAACACTTCTCCCAACTCACGCACCGAAGTGACTGTTAGAAGCTGGAACATTGATGGAGGATTACCGTTGAAGATGGACTGCCCGGATTTCTTGAATCTGTTCGAGAGCTATGACATAAACTTGCTACAGGAGACTCATCTAAGGCCTGAGCAACACACTACTCTAACGCTGCCTGATGGATATAAAATTATCTCTCGACCTCGACCACTGGGGGATAACTTCAGAGATGCATGGGGAGGCACGGCGATCATGGCGCGAAAAGATCTAAACATACGAGTAGCAGAGGATTTCTCCGGTCCCGATTTTGTGGCTATTGAGCTAGGAGACACACTGATTTATTCTGTCTATCTCTATCCTGAAGGTAGCGACTGGAGATCAACTACCCTATCTGATGACCCTCAAAGTTTATTAGCTGTTTCGCTTGCAAAAGCTCATATGTTGGGAAGGCGTATTATATTCATGGGTGACCTAAATGCACGCACTGCATGTCGGAGCCCATCCTTTCCGTCCCGGTCTGAATTGTCTGATAGAGTCTCTTTGGATCATGATGATACTAGGGTTACCTCGCGCGGACGGTGGTTGATTGACCTATGTGTGCGGCTTGACTTTACTATTCTCAACGGGCTCGAACGCTTTCGGGACAAAGGCGCTAGATTTACATCCTTCCAAGGCTCCCGGTGTACTGTCATTGATTATGCTGTATGCTCAGACATTGCTCTCTCTAGAGTCAAAGCTTTTGAAGTCCTACAACCAAATGCAGAGTATTCTGATCATGCAGCTTTGGTTCTCACTCTCAAAGACATGCCCAGTGCTTGGATACCTCAGACGTCGCCAGCGAAGAGGGTTTTGGCGGCAAAGCATAATCCTGTACAATTAAATGACTTGGATAAGCTTGTTGCGAACATGCGAGAGGGTGCTGAGGATGAAGACAAACAACTGAAGAAGTTATTCGGAACCACGCTCCCAACACCGAACCGGGGCGCTCTCAAAATTGCCGTACATGGGATGTCATACATGTTTGCTGGAGAGGATCATGCGATTGCGGGCTGCTGGTTTGGCCCGTTGTTGCATGCAAGTGCGATCACAAGAGTCTCGGGAGACCAGACAAAGCAGCGCGCTTCTCTAGTGGCTGTGCTCGCGGCGGTGTGGAATGCTCCGGGCGAGCGCCACATTGAGATTCTAACAAAAGACAAAGAGTCAATCAGACTCATTGTAGACAAGGCGTTAGTTCATAAAAGCAGGGGCTGGAACGTGCCCAACGGGGACATTCTGCGATTAATTACTGAGCGTATCAAGGAACGTGACGGATCAGTACTTTTTCATTATATTTCAAAGGAATCAGCTCTAAAGAATGGTCATCTAAATACGGTGATGGCTATGCTAAAACATGCGACAACACTTGTACCAATGACTATTCCTGTAATCAGCCGTCCCACCATCTCACCAGACAGATCAACTCGGACTGACTCTGACCCATCCCAATCAATACGAGCTGCTAAGGTGAATATCACCGGATATGCAGTTGAGAAGCTGGAGAGAAGGTCATTACCTTCTCGAGAGATATTCCCCATCCCACATCGGGGCCGAGAACGCATGAGAGCGCTACAACGCCGTCACCGTGTGAGACTACTAGAAGCACACACACCCGCGAAGTTCTGGATGGAATTACGACATCTGGCTGACCCCAAACCTGAGAGATCAGAAGTAACCAGTGAAGAGCTCAAAGCAGAATTCCAAGAAAGGCTGAACCCACCCAAAACCTTTCCCGAGACTTTCGACGCCACACAGCACAAATTCAATACAACCAATGGAGCTTGGATGCCTCCCGTGACCAAGGATCCCTCGATGGAGAAATTCTTTGAAAGGCCATTTACGGCTGACGACGATATTGTGTGGCTCAAAGAAGCACTGTATGATAAGAAATCCGGATCAAGCGCAACTGGGGAAGATCATCTTACCTATGCAGAGATTGCAACATTTGATAACGATGAACTGGCAAACTTCCTTAATGAATGTATCACGAGGCGTGATGCACCGGAAGAGTGGGTACAAATTGTCCTCATAGGCATTCTGAAGCGAGGGAAACCTGCAGATGACCCCAGCAGTTATCGGCTGATAGGACTGGAGAGCTGCCTCTTTCGATGTCTTACACTTCTTATACACAGACGGATGACGCAGTGGACAGACAAGTATAACCTGATTCCCGATTTTCAGAACGGTTTTCGTGCAAAGTACCGCACGGATAATAACCCGTTCATTCTGAAGTGCGCAAAGGACTGGGCCAAGGCTCACAGGAAACCTTTATTTACGGCTGTGATTGATGGGTCTAATGCATTCCCATGGACCCATCGAGAAACTCTCTGGCTTAAGCTGCAAAGAATGGGCATGGGCGGGCCGTTATTTGACTGGCTTCGCATGATGTACGAGAAGGTTGCATACCATGTTCGCCATGATAACATGACTTCAGAATCCTTTGAGGCGCTGATTGGCTTGCTCACGGGTGATTCTGCATCACCGATCCTGTGGAACTTATTTATGGCAGACTTGAAAATAACCGACCGGGATGATGATGTCTGTCTCGATGGACAACATGTATCACTGCTAGCACAAGCAGATGACATTCTTTTGTTCAGCACTACGGCAGAAGGCCTCCAAGCGAAACTTTGGGAGCTTGAGCAATGGGCATCCATCAACTTCTTAGTGATCAACGGATCAAAAACGAAGGTCATGCAATTCGGAACGCCACTCGTTCCGGCGCCGATTTTTTACATCGCGAACCATCGACTGGATATTTCTGTAAAGGAGAAGTATGTTGGTATTACATTTACAACAGAACCTCGGGCAAACACGTTCAAAGAGCATTACATTGCCAAAGAGAGAGCGGCATGGTATGCAGGTCATAATATCTGGGCGGTGGAGGATAAAACCGGACGTCTTCCGGTCAAGGAGTTGAGGCAACTATATATGGCACGAGTGGACTGTCATCTGACGTATGGTTGTGATATCTCGCCGGACTACCAAAAAGTTCACGCTAAGCGGATGGTTGACGTTCAGAAGGCTTTTCTTAGACGTCTACTCCGAATTGGATCGCACTCTATTATTGCTGTGCTATATACCGAGACAGGTATAATGCCAATCCTTGTTCGGAGGTACTTGCTATGCATACAGTACCTCGAGTACTTGCTTGTATTGCCACCAACACATTTAGCCCGTCGTGCACTCAAAGGAATGATAGAGTTGCACAAAAGAGGACATCACACATGGATCAAAGAACTGGGAATGGCTTTGTCAAACCTGGAGCTCAATCTTCCGAATCATAGTGTGGCGTCTACGACCCCGGAGCTTCTGCTGAAACATGCGGCTGATGTCGTCAGCGCAATCGAAATAAAGTTACAAGCCGAGATTGATGGCACTATAAAGTTGTACCTACTACATGGAAGAAGAGAGCCTCCGAAAGGAAAGAAAGGACCACATAAAATCATTGCAATGTGTCGGCGGCATTATTTAGAGATCGACGTCGCCGTACACCGTGATGCTATCACGCGCCTTTTGTTATCGGAGCATCTTCTTGCTGTTGAAAAGTTAAGATGGAGTGATCATGCTTTCCCCGCCGTTCCGAGAGAAGGACGTCTTTGCAGATTTTGCGCAAACAATGTAGAAACCCCGGAACATGCCATGCTAATTTGCACTGGTTCACCGCGCGTTATGGTCTTACGCGACGAATGGCTGCGAAAGCTTTATGCTGAAGCACCCGGTCTTCTCGCGTCCGCCTATCAATTATCGCCGGCCCTTTTTCTACAGTGCATTATTTACCACAAAGATTCCCTTTCTCTGACGGCTAAGTACGCTCACGAGATTCTCCAGACTTTTTACGCTACACCCTTGGTACGACTTCTCAGTGCTTGACTGGCTAACTCTTCCCACAGAAAAAATTTTGTTGTCTCAGTTGGGTCCGACGTTCTACCACGTGAGATACCGTGAGCTCGGCGGCGGGTTGCTCGACAGAGGCGGATATTGGATGGGTTGGATAGCGTGGGAGATGGGACTCACGTAGTATACGAACCATCATGTAATATCCCTCCGGCGTTCCTGATGGGACCGTGCCGTGTAATTTCCTTCCTTTCCTTCCTTCCGGTCGCAGTGGTCTGGCCCGGGACATGCCGACGTTCAAATTTCAGAGAACGTTATGAGTAGCAAATGAGTAGAAACCCAGAGACGCTCTCCATGCAGATAGACAAGCGAAAATATATTTTCCTGCACCCACACTAGTAGTACGTGCTAAACCACATCGTTTACGACGGCCTCTTTCAATAAGTCGTATTGCGACAGTTTCGTACCCTCGTAATAATCTATAGATCATGCTGTTAGTCGTCATCTCATGATATAATATGTGTACTCACACCGGAATAAGACCTCAATCTCGAAACTGCATCCCCGCAGACCTTCAAGAACGGCACGGTCGCAAGTGAGAAGAACCTTGTTCAACAGGCCCCTTCGTTGGCCCGCAAAAGACACCTCTACTCCTACTCGTTGAAGTTTACTCGCACTTTCCTTCCGTGCACAGATCGCCTCCCAAACCATACCCAAGACAGCGCCTGCTACATCCTCGGGGGATTCCAAATTGGCATTCCGGCTTACTGGTAGCGTCCCAAAGGATATCTCCAGCTCTCGAAGAGCTTCTAGTTCCAGGGATGACACACATTCCTGTAGCGCTGGGATGTTCACCGAGAGCCAAGGCTCGACGTAGAGGTGTAGCACTTGCAGCCTGCCGAGGTAAGGAAAGAGCAGATGGATGTTGAATGACGATTCATATGAGTCCATTTCAAGTGCTCTGAGCTCACATTTGGAGCGAGTCAGAAAACTGATGACGGCGTCCATATAATGATTTATCGAATAGCCGCAGTCAGGCTGTAGGCTAAGATTGACAAGCGACGGGAGACGGAGATACGGCACAACATCGAGGGAAAAAAGTGTGAGCTCCTCGACGCATGGGAGCACGGTTTGTTGTTCCAATGGCAAACTCGCCATGAGGGATTCGCATCCCGAAAGGACCAATTGACGCAAATCCAGAGAATGTGAGATGCTTTGCAGATAGTGGACTAGTTGTTGGTGCGAGGAAGGGCGCAGACTTGCCCTGTGTAGCTGTTCCCAGGGCATCTCGAAGAAGATTCTATCGAAAGAATCGGACCTGCAGTGGGCATCCACTAGACGTGGCGCATCGGCGAAGATGTGCGAGATGCCCTGGAAATCTGGGGCTGGATTGTCGTTGACAAAGGAATAATCGATGGCCACGCGTTGTAATTGTGGGAGATGATGATGCAGGGGGGCAAAGACGTCCACAGGGATTTCTTTGACATTCCCAGTGAACGATCTCCATCGTTCGCATTGAGCAACAAGGTCCCGTAGTATCTCAACGACACCTTCCAAGACAAGCTGTGGTGTGTCGCGACCGGAGACAAAGATCACGATGTCAAGAAGGGTGTTTCCGGTGTTTGCGAGCACGTGGCGCACGATACGTTGATAGA
The DNA here is from genome assembly GCA_011800155.1 of Flammulina velutipes. Taxonomy (NCBI): domain Eukaryota; kingdom Fungi; phylum Basidiomycota; class Agaricomycetes; order Agaricales; family Physalacriaceae; genus Flammulina; species Flammulina velutipes. Next base: position 172,825 of record CM022374.1, on the reverse strand, counting down.
ACGCGCGCGCACGTTCTGAATTCAAGCGGGTTCCCTTGCGAGTGTTCCGATCCAAGTTGGTGTTGCTGAAATCAATGGTGACGTCACCTGATCAGCCCACCCTTTAGACCTAATTAGGCCGGGCAAGTGGCCCAGATCGTCAGGTCTTGTTAGGCTGATTCGGGGTGTTCCTCACTGTCATGCAATAGCGCTGTATACATGTAGGTACTTTGTACAATATAATATCAGCCTTCCACCGGGATAACATCGGGTAGGTTACCCGTGTCGCCACACACTTGATCCCGCATCAATTGCCCCTCACGGACGTTGTCCGGCATCAACGCACGCTCTCTGATCGCTGTCCCGCCACTTGAGCTCATCGTCGGGTGGCGCAGTCTTTGATAATATACCCAGAAATTCGAAAAATAAACTATAATACAACAGAGATCATAAGTATGTTTAAATATATGATAAATAAGTATAAGGATAGTAAGAATAATGTACAGCGTCCTTAATCATCGCCTAGTTGCGCCACAAGCTCGAGTTGCTGGGCAAGCTCCTCAGTCTCCGAGAGAGCGCCGTCGTCTTCGTCGTCGTCTTCATCATCGCTATCGTCTACTTTCGCCTGCGTCTGCTCTGGTGCCGCCGCCGCTTCATTCTCCGTTGTCTCGCCCATCGTTACGTCGCCCGGCACCGGATGCGTTGATTCAGCGTTCTCCACGTCGTCAGCTTCTGACTCTACACCTCGCGCCGTCGGAGTCGGGACGTCGAGAGGTGCAGTGGAGGGAGGGATGATGGGGGCATTGGGCGCCGTAGGGAAGGAGGCACGGACACCAGGCCGCAGTGTACCCGAAAATCCTGGATCTAATGACAACTTCGAGAGGCGCTCTAAGTGACGGGCGTTGAATCGCGCTCGGCGCTGGCGGAACCGATCAATCTGGAAGGCAATCCGTGAGTCTTTTTGCACCCAGTCAAGGCGCTGCCGCTCCAGCTCTGCGTCCTCGTCTTGGATGTATGTGATGAGGCGTCGGATCTCGATGTTGAGCCGTTTTATCTCCTCCTTGGCGCGCTCCATCTTGAAGTATTGGTCCATTAAAATGCGCGCCCAAGGCTGAGCCCATATCTCCCGACGTATATCACTCCGAGATTCACGAAGCAGGTCGAACTCCGAGAGGAAAGCGTATTCGACGACTTGATCCCAATTCAAGTTAGGGCGCGGGGGGCGAAACTCATTGGCGGCGGCGTTGTACTTTTCCAACGCTGTCCGTATTGCTTGAGAGCGAGTCTTCAGCGCATTAGCTATATGCTTTCGCAGCTTGTAACCTAGAGCATGTAGTCAGCAAAGCTTCGACAGAGGACTATCGTTGTATTCACCTGTTTGCGACTGGTTCATCTTGGTGAGCTCAAATAGCCGCGCAACGACAAGCCCCTCCAACACATCCAACGCCCGACGATAGGTGCGAGACCTCAGCAGCTCCTCTGTTGTCTCCCAGATATCCGAAGCGGGAGTCCAGCGCTCAGACGGTACAATCTTCAGTCTGACTTCCAGAGTCTGAACATTGTCCAGGGCGCGATCCAGCTTCTCCTGCGTATGGCGACGTGCCGTCTCTAGAGAGTTCGTGTAGTCGCGAGCGTCGATGGTATCTGGGGTGACGACGTTCCAGTGATCCTTTGCCCTATCGAGTTGACCCGCATACTGGGCATGCAGCTTGAGTTTCGCCAGGTATTCCATCTGGAGCGTCTCCTCTGGAGGCTCCCGCTTCAGCTGCTCTAGATGTTTCCGCTCTGCCGCTAGCCACGCGATGAAGTCGTCATCCGAGGCCACACCCTTCTCTTTCTTCGCCACCTCGAGCGCGAACTTGTTGGCTAGAACATCTAAAGCCTGCCTATAGTTATTGACAAGAAAGATACCTGGTGGGGTTAGCTAGACAATGATGGGGAGGCAGTCAAAACTCACTCAATCTTTCATAAGTATCCATATCTGTTCGCCGTAGCAGCGCTGCAATGAGTTGTCGACGATGGAACCTGGTGGCATATCGTGTGACGCCAGCAACGGCATTCGTCCGTGAGAACTCCCGTTCACACCCCTCGAAATCCTCAAGGCCACAACCGCACTTGTACGTCGGCAGATTGCAAGTCTGGCAGTAGCGATTATGCGCGTACCCGTGGAAAAGGCCAACAAGAGAGGTGTATCGAAGCTGTTGGGCGAGTTTGCCAAGTACTGGTGCGCGCTTGAGTGTTATGCCAAATTTACAGCCTATGTCGTAGCCTCCTCCCAGGTCAGAGCCCAGGGTATCCAATAGATATTCGACAATGGCAAGAGGATACTTTGCGCTGTAGGAGCACATCAGCAAAAGCACGAAACTGCAACCAAAGACTTACAGCTCCCCGCTACGAATCATATCAGCGCCGACAAGAACGAAACCATGGCGGCAAAGAGCCAGGAAGAGACCCGTCTCCTCAAAAATCCCCCACATGCGCGACACCATGTCATTCTTCATATTTTCCCACCGATCCTCGCATAGATTGAGCTCTTCCTCAACTGGCAAATCCCCCAGCATCGCACTGAGCCTCTCTTTTGCCCAGGCGTCCACCTTTTCCCTAGCCAGGAAGTAGTCAGAGCCGTCCTCGCGATCATCAAGTCGTTCTCTGCTTTCTGGTGGGAGATTCTCGTCGCCGGAGTTTGAGGCCGAGCGGAAGATGCGCTTGAGGGAATCATTCCCATCCATGCAAAAGAGGATGCGATAGATGAGCTCGTCCTCGCCATCGAGCTCATACATGCAGCACGGGCATGCATTTTTGATTCGATGATGTACGTCGTCGCGTCCGAGAGCCTGCTGAACCCTTTTATCGACAGCCAGGAGTATGTCTTCGTAGATGTCAAATGCGATGGAGAACTGGGTCTTGAGGGTTGAACGTGGAGGCGCCAGATGGATATCACCTAGGCTTTTGACAAACACGTCGATGGATAATTGGGGGCAACGTAGGCGGGCGACGCGAAACATCTCCAACGTTCGTGTGGTGATAGCAAAAGAGTGGAAGACGGGCGCCACTGGGATAAGCCCGTTACGAATTATAGCCGCGGCAACAGTGGCGTCGTTCTGTGTTACAGTGATGTCTTGCTGGCGCCTCCCTGTCGGAATGTCAAGGCGTTGCTTATGGAGAAGACGAGACTGCTCACAAAAAATATCAACAACATTTAGCGTGTGCTTTTGAGGCGTCTCCCCTGCGCCTGCCTCACACTGATACGGCGCCAAGTTATTGAGACCATCAACACCGCGCGTAGAGGACCAGTCCATGTAGGCCTCCACCAACGTGGGTAGTTGTCTTTTGAACATGTCAACGCGCCTCTGCGTGCGGTCCCTTCGCGTGCACCAGTCCCGGCGGCGGCCTGGTCTGCGCCTGTTGAAGCAAGATAAATAAGGGTTATTGTAAAGAGGAAACAACGAACATCTGCGCCTCGCGATATTCGTCGGTAAGGCGATCCAGAATCTCGCCAAACTCTCCGCCTTCGTGGCTGACATTCATCCGGTCCTGACCACCTAAGATATCATCCATCATCTCATAGTCATCGTTGTCATCGGCAGGAGGGACTGGGGGAGGCGCTTGCTGGAGAGCGTGGAGTTGCAACCGTTGAGCGCGAGTGAGTTCATGGACCCTGGCGCTGCGCTCTGCGAGCTGGAGGTTTTTTTGGCGCCTAATTCCAGACAAGCCCAGGACTTCTCGCTGTGATTTGGACGAGCCAGCGGTCGCGTAGTTAATAGCGAGCTTTGGCGCCTTTTTCCTGGACTTTTTTGGCAGTACCATCGAGCCTTGAGGAATGATAAGGTCACAGATGTGACTATCACATCTACGGCCTTTACCGTGAACCTTGCGCAAAACTACAACATTTAACTTTTGTTGTCTCACTCTTCATCTGCTACCACAACCAAGGCAAGCATTCATTCTTTCCCATCCGCCAGTCTTAGAGGGCAGAAGGCGGGGAGGTTCGGGTCGTGTCTTGGTGTTGGAATCTTCCCAGGGGCCACACCGATGCGCGATCTGCTCCTCCTCGTCCAGACTGCTCTTGAAAGGCTTTGCGCCCACACCAGATCGGAACAACGCGCTCACAATCATTTCTAGATACGCCGTCGCCAAGGATGTGGCTTCTACGGAAGGTACGTGGTTGTACTTCATCCTTCACCCCACTCACCTCGGCGCTAGTTGCGCAACAACAAGGAATACGCGCCCTCCCCAAAAGAGCGCGTCGTCGTTCAGCCTCTCGCCGTCCACGCGTCATTCGACCTCCCCGCCTCCCTTGCCTCTGCCGAGGAGGAAGGCATCCACCTCATGATGCAAGAATCATCTGCGAGCCGTCCGTCCACCCCCCCACCAACGCGATCTACTTCGCCCATACCTCCGTCGACACCTGACGTATCAACGCAAGGAAAGCGCCGTGAAGCGCCTGCTGGTGAATTCAACTACCGACATGCTAAGCGGGCACGACAAAGAGAGGCAAAGATCACGGCCTCCGGTCATGTCCCTGCTCCAGGCAGCACCTCCAAACTCATGAGCTCGTCCTCAGATCCCCCCGGCATTGCAACGTCTATCATCATGGCTGCGCTTCCTGCGGCATTTGGTGGATACATGGCGAAACCTGGTGTTCGAGCCGACGGTTGGAACAAGACGTACTCATTGCAAGACGTCTTGGGGATGGGACTGCGCCTCATTAAGTGGGACGGCATGTAAGTCAACGCTCCTGCAGCAGGACGTGATGCTCACAGGCCAACAGTGTTCCGATGCCTCTATACGACTCCCTAGGCTTCATCTTTGCCGTCCTGGCCGGTAGGCCCAACGACGACTCGTACGTACGGGACGCCGATCTGGCATTTAGTAGGATGCGGGCTTTAGCAGATGCTGAGGTGTGGGCTGAAGACGAGCTACTTCCTCACCGCCGCGGCTCTTTCATTGCGCATAACGTTGGGATATCTGGCGGCAAGGGCACCCCTTGTCCAATTAGACTATCCGTAAAGACGCATGCCTATCTTACCGAACAATTGCTGGGAAACAAATCCATCCAACGCCTTGCCACGTTTGCTAGCTCCTCGTTCCAACGCTGGAGCCCGAAACTCTTTCAGTACTATAAAGAGCACATGGACGCACTTCGTAGCCACGATCCTCACCTTGGGTGGAACTACAAAAAGTCAGTATTCCCATGCGCGGCCTTCAACTTGTCGAAGAGAGTTGTTAGCTGGTGGCATCGAGATAGCGCGAACCTGCCGTTTGGGTGGTGCGCTATAACGTCTATCGCGAAGAAAGGGTTTCGCCCTCACCTGGGTGGGCACATCGTCCTGTGGGAGCTTGGACTTGTCATTGAATTTCCTCACGCATCGACGATTCTTATCCCCTCTGCCACCGTCACCCATTCGAACGTTGATCTCGCTGAGGGCGATGAACGCCTTTCCTTTACACAGTTCGCTGCTGGCGCGCTCTTTCGATACGTAGACAATGGATTTCGGTCTGACAAGCAAGTATATAATCGTGATCGCAAAGAATTCCGTCGATTAGAAGAGTTGAAGAGCACTAGGTGGGAGATGGGTCTTGGACTATACTCGAAGTTAGAAGACTTGTTAGTTGAAAGCAAGGATTGACCTGTATTACCATTATTTACAAACTTCAGTTCTTGTATATACACTATATACTGAATATATTCCAACCTACCTTGGCATGACTGGTAGTTGTATAAGTGGTGCAACTTAAAAGTCTAATCAATTCCGATTCAAAGACAAGCACCTTCGTAGACTTGATTACCTTTTTGGGATTTCACTTCTTTGACTCTGCGACGCCGACCACCATTTACTCACCTGTGGTTGTAGAATTTCTACAAGTACTGGGTTGTATCCCAAAAAATGATAGGTAGTTCATAGGATCTATCCCAGTGGGTTGTATCCCATGCATCTGAGGTCAGATATTACCATATATAGTATCAATGTGCCGCCCGCGCCCCATCCACTTATGGTCTCATCCCGCCTATGTTTCCATATCTGATCTTATTCAAGAAAAGTCGGACAGCGGACGCCACATTCCATTTAATTTACCTAAGTCTGAACATAAGTCTACGGTACTATTGATGGTCCGCCTCGGAAATCACCGCGGCCTGCGCTAAGTCCTCGTCGAAAAGTGCCGTCGTTGCAGCCAATGCTGCCTCATCCATTACGCCACGCTCCTTCCCGCGCGATGGTTCCGAACGAAGCCATAAAAATTCGAACGCCTTCTTGAGATGGCTGAGTGAAGACGCCTGACGCATGCCATATGCTTGCCGTCCACCTGCCTCGTCCTGCCGTAGAGGCTGCGACGAAACACGGTCTGCTCGATGACGCCATTTCCGTATCTCATAATCTAGCGTGCGCAGAACACGCCGCATCTCCTCTTCAACCATGTAAACCTCTTCCGTCCAACGCATCTTGCGCGCTAGTGCCTTCACCCATTCGATACGGACACCTGTACATAGTCAATCAGTCAATCAGGACATCGACACAAAATATACTGAACGTACATTCATGTAAGTATTCGTTGTCGTCTCGTAGTCCATCGGCTGTCCATATCCAAGATGTTCTGGTGTATCGCGAATCCGTGGGGTCCTTCTGGCGAGTGTGGGTTTCGCGCCGACTTGCCTCGCCTCCCTTCCTACTCCCCCTCCCACCCAACACACCCAACTGCTTCACCGCATGAGCGTCGGACTCCGATACGGTATATACCGCCACGTCAGCATCCTCCAGTACCCGATAATTCCCACATTTGTCCTCCCCTACCAGGTGTACCAGTGCTTGACGACACTGCCTATACTTCGCCACACTCTCCTCCAGCTTCTCTGACATCGACGCGATGAGGTTGGACGATCGTGTTGACTCGCGTTGTCCTGTGACGTGCAGATTGCGAAATGTGACGAGGTGTCGCTTGCACAATAGTCGCCCACGAACCAATTCCAAGGCATCGTGGCACTGAGCGCGACGCAGCCTAGCCTCTGTCTGAAACAGACGAACACTGCCCATAGTCCGTGTGTGGGGAACATCTGACGGAAGGTAGAGTCTGGTATCTTCTGGATACCCGTCGGACTGGTTGTTTTTGAGGCGGGATTGGTCCTGGGCTTGCCGGAGGGCCTGCACTCCAGGCATGAAAAACGGTTGTTGCTTGTGAAACGCCTTGATCTTCTTAGAGAGCGCTGTGCGTCTTTCGCTGATCTTGCCTTGGCGAGACACCGTCAGGGAGGGGAAAGAGGATGTGTCTCGTCGGAGTCGACGCCTATGAACGAACATGTTAGAGTGATGATTTATGAATTAATCAGGTATATACTCACTGGGCCTCTTCGATCTGCAAGCCTGAGATGATGAACGCGGCCTGTGTCATCTTCTTCAGTGCTCGGGGTGCTCGGGCTTCAGTGGTATGTGAATGGCCGTGGTCGCTGTCGTCCATTTCTTCCAACTGAAATCCATCCTCCATGTCTTCATCCCCGCTCAATATCTCTTTCTCGTCGTTGGCAGCCTCTTCGGCGTCAGAACGATGTAGGTCTGCGCGTACCTGCGCCTCGGACATCGCATCTAGAACAACTGTCAGTTCACAAGTCTACTCAGAAGAGAAACGAGATCACGTACTCGCCGCAGATGTTGCAGAGTAAGGACAAACATTGTTGTCCTTGTCTGCCTCCCAATCCTGTACCAATTTCCTCCATTGTTTCTTCAAGTCCGAGCTGAGGGAGCGGTTGAGTTCCAGGAAGGCAGCCACTTGCGCGTCCCGCTCCTCCAACGCGATCTTGAGCCTCTCCAACAGAACATACCCTAGATAGCTCTTAGTACGACGACGAAAAAATGGAAGGAAAAGACTCACCCATAGAGATATTCTTCCGGTGATTATGCATATTAATGAAATCCTCGATATCGTCGTGCCTCGCGCCATGGTGTTCCTCCTTCGTCATGAACGATAGGGGATTCAGCACCGACCACAAACGCTCCGGCCCCTCGCCATCGGTCTTCCCAACACCGGCCTGGTACTTGAGAGAATTCTCCTCTTCGCACAGGATCCCATGCCCTTTGCCATGCCAGATAGGTAGCCCCCAAGTGACGGTTGGAACTGGAAGTTCGCGCAAGGCGCGAGGAAGTGCCTCGATTCGTTCCTTCCAGCGTTTCTTGTACTGACATGCGATGTCGTACGTGATTGCAAGCGCCTTTAAGCCCATCCGTGACAGTACCCAGTAAAGGATGAAATCAGTATTCTTGTATCTGTTGCATTTCATCAATGAAAACCCACATCGACATAGCAAAGAATGCCTACCGTTCGCCCTTTTCCAAGTCACCCAAGCCAAGCAGGATTTCGTGACGCGCACAGATGACTCCGAGCACACCTGCCCAACGCAACCCAGTTGTAAATTTTGTATCCTTTTGCAAAAGTGCAGCGAATGCCGCACAGTTCGAGACCTGAGTATTCGTCAGAGTAGTATACACAAAGTAATATAACAATGCATTACCTCTTCCTCAGTTACATACGAACGCAACCAGTTGTGGTACATCTCTTGAGGTACCTGAACCCCCAAACCCGAATAGAGAGGTGGGTCTGGACGAGCCATATGGCGGAGCTTATTCTTCATACGAAAGTTTGCGTCGACAGAGAGAATACGCCGGTATACATATCTGAACGATATCAGCTGAAATCAAGGGCGAAATCAAGTGAGAAAACTTACTGCAAGCTGGGTGACACGTCCTGCCAGTTCGCGGGCATATTTACGCCAAGACGGGGACATGCCCAGCATTCAACCGCCAGACTCCCCTCCGCTGCGTTATCTAACCCTCCCTCATCAAGACAGACACCTGATCGTCGGACACGCTCGAGATATGAGAATTGACGACTCATATTGCCAAGCTCCTTGTAGCGGTCTGGCGTCCATTCCGTACCCCACGGGTCTGTCATATTTTCCAGTGTCGTAACAAAATCGCGTACATTGACAGTCGCAATAACCTTCAGTCGTCGATAAAGCTCGAGAAGTTCCATCGTGGCACAAGATTGAGGGGCTGTAGTAGTCGCGGGGTACCAACCATCACGAAATAGTTGTTGCCAATGAGTGACTCCTTGCGACTGAGCGCATGCGCAGAACCGGGCATCCACTATGTGAATCCCCGTAGTATCCATTATGGTCAGGAGTCGGGGGGAAGGCTCTGGAACGAGGCAAGGAAAACCGGCGTGTCCAATCTGGTAGACTAGTCCAATAGCGCGCAAGGTGGTTCGTTCCCAAAAGTTTTCCTGCCAGACCTAACGCTGTCTCAGTATGATACAGTAGAAATTAACATGAAGCACACACTTCGATACGGTGAAGCGGCGACTGCTGGTGGCGGCGAATACAACATCTTTCACATTCCGCAAATTGGCCACAACGACGGCAGCGATATAGCGGATTTGGGTCGGTTTGGGTGCAATGTGCCTCCGACTGGGTTACCAGTTTTGAGGAGCAAGATGAGCACTGGCGCTCGTACGTGGAGTAGCCCAATCCGTGCAGTCGAAGTGATTCTGCGATAAATGTCTCGCGCAGAGCAAGGAACGAACCCATACGGTCATCCTAGCTCTGGGTCAGCATAAAGTACTCCCCAACAAAGAAAATGAAGCGCACTGTATGACTAGCAAGACGTCGCCTTTTCCCATTCCCCTCCTCCAAAATGTCTCCCGTCTGGTCAACATAATTGCGCGGTTCACCTAAGCACTCCGCGCCAACCTCGTACCCGGCAGAAACATCAAAATCCATTTCGGCAAATGTGTCATCAACATCTCGAGGTTCCCGTCGTCGTTTCCTTGCCGGGACTGGGAGGGCAGACGCCAGACTGTCTCCGTCAAAAGTTAAGTGGTAGCCACTTCTCGATGCAGGTCCATGACTAAGTGGCTGGTGGAACTGGTGATACGAGTGGGCAGTGGGTCGTCCGAGTCCACTGTGGTCATCAGGTCCGCCGTTCAATAGCTCGAATTGACGTCGCATTCGATGTTCCTCGGGAGGGCGCCAGTGCATAGACCATGAATTTTCAGGCCGCAGGTTGGACATGGTGATCTGAATGAAGAGATGCGAGGTTAACGACAGGACGTAACAGATGAGCTATGGCCTTGGGATGAGCTGGCATGGTCGGTGGAGATTCCATGGTGACGGAAGCGGACGAGGTACGGATCAGGGGCATCAATTTCTTCAGATCGAAAAACATATCTTCGTTATTGTCGTCTGAGATCTCAGCCCTCAATTCCTGCTTACCCTAAATTGCTCTAGAACAATGAAGATCGGCTTCTTGCTCATGAAACTTGGGGTAGACGAGACCGGCTAACACCAAATAGTGCTCGGCTTGCATTGCTACTACTGCATTTTGAAATAAATCAAGCATTGTACCCAACCGTAGTCCTTACCGTACCCTCGCAAGTGTAGCAAATTACGGTAATCATCTATAAGTGTTAGTGCAGCCCGAACTCTGTGCCCGATTTCCCCCGTGTGGTGATAGTTGGCATTGCAACTTTGTGAAAATGCAAGGGGTCGTGACAATCCTTTTCCGCAAGACCTTTTGGGTGGAGCGACACGCGCGCTGGTCCCATAGTGTTGGTCCGTCTAGCCCACTCCACCGTCCTGTACCTAGATCGCCACAGAATTTAGTTTATTGAACTTACGGAATTAGCATACTGTAACATACCTCAAACTTCAGGGATGTTTTTTTCTGTAGCCGTAAGTGACTGATATATTGCGGTGCGTTAAATCGGCTTAGTTCATCCGTTTATCTAGTGACTTACCTACTTAAGACACATTGCGCCACACCGAAGATATCACGCTCGAAAAATTTCTGATTGGAAGGAAGACTACGTCCGATATTCAACGAAAGCGAGGCAAATCAAGCAAATTAGCAGCGCGCACACGGATGACCTCTCGAGGCACCACCTCCTTGGGAGCGATAGACGATTTTGGTAAGTCAAGAGCAGGTCCGGCGGGTGCAGCAACCTCTGTGTCGCTGTCGAGGTCCACCATCTTGGGTTTTTTGGCTTTTTCAGGCTTCCAGAGAGCGTCGTTCAGGGAGCGATACTTGTCTCTGTACATGCCGTGCTTCAGAATAGCTATAGCGCATGTGTCAGAAGGGAAAAACCAAGTAATATGAAGAACATACCAGCAGTAGTAATATTCCCCATGCTTTCTTGCTCCTCCTTCCGCAAGCGACTCAACAAAATCTGCAAAAATGCCCAGTTGCGCCCGAAACGAAACAGTCCCATGCCAATGGACAACAAGTCGCGATATTCCCACAGAGTGGTCAATCCTGCGATATGCCTGAGGTCAACGAGGGTGGTGATACCGAGAGCGGCCAGGCGTTCGTAGAGAAACCCCCCCTTGACGCTCTCCAGGAGATCAAGAAGCTCGAAACCACTGGTTTTCTCTGGAGCTCGTAAGCAACGAGCGTTGACGGACGTCAAAGAGGTTTTACCTTCCTCAGGCGACATTGTAACCTTCAATACGAAGCGGCTTCGGGACAAATGTCGAATAAGTAACCTGTTGAACAAAATGGTAAGTACTGTAGAGAGAACAGAGGGGGACACTCACTTCTGGGCAGTCTTAGAAGGGCTTCTGAGCTCCTCATACCTCGAAAACGACTTAATCTCAGGTTTCATGGTGGGGGGGACGGAAAGAGGTGAGGGAAAAAGACGAGAGAAGTCATTCATAGACCCCGGATGCCAACGTGGACGCGGGGTGTCGCTGCTTATGGCATCCGTCGTTTGATTTCCATCTGAAATCTGCTCTGCATTGAGATTGGGATCTGAAAAAGACGCCGAGACTCACTAATTTGGACACGGAAGAGGGAAAAAATGACATTGCGCTATTCAATTACGACCCTTCCAAAACACGGGGATGTTTCCTAACAACAGTTCCTAGCCTTCAATTTCCAACACAACAGGACGGGCAAAAGCGAAAAGCCTCAAGCGAAACCCTTGCCATGCGGGCCCGTCCAATGAGAGAGCATCCTTGATCTTGACTCGGTTATCCGGGTTTCTCAATTCTAGGGACAGCTTGAGGAGGTCGTCGCCCGTAACGATACCCATGGCCTCGAATTGTGCGCAGTAAGCAAAAAGGCCGACATCCTTGAGAAAGTTGTTAACTGAGTCTCTCTTGAAGTCGGCTTCAGGATGTTCAATCCACGACGTCTCGACGTATGCAGTGTCAAAGCCGTTGTCTGTAAATGGAAGGGAAATTCAATAATAATAATTAACGAGGCGATATTGGACGTACTCAGATACTTTTGAGCAGTTCCCAACTGGTAGGCACGTAGGGGACGACGAAGGAGCCGCATTCGGTGAAGAATTTTACTACGTGAAAAAGGTCAGAACAGGTGAGGTGAACAGTGGAGGAAGGACATACGCGCTACCTTCCTTTGCCAAGCGCTGTCTCGTAGGGAAGTCAAGCAGCTGCTGGCGCGTGGGGGAGGTATTGCTGCGTAGGATGAGGCTGCTTTTGGGAGTCGGTCGCTTCCCCCCCGTCGACATACGTGCAGTGCGACGAATATTTTTCTTGGGCAACTCTGGTGGAGTCGGGAATGCAGTGGGTGCGAGCTCGGGCGATGACAGAGGCTGGGGCTCAAGACTGCTCATGGGTGTTAGAGGGCAAGAACAGACGGTAGGCAGGCACATGCATGACCAGAAAGGGAAGTTACCGCAATCAAGGAGGGCCATAGATGATCAGTCCTGTATAGAGGCGATGAGGAAGTGAGATGATATTGAGCCTCTGTAAACAATAGTGTTCTCGTCTTCGCTCGACAGAAGCTAAGATAGACTGAGTGTGCGATCGTAGAGATTATCGACAATATCCAATGCTTCCTGGAAGGGACGTAAACACTGTCGACTTTTCTCCCAAATCTTTGTCGCGCCGTCGCGTTCCCATATCCTGACGCAAATGTCGCGGGCCCTGTCCCTAAGGTCACGAAGAGTTTCCATCTCGTCGAGTAGCTTGTCAGAGGCGTCCAAAGAGTTGTCTTGGTGAACCTCTTCTGCTAGTGCGGCTCCGAAGGCAGTTAAACCCCCGGGGCCTAGATATGTTTCGAGCTGCGCCAATATGCTTTGGATTTCTGCTATGTCGAGTTCTGCAGCAGAGGAATGTCCTATAATGGGGCTGCATGTCGGTAAGTGGAAAGGGAAGGCAGCAGAGACAGTTGAGGACGCACCCGTTGGTATTGCTAGAAATGTCCGATATCTCGACGGTACATTGGTCGAATCTCCGCGCGCGATAGCGTTCCTTGCATCTGAGTAAGATCTTAGACTTGTTCCTAAAACATGTCGTGAGCCAGAAGAAGTCGAAGATGGAGTTGACGCACTTTGCATAATGTGTAGCCTGACTACGCGCGCGAGCCTCTTGTCTTGCTTCGGGCGTGGAATATAGCTTCTTTCTGCCCATAAGAAGGATAGAACTCCGAACCAAAGAAGCTGTGAGCCCCCCCGGGCCGTCGAAAGAATAACAATTAATAGGTGATGAAGGTCAAAGGTAAGATTGTAGTATGAAATCATACCTCCCTTGGTTGATTTTTCAGACTTTTATTTTTTTTGTATATACGGGCCGTGCGACACCAGGAATAGGTTTTTATATGCTATAGACTCATACTAGTGCAGCTTATAGACATTTTGAATGAGTGCTTCATCTACAATAGACTGGATAAGTCCCGACACAGATTCGGGACATCGGTGCGGGATCCGGATTGCAGCTGGTGGAGTGGCGCACTTACAGTCGGACGACAAATTCAAGGAAAAGAGACATTTAGATTTCATAGACTATTCAATAGCAGTACACGTTCCGATCTCCCCCAGTCCATGGGCCCGCATATACAATTTAACTGCATCCTCACGCGTATTGGTAGCATCATGGGACGAGTCGGGAATGCCAGTCACATTCATTGATACCTGCAGGCTGTGCGTAGAGGTGAGACGGGAGTTCTCACGATAAGACATAGAAGGAAATACTCACAAATTATCGTACACACCGGGTCTAATTCCAACATAGACAACGTACCAGGCAGGGCGGGACAGACCTGTACCAATAGGCGTCGAGGAGGAAAGAAAGTGCACCTTGGGCCGGGTGAGGCTAAGGCGATACACTGGCCTCGGACGAATGAGAGGGTGCTCAGTATCGAGAGTGGAAGCTACCCAATCCTTGGACTGAGCAAAGGCGAAGGCCCTGGCCGCGGCATGGCGGGAATGGTAGCTGATAACGATTGTACGAGACTGTCTGAGCACCTGATTCTCAGCATCAACCCTGATCTAGGCAGTGAGTCATCTGTGGCGAAGGAATATTCCGTACCGGACGCTTACCAGCGGTGGTAAACCCCAGGCACAATACCGATATAGACAACCCAGGCCGTGGGCTTCAGATGGTATCTGATTCGAGTGCCCTCTGCCTTAACGGGGCTTCCATTGCGTTGGGCAGCTGCCCCGGTAGACCTACAATGAGGAGAACAAGTTGAGCCGGAGTATACTGTGAGTCGGACAGCGTAGACATACCAGTAGGAGGTCGTTTGCGATCCACCGACCGAATAAACAGTCAACCTGTCAATACGTTTGGCCAGTTTGTTGATTTCGTCGTCGTCGTCGTCGTCGACGACAATGACGAGTTCGTCGGACTGCGGGGGAATCAGTGTAGGAGTCGACACTGTCGACAACGAGGTGGGAGATTGTTTGACGGAGGTAGGATTCGTATTGAGAGGACTCATGGTGGTGGTGGGAAGACAAGGGATGGAGGAAACATGGCATCGAATTTTAGTCAAGCGCATACAAACAAACACGGGTATAATCCCGAGAACTAAAGCCTATACGAAACTACAACGAACGTGACGAGCATGAGGATGCAAATAATGGCCCATGGGTTCCTAAGGGAGCTGGAAAAATCGATGTCAGTGATCGGGAGCTCCAGCGTGCGCTAGAGTACCTACCGAACAACATGCGGAGCGTGACGAACAACTTCAACATCATTGGCCTTCAAGCTGGTGTTGTACAACCGAAGGGCTTCTGCTTGACTCTTGACCTTCACCATATAGGCTCTGGGGTAGCCTTGGGTGAAGTTGACAGCCTGCTGACTGGAAGAGGGTGAGCAGCGCAGACGAAAGGACAAAGTAAAGCGAAATACCCGTCGATGAGAATACCAGTGTAGGCGCCGCGAATAACACAGTAAAAATGAAATTTGTTGCCATTGAAGGCTGTGCGTGGAAACAAGGTGGGGCGCAAAGGCTCGCGAGGAACGGTACTGTAGGCCCGCCCAGCAACCCACGGTGCACTGGAGTTGACATAGGCACTCGGGCTGATGAAGGGGTCGTCGAGGTAGAAAGGCGCCTCTGTTCAATATATCATGAGCGCTGTCGAGAAGTAGCAGAGAGGGGCGAGCTCACCAGTGGCTTGCTTAGCAACGGTGTTGTCTGACATGTCGGTGGGTACTGCGCAGGGGAAAGTTGACCTGGAGAAATGCGAGGCGATGAGAATATTTAAAAGTCTGAGGACCTGGAGGGAGTTACAAATGAGGAAATGCCGCATGTCGATACCAAAAGGAGTATCGACTGTAGAATGTTTCTGATATCCATCCAGTTCACTGGGCCCGTTGGCAGGTTCTGGAATCTGCAGGGAAGTATTCCCGATGAAGGGTTCACCGTGTTGCGATCTTAGATTGTTTCTCAGATAATTATCAGATATTTTTTTGAGTGAAGTGGATGGACCCTGACGCCGCAGGAGTCAACTTGCCTGTTTCCGTTGCGCCTCTGGTCTCGCCTACACCCAATGGTCACATCGAAGACCAAAAAACCGACTGGACATTCGCCTGCTGCTGGTCCTACTGTCTTTCGCGCTATCCCTACAAATGCGGCCGTTGCCGTAAAATCGTCGAAACCTACTGTCCCGAAGAGTCAACGGCGAAACCACAAGGGATGGATGCAAGGCCTTCGAGAAGAGCTCATATGTCCATTGATTCCGGGCTACATTGATGCACTCGAAATCAGTAAGGCAGCTGGCGCACTAAAAATGAAGGAAATGCAGCACCTGTTCCATACGTACTTTCCTTGGCCTCTCCAGGATTGGGAAGAGCCGCCTCGCCCCCTCAACCAATACGATCCATTGGCGCCCTTGCCCGTACCTCCCAACCTAACAGAGGAGCGATCCATCATGTGGTCGAAACACATGAATTCAATGAACAAGGTGAGTTATCCAAAGAGTTCGATGTCGCCAAGGCTGAGACATAGACAGAGATTAGAACGTTGGGTTAAGTGGCGTGTCGGCATTTCTCCTCGGCGCGCCACTGCTATTGGCCAACGGTTCGACCCCAACGACCCAATGACGTTGATGGTTCGCCAGATGTTTGGTCAAAAGAAGCGGGTGAAAGCACGTTCTGGCGCTCAACAATTTCGGCATGACCAGTACTCTGAATCTGGAATGCAGGCAGCGGTCGAGGCAGAGTTCGCTAATCGCCCGGACAAGTCGGTCAAAAAGATCCCGCTGGCGCTTACACAACGGATCGCAAAGGAATTTTTCGCGAAATTGCCCAAAGAACAGCAGAACACCTGGGTGGCGAAGGCAAAGAGGGAGGCTGACGCTGAGCGTGCGAGAGCAGAGAACGTGTTCGACACAGGGTCTTCCGATAATTCTGCTGTTATTGCTACGTGAGTCGCTGCTGATTACTTCTGAGCTAACTGACTTACCAGTCCTTTCAGATGTGTTCGAAACACGCCTTCGTTAATCTCCAGGCTCTCGAATGCTCTTGACATCAACACAGGGCTCAAGGTCTTCACAATGGTGGCGGGGCCAATGGGCATGTATGACGGTCAGGTGGGCTATTTCGAGTGGGTTGTTTATATTGGTTATATTCAAGTAGGCTGATAGTTTTCGTTCGCAGCGTGGCTACAGTAAAGAACAGCGGTGGGACAGGGATGTCGTTCATGGAGTGGCTTGGCCCTCAGCGATCGTCCGACCTCGTCGAGGCCTACATGACATATGTTGAGACATGCGTGTCTCCTGCCGATAGAGCTCGAGTTACCACCCACGATGCTACAGTCCCAGACTGGAGTAAGACGCACAAGGCGCTGAACAATACCGCCAACCGTACGGCTTCTTTCAGGGAAGTTGGTGATGTGGACAATGGTCATGGTGATGACAATGGCAGAAACGATGAGGAAGGCGGGGACAGCGATGATGAGGACGAGGACGAGGCTTCCGACAACGATAGCGATGTCGACACTCGTGAAACAACCACGCGTAGTAAGGGAAGCGCAACTAGAATTAGGTTGCCTGCTCCTAGTGCTGCGGCCCCGGAACCCAGTACCGGTGTCCCCGACGAGTCGCGCACACCTGCAGCTGCTGGACTCAGAGAAGTAGTATCAGCGAAAGGGCGCCCGAGGCCACGGCCTGCCTGGACGACGGAGAGGATGGATGTCGATGATGCCGAGAGTTTTCCAGAGGATATGAAGGCAGCAGCACTGAATGTCTTGCGCCAGAAGAGGGCTCGTCGACGAATCCCAGTTGGAAGCGACGGAGAAAGTGAAGAAGACGACACTAGAGAGGCGAAGCGTCAGAGAATGGGTTTGGGAGACATAACAAATTTACCTGCTGAGCCTGGTATGGACGCAGGACGCTTCTTGACACTTGGAGCGTCGCGCGAACCTACGCCAATGGATCCCAGTTGCAACGACTCCATCCCTCCCGTTCCCGATACGAGTCCAGCTCCTCGTGGTGGCAGTCCTATCATGACTCCTATCCACGGTCCATCTCCCACTGGCAACACCATCCCCATGCACGATGCCACTCCCTTCCCCCATTTCAGTCCTGATGCCGACTTGAGTCCCTCCTACGAGGCGAGTCGCGACGCTAGTCCAGCGCACGAACCTCCGGTAGACTTTGAACCGAGACCTGCCCATCATCTCGACGACATTCCGGCGCAAAAGGTGCCCACGATGAAGGCTATGTGGGATAGATTGGAGAGTACGAATGGTGTCTTGGTTGAATGGCTCGTTGATCCCTTGAAGGAGTTCCTCGCTGCAGATGGAGCGGCTGATATGTTGGGCGTGGTGGATAGGCTATGGAGGCTGGAGTGTCAGTACGTTCGTGGAGGGATGCAGGCAAAAAAGAGGGCAACCTTACCGAGGGGGAAGAACAGCGATGGCTCTGAAAGATTGAAAATGCTGGGGGATTGGGTTGCTGGTGGGCGGACGAGAAGGGGACGAATGACCTTGGAGAAAACGGCGTTGCAGAAGTTCGCAAAGGAGTGGAATGGATGGTGGTGTTCCCTGCAGCCAGCGTGGAGAGAGAAGTGTCGGGGGGTCTATGTGCGTGATGGCGTATCTGGAGGGTTCGAGGCGCTGACGGTCCCTGGCGCCAATGGGATGCTCAGTGTCGTTGCAACGCTGTCATGGTGGAGGAGCGCAGCAGTTGCTGGAAAGGCTGGGGAGCAGTGGTCCGCCGCATTGGCGGAGGTGGAATGGGTGTTGGACAAGTTGATTGAGGCGGCCCCGAGTAAAGATTAAACGGACATATATCAAAGTTTGGAACGCTTATCTAACTACGTATTGGGAGCTATGTAGTGCGATGAATAGATGTGGTAAAAGATAATAGAAAGTTTTTGGAAGGTACATTGTGGTGTCCAAAGTGATATTGGTGCTATCGGGATAGAACACTCAACCAAAATAAAATAATACAAGGAAAGGCGAGTTACCGCTGAGCCAAGCGGGCACGCATTAGGTTTGAGTACAAAAATCCATATGTCCGCGTAAAGTGTGTGGCGCATTGCAAACAAATAAGTTCGTCCATGCTGGGTTTATTGTTGGGTTGCTACGGAATTTAGGTGACGGAAAGAGGTCAGTCAACCTACCCAGGAGCGGGAAAAGGATGTCTCGCTCCGTGAAGTGAACAAGGGTTATCCGGAGCCTGTGGCTAAGGCAAGTAGTTTTATTGCTACCTGCTAAGTCACGAACGTATTGGAGACGAGCTACTGGTTGGGGTGAGAGTGTGGCGCAGTGCTGGTAAATGATTCCGACTGCATCTGTCTACTTTGTACCAACAGGAGACGCTTAAATATAGAATATATATATGAACTAAGAGATAAAACGAGGACAAGCTACCCTGAAGAGGACGGAAAAGCGTGGAGCAGCGCCGCCGGATGTTTCTGCCCACATCCTGCTCTTTTGTCGAAACGAAGTGAATTTACGCTGAGTAAAACACTGAATCGAACGGGTAGCAAAGGAGCAGGCAACGCATGGCGGTAGAGGAAAGTGTGGCGTCGTGCCAGCGCCGGCGTCACGGCACGATTACGAGCCTTTCTGGGCCGTGGAAGCACTCTGTGTGAATATATAGTCGGCATATATTGGCCCAAAAGAGGACGACGGATCCTGTACGGACGGAAAGCGTGGCGCAGGCGGCAGCCCAAATAATTCTGCTCGTATTCTGTTCTTACCCTGCTATTTCGGTTGAGTATAAGTGCATCTGGGTGATGTAATAGACTATATCTGATGAATACGAAAGAAGCAGGTGACGCAGGACGATACAGGAAAGCGTGGCGCAGCGCCCGCATTCATATGCCGGCCAGACCCACGTGGGATGGTATCCCCAACCGAATTAAGATTTAAAATAATTAATAAATAATCGTTTTGAACAGCGCCGGGGCACGTGGTTGAGCGCGCTGAACGCCCACGGCGGGGCTTGCTTACATGAGCATCCCTTTTTGGACAGAGCTCCGGACCCTCTGGGATAGGATCCCTCAGATTACCTATCATTTATCCCACCATATCCCAGAACTTTTTTAGAAATTCTACTACTAGGGCTCATTTACTCATTGCTATGGGCCCCGCCAGAACTGGCAAGAAACGAGGGAGACCAACGCTCTACCATACGGCTGAAGAGAAGCATGAGGCTGAGCTAGCTCGCAAACGCAAAGATTACGCCAGGTATGTCTCAACAGTTTGTCTCACTTTCGCGTTAGACATTGACAAGATAAGCAGCCATCGCCATGAACGGCGTATAAAAATGAAAAAATACTATGACATTCAAGCTGAGAAAGCCAATCGACGGCGTCGGGTTCCGTTGAACCAAGAGGAGCAGTATACATTGTGTGTATGTTTTCCTTGTTTGACTGAAAACTTACCAGCCTGCGCCAGACCCTATAACAAGGCAGCGGTCAGCGCCATTCTACGCGATGCTCGGCTCATCCAGGGTGCTGTGCGCGCTCTACTGGAATGCCGAAGAATTCCTGTCTGGGCGAAAGGGTTGGTCTTGTCTGCGCGCAATTGCACAACTCCGGAGGAAGCTCAACTTCAACTCGACCACATCTGCAAGACTCTCGAGGCGCACGACAAAGAGATGAGTGGTCTAGGCTACAGGATGTTTGTCGCAGAGAGAGTGCCATGCGAGGACGACCAGTGTCGGGACTTCACCGCTATTAGTGAGTATGTGAAGTGCTCATTCAACGCTATCTTGGACGTCACGTACACATATAAAGACGGTACATTACAAGAGCGTTATGCAGCTGGTGAATGCTATTTCCAGACCTACGACTTTGCGTAGAGTTTTTAATTGCATAAATCAGAAATGACGCCACATTTAATATGAGAGGCAAAGATAACAACTGCGTAACATACAGAACAACACGAAAACATCATATAGGTAGATAAATTACTGAAAAGTGTCCTGCACCATAAGCCCTGCCATCACGCCCTTCGTGAAGATAGCGTTGGCCTCTCCTGCTGTTAGCGCACAATGATCAGGATACATGCCAGGATTGCACCTCGTCATCTCCGTATAACCGTGATACACACCAGGCCGTGAGCCATGAAGCAACACCCAAAACGCCATCTCTCCTTCGGACGTGTTATCGAAATCGGGGAAAGGGAACGGAAATGCTTGATACAGAGCAGGCGGCAACGCGATAGGTGTTGGAGGACGCCAGGTCCCTACGCCCCACTCGTGTATAGACTGAGGGTCTGCTGCATCTTCCCCGCCTGCCGCCGTATCGCTGTGACCGCTGCCGACGTCCTCTGCTGCTCCCAGCGCTGCAACATCTCCTTTGTCGGCGCTATTAGAGACGGGAGCGGTGTCGACGCTGAGCTGGTCGGCGGAGGGCTGCTCGTTATTGGACATCGTGGTTTGGACGTCGTTTCTGTGTTCCGGCTTCTCCTCTTTCTGAATATTTTTCCCGCCAATGACGCTGGGGGTGCGTTGCCGTTTACTTGCTGGCGACTCCGTTTGCCCACGGCTAAGATGTCGTTTTTGAGGGAGATGTAACGGCTCCTCGTCGGAGTCATCAGACGTTAGGTCAATCTCCATAGTTTGGCGCCGTGCTATTGGGTCCGTTAGACGTGGACGGGAAAAGAGGTGGAGAAGACGCACCATTGACAGACGACACCCCCTTCCCTTCCTCGATGCTGGCGTTGAACTGATCTTGAGCATCCCGAGGAGCGCTGCTTCCACGACCCGCGAATATGGTTTTATTGCGGTCTTCCATAAGCAACCGGAGGAGTCTTTGTGAAGTGCGCATAGGCGCCGGTGAACTGGTTGGAGGCATGAGACGCTCCATATCTCTTTCTGTTGGGCCTATATCTGTAAAGGAGAGTGAGTCGGTGAAGCAGATGAATCGATGATGACTGACACGCTGGCCGCGCTACTTCTTGAACGTTGATGGGTGGCGTAGGAGGCGGAACGGCGGATGTGTTGGTTAAAAGCTTCATGATGAATTCTGCGAAGTATAGTGAGAGACATAGCATCTGCAGTTGGACAGAACTTACGAACGGTATTCATAGAGTGGGGGGAAAGACAAGAAGAAAATCACTGACACGAAAGATGGCTTTGCAGGGGCGCCACTCGCCGCCACAAGATGCACCACGCGTGCATATTTCGGCACCAGTATGAGATTAGTACATCGTTGTAGCGCTCAGAAGATGCTCGTTCTTGGTGAGTTGAGAGAGGGTGATGCTGGTAGGAGATGAAGAGTGACTTACTACATTAGGCAACACTGCTTGTCTTTCAACACCCATCGACCGTAGAAAACATAACATCGGTGGCGCTCATTTCCAATGAATTTCAGTGCCTAGGAGCTCCTCAGTGCGCGCGCGCGCACCAATCCCTGAATATGTCTCCATTTCCAATGGCCTCTGGGTGAGTTGGTTGAATTTCCCTGCTCCCTTTGCTCACTGTTTCCCAGAAAAAAACGAAACAATGTCTTCCAACGCGCAACCCGAAGCTCTCCCTAGCGCCAATGGAGGAGATAATCTTGAGGCTATCACTCAGGAGCTCCTCCCGAACGCCACTCAGTACACGAGCTTTGCAATGCGGAATCCATCCAAAGATATCATACCTCTTCGGGCAAATGGAGACCGCTCAGTTGCGCGCACGGACGATGACACAATGCTCAAACGTCTAGCTAAGCAAGTCAACACCAAAAAGCTGGACGCCGCCGTGGAGGCCCATCTCGAGCAACATAGGGCGGCGATGGAAATCCTGGCTAAAGAACACAACGTCCCGCTCGCTGTTATTGAGCAGCGCTGCAATCATGTGACGGTGTATAAAAAGGAGCGCAAGGTCAATCTGGCCAACGCCATTACGCACGCAAAGGCCAAGGAATACAACAAAGGTACGTCTGTTTGCTCTCTTTGTGGTTACTGAGACTAAAGCGCTGGAAGACCTACCAATGGGCGAACGACTGCGGCTTGCAGAGATCCTGAAGAAGATCCAAGGCAAACCAGAGAAGAATCTGAGCAAGGAGGAGAAGGTGGCGCTCATGGACGACTTGGAGCAACACCGCCGGACTAGGAAGACGGGGGCTAGAGCCAACAATAAAGCTGCTGGCAAGGATGCCGCTTTAACGATTGCTAGATTTCAGCAGGAGGTGCGTTTAAAAAATTTTGTGCGTCGTTCAACGCTTACGCCCTCATAGCTCATCAATCTTCACGAGCGGACGGGAATGCACGGCTTTGCGATATTCTCTAGAGGCCATGTCGACGACGCCAACTGCATGGAAGCATGTGAAACGCCTGGAGCGCTGGACTTTTTCCCCGCCCGCCTCCAACATAATGTTCAAGACATCGTACGCATATTCGACAATTACACCTCCAGCAATGGCGTTCGTAAGTGCTTCTACATATATCGAAGGTCGCCATGGTATTAACGATGTATTAGTTGGTCCACTAGCCCAAGATAAACGACCGGCTCTACGCACTGAACTCAGTGATACAATCAGAAATGGCCTCCGTAAGTTCATTTATTACTCCTCCATTGATTCCTCCTGACGTTGTGAGCAGAAATCGCTGTCAATAATAAACGCACGAAGATGAACTACGCGTCGTACCAGACGGCCATCGTGGAGAAGCAACACGTTGAAATTATTGGCTGGCCCGAAGAGCTTCCCCTCGTTGCACCCTCCGAGATGTCAAGCGCCGTTGACCTGCGTGAATTGGTCAGTCTTTGGAGATCTGGTGCATGCCGATGGCGTACGATGAGCGCAGAGCAAGTGCATGAGCACCGGAAGGAGGTAGCGCAGCAGACAGCAGCAGGAGAGATACGGGCGCGCAAAGAGCGCAGTGATAAAGGAAGTACGAGGAAGAGGAAGAACACGGACACCGAGAACGACGCGCCAGCTGCCATGAAGCCGTCCAAGCGCGCTAAGCAGGCTCGGAAACCAGCTGCCGCCGCTAGGAAAGGGAAGGGTAAACAGAGCGCTCAGTCGAAGACGACGGCGGCAGCGAAATTGAAAAGGTCACTGCCTCCGAAGAGCAAGCGGTTCATTGACAGCGATGAGGAGGAGGACGAGGACGAGGACGTCGACTACGACGTCAATGCCGACGCCGTGCGCCCTTCATCCGGTGCTTCCCCCCGCCACACCAGAGATTTGCGTACATCGTCGTTGCCATCTGCCGCACCCAACGATGACGATGAGGATAACGACGACGACGAGGTGGATCAGTTGGAAGATGACTAATCCCGTCATGTTCCCAAGCTCTGGGTGTCTGCAGCGGTTCACATAGCTTTAATACCCTAGTCATCATATACAATATTGGCTCGCTTTTTTTAGTTTATTTGTACAGAAAATATCATTTTTTTCCGAGCCCACCTAAAGACTGCGCCACCCGTAGACTCCGGCACGAGTGGTGAGTGGAACGGGTGACCCGCGGGTGCACTCGCATTAAGTACCTGCGAGTGCACCCGCGACGGGTAGGCGGGTACCCGGGACGCGGGTGGTGCGCGAGTGGCAGGTAGTGGTTTTGGACAACGGGTACTTAACGCGGGTACCCGTGTATGTACCCGTGAAAGGTAGAGCTGATTCTCAGCTTTCCAACGCTAGTCCAACCTTGTTAAACGGATAAGAACTCATTATTCTATGCATTAAACAAGTTCCCGTAATGTAATATTGCTCTGCGTGTTCTGTATCAAGCTTTTATATCATTCTAAACACACAGAAATACTCTATAAACACTACTGAAGAGACCTATATACCAAGTTGAATGAACCCGGGGCGGTTTCATTTAGTGGACGGGGCTCTCACACCTCATAAAGTGTGCTGTTCAACTCGGGCTTCCGGTCCGGCTTTCCTACTGTAAGGTAAGGGTATGGTCAACAAGGTAAGCCTATGTGCTAGTAACTCATTCTTATTACTTACTATGATTGCTAGTGTCCGTGAATTGTTCATACACTTTCTATCAAAGTCATTAGTACGGTCCTAAGGTACGTGTATTCATTACTTACTTGTCTAATGAATGCTTACTTACTCTCAAGGCTTAGTATCAACCATAGCATTAGCCCTTATTCATAAGTAATACTCGCGCTAATGTGGGGCTATCCTACGACTACTAAGCAAGGTATTAGTCTTGTTATAAGACAGAGATAGCTTTGTATATCGTAGCTTCTAAAGCTTGATAGTTCATTACTATGTCTGTGTTACAACAGGTTTGATAGCTTGCTTAATAGATAGTATTGCCCCGCGTTGACTCAGGTATTACTATGGACTAAGCTTAGTCTCTTTAGAATATGTGTTCAATAGCTTTGACTAGTGATACTCTTGAGGTTCATTAGTTCATTTACTATTGATCATGTTCTATGGAGACTAAGAGCTAGGCTATTACTAGACAAGGTCTCAAGCAACGCGTGTTTGCTATGTCTATTGAATAGCTTTGTATCAGCATGATATTGATTGATACAAAACCCTTCAATAGATATAGCAAACACGTGTTGCTTAAGGTCTTACCTAGCATTGGTACTACTCCTTACCTTACTATAGGAAAGCTGGACCGGAAGCCCGAGTTGAACAGCGCACTTTATGAGGTGTGAGAGCCCCGTCCACTAAATGAAACCGCCCCGGGTTCATTCAACTTGGTACATAGGTCTCTTTAATAGTATATGTAGACTATTTCTATGTGTTTAGAACAATATAAAACCTTGATACTGAACACGCAGAGCTATATTACAGTACAGAAACTTGTTTAAGGCATAGAATGACGAGTTCTTGTCCGTTTAACAAGGTTGGACCACCGTTGGAAAGGTATTGTTGACTGTTATATATTTGCATAGGTTATTTAGACGGGTACCCGTGAAAGTACACGGGTATGAGGGGTACACGGGTACATGGGACCACTCGACCCGCGGGTGGTGGTACCCTTTTGACCCGGGTACTGTAACGGGTGGTGGGTATTGACTTTGGAGCACGGGTACCTGCTTCGCGGGTGGCGGGTGTACCCGCTACACAACTCGTGCCGGAGTCTAGCCACCCGATGATGAGCTCAAGTGGCGGGACAATCAGACGGCGTGCGCTGATGCCGGACAACGTCCGTGAGGGGCAATTGATGCGGGATCAAGTGTGTGGCGACACGGGTAACCTACCCGATGTTATCCCGGTGGAAGGCTGATATTATATTGTACAAAGTACCTACATGTATACAGCGCTATTGCATGACAGTGAGGAACACCCCGAATCAGCCTAACAAGACCTGACGATCTGGGCCACTTGCCCGGCCTAATTAGGTCTAAAGGGTGGGCTGATCAGGTGGGTGACGTGAGACCAAAGGGTTGGACATTGCGATGCGGCAGCTCTCCAACGGCGCGAGACATTTGAAAGAGTGTGCTGGAAGGGTAGGATAGCCTCACCGATTTCCAGCTCATACTCGTATGCACAAGAAATGAGGAATATTTCCGTGAGAAGTTCTGCGGGTAGGGTATCAATTGAAGGTTGTCTTGAGAGGAAACTGTAGAGTGTAGGAGGCATATGATACCCGTTGTGAACAGAGTTGCAAGGGGCCACGTGACAAAAATGCAGCTAAGGTAGGGCTCGCGCGGAACCACTGACATCACGTGGTCACAGCGTGACATTTTGCCTTATTGGCTTTGAACTCTCCGAATATGCAGAAAATGGAACATTTGCCTCAGTCAGGCCCTCAATAAGACCCATACCTAGACCTTAACTGAGCCAGATTTGCGGACTTTTGTTATTTGGAAGTGGATTAAGTGATTTCGTCCCCGAGATGGCTGCCTTGCGGGCTCGGCATTTGGCCCAGTCACGCAATGTCACGTATCATGTGATGTCAGTGGTTCCGCACGAGCTCTACCTTACCACGCGCGCGGCGTTGATGAACTTGATCGTGTCGGTCCATCGCACACTGCATGATGTCTTTGAGCATCGCTATACCTTACGCTACAGGTTACCATTCCAAGGAAATGGAGAATGGCATTTCTCTTCAAGTTGGGACTTGGTAAACCCTATCAGAAGAGTCATACATCGCGCTGATGAAGGGCTTGGGGAGATAGTTGCTGTCACTACTAACACTGACGCCAATCACGATTGAACGAGTACGAGACGGAGGCGCAGATGCCGCATTCTGATTACAATATCTCAAAACCGAGAATGATGAAGTATCCACCCTAGGTGCTACATAATATCCTACCCTCGCCATACAGCAGGACCAGCTATGGCAATGTCTCAGCTTGGAATATGATATGAGAAATACAGAGACTCACGAGGAGTATATCCAGTGTAGTCAGCTGGGAGATAGTAGATATCTAGCATACAGATTATCAGTCCCATTTTCAGCCTCAAACAGAGTCAAGGGACTCACTGAGCACGAAGCCCGGTTCATTACCCGTATAAGCACCTGGGAAAGAAACGAGAGGGCCAGGAGATCCATTCCCTCCAATCACGACGTTCAGCTGAGCGCAACCAATGTAGAATTGAGCGCCCCCGACGGAACTCGCGCTGTGCAATGCGACGTGCTCCCCGCGAAGGAGGTATTGTCTACATTATTCACGCTGTCAACAAGCACATCACCAGGGAGAAGAGTGACTGACCCGCTAGGTACATTCTTGGGGATGGTAAAGGTGAAATCCTGCATTCCTGACTCGAACGTCAACTGACGGCCGTTAACGGTAGGCGACTTCTCCCAGATCTTGAACCAAGTGTTGCCGAGGCCTGCATTGGTCGAGTTGGCGGAAGGGGATGCAACAGACATATATGCCGAAAAGTACTACGAGGCAATTGAGGCAGCTGGCACGGATGAGTTGGAGAGGGAACATACACCAGGGTGAGAGATGCCACTGTTGGTGCGGAAGCCAACGGTAGAACCTGCCTGCACTGTCGCGATTCCAGTTTGACCGGCAGCGTTCGAGTCGATCTCGTAGCAGCGGATAGCAGAGCTCCTTACGTCGGTGACCTATGATAAGTTTAGTACAGTGGTTGCATTGCGGAACGAGGATGAGCTAACGGGTCCGTTACTCCAATGGTTGGCTGTCGTACGAACATACTGCCAATCGGCTGAGCCTTGGCCGTTGACGATAAGGCCCGGGAAAGTGTCTATGCAGGGAGATCTGAGGTTAGACGGGAGATAAGAATAGGAAGCGACGCACAGTGTCCTGCCACGAGCGGTAAGACGAATAAACTGGCCAAGGTAGCAAATATCATGTTGAGAAAGGGACCAGCGGTTGCGGGGTAACAGTCATTTTCGAAGAGGCATTTATGCGTTGCGGAAATTCATTGGAGCAAGACTTGCCCGTGGCCTGTCGTGTTCCTGTGAGTAATGCTGAGACCGAATGAAAGCTAAGACCTACCAGCCTACGAGTCCTTCATTGGATCCACCTGACGAACATAAGTGACCGAATAGCAGCCGCAGTTCCGGGATAATATCGATGGGTTCATTCACGTTGTCATTTCTACGCCTTCGGAGCTTTCAAATCAATGAATCTCGTCATGACGGATAAGGTTTTCAGCACGAGCGAGACGCGGTGTGTGGGCATCTAATGTTTGAGTCAGAGTTAATTCTGTATGCCCCTGGTAAAATCAACTTCAACACTACTCGAAGAACCATATTGTCGCCATTGCAATGAAATAAGACGTAGAGAGATGGCGTCTTTCGTTGCTAGATTTCTTGCTGTTAAAACTAGTCAAACGACAGCAAAATTCGGGAAAAGAGCACGCACCAGATGAAACTAGTTCACAACTCTATTTCATGACACCATTCCTTTCACATACAATGTATTCCCCGTCCATTCCTGTTATCACATTGCTGTGGAACATGCAGATGCCGTTTAACGCTCTCAGGTTTGGTTTGGGTTTGGTGGTTAGAAGAAAGAAATGCCGGCGGCACCGAATCCTCTTTCCCTTCCTCCATATTCAAAGCTATCCGCCTCGTTGCCTGTTCTATAGCTATCTCTACATTGCTGGAGAAACGCGACACTCACACAAACTTAGATGAAATGGACTCAGCCTGGCGGCTGACTTGCTCATGATCTTAGATTATGTTTCATTGGAGTTCTCTCGCATTCCAGTTCATTCATCCGTATGTACATTCACTCTGTCATAATCTCCGTTCAGCATCACGAATGAGCTCTTTCCTACCGAGCCTAAACCTCGAAGCTGTAGGTACGTCCAATCTCTGGTTTCACATCCGCCAAATGTTCATCCTCTTTCGTCAAAAGCTTCCAGCACGAATTCCTATGGGCGACCCATTCGTCGATGTAATCAAACGATGTCTCACCAGTGGTGTCCAGGGGATACACCGCCTGCATGCATGCTAGACACAGTCCGTGCTTGGGATCCATGTCTTTCTTTGCAATGTAGTTCTCCCCTTCTAGCCATGCCTTCCTCGCCTCTGCGTTCGAAAGGAGTTCTGGTGGCTGCCGGAAGCCTCCTCTGATTTCGGTAAGGCTGTGGTACACCGACCGGTAATAACCTCCATCTTTGCAAATAAAATGGTCCTCAGCGATCCAGTCGGGGTGGGATGCCTCTGGTTCGACAGTCTTGTGTCTCTGGGCTTGGGGGCAAGGCGTAGGAAGAGGCTCCGAGTTTAGCACGCCCTGATAGTCGCTGTTTTGACGGTAGATGGTGAGGAGGCTAGCGTCGCGAATGTCATACTTCCGGTAGTGGCGAGCGCCGATCTGGCTACTTGGTGTGGCGAATCGGAGGGATCGAAGTGGGATGGCTGGTCTGCTATCGCTTGTGGTAGATATTCCTGTCGGGATGTCGATCTGCGTCGGGACTCGTTGGAGTGCTTGAGGAAGGCTACGGAGGGGAAGTGGGTCAGCGGGTGACTTGACGAGGAGTGTCAGACTACGCACATATCGTTTTCTGGCAAGCTTGTGTTACTTTCTGTCTCCTCAGTCTGACGCACTTTCTTATGGGGTCGGGGAATTTTGATCACTCTACTTATTTGGAGATTAGTTCTGACGGATTCGAGGGATGTTGGTTGACGTACGTCTTTGACTTCTCAGGCTGGGATCCTTCTTCGACTTCACTGCCCGTGTCTTTGATCTCGCGCTTCCTTTTCTGTGCGGGTTTCTTGCCCGGTTTTCGTTTCCTGTTGAATGATTTAGGACTGCTTTCGGGATAGAGGGAGACACTCGACGTACGGCTTCGTCGCCTCTGAGAGCGCGGAATGTTGCGCATCCGGACGGACGACTTTACCTTGGTGTCGTGGACGTAGAATTCGTGTACTAGCCATTGGAAAGGCTATGAGTACTTCTAGCGGGTGATGGTAAAATTCAAGTGCGGCTTTGAACAAACCCTTCTTACTTATCATTGTTCAGCTTTTGTTGTCCGCGTTTGGGCAGACCGATTCTGTCGTTTCGGATCATGTGACTGTGGCGCAATTTTAAATCATCTCAACCCATGCAACGAGTAGTAAAGAGAAGGTAAAGCGTTGAACAAGAAATGTGGGAGATATCTGAGCTGATCGCCTTCCAGACGTTGCCACCATCATCGATCATAATCCAGAAAACCATTCGACAAATAATTCGTAGAAAAACATTACTCTCGGATAGACGGCCTGCGTTGTGTTTTGCTTCGATATGCCGGGATATGCAATGTCAACTGGGACCTGCTATTTTGGTTGAAGCTATGAATAGTACGCAATCTATATTGTCACCATTTCACACCTCTTTGATTTTGGTTGCAAGGTGGGGGTATATCAATAACATACCTACTATGAATTTTGTGGTGATACACCTGAGCCGCGAGCTTGTCTTCACATATAATCACCCATGAGGCGTTTGAGCGGCTCTATATAAGCATCGATGTCTAGGCGCGCGTTAAAAGGAAGTACTTGTTATGCCATGTGTTTCCCTTGAGGCTAACAATACCTTTCCCTTTGACGACGACGTTCTCCACGAGCGATTATGGACAAGTCACTTTGGAAATTAGCTCCGAGTCCTTTCCATTTTTCAAAGAAGGCAGACTTAGTCATTTGCACGTCGGACAAAGGCATTCTCTTCGTCCGCAAGTGCTTCCTTGTCCATTCATCTGTGTTTTTCGACAATCTCCTTTGTGATAGCGCTCCAGACGTGACCTACTGCAATCTTCCCGTGTATCATGCTGCAGAGGACACACGTACGATGTGCGCTGTCCTTCGCCTTTGCTACCCCGTCGCCGATGCCTCCTGGGATCCGATCGCTGAGGTCGTTGCAGCTCCGGTCCTTCCCACTCTGCGGAAGTACATCATGGAGGACGCTGAACAACGGCTGCGTGCTCATGTGGGAGGATCTTCGGACGCGCTGAAGAGGGACCCACTGAAGATCTTCGCCATCGCGCGCCAGCAGTGTTGGGATGACGTAGCTAGGGTGGCGGCGAGGTGCTTGCTCTCTATCCCCTACCGTCAGCAAGCTGTCGACCCAGTGATGAGGATGGTCACTGGGCTTGACTATCAACTCATCATGGATTACTTTTGGAAATGTTCAGACACTGTCTCTGGCTTCTTGGGGACAGCAGGGAAGTCAAATTCTTTGTCCATCACATCCACCATAGCCCCAAACTCTCGCGCGGCAAAAATTTTAATGTCATCAGCTTCAGTCAAGTGCCGGAACTTGAAGTGTCAGAAGCCATTCTTCCTCAAGTCTGGCGGAATTAGTCACCGCCTCCATCCGTGGTTCAAGGGTATGATGCAACACGCTCAGGGAGTGCTGAAGGATCGACCAGGACAGGGATTGACGGAGCCTGGTCTAGTGAGTTATGCTGTATGGCTGGCGGTAAGGGATTGCCCTAGTCAAGAACATGACTGTGTTGTCGCTTTGTTGGAGGTGGTCAATCTCGATATTTTGCGCATCTTGGATGAGGTGTGTGACCTCTGACGACTTTCCGGAACTACCACTTACTCAGCCAGATCAAGTTGGAGATTGACGAAGGGGTTTAAACTACTTCATTCTACTTACTCCAGTGGTCAAGTGTACGACAGGACTTGGATGACTAGCTCTTTTACTTTTTGACTGATCCAAAGGCATATAATATTATGTGCCAGGAAACCACTGCCTTTTACTACTATAACTTTGATGATTTCGCCGACGTCAATCTGCCGCCCGCGATCGACTATGCCTCGTGTTCGTCATCGGGAATGAGTGGGTCGAAGCCACAGCCAAACATGTCAAGACTTTCACCTTGCTTTCTACCACCATCGTCGTAACCTGTTGCATTGCTGCCAGTGTCATCGAAGTATGCAAATTTATGCACGGAGCTAAGGCCTCTGGTTTCATTTCCTTGGTCTCCTGGAAGCTCAGCCAGCTTCAGCCGTAGAACTAATGCCCATCCATGATCCCCGATATGCCTACTGGTTGATTGACAATGACCTAGGGGGACGCTTTGGTCTGTGGTCTATTGGGGCATGAACGAGGACGCCTGCATCTTTTGGAAAGTACCCGTTGGAATCTGTGTGCGTTCATAATACACCCACTCATATCTCCATTCATCTTACTCCGACTCGTAATAAGGCGACGCCCATCCTCCAAGGGTACACGCTGACGGAGAAGGAGACCATCCATGCTGCGGTTTTATGACGAACGTTTCTCTCACATAACTCGGCCGTACATACGGAGTACTCAGTGCATGGTGTCAATCACGTTTGGAGGATCCCAGAACATGGCTGTGTTGACATGCTCTGATAACCGAACGCACAAAGGAAGCATATAACATGTTAAACCTCGAGGCGAACGACTCCGATGAACTTTCTTCGGCGCTCGAAACTATCTTTTCCATCGACGACGACGACGATGGCCAAGCATGGGCTGTACCCAATTCCCCCACCCTTCGATTCCCCAGACAGAGCCGATTTCGTGATTGGCACCTCCGACAAAAGGCATCTTTTTGTTCGCAAGGCCTTCCTCATCCACTCGTCCATTTTCTTCGACAATCTCCTCTCCGATAGCTCTCCCGAAGAGACGCATCGTGACCTTCCTATGTACCGTGTGCCAGAGGATTCGCGTACCATGTGTGCCGTGCTTCGACTTTGTTATCCCATCGCCAACACTTTATGGGATCCTATCAAGGAGATCCTGGCGGTCCCTATCCTTCCGACGTTGAGCAAGTACATCATGGAGGATGCTGAACAGAAATTACGCATCATCGTCGCGGGCTCGCCTGACGTGTTGAAGAGGGAGCCATTGAAAATTTTTGCCATCGCCCGCCAGCACGGCTGGGATGACGTAGCTAGGGCAGCGGCGAGATGTCTGCTCTCCATTCCCCTGCGCGAGCAAAGCGTGGTCAAGGAGCTGAGGATGGCCACTGCCCTCGATTTTCAGCTCCTCCTGGACTACTTTTGGAGATGCTCCGACGCCGTGTCAAAGTTCCTGGAGACGGTCGAGTCGAAGAATACGTTGATTCTGCATTCCCCGTTTCCTACTGGGTCTCCGGCGCTCGCGATTCTGACGAAGGATCCTGCGATGTGCGCGTTGTGCGAGACGTGGGCTCCGTTGTCTATTACGTCCCCCAGTGGCGGGAATGCGGGTATGGTGTGGCACTATGGTCATCCGTGGATCAAGGTGATGGTGCGCAATGCTCGGGAGATGTTGAAGGATAGACCGGGGAGGGGCCTATTGGATCCTTGTCTAATGGACGATGCCATATGGCTGGCGGCGAGGGGATGCATCACCCAGAATCATGCTAGCGTTAGATGTCTGCTGGAGGTGTTCAACGTCGAGGTTGAGCGTATCTTGGATGCAGTGAGTTATTCTGTTCTCCCTCTAAGTCTCTTCTGATTTGTGTGCTCAGATTGAACTAGAGATCGACTGTGGCGAATGAGTGGTGACGGATGCTTTTCGACATTGCATAGAAACACTTCTTGTATGATTGTGTACTTTCTAGGACTCAGAAGTGTGCAATAGTCGTATCCCTGCTTTTCGTCTGCAAGCTCCATATCCTCGCTGCCAGCACAGTAGGCGCAAGGTGACAGATGTGACATGATTTTCCTCGAGGCAAACACCAACCGGCGCTTAACACTTTCTTTCCCACAGACGATGACTATGGATGAGCCTCAAGCCCGACCAGCAGTTACTGCCCCTTTCGATTCCCCAGACAGAGCTGATCTGGTCATCCAAACTTCGGATATGCAATACCTCTATGTTCACAAAGCCTTCCTCACATATTCCTCTCAATTCTTCAAGAACCTCTTGGGCGATAGCTCTCCTAGTGAGACGCATCGGGATCTACCCATGGCTAGCGTATCAGAGGATGCTCCCACTATGTGCGCTGTCCTTCGTCTGTGCTATCCCATTTCCGATTTTTCTTCGGATCCCATCGAGGATGCTTTGGCGTTGCCTGTTCTTCCGACGCTGCGGAAGTATATAATGGACGATGCTATGGAGCGCTTGCGCATTGCTGCATTGAAGTCTGAGGTGCTCATGAGAGCACCGATGAAGGTCTTCGCGATTGCGCGTCATGAAGGCTGGGACGACGTGGTCAGGGCTGCAGCAAGGCGCTTGCTCTCGATCCGTGTCCGCGAACAGGGGGTTGTCGAAGAGATGAGGATGGTTTCCGGGCTTGACTACCAACTCTTCTTGGACTATTTCTGGAGATGCTCGGATGCGGTGGTGAAGTTCTTGGAGAGTGTCGAGTCAGAGATCCCTGTGTCGCTGTTTCCTCCCGGCTCTGTGGCACGTACAGCATTCGCAGCGAAATATGGCTCGTGCCCCACTTGCAAACTCCTGTTGCACAGTATTGGTCATTCTAATGATGCCGATTTCGGGTGGTATGGCCATCCATGGTTTAAGAATGTGATGCGCAATGCTCGAGATAGGTTGAGGAACCGACCGGGCATGGGTCTTGTTGATCCTGATCTAGTGGAGTATGCGGTCTATATGGCCTCAAAGGAGTGTGCCACGCAGAAGCATGGCAGTGTCAGAGGTTTACTGGAGGCGTTGGATATAGAGGTTCAGCGAATTGTGGACGGGGTGAGTCGTTTCAGCATACTTACGTTTAACGCTAACGGTGTGTAGGTTGAACTGAAGATCGACCACGAGTGAATAGGATATGAATGTTCAAATAGGTGCCGTTTCCTTCAAGTTCGTACTCGCTAGCTTTTTGTAAATCAACGTTGTTTAGTCAATGAGGGTCTAGGGGAGGAGCTAGATTGACTGACAGTATCATATAACTAAATTCTCACATTATCATCTTTCTCGATGCGCGTTTAGATGCATATCGATATTTCTTTGCTGTGGCGCAACATTGTTCATTTCGGTACAACGGTGTATATGATATTGGGGTAAGTAGATGGCACCCCGTAGGTGTCATGAAATACAAGAGCCTTTCACTCGTCTAACTGCAGCACGATCTGAGAAGTGATTAGAATAGATATAAAAATATCTAGTCCGAGATGAATTTGAGTGCTTGGCACTCACTTCAAGTTGAAGGCTTGAGAATGGCGCTGGTACGACAGGCTGCGCTGCTGGCCCTGAGCTTTGTGCTACCGCATTAGTGAGATTTAGAAAGTATGGAATTTTAAACTGATTGTTATACTAGCAATAGCTAGCGTTGTGTCCGATATTTGTTGTAGGATTTCATCCAGAATTCTCACGTGTTTGCGATCGGGAATGAGTGGATCACACGGGCAGGCAAACATGAGCAAGCAGACTTCTACATACTTACCACCGCTTCAAGGTGATCATCACCACTACCACCGGAGTTCCACCCAGACCCCGCACGAAACGACTGCTAAAGACTTGAATTGGCTCTCGCGGCAATTATTCTCGACGCGTTATTCCTAATGGTGTGTACTAGATTCAGTGTCCTCAATCCCTCCCATTTTCAATATTGAAGCTAGGTGTACACTCTGGAGTTGGAAGCTTGATTGGCGAGCTAACGGCACTACGCGCTAGCCCAACCTTTTTCTTCCTCTGAATACCTTCTTGATTCACCCGTCGTTCAAAGCTCTGTGCGTACGCGACTAGACAGCGATTCTCGACGGGTAGTACTCTGGGAATTTAACGCTGAAGGAAGTGGGCATTATCCCTCAACTATTTTGGGATGGCTTGATTGTATCTGGGTCGGGCCTGCTTGGCGAGTCACGTTGCTATCGTGTTTTTGTTGCGTTAATTCGGAACAGGCCTACTTTATGACGAGAATTACGCAGCGCCAGGGAGAAAAAACCGCAAAGAGCTTGCGCACATCGTTGGGCAAGATGTAGAGGCTCACCTTGGGACGCAGACACTGCGCAGAATACGGAACAAATTTCTAGTGAGTCGACTTCGTGTTTACTTTCCTATTTCACTCTCATCGTCGCCAGCACTACTTATATGGCTCCCAGAAGCGCTCTTTATCCTTGCTGTCAGTAATGATACGGTGCGTCCGGGTCGTGCAGTCTCGCCCGGTATAATATCTCAATAGCCTGGGTGCGCATAGATTTACAAGCACATATAAATACTACCTCTATCTGGTCTTCTACTTCAGTACCCTAAAAGCTCTTCTCCGAAATACGTGACGTGACGTTCCTCAAGGCAAACAATGAGGGTTTCTCATGGCACTTGTAACGCTATCTTGTCTATCGACGGCCACTTGCAATGGACCAGATGGAGGGAATCGTTCCCGCTCCTTTCAATTCCCCAGACAGAGCCGATCTAGTCATTCAGACATCAGACGGGGAATACCTCTTCGTTCGCAAAGTCTTCCTCATCCAGGCTTCCGTATTCTTCGACAATCTCTTTACCGATAGTTCTCCCGACGAGACACATCAGGACATTCCCATGTATCGCGTACCCGAAGACATTTATACGATGTGTGCTGTCCTCCGACTCTGCTATCCTATTTCCGATTTTTCATCGAATCCTATCGAGGATGCTTTGGCTTCGCCTGTTCTTCCGACGTTGCGGAAGTATATGATGGATGATGCTACCCGCCTGCGCGCAGCCGTCCTGAATTCCGATGCGATTCACAATGTACCATTGAGGATCTTTGCCATCGCGCGCCAGCACGGTTGGCATGACATAACTAGGATGGCGGCCAGATCTTTCCTCTCGGTTTCTCCCCGTCGTCAAAACATCGTCGAGGAGATGATGTTGATCACTGCACTCGACTATCATTACCTTTTGGACTATTTCTGGAGATGTTCGGACGCTGTGTCGAAATCCATGGAGGACCCATACATCCTACCATTTTCTTACTCATACCCTCCTGAGTTCGGAGAGCTCGTCACGTATGTGGTGAATCCGTGCCAGACGTGTGGGGTAACCCCTGTTCAGTTCTCCGGCAGGATACCTGGCACATCTTCCAGTACTGCCACAGGAAGTTATGTGTGCAGCGCCCATCCGTGGATCGCGGACACGATTCGCAAGATGCAGAGGCTGCTGAAGGAACGGCCAGGAATGTCTCTGACGAGTCGAACGTTGGTGGATGATACTGTAAATATGGCGCAGAAACAATGTCGAGCTCAGAGCTACGCCGGTATTCGATGTTTGTTGCAGGGATTGGAAAATTCGGTCGGGTTCGTACTGGCTGGAGTGAGTGAATATACACTTGGTTTGTTTGTGACTATTGCTGATGGTTGTATGCAGATCGAGCTCAAAATTGACGATGAAATTGACAGTATGAGGTGATAGATTCATTCCGACTCGAGCATTGATGATGGTGTATTTTGGTACCCAAGACTATAGAATCATATTTACAATGATCCCGTGCGGCGTACATCCGGTACTGGGTTTGGTGAGAGCTCTGAAAGTGTTGCGGTATAAACTGAGGAATATATGCGAGGCGCTGACATCCTGCATATAGAAATGAGGGCCCGCGGAATGATATCGGACAGGATGAACGCACCATGAAGCAGTACATGACCATATCTTCCGTATCCTCGTATACGCTCGACCCAAGATCCCCCCAATGGCTCTGGAGGCCTCATCGTGTCTTGCCAGGCCACCTGAGCGTAGTCGGCCGCTGGCTGCAAGGCGTAAGTCTCCACCAAGACACAACAGTCGTCTTAACTCACTCGATGTTCGCGAGGTGATATGCCTTTTGCATTCTGCCGCTATAGTTCTACCGTCGCCAGCGTATGGACAGTCGTTCCGTCTCGGTCGCACTTGCAATTGGATGGTGGTGACAAGATTGGTCGCAATCGTTTTTGAGTCCACTGCAATGAAGGCGCGAATGGGAGAATCCTGTTATCTGGCGCTGAAGCGCCGGCATGTAAGGTACGTAGTCGACCTCGATCTCGATGTCGCTGGCAGAGGTGAAAAGCGTACGGACAGTCATTCCGTCTTCGTCGTCTTGCAATTAGATGACGGCGACGGTAAATCGTTGCAATCGTTTTGAGGCCACGTAGGGTTAGGGCGTATCCTGTTATCTCATGCTGACGCGCCGGCTTGTACGGTACGTAGTCGACGTCGATATCGCTGGTCGAAGGGAAAATTTTGCGTTCATCTAGTTCGAACCACCATCGTTGTCGACCGAGCTTGTTGCTCAGCGCTCATCGGCTATAACGAGTAAGTAATTTGCAGAAGGCAGAGCATCATTTCGACTCACCAGATACGCTCGACGCGCGACCAAAGTTCGTTCTTCGGGATGTACGCTATCTCGACTCTTCCATTGGCGCAAGTCCGGTTGCACATCGTTTGAGGACAGCAGGAGGGAAGGCGCTGGGCGCGAGCGAAATGGTAAGGAGGGCGCGACGCAGTGGATTGTCCCAACTTGGAGGGAGTGTGATATGGCCTCGTCCTAGTGCCACGGCCAGGGTGTCTCCAGTTCGTCGATGGCGGTCCTGTCTTCATGGGCGAGCAGAGCGAGGAAGGTATTGCTGTAGACCGTTGGAGATGGTCTTCCAGGTTCCATTTGAGATGATGACAAGGAAGGACAGACATATGAATGCACAATATTATCTGCCTGGCTCGCTGTCTCCCTCTTTCTTGGATCGGAATGACATGTTCGAGCTTCTGGGGCTATATCCCATGGCTTTCGTTGACTTGGAAGTGCGAATTCGACGTCGCTACCATGAATATGCTAAAAATCTGGCGTTCACTTTGGACAGGATAGAAGGCAATGCCCAGACGTCCTGTCGTGTTTGAAAGGTGAAGAAAACCCTGTATTGCCTCAGTCACGTCGAATGGTGATGGCAAGAAACAGGAGACCGCGCTGGCTGTGTTTGGCAGTAGCCCTGACCCACTCATTCCCGATACAAATGATTTCGTATTATACAAGGTCACAGTGTATTGTATAGATGCGGCCGTAGTCCATTTCACAATCATATAACATCCACCATATTAAATAAATGAATTGTCTCGAGGAGAAATGCAAGCTATTGAGCTTGACCTCTCCTCGACATTCTATGGCATTGAAGGAAAAGCGCGAATACCATAGTAAAAATGGAAGTTGTAACGAACCCTCCGAGGGACACGAATGCGATAACGGTTTCCTTCGAAGGTTTGTCGGCCTCTCGATAGAACGAGACACCCACAACCGCGTGAACGATCAGGAGAGGTTGCCACAATAGCACAATAAGGAGTGTCCACAGCCGCAGAGATTTAACGTAGGGGTACATCACAATTCCTGCTACAATCGGGCCGAAATGAAAAATCCCAAAGATCGTTCCGCCCCACGCGCTAATGTCTATCCAAGTGGATTTGGTGACTGTGACGGGGATGTGGTTGCGAAGGAGCTGGTGTCCTAACCCCAAGCTTAGGAGGCATATGAGGATGCCTGTGCCCATGGCAAAGGCTAGAAAGACGAGGATGCAGGGTATTCCTAGGACTATCGTTTGCCAGTCGCGAGGCCCGCGGGGTCTGTACGAGGAGTAAGGTGTGTGGGCGGTGTGTAGTGGGAGCGTATACGGTGGGTTTTTGTTCACGGGAGTATGGCAATGGGCGAGGGGGGGATATGCGATCTTGGTGTGGCGTATTGCGAAGCGCGATGGCACCACAGTCTGGATGAGTTTGGTAAGGCTCAAGTGCTCGGATTCGATAGACATGTTCGTCTGGAATTGCGTGCGGAGATGGGCCGTCGGAGAAGTTATTGAGTGTCGTTGGATGGATGGATGGTGGTAGTTGATGTTCAAAAGCCTCTGAGGTGACGAATCTAACAATTGGTTTTATAAGAAGATGGGAGAACAAGAGCAATTAGACGCTTTGTTGCAGAACGAACAATAAGGACAATCATTCTTGGAAATGTGGCGGGTTCCCACGAACCGGCCCGAAGCTGTAGTAAACGGTTGGATGCTCCATCACCTCGCGCTACAAATGGTACTTCACGCTGAACGCATTTCGATCTGGATCGTAGATCAAGTGTGACTATCCCTTTCTCCGCCATTATGGAGAAGCGACTGTGTTCCAGCGACGTAAACAAGTTCCCAACTAGGACGAATAGAAGGCAATGCATAGACGTACTGCCGTGTTTGAAATGTGAAGCAGATGGTGTATTGTCTGCCTCGGTCACAGTGGCGTCGGATGGTGATGGCAAGAAATGCAATACTCTCTACAATCATGTAAAATCTACTACCAAATCAACTAAATGAATTGTTTCGGAGAGAAACGCAAGCTATTGAGCTTGACCTCTCGACATTCTGTGACATTGAAGGAAAAGTGCGAATACGATAGTAAAAATGGAAGTGGCAACGAACCCTCCGAGGGATGCGAACGCAACAACCACTCCCTTCGAAGGTTTGTTGGCCTCTCGATAGAATGAGACACCCACAACGGCGTGAATGATCATGATAGGTTGCCACAATAGCACAATAAGGAGAGTCCACAGCCGCAGAGATTTAACGTGGGGGTACATCTTAATTCCTGCAACCATCGGGCCCCAATGAAAGATCCCAAAGATAGTTCCGCCCCATGCGCTAATGTCCAGCCAAGTAAATTTAGTGACCGCGACGTGGATGTGGTTTCGAAGGAGGTGGTGTCCTAACGTCAAGCTTAGAAAGCATATGAGGATACCTATGCCCATGGCAAAGGCCAGACACACGGGGATACAGGGTATTCCTCGGATTATCGTTGACCAGTCCCAGTGTATCGTTGGCCAGTCCCAGTGGCAACTGCAAAACCTGCTGGCTCTGTGTGAGGGACTGGGTGTGCTTGGGGTGTGTGATGTACTAGTAAGCGTAACCCGTGGAGTTCGGTTCACAGGAGTATGGCAATGGGCGGTTGGGGGATAGGTTATATCAGTGCGGCGCGTTTCCCAGTCGAAGGTCGATGGCGGGATGAGTCTTGCGCGGCTCGAGTAAGATTCAGTATAGGTAGACATGTTCAGTAGAGCCCTCGAAGGAGTCTTGGAACAGACTTGTAGAATAGATGCGGAGGCCGGTGTACGAGTGGCTGGTAGTCAAAAAGGGTGCGAAGCGAGGAATCAAATAATGATATCTTATATATAAGAATCTGGAAGAACGAGGTAATTAGACGCTCATTTTTGAAAATGTGGCGGGTTCCCACGAACCGGCCCGATGCGCATCACCTAAAGCGTCTACTGAACGCCACGATGGTTTAGCAAACACTTATGGCACTTAATGGACCTTTCCCCAATTAGCTACTTGCAGCGGGATACGTTTCAATGACTATACACGTAGCTAGAATCTAGAAACAGGCGCGTAAGAAAACCACATCGGTGGCGTGATCGTGATGGCGCGCTGTTGATCCGTGTTTACTTACACGACCTTCCCTACCACCATCGTCTCTCTAGCTCGTTCTGCCTTATTGTCGAATGCATTTCTCTCGCTCATTTGCCCAAAGGATGGATGTACGAACATTCAGATGGGCTATCAAGTTGGTACGTGATCATAAAAACGGTCTGGTCGAACTTGCTAATACGCGTTCCGTTTGTTTCTCAGTTTCTACAAGATATTAGATAAAGCACTTCGTGCGGCCTTGGGTCATTAGCCTGATGCGCTCCTTACATGGTGTGTTTGCTGTCTTGTCATCTGCGCCCCCTGACGTCTAGCAGAAGGTCTCCTGGAACCAGCTGAAACAACCAACCCTACACGGCAGTCCATGTCGCACACGGAACTCCGCCCTTCGAACCGTGTAGTAGCTTTCCTTCCCGCTCGCAGGCAATATTCCGACTGCTACCCGGACGGCGACCAACTATCAAGAAAGACGACACCATCCTCTCCGACGTGACCTCCAATTCACTTCCCGCGTTCCGTCAGATAGCTGGCTCTAGCTGGGAATCGATTGACTAAATCACAAACGAACGTCTGGAGCTCCAGCATAAACAAGGCAATCTTAGACTAATCTTTCTAGTTTCTGTCCCCGAAACACTCTCATATTCTCGTCCTCAGTTCGTCCTCGCAAGTCAGAACCATCGCATGCTCCCAGTGTTCGCCAAAAAAGGGAAAGATATTTCCAGAGGGAGACATCGTTCTGGGGTACACATCGGAGCCGAATGGCGAATTTCTCTCAGCGTCTAACGCCCACAACCAAGAGACGACGACGACCTCCAATGGACCACCAGCCAAAAATTCCCGCCCTATTCAACGGCTCTGACCCCAGAGCTGATCTCGTCATCCACACATCCGACGGCTGTCATCTCTTCATCCGTGAAGAGTTCCTCCTATACTGCTCCCACTACTTCTTCCATCGCTTCTGTGAGTCCGGCAAGCCTCCCGATGGTGAACACAAATATAACCCGCTCTACAATGTACCAGAGGATGCTCGTACAATGTCGGCAGTTCTGCGCCTTTGTTATCCCATCGCCGACGCCTCGTGGGACGTCATCGGCGAGGTCCTCGCAGTCCCTGTTCTCTCCACCCTCCAAAAATACGGCATGGAAGACGCAGAAACGCGACTGCGTGGCATCGTAGAAGGATCCACATACATGCTGAAGAAGGAGCCTCTAAAGATGTTTGCCATCGCGCGCCAACTAGGCTTGGAGGACGTAGCCAAGGCAGCGGCGAGATACTTTGTCGCCACTGGTATTCATGGAGATTGGAAGGGGATGAAGATGGTTACGGCCCTTGACTATCACATCCTCCTGGATTACTTCCATAGATGCTCCAGTGCCGTCTCAGATTTTTTGGAGACGGCAGAGTCGGAAAGTAGTATCATGCTGAATGATGGTGGTTTCTCTCCTTCGGTACGGGGGATCCTCTCGAACACACCTGTCGACTGCCCAGTGTGTAACGCCCCCCAGACATTCATGATCGTCACTCCTTTCCACGCCTTGTACGCCCACCCGTGGATCAATGAGGTGTTGCGCAAAGCGCGGGAACAGCCGGGGATGGACCTTGTAGATGAGGAGTTGATAAACTACGCTATGGAAGCTGCTGTAGGGAAATGTGTCACGCAGAGTTATGTTGGTGTTAGAGATCTATTAAAGAAATTGCAAGCCTCTGAAGTGGATCGTATCCTGTCAAAGGTAGGTTCTTTTGCATGTGATGTACAGTAATCATGCGTTCTTATACCCCGTCTTTTTGTAGATTGATATTGATGTGGAATGTGAAGAGAGAACGGCCAAAGAAACCAGTTGACTAAAATCACATCCTAGAATATATCTGTCCCAGAAAAGAAGATGATTATTGAAGGATTTTACGACCGTGACTCCAGGAGATGAGAGTGATTCACGCTCTATTCAAAATCTATCCGGTCAGCCTCGTGTTTCCTATCGGGAATGAGTGGATCAACGCTGCAGCAACGTCAATGAAATGGACCTATCAGACAAAAATAAATGGCAGATCTTATCCTGTCTGCCTGTACATGTGCTACATATCAGAGTGTTGTCACTGGAGCGCCCATCACTAAGGAAAGTCTAAACACAGATCTGAGATCCTAAAACACCGGACCCAAACGGGTTGTCAAGGAATTGGTTAGTTTTGTATCGCCTGTTGTGAGGATGGCAATGGCTCTGTATCGTATCAGCCCCGATACTTTGACAAAGGATGTGTATGTCTCACTGTGGCATGGCTCACGGCAATGCAATGGTTAAATGGGATACATATATCCCTCTATAACTTGAAGGTTCTACCGCCCAGATATTGTTTACTATGTTCCTGACTTCCGCACAAGCTTGCACCGTTATATGTCTGCTGGCAATATGCGCAATTGGTCGCCCTCTCAAAGTCACCCGAAGAAGCTTGCAAGGGAGTGGAGAAATTAAGAACACGGTAGATGTGGGTACGTGTCCATACTTAGCTCCAGACGTGAACATGACCGCGCCTAGGTACTCCTCCTCGATCTCTGGCCCTCCCTAGAGCCAATGACAACGCCAAACATTTTGTAATGTACTACCAAACACACTTCCGAAAAAACAAAAAGGATGAGGAAACAGAGGACCTGGTCGATCCCCTTCCTCTCATCGGGCAGATCACCCATCTCATGCTCGGAGCCTTCCACTTGAATGAAGGAAAGCCTGAAGCGGAGAAGGTGACGCTGAACAATCATGTTCCGCAGGATGACTACTTCAAGAAGCTGTGGCCCGCAATGAAGGAGATGCAGGACAAGGGGGTGAAGGTCCTCGGGGTGTTGGGTAGCGCTGCTCCAGGCACCTTCCCTATGCTCTCAGACGAGAAGTGGGATGAATATTACCCTGCGCTGAGGAAGGTGATCACGGAGTATAAGCTGGATGGTATGGACCTCAACGTCGAACAGAAGATGCCGCTCCAGACAATCGAACGGATCATCGAGGCGCTCAAGAAGGATTTTGGAGACAAGTTTATTATCACGCTCAAGACCGTGGCGTCCGCGCTTCATGGTAAAGAAAGCAGGTCTGGATTTAACTATCTCGACCTAGAAAAGGGTAGGATGAAGGATAAGATCAGTTTTTATAACGCGCAGTTCTACACTGGGTGGGAGATGTTCTCAGTGGAGAACTATGTGAAAGTCATTGAAGGTGGTATTGACGCGTCAAAGATAACAGCAACAATGTGGACGGATAGTCAACACGGAGGGTTCTTTTTGGATGTTGATCGGGCGAAGCCGATGTT
The DNA here is from genome assembly GCA_011800155.1 of Flammulina velutipes. Lineage (NCBI taxonomy): Eukaryota > Fungi > Basidiomycota > Agaricomycetes > Agaricales > Physalacriaceae > Flammulina > Flammulina velutipes. The sequence continues at coordinate 128,255 of CM022374.1, read as the reverse complement.
TCAAGAGTTGACGGGAAAATATGGGACAAACTGGGGAGGAGGGATAGGGGGATGGGAATACTTTGGGGCGAAGAAGGATTGGATGAAGAATATGCACGAGATGATCCAGCAAGTGAGTGAGAAGCGTGAAGTTGGGAAGGAGGATGTGCGGAGTGCTTGAGACGTTTGAGTCAATCCGCAAACGGGCTTGTTAATCCAAGCGGCTGAAGCATTTGATGAGTATCTATTTATTTATTCGGACAGTAGTAGAGTATAAAAGACTCAGACCAGAATGAATAAAATTGGAAATTTAACACACGGCCGTGATGGTCTGTGCGCAAGCGTATCACATGCTTTACATTTTGCTTCAAACATTGAAACAACGGGGTAGCCAGGCAGACGACGAACCATGAAGCATTTAAACCACAGATCCCGTTGAAATCCCGCCCCTCCACTTGTTCCATCCATCGAACAGATCGCTCGAGAGCCACCAGCGTGCCCTCGTTCGCAAAGTAAGAAGACGTCGGTGTCGTCTTTCTGGTTCGGTGCTGTTGCTGATGCGTGATTAGACGACACCAAACACAGACCAGCCAACGCTAGACGCCAGTCAGCATCTGCCAATGCACAACGAATCATAAAACACACTCAATGGGACTCAAGCATCTTTTCACCACTGAAGTCTCCACCAGATAGAGAAGTCGTATCTGCCCTTGCGTTGATACATCCAAGAGAGCCGGCGCAAAACAGGTCCAGGGAGGCCTTGAAACTCTCTGATGGATGGTTGGTCCGCGATGAAGGCAGCGTACCACGATGAGCACGGTACCGGATGGGGTGAAGACGACGTTGAAGGCGGCTCCTCAACCCAACCACCAACATATTCCCCTCTGCACCAGTTCCAATCATCCCCCCTGGACATAGCAAGAGCTGCCTCTTCGCCCGCCAATCCACATCCTCACGTCCTTCCACAGTCTCGACGAAACTAGGCATGGAACTAGTCGTGTTGGATAATTCATATCCAAAAGCGCACGTTACGCGAGGTTGTTGTCCGCAGAGATAGGTTGCAGTGCACGAGGCTGCGAGTAGGAAATGAGGTGATGGATGGGCGTTGAATCGCAGGTATTGCCGAGAAGCTGAACAATGTCGATGAACGCGTGCGTCGAGATAACTTGGTTTCGAGGCTAAGGACTGGATGCATAGGCAGGCATGGACGGTGACTTGTCACCCGAGACCTCTACGTACATTATTTCCCGGTGGAAAAATGTAGGCAGGCCTCTAGTCAGTGCCAGCCAACACGCCAAAAAGCAAACATAGCCTCCGATACATGAAAACGGATGGGACAATCGCCTGCTATCATATAACTTCTTCGTCTGTGCGGGATGGATTTACTTGTGCGCTGGAAGATAACTGAGCCCTCGTCCTGCCTGCCCGCTGGGGAAAAGGTTGTCTTGCAAGAGGCGGTTTCGGCACGATAAATGGGAGTACGGCCACAACTGTGGGTTCGCGCATGACGTGGTCGCAAGGGAGGGCGAATTCCATTTGTGGTCTAAGCATGTTGTCTTGACGGGATGGATGGTGCGAATACCTATACGCGAACAGGTCCTCCTGAGATCAACAAGGGTAGGGGGGACGATGGCGAAGCAAGCATATCGCCATCCAAAGGACTTGGTATTTGTCCGTGCTTGATTACAGCCACGCGATCCGACCCACTCATTCCCGAGACTGCTTCCTCCTCCCACGCAATCTTCTTGGTCCAATTTCCTGGGTCAAAGCATTGTTGCTGAAAAAATCTGTCTACTCAACTGTAAGCCGCATTATCCACGTGTACTACCGTTACTAACGCGAGAAAATGATAGTGTAGAGGCGATCTACTCCTCGCGTATGCCGGCCGTTCTTCACTTGGAATTGGAGCTTTGGACCATTTCATCTCTCCGGGAAACTCATTTCGCCTGGCAAGTTAGCACACCCACTGTCATCGGAAGGACGGCGTCATCCTTTCTCTCGGAACGGTGTAGTATACAAGGTCACAAACACACTCCCCGCAAACTCTGAAATCCTGTTCAGCGAAGACTTGAAGCTTCATCGTGCGTAAGCCCATCTCGTCGGTATGATTTTTATACCGAGAGCTCGAAGCCGACTTGTACATGCTAGAGGACTCATTCCGATCTGGCTACTTTATTACGCCTATGCGTTCGCGAAGAGCTGAATCTAGATCGTATCCCGTCGGTATTCGCTCCCTGGCGCTTAAAACCGCGAGCTCAAACCAAGATAATGTTACACTGGGTACCACGCTTTTGATCCACGCGTACTCCTAACTTCTAGGAGCACACACTCTTGTCTTCATACCACGATCAACAAACAATGAGCTCTCCCTCTCCCGACGAGTTTCCGGACGGTCTCGGACTAGTTATCTTCGCACTTTTCGTTAACCTCGTTTACATCTGCGTCTCCATCATGAAACTCGGATTCCAGCTATCCGTCTTGGGCGAGATGCCTGATGGGTCGGAGTTGGGCGATGCGGCCATGGCTATAGCTGTGATGCAGGCCATCGCTATCGCGTGTGCGGTAAGTCACTAAGTAGAACCCGGTCCCTGTAAGGACGCGACGCGTCCTACTTGTATATTATTATTTGGCATCACTCACACATACGTACTGTCACGCCTGTCACAGAAAGGCAGACATTCTTGTATTTGCGTAGCTACCAGTATACACTGCGTCTAGCTACTCGTGCGAGTCTAAGTCTATTACACTTTTTTAGCTTTCTCAGCTATACCGCAACTACGCAAAGTTGCATCGCTTTCTCAACAAAAAACCCCAAACTCCGAGTTTTAAACTCGGTGAATTTCGGAACACGATGTTCCCCGAAGGACACCATACGCGGTCCGTAGGACCAGTACCATTGGGCAGCGACGGGCGGCCTATAGAATGGAAGGAACCAACAAGGGGCCGAAAGGCAACAACGGAGACAGTTAGGGAAGATTCCCATCGCGACGGAACAGAATCTGATCTGAATGCCCTAATGGAGGAGGAACCCGGACGAGTTATGGACGCAGTTGGGCAGATACAGGGATTCATTCCCGTAGGAAAGGCTCGGTCGATATCAGAAGGGAACTGGAGGAATCGAGGAGACCGGGAATCAACAGCGAATCCCAGTCCGTTCGAATCAATCCACATGGCAAGAGATCGTCAGGCCATGGACGAATTAGAACGCGTGGCGAACGAAAGAGCGAGGATACGAAACGAGAACGATAGAGAGGGGCAACAAACAGAGAACCCTCCGGAACAGGAGGGAGGGATAGCGATGCTAGAAGAAACGGAACTAGATTCGGCGCACCGCGCTGATGAAGAAGACTATAGTATTCGTCCAGAAAACGAATACTTCGAACAGGAACAAGACGAGGGGATGTCAATTGACATCCCGGAGTTAAATGAAGTCAACGATAAACTGGACCGAGACTTGGACAGTGTTTCGGAAGTCGAGCGGAGAGGCCTGAAATCATTGGCCGCCGATTTAACCAGCGACATCATGGCATTCTTCGAAATGCCTGTACTGAAACAGACTGAGGAATGGAAGACAGTATATCACTGCCTAAGATACGCATCGTTGGCTGGGGTGACGCTGGGCAGAATTGCCGAAAGGAAGCGCATGGAAAGTGAATCCAGCGCACTGATGTCAAGAAAGAATTCCAGTCTATCGATAGCGGAGCAGATGAAGAGGGCAAAAATGGCGCGCGCGGAAAAAATGTACGCCACAATTTCAGCCCAGAACTCGAGACCGAACTCGAGAATGTCGATGATGACATCAAGGCCTACTTCTGCCATGTCAATGGCCCACGAAATCGGTATACAAAGACCGTTGGTACACGCGAGCAGGAAGTCACTGGCTGACGAACTAGAGGAAGTGTCAAGGGTAGAAATCCAAACACAAGAAGAGCCAGTGTCTCCGGCATCGAAAACGCTACCGGCGTCACCAGAGGAAAATATACCAACAGAGGAGGCATTGCCTCCTCCGGAAGGAGCAATAAGACAAACGACTGAGTCAACGCCGAAAGCGACAGCGATGACACAGACGGAAACGGAGCCATGGATGGCGAACGTATATGAGGAATTGACGCCGTCTAAGTCACCTGGATCCATGGGGACACCAGTCCCCAGAGTGGTCATGCCACCATCAGTGAAGACAGCAACGATCGGCGACATGAAAGATCCAGAGGAGAGTCGAAAGATAACTGGGGTGGTAGAACCACCCAAAAAGACCGGCGGTTCAGAAGCGGCAAGATCACCACCCGAATACACAAACGAAACGGTGGTTATGCCTGCGCAAACGTCAACAACACAACAGCGCAAATTGAGCTGGGAGGATAAAGTAATCCTGCAAAGATACCACAACGCGGACAAAAACAGTAGCGCGAAGGATCAAGGAATATGGTTCGACCACAATGGATTCGCTCGCGAAAAGAGCACGATACCAAACCCAGCTACGCTGGGAATGGAACGTAAATTCGATTTCGGAGAACTGGGGGATGCTTTCCCCTCGATATCCGATAAAATCAGGATGGCGTCGAATACGTCGAACAAGACCGAAAGAAAGCCTTGGGGATCCAGTCCACAACCGAACCAACGGTCCAACCCAGATATGGAGAGTGGTAACTCCCGTGATAAAGGATGGAATCAAAGTGGAGGAAGTGGAAAAGGAAACAAAGGCGTTAAACCAGAAGATATTGGTTGGGGACAAGGATCAGGCCTGCCGTGGGATAACAGCCATGGAAGACAGCCAGACGGGGGCGATGATGACCCCGGCGATGACGACGACGATGACAATGGCGACAGTGGCAGAAAAGGCCATAGGAGAAGACTAGACAAGAGAACATCATCGAGGCCGCCAAATAGGGAACAAGAGTCCCCAGAGAAAGCATACCGAATGCTAATGATACAACGGTTGATGCGGATAATAGATACGCACTTGAGTAGAGAACCAGACATGAATACGGCATTGTCGAAACTCAAGACTGTGGACGCAAAAGACCTCCCGATATACTCGGGAGAAAAGCGTTTTGAAACATTCAAACTATGGCTCCAAGAGATGTGTTTAATCATGAAAAGAGCCAAGATGAGTGGCACGGAGAGAGATGCGGAAAGAGTTGACGGAATACACGCATTTGTGAAAGACCAGGCGAAAGCATGGTACTTTACATATGTAGTGGGTGCCGATCGCGTCCAGACGGAATGGACATTCAAGCAGGCTATCGTTGGATTATACGACAGATTTGTTCATGAGACAACACTACAAGAAAACACCAAGGATTACTCGGCAGCGAAGTATCGCAAAGAGACAGGAGTACCAGGATGGTACGACGAGATCGTCAGTAGAGCCAGAGCATTGGCGTACCCACCAACGGACCATGATTTGTGCGTCAGATTTATGGGAGGACTCCCGAAAGACATAAGGGATAAAATCCTAGAGAAGGGATACAATCCCGAAATGTACGATATCGACGAGATATTTGAAGTTGCAAGAAGCCAGGAAATCATAATCCGGCAAATGCAAGCATACGACGAGGGCACCAAAGCGCCGTCTGAGTATGAGAAGCCAAGACCGCGTGATGAAAAAGGCAGATTCATCAGCAGCGATAAAGCGAAACAACCCGGAAAATTCACTGGGTTGAACACACGCATAGCGAAGCAAAGCGACAGAAGGGAACGTAAAGGGCCCTGGACGAAGGAAAGAAAAGATGATGAACAGCTGCAAGACAAGGCCAAGGCGGACAAGAACACGAATAAACAGGCTAAAGGAAAGCCTGAGATAGACAAAAAGGAAGCAAAGGTCAAAGGAATATGCTTCGGATGCGGGAGTCAAGAACATTGGATAGACAAATGCCCATATGCGAAACAATTCCGCATGAATGTAATGCGGACGTTATCGATTCGTGACGAATCAGAAGAAAATACTGGTTCGACAGTGCGCATGAACAGTATGCATGTGGAGGAGAGATCCTCCACGAAGGGAAACGAGGCGAAATCCGCCCATGAAGACAGCGGAAGCGAGAGCAATGACAGCCGCTACCAGGAAGCGATGGAAGACATAGAAAATAGGGCAGATGAACTGATTTCACTGGAAATCGACTCAGGCGACAGCCAGAGTGATGATTCAGACGACAACGCCGATGATGAGGAATCAACATCAGAGGATGAGGGAACCAGTCGACTCAACATGATGCGAATCATGAACGAGTGCGAGATGGCAACCGCAGAATCGGATGGCGAATCGGAATGCGAAATGGACCACGAACAGTGGACCACATTCACAGATTCAGATGACACTGATGGCACGGATGAAGTCGAGACGTCCAGACTAAACACAATATCGGCAGCCACAAGGACAGAGGCAAACCCGGAGGAAAGGAAAGAGCCTCCAAAGATGGCGATAAAAGGGGAGCGTACGCGCCCCGCTGAATGTGCAGACTCATCCCAATTGATAACAACATGGGTAGAAATACACGGGTTGAAGGGATTTGCACTATGGGACTCAGGAAGTACCAGTACGGCCATGTCCCCATCGTTCGCAGCATTGTCCAACACACTATGCTTCAGACTGAAGAACCCAGTTAAGTTACAACTGGGAACAGTGGGCAGCAGAGCAAGTATAAATTTCGGGGCGAAAGCCACCATAGACATACCAGGGTGTGGCAGAGAATATTTCGACGTGGTGAACCTTGATCACTATGACATGGTTATAGGCGCACCGTTCATGCGGAAATATAAGGCAATCCTTGATTTTGGCGAGAGGTGCATACGAATAAATGGGAAAACAATCCCAGGAGTCGTTGGCAAAGGAGAGGAGAGCAACATGGCACGAAGGTTCAGATTGAACACGAAAGAATGACTAGCTGAACGTCCGGAACCCCAGCGAACAACGAAAGGGGAGATAGTGGACGATGAGAAGATTAAGCTGAACCAACGAACAGAAAAACAACGGGAGGCAGTGCGCCCCCCGAGGAAGCCACCCGATAGAAGAAAGGCCAGATTCAAGACAACGATGGAGGAGGTACCCGATGAGGAAGGACTGGAGGAGACGCGCTCCGCTAGTGCAAGAAGTATACCGGTGGATGCACCGGGGATATTGATGACAAAAGAAGAAGTCGAAGAATGGATGAAAGGGGTGCAAGAAGAATCGCAACCCAAGAAGAAGAAGAGAAACAGGGCGCCAAAGACGGAGCCCAAGAAAAGATACAAGGATCTAATGGAAGATCCTAAATACAGCGACGACGAGGACATGAAACCGAGAGTCGACGAAGGGGAAAAATTACCCAGACCATACTCGAAATACAAGGTAGACTTCTCATTTGCGTCATCGTCAAAAGTTACGTTGGAAGACCTACGGGAAGATGAGGTACGAGACGGGGACCAGACCCGCCAGAACCACCAACCACCAACCATAGAAGGAGAAGGAACGAGACGAAGATTTTGGGACAGACCAGTCCCACCACCGCATCTGGAATGGTTATATGACCCCAGAATGCCACGAGAATGGAACGAAGTAATGGCTGCAATGAGGGAATACAATGTTCCCTCGAGCGTATACGACACAGCGAATGAAGACGACACAACAGAGTCAATAGACTCTGCAGCGTCTAAGAAGACATATAACTACATGACGAAAGAATGGGAGATAGTGGACGAAATAGGCCCAATACCATGGACAAGGACAAAAGCAAAACATACGACGTACAAAATACCCCAGTATCGCACGGGGGTACAAGGACCAACAGCAGAAGAAGGGATTGCAAGAACAATCCGAGCCAACATAAAGCGACAGATGCATGAGGATCGGGTTCTGCGAGAACCCGAAGTAGGCATAAAAGCGATGCGGAATGGCGTGCACGAAAAATTTAGAGAGGAAGATATCCCTAATCTCAAAGAAGCCTGGGAAGAGAAATATGCCCACATGATGAGGGGCGTACCACTGGAAATGCCCCCATGGAGAGAAATCAACCACGAAATCCACTTGATAGATGAACAAAAACAATATCGATATCACCGTTCGACATGCCCAAACTCGCTGAAACCAGAACTTATCGAGAAAATCGATAGGTACATCAAAGCGGGATGGTGGACGGAAAGAAGATCGTCGGCGGCAGCACCGATGCTGTGTATTCCGAAGAAAGACGGAAAACTAAGGACGGTCGTGGACTGCAGACAACGGAATGACAATACAGTCAAGGACGTCACACCGATGCCTGACCAAGAAACAATCAGAGAAGATGTAGCTAGAGCGAGATATCGCTCGAAGATCGATTTATCAGACGCATATGAACAAGTACCAGTGATAAAGGAACACATAGACCGGACGGCGTTTGCTACGCTGTACGGATCATATGTCAGTAATGTTATGCAACAGGGCGATTGCAACGCCCCAGCAACATTTCAACGGTTAATGACCGCCATATTCCGTCCATACATAGGGAAGTTTGTCCATGTATATTTGGACGACATCTTTATATTTTCGGACACCATAGAAGAACACGAAGAGCACATAGGAATAGTGCTCAATATCCTAGAAAAGAACCGCCTATACCTAAAGAGGCCGAAATGCGAACTGTACTCGAAAGCCATCGACTGCTTAGGGCACATGATCGATGATATGGGAATCCACGCCGACATGGACAAACTCGCGAAAGTAAGGGAGTGGCGAACTCCCAGGAACTATAACGATGTACAAAAATTTGTGGGCCTGGTACAATACCTGGCCAATTTTTTGCCAGACTTAACACAGTACACGGGGCCATTAATGGCAATAACACAGAATGGGAACGCATTTGACTGGCGTCCCATACATCAGAGATGTCTAGAAATGATAAAACACATATGCTGTAAGACGCCGATACTACAACCAGTAGACCCAAGGAAAGACGAACCTATTTGGATCGTATGTGATGCGTCACAAACGGGAATCGGCGCAATGTATGGCCAAGGAGAGACATGGCAGACGTGTAGACCAGCGGGATTCATGTCGAAGAAATTCACGAACGCACAGCAGAATTACCGCGTATACGAGCAAGAAACCATCGCAATACTGGAAGCGCTACATAGATGGGAGGATAAATTGATAGGATATCCCATCCGAATAATAACGGATCATAGAGCGCTAGAGTTTTTACAAACCCAGACAAATCTGACGCCAAGGCAGATGCGATGGCTGGATTATATGTCGAAATTCGACAGCTCGATCACATACGTGAAAGGAGAACATAACAAAGTAGCGGATTGTTTATCGCGCTATTACGAAAACGATACATGGGAAGATGTTCATCCCATAGCGGAATACGTGGATATGGACATACGACTAGATCAGGAAGGGGATGACCTTCCAAGAGACAGAAGAGAAGAAATACTACATGGCGACCTGCAAATGAGGGCCATGGTAGTAGAGGAAGTTAGACGAAGCAAACGACTACAGGAGCGCAAAGAGCTCCGAGATATCGAAGCAGAAGAGATGGCGAGAGCAAGGGAAGCGACGGCATCCCAAGTGAGCTCAAAGGCGGCGACAAGACAGGAAGCAGAGGAAAACATAGACACGTACGTCCACGAGGCATTGGGAAAAGGGACGGACGAAACCCCTCCGTTAAAAATGGAGGAACAAGGGTTCCTGAAAGCATTAAAGGACGCATACAATAACGATAAGCTATTCAAGCTTATAATCGAAAAACCCAGAGAATATCCGCAGTTCAAGTATGAGGACGGATATATCTGGGGGAAAAACCTCGCAGACGAGGAGGTCATGTGCGTCCCACAAGGACAGTTCGAAGGACAGACATTCCAAGGTAGAATAATCGATCAAGGACACGCGATATTGGGACACTATGGGGCACAGAGAACAGCGGAGTACGTTCGGAGGATGTACTGGTGGCCAACCATAGGAAAGGATATACGAACATTTTGCAAGACGTGCCATAAATGCCAACAAGCAAAAGGGAGTAATAAACACCCTCAAGGAAAACTGCACGCGCTGCCGATACCCACTAAACCGTGGGACTCGATAGGAATGGACTTTGTAGGGCCATTCCCAGAAACGAAAGGGTTCAATTACCTATGGGTGATAGTGTGTCGCATGACGAGCATGGTACACCTCATACCAGTTCATACAAAGATGAAGGCATCAGAGCTGTCATGGATATATCGAAGGGAAATCGTGCGACTTCACGGACTACCGTCATCTATAGTAAGCGACCGCGACCCAAAGTTCACGTCGAAATGGTGGAGAGAACTCCATCGTATTATGGGAGCAAGACTCCTCATGTCGACTTCATATCACCCACAAACGGACGGGTTAACGGAACGGATGAATCGATCCATAGGGCAGATACTACGGTCGACAGTGAGACCGGATCAAAAGGATTGGCTTGACAAGATTGACATGGTAGAATTCGCCATTAACGCAAGCATAAGTGCGACGACAGGATACGCGCCGTTCGAATTAAATGGAGGATACATGCCCTCTATGTTACAGGAATTCAAGGGGATAAAAGGAGCCCCGAAAGCAGTAAAAGAATTCGCTAAGAGTGCACTGGAAAATCTGGCAGAGGCACACGACAATATCATTCAAAGTCGGGTATTCCAGACGTTCTACGCAAACGAACGACGACAAGAAGAGCCCCTGATAAAAAGAGGGGATCTAGTGTACTTGTCGACGAAGAACTTGAATCTACCGAAAGGCCGAACAAGGAAACTATGTCCGAAGTTCGTAGGGCCATACAAGGTAGCAGAATGCTACCCAGAGACGTCCAATTATAAATTGGAACTACCGAGCGCTCTAGAAACAAGAAGGATACATCCTACGTTCCATGTAAGCCTGCTGAGACCATATCATCACGACAAGGATGGATTGTTTCCAAACAGGATGACACCAGATCCATACGATTTCGGGGCACCAGACGACGCAGAATGGTTTGTCGACGAAATTATCGGACACCGACGCGACGCAGAAGGAGACCTCGAATTCGAGGTGAGATGGAGCTTGGGGGATACCACATGGGAACCATTAAAGCCCCATATAAATAAACTAGAAGCGCTCGACCGATACATGGAGCTGCATGGAGTGAAAACCCCAAACAAGCTACCAAGAAAGCCAGAAGATATGGCTGATACACAGCCTGGTGAGACCAGGCCAACGAAGAACACAAAAAAGAAGCGACGTGGAAAAAAGGGGGCACATTAGCCTAGTAATAACCAGGCAAGTGGGGCATGCAAAGATGGCAGCGATAGACGCCAGCGAGAATGAAGCGGAAAATGCCGAAAAATGGTCATGTTTGGCATCAAAGGCATTAGGAAATCAACCACTTTGCAATAAACCGCCAACAGCGACCAGTTGACTACAACCAATAACTCTGCTAGAACAATGCACCCCCGACGCGACGATTCGAAAAACATAGAGGGCGCGCAACGCCCGAACTACAACCGCCGAGGCGCTAGAGCTGGAGCGCCAGTACGTGGGCGAGGAGGCTATGCCTCCTCGCATCAATACACGAACTTCCGAGGCGGTCATGACACCACCAACGACATGCCATATCCGGCTCCGAGCAATACCATCCAAAGGTGGCACCAGAACGCGCCATGGGCTGTGGGTCTGAACAGACAGCCGTCGGCATACCCGCCCCTAGCGTTCGGGAGTGTACCACCCCAAAACTACGCGACGAACGTACCGCCAAGCTTCGGATTCGTCCCTGGAGGTCTAACCTCCAACCCAACAGCCTACCAAAGGCAGTACCAGCCGGTAGTACCGGCTGAAGATGTCGAGATGGACTACGCCGCACAAGAGATGGAGCATAGGCCTGCTAGAGACCTTCCCCGACGAGACGAGGGAGATCATAGACGCGACGAACCTCCCCAGACCAAAGGGAAATGGAAGGGAAAAGGAAAGCAGAGGGACTATACACCTGAACCCGGCGAAAGCGAGACGAGGAGCGCGAACTGGAAAGAGGAGTGGCGCGCACCCCCCGTTAGACAAGAGACCTGGAGGTCCAACGAAGCTGGACCGTCGACATCATCATCATCATCCTCCAGAGGGGGCAGGCAGAGCCGGCCAACGAGAGGATTCCAAATCATAATCCGGGACGACGACATGAACGACCCGGATTACGAGGCGAAACTCCTCGAAGAATACAGGGCGATGAAGCAAGCCCGCCAGGAGGAAGAAGAACACAGGAGGCGCGTGATGGAACTGGAGGCAACAATACGCGAGGCGTCGAGGGAGCTCAAAGAGCTCAAGTCGAAAAAACATGGACGGTCCCCATCAGAGGAACAAGACCAAAAACGCGCCAGGACAGACGAACGATCAATGGACGAACGTTCGTCTGCATCCCGTACAACGGCGTCGTCGCGTCCATGGACTCGTGCATCGTCGCCAGTGGCTGGGCCCTCCCGACCACGACAAAAACCAGAATCACCAAAACCTGGACCCTCCCGGCCATGGCAAAGGCCAGAATCACCCAAGGCGGGACCATCCCGCCCAAGATATGAAAAGCAATTGGAGTCAAAGGAATCCAGGAGCGAAAGACCCTTCTCTATTGACTATAGTCGACGCCCGACGGCTGATGACATAGTGTTGTTGGAGAAGACGTTAGCACCACCTCGAGAGATGGTACCGAGAAGTCAGAACGAGGTCATTCAGGAAGTGTTCGACTTCCCAGAAACAAAATACCCTCGCCCGGACCGTCGAGAAATGATAGCGAGAACGGCACCAGAAGGCAGGGCACCGTCAATGGAGGAGATACGCAGAAGGAATGCTGCAGGATCAGAGGCGGAGGCCAGGCTCACGATGGATGAAGCACTCGAGCAATCAGACTATGGCGAGGAGGAATTCGACTGGAGATATGAGGAAATCGCCGACACTGACTCGCCTGAAGAACGGGCGAGTAAGAAGAAACATAACAACAAAGTGGACTCAATGGTCCGCGAACAGTACGATAAGGAGAAATCCTTATATTATAAACAACAAGGCAGGTCGCCGCTGCCACAAGTCAAAATAGATGGACAGACCGTACACAACAACGAACTGGGGGGGATCATCATCCCCCGTACATTTTACCATCGCCCATCGAACACGGTGTTAGTAGGTCGAAGGGCCGAAGACGCGATCGAGGCGGAAGAAACTGGCGAGAAGTATACGCCACCGAAGAGGAAAAACTTCCCATTTGCGTACGGAATACCAATGACGCCTAGGGAAGTGAGAGAGGGAGTCCGAATAGTGCTATACCAAGAACGACACCCACATATCCTGGAGATACGATATCTCCTATGCTGGTTCTACAGGGTAGCGACATTTCTCATCCCGGAGTTGAGGGATTGGGCTATGTGGGATACATTGGCATTGTTCGCGGAGCATAGCGAACTAAGCGGAATAAACATCGACGAGCTCGACCCACCACCATATCTGCAAATGCCACGCATAGCGGGGATGGACCCAAGGGAGCCAATCGCGCAGCCCGAACACACCGCAGTGCTAGAGGAACACCTGTCGTATGCCATCATGTACCAAGCGCCTGGGACGGTGAACCATCCGAGAGGATTGGTGTTCGCGTACAACAACTACGTCTACGTCCCATCAGTCTTGGCATGGATGATACTAAGACTGACGGGACCGAATGGCAGCGCTAACACAAATGCGATGAGGGAATACACAAGGCATCTGGTGACGATAACGATTACACCTGGTCGTTTTACCGACCTGATCAACCAATGGAACGAGAGGGAGCCACAGAACCCCCTCACCTTACCAACATGGAGCCCGGCTCTATACCACTTCCGCGTGAGGCGCGGACATAACAACATCGACGAAATTGCGGTAATACGACACCTGCTTCACTGCGGCATCACTCAACGAATCGTCGACACGATGTACGCATGGGGAATGCAACAGGCGTATTGCAACGCTCACTCCGCCACCAACGCGTTCCATGCGGAACACCTCCGACAAATTGAACCAGAAAGGAGGAGACGGCTCAGCGAACGAGGCGTGCCTCAACCTATGACGGAGTACGATGGATGGTGGTCAATACCAAGGAGCGGCGAACTTCGACTGAGACACGTCGTCGACGATGAGCTCTGGGGAGAAGAACACCAAAGGCGTACGCTACCAGACGGTGGAAACAGGTTCACTAGGGGTCGATGGTTTAGAATAGGCGCCTCGCCATTCCGGACGGAAATATTCACCCCAGCGGCGGGTGCGGTACATGGAGCAGTGGAGGACGTCGAGATGGGAGTAGATCAGGGAGGCATTGCCACCCACATAGAGGAAGTCGTCGAGGAAGGGAGAAGAGAGGTGCCACAGTCCACTGAGATGGTACAGGCGCCAATGGAAGTTGATACATCCACCGTCGTCGAGGAAGGGGAGCTGGCCAGGACAACGGAGACTGCTACGACTGCGCATAACGCGACCTCAGAAGGCCCTAACAGGCCGGATGACGGTATGGAGGAGACAGAAAAACCCGACGACCCTAATAGGTCAGAGGCGAAAACTCCAGCGGAAGTCGCTCCAGCCAACGTGCCTCTACCACCATCAGATGACGAGGAATTTTGAAGGAACATTGCGAAGAAGAGAGAGACTTGAGATCAGACGCGATCTAAAGGGGGAGGGTGTAAGGACGCGACGCGTCCTACTTGTATATTATTATTTGGCATCACTCACACATACGTACTGTCACGCCTGTCACAGAAAGGCAGACATTCTTGTATTTGCGTAGCTACCAGTATACACTGCGTCTAGCTACTCGTGCGAGTCTAAGTCTATTACAGTCCCAGACAATGTGACTTATGCTCCCCATCAGATCTCGGGCATGTTCACTCTTCTCACAAAAGGAAATACACACCTTCTCCACACGTTCTTTTCATTCGCCCTCGGACCCATCTTCCTAACCGCCTCCTACGCCATCCACACCACCCTAACTCTCCAGAAAAAGGTACTCCTTTATAAATAAAATTTCTCCACCATCGATGCCGACTTGAACACCCCTATCAGGAAACGATCCTATCCACCTGCTCCGACACCGCCTCCACCTCCGGTGGTCTGGCATACATATTGGGATCGTGGGGCGTACTCACTGCTTCTCCAATCCCTGAGCATGACTCAGCCAAATGGTGCTTCCAGACATGGCGCGGACAGTGGCAACTCAGCCTCGGGGGCCTCATCATGGTTAGCATCCTCGCAGCTGTTGGAATCTGCAGCACCTTGATTTACATATGGTTTGAAACCAAGGGGCTGGCTGAGGAGCACCCACCGGTTTACGTGGACGCAGAGCGCCAGTTGCTTTTGGTGGACGCGGACGGGAGAGGGTAGTAGGAAGTGAAATGTATGAGTTGGATACCGGAAATCATATGCATGCAATGGGGCCTCGTGTTTCTCATCGGGAATGAGTGGGTCGGCGATGTAGCCAAACACGAACAAGCGCGCTTCCTCTCTTTTGCCATCACAGTCCTGTGTGTCTCTGCCGGCCCCGTCGGACGTGTGCTCGTGGAAAGCCGGATGTCCATTTATGAAATCCGATGGTGTGTCTTTCGTATCGCCTACTATGTATACGGTATACTGAAATCTTGCAGAGACTCTCCTCCCTTTCGCTCTGGAACAGTTTCGGAATGCCTGTCTCCACCTCTGCATGCGGGAAGAACATTTGCGATGTTTCGCAGGAAACGCCTAGCTGAAGCTAACCCCGTCCTCTAAACTTCCCTTCCCCCTCGCTCAACACCGTCTTCCCCAGCCCACCTCGGATTCCCTTACCGCCGATGCATCAATACCAGAGCACACCAGGCGTTCGTCATGTGGGGGAGAAAAAGCAAATACGGGAACGCTCGCGTTTGGGTATGTTTCCTCGTCTAGGTTTTTTGTCAGGACTCCCTCCCCCTCTGTGTCGTCACCCCCAAATCAACCTAGATGATCTCACGCCAACGATCCATCAAGCTCGCCCATGTCACCCAGCACCTCTCACCATTTCTCCAATATTTCCCTCATCGCCGTGCATAGGTCCATCGACCTCGTAAACTTACCTTCGCGGTGTCTTCCTCCAAACTCCCTGCCTGCAATCACATCATAGCCCGCACAAGGCGACTGGCCTGACTTCCGTGACGCGACATCGCATCACCTCCAGCTCAGAGACAAGGGAAAGCGGGCGTTTGGCTGGGTGCGGAGCTGGTCGATGGAAAGGACGATAGGCGGGGCTGGAAGATGGTCTAGGTCGAACGGCGCAGACAAAGAGCTCCAATCAGGTGTGTTTCCTCGTTCCCTGCGTGTTGGCGGGACTTGACTAGCGTCTAGTGTTGTGTATAGTCATGTCCGCCGCGATGTTGTCCCCTCGTCGCCCCGCCCATATTCACCTATCCTTTTCCCTCCTCCAGCACACAAACTGTGTTTCCTTGGTCCGAGGAAACACGCCCCGTCGTATCAACGCGACGCCATGCTTGTTTTCGGAGGCAAGGCAAGGCAAGGGATCGTACGAGGATGCGGGAACGTTGGGGTGGATCGAAGGACGGAGGATGAAAACTCGCAATATGAACTGGCGCCTAATGGATTTTCTGGAACACGTCTCCAGCCTTCGTGCGTGCAATGTGCTTGATGCTGTACAACCACAAAGGTATGTCCGTCGCCTTATCTTCTACGCCCATTGACGTCTGGTAGGTCTGCCTTGCTCGTATCGTAATGATCAACGTCGAACATACAAGACGACTTACTCCGCCTGCTAACTCCGAAGCACGAACGGAGATGATCTCCTCCAATGACACCTCTTCCACCGTGTTCCATTCTCTTGCTGACTCTCAGGAAGACGGTGCAGCAAACGGTTCGAAGCGGGTGTGTTTCCTCGTTTTCCTGCGTGTTGGTGGGTCCTGACTGGCGTCTAGTGCTGGGAACTTTGATTTGGTGTTGTCTAGTAATCGTACACTTATCGCCCTCCCCCTACCTAAATGGCTTTTCTCGATCCTCCTCGAGGCTCCATCGTGTCAACGCGCCGCCGTGCTTGTATTCGGAGGCAGTGGAAGGGGGTCTACATCACAATTGGGACGCGGGCTCCATCGAACCAGGTGTGGACTTCCTTGTTTGGATGCGAGGAAACTCTATCGCACGGACGGTGGGGCTGGCTGATGGGGAGGTACGCTCTGTCCGTGGCAAAAGGGATGTGATCGCCCCTCGTCGGTCGGAGGATGAAAGCTTGTTGTCCTCACCGGCGCCTTTGCCTTCACGACATGACTGGCGCCTAGTGTTGCATTCGGTTGTCTAGTTCCCGAGCTCGCGATAACGTTTGTCCATATCCCTCGGATCGCTTTGTCTTCTGCGGCCCCGTATACGCAGCACCTCATCGTCCTCCTGCCGCATGAAAAGGACCGACTATCTTACTCTGCTCTTCCGCGATTGGGAAACGTGCTCCGTCGGCGCTTCACACGCTTGGACCTCCCCATGGACGTAACGCTCCGTCGATCCATGTGGACTTTCGTGTCTTCATATAGTCGCCGTGAGGAGACGTTGGGCGGGATGTGGGGAGATGTAGCCCGCGAACGAGAGCCATTGGACGAATGGACGTTCGCCTTTCTTCGGATGAGCGTTGGAGGGCGCGCGATATTGGAGAATGAGGCCAAGGGCGTTGTCATCGGCGCCTTCACGCGATCCTTTTGCATGCACCTTGGGGTTCCTGGGACAAGGCACCTCAGAGGCGGTTTGTTAGAGGAGCAAGAAAGATGGGACGAGAATTACTACGTTACACTTGGGATCGCTCATCTTCGACCCCCGTGTCAGCTCCACCGACGACAATTCGGCTCGTTGTTGTCTTTCTCCATCATTGGGTGACACCGAATCGTGGATAGGAATCCACTCGATGGAGGGAACAAGGAGTCGCCCCTTCGCTTCTGGTATGGAAAGGACGATGGTGAATTTCACAGCGGATTAAGGGAGGAGGATCCAGGTCCATGGTTCGTTTGGATTCAATGTATGCAATCGTTGGGGTCTGTGGAATTCGACCTATGCTATGCCCAGAACAACCCCCCACCCCGACGTTCTTATCCTCTATGTTTGGGAATGAGGGGATGTCATGGAGGGTCGATAGCTTTCGAACGAGCCATTCGATGGAGGGTACGATGAGATGGGTGGAAATCTGCGCCTGCTATGATCATAATTATAGTGAGTCGATTGCTTCTTTGTCTTTATTCCGTTGTCTGATCCAGATTCTCATTAGGCAGGTCCGAGGGCACTGTATCCTCCGACTGCAAGCGTACCTCGCCATGGATGGATTGTAGGACACAGCGTTTGGAGGTTAGGGAAAGGCGCTGTGGGACTGGATCTGGGGAGAGGTCGGAGTTTTCGTATGCGCTCTGATGCTGTCGTCGTCATTGGCTTGGTCCAGCATGATGTTTTTGCAGCCAGGGTGTCGGTGGATGAGAGGTGAAGGGAGCAGGAATGGACGAGGACTGCGTTACACTTCTCCCGCCATCGTTTGGACGACGATTCGGCTCACTCTTTTCTTTCTCCGTCTCCTTGATATCGGGGTACACCAAATTGTGGAGTGAGCCACTCGATGGAGGGGACGAGAAGTCGGTTGGTTCGAGGGGGGAGGGGACGTCGTCGTCAATCGCCAGCTTCGACGACGATGTTGCTGGATGTGCCATTCCCAGTCCGTGTCGAGGAGTTTGGGATGTTGCAGGATGGGGCTGAGGGTGGAGGTTCATGACTTGTATTCGGTAGCCCCCAAAACATCCTTCGGGCTTGTGTCCTCCCCTGTATCAGCGTAGCCCCTCCCCATCGGCACGCAGAACCTCTGGACTTGGAGGGAGTGAGGGAGGAGGCGCGGAAAAGTCTTTTGCGGTCGAATGGTGGCATCCATCTGAGTCGTTTGGTTCAGTTACATTCTCCCGGTTCCATTGTTTTCTTTCTCCGTCACCATGGATAGAGAGTCAGAGTGGGAAAGTCGGCGTTGGGTGGGATGTGGGATATGAGCGAGCAGGATGGGGCTGAGGGTGGAGGTTCATGACTTGTATTCGGTAGCCCCTAAAACATCCTTCGGGCTTGTGTCCTCCCCTGTATCAGCGCAGCCCCTCCCCATCGGGAACGCAGAACTCCTCATGGACCTTTGGACTTGGAGGGATCGAGGGAGTGAGGGGGGAGGCGCGGAAAAGTCTTTTGCGGTCGAATGGTGGCATCCATCTGAGTCGTCCGTCAATGCTTGGTTCAGCACGATATTTTGTTACAAACTCCGGGCATCGTTTGGACGCCAGCCCTATCCACTATTTTCGTTCTCCGTCACCATGGATAGAGAGTCAACCATCTCTGGGGTGGGAAAGTCGGATGGTTTGAGGGACGAGACTGCGTGCAGGGAGCGTTGGGTGGGATGTGGGATATGAGCGACGTTGGGTTTATGAGCTGAGGAGGTGGAAGGTCTTGGTTGGATTCGGTGCACGCGGCCGTTCCCCTCCCGACCCTCCATTCCGCGTCACCTCTCCCGCCATGCCAAGCTGCAAAACAATTGGGTTTCCGCGGCTTTGGAGCGCTTCGCACTCTGTCCTTTGGCTTGTAGCTAGCTCCATTCGATGGTGGCTGAGTGGGATTATGCAGTAAATCTTTCCAGGCATGGGAGGGTTCACCGTCTGTCCAATTATAGTATGTTATGTTGGTTTCTTCTTCTTCCTGTCGCTTTACTCATTCTCATCGCCAGGTACGAGGGCATTGGATCTTTCAACGAGTTTCCCAGATTAGGAGCACCTGGACTATATTGATATTTTCGCGCTAGCAGTCAATATCCATCTAGTCACCCATGTTGACATATCTGTCCTACCTGAAGGTGTACTGCTTCGCGGACAAGTATCAGCCTACAATGCTACTCTATGTTGCTATTTAAACTTCATTCGCGCATAATACACATAGTTTTCGGCGTAGAGCCGGGATGCAAAATCGGTGGCTATGGCAAGTACAGTGCTCATTCCGTGTTCTTGTCCGACTCTTCCCTGGGCATTGATAAATGGGTGCTTTTACTATGGGTGATGTATGCATGAGCGGGGTAATAGGTGTATCAAGGATGGGAGAGAGATCGAGATGGGAGAAGTGCGCATCGAGACAAAGAGAGAAAGCTTAACGTAAGATCGTTAGACTGACATAGCTCTCAGGACGGGATGGTGATACAAACAATTCCAATATATTTCCAATGCAAAGGCTACAAACAAGACTATACGCGAGTCAGAACACATACACAACGGAAGCGAGAGTATGAACACACCTAATCCAGCGCCCCTACCGCCACCGGCGGTGCCAGGACTCTCTTCTTCTCCTGCGGTGCGGCACCCACCCCCCCTCCAAAGAGCGAAGACATGACGTCTCCGAAAGGATTCGCCGCCTGTCCCTTTGGCGGCGGAATAGCGAAATACAACGTCGACAGTTCGTTAAGGACCCTCCGCACCTCCGGCTGAGCGAGGAGCCCGCCCTTGGACTGATACGTCCCACACAGGCGCACCCAACACTCGCGCATAACCTTGTTGCGATCTCCCTGCGCGCGCTGACACGTGGCGACGGCGAGCTGGCAGAACGTAAGGAGGGGATCGGGCGTGGGCGTGAAGGACGTCGTGTCGTCTATCCGGATGGCGGGTTCGGAAGGGGAGGGGGCGGGTGTGAGGTGTGCGATGAATGTACGCGCGGCGAGGATGTTGCCTGCGAGGAGGAAGGGGAGCGTGCCGCGCAGGGCGAAGGGGTTGGGTGTGGGAGAGGGGGAGCTCCAGGCGATGTAGGTCTCTGCGAGGAGGCGTGCGCTGTCTCGTTTGCCGGATGCGAGGAGGTGCGGTTCGGCGTGTTCGTAGAGTCCTTCTTTGTGGTACAGCTCCCCTACGTAGTGGTGCAGTCCTGGGTCTCCGCCTGGGTACTCTCCGTGCGCTGCAGACCAGGCGAGAGATTTTTCGATGATCGTCTTCCTCCACCCGCCCTCGCTGCCCGTCAGCGCTATCAGCTGTGTCAGCCTCCCCCGACTCTCCTCGCTCACACTCTCGTCCTTCTTGTCGTACACGTCGAGGAGGAACCCAGCGAGGTCGCATCCGCTCCCTGCCTGGCCCGCCTTGAGCAGCTCCTTTGCGCTCGCAAACAGCACATCGATGGCGACGTGATACTGCTCCGATTTCACGCCAAACGTCCGCGCTTTTTGGAGAAGGCAGGCCTCGTACGGCGCTGCTGATGGTTGAGAGCAAGCGCGGTGTGATTACGTCATCTTGGTTTTGACGCGTCGAAATTGATGGAGATCAGTGGAGAATGGGTTTTCATAGCGTCTCCATAGTTTGTTAGCAGCGCGTAGTCACGTGACTACGCGCAGGACGAAAGACTACGCTATCTGCTACTTTGAAACTACATACAGCGCCACACTTCGAGTCCGGAATCGTAACGTGACAAGCACCCCGCTCCGTTGACTTACCCTGCTTTCTAGCAAACTTGGTAAGTACATAGATTCAATGCAATACAACGGACAACTTACCATCCGTCTCAAGCGCTAACGAGCTGTTCGTTTCGGCCAAATCCATGCGTCTCCTATGCTTTCGGTTCGCATACCTCGCATCTGGATGTATCTAGAAAACAGTAAACACAAGTAATGCAGATGAAAAATACATAACATACCTTGAATGCGTGCTCGACAGCTCGTTTGAACTGTATATGCGTCGCGCTTGCCATACCGAACGCCGCGGGACACCAACGAAGCGGCTGGGAGACCCACACAACGTCCACATGGAGTTCGACCTTGACAGACAAGGAGATCTGCCATAAAACATTGAGAAACATCGATATATACATGTTTAAACTACTCACAAGCAATCCTAACACCTCCCGTGCCGTCAAAGCCCATCGCGGATGTGTGGCGCACACGGAACGACGGCATCAACAGGGATGTCCGGAGCGAGACGACGCAAGAAATCATCGAGACGATACACCGATAACGCATCGCTGCACGATAAATCGTTAGAATAGTCATAGATAGAGTAAGAAAGCACTTACCGGCAAAGTAACTTGCTCCCGCGGCGTCGATACATCATAGCGTCGTATACAAACGATCTAATGCAACGAAAGGGTGAGTATAGAGTGAGATAAACGAAAGATATTGGGTAAATACCTTGTAATCCTTCGTGCGCAGGTCGTTGCAACATGTCCCGCGGATCCTAGAGCATTGGATGAATGCTGCGAATGAAAGCCATAAATAGACGACTTACCCATTCGCAAATCGACGCCAAACGTCCCCTTCGTTTGGCAACATTGACGAGGTGGTAGATTCGTTCGTTCCCGGATGCGGACGAAATCTAAACACAAGGACAAGACATAGAGTAGAACTAAGCGAATACATACCTTTTATGAGATGTTCCCTTCGCGTTGGTATCGCATACCCGTTCGCAAATCGACCCCGTCGTTCGGAAAGGTGATAGACTCGTTCATTCCCGGGAACACGGATGCGGGCAAAATCTAAACACAAGGGCAACGTTAGTACAAGACATAGCGTAGTATAAAGCGAATACATACCTCTTGTGAGACGTTCCCTTCGCGTTGGTATCGCATAGCTATAAAATAGTCAATACATGTATCAGAGTTGAATAGGATTGAACATACCTTCGTGCGATACGAACCAAAGCAAAGACATCCCCGCGACGGTGACGGGAAGGTGAGTCTAGAGGAAACGTTAGCAAACGTTGGTGTAGACAAAGATATATCACTTACGATAGCCGCCGTCCCCGTTGAAGTTGGCAGTACGGACGAATGGGCGGGGACATACGTTGCTGGGATCGTTCGTACGCGGCTAATCGTATCGTTAGATCAGTCTTCAATAGAATATAAGAAAACTTACCAGCAGAACGCTCGCGGGGCGTCGATTCGTATATATAAACGTCTAAAGGAGGGATATTGTAAGCAAGAACTGAATAGATGAAAGCAAAGTCAATATGTACCGTTGTTCGCAGGCTATTCAAACTGCAGGCGAACGCGTCGATGACAGAAGCTATATGAAGCGTTAAGAAAGGCTTTTCAACGATGAAAATACCTGCAAGAACGCTTGCGCTCGCAGCACCTATATCCTCCCGTACCCGTACATCTATTTGACAGTGTTAGATGGTCCGGCTAAAATGAAGGGAGACAAACACATACCAAATTGTTGGCTCGTCTCCGCGGCGGCGTTAGCACTTCGTGTCGGATAGAGGCAATGCTACGACAAAATAGTTAAGAGCCAGACTATAAAACAAGTTGAAGGACATACCGGCTCGCTGGACGTTCACTCGTCCCATACGAACGTCTGTCACCTCCAAGTGACGTGGATATCGTTGTATCCAACGTGAATGATACCGTTGGGTACGAAGATGCCCTCGGTATCCAAACGGCGGGGGAAAGCACTGTGAGAGAGTCAGAACGGGGTCTATAAGCGAAGCAAAAAATACATACAGATGTTAGAAGCGAAAACGTTGACGTAGCCGCGTCGACGATGACCACTGAAGGACGTGTGGCGTACAATAACGCGTTCGATGTTTGGCACGGATGGGAATGAGAGAACCGTATTGGATACCTATAAATGAGTGAGAAAGGATGTGAGGAGACGAACGGAAGCTACTCACAAAGCAAGGAGCAAGGCTTGCTTGCACGGCGGTAGGTGGGAGACCCGCGAGGTGTTGAACGCACGTCAACGGTGAGTGCGAACCATGAACGACGCAATAGAGCACTGTTTAACGATATCTAGAAGGAAAGAATGAGCAAGTGAATGGGAAAACAAGAGGGAAACATACCGTGGCATCCGCGTCCCAATGCGGAAGGTAGTGGTATGAGAACAAGAGAGCGAATACCCAGACCGAGAGAGAATGGGCCGCATCAGTTCAGGGAAGTTTGCGCAATCAACTACGGAAGCTAGAATCAACTTTGTTTACACGTTCCCACGGATGACGGCTTTCTTCCAGACCATCACGTACGCATGGATCGTTCGTTTTTTTTTCGTGTCATCCGTGTTCTCGCCATACATCTAGACTCGGGACGTTCTCTTTCGTTGGAACGTTGACGTGGCGACGAGTCGCCAACGTGAATGAGGTGAGTCTTTGTTTGTTCTTCTTGAAATATTCGCGCTCACGAGGACTCTGGTGTTTGATGCGCGCACTTCAATGTACGGATGGAAGGGTATCATCGCGGAGAGTGTAGTATGAGTATTGAACGGACTCCGATCGGATTCTTGGGACGAAGGTATGTAAGTAACTCTTCCCTCTCATTCTACGAACCATATCTAAGCTATTGAACAGAACTCGAATTAGCGACGTCAACCAAAACTCGAATCGGCGACATTGACCAGAACTCAATTCGGCAATGTCAGCAACAACTATGACAGCCCGCCGACATAGAGCTCGATAGAGGTGAGTGAGTCCGAAACGTAGCTATGTATACAGCTGATATCATCAATAGTACTTGCCGTTCGCTCTACAAGCTCCCACGGAACATGGTGCACAATTCATAGCTTCAATCTTCGCCCCAGTACCCAAACTACATTCATAGGGATATACTCGCTCAAAGGTGATGAATCACGGTGAGCGTTCCATCCTTTCGCGCGCTCTATCATGCTGACGACGATTCCTGCATTCAGTCCATCTCTTCGACGGGGTCGCACGATGAAAACATGGGGTCTGGGCTCCTGGTGCGTTATTCACGCCACATTTAGTCTGGACTCATTCTGACAGATTACAGAGCCCAAACGACGGGAATCGAATGGGGTCCAGATCAGTTCGGAATGGGGAGCAACTCCGCCGCAATTTCAACCTAGCTACCGACTCACTCTTCCTCTCCCGCATGCGCTTGGTTTTGCCCGCTGGAGTTCTTGACGCTATGGGACAGCTCATGTACGGGCAGGATGCAGGGTAAGCGACATTGTACGCCGCGGGAGCGCCTGCATTGATGTGTATTGATTATAGAACCGACAAAAATCCAGATCTGGCGAAATGGACTCTGGCGGCTCTGTCGTCACCTCGAACGACGTCGATCTCTGCCGTTCGGCTGCGCTATGGACTCACCCTCATTCGATAACCCGACGTCTAGCGCAAATGCTGACCCGCCGTCGATAGGAACAAAAGTTTGTGTTTGGGCCGTGTTGACGCACAAATCGGTGTGCGTCTCGCCGCCTCCATCATGTATACATGCTTATCTCTTCTGATGTAGGCTCCGTCTGCTGATATCGCAAAGGGGGAAACTTGGGGAAGTGAAGAGGTAAATAGAGCTGTAGATAGCAATAGGTCTGAGATGTCGTAGCGTGAATAATGAATGAAAACGGCTTTGAAACACTGAAACGAACCGTGAAACGAGCTATCAATAGGCCAAACTCTGCCAAAATGTCGACGGCGCCGACGGCGGGATTGCAGCCTTGGACAGCTCGGGAGGGCGCTCGTAGACCATTCATTAGCATTGGAGTAAGTATTAAAGTACTACAATGTGAAATGCATGGTAGGATCGCTCGTTACATCGAACGAGAGAAGAAAACTCAAAAATCCGAAAAGTCGAACAAACCTTTGCATTGCAATAGTGGATTGCCCTAACGCCACATCGTTTCGGGTCGTTCCGTAGAATCGATTGACGTCTCGTTGCTGAAATAGATGTATTCGTGTCCCATTAACAGATTCCGATAGTCAGAATGGTATTCCGGCGATGAGGAATGTAAGGATTGCCTCCGCACGATGATATCAATGCTAGGGGGAGCGCGATGCTCGATCTCCTCGGATTGACTTGGGGAGGCTCGGGAATAGTAGCTAGTATATATAGATATGAATAACAAACAAATTTGGATTGACGCCATTCATATATGATGTACGACAAGTGCGAAAGCTTGACAAACCACGTTGTCGCACTTTGGCAACAGTTCATCTGCTATTCCTTACATGAAATGACCTGGAATGATGATCTCACTTTCCTATACTGCTATTCCAATTTATTACAAGGGTATAGCTATGATTCGACGCGTCGAATCACGTCGAAGAGCAAATCTACGCCAACGCGTGCCACGATCTATGATGTAATCGATTGATTCGTGTCTCGATCGTGTCGGTAAACGGTGAGAAGCCTTCAATAGTTTGACTCCTCATACCAGCGAATCACACACTATATTAACGTTGCAAAAGCTCTCAATATCCCCCATTAAAATGAACACCAATACCATGCCAGTTTACCTGCGCCACACACGGACATATTCCGCAGGCGGAATGTGGTCTGGACGTAGACGATATGGACATGAAACACCGATAAAGAGGTATCGTACGATGCTCGGTAGTGTCTCGATGACTCTCAAACCCGTCTGGCCGCCGCTGGAATTGTCCATCCGTCTAGACGTGAAATGGCATATTTTGTGATAGCAACGGATGCGACTGCGGACGGACGGTCAGGGTTACACTGAGAATCCCGAAACGCGGTCTGGACAATGGATTGGGCTGGATGAACGGCGGAGATGGCAAATGAGAGGAGGAGGAGGAGGAGGTGAGGTAGCGGATTGTGTGTATTTGCATGCGCACAGCTTGCTGGCGAAGTACCGTTGGTGTATATTGTAAACATTACACAGTGATATATACCTTGCTTATACTTCCGTTGAGAAACGATACGGCGGATAGCGTAGAGTCCGCCGCCAAAAGGCTAGCATTGGCCAGGCCGCCGGAATTTCGATCCTTCAATCGTTTGATTTTGCTCTCGGCTTTCCGAATGGTTCCACTTGAATATTATTGCACTAGACCGAAGGTCTAGGACATGATTCGTACGGGTATAAAAGCTCAAACGGCTCGAGGAGAAGAACATCAATCCTTCTCCTCCTTTCAGCTTTTCTCTCCTACTCTATCTCTATTGGCATCTGTTTTGACTCGCGTCGACGACTATTGCTGGTGGCATTGGTTCGTTGATTCCTTACCACGGCCACTGTCATTCATGCTTACCATTCTGATACTCAGGTATCTCTACTGTTTCGCGCGAAGCTAATGGTTCGTTCCTGTTGCTCTTTTTGTATGCATTCATCTTACTTTACCATTTTCTAGTGTGTATGTGTCTCGAAACTCCCGCGCACTCACTGTAGCATTTCCAATACATGCATTACGGGGAAACATTAAGGTGTGTTGTTGTTCTGTTCTGTTGCAATATTCCATAGGCTAACTCGGACTGCAAGGGGTTTGCTTTTGTGTGCTATGTTGATTCTTAACCTGCTGGCACTACCTCTGCTACGACATCATTCAATGATGTTGCCGTACCGCGCGGCGGTGATCATATGCTTTAATAGCTTATTAGTACGTCTCCTGTTATTCTCACGTCAATCCATAGTAACCATCACGTAGCTTTCGCGCAAATTGGCCAACGCCGTCCTAAAGGACGGCTAGTCGGTATACCGACTTGGCCAATTGTGCGCTTGGTCATGAAACAGGTTTGTGTGCTACTCTCCTACTATATAGATAGGATCATTTCTATACTAGTAGCTGGTAGTCTTGCAATGAAGCCTTTTATATTGATTCATATCTAATGCCCTACGTCGCAGAGTCTCTCAAGATGCTGACTTGCGCAAAGTAGAGATTATGTTCCCGATACAGTGCTTCTCATTGCTATTCAAGCTTCATTCCACATAGTTCTCAGCGTAGAGCCAGAATGCAAAATCGATAACTACGACAAGAACGGACCCATCTCCCGCGTTCTTATCTGGCTCTCCCCTGGGCTTGACTAGTTACCCAATTGAAGGCCATAGGGAAGGGATAAACTCTTCAACGCACCTGCCAGGCAAAGACACTTTTCTGGACGAGAAGCCGAGCAATAACGAAGGGGCAGAAGACATACCCATGTGGTTTCAAGTTTTCGCGAGGGGGCGACGGACATCGTGACAGCGTAGTTCGAAAAGCCATCTATGGGCAATAGAACAAACATACATACCATGGTTATCATAGACATCCCTGCCTCGACGGATGGTCTGTGTATCCATTCCATAACAGCGCAAGGCAACAATGCAATGATCGTTGGGAGACAAGAGAGGATACAGTTGCTCATATTTGGGGGCGAAGATTCTGTTGAGGCAAGAGTGGCGGACGGCGGGGTATTGTCTGAGTCGGAGCAGCGAGCGGTTACGGTGAAGTCGGGGATCTGCTTCGTATTGGAAAGTAGGTAAAGGGGGGAGCAAAGGAAAGAAACTTCAGCCCGGGGTCCTATTTAAAAGACGAAGGTTGAAGAGTGAGAGGTGGAAGGGTCCCGCTTGATGGTTGTTTCCCACCAGTACCACTCGCGAGGCAAGGGATATGACGGGTGCCTTTCCTCGACAAAGCTCGGAGGGTTGTTGTGGAAGAGAAATGGAAGAATGGATGACAATGTGAAGCTACGAAAACACTCATCGACATGGACGAAATAACGAGACGGTGCCACACCCACCTGGTTTGCTGCCCCAACAACGAAGCCAGACTCGGAATGGTCATGTCGTCCCTCCGCACAGAACAGGAGTACCGAGGAGGAGGTTCCAATACAGCAAGTACTCGTTCGTGATCCTCTTCCTCATCCATTATCGGTCTCGAGGACAAAAGACGGGGAGGCGGAGAATTAGATCCATCTTTTACTGGATTGACGGAAAATGAGGGAGAGGGCCTTGGAAGCGAGAGACGGCAAGCATTGTTACAATAACATAGATACATATGGACGCTCTGGGCGGGTTTCTCTCATGCAAGAGAGACTCTTGCACCGGTAGAGGGACGGGCGAAGATCACGTCGAGTACTGACGAAATGAAGAGTGGGCAAGGATTACATAGTCAAGACACTTTCTGCAAAGTATCAGCCAGCGGGTGTTCTTACTGCGCGCGCGAGCGTTCCCTCCCATAAGCAAATGGGTGTGTCTACAGGGGGCGATGTATGCATATGCGGGATATTAAGCCTATTGAGGAAGGAAGCTGTGATTAGAGTGATCGAAGGGCGAAAGTTTCGAGACCAACAGGGAAAGATGAATGTAGGATCCTTAGACTGACATAGCTCTCAGGACGGGATGGTGATACAAACAATTCCAATATATTTCCAATGCAAAGGCTACAAACAAGACTATACGCGAGTCAGAACACATACACGAAGGGAATGACAGTACGTACCTAATCCAACGCACCTACCGCCACCGGCGGTGCCAATACCCTCTTCTTCTCCTGCGGGGCGGCACCCATCCCACCTCCAAAGAGCGAGGACATGACGTCCCCAAAAGGATTTGCAGCCTGTCCTTTCGGCGGGGGAATAGCGAAATACAACGTCGACAGCTCGTTGAGGACTCTTCGCACCTCCGGCTGCGCAAGCAGCCCGCCCTTACTCTGATACGTCCCGCACAGTCGCACCCAACACTCGCGCATAACCTTGTTCCTATCTCCCTGCGCGCGCTGACACGTGGCCACCGCGAGCTGGCAGAACGTGAGGAGGGGATCGGGCGTGGGTGTGAAGGACGTCGTGTCGTCTATCCGGATGGCGGGTTCGGAAGGGGAGGGGGTCGGTGTGAGGTGTGCGATGAATGTACGGGCGGCGAGGATGTTGCCTGCGAGGAGGAAGGGGAGTGTGCCGCGCAGGGCGAAGGGGTTGGGAGAGGGGGGAGGGGAGCCCCAGGCGATGTATGTCTCTGCGAGGAGGCGTGCGCTGTCTCGTTTACCGGATGCGAGGAGGTGCGGCTCGGCGTGCTCGTAGAGTCCTTCTTTGTAGTACATCTCCCCGACGTAGTGGTGCAGTCCGGGGTCTCCGCCTGGGTACTCTCCGTGCGCTGCAGACCAGGCGAGAGATTTTTCGATGATCGTCTTCCTCCACCCGCCCTCGCTGCCCGTCAGCGCTATCAGCTGTGTCAGCCTCCCCCGACTCTCCTCGCTCACACTCTCGTCCTTCTTGTCGTACACGTCGAGGAGGAACCCAGCGAGGTCGCATCCGCTCCCTGCCTGGCCCGCCTTGAGCAGCTCCTTTGCGCTCGCAAACAGCACATCGATGGCGACGTGATACTGCTCCGATTTCACGCCAAACGTCCGCGCTTTTTGGAGAAGGCAGGCCTCGTACGGCGCTGCTGATGGTTGAGAGCAAGCGTGGTGTGATTACGTCATCTTGGTTTTGACGCGTCGACATTGATGGAGATCAGTGGAGAATGGGTTTTCATAGCGTCTCCATAGTTTGTTAGCAGCGCGTAGTCACGTGACTACGCGCAGGACGAAAGACTACGCTATCTGCTACTTTGAAACTACATACAGCGCCACACTTCGAGTCCGGAATCGTAACGTGACAAGCACCCCGCTCCGTTGACTTACCCTGCTTTCTAGCAAACTTGGTAAGTACATAGATTCAATGCAATACAACGGACAACTTACCATCCGTCTCAAGCGCTAACGAGCTGTTCGTTTCGGCCAAATCCATGCGTCTCCTATGCTTTCGGTTCGCATACCTCGCATCTGGATGTATCTAGAAAACAGTAAACACAAGTAATGCAGATGAAAAATACATAACATACCTTGAATGCGTGCTCGACAGCTCGTTTGAACTGTATATGCGTCGCGCTTGCCATACCGAACGCCGCGGGACACCAACGAAGCGGCTGGGAGACCCACACAACGTCCACATGGAGTTCGACCTTGACAGACAAGGAGATCTGCCATAAAACATTGAGAAACATCGATATATACATGTTTAAACTACTCACAAGCAATCCTAACACCTCCCGTGCCGTCAAAGCCCATCGCGGATGTGTGGCGCACACGGAACGACGGCATCAACAGGGATGTCCGGAGCGAGACGACGCAAGAAATCATCGAGACGATACACCGATAACGCATCGCTGCACGATAAATCGTTAGAATAGTCATAGATAGAGTAAGAAAGCACTTACCGGCAAAGTAACTTGCTCCCGCGGCGTCGATACATCATAGCGTCGTATACAAACGATCTAATGCAACGAAAGGGTGAGTATAGAGTGAGATAAACGAAAGATATTGGGTAAATACCTTGTAATCCTTCGTGCGCAGGTCGTTGCAACATGTCCCGCGGATCCTAGAGCATTGGATGAATGCTGCGAATGAAAGCCATAAATAGACGACTTACCCATTCGCAAATCGACGCCAAACGTCCCCTTCGTTTGGCAACATTGACGAGGTGGTAGATTCGTTCGTTCCCGGATGCGGACGAAATCTAAACACAAGGACAAGACATAGAGTAGAACTAAGCGAATACATACCTTTTATGAGATGTTCCCTTCGCGTTGGTATCGCATACCCGTTCGCAAATCGACCCCGTCGTTCGGAAAGGTGATAGACTCGTTCATTCCCGGGAACACGGATGCGGGCAAAATCTAAACACAAGGGCAACGTTAGTACAAGACATAGCGTAGTATAAAGCGAATACATACCTCTTGTGAGACGTTCCCTTCGCGTTGGTATCGCATAGCTATAAAATAGTCAATACATGTATCAGAGTTGAATAGGATTGAACATACCTTCGTGCGATACGAACCAAAGCAAAGACATCCCCGCGACGGTGACGGGAAGGTGAGTCTAGAGGAAACGTTAGCAAACGTTGGTGTAGACAAAGATATATCACTTACGATAGCCGCCGTCCCCGTTGAAGTTGGCAGTACGGACGAATGGGCGGGGACATACGTTGCTGGGATCGTTCGTACGCGGCTAATCGTATCGTTAGATCAGTCTTCAATAGAATATAAGAAAACTTACCAGCAGAACGCTCGCGGGGCGTCGATTCGTATATATAAACGTCTAAAGGAGGGATATTGTAAGCAAGAACTGAATAGATGAAAGCAAAGTCAATATGTACCGTTGTTCGCAGGCTATTCAAACTGCAGGCGAACGCGTCGATGACAGAAGCTATATGAAGCGTTAAGAAAGGCTTTTCAACGATGAAAATACCTGCAAGAACGCTTGCGCTCGCAGCACCTATATCCTCCCGTACCCGTACATCTATTTGACAGTGTTAGATGGTCCGGCTAAAATGAAGGGAGACAAACACATACCAAATTGTTGGCTCGTCTCCGCGGCGGCGTTAGCACTTCGTGTCGGATAGAGGCAATGCTACGACAAAATAGTTAAGAGCCAGACTATAAAACAAGTTGAAGGACATACCGGCTCGCTGGACGTTCACTCGTCCCATACGAACGTCTGTCACCTCCAAGTGACGTGGATATCGTTGTATCCAACGTGAATGATACCGTTGGGTACGAAGATGCCCTCGGTATCCAAACGGCGGGGGAAAGCACTGTGAGAGAGTCAGAACGGGGTCTATAAGCGAAGCAAAAAATACATACAGATGTTAGAAGCGAAAACGTTGACGTAGCCGCGTCGACGATGACCACTGAAGGACGTGTGGCGTACAATAACGCGTTCGATGTTTGGCACGGATGGGAATGAGAGAACCGTATTGGATACCTATAAATGAGTGAGAAAGGATGTGAGGAGACGAACGGAAGCTACTCACAAAGCAAGGAGCAAGGCTTGCTTGCACGGCGGTAGGTGGGAGACCCGCGAGGTGTTGAACGCACGTCAACGGTGAGTGCGAACCATGAACGACGCAATAGAGCACTGTTTAACGATATCTAGAAGGAAAGAATGAGCAAGTGAATGGGAAAACAAGAGGGAAACATACCGTGGCATCCGCGTCCCAATGCGGAAGGTAGTGGTATGAGAACAAGAGAGCGAATACCCAGACCGAGAGAGAATGGGCCGCATCAGTTCAGGGAAGTTTGCGCAATCAACTACGGAAGCTAGAATCAACTTTGTTTACACGTTCCCACGGATGACGGCTTTCTTCCAGACCATCACGTACGCATGGATCGTTCGTTTTTTTTTCGTGTCATCCGTGTTCTCGCCATACATCTAGACTCGGGACGTTCTCTTTCGTTGGAACGTTGACGTGGCGACGAGTCGCCAACGTGAATGAGGTGAGTCTTTGTTTGTTCTTCTTGAAATATTCGCGCTCACGAGGACTCTGGTGTTTGATGCGCGCACTTCAATGTACGGATGGAAGGGTATCATCGCGGAGAGTGTAGTATGAGTATTGAACGGACTCCGATCGGATTCTTGGGACGAAGGTATGTAAGTAACTCTTCCCTCTCATTCTACGAACCATATCTAAGCTATTGAACAGAACTCGAATTAGCGACGTCAACCAAAACTCGAATCGGCGACATTGACCAGAACTCAATTCGGCAATGTCAGCAACAACTATGACAGCCCGCCGACATAGAGCTCGATAGAGGTGAGTGAGTCCGAAACGTAGCTATGTATACAGCTGATATCATCAATAGTACTTGCCGTTCGCTCTACAAGCTCCCACGGAACATGGTGCACAATTCATAGCTTCAATCTTCGCCCCAGTACCCAAACTACATTCATAGGGATATACTCGCTCAAAGGTGATGAATCACGGTGAGCGTTCCATCCTTTCGCGCGCTCTATCATGCTGACGACGATTCCTGCATTCAGTCCATCTCTTCGACGGGGTCGCACGATGAAAACATGGGGTCTGGGCTCCTGGTGCGTTATTCACGCCACATTTAGTCTGGACTCATTCTGACAGATTACAGAGCCCAAACGACGGGAATCGAATGGGGTCCAGATCAGTTCGGAATGGGGAGCAACTCCGCCGCAATTTCAACCTAGCTACCGACTCACTCTTCCTCTCCCGCATGCGCTTGGTTTTGCCCGCTGGAGTTCTTGACGCTATGGGACAGCTCATGTACGGGCAGGATGCAGGGTAAGCGACATTGTACGCCGCGGGAGCGCCTGCATTGATGTGTATTGATTATAGAACCGACAAAAATCCAGATCTGGCGAAATGGACTCTGGCGGCTCTGTCGTCACCTCGAACGACGTCGATCTCTGCCGTTCGGCTGCGCTATGGACTCACCCTCATTCGATAACCCGACGTCTAGCGCAAATGCTGACCCGCCGTCGATAGGAACAAAAGTTTGTGTTTGGGCCGTGTTGACGCACAAATCGGTGTGCGTCTCGCCGCCTCCATCATGTATACATGCTTATCTCTTCTGATGTAGGCTCCGTCTGCTGATATCGCAAAGGGGGAAACTTGGGGAAGTGAAGAGGTAAATAGAGCTGTAGATAGCAATAGGTCTGAGATGTCGTAGCGTGAATAATGAATGAAAACGGCTTTGAAACACTGAAACGAACCGTGAAACGAGCTATCAATAGGCCAAACTCTGCCAAAATGTCGACGGCGCCGACGGCGGGATTGCAGCCTTGGACAGCTCGGGAGGGCGCTCGTAGACCATTCATTAGCATTGGAGTAAGTATTAAAGTACTACAATGTGAAATGCATGGTAGGATCGCTCGTTACATCGAACGAGAGAAGAAAACTCAAAAATCCGAAAAGTCGAACAAACCTTTGCATTGCAATAGTGGATTGCCCTAACGCCACATCGTTTCGGGTCGTTCCGTAGAATCGATTGACGTCTCGTTGCTGAAATAGATGTATTCGTGTCCCATTAACAGATTCCGATAGTCAGAATGGTATTCCGGCGATGAGGAATGTAAGGATTGCCTCCGCACGATGATATCAATGCTAGGGGGAGCGCGATGCTCGATCTCCTCGGATTGACTTGGGGAGGCTCGGGAATAGTAGCTAGTATATATAGATATGAATAACAAACAAATTTGGATTGACGCCATTCATATATGATGTACGACAAGTGCGAAAGCTTGACAAACCACGTTGTCGCACTTTGGCAACAGTTCATCTGCTATTCCTTACATGAAATGACCTGGAATGATGATCTCACTTTCCTATACTGCTATTCCAATTTATTACAAGGGTATAGCTATGATTCGACGCGTCGAATCACGTCGAAGAGCAAATCTACGCCAACGCGTGCCACGATCTATGATGTAATCGATTGATTCGTGTCTCGATCGTGTCGGTAAACGGTGAGAAGCCTTCAATAGTTTGACTCCTCATACCAGCGAATCACACACTATATTAACGTTGCAAAAGCTCTCAATATCCCCCATTAAAATGAACACCAATACCATGCCAGTTTACCTGCGCCACACACGGACATATTCCGCAGGCGGAATGTGGTCTGGACGTAGACGATATGGACATGAAACACCGATAAAGAGGTATCGTACGATGCTCGGTAGTGTCTCGATGACTCTCAAACCCGTCTGGCCGCCGCTGGAATTGTCCATCCGTCTAGACGTGAAATGGCATATTTTGTGATAGCAACGGATGCGACTGCGGACGGACGGTCAGGGTTACACTGAGAATCCCGAAACGCGGTCTGGACAATGGATTGGGCTGGATGAACGGCGGAGATGGCAAATGAGAGGAGGAGGAGGAGGAGGTGAGGTAGCGGATTGTGTGTATTTGCATGCGCACAGCTTGCTGGCGAAGTACCGTTGGTGTATATTGTAAACATTACACAGTGATATATACCTTGCTTATACTTCCGTTGAGAAACGATACGGCGGATAGCGTAGAGTCCGCCGCCAAAAGGCTAGCATTGGCCAGGCCGCCGGAATTTCGATCCTTCAATCGTTTGATTTTGCTCTCGGCTTTCCGAATGGTTCCACTTGAATATTATTGCACTAGACCGAAGGTCTAGGACATGATTCGTACGGGTATAAAAGCTCAAACGGCTCGAGGAGAAGAACATCAATCCTTCTCCTCCTTTCAGCTTTTCTCTCCTACTCTATCTCTATTGGCATCTGTTTTGACTCGCGTCGACGACTATTGCTGGTGGCATTGGTTCGTTGATTCCTTACCACGGCCACTGTCATTCATGCTTACCATTCTGATACTCAGGTATCTCTACTGTTTCGCGCGAAGCTAATGGTTCGTTCCTGTTGCTCTTTTTGTATGCATTCATCTTACTTTACCATTTTCTAGTGTGTATGTGTCTCGAAACTCCCGCGCACTCACTGTAGCATTTCCAATACATGCATTACGGGGAAACATTAAGGTGTGTTGTTGTTCTGTTCTGTTGCAATATTCCATAGGCTAACTCGGACTGCAAGGGGTTTGCTTTTGTGTGCTATGTTGATTCTTAACCTGCTGGCACTACCTCTGCTACGACATCATTCAATGATGTTGCCGTACCGCGCGGCGGTGATCATATGCTTTAATAGCTTATTAGTACGTCTCCTGTTATTCTCACGTCAATCCATAGTAACCATCACGTAGCTTTCGCGCAAATTGGCCAACGCCGTCCTAAAGGACGGCTAGTCGGTATACCGACTTGGCCAATTGTGCGCTTGGTCATGAAACAGGTTTGTGTGCTACTCTCCTACTATATAGATAGGATCATTTCTATACTAGTAGCTGGTAGTCTTGCAATGAAGCCTTTTATATTGATTCATATCTAATGCCCTACGTCGCAGAGTCTCTCAAGATGCTGACTTGCGCAAAGTAGAGATTATGTTCCCGATACAGTGCTTCTCATTGCTATTCAAGCTTCATTCCACATAGTTCTCAGCGTAGAGCCAGAATGCAAAATCGATAACTACGACAAGAACGGACCCATCTCCCGCGTTCTTATCTGGCTCTCCCCTGGGCTTGACTAGTTACCCAATTGAAGGCCATAGGGAAGGGATAAACTCTTCAACGCACCTGCCAGGCAAAGACACTTTTCTGGACGAGAAGCCGAGCAATAACGAAGGGGCAGAAGACATACCCATGTGGTTTCAAGTTTTCGCGAGGGGGCGACGGACATCGTGACAGCGTAGTTCGAAAAGCCATCTATGGGCAATAGAACAAACATACATACCATGGTTATCATAGACATCCCTGCCTCGACGGATGGTCTGTGTATCCATTCCATAACAGCGCAAGGCAACAATGCAATGATCGTTGGGAGACAAGAGAGGATACAGTTGCTCATATTTGGGGGCGAAGATTCTGTTGAGGCAAGAGTGGCGGACGGCGGGGTATTGTCTGAGTCGGAGCAGCGAGCGGTTACGGTGAAGTCGGGGATCTGCTTCGTATTGGAAAGTAGGTAAAGGGGGAGCAAAGGAAAGAAACTTCAGCCCGGGGTCCTATTTAAAAGACGAAGGTTGAAGAGTGAGAGGTGGAAGGGTCCCGCTTGATGGTTGTTTCCCACCAGTACCACTCGCGAGGCAAGGGATATGACGGGTGCCTTTCCTCGACAAAGCTCGGAGGGTTGTTGTGGAAGAGAAATGGAAGAATGGATGACAATGTGAAGCTACGAAAACACTCATCGACATGGACGAAATAACGAGACGGTGCCACACCCACCTGGTTTGCTGCCCCAACAACGAAGCCAGACTCGGAATGGTCATGTCGTCCCTCCGCACAGAACAGGAGTACCGAGGAGGAGGTTCCAATACAGCAAGTACTCGTTCGTGATCCTCTTCCTCATCCATTATCGGTCTCGAGGACAAAAGACGGGGAGGCGGAGAATTAGATCCATCTTTTACTGGATTGACGGAAAATGAGGGAGAGGGCCTTGGAAGCGAGAGACGGCAAGCATTGTTACAATAACATAGATACATATGGACGCTCTGGGCGGGTTTCTCTCATGCAAGAGAGACTCTTGCACCGGTAGAGGGACGGGCGAAGATCACGTCGAGTACTGACGAAATGAAGAGTGGGCAAGGATTACATAGTCAAGACACTTTCTGCAAAGTATCAGCCAGCGGGTGTTCTTACTGCGCGCGCGAGCGTTCCCTCCCATAAGCAAATGGGTGTGTCTACAGGGGGCGATGTATGCATATGCGGGATATTAAGCCTATTGAGGAAGGAAGCTGTGATTAGAGTGATCGAAGGGCGAAAGTTTCGAGACCAACAGGGAAAGATGAATGTAGGATCCTTAGACTGACATAGCTCTCAGGACGGGATGGTGATACAAACAATTCCAATATATTTCCAATGCAAAGGCTACAAACAAGACTATACGCGAGTCAGAACACATACACGAAGGGAATGACAGTACGTACCTAATCCAACGCACCTACCGCCACCGGCGGTGCCAATACCCTCTTCTTCTCCTGCGGGGCGGCACCCATCCCACCTCCAAAGAGCGAGGACATGACGTCCCCAAAAGGATTTGCAGCCTGTCCTTTCGGCGGGGGAATAGCGAAATACAACGTCGACAGCTCGTTGAGGACTCTTCGCACCTCCGGCTGCGCAAGCAGCCCGCCCTTACTCTGATACGTCCCGCACAGTCGCACCCAACACTCGCGCATAACCTTGTTCCTATCTCCCTGCGCGCGCTGACACGTGGCCACCGCGAGCTGGCAGAACGTGAGGAGGGGATCGGGCGTGGGTGTGAAGGACGTCGTGTCGTCTATCCGGATGGCGGGTTCGGAAGGGGAGGGGGTCGGTGTGAGGTGTGCGATGAATGTACGGGCGGCGAGGATGTTGCCTGCGAGGAGGAAGGGGAGTGTGCCGCGCAGGGCGAAGGGGTTGGGAGAGGGGGGAGGGGAGCCCCAGGCGATGTATGTCTCTGCGAGGAGGCGTGCGCTGTCTCGTTTACCGGATGCGAGGAGGTGCGGCTCGGCGTGCTCGTAGAGTCCTTCTTTGTAGTACATCTCCCCGACGTAGTGGTGCAGTCCGGGGTCTCCGCCTGGGTACTCTCCGTGCGCCGCAGACCAGGCGAGAGACTTGTCGATGATGGTCTTCCTCCACCCGCCCTCGCTGCCCGTCAGCGCTATCAGCTGCGTCAGCCTCCCCCGGCTCTCCTCGCTCACCCTCTCGTCCTTCTTGTCGTACACATCGAGGAGGAACCCAGCGAGGTCGCATCCGCTCCCTGCCTGTCCCGCTTTGAGCAGCTCCTTTGCGCTCGCAAACAGCACATCGATGGCGACGTCATACTGCTCCGATTTCACGCCAAACGTCCGCGCCTTTTGGTGACGGTGGGCCTCGTACGGTGCTGCTGATGGTTGAGAGCAAGCGCGGTGTGATTACGTCATCTTGGTTTTGACGCGTCGAAATTGATGGAGATCAGTGGAGAATGGGTTTTCATAGCGTCTCCATAGTTTGTTAGCAGCGCGTAGTCACGTGACTACGCGCAGGACGAAAGACTACGCTATCTGCTACTTTGAAACTACATACAGCGCCACACTTCGAGTCCGGAATCGTAACGTGACAAGCACCCCGCTCCGTTGACTTACCCTGCTTTCTAGCAAACTTGGTAAGTACATAGATTCAATGCAATACAACGGACAACTTACCATCCGTCTCAAGCGCTAACGAGCTGTTCGTTTCGGCCAAATCCATGCGTCTCCTATGCTTTCGGTTCGCATACCTCGCATCTGGATGTATCTAGAAAACAGTAAACACAAGTAATGCAGATGAAAAATACATAACATACCTTGAATGCGTGCTCGACAGCTCGTTTGAACTGTATATGCGTCGCGCTTGCCATACCGAACGCCGCGGGACACCAACGAAGCGGCTGGGAGACCCACACAACGTCCACATGGAGTTCGACCTTGACAGACAAGGAGATCTGCCATAAAACATTGAGAAACATCGATATATACATGTTTAAACTACTCACAAGCAATCCTAACACCTCCCGTGCCGTCAAAGCCCATCGCGGATGTGTGGCGCACACGGAACGACGGCATCAACAGGGATGTCCGGAGCGAGACGACGCAAGAAATCATCGAGACGATACACCGATAACGCATCGCTGCACGATAAATCGTTAGAATAGTCATAGATAGAGTAAGAAAGCACTTACCGGCAAAGTAACTTGCTCCCGCGGCGTCGATACATCATAGCGTCGTATACAAACGATCTAATGCAACGAAAGGGTGAGTATAGAGTGAGATAAACGAAAGATATTGGGTAAATACCTTGTAATCCTTCGTGCGCAGGTCGTTGCAACATGTCCCGCGGATCCTAGAGCATTGGATGAATGCTGCGAATGAAAGCCATAAATAGACGACTTACCCATTCGCAAATCGACGCCAAACGTCCCCTTCGTTTGGCAACATTGACGAGGTGGTAGATTCGTTCGTTCCCGGATGCGGACGAAATCTAAACACAAGGACAAGACATAGAGTAGAACTAAGCGAATACATACCTTTTATGAGATGTTCCCTTCGCGTTGGTATCGCATACCCGTTCGCAAATCGACCCCGTCGTTCGGAAAGGTGATAGACTCGTTCATTCCCGGGAACACGGATGCGGGCAAAATCTAAACACAAGGGCAACGTTAGTACAAGACATAGCGTAGTATAAAGCGAATACATACCTCTTGTGAGACGTTCCCTTCGCGTTGGTATCGCATAGCTATAAAATAGTCAATACATGTATCAGAGTTGAATAGGATTGAACATACCTTCGTGCGATACGAACCAAAGCAAAGACATCCCCGCGACGGTGACGGGAAGGTGAGTCTAGAGGAAACGTTAGCAAACGTTGGTGTAGACAAAGATATATCACTTACGATAGCCGCCGTCCCCGTTGAAGTTGGCAGTACGGACGAATGGGCGGGGACATACGTTGCTGGGATCGTTCGTACGCGGCTAATCGTATCGTTAGATCAGTCTTCAATAGAATATAAGAAAACTTACCAGCAGAACGCTCGCGGGGCGTCGATTCGTATATATAAACGTCTAAAGGAGGGATATTGTAAGCAAGAACTGAATAGATGAAAGCAAAGTCAATATGTACCGTTGTTCGCAGGCTATTCAAACTGCAGGCGAACGCGTCGATGACAGAAGCTATATGAAGCGTTAAGAAAGGCTTTTCAACGATGAAAATACCTGCAAGAACGCTTGCGCTCGCAGCACCTATATCCTCCCGTACCCGTACATCTATTTGACAGTGTTAGATGGTCCGGCTAAAATGAAGGGAGACAAACACATACCAAATTGTTGGCTCGTCTCCGCGGCGGCGTTAGCACTTCGTGTCGGATAGAGGCAATGCTACGACAAAATAGTTAAGAGCCAGACTATAAAACAAGTTGAAGGACATACCGGCTCGCTGGACGTTCACTCGTCCCATACGAACGTCTGTCACCTCCAAGTGACGTGGATATCGTTGTATCCAACGTGAATGATACCGTTGGGTACGAAGATGCCCTCGGTATCCAAACGGCGGGGGAAAGCACTGTGAGAGAGTCAGAACGGGGTCTATAAGCGAAGCAAAAAATACATACAGATGTTAGAAGCGAAAACGTTGACGTAGCCGCGTCGACGATGACCACTGAAGGACGTGTGGCGTACAATAACGCGTTCGATGTTTGGCACGGATGGGAATGAGAGAACCGTATTGGATACCTATAAATGAGTGAGAAAGGATGTGAGGAGACGAACGGAAGCTACTCACAAAGCAAGGAGCAAGGCTTGCTTGCACGGCGGTAGGTGGGAGACCCGCGAGGTGTTGAACGCACGTCAACGGTGAGTGCGAACCATGAACGACGCAATAGAGCACTGTTTAACGATATCTAGAAGGAAAGAATGAGCAAGTGAATGGGAAAACAAGAGGGAAACATACCGTGGCATCCGCGTCCCAATGCGGAAGGTAGTGGTATGAGAACAAGAGAGCGAATACCCAGACCGAGAGAGAATGGGCCGCATCAGTTCAGGGAAGTTTGCGCAATCAACTACGGAAGCTAGAATCAACTTTGTTTACACGTTCCCACGGATGACGGCTTTCTTCCAGACCATCACGTACGCATGGATCGTTCGTTTTTTTTTCGTGTCATCCGTGTTCTCGCCATACATCTAGACTCGGGACGTTCTCTTTCGTTGGAACGTTGACGTGGCGACGAGTCGCCAACGTGAATGAGGTGAGTCTTTGTTTGTTCTTCTTGAAATATTCGCGCTCACGAGGACTCTGGTGTTTGATGCGCGCACTTCAATGTACGGATGGAAGGGTATCATCGCGGAGAGTGTAGTATGAGTATTGAACGGACTCCGATCGGATTCTTGGGACGAAGGTATGTAAGTAACTCTTCCCTCTCATTCTACGAACCATATCTAAGCTATTGAACAGAACTCGAATTAGCGACGTCAACCAAAACTCGAATCGGCGACATTGACCAGAACTCAATTCGGCAATGTCAGCAACAACTATGACAGCCCGCCGACATAGAGCTCGATAGAGGTGAGTGAGTCCGAAACGTAGCTATGTATACAGCTGATATCATCAATAGTACTTGCCGTTCGCTCTACAAGCTCCCACGGAACATGGTGCACAATTCATAGCTTCAATCTTCGCCCCAGTACCCAAACTACATTCATAGGGATATACTCGCTCAAAGGTGATGAATCACGGTGAGCGTTCCATCCTTTCGCGCGCTCTATCATGCTGACGACGATTCCTGCATTCAGTCCATCTCTTCGACGGGGTCGCACGATGAAAACATGGGGTCTGGGCTCCTGGTGCGTTATTCACGCCACATTTAGTCTGGACTCATTCTGACAGATTACAGAGCCCAAACGACGGGAATCGAATGGGGTCCAGATCAGTTCGGAATGGGGAGCAACTCCGCCGCAATTTCAACCTAGCTACCGACTCACTCTCCTCTCCCGCATGCGCTTGGTTTCGCCCACTGGAGTTCTTGACGCTATGGGACAGCTCATGTACGGGCAGGATGCAGGGTAAGCGATATTGTACGCCGCAGGAGCGCCAGCATTGATGTGTATTGATTATAGAACCGACAAAAATCCAGATCTGGCGAAATGGACTCTGGCGGCTCTGTTGTCACCTCGAACGACGTCGATCTCTGCCGTTCGGCTGCGCTATGGAC
This sequence comes from Flammulina velutipes, assembly GCA_011800155.1. Classification (NCBI taxonomy): domain Eukaryota; kingdom Fungi; phylum Basidiomycota; class Agaricomycetes; order Agaricales; family Physalacriaceae; genus Flammulina; species Flammulina velutipes. The sequence continues at coordinate 85,590 of CM022374.1, read as the reverse complement.
TCACCCTCATTCGATAACCCGACATCTAGCGCAAATACTGACAGGAACAAAAGTTTGTGTTCGGGCCGTGTTGACGCACAAATCGGTGTGCGTCTCGTCGTTTCCATCACGTACTATGCTTATCCCCTCTGATGTAGGCTCCGTCTGTTGATATCGCGAAGGGGGAAATTTGGGGAAGTGAAGAGGTAAATAGAGCTGTAGATAGCAATAGGTCTGAGATGTCGTAGCGTGAATAATGAATGAAAACGGCTTTGAAACACTGAAACGAACCGTAAAACAAGCTATCAATAGGCCGAACTCTGCCAAAATGTCGACAGCGCCGACGGCGGGATTTCAGCCTCGGACAGCTCGGGAGGGTGCTCGTAGACCATTCATTAGCATTAGAGTAAGTATTTCAGTAGTACGATGTGAAATGCATCGTAGGATCGCTCGTTACATCGAACAAGAGAAGAAAACTCAAAAATCCGAAAAGTCGAACAAACCTTTGCATTGCAATAGTGGATTGCCCTAACGCCACATCGTTTCGGGTCGTTCCGTAGAATCGATTGACGTCTCGTTGCATGAAATATATGTATTCGTAATCTATTAATGGATTCCGATATTCAGAATGGTATTCCGGCGAGGAGGAACACCATGATTCCCTCCGCACGATGATCTCAATGCCAGCGGGAGCGCGATGTTCGATCTCCTCGGATTGACCTGGGGAGGCTCGGAAATTGTAGCTAGTATATATAGATATGAATGACAAACAAATCTGGATTGACGCCATTCATATATGATGTACGACAAGTGCGAAAGCTTGACAAACCACATTGAGGCACTTTGGCAATAGTTGATGTGTTATCCCATGCATAAATTTACCTGGAATGATGATCCAGCATTGGTATTCTACTATTCCGATGCATCTTCAGTGTGTAGCTATGATTCGACACGTCGAATCGCGTCGAACAACAAATCTACGCCAACGCGTGCCACGATCTATGATGTAATCGATTGATTCGCGTCTCGATCGTGTTGGTAAACGGTGAGAAGCCTTCAATAGTTTGACTCCTCATACCAGCGAATCACACACTATATTAATGTTGCAAAAGCTCTCAATATCCCCCATTAAAATGAACACCAATACCATGCCAGTCTACCTGCGCCACACACGGAAATATTCCGCAGGCAGAATGTGGTCTGGACGTAGACGATATGGACATGAAACACCGACAAAAAGATATCGTACGATGCTCGGTAGTGTCTCGATGATCCTCAAACCCGTCTGGCCGCCGCTGGAATTGTCCATCCGTCTAGACGTGAAATGGTGTATTTCGCGATAGCAACGGATGCGACTGCAGACGGACGGTCAGGGTTACACTGAGAATCCCGAAACACGGTCTGGACAATGGATTGGGCTGGATGAACGGCGGAGATGGCAAATGGGAGGAGGAGGAGGTAAGGTAGCGGATTGTGTGTATTTGCATGCGCACAGCTTGCTGGCAAAGTAACGTTGGTGTATATTCTGAACATTACACTGCGACATATACCTAGCTTTCACTTCCGTTGAGAAACGATACGGCAGATAGTGTAGAGTCCGCCGCCAAAAGGCTAGCATTGGCCAGGCCGCCGGAATTTCGATCCTTCAATCGTTTGATTTTGCTCTCGGCTTTCCCAATGGTTCCACTTGAATATTATTGCACTAGACCGAAGGTCTAGGACATGATTCGTACGGGTATAAAAGCTCAAACGGCTCGAGGAGAAGAACATCAATCCTTCTCCTCCTCTCAGCTTTTCTCTCCTACTCTATCTCTCTTTGGCATCTGTTTTGACTCGCGTTGACGACTATTGCCGGTGGCATTGGTTCGTTGAGTCCTTACCACGACCACTGTCATTCATACTTACCATTCTGATACTCAGGTATCTCTATCGTTCCGCGCCAAGCTAATGGTTCGTTCCTGTTGCTCTTTTTGTATGCATTCATCTTACTTTACCATTTTCTAGTGTGTATATGTCTTGAAACTCCCGCGCAATCACTGTAGCATGTTCAATACATGCATTACGGGGAAACATTACGGTGTGTTGTTGTTCTGTTCTGCTGTGATATTTCATAGGCTAACTCGGACCCAAAGGGTTTTCTTTCGTATCCTATTCAAATTCTCAACCCGCTGATGTTCCCTTTATTATGACGGCACTTGTGTCTCATCACGGTACCGCGCGGCGGTGATCCTATGCTTTAATAGCTTATTAGTATGTCTCCTGTTATTCTCACGTCAATCCAAAGTAGCCATGATGTATCCTTCGCGCAAATCGGCCAACGCTGTCCTAAAGGACGGCTAGTCGGTATACCGACTCGGCCAATTGTGCACTTGGTCACGAAACAGGTTTGTGTGCTACTCTCCTACTATATAGATAGGATCATTTGTATACTAGTAGCTGGTAGTCTTGCAATGAAGCTTTTTATATTGATTCATATCTAATGCCCTACATCGCAGAGTCTCTCAAGATGCTGACTTGCGCAAAGTAGAGATTATGTTCCCGATACAGTGCTTCTCATTGCTATTTAAACTTCATTCACATAGTTTTCGGCGTAGAGCCGGGATGCAAAATCGACAACCACGACACTGAGAATGGTGCTCATTCCGTGTTCTTGTCCGACTCTCCCCTGTTGTTGTATGTCTTGACTGCATTGAAGGCCATAGAGAACAGACAGCTGTTCAACCAGGCAAAGACACTTTTCAGGACGAGAAGTCGGACAATGACGGAGGGGGCAGAAGGCATACCCATGTGGTTTCAAGTTTTCGCGAGGGGGCGACGAACATCGTGGCGGCCAGGTGCAAGTAGTTCGAAAAGCCATCTATCATCTATGGGCAATAGAACGAACATACATACCATGCTTATCATATTCCCCTCCACCTCGACAGATGGCCAGTGTATCCATTCCATAACAGCGCAAGGCAACAATGCAATGATCGTTGGGAGACAAGAGAGGATACAGTTGCTCATATTTGGGGGCGAAGATCCTGTCGAGGCAAGAGCGGCGGAAGTTGGGGTATTGTCTGAGTCGGAGCAGCGAGCGGTTACGGTGGAGTCGGAGATTTGCTTCGTAGGGCGGGGAAGAGCGAAGGGAAGTACTGTGTCCTAATCAGAAATGATGAAGAAGCCTGAGAGTCGGTAGGGTCCCACCAATGTTGATTTTGTGAGGCAAGCGATACGACGGGTGCCTTTCCTCGACAAAGCTCGGAGGGTTGTTGTGGAAGAGAAATGGAAGAATGGACGACAATGCAGTGAAGTTACCAAGACACTCATCGACATGGACGGAATAACGAGACGGCGCCACACCCACCTGGTTTGCTGTCCGAACAACGAAGCCAGAATGGTCGTGTCGTTCCTCCGCACAGATGAAGGTCTATGTGAGTCTACGAGGAGTAGGTTGCGAGACATCAACTCCTAGTTAGTCTTCCTCACCCGATATTCTTCCTGCAAGCGTGAAGTTTCCCTGCTTGTTGATCAAGAATGGGCGCGTTTACCGGGGGAGACGTATGCATGTGAGGGGTATTAGGCGTATTGAGGAAGGAAGCTGTGATTAGAGTGATCGAAACGGGAGAAGGGCGCAAGCTCCGAGACCAAGAGGAAAAGTTTAGCGTAAGATCGTTAGACTAACATAGGTGTCGGACGGGATGGTGATACAAACAATTCCAATATATTCCAAATGTAGAGCTACAAACAAAACTATACGAGAGTCAGAACACACACACAAAGGAAGCGAGAGTATGTACACACCTAATCCAGCGCCCCTACCGCAACCGGCGGTGCAAGGACCCTCTTCTTCTCCTGTGGGGCGGCGGCGCCCATGCCACCTCCAAAGAGCGAAGACATGACGTCCCCAAACGGATTCGCCGCCTGTCCCTTTGGCGGCGGAATAGCAAAATACAACGTCGACAGTTCGTTGAGGACCCTCCGCACCTCCGGCTGCGCAAGCAGCCCGCCCTTGCTCTGATACGTCCCACACAGCCGCACCCAACACTCGCGCATGACCTTGTTCCGATCCCCTTGCGCGCGCTGACACGTGGCGACGGCGAGCTGGCAGAACGTAAGGAGGGGATCGGGGGTGGGCGTGAAGGACGTCGTGTCGTCTATCCGGATGGCGGGTTCGGAAGAGGAAGGGGCGGGTGTGAGGTGTGCGATGAAGGTACGCGCGGCGAGGATGTTGCCTGCGAGGAGGAAGGGGAGTGTTCCGCGCAGGGCGAAGGGGTTTGGAGAGGGAGAGGGGGAGCTCCAGGCGATGTAGGTCTCTGCGAGGAGGCGTGCGCTGTCTCGTTTGCCGGATGCGAGGAGGTGCGGTTCGGCGTGTTCGTAGAGCCCTTCTTTGAAGTACATCTCCCCGACGTAGTGGTGCAGCCCGGGGTCTCCGCCTGGGTACTCCCCGTGCGCCGCAGACCAGGCGAGAGATTTGTCGATGATGGTCTTCCTCCACCCGCCCTCGCTGCCCGTCAGCGCTATCAACTGCGTCAGCCGCCCCCGACTCTCTTCGTTCACCCTCTCGTCCTTCCTGTCGTACACATCAAGGAGGAACCCAGCGAGGTCACATCCGCTCCCTGCCTGGCCTGCTTTGAGCAGCTCCTTTGCACTCGCAAAGAGCACATCGATGGCGACGTCATACTGCTCCGATTTAACGTATCGCGATCCAAACGTCCGCGCCTTTTGGTGGGCCTCATACGGCGCTGTAGATACGAGAGGCAAGATCGCGTTGAGAGCTCTTGAAGAGGATCCAGGAGGTGCCATGAACGCGAGATGCAAGTACTGTTCCTTCCCACGGTGTCTTGCCGGCGGCACTTGGCGCATACATTCGTCGGCCGCTTTCTGCCTTGGTCGTCCTCTTTCACCGCGCGCTGGATAGTATGACATACTCCAACTCGCTTCCCATTTACTCCCGCCCGGCCGCCCCCTCCCCTGACCATTCATTCCATCTTCTCTCTTGTGCCGCTCTCATTCTCATCTCCCCCCTCCCACCCGACTACAAAGTCCAAGCATTCCTCATCTTGCCGCTCCGCAGTGCTAAACGCCTTTCCTACCTCTATTTATTGGAACCCTTCTCCGCGTCGCCTGCATAAATTCTGTCCTCCCATCTATCGCGAGAGTGTCATCTCCAAGTCTACCCAACTACGTGAAGTTTGCGACGTTCCTCTCTGGCCACCTTATCGATCTGAACGTATACATACACACTATCCAAGGAAACAAACGCGCTAGCCATACTCATGCAAACAGATCCGATTTCTTCACCCCGCGCTATATCAATGGCTGCATACTCCTCTTCAGTCATTCACCCACCAGCGCTCCCCTTCTACACTCCCACGTAGTACCACACCCTCTCTCTCCACCCCGCAGGCTGTCCCCACTTCGCAGAGGGCCTTTCTACCACGTCGAGCTGCATATTTTTACTGAACAGAGTCGCGTAAAGGGAGAAGGGTTAGGTATGTCTGGCTGCCCGCTTGGCAATCGCACGCACGCACGAGAACGAAAGACCACCGGCCCGACTTTTTGAATCGAGACCGCGATGCTCGTTTGGCTCGCGGAGTTTTCAACAAGTGCCTCTTGATTCTCATCTCCCCCTCCCACCTGACTACACAATCCAAGCATTCGTCATCCTGTAAACTTGATCCGCTCCGATGCCAAACGCCTTGACTAACACGACCTACCTCTACCCTTGGGTCATCTCCCTCTCCCCCACTGCATCTTAAATTATAAATTCTCTCTAGAAATGTTCCCCATCCATCCAGCTCCGTGAAGTTCACCTCATCGATCTCAAGGTATCCAAGGACACAAATCCTGATCTGATATCTTCACCCCGCGCTGAATACTAAAAAACTATATGCGCTGCATACTCATTCACTCACCCGCGCTCCCACCACGTAGGACACCCTCTCTCCTCATCCTCCCAACACATTCATCTTTTATGCCGCTCCCATTCCCATTCTCATTCTCATTTCCCCACACCCGCTCTTTTCTCAAAGCATTCCTTATCTCCCCTTCACCTTCGAGCCTCTCCCGTTTTCCTCTTCGTCGCACCAGTAATTCCAAATCCTCTCAATCCTATCAACGACTGCTCTCCCACTGCGCCCACCCTCCTCTTCCGTAACGGAACTTATTTCCTTACCTTACCCACGTTCTCGCTCATCCTTCAGTGATTCTTACAGCAGACTCAACCCTAACACCATTCCCCACCGCGCATGCCTTACACCGCCAATTTACCCATTCGTCGTTCCCAACTGCTTTCCTTCACTCTCCCAAGCCCATCGTCCCCCTTCGCGTTCATCATACACCCTCCTCCCATCCCATCCCATCCCATCCCATCCCATCCCATCCCATCCCATCCACTATACTAACTCCTCCCTTCGCCTCCTCCTCTCCATCCATCCATCCATCCATCCAAGTCACTTTCATCCCTCCCGTTCCGAACAACGAGTCCGTCCCATTCCCATTCCCCTCCGAGTCATCGTCATCGTCATCCTCCCAGCACATTCTCCTCTCCCCCATCTCTCCCCCCTCCCCTCCCCTCCCTCACCCCTCCCTCCGCAAGTCCTCGGCTAGTGCAGGTGTACGCCCTTGTTCCACGTCCTTCCCAATCCACAAAGAAATCATCTATATATTACCACCGGAAGAATACCAGCTACCCTAATCAAGAAAGACAAAGAAAGAAATCGCTGGAACGGCTCTTTCTTCAAACATTCATCGCAAACCCCACACATCCATCCATCGAATGCATCACCCGAGATCCATAGACTTTCATGAACCCCGAATGAAGATAAGAACCCATCCCTTTTCCGATGTGGAGCGTTCCAAAGCGTTGGCAGGGGTCGGGCGGAGCGTTAGGTCAGGAAAACGACTGCATGCACCGAATCCAGATCCATACATCCTCCACGTCCACATCGACATCGACATGACTTCCCCGTCCCTATTCGTGTTCGAGGGGGTAAAATTCATCAAGGCGCGATCCCGTCGTTCTCGCGCTCCGTGCCCCCACTCCCACATCCCCCTTCCCTACCTCGCGGTCCGGCCCGTGAATCGGAAAAAGAGGTGGGCAGCGGACATAAACAAGAACTCAATCAATGTTTCCATCATCGCGGTGGTTTTTTCATCCTCCGTCCGACGAATCCACCGACATTCAACTCCGACCACTCGAAGACAAGAAAGTCCGCCTGGATCGATGGAACGTTCCCGCATCCCATGTAGACTCCCTTCCTCCGCCTCCGAATGCAAGCACGGCGTCGACGAGGCGCGTTTCCTCACCTCAGGGAGGCCTTGCGTAGGCTGGGGTAGAGTGTCGTGTTACAGCAATGAACGTGTGAGGGGCAGCTTCACGGGGACAAGCGTCATCGCGAGGTTTTTGCATAGAGCATTCCAAAGCCACGGAAGCATAGCGCAGCGGCAGGTGGCACGGAGCGGAGCGTAAGTCGGGAAGTTGCATGCGCCGAAACTGAAACCTGGACCTGTGGGTTATCCATCCTCCACCCGTCCAACCACTCGAAGTCGCTCGATTCCTCCGCATCCGCATCCGACCAAACTCCAACACTCCCACGCTTCAGTGTATAGACATGGAATGGCACCTCCAGCCTCGTCGTCGTCATGCAAGAGGCGAAAGGGCAACTGAAGTGATGATGACGGCCCCCTCGAACCACCCGACTCCTCATCCCTGGCTCGTTCCAGAGATGATTGATATCGTATCCACGATTCGTTGTCCCCCGATATCAAGGTGATGGAGAAGGAAAACAGGGAGCCGAATTGTCGTCCAAACGATGGCGGGAGGTGGAGCTAGAAAAACATGAGAGAACGATCCCCAAGTTCAACGTCGTTCGCGTCCTTCCCTGCCCCTTTCACATCCAACCAGCCGCCTCATCATCCCCATGACAACACTCTGGCAAATGGTGAGGTCGGGAAGAGATGCATCGAACACAGATCGTACGTAGAAACCAAGACCTTCCACCTCCTCAGCTCATAAACCCGACTCGCTCATATCCCACATCCCACCCAACGCTCCTCGCCATCATCGAATGTCCCCTCAAACCATCCGGCTTTCCTACCATCGCTTATCTATGGTGACAGAGAAAGAAAACAGTGGGGCCGGGAGAATGTAACTGAACCAAGCATTGATGGACGACGCAGATGGATGCCACCATTCGACCGTCCCACAGCGCAAAAGACTTTTCCGCGCCTCGTCCCTCGCTCCCCCTCCAAGTCCAGAGGTCCATGAGGAGTTCTGCGTTCCCGAGGGCGCCGATGCCGATGGGGAGGGGCTGCGCTGATACAGGGGAGGAGACAAGAGCGAAGGATGTTTTGGGGGGCTACCATAGGTCGCGAAAGTGGAAGCACCAAAACCGAATACAAGTCGTACGCGGATTATCCACCTCCTCTACCCCTCTACCTCATCCAATGAGTCCGAGTTGATGTAACATCCCAAACTCCAACGCCCCTACGCTGCAGTATCTCGACACGGACTGAGAATGGCACATCCAGCAATGACATCGTCATGCAAGAGGCGGAAGCTAGCAACTGACGACGACGACCCCTCCCCCCCTTGAACCACCCGACTTCTCATCCATCCATCGCGTAGCTCGCGGCTGGCTCTCTATCCACGATATCAAGGTGATGGAGAAAGAAGATAGCGAAGCGAATTGTAGTCCAAACGATGGGGGTGAGTGATCTCGAGTGTAACGTAGTTCTCGTCCTTCCCTGCCCCCTTCACATCCAACCAGTCGCCTCATCCGCCCCATGACAACAGCACCCTGGAACAACTGCGAACATGTCATCCTGAACCAAGCATCGTCACCGAGTGAGGACGACGACACATCCGAGTGGAGATGAATGCACCATCTGACGAAGACTTCGACTTCTCCCCAGATCCCCAAATCCAGTCCCACTGCCCTCAAACCGCAAAAAGTCGATGCTGTTCGCGTATCCTATAATTCATCCACTCTTGCAGTCGAAAGACACATAGCGACACGATGCTCTCGGGTCTGCTAATGAAGGCCTGAATCAGACAACGGAAAGACAAAGAAGCAATCAACTCACAAGGCTCAGATTTCGTTAAAATCCCACCCATCCCATCGTTCCCTCCATTGAATGGCTCGCTCGACCTCCCTAGTATGATAGACGTTCCCTCTTCTCCGGGCGTAGAAAATAGAGCGTCGGGATGCCGCTATGAAGGAGCGCGTTCCAAAGCCACGGGAACCAAATTCCCATCTGGGATGGCGGGAGGTAACAAATTGTGGCACGGGTCGAAGGGTGTAGCGTAGGTCAGCCGAAGGCAGACCCGAACGAATCCAAATGAACCATGGACCTGGATCCTCCTCCCTTAGCATACTGTAAGTACACCAGACGCAGTCCGCTGCGCGCTCTTGCCATGCCAGAGGCGAAGGGGTAACTGACGACGACACCCATCCGACTCCTCGCTCCCTCCATCGAGTGGCTTCCTAACCGCGATCCGGTGTCGCCCAATATCAAGGTGATGGAGAAGGAGGGCCGAATTGTCATCGGGAGGTGCAGCTGACGCAGGGGTCGAAGATGAGCGATCCCGAGTGTAACGTAGTGGTTCTCGTCCCATCTTTCCTGCTCCGCCTACAAACCGCCTCGGAGGTGCCTTGTCCCAGGAGCAAATGAAATCGACCGATGGCGCATGCGAGAGGATGGTGCCGAATTTTGTGAAGGCGACGATGACAACGTCCTCTTCCTCATTCTGCAACATCGCTCGCCCTCCCATCCGAAGAAAGGCATTCGGGCCATTCGTTCCATGGCTCTCCCTCGAGAGCTACATCTCCCTAAGTACATCCCGCCCAACATCTCCTTGCGTTGACTACATGAAGACACGGAAGTCCGCATGGTTCGATGGAGGGTTCCCGGATCGTCAAAGGGGGGATAGACTCCCCTTCTCCTCTTTCCTCCAAGCGTGTGAAGCGCCGACGGAGCACGTTTCCCAATCGCGGAGAGCAGAGTAAGATAGTCGGTCCTTTTTATGCGGGATGAGGATGAATTGGAAAAGGGTCGGAGATGGTGCTGCGTATGCGGGGCGGCTGAAGACAAAGCGAGGTAGCTTCGATCCGATGGATATGGACAAGCGTTATCGCGAGCTCGTCGATTCTGGAGGAACTAGACAACCGAATGCAACACTAGGCGCCAGTCATGTCGTGCGGGATCGAGCATGAAGGTAAAGGCGCCGATGAGGACAATAAGCTTTCATCCTCCGACCGACGAGGAGTGATCATCCCTTTTGCCACGGACGGACACCAGCCCCACCGTCCGTGCGATAGAGTTTCCTAGCCTCCAGACAAGAAAGTCCACACCTGGTTCGATGGAGGTGCCCGCATCCCATCCAAGGCGATGACTCCCTTCCTTTGCCTCCGAATACAAGCACGGCGTTGCGTTGACACGACGGGACGCATTTCCTCGCCCTCAAGGGGACCAAGAAAAGACGGTTGGTCTCCCTGCGTGTTTGGGGGTAGGAAAAGGGTGGGAGATGAGCGCGAGTGCCGTGTTGCGGGGAAGAATGTGTGCGGGGCGACTGCGGTATTGGCGGGACAGGCATTCGCGTTGATTTTGGAGTAATTGGGCAACACCGAACCGGAGGATACTGGTCGAGTCTCAGGCTAGACAGTAGTCAGCACCCGTCACCATGGAGGAAACTAAACAAACGCACCTGGTTGGAACCAGGACGAACGGATTGCAGCATTTTCTTTTCTCTTTCCGCTAAGCTTCCTGAGAGCGGGAGCTTCACTAGAGCGAGATAGGAGGGTGGCCTTGGAGAAGATGGTGTCGTCCAGCTTGTTATCCCGTTCGCGGTTCGTAGAGTAGCGGGAAGCGTTTCGAAGGGCAAAGTACATGATGAGTCGTCCTACATGTTGAATTTGGACCATCAACATACAAAAAACGCTATTCGAGCAGACCTACAAGACGTCAGTGGGCGTAGAAGAGAGGCGACGAACATACCTTTGTGATCAAGTGGAGATGCGCGCACCAGATATGCCAAGCATCTCCTGTAACTTTCGTGTATAAGAAAAATGCGCTACGCTGAGAATATCGAGCGGGCGCGTCGCCAGTTTCAACGGAGAGAGCAATATCGAACGCAATGGTGGTGGTGCGGAACGAAGAATCGAGTGGCTGTGCTACTTTATTGGTTCGGTCTACCGGTACTTACCCACGCCTTCTTCTTGTCCCATGCGGGACAATAATATGCTAACCATACCTTCCTGCATCCAGCTCACACAGTCCGGCAATTTAGAGTCCATGAATTCAATCAACATTCTAACCTCGACTTTTGCTCCGTTCCCTCAGCGTATTTTGAATACTGAGGCAAACACACAGCATTCGTAAATGCTACTTATGTACTACTTCTCTCATTTGTTATGAGCCAGTTTAACTTGAGTATTCTACAAAACATATCCCGAATACATTGCGCATACGTAGCTGGCATAAATCGTCCGCACGAAACAGTATATGTAACACTTCCCATTCCAGACTACTTTCATATTTTTATTGAGATCCATTTGAAGTTCATTCAGACGTTGGGGTACTGCTACTCCGTGCCAATGATCCTTCTCCCCGTCTGCTAGAGCCTGCATTCTCCTGAGAAACCCCAGAAATAATTCCATCAAAAGTCTGCTGTCCAGATTGGCCTGCGTCTGCATTCCCGGACCGTGACTGAAGCTCTTGATCTGTCGCTGAATGACTCGGCTGTTTCACCAAGAACGTAAATGGGCGACTGAGACGACTTGTCCGGGATCTCTGGGTCGGTATCTGGAATCCGGAATGCACTACGGACTGCTGGCTTGTGGTGACAGCTGAGACTGGGGGCCGCTCGATATCAAAGGATTGGTTGGAATCGGTGTGTGTGCGGTTCCCCATAATTATACTCAATGGGTTGTATCGGTGGCGGATTTCTTGAAGCCGACGTCGTTTCTATGTAATCATTAATATCATGTGTGCAAGATCTTCGAACATCGACATACCTTGAAGAATGTGTCGAGGACTCCAAATGTCCACGCGTCACCGGTCAGTCTCGCCAGACATGAACTCCACACATCGTTATCTGGATCCAGCCGCGCCAGTACCAGCAGTTCTTTCTGGCCAAATGTCGATGCCAATATCTTGCATGCAGATAAAAGATTGTCTGGTTGATGAAGATATTTCATAGAGTCCGAGAAACATTTGATGCTTTTCTCGCTGGCTGAAATCAAAGACATCATAAAAGACTGACGGGTAAGCCCGGCAACAAAGCGTCCGAGCACGATACCGGCCTGATAACCATGGGGGTCACGGTCCTGTAGAATGTCTGCAGTGACGAAGGAAGTATACGCGTCTGGTATGTCAAATTTGAGACCCGTTTCCCAGAGATCTTGAGCATTGTATCTCAAAGACATCGTACCTCTCGAACGCATAATCGCTATCACTCGATCTAAGCAAATCCACTCCCAGGAACGAACAGGATAGTGTTTGAGTCCAAATCCTGCTTTCTTGAATGCAGCATGACAGGACTGTAGAACAACCTTGCAATACTCCTGTATTTGAGGCTCTCTGGAAGGGTCCCATATATCGCCAGCCAGCAATGATGAGCTGATGAGACAAAGGTTAGAGAAGTTGAATACAGCAAGGCAATCCTGTAAGGTGATGTAGTCCTGTGTGATCGCGATGGAGATGCTCTCCCACACAGAGATGAGGAGAGTGAGTCTCTCTATCTCAGTGAGTGAAGACGAGACCAAAGTTTCCAAGAAACTATGCAAAGACAGCAGTGTAAGCATCTGTGGGGAATCCGGCGGTGAGAAGCTGACACTCTTCCATGGATCGTATGTTTTGAAAATCTGGCGAATTGCCATCGGGGATCCAGCTAACGCAACTGACATCGACACGGGATTCATTGCGTCGTCCCAATTTGAACACCTCCAGGAAGGACAGGACCATTCGCTGAGTACCCTCTGGGAGATCTTGAGCTGGAACTCGAATGATGAACTTTCCAACACAGATTTTTCAAAGAGATGTTTCCATGCGAGGGGTGGAAGTGTGAGAGGTGCCGGTGAAGCTTGACTCTCAAGTTGAGTGATGAGACAAAAAATATTAACGTCACGTGCGGGTTTCCGCTTGAAATCCGTTCGATACAATAAAGGAACGGTAGAAATCATTCCTTGGATATAGTCCACATCTTGAAAGGCAGTGTGAAGAATCTCAAGGTTGAGATTCCAAACATTTCGATTGACTGAACATAAGCGAGCAATTCGCTCAAGCTTCGGACGGAAAGCAGGAATTGCAGGGGAAACACCATCACTTGCGGAACATTCATCGACGAGCCTCCGAACAAGCGGTGTGAAACTCCTAAGTAATTCCCCTGCCCTTCTTTCCTGCGACGGAGGCAGTCCTCCAATCGCCTGAAGCGCCACATTATGTACGGAAGGGTTGGGTGATTTATTCAGCAACCATATAATCACATCCAGTGATAGGCTGCTAGTGACAGATTCCTTCTGAACATGCATATCCTCCAGGTCTGCAAGTGTTTTGAAAGGAGGAGTAATGTTCTTGTCTCCAATCCTAAAGGACAGTATTTGCATACCCAATTTAAGGAAAGTAAGGATGTGTCTGAACCAGTCGAACCGGCGGAATCGGCAGGGATGGCGGCGAGCCATACAGATAGTAGATACCCGTATGGCCGCTACAGCATTTCCGAACTGGTAGTGTATGAGATTCAGAAGAGCTGATAGAGATGGATAACCAACGCGCAAAGCAGCTATGATGAACGAGACGAGAGGGATGAACAAGACAGTGATACAAACGATATCGCGGAGAGTGGATTGCGGAAGGAGGTATTCCAGAGTGAACGAAATGAAGATGAAAGGGGAGAATTGAAGAAAGTTGATGTCCCCAAGCCGGAACCAAAACCAGGATCCCGAGGGCGGTCTACATTGGTAGTGTATGATATTGATGATTTCGGAGAGAGGTGTTAGATACGGGCATTGTATATCAATGACGGGGAGAATACTTGCGATGATGTACAAGCAAATTATGACTGCAATCATACCCCCGACAACATAGGCGAGTAAGAGAGAGCGAGGAACAAGGAAGATGATAAGTCCAACGAGGAAGACACCAAGCGCGAGATGGAGGAGGATAGGAAGGACACTGATGACAGTGAGAACATGCCATTTACGCATGCCGGCAAAACGGAACTGGCGAAGGAGACATCGGTCCCGTAGGGTGCCCGTTGTAGTGGACATATATTGACGGAGCCACTGTTTTGTTAGGACAGCGAAAAGAGCGACGGTCAAGCTCAACGTCAGGCTAGTAAACCAAAGTCCATTAACCCACACATCGTTGTTCGATGGCGTCGTGGTCATGACGGCATTCTCGATGGTCTCCAGAGAGGTCCCGTTGATCTGTGCGCGCTGTAGCTGTGCGATCTCCAAGAGCAGAGCATTTGAGATCGCCATATTGTCAACTTCCAGTGCCTGTGATGTCTGCGCGACGAATGTCGTCACAACAGCAGAGAAAAGACCCGCCTGAAAGATTGTTAGCTGAGAAATGAAGAACGAAGAATGTAGATAACTTACGAAAACGAGTAGCATATCGGATGACTCGCCAGCCTTTGTGATCATCTTGATATCGGACGCAGCAGCTTCCTTGTTATACACCGCGAAGACGCGAGCATTGGGTCCGAGTTCCTGCCCATACTCATCTTCTGGGTATAGCTGCTCTGCATCGTAGTCTTCGTTGCCTACATTGCACATTAAGAACGAGGTAATCTTTTTGACAAGCTGGTTTGAAGCTACCTTGGCCGAAGTGTTGGTCTGGAAGGAAGTTCTTGGGTGGCGCTTTGCGAAAGTCCTCACCATTGGCTCCTGGTGCCACGCAACGCTCTGCTATAACGCGAATGTCAGAACCGCCACGATTCAGATATTCCGAAATATAAGACTTACCGTCAACTCTGTCCATTTTCTCGGACATTTTGGTGAGAACGTTCAGGATTTGCCGCTGGAGCTCAACGAATTCCGGGACATTCACTGACGTCTCGGCCTCTGGCGTATCGGGAGAAACGAAACTAGGTTCTGGAAAGTCTCCCGGTCGGTTGGAAGGCGAGAGTCGAAAGTTCGAGTCAGGTGTGGAGGCTGTGGAGGCCTGCGAAGCGAGTTCTGGAAGCGAGTTGGATGGCGTATCCTCATGCGAGGGCGAGGTAGTGGTAGACATGATGAGCGTCTAGGTAAGAGTGTGTGCTGTAGCGTTTTCTCACAGAGGACTGCCTCGTTTCGGACATGAGGATGCGGTGTTCATGGCAGCTGTCAGACTCATAGCTTCGATGAATGGGCGCCATAGATAAACTCCGCAACGAATATCTCTCCCGCAAGGCAAGCCGCATCGGCTTCGCAATAAGTGAATCCCCAGCCTGATATTAATGTCATGCGCCACTTGTTAGATATGGAGCTGCACAATCTCATTGCGAGCGCAAAAGTATATAGGCAGCATCCCCGAAGGGTACATGACGATACAGATATATCGATGTCCTAGGGCCCGGCAATAAGGATCAATCGTCTAGACGAAGCAGCAAGTAGAACTCACTGTAATCTGAAACGAAATAACTAAGTGAGTGTCGATGAATAGTTATGTGACTGCGTCGAATAGTTCGCCGGACGCGCACCTCTCCGTCCGCAAGTCCGAAACCTCGCACCTGCGGATAACCACGCCGAAAGTGGCCTCGGTAAAAATGGGATCGCCTGTCTTGATAGTTGATTCGCGATTGAGAGAGTCAAGATTGTCCACGAAAAGAGGGCGCCATGCGCGCGACTCCAGAAGCGAGACGGGGTGCCAGATAGATGGGTATGAAAGACGGCTGTATGGCAGGTAATTGCCGAGGACGTAGGCGATGTCGATGGAAATATGGCATAGAGATGTTGGATTGCGATGAGTTGGAAAACGGTATGCGCATCCTCGATACGACTGAGCGTGTTGGACTACTGGTCATATGAGACCGGTACAGCAATACCGAAAGACATGGAAAAAAAAATCTCTGGTAGCCAGTCAGTACTTCAGTTCGAGCCAACATGGTAAAAAGGTAAATATACCGATCAACGATAATGGGTTGCTATTCCATTGCTTCTTGTTCGTACCCGTGGGCCATGAAAGCCATCGCTTAGACTGGTGGCGGCGAGATCAAATGGGGCAAGCCAAGAAGAGCAATCAGTTTCGTAGACTTCCGCGGGCTGAAAGGTATCAAGGCTATGATTCTTGGCGTGAGGAGGACTGAGTGCGAAGGTGGTAGTACGTCGAGAAATATTGCCTTGGACAGAGTGGCCAGCCAGTTCGAATGATCCCCCTTCCTGGCGTCTCCGAGAGTAGAGTAAGCGGCGACGAAATCGCGGCAAGCATATTGGGTTCAGTCTTCAAATCCACAATAAATGGAGGCAAGAGACAAGACTTTCTTGTTTGGTCGCGCTTGGCTGCAGCCACCCCTTCCGACCCACTCATTCCCGAGCCTGCTGCTTCCTTCCACACATCCAAGTTCTTGGTACAATTTCTTTCCCGCTTCGTGCTTTTAGCGCTTCGGGGTGAGATTCATCAATAATTCAGCAAATCACCGTCTCCTAGACAGGCTACGGGCTGCCCTCCTTATAGTCACACCATGAGGCAAATGTGAACAACATCGAGGTCAGGCAACCTCTTTGTCTCTTCTTTGCACCCATCATGCAGTCCGTCGGGACCGAAAAAGTAACGCAGTCCCCGCTCACTTTCGAAAACACGTTCTCTTTTCCGGGTGCTTACCTAGGATGCTTTGTCGATCCAGAACCTGGAGCCCGGAGTGGGAAATGCGGCCTCGGATGGTCGTTTCGTATTTCAGGAGGAACTCCTCCACCATCCGATAAACAGACGCAGACCAAAAGATACATAGACAGGCGTTCGGTGAGCTATTTCCTACTTCTGAGCATACCCTCTTGACATCCATCGTTAGGTGAACTACTCTGATGATAAAACTGTAAGTCGCATCCTCATTGTGTGCTCCCATTCCTAACGCGAGGAAAAAACAGTACAGAGGCGATCTACCCCTCGCGTATGCAATCCTCCACTTGGAGTTGGAACCTTGGATCATCTCCCTCTCCGGGCACCTCACCATCGATCGCGTCGCCTGTAAAGTCAGCGCTCCCCCGCTCGACGACTGCCACTTCAGTCAGAAAGACATCGTCCTCTCGCCCGAAACGATCTTAGGGAGCTTTGCTTTCCCCATCCATTGCGAGAGTGTCATCGTTACCATCTCCATCCAACTCTCCCAACAAACAAACGCGAATCCGACCAAATCGATCGACGCCCGTGTAGCTTCGACGCTGGAGGATTCATTCCAATCTGGCCACCTCGTCGATCTCAAGGTATACACATACTCGAAGAGACAAGGACATAAACGCGCTGGCTCTCCTCGTGCGCTGTACGCAAACTCTGAGATCCTGTTCAAATTCGAATGCGAAGCTCTGAATCTCCATTGTACGTATCCTATCCCAACGCGTCGATATTGCTCTATACTGAGAGCTGCTAGTCACTTCGTCGGGTTTCAAAGACTCAAAGCCTACCGCGCTCGACTTGTACCACGTGGCGCCTGAGGACATGTCAACGGATGAATTTGAGTATGATGCGGACAGTGATTTGGAGGAGGATGAGGAGGAGAGCGAGTTGGAGGAGGAGGATGTTAGTGAGCAAGAGAGCGAGGATGATGGGCCAATGCCTGTCGACAAACTTTCCCGGGAGCTAGTGTATGCTTTCTTGACATGCCTCGAAAAGCTATACTAATTCACTCGTCACAGCTCCCTGCAAGGCAAGAGCAAGGACAGATTCCTGAGGATGGGACGAGTCGTTTTCTTGCGCTCCACTGCATACCGAACGTCAGTCCACATATCATAATCTCGCATACTCTGCATAATTTTAACATGATGCGTTAGCTGGGAAGCCTTCGTGCGCTTCGTCTACTTTGGCAAAATGGACTATGCGAAGCTCAAGTCGAGTTACAAGAACAAAGAAGAGGCTGCTGCTAGGTTTTCCGAACAGAGGTGTTCGCCCAAGTCTATGTATCGATTTGCTCAACAGGTGGGGTGGGCTCTGCGTTCAAGTTCTGATTTTACTGGTTATTAGTTCGGTATCGACTCGCTGCAGCAGTCCGCCCTCCAGAGCATAACGGAGCAGCTGACTGTCGATAACATCGTCACTGAGCTCTTTTCCGAGTTCTCTTCTTGGTGCGTGCCAACTTATTGTTTGGTCGTCGAACTGATGACGAACAAGTTCAACGTGAAGGTACGCTGAGGTCATCGACGTCGAAGTCGAGTTTCTCTTGAAGAACTATAACAACGAAGTTGTTCGTCGGGGGTTGCGAGGCGTTGTTGGTCGTGCGTTTGAGGCTGGGGGAGGATATATGGAGAGTGCGTGGGGGGAGATGATTGAGAGGTTGACGGCTATTCCTCCGGCCCCTCCCAATGTAGGATGCCATGTTACGCCGGTGTGCGGTCATGAGATGCGCTGCAAGTACTGTGCGGCTAATTATAAGTACCATCATAATTGAAGGCTTTCACTTTATGTAGTTGTACACCTTTATATATATGGTTCGAACTTTTTGTGAAAGTAGAACACCTAGTAGCTAACATATTTTGTAAGCCGCTGGAGTCGCAGTATCAACGTCCTGGGAATATCTAAGTCTTGATCACCGTTTAAAGCAAGTTCGATGCACGTGCCACATCGGAATTAGCCACCTCCCATCATGGCCACAATTTTCCATATCTCGCTCATGTCTACGAGGAATCAGACGCGTAGAAAATTGTGGTCGGTAATATCTGTGTATGCATACCCAACACCATCCCACCGAGTGTATAGGTGTCTTATTCACTGAATCTACAGGTGTCTTATTGTTGTGAATGATCCCGAGTAAAAAGAACAAACACTCAAGGCTGTGTTTCCTTGCCCAAAAACGGGTATGGCAACGTACCCTGGAATATAAATCGATCTACTCAGACTCTGATCCCAAATCCATCATCATGCCCTCCCCGCCATGCTCTTTGCTCATTTCCCCAGCCACCATATTCACAGAATCCCTCTTAGTGCGAACGGCAGAGCTTCTGAAAAGCAACACACCCATTCTTGACGTTGAAAAGGAGAGCTACCGCCACGTTATCGAACTGAGTGGCGCCATCCTCCGATCTTTTGACGTAGAGGTGGGAAGTTCGCTAGAGGATCGAGACATGATCGCCCTCCATCAACCCCTCTCACCAATTACCTCGATGCACTGGTAAAGGATATGTATCATCACTTCTGCCTCGTCGAGTCGTCGTTCTTGCAGGGACGTGCATGGATGGCCTCATCTGAACTGACCGAGTACTGTGACACCATGAACATGCCATCGTGAGTTTCATACTTGCAGTCGAGTCTCTCCACTCTATTTTCTCCTTCGTCGAGTCTCTCCACTCTCTTTCTCCTTCGTCGAGTCTCTCCACTCTCTTTTCTCCGTTATCGATTCTCTCCACTGCTCTTTTTCTCCTTCATCGATTCTCTCCACTCTGTCTCTCCTTCGTCGATTCTCCCCACTCTCTCGTCTTTGGCATCGAGTCTCTCCACTCTCACGTACCTGTCATCGAGTTTCTCCTGTCTCATAGTCATATGTAGACGTGGGTGCTCCTCGATTGGACGAGAACGCACACTTTTGGGTCCTGTTTTCTGCCCGACAAGAGCATGCGTTTCTGCGTCCGGTCATTGAGCATGGTGTGCTGGGATGTTTGGGTTGGGGTGAGCATTGTCACCTCTCTCCATTCAAACGGGTCACACAAACCTGTCGCACGGTTGCTCAAGATGGGCTCGTCGTTAATATGACTGACAAGCCTGATAGTGACTAGTGAGTAGGTGTCTGATATACAGTCCACGACTCTAATAGCTGCCCGAGGAGGGACACGTCCCCGGACGCATCCTTGGTGCCAAGCCGGCTAACACTAAATGTCGATTGTGCCTGTATAATATTTAATCAGACCTATGATGACGATGGTACACGCCAGAGACCACTCACGACATCTAGACTGAGAAGTGGCGCAATCTCGAGCGGGTGTCTAGGAAAATAAGGGGAGACCAAGAGGTGATTTGGCAGACAGTCTCGAACTCGTCTCATAGTCCCCGAACGTCCTTGGTTCAGCGCTTGCAAATAACGTCACCGTTAGCCCGCAGATGCAGACTCCAATTTAAGCGGGAGATGCAGACAGGGTATCCCCTCAAGCTGCAATGCCGTCCTCACATGATCTTCACGACTCCATCAACGATCTCCTTGCTCGCTTTGCCACTGAAGATGCAGCAGAGCACTCAGAAAAGAACGCTATGGACGTCGACAGAGGGGACTTGATTCGCATCAGGTTCTTATGGTTTGGGAACGGAAACATCAGCAGCTAGCACGGACTCATAAGTGGCGCAACTGGGAGATGCGTCTCTTTTTCTCCCTCGTGCTGTTGGTACATGACGCCACGGCTATGTCCGATGGTGAAACTGACCAGCGGCACGGGGTCACACGTAAAGTGTGAGCGGGCAGTTTTGCTATTAGTAGCATAACTCCCTGTGTACCCGCCATCATCATCATCATCATCGCTCTCGTGCCATGGCCGTTACCCACCCCCTCCGCTCACTCCCCGCCGAAGTGCTCAAGGAAATCTTCCACTACGCCTCCTGCAACTACGATTTCGGAAACAACGACGTTCTCCAGGCTTCCCATCCTCTCTGGAGCCTGTCCCAGGTCTGTGCGAAATGGCGCGACGTGGCGCTGGGAGATTGGGGGCTGTGGTCTTTCCTCCGTCTGGATTTTAGGATGTACGACGAGGATGAGCCTGCGTATACGCGCCGGTTGGCTTTGTTCCTCGAGCGGTCTGGGGGTTGTTTGCTTGATGTTTGGATTACGGAGGGCCCGGTCCCGGTCTTTCAGGAGTATCCACATCTGCTTGTCTTACTGGAGAATTCCACTCATCGATGGAAGAACCTCGTGTCGAGGTTGTGTGCATCGTCTGTCCAGCTGTTTTCGGGCTGTGCGTTTAGCGCTCTGGAGGTGTTGCATCTCGAGCCTGAGTCTCCCGGAAGCACTGATGAGCTGGTAGACACCTTCAAGAGTGCTCGAGCTTTGAGAACTTTGTCTGTTTACACCGAAACATCAGTTGCGTTCGACATGCCTTGGGCGGGATTGAAGACAGTCATGGTCAATGATCTATCCCTCCACCGAAACGTGTCCAGAGCTGTCCTTGACGCCCAGTGAAAAGTGCCTCGGCGGTTTTCGAGAGTTTGCGGAGAATCTCGACAGATGAACGTTGGTGTCGAAGATTGTAGAAAGTTGCCGAAATTGTTCGATCTGAGCGCAAGCGTGATGGCATATCCTCGACGAGAATCTAGTAATTTCGACCTAGCTTTCCACACAGCCAGAACAGGCCTGCCAATATTAGCAGCTATGGGTAGCTAGATAGATGTTATTTCAGGTGAATATCAGACAATTTCGAGTGCAAAAGCAATGCATTAAAGGCTCGTAGCAAATCTAAAATCTACGAATTTCGAGTAATCTAAACGTTGGACTGATTGGTGGCGTGACGTGGCATATCTTCTGCGTCGCCACAACATCAGCTGGAAAATCAAAGCACCTGTTTGGGATAGTCAGCGTTGTGTAGGAATATGGATAAAGCAGTCTCACACTTTTCCTTGCCCCGGAGGCCCTCTTCTTCAAATCCTTTGCTTCCTTCTCTTTCTTGGTGTATACCTGTAGAAACGGACGGGTTAGTTTTCAACAGACTGAGAGAAATGCGAAACCAACCTCTCTATCACTCTCGGAGAGAGCCTGCCAGTACACTTCGAACTCGTTGGTCGTCCGAGCATGGCCGTTGCTTGGGCTGTTCTCCGGCTTTGCGAGCCACTCTATTCCACACAAATTTCTAGAGAGTTGTTCAGTATGGTGGTGCAAAGGAGTATCAAACACTTACCGTGCCGTCGTTGATTTCGTCGGCTTGTATTTCGCAGCCTTCTTCTGAATAGCACTGGCCGGAGCAGCAGAGCCAGTAGACATCGAAGTGTTTGCGGGGATAACCTCCATAGCGCTAATGGTGGTCGACGACGTGTTGCCTGTAGGCGCGGAGCTTGGAACAGGCTGCTCTGGTAAGTTATACCGATTGTCGGACAGTAGTGGATTGACGAGCTGGTTGCGATCAGTACAGTCCGTCACACACAACATATAGGTACACACCTCAAAAGTCTTTTCCTCCGATAGAGTACTATTCCCATTACCCTCGTCTCCTGGACTCATTACCGCCGCCTCGTGCTCTGTCGAGTGAGCATTGGAAGATGTGTCATTTCCCTGATTCTCGTCCACCATCGAGCCCGTTGCTGTTGCCGCCTCGTTCTCCATGACTGGTCCATTGTCGGTATCACTGACTTCGCTGGAAACGGGGCCCGCATTTCCATTATCGCTAGCGGTGTTGCTGACCGTGGCATTAACAGATTCCGCTACTGCCATTTCGCCCGCCGTAACTTGGTTGAGATCAGCGCTGTCGACCAACATTGCATCGCTGTCGTCCGGCTCGTCGTTGAAGGAAATCAAGCCATTCATTTCGATGGCCGATATTGCAGCAGGAGGTTCGACATCAGATACGAGTATCGAGGATTCCACGGGACTGGACGGTTGAGACTGCTAAGAGCATTGTAAGCGCGATGGTATTGGAAGAAAGAGAAATGGTTACCTTGTCACCTTTGTCACATTTCTGTGATTTTCTCTTCTTCCTGTTCTTGCGATCATCCTGCTCCTCGTCTACAAGCTCTATTGGCTCTTCCGCCGACCCAGCGGCATCCATCTCCCGACCGCGCTTTAATCCAAGACGCAGTACATCGTCTATGGTCTTCACATCATCGCCTCCATTGAAGACGGTCTTCAAGATCGAAACAAGTGCATCGATTCTCATCGTTCCTTGGTGGACCCGTTCGAAGAGAGTCTCGCATACGATGGAGGTAAGCTTGTTCCGATTCAGCATTAGTGATGCCTCCTCAATTTGGCGTAGCCTCGATTTCTTCCAGGCCGGATAGTACATCGTCGCCACCATGTCGGCCTTCCAGTTGAAGGAACAGAGACGGGTCAGTGGACAATTTGTGTCCATAAAGTCAAAGAAATCCTTGCGAAGACCGGCACCTGCATTCCCCCACGAGTCGACATACCGACCTTTTGGTAGGAGGTCGGTCCAGAACGCGTATGCTTCTTCGCGAGTAGCTTTCATGACATCGAATGGAGCCACTGCGCCTGTTGGTGTGACAAGGAATCCCATTGCTACTGACTCGTTCCCAGAGACGCCATCGGTATTGCCGGTCCAATCGCTGCGGAACCAAAAAAGTTTGATTCCTTGGTATTCCAGAGGTATCTCGTGCGAGTTGCGCTTGTCGTTGGCTTCATACGCCGTCAGACTGTCTCTTGTCTTCTGAAGCAAGCCCCTATACAAACGGTAAGCAATATTCTTGTACTGTAACTTGCGACATACTCAGTATATGCAGTCACCTGAACCTGGGTGGCCAGCTTGTCCTCGAGCTCGGTGATCTTATTCTGGAGCTGGATATGTATGTTCTGTGACGGGACTGGAGATAACGCCAGTGGCGAGCTTTGGCGAGAGATTCCTGGCGACGACGAGACACTCCGGTGATGAACGTGGCGCGGGATGGCAGAAGCTGCAGCTGGGAACGCGAAGGTCTCCATCTGAGCTTGGTGTGTCTCCATTTGATTCCCTTGACCAAAGGACGACGCTGAGAAATGTCCTAGCCCTTCGTTGGCAGTCCATCCAGTAGCGGGCCAGTTAACTGGTGTCCCGTTAAATGAGTTCGGAAGTGGTGCCGGCATCATGGAGGGCAGAGACGATGCTGAAAACGAGAATGGCGACGGCGATGACATGGGGGAAAGAGACAGACGTGGAGGTGCTTCTAGCCCTGCCCCAACCAATATTGTCATTTGAGGATTGCCGATATTTGAATATTACAGCCCTTGTATATTTCGATCACGAACTACTCTAAACATATACAGTATTATACGGAAACCTCTTCGTCGTCAAGTTCCTCATCTATAGATTGAAGTGATCCTTGTCCTGGTTTTTCCATTAAGTACCAATGTCCAGGAGTACTATGACGAGGATCGGGTGCCATCATAACTACAGACTGTATGTTCTCGGTATCGATCACTTTGAGACCACCATCGACACGCTTTGTTGCTGTCCAATATGTCTGGAAGGACTCTTCGAGTAGGTGCTGGTCCGGATGGTTGAAGTAGGAGACCATAGCGCATGCTTTCTTGATATTCTGGATTTTAAAAACCATGTAATACAAGACCTCTGCAACATGGAATGCTACATTGTCAGTCTCGTCAGCGATTATCTAGAGATGATATTAGATTGGGCAAAGAAACTAAATTATGCATACCCGAACATGACGGGCACAACGAAGTTTATCCACGGGTTTGTGCGCTTCCTTCCACCTCGAACGGGCGATCTGGCCGTTTGGAAGCCTTAGACGGGCCCACCGAATGATCTTTGTTTTCTTTGACTGCAAATGGGTACCAAGAGAAGATAGATACTGATGGATCTGTTCTGTTTCCATCTCAGAAATGAGGCGGGAGGCAGAATCCCGAGCTGGAAGAAGAACATAACCATGGCCGAGGTCAAGAGCATTCCGTGGTAGATGTGTTTGTGTGTCTCGATCAAGCTCCGGCATGATAACCTTCATTGCATTGACTTGACAACGTAGAACTGCGCGCTGAGCCAAGTTGGAGAATGCGTTAGAATGCTGGCGGATTTCTTCACCAAGATTACCAATCGTTCTCTCAATAACCCATTGAGAGTAGATCTTCCCTGGACCACAACGAACCACCTCGTGTGCCATGTGTACAGGTGCATGAATGCTTTGACGGACAAAGTGGATCCGGTCTGCACGACGCTGCACATAGAGGTCCTCGTACTCTATAGCAAACTCACTAAGAAGTTTGTCAGCCTCCAATAGTTCCTTTGGTGCAATATCTTCCTGGAGCATTAGGCGCATCCCTCGTACGAGCTTGCAGTAATGACGATAATAACGTGTCGGCACAATCCCGTGGAAAAGGGCGGGCCCGAGCCCATAGAAGTAAAGTAGAAATTCCCACGCCTTGTAACCACTCGAGATTTTTTCGGCCGGATTCCTTGGTGGGCGGTCAAAAGAACCGGGAATGTATGGTGTAGCAGCCGCGACAGTAGCTCCATGAGTCTTCCAAGTATCCCCAACAAGCACTACCCAATCCCAATTGGCTTTCGAGTCGGATTTGTCACAATCAAGAGTGCCGCGCCACAATGCAAAATATATGTCAGTTATGTTGAGGCATGGTAAATGCATATTATCACCAGGAAACATTGCCGGGACGCTAAACGTCTTTGACTGAGGAAGTCCGGAGAATAGACTGGGCCGACAGATTCCCGTTTCCAGACGATTCCTCTCATACTGATTTTTGCTGCAGGATGATTCCACCAAGGTGAGATTCTGCTCATAGCGCTTTCGAGCTGATGTGAAGTTGAATTCCTTCAACAAGCGTATAAGGTCGACATCCGTGTGATCACAACCTGCAACTGCGAACCCATCTGGTTTCAACAAGGCTGGATAATAGTGAGCTCCTCCCGGTTTGTGGCGTCCAGTTAGAGGGCAGTAAAGTTGACAGCCATACTTGCCATGATGCCCAACACATCCGCTTATTGCAGCCATAGCAGGACCGTCTGCCGTACCAAATACAAAGAATGGCTTGGACATCTTGAGAGCCAATGATCTTGCATCCCACACTCGGAGTCCATGTTTCTGTGCAACGGCAAGATAAACGAGACCAGGGAGAAGGTATGAGTCCAAGTTTTTGGGTTTGTTTGGTCCTGGAATGACGCCACCAGGAATGACATGTTTCTTCTGGTACCGTATATTTGGATTCAGATCAAGAATAACCTGCCGTAGATCAGTAAGCTAGATAGAATGCATATCCTAAATCAAAGGCTGACCCAGATATATATCCAACAATCAGATGCCTTCATGCGATACAGCTGGGCTCCGTCGATCGACAACATGATTGCCATATCATTCTCCGTGATATCCCCTCTCTTGACTGCATCAAGATACCCAAATCCGTCAAAAATGTCGCGATAAGGTGAAGATCGCACGCCCGCGTTGGCTCCTAGCTCTTTAGTGATATGTTCTGTATAGTCTTTACGGTATTGCATAGCAGTGGCCCCATCAGAGCTGCGCCACAATGCTTGCAACTGGGGTCCTATTGGCATGGTATGGAACGTTTTACGGGGTGTACTGCCATCTGGGGTAGTGTAACGGTCTTCCCCGCAGTACGGACATATAAGCAACGCAGAGAAGGGCCCTGTAAAGCCAGTACAAGAGTTATAGCACATGTCCGTGGTGACAGGAATAACACCACTGAGCTCTTGAACGAGTTTCTTCACCTTCGAGAAAATGAGTAAATTGATATCAAGAGAGAGAGCAGATTTTGTGACCTTGTAAAGAGTCAGCATCTCATTTTCGGGATGACGCTGCTCATACGCTCGTTGGACGTTGTTGTAAGTATCCTCCGAAGCATTTGACGTAGCAAGAAACACTTCGATCGAGAATAACTGTGATGATGACAATGATGGTGGCTGATCTGGAGGGTTGTGCATGTTGTGGCGTACATCCGGGTCGATATCATCGAGTGAGGCGGTCTCAAGGGCGTGTATAAATTTCCGCGCTATCTGGATTTCCTCAATGTGATATGTAGGGGGGTTTCCAGGGGCCGTGTCTTGACTTGTGTTCTGCTCATTTCCGGAGCCTCTATCCTCCGGATCTGATTCGGAGCTTTCCTTCTCTAACTCTTGGGTTGTATAGCGACGAAGAGTGTCGTCATCCGACATATCCTCGTCCTGAAGATGCGCAAGAGATCCACGATCTAACAGATTACTTCCATTAGCCCCGTGCGCGGGTGGCTCTGAACTGGGTATGAAGGGGACATTGAAAGTCTGGAAATTTTATCAGGATTATGGGTATCATCAAGGGTGCTTGTCCTACGGGTGCCTCGTCTGCTTCAGAATCACTTTCTTCATCCGAAGATGGATCTCTCAGTGGCGGCATCTACGTACCCAATCAGTTATTATAAGCCAGTAGGAAATGGAGGACTCACATCAAGGAAATCATCTATCATTTCGATGTCCTCTTCTTGTTCCGGTCGCTCAAACAGAGTATCAAAATCTATCTGGGCCGGGCTAATGGGAGCAGTCTGTGTACGCGTACGTGTTGGCAGAGGAGAGCCGCCTACGACCAGCGCAAGGGCTTTCTCAATGTCCGCCTCGTTGAAAACAGTACGTCTCGGTGTTGTACTGTTGGGATGCCTTCTGGGAATCTCAGCGCTCAGCGCATTGGTCCCGTACTTCTTTTCGTGTTGTTGGACGGTTCGTCGTTGGCTATGATATTGCCCCTCCGCGGAATTTTGGAGGCAGCGACGGCAGACACAAAGATATTCAGTGGATGGCATGGTAGGGAATGGTAATGTGGGCTTGTAGACAATTTTATTCTGTGGTTTAAATCCAAAGCCACAAGGCTATACGATATGTAGACAGCAGTACACAGACTTGAAGTTGATGCGACAAGTTGGCGAGGCAACGGACCGCCGCTACCGTTGGGTTAGAAACGATACAACTCCGGGCGATGCTTCGAGTTAGCGCCATGGCCAGCCGACGAGATGTGAATATCGTGGAAAATCGAGCGCAAGAGGCGCGATCAATTATGATCACGTATTTAGTAGAAATCCCACGATATCGCTTGAATCGGAACGATCACTAGTCGCAAACCGACGATATTCCTCGTTTTGAGCATAGGCACTTTTCACTGGGAATGACGCCCGACAGCGGAAAGGATCTTTGTACATCACCAAAACGCTGAATGGATCTCTGTCAAATTCATTGGATGGAGAGGTACAGAACAACGTATACCTCATTGTCTGGTACCTACTTAGTCGCGCAGTGAACAAGACGCAATACTTAGCATAGTTGAAGCTGCCCTAGACCCGTTTGTTCCTATGGCGGGTTGCAAGTAGCAAAATACACTATCTGGGGGAAGGTCAGCGTTGGGAGTCGGGGGAAGTACCCTTTGTACGCACCCATGGGACCTAGTGATTTATCACATCTTCTCAACCCCATCCGCCTCCCGCGTCGTTCATCTCGCCATTGACTGCTGGAAGATCAGTCCTGATGAGAGAATTAACACCGTGGGCATCGAGCCGGCGGGGAACATATATGGCTTACTGGGTCTATGCCCCCGTCCATACGTCTCCGAGTCGTAGAATAGCTCCCAAGCCCTCCCAGAAGTATCAGTAGCAGTCATCGTCAACAATTGACTGCAGAGCTGACGATTAACTGCGAATATAAACTGCGAAGAAAAGCGCACGCCCAATGGGGATGGATGTTGAAGGCGTTACTGGGGATTCCTGAGCCAAACGTGTCCTTTTCGAAACGCAGGTAAACCTGGCACTATTTACCCGTTGAATACGATAGTCGACATTCCACGGTGCATCTAGATATCGTTTGTAAGCGGTATATGGAGAAAGGCGAACACTAACCTGGTGCGCGTTCCAGCCGCGTCGGGACGTTCGTGAGAATGTCTCGACTAGTATCCCAACGTCACCGTAGCGAATATGCCTTCCTCGGAGGGATCGAACCTCCCCAGACGTTAGGCTGGGCTCCGGCCAGCGAGGAGGAGAAACGGACGCGATCTTGGAAGAAAATATCAGCCTTAGGGAGGGGCAAGAACACCTGGAACCATGCAAAACTCTTGGAGTGAAGCAAGCAGTAATCGTCCGAGTCGCCGCGTCGTCGGCTGCACAAACGTATGAGATAGAAAACAAAGGGAATCAAGGACGACGCACCGAGGAGGAAACGAACGATGGCATCCTACGAAGCTGCCATGCTGCTGCCTTCCCTTTCATAGCTTCCTCCATGTCCCTCCCATACGACGCCTAACGACGAGCCTCGTTGACGCCAGACTATTCTCGGACTGTCGTATGCTGAACATGGACGCCAAGATACGCTTCAGCGTCGAAAAGAACGACCTTGAGAGGCGACAATCGCCTACGGAAGATGGTAGTGGCAAGCAGAGAGGGAAACACCGAAGCTTTGAGAAAGCAGAGGCAAACATGACGTCGGCATCCCGGATAGGCAATGAACGCCCACAGATATATTGGCTCCAACTTAGCATCGTGAAAGGCGAAGGGTAGACCATCTCTGCCACGAATTTGACTCTTGCGTTTTGTGGCTTCCTACAGAGGACATATACATGATTTCGGACCGATGTCTCCGATTTGTGTCTTGCCTTCTCCCCGTGACGATGGCATGTATTTTATTTGACACAAAGAATACCTCTATAACTGACATCAATATCTCTGTTAGAAGACTAATGAGGTGTTCCCTGAACCTCGACATACACACAACCACCCAACCAGGCGAGAAAATGGTTCAATGTCCTGGTATTCTGCCAGCTAACACATCCTTTCTATCTACAGCATCATACAACATGAATGTCCGATATGTATCTGCGAGGCGATCCCCCAAATGCCTGATGCCTTCAACCATCTCTTCTCTACCAATGATCCCCATCCTCCCGACAACACTCTCCTCGCGTCTTTACGTTCTAGCCTCGACGTCATGCATTCTTTCTCAAACAAGATCCAAAAATATATCGCAGTGTTACAGAAATCTCAAGCCGCCTGTGCGCTATTGATTCACCAGCACGAGGTGACGATCCGATGGCATCCCATCCGTTCACTTCCCGACGACATCCTCCTCAACATATTTGGCTGGCACCACACGGAAATAGACGTGCCTCAAAAAAACCCCGAGAGACTGCACTTTCAAGTTCGCAGATCACCTTGGACATTATCTCAAGTCTCACAGCGTTGGCGCGCGCTTACCCTTTCGTCGCCTCTGTTGTGGAGTACCATCATCGTCCAAGATCGCCCCGTTTATGGCAAGCGCACCCTCAGTCACAGATGGGACTTGGTCATTGGACGTTCAAGGAACTGTGATATGCTAGTGACGATTGATGATAGCGGCATAAAGCCCAGCATCCCATCCTTGATTGATAGTCTTCGTCTCCTATCCCAGACGACGGCACGCTGGCGGACTCTGGTCATCCATGCCAGCTGGTCTATTTCCGCGTCCTTCGCTGGATGCACATTCGAACGCCTCACCCATCTGGTATGGACCTATTCTGGCTCAAATCAGGAAATCGATTTTTCGACCGCGTCGCTTCTTAGCCGTTTGAAGGTATTTGGAATGTCACAGCTTATTGTGAAATGGGACCGGATCAGGTATTACTCCTGTAACAGCTGTGGGTTCCAATACCTGCCAAGGCTCACAGAGGTGGAACGTCTCACATTGGATCTCACCCATCCCACATACAATGCGGGACCCGCCTTAACAGTCCCGGTATCAACCCCGAGTGTCCTCGCGCTGTCCATGACAGAGGACAGAAGTACCCGCATATCCATCGACGAAATGTCAAAGCTCCTTGACTTTCCGTCTTTAAATACTCTCGAAATCGTCTCTCAAGGACATGAGTTGCCAGCATTCCCAGGGCGCCTACCCCACCTCCGGAACCTGGGCCTAGTTACCCTCGGCTATCCAGAAGACATCTCCGCATTCCTCACTATGCACGACTCCATCGAATCGCTTCACACCTCCAGTCACGGCGTGCTGAGAGCTCTAGTTGTCACCCCAGGAGATCCCGTCATTTTGCCGAGCTTGACGAGCTTGTCGGTCGACGCGGAAACGATGAGAAGAAACGGCAACATTTTCTTTGAGGCCATTGAGTCGCGTTCAACTGGACCTGCAGGTGTGGCGCGCCTCGTGGAGCTGGTAATCGTGGGCACGGAGAAACAACGGGAGTGGGCGAAGAGGGTCATATCAGAGCAACCTAAATTGTTGGAGAGGTGGACTGCGTTTTGTGGGCAGGTCAGTATCGTCGAGAAGGATGAGAGAGTGTGGTATACTAGGAAGTAGGTTTGTCTTTCGTGCAATATCTGGTGTGTAACCAATCAAAATTGCAAGGCACTCGCTGCGTCAACGTGCCTATAAGATTCCTCTCCGACGCATTCACCGGAGGGGCTTTGTCGCGCAGACAATAGTTTGTAATTATTAAGCACATTACGAACTCCATGGAATTTATATCACCTGTGGCGTACCCATCATCCCAGTTTAGTTCGGGTGGGGATTCCCTTAGGAAAACATGCCCACATGCGGTGTCAGAACACCCATTGACATGCTATTATCTAGATCGCGACCAGAAAGATACCAACTCAAAAAGCTCACTGGCGGGACTAGAAAGTATGAAAGATGATGGATAGCAAGAAGTAATAAGACAGAATAACGTAAAGATAAGCTCAACATGTTAACTCTGTTCATCATGAGGTGTCGCAAGGCCTTCAACAGCTACCCTCACCTGCCACAGACCCATCCCCAGTCCCAATGGCGCGCCAAAGATGCTTGCCATCAATGGAAACATGACAATTAGGGATATGAGCGTAAAAGACAATGCAATTGGGGGCTTGATGACGAGAAAGTACAACAACGATGTATATGACGTGGGATCGGTGAACTAGGAGAGGCGTGAGTTAGTTGGGTGACGAGGAGGGAAGAGGAGAGGCTGACCATGGTGTAAGAGTTTTCCTGATAAGAAAGTTAGCAACCTGGGCATCTAGCCGTCGGGGAGCATACCACCTGCCGTTGATGTCAGGATCGGAAGCGACACAGCTCCCAAGCATCCACAAGAGTATTGGTGCAGATATAGACCACGAAGAGAAGCACGTCCTAGGGGTGGATTAAGGCGTTCTTCGGGATTCCTGGACCAGACATGTATTCCGTCGTTGAATGTGAGAGTCGGCTGTTATATGGAAAACGGCTTGGTGTGGTTGCAGGAGTTGTGGACACGGAGGAAGAACGGTAGTGGGCGAATGATGTCACATCGCAGCAATTGGAGAGGTAAACTGCGTTTTGAGGAAGAATCGAGAAGGAGGAGAGGGTGTGGTACTAATCTAGATCACGACCGAAAAGATATCAACCTCGAAGTTCGCTGGCAGACAACTAGAAGGTATGAGAGATAATGGATAGCAAGAGATAATAAGACAGAGAGTAACGTAAAGATAAGCCAAACACATTAACTCTGTTCATCGCGGGGTGTCGCAAGGCCTTCAATAGCCACCCTTGCCTGCCATAGACCCAAACGCCGACCCATCCGCAGTCCGAGAGGCGCGCCCACGATGCTCACCATCAACGGTAATATGACGATTAGGGATATGAGCGTAAAAGACAACGCGATTGGAGGCTTGATGACGAGAAAGTAGAACAACGATGTATATGACGTCGGGTCGGTGAACTAACAAAGGCGTTAGTTGGGTGACGAGAACGAGTCAAAAGGAAAGGATTACCATGGCGTAAGAGTTTTTGTAGAAGGACGTTTCGTCCAGGAGAAGGTTTTCATCGCGGAGGAGGGGTGATTCTTCGTCTCGGGAAGGAGATGGACGGCGTCTGGTAAAAATGACAGGTTTGCGTCTGATTACGGCGTGGGGGAAGTGGAATGTTATCTGGAGGTAGAGCTGGGAGGGAGATGAGTCAACGAATGAGGGGAAGGGAATGGGCGTACCTCGAATCTGGTCAACAGCCTAGCACATAGTAAATCGATAAAGCAGAGTAATAATCCGAGCGGAAGGACCATTAATAGAGTCGTTCCGAGCTGGAGAAGAGGTGAGACGACGATAAGGAGGAGTGGAGGATAACGCACCAAGGTGAAAACGAACAATGCTATCCAGGTGAATAGCGCCATCGGAAAGTTGACGAGCATGAGATGGACGACCGACGCGTAATACGTCTTCTTCGTCACTGGACGCCAGTACGCCCGCCACTTGCTCTCCCTTCCCTCGACACGTACATCCACAGGCTCGCTATCCCGCGTCGTAGGTACCTGGTCGTCGTCGCTTGACCGACGACGTAGGACTGGCGAATAGAGGGCGTTGCACCTAACACTGGCTCCGTCCTCGTCGTCCTCGTTCCCGTCAAAGAAGGTGTACATCGTATGGGCCAACGACGGCGAGCCCGAGATATTGGACCAGAGGCTACCGTTCGAGTTGGATCTGGGCCGTGGACCTGGACCTGGGCCTTGTCGTGGTGGGGACAGCAAAGTCGTCGTCTCCGAAGCGTCCATCGAATCGCCCGAGGAAAGCTGTTGGTGGTGCCCAAGGCTGCGTCGAGGACCGCGAGGACGACGAGAACGGCCTGGAGTGGGATATGGCGGTGGTGGATCGTGCGAGAGGACCGACGTTATTCCTTCCGTCGGGAATGAAGGTGGCGGTATGAGAACGGTGGAATCAGTGCTGGTGGAAGGAGGAGAGCCATTAGGTGGCGCAGTGTAATCTTCCATTGGCGAGTCGGGGCCGTCTGCCATCGTTCGTCTGCGTTTCGATAGATCCGCTACAATATGCTGCTTCAGATAATGTACAGAGATAAAAGAATGGCAGTGAAGCGGGCGAGAGTAATCGAGGTGGTGGTGGTAACAAACAGAGAGACAGAGTAAGCAAACGTCGATCCTCCCAATCATGTACAAACCGCCGGCAGGTGCTTAGTAATCAGATACGCCACATTCGACCGATCTCTTGTGCAATCATAGCTCTACCACATGACACTACCTTTTTACTCGAAGCAGCCACAGCGCACGACATATGGAATTGAAGCCATATCGTTAAAGTTATTCGTTCGACTGCTATGTCGTTTACATATTCACATTGGATATGATCATGTCATCACTTTTTTCCAGCCATCTTCCCCTCGTCCTTCAAGGACGCTTAGTGCTACCCTGCTCAGACCTTTCACACTTCTCATCCTCACGCTTGAACGTTATCCTATACATCGGCTGCAACTCCTCCAACTCCCCTTTCCTTATCCAGATCGCATTTGGGTCCGATAACCCAGTGGGATCCTCCAACAATTCGAGGTGCATCTGAGTCCTCTTCGGTAACAGTGCGTTATCAAGCGCACGCTGCTTATAATAGCGATGCAAGCGTTTGGCCTTCTCCTCGGGGGTAAGGCGCGGGGTCGGTGGCGTACATTGAAATCTCTTCCGAGCCGCAGCACGTAAGGCTTCGGCGTCCTGAGAGGCAGCCTGAGGATGGAGAACGCGATTGGATGGCGTGCCATCCTGGGGGATACGTTCTTGAGGGTGGAGAGAAGGCTGAGAGTTGGACTGCGGTCCAAGAGTAGCGGATGTAGTAGAGCGCGATGGGGCTTGGGCATGCTGGGACGAGATAGTGTGATCTTGATCTATGACTTTGCTCGGATCGCTCACACACCCCAGTTCAGCCGTGTGTTCGACACGAGAGGTGGTGGTAGAGGGACGAGCACTTTCAGGGATTCTCTGAGTGTGGTGCGACATTGAAGTATGTAGCTGGGGATTGGATGAAGTGGAAGTCATGTTGGACCGCTATATATACTCTTTTCGGGAGGAACAAAGAAAATTATTACATGGGCTGTACAATAAGAATATCTTTTCGGCGAACAAAGCCTCTCGGTTCATAGTATTTATTCACCCGATCGGGAAAGAAAGCGACACTGGTTCGTTGTGCGCAAATCCAACGGCTGAATCATACATACATTGCATGATGCATCCTCTCCAGTGGTAATCATTTCCCGCCTCGCGAATGCTTGAATAACCTCTTGCCTCTTCGTTCCGTATTGGTAATCAAGGGAGTGAAAGGGCAACAGACAGAGAGTGAGCGTGGGTAACTGCTGCCTAATTATCAACGCCACACTTTGCGCAATCAAATCGTTACCTGTTTCCTCAAGACGGACTGAACCTTTCCACTTCGATCCGGTCTACGCATATTGAGGATCTATCGATGCTGCAGACCGACATTTCTCAACGCAGACGACGCGTATATATTCATAGAGGATGTAATCAAACAATTCGATCCTTCAAGTTTATTCTCCAAAGTCATTCATACGACTACTATGTCGTATATACATTCACAGCTGATATCATCATGTCATAACTAACGTTCGTTTCAATCCTTGAAATCATCCCCTTCAATCAACGACGCTGATCCCTCCCCCTCAACCTATCCAACTCCCTCTGCGCGTCCTGCCTTGCCGTCTCGGGGTACGGTATCCCGCCAGACAACAACCTAGTCGGGATTGGCTGTGGCGGCGTCTCGGGATACGGCAACTGTGCCCTCGATATCGATGGTGGAATAACGCCACGTTGATGAGCAGCAGCGTTAACTCGTCTGGCTACTTCCTCGTGCTCCGGGGGGAATCGTGGAGGCGCCTGCGTGCTCTGAAAACGCTGCTGCAGATTGGGGGGATGCATGGTCGTTGTGGGGGCTCTGTTTTGATGTTGAGGAGGAGGAGCGTGAGCGTGAGATGGGAGTCGGACGACTTGAGCGTTCTGAGCCTGATGATATGGGTGGGTCGCGGGGGATCCAGTGTTCTGGGGAGGAGGAGCGTGAGACGGGGGTCGAGCGCTTTGAGCCTGAGGATGAAGGGGAGCGGGAGGGCGTGGCGTGCCAGCTTGAAATCCCGGGGGATGTGACATGCTACCTTGAGATACCGGTGGACGGGGCGTGCCAGCCTGAAAGCCAGGGGGAAGTGTCGTGGTAGCTTGAAATCCCGGAGGATGGGGCATACCAGCTTGGAACCCCGGGGGATGCTGTCTTGGGGGTGGGGCGCCATGGGTCCCCGATTGAGGATAGTTGTTGTATTGCGGTGGAGGATTAGCGGGGGGTTGGACGTACTGGATCGGTGTATATCAGCGTTGAAGTCATGTGGGATTGAAGGGTATCACGTACTTGGATGGGTTCATCTTGAGGTGTAACGCGAGTGAGGACGAATGTGCGATCGGCGTGGTTTAGCTCAACGGACCATGGCGAAGCTGAGGGAGCTTTGTGAGTTGATTTGGGGCGGGGCATTTTGGGACGGTTGGATGGAGGTTAAGGTCAGGTTGACGCGATATATATATGCTTTTTTGGAACAAAGGAGAGGGTGGGCATGTGTGTAGTGTACAATGAGAATGTGTTGCTAATCTTTTTTGTGTTTGATTGACGGGTGAACAAAGCCTCTACCATACCTAGTCTATTTCTTGGCCCGATCGACACAAGAGCGCTGATTCATTGTGCACAATCATATTTTTGCACACATCGTCACAACGGCTAAATCATACATTGTGCCCGAGACGCCACAGCACGAGGAGATCCACCCAGCAGGCTCTTGACCACTACTACATGAATCCCCGTTTTTGATATTCACCAGATTGATCGGCATTACGACTTGTGTTAGGGACTTGAAGGATGCAGTATCGACAATGATGTGGCATTGGCGAAGCGGAGATTGGCGGGGCGTGATATTGAGTGGAGGGGATACAATGGATGATTCAACCATTGTAATGTGTGAGTAGATATTATTTTACACCATTACATAACTACTGCGCCCTTTCCTCCGAGGCAAGGAGATTTTACTTGGGATGGTAATGGTGGTTCCTTGTTCACGATAATGCCATCCATTATTAGCGATGGCATGCAAGACCAGTGATACCCTCTCATTGTACATCCTCACCATTGTGCTCTGTTTCAAAAGAAATCATATATATATCGCGTCAAGCCTGCCTTCAGCTTCATCAAGCCCCCATCTACCTCCAATGCCTCCCCGCCACTTCAAGACCGTACAGAATCCAACCTATACCAACCCCCGGCATGGCATCCCTCCCGATGCACACTCCTCAGTCACGTGTTTCACTGTCGAACCTCAGCCTATAGGTGCCATCAGCGAAGTAAGTGATCAATACTACAATATTTTACCACAACTGATCTTCATCCCAGCCCACCCAATATGCATGGCGCCCTGGCGTGCCGCCCGACATACCGTATCCTCAACATGGAGCCTCCTCGCTCCCGACGCTCCACTCTCAAGACATGATCGCCCCGAGCACTCAAGCTGGCATGCCGCCCAACCGTGTTTCCCTCCATCCTCAGCCTCAGGCTACCGTCCGAGCCCCGTCTCACGCTCCTCCTCCCGGTCATACCCAGAACAGAGGCCCTGCAATGCCCACACATCCTCAAGCTAACGCCCGACCCCCGTCTCATGCTCACGCTCAGACCAGAGCGCCCACAATGTCCATGCATCCTCCGACACTCCAACAGCGTTTCCAGAGTACGCAGGCGCCCCCGCGCTTTCCCCCGGAGCATGAGGAAGTAGCCAGACGCGTGAATGCTGCTGCTCGTCAACGTGGCATTGCTCAACCACCGAGGGGACCGTTGCCATTTCCGGAGACGCCGCCGCAGCCCGTCCCGACTAGGTTATTGTCGGGCGTGATACCATACCCCGAGATGGCGAAGCAGGAGGCGCAGAGGAAGTTGGATAGCAGGGCGAGGGATCATCGCCGTTGATTGAAAGGGAGAAATTGTTGAGGATTATTTATGACATGATGATATCCGATGTGAATATGTACACGACATAGTAGTCGAACGAATGAGTTTGGAGAAGAAGAAATCCAACACTGTGTAACGAACGTAAGCAAACGACTGAATTATGAGATTTGGCTTCACCTTCGAGTACAAAGGTCGTGCGTGTTCACGGCAAGTCAGGATCTGCAGCGACAATACGTTTTTACGCATGCTACACAAGGCGTCGCAGTGATGGTCGACTCGGAGATGGGAGAATGGCAGCAGTCCATCACCGAAGAACTTGAAGCGAGTCAGTTGGAGAGCAAAGAAAGAACAAGAGTCGGGGATCGAGGATAGCGAATGGAGAGAGCTTTGAGCGAGTCAGTCGAAGAGTGGAAGAATGAGGACAGTGAATACAAAAGATAATTACAATAATTATGTGATGTATAGAATGTGGAGTGTAATGGTATGCGAGAATGATATGCAGCGGAAGAAATTGGTCCAGTGTATTGCTATTAGTAGGGGTGAGAGGTTTGGATGTGCAAAGGAGAAGAGTAGGTAGAAGAAGGGCGAGTGGAACGATGTTGATGTGCGTAAGTGTATGGGGGTGAGAGTCGTCGTCTGGATCTGGTAGCGGACGATGGTGGTGTAGCATACGAGGAGGCGCGACGGTGAGGCGAGGCGTGGGCGTATGGGTGTGATGAAAGGGGTGATACGTGCGAGTACGGCCGTAATGAAAGAGGCGACGTGGCGTGTACCAGCGAAGGTGGTATATCCAGACGGGGCAGCCTGCGATACGAACGAGAATTTTCCGCCTTGCGCTTTTTGTGCATGCGCCAATCACCCACCCAGCGCACCCAGGCCTTCCAAGTGTGCTCGTCGACGTGTAATCTCCATCCAACACCGCTGAGAAGCTCGCGCTCCATTGTCTCGATTTCGACTGGGCGGATTCCAGAGACATCGGCCCATGTCTTGTTCGTGTAGGTGTGGTCTTCGAGGTACTTGTTGGAAGCCATGAGCGCTGCGACGGCTATGCGGGACTCGCTGCCTGGTTGTGGAGGAGGAGAGGAGGGATTCGTGGCTTTGAGGAGGCGGATGTAGTACATCGCGAGGAGGATGCTTTGGGATGAGACCTGGGTCGCTGAAAGAATTTTGTGCAGGAAAGAATGAAAGGACGGGGATGGAGTGTAGGACGACGTAGCAAACCAGAGATGGCAGATCATGTCGCATACCCAGCTCGTATCAACATCTTTGGTTTTGGTTAGTCTCTGCAAGTCAAATGGATGTACGTTGGACGCACCAAGCTGAGGTATCGGTGGTAGCCTTCGCGCTTCCAACTCCTTTCTGGCAGCTTGCGCCGATGTAGGGGGTGTCGGGTACTCTACGGTCGTCAAGCAAGACGATTCGTTCAAAGAAGGTGGTGGCACAGAGCCCTGGCAGGCGCGTGGTTGTGCCGTCGTCGTACTCATGCCCGGGTAGTAGTAGGTCGATTCCGGAGTCGGGAGTTGGTGAGCGTGAGCCATGGTCGGTGGTGGTAAAAGGCAAGGGCACTGGGCAGGGTTACGTCGTCTGTCGGACCTCCTATCTGCAGGCTATCCGCGATGACTTTCCATCATCCACGCGGTATGCCCGGCCGATGCAAACATTCACCCGTACTCGTCGTGCGGTGGTGGTCGTGGTGGTTGGAAGGGAGGTTGCTTACAACCTCGTGCTACATCAATGTTTTTTGATCGAAACCGTCCACTACCGTTCTGACACTTGACGATTCCATTCCTTGAATTGACGATATGTGATATAATAACATGCAAAATGGGAGACCCACCCATGATCTCGCGGCATTATCCACCACCGGTATCTCTCCTCTGTTGTGCCCATCCGCGAACAAAAGGTTCGCCTAAAGAAGATAGATATTAGTGACAATCCCTAGCACGACGATCTGACAGGGCCTACTAAACGAGCTCCTTGTCCCACATACATCTGCAGTGCCTCCTCAAGACCTCCAGCCACGCGATTCTGCACAATGATGTCGCCAAGTTCGCGCCCAGCTCCTAGGTTCCTTGTCGACGATGCGATGCTCTCATTGCGCCAGGTCAAATTCCTTGACGACCCCAGCAACGTATGACGAGGCTCAGACGTGACGATGTCCACCTTTGCCTTAGAGTCGTAGTCGAAGGGATGCATGAAGTCCAGGCGGTAAAGGTAAATCCTCGTCCTCATCCGAAGACATCGAGTAAGTAGAGTGAAATGCGATGATCTTGCGATCGGATGGCAGGAGGCGCTCTTCGACACATCGTCCTTTGAAAGCCAACGGGTCCAAAGGTATTTCTTCGCCACATCGAGGATAAATAGCTACCAGGACTTTGGCCAAGTGTGAAGTTGGTGCCCATTCCGTCGCATTGTGAGTGCTATCTCTTCAAGCTCTCTACGGGCTGTGATATGAACTATATCTTGAGCGATAAGCCTCTCATCTCATTTTCGAAACAGACGCACTAACCGATGCGTCACTACTTTCCGCTTCGGTAGGTGTACCGGCGATAGATATCGTTGGAATGACGCTCACGTCCGCTTCCATCCGCTATCGCCTTCTCACTATCCCACTCCTTTCCCAACGATTAGGCTCCGCGATGGCGAGATCGTCCTGCTCTGACGCGCCCAGAACGAGTTGATGGTCGTCGGGTTGCGCACAAGGGAACGGATAACGTTGATATGCCGAGATTTGAGGCGAAATGCTGATAGTTGTCACGAACTTGTGTCGACCAGGTGACTTCCCTCCCGGAGTCCGTAAGCGACGATTCCACTCCCCAACGAGGTGGATGAGGCTCCAATACGGACATTGGAGGAGAACGTATCCCCGTGCACGATGACGGGATCCTTATATCATATCTTGAAGGAGGCGGCGTTCGTTCGTGCCGCGACGCGTATGCGAACAAAGGAGGACGATAATGAATAATTAACGTCCAAGCCAGTCTTCGTAAGAATGAAACGCGTCATGTTCTTGCCAGCGAAAGAGGGCGCGAAAGAGGAGAAGATGACGCGCTTCATGGGAAGAGTCGCATCCCTCTCTTTGGTAGACGTGCGAGAGCTCGACTTGCTCAGGCTGCACCGAGAAAATTTGGGTGCGAATGGAGGGGGAGGAGGCAGGAGTAACTGGGTAGATCACAGACTCGTATATCCTATGGCGGAAGTCAGTTGTTTGCGATACATGCGGGATGACGCCAGGGCAACGCACAGGTCTCGTCTCGATCTCTTTGTCTTTCAGTCGTCTCGGCTTCGTTATGGAAGGATCAAGAATATACAGAGAGGGACCTAGAGACACTTTGAGATCAGTATTTGAGCGAGTTAGACGCGAGCGTGAGGGTTGCCAGAATTGTTGCAGATGATGGGAGTAGAGAAGGAAGAAAATGATGATGGCTTCATGGCAGGCAATTCTTTCCTGCTACTTGCCATCATCAACGTGTATCTCACTCACTATCCAGGCGTGGGGGATCGTATAGACATCTGGTGCGTGCAAACTTCTTACCTAACGCATTCCGTTAATCAGAGTAATTTAGGCAAAACGTACCCATCCACAGTGAATAGCGATAAAATCCCTCGGCTGTCCATTTTCGTATCTGCCGCCCAACGCGTTTCATCCGACTGAAGGACGCGTCGGGCCGCACATAGTCCCCAGCCTGCATATACGCTTCTGGCTATGATTCTGTGATGATGAATATGGCCTATCGTCGTCTTGCCGCCAAATTTTTCATCTCAAGAGCGGAAAGACGGGTGTAATGTCATGGACAGTACGCGCTTATTAGGCTTTTGCTTGCCTCGTATCTCTGTCTACTCGTTGCTTTTCAACTGCGTTTCAACACATGTCGACGGCCGACACACTGCATTCTTTCGCGATTATAAACAGCGGAATTCCTTCTCATTCCTCACTACTATGCATTTCTTCTCATCTTCTCTCCGATTCTCCTGTGTTGCTTTACTGATACCTGCGTTGCTCGTTAGCGCGTAGTAAGTCCTTCTTCTAACGTTCTATACTACGCTCACCGCCACCATACAGCCCGAATTCCTACACACCGCGCGGGTCAAACGAAATCGAGCTCTTTAAGTACCCACCCTCCCCAATAACGACAATCGAGCTCGGGAAAGAAATGTCGTCCGACTGGCCGAATGTTATTAAATATAAAGCTGAATGGGTAGGTCAGTATAAATTCTGGGAACCAGCGACGGCGATAAAGGTACAGGAGGAAGACTATGAGTCGCTAGTGAATGAGGCGAAAATTGTGGGTCTCTTTGTTCATGCTATGGTACATTTCTCATTGAGATCTTCTAGATGGGGAAATTTCTCGCGTCTGGGCAGGACAAGGATAAGCAGTTGTGGGTCATTATCGAAATGGAGGAGGAATCTGAAAAAGAAACGTCTGAACCAGAGGAAGACAGTCCTGGGGGCTATTAGTTACAAAGAATAGGATTGTTTTTGTTCTGGAGTGTTCTCATCGGAAGTGTCGATATTCTCCGGCTTGTTACGGTTCTGGAATGCAACAATGCTGTGTGGCGCAAGTTTATGAGAGTTACACTCCGTCGTATCGTAACCATCAGTCTGATGGACAGACAGCGACAGCTGTCAAGTCCGCTCTTAAAGTATCTCGCGTCCAGAAATCATACTACTGTGGCGCCGTCGATCAAATTCACCCATATCGGGAACTGCTTATGATCGAGATCTCGCATCCACCTTTCTTTCTACCATGAACATGAAATCTGTCATCGATATCATTCGAAAGTCTGACCCCGGAAATTGGATTGTCGAGGCCTCATTGGTGCCGCATTTCTGGGTGGTCGCGTCGTTCTTTTATGGTATAGGAGACTTGACGGACTTGCGAGACGATGTACATCGTACTATCAGGGCTTACATCATCAAGAAGTTTTTTATCAGAGGGTTCCTTTTCGGTATCACAGTACGCGTCCATCTACCTTTTCAATTCCGGATTCTAAAACGAGTCGGAGCGTAGCTAGCAGGATACTGCGGGTTGTTCTATAGAGGATTGTATACCTTCATACTCGCCTTGAGCTCCATAATCGTCATCGTCCCTGGCATTATAGTGGAAGACGTCATGGATTTCAACTTGTCCTGGGGCCACCGGGTGCGCCACATACTATTAACTACCCCTATTACTCTAACGGACATTTATCAAGGAACTT
Source organism: Flammulina velutipes (assembly GCA_011800155.1). Lineage (NCBI taxonomy): Eukaryota > Fungi > Basidiomycota > Agaricomycetes > Agaricales > Physalacriaceae > Flammulina > Flammulina velutipes. The sequence goes on along the minus strand of CM022374.1, from coordinate 42,935 downwards.
CTTTTGTCAGAGTGCAACGAAAGCTTTGGTAGCGCTGACGGGCTGAGCTACTATCCATCGTTGCGCGGAAACAGTACCATTGACACTCCCGGACTGGCGGCTAGATGGTGTTATAGGCAGTGGAGGAGTGGTTGGGCCATGGAAGGGCTATGGGTGAATCTATCGATTGTGCCGTTGTCTTTCCTTGTCTATTTTTCTAGCCTCTACCTCCGAGAGATCTGGCTTTCCACCAAGGAACAGACACACAAACCGGAGCCGAAGGCGCCAATCGATGATCTACACAAAAGACTGGGAATACCGGATCTTACACCAGTATTTGGAAAGCAGACGTATATTGCGAACATGGTCGTGCTGTGCAAGGTCCTGGCGAACTATCGGAACTTGGCGGAGGTCCTCGATTACCCGATACTCAGCAAACATGTTGATTCCATGAGATACATCAACGTGCTTATCCTTGCCGTTGGCGTGAGTCTATTACCGTCGGTATCCATATTCTCGATTCTGACTCGGAGGCTTTTGTAGATTTGGACCAACCTAATGGGATTATTGCTCGGTCCTGTATTCTGGGTTATCCATTCATTCTTGGTCATCCTCAGGGGGATACCATCGGCCGTTTCCGTGAAATCGACTCCTTTCGTATGGTCGTGGGATACTTGAGGGTAACCAAGGTATGCCGCTCTTTCCGGCGCGCCGAATCACTGATGCATGATGCGCGCCTCTTCTCTTATCTTCCATCGTCGCGTTCATCGCGTCGCATCTTCTATACATTCACTCTTGGAGCACATACATCTACTTCTCAATTCTATGCTTCATTTACAACCCCGCACATTCTACACGCGTGATGGAACTGGGCCGTTCACCACTTCCGTTGATGCAACTGGCAAACACACAGTGGCCTGTCCTCTGTGTACGAGCAAAATATCTGTCTCGCATCATGGAAACACGACAAAATTTGAGACTCATTATGACTCAAAAGTGTGCAAGATAGGACAACGCAAGGTCTCGTCTCAGAGTACCGCGGGACCCAGCACGACGAGCAGCCGCCGCCTCCACGTTTCCTCGCGCTCGCTTTCAGTACTACGTGAAAATGTATGTTGCATAAACCAATCCACCTGCCTTACATATCCTTACGTATCCCAGCTCTCTGCTGTTGCTCTTTCTCAAGACCAAGAGCTCGGAGTCCCGATAGCATCCTCACCTCCTCTCCCCGCTATAGATGATAATACATGCGAACCCATTCTGCCTTTCGAACCCCTTCCTTTCACTGTGACTGTCCCTCTTCTCCCGCTAGCGCCTCTTTCGCTGGGACTTACCGCTGCGTGTCCGGGCATGATGATCAGTTGGCCAATCGGTTCTTCCCTTTGGGAGGACTATCCTTACCAACAACACAAGCAACGAAACCTTGGATGGAGACTAATCGGTTTTGGTCCAAATGAACAATCCCTCCGCATCCGCTCTGATGAGTGTGAGTTCCCTTCGACGGGCTCCGATGGCAAGATTCCCTGCGTCAAATGCCATCGTATATCAATGTCGCAAAAGTTCCGTCACTTTGTCGATGTCGCGACAAATGAAGCGAAGGCCCACACACCACACAAGTATCTAAATCATCAACAGTCCGTCGCTGTTATCCATCGATTGGCACGAAAGTGCAAAGTCCTTCAGACGGATGTAAGTCTTGATCAAATCTTGTCGATGAGTCCGTCTAACTTTTTTGCATAATAGGTCAGCAATCTAAAGCGGCGTGTCCGAACACACCAGAAACGGCTCGAGGATTACAAGCGGATCATGATGTTGATCTCGAGGAATGAGGTTGCTGGCTTGCGTCGACTGCTCGCGGCTGCAATGCGTCGAGGCGCAAGCCCACAATCAATGATCAATAGCCTCGAGAAAGCCATCCAACTTGTCTATCGTCCCCGTGGAGGTTATTCTTCACGGGAACTAGATATCGCCTTCCTTGTCAAATCGTTAGGTGGTCCAAAACTTCTATTCGTTCTACAGAAGTCCTGTGGGCTCCCATCGTTAACAACCCTTCGTCGTAACCAGCCTATCCCTCGTCTATTACCCTCATTGAATGTTCCTACTTTGGGTGATTGCAATCATAACATATCTGCATTCTTTGATCCTTCCATTGCTCCACCTCCTACTACTACCCCGACGGAGAACCTTGTTGGGATGACTCTGATGGTTGATGACATCGCGATTGACAGTATTCCGCGATACGACGGTCAACGCGATTCTATTTGTGGACTTTGCCGGGAGCATGTTCATTCCAATGGCGTGAATCTGAAGGTCGAGAGCATGGAGATGATTAAGGACATCGAACGTAGGCTAGCATCTGAGGACGCAGCAACGAAAGTCTGTTTGGGAAGCAATGCGACGGTTGTTGCAGTAGCTCCTTTGGGACGCCACGACTACTATGCGCCGGTGCCGATTATCGTTTCTCCCACCGACAAATCTGAGACAGGAGTCGAGCTTGCCGCGTGGTTACGCATTGTTTTTGACTCGTGGAAGACACATAAGCTCGGTGCAGCTCTCAGTGGTCCGATGTGGGCAATAGCAAGTGACGGTGATGCTTCTTTTCGTCTCGCCAAGCATCTTCTCTGTATGAAGACACCTGTCGGACCAGATACTGCTCTTGGTGCACTCCTTTCACCGCTGAAAGGCTTGAATCTCTTCACATCCAGTGATCAGATTGTCGGGACATGCGATCCAAAGCATGTTATCAAACGTGAGTATTCAATCCTTTCAAAGAAGCTTAAATTAATTCTTCAGTAGGTTTTGCAACACTACTGAGGAATGAAAAAGGTGTTATGGTTTTCATGGACTCTGTCAATCCTTCGTTCATAATCAAGACGCTTGAACAACTTCCAAATATTTCCCACGATAGTGCAGTACGCCTCCTTGATCCTGCCGACAAACAGAACGTCCCGAAAGCAGTCAGCCTCATACAGACACTCAACACTCTCCACACACTTTCGCCTTCCCTGTCACCATCTGAAACAGCACATCGAAAATCATTGGTGTTCTTCTCAGACGTTCTTGGACATTTCGTCGATCCCTTTATCAATATCAAACTTTCACTCTCGGATCAAGTTCGATCGCTTTCTACCTATGCACATTTGACATTCGTCATGCAGAGGCGGCATGGCACAGCATGTCTTACGGGCGCACTCTATGCTGATACTCAGAGTATCGTGAAAAGCATCATCTTCACTATTGCACGGATGAAGCTTCTCAACCCACATCTCCGCTTCTATATCATATTTGAAGGCACCGATCGTCTAGAGCTACTGTTCTCAGATGTACGCACCCAGGATCATGCACGGAACGTTGATATCCTGCAGCTCTCCCAAAAGCTGAGTGTCGGCTACTTGATTCGTGCTGCGCTCCAGCGCAACCCAGATCTGGATCGTGGGCATACACGTCTGAAGCTCGACGGTGCTATCGGCATTGACCACGTCAATCCAAATTCGTGGGAGGGTGATGTCGTTGTTGGAAATGTCGACCTAGAAAAAGAGTGGAAACAAGGGCAGGAAGATGCAAATAGCCTCCTCCGTAAATACTACGGGGATGTCTATGTTGAAGACTTTTCAAGCCACTTTTCAAAGCCTGGCTTTGACCTTCTTCGTCCCAGAGGAGAGTATGTTGGTGTGCGAGTTACTGAAGATGATATGCGGTCAGAACGCTATGAAACTTCTATTCCCGATAATCCTCCTTCCCATTCATCCCCTCCTCCGTCTCCGTCAGACGATAGCGAAGATGCTGATGATCCGCTTGGCATGGATATCGAAGACTTCTTGCCCGACAATGCAGGCGGAGACCCATTGAGCTTTGCATCCAAGGAAAGAATTCTTACGTTCGAGGGTAGTGATTACCTGAAGAACTCACTTGTGACTGGCCTTAATCCGGATCGTGGCCGCAAAGTCCCAATGCGAACGATGCGTGTCCGTGGTGTGGCTGTGGAGGACTTGAGACAGTCAGGCTTGAAATCACTAGAGCTGGATGATAGTGATAGTGGCGAGGGAGTTATGAGAGCTGGAGATTTGGGTGCTATTCTCGTCAGATATGACCGGGGTGTATGCTTGGCCGTTCTGGAGATGACGAGCTTCCGGATTCAGAGTGGGGGAAAGAAGGTTATGCACTTTTCTATCTCCGAGGAAACCTTCAACGATGCCACACAGAAGATCACCGTGTCTGGCCAGATTCTCCATATAGTGCGTGCACCGCACTTCGACGGGATCCAGGATTATTGGCGATGGATTCCGGGAAAGTACATTCAGCTTGTCTCTAGTGCCCCGGACACGCGAATCACTCAACGGCACTTGACACTTGAGGTTCCTGCATATTCTGTCCATCGCCTCGTACCGTCTGTTGTTCATGTCCCGCAATCAATGGATCCTAGCGCAATTACATGGATGATCTCAGACCAGGAGCTATCCGATGTTTTTGATGCTGCTTGGGGTGCTCTGGATCCCGAGAGTGGGGAGGACCTAATGCGCAATGTTCAACTACTACCTAGCCTTGACAAGGTCAATGATCTTCCCTACTCAGATCCCGAAGGAAAACTCTATCTACACAAGAATGATCTGCCATCATTCACCAAGAAGAAACTCACTCCCACGTCTCCAACTACTTGCCGATTCTGCAAGAAGCAAATGCCACTAAAGGAACATAGGAATCATGTTGGAAATCACATCCTTCTCAACGCGCGGGAGCTTAGTGATCCTAGTCATGCTCTGGATATTGGTGTCGAGCCTTGCGGCTTCTGTGGAGCAGATGGATGTGTTACTCAGATGACACGAAGGGCCGGGAAATCACCACGCATCCAGTCAGACTGTGATTACCACTACGAGGAGATGATATATTCCCGTGCCGCTGTTTACTCCAGGACCACACCATGTACGAATGTTCCTATACTCTGTGCACTGTGCGAGCTAGATGGAAAGCCCCGCACTGTATGGAAGTACAACGCGGTTTATCATCTCTTTGCAGAGCATTCCACAGACGGTACAACCGCGCCAGTGGTACCAGCATCTATGATGGTAGATATGCACATATCCGCACGCGAGGAGGACAACTTGGGAGTGCCGGAGGAGAATACAGGTAATTGGAGAGAAGAACATGGTGTGCCAGATAGCGACGCGATAGAGGCGTTACGTTTAGACACAACAAAGAGAGCACGATCTAATACAGCAGAGCAAACTCAATTAGCTACTGCTATTGCGAAGCGGTCAAGGGTTCATAGCATTACAGAAGACCCAGATGAGTAGTATATTATTATATTACCGAATGCTACAATACACGCAGTAGTAATACGACGCGATGAACGCGACAATGGAGAGGCGCGCATCATGCATCAGTGATTCGGCGCGCCGGAAAGAGCGGCATACCTTGGTTACCCTCAAGTATCCCACGACCATACGAAAGGAGTCGATTTCACGGAAACGGCCGATGGTATCCCCCTGTGATGAGGTAGATGATATCGCTTAGTGACGTAAATTCAAGTGATTTGTCTGGCATACGTCGTGCGTTCTATATTTTGAAAAGGGCTGTTACCTCTCGTTATTCTCGCTATTTATTGCAAGATTATAGAGTGCTCCGTGGGAAAGACATCGATCGCGTGTTTGATGTCGGGAATGAGTGGATGCATGCCAAATACGGCCAAACTGAACGCGTCTTGCTTTCGTACTTCCATCTACCCATCTGCGTCTGTTTGGCATGCTACCACTTGCTGTTTCTATGCGTCTCAATGCTCACGAACGCTGTGTCGCCTAGTCGCGAACATCGCCACGCGCAAGGTCTGTTCCGTCGTCGTTTTTTCTGTTTCATTTGCTCAATACCAGTGCAGGATAGGCGCATGCAACACGTATTCTCAAATCGTACCCAGATGCACGTCTTAGATGAACCTCGCTCATGTAGGACGACGGAAGACGCAATACTTCAATGGTATCAAAGCGATGGGACTATACTGCGGACGGGCCCAAGCCTGTAGGCCGCCAAGAATCGACCGTCTCCAAGGCTTTCGTAGGATAACGGACAAGGAACGCGCTTTTATTGGAGGTTGGTTGCGTGATAGCGACGGTTGTGTACCCTACGCGGGTGCGTTATATCGTTTTCGTTTTGTTCGATATCCTCATACATGCTCTAGGTTGATCCTTGACGACGCCGCCGCCTGAACCGCTCCTTTGGCGCGTCTCGAAGATGTGCGTTCCTACCTACCTCCTTGTCTTCGTCGTCTTGATCTCCTTGCAGACATTGGATCATCCACCGGAATCGTCGTTTCAACCGTATCCAGCTCATCGCCTGCCGGACCATCGACCCACCTCTTCAACCTGCTATGATTGTCTTGCTCCTTTCCGTACGAGAACCCCCGAGGACGGCATAAATCCCTTTAATTGTGCGACAAGAGTACCGCAAGGTCTAAACTCGCTCTTCGATCCACAGTGCAACGAGAGCAGCAGGTTAGTCTACACTTCCCTTCGCTGCACACTTTCTCAATACCAGCTCTATAGGAACCGCATATCCTCAGCCATGATGTCCCTGGCTCGTTGCCTTTCGGCGTCCTTTATTCGCAAGGCCAATTATCTCGGCATTCGCATTCCAAGACCTCGTTTGGGATCCTACCATTACATCTCGCTATCTCGCATCTTGCAGGCAGACGACCTCCTTTACTTGCAGACGGCATTATGCTCAACGCCGATGACGTCACCTTACGGACGAGCTATTCTTTGTGGACCTTCTTCTTGTGTACCCAGCATGAGCGTCGCAAATGTGAGCATCGTCCAGCCATGCCCTCTAAGTCACGTCTCTAACATCATACGTAGACAATACTGCGCAACGAAGTCGATGATTCAAATCCATGTCGAAAACGCTGGATTGAAGAAGACGCAAGGGCCAAGAACTTGGGAAAACGCGCCCATCGACGATACTCGTGTCGGATCGCAGCTTTTATCTCGCCGACCTCCATACAAGAAGAGTACAGGTTCCAATACGAATACCAGGGGCGAGAACCATATGGGTTCTATGAGCGAGCTCGATTTCGTCGACGTCGTTGACTTCAGACAAGACGGCCACCTGGAGCAAGGGCATAAGGACGACGCATATATCTGGTTTGTCGACCTCCTGTCCTCATCATTGACCTCGTACTCATGCTCGTTATCGCTAGTGATCCTAATCTAGCAGGTCTGACCTTTTCCTTATGAAAAAAAAAGAATTCAGAACTGGGTCGATTTTGGGTGAGCCATACAGCGTCTTGATGATTGGAATGGTACTTATGTCCACTGAAAGTGCGGTGAGAGCCAGGCGGGATTGCAAACGAGGATGAGTTGGTGTTTACTTCACTGCCAGTCATCCATTTGTTGGCATCCTACCCTTGCGTCTCGCTCTCTCGCATCTCGCAGGCAGACGAACTTGATGACGTCACCTTTTGGACGAGCTATCGACCTCCTTGCGCACCCAACATGAGCGTCGTAAATGTGAGTATCCTCTAGTCATGCCCTCTTAGCCGTATCTCTAACATCGTACGTAGACATTACTCCGTACCAAATCGGTGGTTCACATCCATGTCGAGAACGCTGGAAAGACGATGCTCGTGTCGCTACTTTGGATCACAGCATACATTCTCGAGCTCTCTACAAGAAGAATCAGGGTACGAATACGAAGACCAGAGGGAATTCTATGAGGGCTTTGTGAGCGAGCGAGATTCATCGACGAGGTCGACTCCAGACAAGGCGAACACCTGGAGCAAGGGCATGAGGATGGTGCGTATATCTGGTTTGTCGATTTCCTGTCCTCATCGTCGACCTCGTACTCATGCTCGTCATCGATAGTGATCAGAATCCAAGAAATTTGACCCCTTCTGTGCAATTAAAGACTGGCTTCGGAGCTGGGTCGATTTCGGGTGAGTCATACAGCGTCCAGTCTATTGGAATGGTGCTGATGTCTACTGAAAGTGGGGTGAGATCTAGGCAGGATTACATACGAGGACGAATTGGCGCTTACTGGTTTTCCTGAGACTCAGCTCGGGAAGAGAATTCTTTTGCATGTTATCCCCTCCCGCCTGTATGTATTCGAGTGGCCGCCTTTAATCAACCATAAATCAACGCGCATTCTTGAGAGCAATACAGCCAAGTGCAGTCATGGTGAAGGATGTTCCGGGAAACTGGCTTTTCCGATTTGGGTCCGGAGGCACATACACTCAAACTGTGCGACATACCTACGACGCGTTTGATATGGGGCTGGGATATCTGGGGCTATGATTCTCGCGATTCGTGGAGTACTTTCCCCGAAGCTGTCCTCGTTATATTCCAAACTGAATCATCTTCAGCAAGGCGTCATCGCCGTGTCTGATCCTTGTCTTTTGATCCTTGCTGGCTTACGATTTAAATGGTCTTTTATCGGTGAATGGTGGCGAATACGCAGTCCGAGCGCACTCTAAATGTAGCACGTGTACCAACCCATGGTCGCTAAAACCCCGGCCTTGGTGTGGCTCATACCCTCCTTAGCAACACACTCCGCTATTTAACCTCGAGAGAGCGCCAATTGTGCTTCCCGACTCTCGTCCTTTCATTTTTCGTCATTCATACATACGATGAAGTTCTCCATTGCGTCGTCTATCCTCGCTAGTGCGCTGTTCGGCCTTGTATCGGCGCACACTCGGGAATGGTCTCTCTACGTTAACGGGGCTGACCAAGGTCAAGGCGCAGGGAAATATATTCGTCAGCCGCCGACGAACAACCCCGTCAAGGATCTTAAATCGTATGACCTTTCCTGCGTAGTCATATCTTATTGATTTCGCGAACTAGAAACGACGTGTTCTGTAACGTCGGTGGAACTTCTGCGGTTTCCAGCTCTGTGTCTATCCCGGCGGGGGCGACTGTTACCTCTGAGTGGTTCCATAATTATCGGTACGTCCGAGATGATGTTGTGTTTGTTCTTCATCTAACTGGTTTATGTGTCTAGTAACGACGATATCATCGAGGCTAGTCATGTCGGGCCAATTGTCGTGTATCTCGCACCGAAGGTAATATCTCAACGTTCCGTGGCCGTTGGAGTTCCTTGATAATCATCGATCTTCAGAGCGTTAGCGCTGGTCAAGCATCGTGGGTCAAGATCTTCGAGAGTGGATGGGACGGCTCTCAATGGGCTGTGATCAAGATGAAGAACAATGGCGGTACGCCGTCGTTTTCCATTACCAAGTTCGCGGATCGATGAACACTGGAAATGTAGGCAAAGTCGATTTCAAGATCCCTTCGAACCTCGCGCCTGGGGAATACCTCATGAGGGTCGAACTTGTCACTCTGCATGAGGCCAACGACCTTTACAGCCAGAATCCTTTGCGGGGCGTCCAACTTTGTGCGTCTTTGTTTCACTGTTCGTCCGATATGTGCTCATGATTTGTTGATGTAGACCCGTCATGCAATCAGATTACCGTCACGGGCTCTGGTTCCGTCAGTCTTCCTTCGTCGGGCGTTGCGTTCCCTGGGTATGTTCTTCATCAAACCCGTTTTTCTATTGCGATCTCTGATATTGGGGTAACAGAGCCTATACTGACTCGTCGCCTGGGATGAAATTCAACGTCTATGATTATCCTGCGAGCCAGTACCAGATGCCGGGTCCTGCGCTCTGGACTGGGGCGAATGGTTTTGGTATGTTCTTTTATTTGGTTCGAGCTTGGGACGGAGACTGATATATTGTGCTGTAGTGTCTGAAGAGCAATCTAAGCGCGATGGGAAGTTTGGGCGGTTGATCTGAGTGTTGAAGTGCGTTCTTTGAGTTGTTCATTGAACCTAACGCTGATGACGATGCAGAATGAGATATATGCAGATTATCAACTTGTATACCCTGCCTTCATGAAACATGATGATTGTGTCGAAGTGTACTTTTCGCTCTGCTCCTTGGTTTCCACATACACCCACAACCCGGATGTCCCGCCTCAGCTGATGTGGGGTAATTGAACCCGTCTGCGGGGTAAATATGTAGTGGTATGGGCAGCTTGGCGGAGCATTCTACTCTGTCAGTCAGTGCGACGACGATCCATGTAGAAGGGTTATGTGCAAAGGCTCTGGCTACGTGGCATAAGTCCCTGTGATGTCTTCTCGCTCTCGATATCCGGGGTAATCTCGTCGGAGATACATGGCTGGGAAAGATCAGCGTGCTTCGGGAGATATAGCCTCTGGGGAGGATAAAATCCCTCAGGGAAGTAGACTCTCCATCAGACCCAGAGTATGGAGGGGAAGCTTTCTTATCGATCGTGCCCAATCCGTCTCAGGACGGAGGAAAAGGAATTGAAGTCGCTCGGTTTGGGAAGAACACTGAAGTGCACATGCAATGATACTGAGGCCGCACGGGTGGTTCAATTACTCCGTCGTTTCCCATTCTTGTTCTTCATCCTTCTCGTATAGTTCCTTGATGCGAACCACGTTCATAAGCCTCAATTCTATCTCTGTTACCGTGCTCGCTGACCATTACTTGATTTAGCGAAATGTGGCGCAAATTGAGCCTGCCTTTGTCTAATATGTGTATCAAGAAGCCTGCCTCGATGGTCTTTCGATTTGAATAGTTGATAGTGCCTACAAACTCACCGCTTGCACCGGAGAATGAACTAGAACTCAGAATGACTATCATTACGCTATCTGAAGTGGGATTGCATATCATGTCAGCGGTCGGCCTCGAGATAGATTTTGGAGTATCTTAGCGTAATACTAGCTCATTTTCCGTAGAGGAACTCGGCGTTACGTGAGAGCGCGAACTATGATACACTGTTTCTATCGATTCGCATTTGTTAATCAAATGACGAATGTGAGTATACCGTCCCCCCTCGACGTCTACATGCGCCCATATTGTAGGTCCTGAGAGGCGCTCATATGATCTCTACACGATGCAGGATATTGACGGTCATGGGATACGGACTATAACTTGCAGATCGGTTCCACGGATCGTTGTACTGTATCTAATCTTCCTAACTATGGGTTCTTTCGCTATTCGACATGTATGCACCCCTACGGTATGTCGAATAAGCTATAAAATATAAACATCTCAGTAGACAACATTAGCGACGAACTTGCCATATTCCATTTAGACCCCGCACACGCGAGCATGATCGGACACCTACAAGCGCCCATCCCGCTCAGCTGATCTGGGGTAATCGCACATCGTTTCAATTTGCCTCCGAGTGACTACTGGAACAGCTCTTTTAAACACAGCGTGAATGAGGATGCTCAGCTCGCACCACTTAGTCAGGTGCCTTCATGGATAATCTCCATAACCTCCCGACCCGGGACTGTATGTCCGTTGATATCTGAGACCTCCCACATCGTCCCCGCAGGGTGGACAAATTGGATTTCACACTGCATTCATCGATGACGAATATCGTTATGTCATTTCATCTATAGTAGTGCGCCACACGCACTTCAGAGCAGTCGGAACCGGTACGACAGATGTATCGGACACGTTACAGGAACCGTTGGTGCCAGGCTAACGGTGTGGGATTCATCCTCGTAGACTCTATGCTGACGCCTAGGCACACCTATTCTCCCTTCTCCGTTTCGCACGTACCTTTCCTTAGCGAGTACCCCTAATGAGTAAGGACTCTTTACGCCAAGCCCCACAACATGACTTGACGGTGCTAACTTTCGACAAATGGCTAATCGGCTATCCCTGCTCGGATTGGTAGGTCTATGAATGATCGTGAAGAATGGAGGACCGTGAGAAGAATACGAAGAGATGGCCCACTATCGCGAAGCTTTCCGTGCACTCTACACCTAAAATGTATTCCCCAGATTCCTCTTCCCTCGATTATCCGACCTCACGCCTTGGCCTCATGATCAGCAGACAAGTTCAAATCTGTTTCCGTATCCAGTAACCAACAAGCTAGGCATTCCACTCATAACCTACGCTCTAGTTAGCGTCTGCCTTTGGAGGGAGCTATCTAAGGTAAGTCTCATCGATTCAAGAACCAATTTAGTAGGTTCCAAGTACATATCTAACAACGCATATGCGAACTCTGTATCACCAAAACGTCCATTGCTACGGTATCAAACATACCCTCCAGTCCGGGACGGCTGCGTCCGCCAACAGCTCGACACCATCTCGAATGCAGGGTAGACAATGGTGAACACGTCCTTTTATGCATAGCTGCGTAGCCTCAACGACGAGAAGGCCATGAAACGACAGTCGGCGGAGGAAACGATGCGTAACGGATTGTCCTGTTAGTAGGTTTCGACTTGCGGTAGTTTGAGATCAACAGTTCGAACGTTTCTGGAATCATGATCAGCGATGGAACGAAAAGGAGAACATAACATACTGGAAACGGGAGTGTTACGCTGAGCCTCGCCATAACATGGTTGCTGACAACGCTCTCGCCAATTTTGAGATAATATCCTTCTCCGCCTTGGATTTCAGTCAAGGTCGAACGCATGGGATGTTTCTTGACACATTCCAGGGGAGTTGGAGCAGTCGGACGTGGAAGAGGTGTTGGGCGACTGTTCCCTTTTGCGTCTAAACTATTCTTCGCGTCGAGCCCAGACGATGCAGACAAGTCCTCGTTCCGTTCCCGCCCGAAGGGGCGGAAGACGGGGCGCTGCAAGTGGAACCTGGTGGGAATGGGACGCGGAACCTCTTTGGCCTCACTGGCGTCCCGCGCCGTCATGGGAGGTCCACTGAAACCCAACTGATCGGAAGTGGACACTTCGTCGCGTGTACTAGCGATGGATAACGCTGGCGCAACGTTCACGCCCAAGTCTCCCCATCGGCTACTGCTCTCTTCTCGCTCTCTCTTCCAAACCCGGCAATCGGCGGACGCGCTCGTCTGCCTTGTGCTCCTTGCCGAGACGTGCCCAGGATGAGTTGATCGTCGTCCCGGTCGTAAAACCGAGAGAGCCCAGCATAGAAGTGAAAAAGGGACCCATATCGTCGGTACCGTATCGCTTGAAATACTGCTGTAAGAACTTTTGGCGGAGTGCGGTGGGTCGTTGGCCGGATTTGGAAAGGGAAACGACAGAGACCGGATCGAAGGCTCAGGCAGACGATGTCCTTGTTACTGTAGATGTATGAGACGCGGCGAGCAGACAAAGTATGAAGTAACGTACTGTTACCCATGCGAGGTAGGTCCACGGCTCCCTCCATCTCCGACATTACGACGACGACGATATCGTAGGGTCCAGTGGATCTCTACGGCTGCAGTTTCCACGTCGAGATACTCCGACGAGAATGGGGAAACTCTTCCTAACGTGCTTCCTCTGCTCGCTGAGGTCATCCCCCTTCTTTGCTGCGTCCTCCGTGCGGAAGCTGGAGTCGCTGCGCCGGGAAAACTTGGTAAACATAAACAGGTAAGACGAGGGGCGCCAGCATCGACAGGGGGATCAACAGAGAGGCAGGAGTATTGGAGATATTGGGTGTAGAGGGCAACGATTCGGTTCTGTCGGCTGCTGCGCAAGTAGGGAGTGTTCCGTCCAGCGCATCGTCGAAGTTGTCTGCGTCTTGTTCCACGTAGGGACTCCGAGTCAGAGGAGACGCTGCCATCGTATTCGAAGGCGGGAAAACGACCAACTCCTTCAGCAGGCGAGGGGGTCCGTGATTTGACGAAATCCGAACCATTCTTCGGAGAGAAGCTATTCTGTCGGGACAGTCAACCACTGCCAAAGAAGGTAAAGGAGAATACCCAGGGCACGCACCAGAATTTACCCTTCCATTTTTTTCTCGTCGTCCTACTTGGACGAAGAAGTCGATACATCTTTGAGATTCTGTGGGTGGCAAGCGGGCAGTGTGCAGTCATCCTGGAGATTATGATAAAGCCTGGCGCCTTTTCCATGGGGCCGTGTGTACGAAAGAGCTGTAGCAACGCCGTAGACGAGTGGTTGATCAATGCAGGAGCATCATGGAAGAACAAAGTCAAGGCGAAGTAATGACCAAACAAACACAATTTGTTGAATACTGACCTCGAACTTTTGAACCTTGACTACCAGCTGTTGATTCTTGGAATTCTTGCTGCGCGACCTACAATTCTCTTCCGCAAGGCTGTACAATCTCGGGAACCGGCTATGTCCTGGGTCTATTTCTCACCGGATGTACGGACCGTTCCTCCGTCACTCGAACCGTGGCGTGCTCTTATACCGTCTTTGAAAGGACTTAAAAGGCGCTTCATTCTGCAATATTACATCGTCCTCTAATCGCGTCCGACCTCTTCGTCGTCTAGGAGCTCCTTACTTGTTTTATGGACGAGATGACCGAAGTCTCGCTCGTCTCAAATCGCATGGATGATCAAGAGGTACGGTACTCCTTGGTTTGAGGATCTTCATATTTTCTAGATTACCTCTGATAGACGCTGGAAGAAATCAAAACGCTTTGGCCTGTCATTTAGAGGTAAGCTAGCCCGCGCGTCTCTCAAAGGAATCTGACGAGCTCCCTCGAAAGTCCGCAATCGAGGAAACTATGAACCACTCGCCTTGCTTGAATCCTGGGAACCGTTCCATTCACGAATGCCCAGCACCTGCCCTGTTCGCTTTTCGTAGTCTGTCATGGAATCATTGGCGCCCTACGTCTACGTTTCCCTAGTTCATTACGTTGACATGATGATGTCAACATTCAAGGTGAATGGATATCGTTCTCAAGATTCCGTTCTGATGTCAATAATCTGGAGGGTGACAGGATGGTTCAAAGGAATCTACGTCTTCCTCCTGCCGTATTAGCGATCATTCTGTCAGACCGCTTGGGGTACTAAGAGGTGCAAAAATTCGACAATAGGTGCCCAATCTTTAGAGGATTCCAAGGCGACGCGCGCGTGAAATATGACGAAGAAGCTCATGCTCGTGCCATATTACGTGTCTCGTTCACAAGCACCTAGCGACTCGTGACGATTTCGAAGCTACATGGATTCTGATAGTCGGAAGCCTGGAACAATAAAAGAGCAAGCCCAACCGAAAATTCCTCAATCTACCTCGATGCCTCCCACAACGTCCTTCACGTTGTGTGACACCGATGTCGCAGCTTCCACAGCCTATTCCACTCTGAAATCCATTTATCGTCTAGTTATTGACTGTGAGGGACTCGATCTAGGCCGTGATCCCGGCCAGTTGTCCCTCCTCACCATCGGCACTATCCCCACCAATAAGACGTCGTTGCCACTCGTCTTTGTCTTTGATATCCTCAGGCTTTCCACTGAGTCCCTCCAGCCCATCTTCGGCCTCCTCTCTTCCCCTACCTATACTAAAATCGTCTTTGACGGACGCATGGACTATTCTGCACTCTATCACGAGCACGGCGTCGAGCTCGTTGGTGTACTCGATCTCCAGCTTGCGGCTATACAGTCGCCAATCAACACATACGCGATGCTGGTTAAGTTCATGGGCCCGGCCATGGCTGAAAATAAACGGGACTACAAGAAGGTCCGCATGCTGCCGGGCTTGGGATACTGTATCAGTGTATGCAAAGTCAGTTCCGAGCGTGGTGACGGAAAAGTGAAGAGTGAGTTGTCGTCCTCCGACTCGCTACGGTCGGGTGCTAACAGTTTGCGGATAGTTGACCATCGTCAATGGCTCGTCCGTCCATTGCCTGCTCGCTATCTCGAGTACGCCGCAAATGACGCTATCCTCATCGCTAAACTCTACAAAGAGTTCGACACTCGTCGTTACATCACGAAGAGGCTTTCGGAACAGAGCGCTAGATACATCGCACTGTTCAAAGGCGGGAAGAAATCCCCCGGGAATGGCACGTTTCACTCCAATCCATTCCTCCCGTTGGACATATTGTATTGCAAAGAACGAAGCCCCAAGAAAGCGTGCTCCGGATGTAAAAGAAAGTTATCTCAGAAGTGTTTTCCGGAGACAGAGGATGCTGCGTATTGTTTTGTGTGTAAGGCTGTGTTGGCGAAGGCGGCTCAGTAGATAAAACCTTGTATACCTCGTCGGTTGTAACATCAATGTAAATATTCAGTACGTCTTCGTCCGACGCCCCAAGGGTTTCTCTATCGCGTGGGCGAGCGCGTGATCTCCGACGTCTACAAGCGCCCATGCTCCTCCAGGTACCACTAAGGCGCAAGAGAACGGCGCTCAGCTGATCTGGGGTAATGTGGGGATTCTCTCGACGTCGGTCATGGTATGCGGGGTAGTCTTAGCAGATCGAAGGTTAGCGTCAAGTGAATGAAGCCTTTCATTCCCTCCATTCCGCGCTGAAGCGAGTTTCACCGTTATGATCCAGAACGGGACCGGCGGGCGTAATCGGGTTTTCAGCATTCATATCATGTCTTACATCTGAGAGCAGGCGAAGATGAACAAATGGAAATTAAACGTATCTTATCTCTACCTAGAAACGCGACACGTCCCTGCCACGAGTTCGTTAACGCGAGCGCCCCCATGACTGAGCGTCTACAAGAGCCCATCCCGCTCCAGCGCTCAGCTGATCGGGTGTAAATTGAACGGAAGTAAAATCCGCGTCTCGGTGAGGAGATCATCAATCTATTCCTAATACTTACATAGCGAGAAAACTCATCGGGTAATGTGGCGCGCTTCGTAATCATCCTCACGCTCGTTGCGATCGGGGATGAATGATTGCACATCGTTTTACTGTAGATGCGAGCGTAAATTTCAGCAGGGCGGTGCGAGTACATGAGGAAATTAGGTGTAGGAATCAGGATCCGGGTGCGGGAGACGTTGGACTGTGATTCCGAATGCGGGGTTACGGGATCGAGACGAGATCGAGGTGTACCATGAGGAATTAATGTCAATGAGCTACATTTCATTGACCGACCTTTCCGGATCTCGTTGAGGAAAGAGAGAAGCGAGCGTTCCACCGCAGACGGGAGACGTACAAGAAGAGAGCGTTCGGCGTCATCGGCGTTGCGGATGAGAAGACGAAAAACACGCGTAAACGTTCTAGTTCTTCGTGAGTGGGAATGGGAAGTTGTGGAGAGACGTACACATTTGGTGCAGCTACGAGGGTTGGTTCTTTCGAGTAAGCGGTATGACGCGATGGATGTGTTGTCGGACGCGAAGCGAGATATGAACGATGTTTATTTGGTAACGATGCTAATTTGATTCCACTGGTTAATCTCGAGAAGAGCGAGGATTGAATGGAGCGGGCCGGCAGCGAACGACGAGGTGCGAGATGACGACCCCGATACGTAGGAACAGTGCCCGATGTATTCAGTAGGTCGGGGAAATGTCAAGAATCAAGGTGGCAAGCGGGCCGTTACAGTTACGAATCTGTGCGGTTAAGAGGGAAGTCGTCGGTGATTTCTATAATGCGCGAGCAGATGTCGTACCTCATAGTGCTCCTGCTATCATTTACACGTAGATGTACACCTAGGAGAACATATTTTCAGTCAGTGGATGGCCGGGGACGGAGGTGACAAAAGGGTGAGGCAGAACGACGCACCTTTCACGTCGCCACTGGAATGGGAAGGAGGGCGTGCAAGCAAACGGCAGTATCGTTCCGTTGAGCGGGCCACACGGTGGCTGTAAGTTCGAACACTGATTGGGACGCGTGGGACCACGCGTCCGAGTACCACCCTACTTACTCTGTTTGATGATCATAAACGTCTATTTGCCGGGGGCATCTCGCTCTGGAGGGAAGATATCTAGCGCGACGAAGAGGATGTCGTTCGTTGTGGCGTGCGGGTGGGCGGTCTACACAGTGATAGAGTTTGCGATACAATGGGCTTGTTACGTCAAGGCCAGTTGATTTGGATAGGCTTGGCGAAGCAAGAGGGGAGGAAACGTTCTGATGGATTGAGGGATTTACTATTATTAGTAAAACGTGCAGACATTTGGAAATGATAAAGATGGATCTGGAGAATTCAGGTACGATTGGTGGGTTTCGTCCAGCAATGGCAGAGGGAGGAACGTAGGGGTTTGGGGGCACTGTGGCGGCTTTACGGCCGCCTAGGTCAGTAATTGGACGCACATAAAGGGAGAGCTGAACGGCAGCCGGCCGTGCAAAGCCCCTAACCCCGCGTGCGGGGAAAAAGTCAAAGGCAAATACTCCGGATTTGTCAGCGATCGATGATCAGCGGAGTTTGAAGCGTGGGGAAGCCCCAGATATTCGCATATCCAACAGCCGACGTCGTCCTGACCCTTCTTCGTCTTCTCCTCCAATGTCGTCCTTTTTCCCGAGCTACAACGTCGCCAACATGGACTTCAACGACGACGACCTCGTCGGCCTCGTCTCCAGCGAGCGCTCAACGACGACAAAGCAGTCGCAGAGCAACGGCCAGTCACACCCGCACAACATCTTCGATATCAGCGCACCAGCGTACACCAACCCGCCTTACCACTTTTCACCGCATTTCAACTCGACCATCCCGCCACTGGCGTCGTACGACGAGCAGAACGGCCATCTTGCGCACTCGCACACCCATTCCCATCTTAGTCGCTCGCGGTCCCGTTCTCGTCCTCCTTCAATAGGCCCGACGCGCAGCAGACGCGGCAATTCCATCTCCTCGACGTCGCCACCGCCACATTCACGTCCCAACCCATCTCACATCATGATTCCATCGTCGCGCGCTCACCAAGCCTCATCACCACCTCCACCGTCTTCTGCTCTCTCTACTGGCGGCTGGTACATCCCACCAACCCCAGATTCCATCGGTAACCCGCATTCCTTGCCCTACACGCACTATGACGACGCTTCGTCAGGTCTGCCCGCGTCTTTCCCCAATTTCTCGCCCGTTCAATCGCCTACTTCGGCCGGCGGTGTTGGCGGTAGCGTCCAAGACAAGCAATCTCTCCTGGCGAACGAAAAACGACGACGTCGACGCGAATCCCACAATGCTGTCGAGCGTCGTCGCAGGGACAACATCAACGAAAAGATCACCGAACTGGCGACGCTTATCCCAGAGTGCCTTCTCGAAGGTGCGACGCCAAACGGCTCAACAACCGCGCAGGCTGCGAGCTCTCCACCCGCGCCGGACGAGATTTGGGGTGGCTTGTTGAAGGAGGACGGTGGCTCGCCGCCGTCTGGATCTATGCCGGAACTCGTTCCCGGTGCCAACAACGTCAACGGTGGGGTCATAAAGGCGAACAAGGGCATGATACTCACTAAGAGTGTCGAGTACATTCGGTGAGTCGACTTGTTCTGCGCTTCTCTATCCTTGCTCATTCTGCTCAGCTTCCTGCAACAACTCGTTACTGCTCAAGGCGCCCGCAACCGAGAACTTGAAAGCGAACTTCGAGGCATACGGGGCGAGCCTCCTCTTCCTTCTTACCATCACCATTCCACCTCGCACTCCCACACCAACCACACGACCGGCTTTTCAGCCCACGGTACGCACACCATGTCCGAGTCGGGCTCGGCCTTTTCTGGATCCCCGCTAGGTGACGTCCAGGAGGAGGATCTGGACGTTAAGCCGGATCCGGACGATGATAGCGAAAGCGGTGGGGAAGAGAGCAGACGACGGGGAAGACGCAGGCACCGTGGCGAGGGTATGGACGTGGATGTATGATACGCGCGACATCTCTTTCTCTCACAGACGGTCTCAAACTTATGCTTCCCCTTCGCTTTCTTGATTATTGCGATGCTTTGCTGTATTACCACTACTTACTGCCCGATTTACTTACATGTACTTATGGTATACCTGACTTACGATGCCCATCTCTTCCGTGGCAACCAATCCAGCATCTTGTTCTGAGCTGTAACTTGTAACTATGTTTGAAATTGTCTGATCATGGGGCTAACGCGTCGTCCAAAAGGCGCGAGGTCGGATGATCTGGGGTAAGGCGTACATATGATCTGGGGTATAGATTTTAGACTTGAGTTCGCCTAGCGACCTGCAGAGGTTACTGATTGCAAGCTATTGCATGGCGAAGACATGGGAGCTTCGCGATAAGGAGGAGCCTTCCATTCGTTCTCACGCCTGCATTCTCCATGCAAATCTCACACCACTTCACCTAGGCCCTCCAATCCGAGCGGGGATATTTACAACGGCCGATTAGGCTGTACACACACGTATGGCCGTAAACTCCTCGAGTGGAGCTTGGCATAAATGAATCCTTACGTCTAGGAGGTCTCACTAAGCAAAGGTACATACGATACGGGGAAGGGAACCTTGCGTGCGCCACGGTGCCGGGAGTATTTGCCGTACTTCGTTTCCCAGCGATGAGAATGCTTCGCACGCCGTAAATATGGCACTATAGTCTCCGATGATACGTTGATGGTGTTTTTCTTGCCGGTACCGTGAACTCTGAAGTCTATGTGGCGTGTATACAACCACGACCGGAGAGACAATGACCTAGCCACGTCCGTCATCGATGAATTCAGCGTATAATTCAATTTGACTCGGCCCCTGCGGCGGTGTGGTGGCAGGTCTCAGATTTTGACGTCGCACGTATGCTGCCGCATCGGGAGGATATGGAGATTATCCATACACTAAGACTCCTGAGTAAGTGGCGCAAGCTGAACTATCTTATAGGGTGCGTTCTTAAAATCCGATGTCTGTACTACTTTATCGGAGGCAAACAGTGCGTGATTACCCCAGATCACCTGAGTTGGGTAGGCGCTTGTGGATGTTCGATCGTGCTCGCGTGTGCGGGGTCTAAATGAAATATAGGGAGTTTGTCGTCCAAGTCATATACTGAGAGGTCTTACATTCGTATGAGCAGGCATATCAGTAGGTCTTATGAATACTATCAAAAGAACGTATAGCCAGGAAGATCAGATATCCAACGACGATCCCTACTTGTAAGACGCGTCTTACCCCGCATCCCATGACCGTCGATATCCTGCATCGCGTAGGGATCATATGGGCGCCTCTCGGGACCTACAGTATGGGCGCCTGTAGACGTCGAGTTAGGAAGGTATATGCATTCGTCATCTGCCTAAGATATAGAGTCATTGTGTATCAATACAATTGAACTTAATGGAACCACTTAACACAGGGATATCATGTTCATTCCAAAGCATGTGGTTAGCTAACGGGCGGTGATAGTCTAAACATCGTTATAATAACTTTCACTGTACTCCGAATTGTTGAGCGCCTCCAGGTTACAGTTTCGGTTCCAATGTCTTGTTTACCTCGATAGATAGTGATTCTTGGCCGTTCATCATTGCAGTCTGCTAATGCCGTAGTACTAGTCGAGATTTCCAAGTACGTGCAGTCTACCGCCCGTGCGCGTCGACGGATACTGTGAATGTCACAGTCATTAATTTTCTTGAAGACCAAGCTGAACATGCTGAACACAGTGAAAAGCGTATGATTAATCAGATATCACAGTCGTCAAGGTAGTTTGCGATATATTTTAGAGCAAGTTGGTGAGCATCTACGGCAGAAAGACAAATTGTATCGGAGGAATTTGTCGTCAAGAAATCAGGTCTCCGGAGAACGATGAACAAGCTGATTCAAAGGATATAGCAGCCACAGCAAGACTTAGTCAAAGACACGACCAAACGGCTGGTGCGCACCTCGCTTTAGTATAACAAAGCTTAACAGTGAACAAACTTGCGTGGAAGGGAACAAGCTCAATCAAAAGCTAGATTGGAGTCGAATTGGATAGACTCGAATCTAAAATGTGGCCCCGGAATATCGTCATGTCAGATATAATCAAATGGATTGAAGAGCTCAGCAATAATGGGTGATTTGGGATCGAGGGAGCCCGGTGTGGCGCACGCCGCCGGTCTGCACTGATTTGCGATGTCGGACCCGGTAGCTGAATCATCATGAATAGGGCATATTTAGAAACAAATTTATGCTGAGGAACTCAACTTGGGATGACTGGCTGCGATTGGGCCACTGGAGCTCTCGAGCCTCCGTGCGCCTTTCTATCCTGATTCGTGCGTTCCCACGGAGACAACAGCGGATTTCACGCATCAAGCATATCTCGTTCCTTTCTCTCTCTGTCATGACGGATTAGGCTCATCGATAAGAGCACTTTCCCAGCGTCCTCTCCCCGCAACGCCAGAGTCTGATGGAGAGTTTACTTCCCTGTGCGAGATTACTTTGACACTCTACTATAGCTTCCGCTCGCGAGTCCATTCTTCGCAGAGTATTCGACTAGGATATCACAATACCGAGAGCGAATAGAGATCAAAGTCCCGTATGCTACAGATGAAGAAATTTTAGGTGTCACGTAGGAGATCTACGAGGCAGAGCAGTCGGCGCATGATATACCCTACGCGCGTCATGAATTGAAACAGCGCCAGCTCATATCGTATTGACCCCGCATCCCATGACAAGCGGACTCAATACCCCACATCAGCTGAGGCGAGATGGGCGGGTTGTGGGTACATGTAGACGTCTCGAATTCAAGAGTCAAAGGCCTCCGCGCAATTTACACCCCATCAATTGACTCTCAGACATTCATATAGAACGCAGGTAGAGACGAATGCTAGAGAATCGATTACGCCCGCCGGTCCCGTTCAGGATCATAACGGTAAAACTCGCTTCAGCGCAGAATGAATGGCTTCATTCAGTTCACGCTAACCTTCGATCTGCTAAGACTACCCCGCATCCCATGACCGACGTCGAGAGAATCCCCACATTACCCCAGATCAGCTGAGCGCCGTTCTCTTGCGCCTTAGTGGTACCTGGAGGAGCATGGGCGCTTGTAGACGCGTCGGAGATCACGCGCTCGCCCACGCGATAGAGAAACCATTGGGACGTCGGACGAAGATGTACTAACCACTTACACTGATGTTACAACCGAGGTATACATGGTTTTACCTACTGAGCCGCCTTCGCCAACACAGCTTTGCACACAAAGCAATACGCAGCACCCTCCGCCTCCGGAAAACACTTCTGAGATAACTGTCTTTTACATCCGGAGCACGCTTTCCTGGGGTTTCGTTCGTTGTAGGTCAATATGTCCAACGGGAGGAATGGATTGGAGTGAAACGTGCCATTCCCTGGGGATTTCTTCCCGCCTTTGAACAGAGTGATGTATCGAGCGCTCTGTTCCGAAAGCCTCTTCGTGCTGTAACGACGAGTGTCGAACTCTTTGTAGAGTTTAGCGATGAGGATAGCGTCATTTGCGGCGTACTCGAGATAGCGAGCAGGCAATGGACGGACGAGCCATTGACGATGGTCAACTATCGGCAAACTGTTAGCACCCGACCGTAGCGAGTCGGAGGACGACAACTTACTCTTCACTTTTCCGTCACCACGCTCGGAACTGACTTTGCATACGCTGATACAGTATCCCAACCCAGGCAACATGCGGACCTTCTTGTAGTCCCGTTTATTTTCAGCCATGGCCGGGCCCATGAACTTAACCAGCATCGCGTATGTGTTGATTGGCGACTGTATAGCCGCAAGCTGGAGATCGAGTACACCAACGAGCTCGACGCCGTGCTCGTGATAGAGTGCAGAATAGTCCATACGTCCATCGAAGACGATTTTGGTATAGGTAGGGGACGAGAGGAGGCCGAAGATGGGCTGGAGGGACTCAGTGGAAAGCCTGAGGATATCAAAGACAAAGACGAGTGACGACGCCGTCTTATTGTGCCGATGGTGAGGAGGGACAACTGGCCGGGATCACGGCCTAGATCGAGTCCCTCACAGTCGATAACTAGACGATAGATGGATTTCAGAGCGGAAAAGGCTGTGGAAGCTGCAACGTCGG
This sequence comes from Flammulina velutipes, assembly GCA_011800155.1. Classification (NCBI taxonomy): domain Eukaryota; kingdom Fungi; phylum Basidiomycota; class Agaricomycetes; order Agaricales; family Physalacriaceae; genus Flammulina; species Flammulina velutipes. The sequence goes on along the minus strand of CM022374.1, from coordinate 19,389 downwards.
TGTCACACAACGTGAAGGACGTTGTGGGAGGCATCGAGGTAGATTGAGGAATTTTCGGATGCGCTTGCTTTTTTATTGCTCCAGGCTTCGACTATCAGAATGAATGTAGCTTCGAAATCGTCACGAGTCGCTGGGTGCTTGGGAACGAGACACGTAATATGGCACGAGCATGAGCTTCTTCATCATACTTCACGCGCGCGTCGCCTTGGAATCCTCTAGAGATTGGGCACCTATTGTCGAATTTTTGCACCTCAGTTTGACAGAATGATCGCTAGCGCGGGAGGAAGAAGACGTAGATTCCTTTTGAAACCATCCTGTTGTCCTCCGGATTATTGATATCAGAGCAGAACCTTGAGAACGATATTCATTCACCTTGAACGTTGACATCATCAGGTCAACGTAAGGGATAAAAGCCTGAGGAAACGTAGACGATGAGCGCTAGAAATTCCCCGATAGACAGCAAAAAGCGCACAGGTCAAGTGCTTGGCGTTCGTGAATGGTATGGTTCGCAAGATGCAAGGAAGGCGAGGGTTCATAGTCTCCTCGATTACGCTCGGGTTAACTTGCCAGGTCAAAGTGTTTTGCTTTCCCGCAGATATTAGAGGCCATCTAGAAGCTATCAGCGTAGTCCTGAAGCCGGAGATGGAGTACCGTACCTCTTAGTCACCCATGCAATTTTGAGAATTTGGTCATTGGGTCCGTAACGCAAGTAAGGAGCTCATAGACGACGAATATGTCGGACGCGGATAGAAAACGATGGAATATGGCAATCGAAAGCACATTTCCAGATGTACAAGTCCTCGCAAAGATGCAGACTGCAGAAATAAGAGGACGCCACGATTCGACCGACGGCGAGACGGTCCGTACATCCGATGAGAAAAAGAGCCAGGACATCAGTTCATGAGATCGTACAGCGTCTTGGAGGATTGTCATAGATACATTGACACAGAGAATCGCCAGCCAGTGGCAGTCAAGGTTCAAGCAGAAGTCTTGGACAGATTGTGTTTGTTTGGTCCTTGCCTTGCCTTGATTTTGTTCTTCCATGATACTGCGCTCCTACATTGATCAACCACTTTTCTATGGCGTTGCTACAGCTCTGCAGTTCACACGGCGCCGTGAAAAAGGCGTCAGGCTCTACCATGACCGTCAGGGTAACTGCACATTGCCCGCTTGACACCAACAGACACGTACTCAAAGATTTATCGGCTCGGTCGAAGTACGACGATGAGGAAAAAATGGAAAAAGCAAAAGCAGGTGCGTGCGCTAGGTAGTCTTGTTTACTTTCGTTGGCAGTCGCTGACTGTCCCGGCAGAATAGCTTCTCTCCGAAGAACGGTTCGGATTTCGTCAAATACGAACCCGTTCGCAAACTGGAGGAGTTGGTCGTTTTCCCGACTGTGAATACAATGGAAGCATGGAACAAGGCGCAGACGATTTCGACGTTGCGCTGGACGAACTACTCCCTACTTGCGCAGTAGTAGCAAACACATCGATGCCCTCTACACCAAATGTGTCCCTTACTCCTGCCTCTCTGTTGATAACCCGCCGATACCAGCACCCCTCGTCTTAATTGTTTATGTGATCAAGTTTTCCCGGCGCGACTCCGGACGAGGGACGTAGCGAAGATGGGGGAAGACCTCAGCAAGAAGAGGAAACGCGTTAGGACGAGTCCCCCGTTCCCGCCCGATTGTCTCGACGCGGACGCGGCAGCCGTACAGATTCGCTGGATCATACGATAGTCATCGCGATGTCGGAGATGGAGAGAGCCGTGGACCTACCTCGCATGGGTAACAACAGTGCGTTCCTTCATACTCTGTCTGCTTGCCGCGTCTCAATCATCTACAGTAACGAGGACATCGACTGCCTGCGCCATCGATCCGGTCGCTGTTGTTTTCCTTTGCAATTCCGGCCAACGACCAGTACGTTGCACCTCGCCAAAACTTCTTACAGCAGTATCTCAAGCAATACGATAGGGTCCTTTCCACTTCTATTCTGGTCTCTCGACGTTGACTGGGACGACGATCGACTCGTCCTGGGCGCGTCTCGGCAAGGAGCACAAGGCAGACGAGCGCGTCCGCCGCTTGCCGAGTTTGGAAGAGAGAGCGAGAAGAGAGCAGTAGCCGATGGGGAGACTTGGGCGTGAACATTGCTCCAGCGTTATCCATCGCTGGTACACGCGACGAAGTGTTCCCTTCGGATCAGTTGGATTTCAGTGGACCAAACATGACGGCGCGGGACCCCAGTGTGAGGCCAAAGAGGTCGCGCTGTTACCGCCTCCCATTCCCACCAGGTTGTTGCAGAACGTCCCTTCAAACGGGAACGGGGACGAAATTTTCTCTGCATCGTCTGGGCTCGATACCGACGCGAAGAAGAGGATTAGACGCAAAGGGAAGAAAGTCGCTCAGTACCTCTTCCTCGTCTTACAGCGCCAGCGCTTCCCTGGAACGTGTCAAGGAACGTCCTATGGGTTCGACCTTGACTGAAATCCAAGGCGGAGAAGGACATCATCACGTTTCCGCCTGGAACAAAGTTGACGGGATCGTTGTCAACAGCTATGCTATGACGAGGCTCAGTGTACTCTCCTGGTGGATTCTTTCAGTATGTCATTTTCTCCTCTTCGTTCGTTCCGTCGCTGATCATGATCTCAGAAACGTTCAACCTGTTGATCTCAGGCTACCGCAAGTCGAAGCCTACCACCTACGCATCGTTTCCTCCGTCGACTGTCGTTTCATGGTCTTCTCGTCGGTCGTTGAGGAGCTATGAATCAAAGGACGAGAGTTCCCCGTTGTCTACTCCGCATCCAAGATGGCGTCGACTATTCCAGATCAGCCGAGGCTGCATGCAGCCTTAGCGGACTGTAGAACAGCTGTAGAATATGTTCGGTACCGTAACTTGAATAACGAAGTGGACGTTTTAGTGATACAGAGTTGTTAGATATGTACTTGGAACGTACTAAATTGGTACTTGAATCAATGAGACTTACCTTCAACAGCTCCCTACAAAGGCAGACGCTAGGGTTATGCCTAGCTTGTTGGTCACTGGATACGGAAACAGATTTGAACTTGTCTGCTGATCATGGGGCTAACGCGTCGCCCAAAAGGCGTGAGGTCGGATAATCTGGGGAATACATTTTAGGCGTAGAGTGCATGGAACGCTTCGCGATAAGGAGACTTCTCTTCGTATTCTTCTCACGGTCCTCCGTTCTTCAATATCATTCAGAGACCTACCAATCCGAGCGTGTATAGCCGATTAGCCATTTGTCGAATGTTAACACCGTCAAGACCTTTTGTGGGGCTTGGCTTAAAGAGTCTTCACGCATTAGGGGCACTCGCTAAGGAAAGGTACGTGCGAAACGGAGAAGGGAGTATGGGTTCGTCAGGGCGCCTCACAGACTCCACGAGGATGAATCCCACACCGTGAATCTGGTACCAACGGTTCCTATAACATATTCAATATATTCATTGTACCGGTTCCGACCACTTCTGAAGTGCGTGTGGCGCACTACTGAATACCGAATGACATAACGATATTCGTCATCGATGAATGCAGTTTGATATTAATTTGACCCTCCTGCGGGGACAATGTGGTAGGTCTCAGATATCAACGGACATACAGTCCCGGGTCGGGAGGTTATGGAGATTATCCATGAAGGCACCTGACTAAGTGGTGTGAGCTGAGCATCCTCATTCACGCTGTGTTTAAAAGAGCTGTTCCAGTAGTCACTCGGAGGCAAATTAAAACGATGTGCGATTACCCCAGATCAGCTGAGCGGGATGGGCGCTTGTAGGTGTTCGATCATGCTCGCGTGTGCGGGGTCTAAATGAAATATAGCAAGTTCGCCGTTAAAGCTGTCTACTGAGAGATCGATGCTTTATACCTCATTGGGCTGACTGTAGGGGTATATGTCAATATCGAAAGAACTTATAGTCAGGAAGATTAGATACTGGACGACGATCCATGGAACCGATCTGCAAGTTATAGTCCGTATCCCATGACCGTCAATATCCTGCATCGTGTAGGGATCATCTGAGCGCCTCTTGGGACCTACGATATGGGCGCATGTAGATGTCGAAGGGGGAAGGTATACTTGCATTCGTCATCTGATTAACAATTGCGAATCGATAGAAACAGTGTATCATACACCGCGCTCTCACGTAACACCGAGATCTTCTACAAAAATGGAGCTAGTATTATGGCAAGATGCTCTTATATCTGTCTCGATGCAAACTGTTGATATGGTAGGCAATGCTCTATAGCAGCATAGTATGATAATGGACATTCTAGATTATATCTCCCGTTCAAGCGGTGAGTTTTATAGGCACTATCAACTATTCAAATCGAAAGACCATCGAGGCAGGCTTCTTGATACACATATTAGGCAAAGGCAAGATCAATTTACGCCTAACAAAAGTCTTTCATTTAAAGGCAAGCCTTAAAAGGTACCATCACTTTTAAACTGATGCCATCAATTTAAACTGATGCCTCCTTCCCTTTTGGGTAACCCCCTCCCTTTTTGGGTAACCATCACACCTTGTGACTATCCAAGATGGTCACATCATCAATCACTCTTCTCTCACTGCTACCATCATCATCATCATGCAGTACCAAGTTCAGTTTGCTACACGCACTCTCACTCTTCCTCCTCTGTGCCTTGGTCTTCCTATTGGCCACTACACCTCCTACCATGTGCCCGCCAATCGTTCAGCTGCCAAAATCAACACCACTGAGCGGCGCGGCGACTTGGCTGAGGGTCTGGGTAGAATCGCCAAAGCTATGGCTGTCGAGTGGATGATCGCCTTTCTCAGTAGCGGCCGCCTCACTTCCCGGCCCAGCGGCATGACCTCCGCCACCTTTGTGAACATCAAGGTTACCTATCTCTCGCTCGACCTGAGCTTCAAAGATTACAAACAGCACACCATTTCTACAATGCTTACCAGCGCGATAGAGGACTTGGCACTCATTGTGTACGTGGGTCTCAATCACTTGACTGTCTACGCATTCAATGTCTGTCTTTAGCAACGTTCACGATACCCAAGTCCAAAGGATTATCGATTCCTATTTGGCATCAGAGGTTGCGCCTCTCCTTGTGAAGCGTTTTCAGCAGGACACCATTGATGCAGACGATCGATTGGCTATTGACAAGGACGATGTCAAGCTGCAGTTGCGTTTGCTGAAGAATACAGCAAAAGAGATGTACTGGGCGGTGATCAACAAAGTCGAGGACGAGAACGACGTAAAGGCAAACTTTGTAGTGGAGCAGCTCAACGCGTTGGCATAGTTTGGTTTATGTAAACAAAAACACGTATAAATAGGTCACTGTCCCTGTATCCTTCTTTTACCTCTTACCACCATCATCATCAATCATGCAGTACTCAGTTTCCTTTGGAGATCGTCTTCTCGCTCTGCCTGCCATGTGCAGGACCTTTCCTATTGGCCAGCATCTTCCCCCATACCTCGAACCCAACCACACGCCTATTCAAATGCAGGACCAAAAACGCGCTCCTTTGGCTGAAGGCATTGGAGGTCTCGCCAACGTCATGGCCAAGGAATGGATGATCAGGTTCATCAAGGACGCTGAACTCGACCATCAGCCTGCGAGCATGTCAGACAGCCAGTTCGAAGACCACTACAACACGTATCGTGTCTTTGAGACAGTGCTGCACTCGCAAAGGAAAGACAGTCTCGCACAGATATGCAGCAGCGTGGAGATAATAGGTACTTTGGTGTAAGCTTTATGCCTCCTTTATGGTACCAACAAAGCTCACGTCGTACGCACACACACTAGGAACGTCAACGATACTCAAGTCCAGCGTCTCATCGACAGCTATTTGGTTACTGTGGTCAATCCACTTGTATTGGAACGCTGGCAACAGCACAATATCTCCTACAGAGATGTGCTCATCGTCACTGGACATGACATCAATGAATGGATGCAGTTGATTGACAAGGTGGCATATGATGTGGACTTGAAGGTGAATGACCTATTGGAGGATACAAAGAATGGGTTGGCAAATTGGTTGTTTAAAGAGCTCAACATGATATGCCATGTAGAATGAATTACTTGTACTTTATGCCTCCACACTGCAACTGAGTGACACTCAGAGGTGACCATCCAAGATGGTCACATAAGGTGACTGTCCTATTTGGGCGTGGGAAAGTATGACCTTTTTTAAAATAGGGTCCAAACATACTCAAACAGATCAACCTCTCTTGAACTTGAACCATCACCATCAAACTCAACTTATTCTTTCATCTCTCAATTTTTTCAATGGCTCCAGCAAGCAGCAGACCTCAGGGTGGTAGGGGTGGCAAGAGGCCTCCAACCCTGTCCCACATGTACATGCGCAGCGAGGACGGCACTGCCGATGTCAGGTGGTTCATTGGTATGTGTTGTGTTTATTGTCAGTATTTTCAGTATCAACTTACTTTTATCTTTGCAGAGGCTGTCATTTCGATCGTCTTCACTGTTCTCCAGGATCGTGAGGTGGTACCTGAGCCCCGCTTTGTTACAAAGTGGTATGGATTCAGTGAGAACCTCAACACGTGAGCTTTGTACTTTTTACTCCAAGTTCTTACACTAACTTCAAACATGTAGTCTCACGCCAATCGACGAGCTCCGAGCCAACAACGAGGGCTTTCTCAACAAGTTCATGGTTGATATCATGAAGGCCACTCACGTGGGTGTGGCACCCTATCCTGACGATCTCGACGAGAAGATCGAGTTGGTCTACAAGCACTTTTTGGAGGAGAAGGGTCCTGGTGCTATCATTCGTGTTAGCTGCACTGTTGGGTACGAAGGTTCGTTTTTTTCTCTTTGTTTTTCTATCTAAACTTCATACTGACCTTTGAAATAGAAGAGCAGAAAGACGAACTGTACAAGGAGTACACAGACTTGGTGAGTAATGTTTCAGTTGTACCAAACCTTGAGAAACTGATGTGTTGGCTTTAGGAACGAGACAAGGCCAACAAGTACCTCGAGTACAACCCCAAGCAAGGCGTCAAAGGCATCGAGGCGATGTTCTACCAAGTCGACCCCGCTGGCCCTGTTGTCAGGTTCAATGCTGATCAAGCTGATCAGTACATGTCAGTCTTGGATGGTGTAGTTGACGAGGTTCGTAACAAGAGGAAGGGATGGGTGCGTACTGGCCGCCGCACTGTTGAAGCTTAACTTTTGTATACTTGTATCTACGAAACGACGTTTTTTTTTGTTTTGCAATATCAATGACATCTATCTTATCTTATCTTGTAACATATAGTGACCATCCAAGATGGTCACCGACCCTTTGTCACTTGTCTGACTTTGTTCTTGAACCACCATCATCTCCAATGTCCAACTCCAATCACACTGTGTTCACTCCTTTGGCTAGCGGCAGCTACCAGAGTCTGATAGGCGGCAGCTTACAGACAAGGAACAGAGCACTCTCTGTTGCGAGCTCAGCAATGTCTATTGACTCTGAAACCAGCGACCATGGCATGGCAATATCTTTGGAGCTTCCTCCTCGACCAGCCTCGCCACCAGCAGGTGTTAGTCCACCTCATCCACCAACCAAGCGAGGCTCGCAGACTGGGACTGGTCTTTCGCCGACCTTTAAACGGATTCGAAGCGCAACAAGTCCTCAATTGTACGCGACAATGATGGGCGCGGTACGTTCTACCTTATCATCAATATTCAGTCTTGTCTTGATCACCGCTTGCTTGCAGCACATACCAGAATTGTCTGACGAGGAGGAGGCTATTCTCTCGCCTCATGATTTGGCATATCCTGCATCCAAGAACACTGGTTCATCGTCCTCTTCTACAATCCTACCGTCCATTCTTCGTGTCGGCGACTACTCCTTATCGCTTCTTCCAGGAACATCGTATCTGCGGACATGTCCTGAGCTCGAAGGTCTTCGTTGTGCCTTTTCGGAGCAGCTGAACGTGATCATCTGCCTAGCCTGTGGTGTCTGTATCAACAGTCAGCGAGTTCGAGCCAGGAAACACTTTGATAAATATCACAAGGACATTGATGCTGCGTCCTTGGAACCATTATACGCAGTCATGGCCGCTCTTTGCCTTCCACCAGAGATGACCAAGATCGCTATCACACCGAAGCTCATTCCCCCAATGGAAGGACTAGTTGTGCATAGCGGTGGCTTCATGTGCAGTGTGTGCGGATCAGTCGCAGGCACCTTGGGCTCTGCCCGATCACATCGAAGCTCTCACAAGGATGTCGTGGCCCGAGACATACTCGAAAACATCTTCTTTCAAAAGTATCAGCCTGGCGATCAAAGCAAGGCCCGAGGAGTACTTCCACCGGTCGCGCCACCTAAATCTCCGCCACCTACAGATTGGTTTGAGGAGGCTATTACAGAAGCAGGCGAACTAAACTATCGCAACCTTGTGCGATCCAACGAGAAGGACATGCGCAAGATCAATCCTTTACTTGCACGTGTACGATGGCACGTTATGTTGGAAGGAACCAATACAGAGATGGTGAAGAAGCAATGGACCTTGCCAGCAAAGGACGATCCACTCACCCATCTTGGCTCGCTGTTGGAGGGTTACTTTAACGGTGTCTCGGACTTGATTGATTCTACGGAGGAACTTGTTCTAAGGACATTGAACACTGAGGATCCTGCTCGAGAGTATGTATCGTAATCATATCATATTCGTGGTCATCAATACTGACTTGGCAAACTAGTGGCATTAACCGCACACCTCTTCCTGTTCATCATCAGCACGCGACTACGATCAAGTCGTATGTGCTTCCTATCCAACATCTGTTGTGTTGTCTCCTCTTTGAGCCAGAGGAGAGTGATACAGGATACTATCACTTTCCTCAAAGCGAAGACCTTACCAACTGGCTGAATGTTCTACGTCCTACGATTATTGACAATCAACAAGACGAATTCAACGAGACAGTCCATGAAGTGTTTCGACACCTGTGGATGGTATACTGGCCAGTCACCAAAGCTATTCCATGGGGGGATCCAACTCTTTGCTTCCTAGCCATTCATCACTTGCGCGCGACCGGCGAGTTTGACAACGCCGCTGATGTCACTCCTGCTCTTGCCCGTATAATGCGGGCCATTCGACTCTTCACTCTCCGAGAGGTACATAAGCAGGTCGAAGATATTCCCTCCAAGTCGCATATCGAGGTCATGCAGGAGCTACACGACTGGGTACGTGCGGACACTCAGTCAACGTTCTCTGGTCTTCGCCAGATCATGGCCTACGCCGCCGCTCTGGCTACCAACACCACCTCCATGCCACCTATCTTCTGGATCGATCACGAGAACTTTACCGAAATGCTGTATCACGGTCAGCGCTTCAAGCTCTCGTACATGCAAAAGATGGCCTACGACATTCAGGACCAGATGAAGGAGGTCTGGGAGAAGGAGGTCTGTCTTGGGCTAAACATCGAGCTCACTTACGAGGACCTGACGGACAATCTGACGGAGGAGACCCCCGGGTTCTGTTTCCTTGATCATCCTGGGAACCCGCAGTTCAAAGCTCATCGAAACGACCTGGTTCGAGCATTGCTCACCTCCGAGAGTACTCGTCGGCAGTTTCTCTCTACCAACACTAAAGAGATCAATCCAATTGGTGCTCGCAAGTGGCTGCAATCTTTAGCTAAACTAGAGGGACTGGCTATGGTCGCTGTTCAGCTCATGAGTGGAGGCCCCGCAAGAGGAACCGAACTAGTATCCATGCTGGCACGCAACACTGAGTGGAGGGTGCGCAACTGGTTCGGTTTGGTAGAGTTTACTGCTCTCGTACGTCAGTACACCAAGACGACACACACCTCTGGCCATGATCGTCTTATTCCAAACGCACCAGACAGCTTTACAGCTCGTACACTGGTAAACATTCATGCGCTGGCCCGCCCGATGGCAGTCTGGCTGGCTACTCGGCTCTTCAAAGGTCAACATCAGGTCCCGCAGTGGTACGGCGAGAACATGTTCATGGACTTGGGCAAGGAGTTCACCTCACGACGTCTCAGCGAGTTGATGGAGAAACATAGTACAAAGAGTGTCGGCTTTGCGATGGGACTCAACACGCATCGTCATATCTTTGCAGCCTTTCAACGGAAATTGCATCCGCATGTGGAGGACCTTATTGATGACGCTGGAGAGAGCGATACTATCGGGGCACTTCAAATGGGACACAGTGGAAAGACCGATGTTTCACGGTACGGCTTGTCTATGAGTGCCATGACTGGCGTACCAGAAGACATGATTCGTATCTTCTTGCAGCACTCGGTTGACTGGCAGCTTACTCTCAAGGTTGTGCCTGGTGGCTTGCATCTCACGTACGCGGAGACTTTGCATACCAACTGGACATCGTGTGTGGAGCGTGGTCTCATTAAAGGTGGAAAGAAAGAGAAGACGACTACACTGCCGGCCGAGGGTGGTGTGGTGGATACTGGAGGACTACGGGAGGAACTTGCTGATGTGAAGAAGGAGCTTCAAGAACTCAAGGCGGAACATACAACCACTGGAAATACCATACTGGCAACGTTGTCAGATATGTTCAAGGAATTGCAGAGTCTGAAACAGCAATCTCTCAGACCAGACCGACCGTCAATGATGGAGTTTACTCCTCAACCAACTGAAGAGAAGGACAGACCATTAGAGACAGATTTTGAGCCACAACCAAATGAAGAGGATATCGACTTTTACTATAATCCTAGTAAGTGAATATTGTTTCTTTGATAACATCTATCTGATGAGAACGAACTGTTAGCCTCTTTTGATAACGAGCCTGAAGAGATCATGCGGTCACCTTCGCCTGATAGGGTATCAAGTACTGATGAGTCTGACGCTGAAGGTATAGTGCTTTCTGACAACCTGTTCCTACTCGTTTAGCTGACTCTGTCTCTAACATAGAACCATTGAATCTCACAGAGCCAGTAGATCCTGTGCGCCACATTTATAGCTCCCCCACCTTTACAGAACACAGAGGACAATTCATTCACGCTCGGTATGAGTCCTCACACGATATCTTCAAGGACGATGTTATTCTACGTCTACGGGCTATCCTGCATGACGAAAGTGCATGGTGGAAGAGCGTGGCACAACGAGACGCTTTCATTGCGTTAATGCAAATGGAACATGACGTTATCATGGCCATGCGCACGGGATCCGGCAAAAGTGCTGATGTTGTTCTTGCTGCAGAGATGACAAATGGTATCACTGTCCTGGTGGTACCTTATCTTGCTCTCAAGCATGATTGGGTTCGGAGGCTCAAACAAATGGGCGTTCATTACCAGGTGTTTGACAGCGTAGCAGAGACTCCGAAACCTACACCCTTGCGCACCGAAAATGGGATTATCCTCGTCTCTGCTGATGTTGCGGCTTGGGGCCGATTTGGCAAAGCACTTCGTGATCTAGTCGGTCAAGGCATGATCATTGCGCGTATCGTTTACGACGAGGCACATGCCTACATCTCGGAGAAAGGCTTTCGTCCTTCTTTACGGTTCCCATTCAAGCTACGCTCCCGGTTTCCTTGTCAAGTTGTTCTCATGTCAGGCACATTTCCACCTCAGGCCACTGATTGGGCTATCTCCAACTTTGTCTTGAAGACACCTATCGTTATTCGCATGAACTCTGCACGAAAGGAGGCCTACTTTGTCATGGATAAAGGACGCTATGAAGGAGCGAATCTGTCCAAAGCTTTGAAACAATGGCTCAAGTCACCTGCTATTGACATTGACAACTTTGGACCGCAGGATCGTTGGATCGCGTTTGTACCATTCGTCAAGAGTGGCCGAGAGAGAGCGCAGGAGCTAGGAGTGGAGTTCTATCATGCGCCAAAGGAGGGACGAGATGCCACAGGCGGAGAGAACAAGGAGATACTGAATCGCTTTCTTGATGGAACGACCAAGGGACTACTTGCGAGTACTGCTCTCACTGCTGGCATGGACTTTCCCAGTGTTCGCGCAGTCATACATCTTGGGGATCCATACAACATGATGAGCTTTGCTCAAGAGGTTGGCCGAGGAGGCAGAGATGGCAAGCGATTCACGTCGTTGATCTTGCGTTTCTCAGATCGCAAGTCAGCTCAGACAAAGGGCGCAGATTCAGAGGAAGGACATCTTCAAGGCATTAACGCAATGACCCATTACCTCAAAGGTCATAACAATACTCCCAAGGGACCTAGCGACACGTGCTGGCGCGCACAACAGTCTTGGATACTTGATGGCATTGCTGGTCGATCATGTTTCAACTATCAACCAGATACTGTCTTATGTGAAGGTCAGAAACATCTGCTTTCTTTCATCTCTACCTGTCTCACACTGCACTCAATTTAATAGGATGCGAAACATGGCAGCGCGCTCATCCTGATGTCAAGTTCAGGCCTGAATTCGACGATCTGACGTTTGACCATATACCTCAAACCGTGTTTGAGCCAATGTCTAGTACCAAACTACGTGGTCACCTCTTGACGCGCTTCGATAGCATAACAGAAGCTGCGACAGCAAAATACTTGATGATGCAAGAGGAGATTCATTTACAGTTTGGTGGATATTTGGATATGTTGGAGTTTGGTGGCAACAACTGTGGTCTATGTCTGTGCTATGGCAAAGTGCTCATTCACGATCCATTCGACAAGGGGATCTGTCCGTCGCTTTCGCAAGGGAAGGATCGGAACAACGCTGCCTATCGGGCCTTTAAATCAGGACTCAAAAAGGTTCCCAACACATCTGGCGGCTTTCCATCCAATAGTTGTTGCTTCAAATGCTACGTTATCAGTGTCGGAGAAGACCTGTTACACACCGAATATGTTGGCCCTACGAACGACAATCAAATCAAGTACAGTGGATGCGTTAACAAGAACCTTATTGGACCTATGGCTTTCTTTGCATATACAACGTGTTGGAAGGAGATGATAGCAGGCATTGGCTATACCCCGATAGATCGTCCCTCTGCGTCTTGGGCATTTGGTCAATGGTGTACACACGAACATCCTGAGCACAAGACAAATCTCTTTGCTGCAGCTTTTTGGACTTATCTCAATTATGTTGCACCTAATATTTGATATATATGTAGCATACAGTCACTATAATACATGTGGATGTCATCAGCAAATGTCACTGTTTGGTGACGATCTCAGATGGTCACATTTGGAAAGTCACTGCTGACATAAGTAGCTTGTTTTGCCTTATTTGTTCTCAAAGCTCTCTTGACCTCTTACCATCACCATCAACATGGAAATCTCGATGACCTTTGTCCCTACAGCTGCTGATACAACGCTCCCTTTCAGTGTTGTACCACTCATCAGCCCACTTCCTATCGCTACCTTTATTCCCTCTACGTTGCAACGTATCCCAACCAGTGCTCGCTCGTCAGAAATGACGTTTCAAGACGACGAGGATCTCCAATCTCTTCTGGCACATACCTTGTACCGTCTCGCCCGTGCTATGACACAGAGATGGATGGAGGAGGTCATCTTAAACTCCTACCGCAATGAACACGGCGGCACACCACTTTGGACAGAGTTTTTTGCTATTCTCGAAGCTAATCGGTTGGAGCGTCAAATTCATCTTGAAGTTCAGTTGCAGAAACTCAATACAGCATGGTACGTTCTCTCATTCCTATTCCTGATATTATGTTGCTAATATGTGTATGAAATGCAGTGATATCTTTGAACCTGTTGTGCAGCAGCTGCTCACAACATTCTTGGCAGTCGAGGTCAATCGTGTGGCTCACCAGTGGTTTAATCCAACCAATGCTGGTGCCTTGTTTGCTTCGGATGGGTTGGAGTCTCAGGATCCGCAACGTTAGGCTCACTCTGCTGATAGAGTCGCTAAGGAGATTGGAAGAGTTATCGAGGAGATTGCTTTGCATGGTGATATGGCTAGTTACATGTGGATGCGTTTAGATCTCTATGATATTTAGAACAATAGGGATTCTATATTTGTAGTTGTTTATGTCACCTCTTTTTAAAGGCCTTCAATCAATCAATAAAGACAAACAACTCTTGTCTTCTTACCATCATCATCTCTCAACAAGTCTCAATGTCTCAAGCCACTCAATCTTCGCTCACCTCCAACCTTACGCTGCTCTCTGACAGGGAGATCTCTCGTGCAATGGAGAAGATCACCACCCCTGATCACTTTGTTCAAAGCATTCAATCCAACAAGTTGATTCTTGTAGGGCATTCGTATGGATTCTCTGTCCCGACCAACAAGTTCAAGCCCTTCGACAATGGTCTCGTCTATCAGCGTGCGCTTGATCAATCCAAGGTCGACCACCTCGCTGCTGATTTTGGCCACGGCACCTGGCAAGGCGATAATCATCTCAACTGGATGCTCAGTGTCGTAGACACTGACTCTTACGCTGTCATCGCTGATGCTCTGGCTCGTGATCTGTGGACCGTCGAAAACAACATTATCACGGTTCCAGAGGATGTCGATGTTACCTTCTTTCATCTGCAAGGAGGACATCGTCTTGCTGCTACGATAGCAGCCGAGGCTTCCGCTCGCACCAAGGGTGAGATCACTTTGGCTGATACGTTGGGTCGGTTCGTTACACGTGTCTTTCATCCTGGTATGTCTCTCACCTTTATCTGAGAAATGATCTATTAACTTGTGTCACTAGCTGCATTTCAACTGCATCACTCATTCTTGCTACGCATGATGTACAGCGGCAACGAATTGGTTTTTAAGCCCGTCTTGAACAACTGTGCTACCTTTGTTTTGGAGACGATCACACTGGCACTCACACTGCCTATTGGAACCCGCGAGTTCGACAACAAGATTCAGAACCTTATCGAGCGACGACGACTTCCTCTAGCCACGGACAACGCAAAGCACTTTACAGAGGAATGGAAAGAGACTTTCAAAGGAGTCTTAGGCATGATGACTTTCCCTGAGGTCTTTCGTTCCGTTTGGGAGCAACTGGTAGAGGTGAAAAGGCGCAACAAGCTTCAGGACTTCATTCGTGTTGATGGAGGCGATCGTTCACTGTTCCGCCAACTGGAAAATCAGTTGCATATCTTTCACCTTGTTCGCAATATTCCATTGGTGCCGGTAAGTCTTCTCCTAATTATTTGGTTCATGTGTTGAATCTCTTCTAGTTCACTGCCTGGATGCTTCACGATATACTCGTTCTCACAAACATAGTCAATGTCGACTGGCCACCGACTCCTGCCTCTCTCTCAAAGGCAGACGCTCATAGGCTGAGTGCCTTCACTACAGGAACTGTCGAGGAGAATCTCCCGGAGATCATGAAGGTTCTCAATCTGTCTGTTGAGGGACAGAAGAGTGAATGGCTGGATATTTCCATTCGTGACAACTACAGAGGAATGAGAGGCCACAGAGATTCTCTCATCTTCCCAAGACAAGTACAATCTTACAAGTTATACTTGCTTCTTGTTGCTAACATATTTCTTAGATTATTCTGCCTCAATTTGTTCAAAACTGGAAATCTAGCAAGATCCTCAAGTATACCAACTATAAACGACTGGATTCGGAGTCCTCTTTGGAGGATGAAATTATGACAGCACACATCGCAATGGCTTTAGTAAGTTATCTTATACTCTCCTAGTCTATCTAACATGTTTGATATTCTTATAGATCGCTCTTCTTTGTCTTCCTTTCTCTGTGTACACCGACATCATTGACGGATACGGCAAATCAACCGCAACTGTGCGCTTCTGGGCAAATAAGAAGAACATTCTTAGGGGGGTTAGGGGTTAGGGTTAGGGAGATGAGTATCCAACGCACGAGAGGGTGGCGGAAACTGTAGATGACTCTATTGAAGAGCGACGCAGCAGGATAAGGCGGTAGTGGGGGGAACCACGTACCTGGGACCTTTCGCATTTAAGCTCTTCAGATCCTGCTTAGCGATCGACGATTTGTGAACGCTCAGTCATCGATGACTTGGCGATGACTGGCGCCGAGACGGTGATTTCTAATGGTTAGCGAGAGAAACTTACGCTATTGGACGGATACCGTGTGGCGCAAGGCCTTGTGATATCTGCTGAATCATGTTAGACTCGGCGCTGACTGAGACGCACCTGACACGATCACATGACCTCACATGACAGGACGAAGCGCCACAGCCACGGATCACGTGATGAGAACCCTAGAGAAAAGTGAGTGCCACACTTCGTACCTTCGGGGTTAGCCGGGAAAGGTTCTAGGGTTAGGTTAGCGGTTAGCTACCAGTATGTCGTCAGTCTATTAGAAATCGCTTGGACTAACAAGCGCACTTACGGTTAGGGTTAGGAATGGGGGTTAGGAAAGTCCTCAAAAGCCACGATTAGTATGTCTGAGACGTACTAATAACCGAAGTACTTACCGTCTTGGCAAGGTTCAGGAATTGTTCTATTTTAAAGAGAGATCCATCGCGAACGACAGAGTTTTAAGTCACCGACAAGACTCGTAGCGTACAAGACGCCAGTGAGCCGCCTTAGATAAGTCCAGCTAGACCTCGCTGCCGAAACAGCAACGAGGCGTCATGACTGGTAAAGAGCCTGTAACGAAACGCCAACAGGTCACCTTAAATAAGTTCGATTGTAAACTATCGCCGGTCATACGGCTTAACTCTCTTAGATCGGAAACACGTTACGGTAGTACACATACTCCAAATCCCCCGGCTCCAAACCGGCTTCATTTACGCCAACAAGATCTATCTCGTCGTCGTTGAGTTGTGAACTCTCGTTGACAATGTCGTGTTCGAGAGTGGTGACAACCGTCTTTTTCCAAAGACTAGTAAGATCGAATAAATTGCGAGTGCGTTTGCGACTCACAATCATTCGACGATTAAGGATATTTATTTTCCGGATGTCTGGCATCAGAGAAGGACCGTTAGACGTCTGCACAAGTGTCCGAAGATCACCGTGAGTCGCCGATAGTCCCTCGTCGTCTGCAGACAGGACCGGATGAGCTCGATCAAATTGACCGAGTTCGGCGCGCACGATATAGTCGCGCCAATATCCAAGGACGGTGTCACCCAATTCCTTAGCGGAGAAGTAATTCCAAGCGGTATTATACTCGGATTTAAGGACCAACACGTCGCTCGCGTCCGACTTAACTGTGTCGTCAAGCCGTCTCTGCCAGCGTGTGGCGAAATTTTCCTTAGTCCATTTCGATACCATTTCGTACGGGTAACCGCGCTTGACATACAAAGCTGCTAACGCTTTGATGGCATCGGAGTAGTGGTCGATTTTACTACTCAGCGTGGCTAAACGCGACATCTCACCAATATAGGTACCCCGTTTGACGTCAAGCGGGTGATGAGATATCCAAGGAATTCTCTCCTGGTGGTTACGTGCTTTGCGGTACGGCATGTGTTGTATACTATTATCGTTGTCGTGATAAATAGTCATGTCGAGAAAAGGTTGGAAATGATCCGACACGTTCCACTCAATCGTACAGTTATCGTATGCGAGTTGCGAGACAATGTTTAACGCTTCCTTGTCAGAAGAGGCGTAGACTATGGCCAGGCAATCGTCGATATATCTTCCGTAAAAGGGGATTAACGGATGATTGAGGATGTTAAGTTCTCGCTCGAAATACCAACCATAAAGGTTGGCTAGATCGGGCGAACAAGCAACGCCCATTGCTAGGCCTTGCTGTTGTTTGTAAAACTTATCCTCATACTGTAAGACTAGATTATTGTTAGCTATTTTAATACAGCGAATGAATATTTCCTCTTCGGATAATTCTTCAATCGTATGTTCGCTTACTGGTCCCTTGTAGTAGAATTCCGCGTGAAGATCAGTGACGATATCGAGACATCGTTTGAGCGGAATATTAGGGTAGAAAGCGACAACATCACCGGTGACGATGAACCATCGGCGGTTTTTTAATAGCTTAACTTTGCTCAATTTTTGCGCCAGGTCTTTAGATCCATGAATAATGGTTGGCGCCGATTCAACGATCGGTTTGAGTCTTTTCGAAACGTACTTAGCGGCAGGATTTTGGATGGCGCTGTGGCATGGCACGATTGGGCGCATCTTAACGGGTTCCTTGTGTATTTTAGGAATACCGTAGAAGCGCGGCACAGTATGTTGGCTTTTCGGTAAGGTAATCTTACTCCGGGTTAGGGTTAGGGGGTTAGGGTTAGGGGGTTAGGGAGATGAGTATCCAACGCACGAGAGGGTGGCGGAAACTGTAGATGACTCTATTGAAGAGCGACGCAGCAGGATAAGGCGGTAGTGGGGGAACCACGTACCTGGGACCTTTCGCATTTAAGCTCTTCAGATCCTGCTTAGCGATCGACGATTTGTGAACGCTCAGTCATCGATGACTTGGCGATGACTGGCGCCGAGACGGTGATTTCTAATGGTTAGCGAGAGAAACTTACGCTATTGGACGGATACCGTGTGGCGCAAGGCCTTGTGATATCTGCTGAATCATGTTAGACTCGGCGCTGACTGAGACGCACCTGACACGATCACATGACCTCACATGACAGGACGAAGCGCCACAGCCACGGATCACGTGATGAGAACCCTAGAGAAAAGTGAGTGCCACACTTCGTACCTTCGGGGTTAGCCGGGAAAGGTTCTAGGGTTAGGTTAGCGGTTAGCTACCAGTATGTCGTCAGTCTATTAGAAATCGCTTGGACTAACAAGCGCACTTACGGTTAGGGGTTAGGAATGGGGGTTAGGAAAGTCCTCAAAAGCCACGATTAGTATGTCTGAGACGTACTAATAACCGAAGTACTTACCGTCTTGGCAAGGTTCAGGAATTGTTCTATTTTAAAGAGAGATCCATCGCGAACGACAGAGTTTTAAATCACCGACAAGACTCGTAGCGTACAAGACGCCAGTGAGCCGCCTTAGATAAGTCCAGCTAGACCTCGCTGCCGAAACAGCAACGAGGCGTCATGACTGGTAAAGAGCCTGTAACGAAACGCCAACAGGTCACCTTAAATAAGTTCGATTGTAAACTATCGCCGGTCATACGGCTTAACTCTCTTAGATCGGAAACACGTTACGGTAGTACACATACTCCAAATCCCCCGGCTCCAAACCGGCTTCATTTACGCCAACAAGATCTATCTCGTCGTCGTTGAGTTGTGAACTCTCGTTGACAATGTCGTGTTCGAGAGTGGTGACAACCGTCTTTTTCCAAAGACTAGTAAGATCGAATAAATTGCGAGTGCGTTTGCGACTCACAATCATTCGACGATTAAGGATATTTATTTTCCGGATGTCTGGCATCAGAGAAGGACCGTTAGACGTCTGCACAAGTGTCCGAAGATCACCGTGAGTCGCCGATAGTCCCTCGTCGTCTGCAGACAGGACCGGATGAGCTCGATCAAATTGACCGAGTTCGGCGCGCACGATATAGTCGCGAAGGGTTAGGGTTAGGGGGTTAGGGTTAGGGGTTAGGGTTAGGGGGTTAGGGTTAGGGGGTTAGGGTTAGGGGGGTTAGGGTTAGGGGGTTAGG